>OX465300.1:14060173-15480890 GCA_949987735.1 Leucophora obtusa
AATCACTCTTAAATATGTGCAATTTTAGAACATGTCATTTAAAATTTCCCATTTAAAAAATTCACATCAGATTCATTTTTGAATCTTTTATGAGTATTCAGAAAATAGTCTAAAATAAGTGTCTTTTCTGTGTGTGAGTTTTGAAAGGCTCATAAAAAAGAATCAAATATGAATAATTTTGGACTCAAAATTATGAGCGCTCGCAAAAGGCACATATTTTGGAGTTTTTTAAGACTCATAATTTATGAGTGCTCAGAAATTTGTTGGCTGGGAAGTTATATAATTTTCTATATAACTTTTGTATTTATTTAAAAAAACAACGTACTTTAATCTAAGGAATTCATAGATTGTTTTATTGACTAAAAAAGTTTATATTATTAAATACTGCATTTTTTTTAGTTATAAAATGTTTTAGAATTTCATTACTATTTTCTTCTTCAATAAATATTAAGTCATCAAATTCATCTGAGTCTTCTTCCTGTGGATTGATATTTGGCCATAACACGGTTTTCAAAAAAAAAAAAATCCGATTTTTGATATGATTCATTTGATGAAATATTTTTGCATACTTCGGATGGTAAAGTATAATTATTACAACAAGTATTGCCTCGGCGAAGTCAATACTTTATATGTATATATTATTATATTAACTAGAGATGGGCGCGTGACACGAAATTTTTGTGTCACGCGTGAATCACGCGTGATCGTGAGTTAAAATGATAGCACTCACGTGAGTCGTGCGTGAGCGTGTGTTAAAAAAATGTTCGTGCGTGAATCGTGCGTGAGTAAATTTTTGTGCGTGAGTTTGCGTATTATATTAAACCAGATTGCGATAATTTACAATTTTGGAAAAATTCCAGAGATCTTCCCCTCATTCAAATAATGTGTATTCCAGTCAGTTCAGGTACTAGCGAACGCGTGTTTTCTACTTCTGCCAGAATTCTTATGTAAAGAAGAAATCGACTTCTTGAACAAAATTTTGTTCCTCCACAAAAATTTGGAATAACATTTAAAGATTTACAGTAAATTTTTTAAGTTATTTAAAAATTTTAAATATAAAATTAAATTAAAGGAATAAAATGCGCTAAAATCCCAAAACCTAATTAACAAATTATGAAAAATAATCTATTAAAAGCATGTCCCTATCCAAATTTTATTCTTGAATAAGGCAATCGTTAGGGGTATTTCAGTATTTCTAGAAATATTTGTTAAGTTAAAGTGCAAACTCAATGAGAATTTCTTCTTCTCGTCTAGGAGTGTTTCTAAACATTTAAAATATCAAAGAAGAAACAAAAAAAATACCACAATTTGCTTTGTTATCTTTCAATATACTACTCTGTTATTTTGACAGATCTAGCAATGTAGTGACATCCACTCAAGTATAATCAACAATAGAAAATAAAAGTTTTTCTAAAGTGCCAGTAATATTTATATTTGCACAAGCACTTGCATATTAATTAAAATTTTAACAAAATTTTTTTATAGTTAAGCTAATTTTAATTTTAATGGGGGTTAAAAAAAAACAAATAACCTGAAGTTACAACAAACTGATAGTTAAAAAATTCAAATTTGTATGGACATCTGAAACTCTAAGTTAGCTCAAACTTTAGGTTAATTTGTTTATTGTTAATGGCCCTAAATAAATAAAACTTATATCCAATAAAGAAAGTTTCCTTAAATAATTAAGATAAAAACAGGGTTGGCAGGCAATACCGCTAAAATACCGTTATCGAAATAACTGAAATACCGTTATCCTTAAAATACTGATACCGAAATCAATTAAATATCGATACCCTTAAAATACCCTTACCGATATAAATGAAATACCGTTACCGATATTTTTAATTTTCTGTTTTTGGCAATTGCAATTGGATTATTAAGTATTTTTCGTACATTAAGTTGGTAAATTGGTTCTGTTTTTAATCTCTTTTGTTTTTCGTAAAAAAAATTGAGGGATGCATCGAAAAAACTGACTACCGTTATCCTTAAAATGCCGTTACCGAAATAACCGAAATACCGCTAACCTTAAAATACCGTTACCGAAATAATCAAAAACCGTTATCCTTAAAATACCGATACCGAAATAAATGAAATAGCGTTACCATTAAAATACCGTTACCGAAATAATCTAAAAGAGCGTACCCTTACCGATAACCACATCGTTTCGGTTACCATCCATGGATAAAAACAAATTTCATATTTTTCGTGAGTGTTTCGTGAGCGTGAGTACTTCGTGAGCGTGATTCAAATTAAAATTAATCACGTGAGCGTGAGTGAGCGTGATTATAAAAAAATGTTCGTGCGTGATTATTATTTTTCTTTCGTGAGCGTGAGTCAAAATTCACTCACGCGTCCATCTCTAATATAAACAGAATTTAATGATAATCTGTTTCTTATTTTTGTTTTGTATAAATTCATAGCACTGAAGGTTCGCTCTACTTCAGCGTTGGAGTTAGAGATGAGCGATCCGGTGATTTTTGAATAACGCTGCTACCAGTGATCGTGATTTTCAGTAACATTGTTCTCAGTGAATGTGATTTGCAAATCGCTGTTCTTTTAAACTGTGGTCGTTATCACGGTTTTTCTATGGAAAAGACTGCGATTTTCTGATAAATAAACGAAATAATATTTATGGCGAGTTTTTAAGATGTCAGTAAATTTGGTTTAGTTAAACCGAAAACGAATTTTGTCAGCCATTTCAAAGTTTATTTACAAAAATTTGCCGGAAAAAATTTTTCTTGAGTATAATTTATTTCTTTATTGAAATAAAAAAAATAAACCACATTTTAAAAGCAGTATTCCAGTTACAAACTGCGTTAAACTAAGTTTAAAAATAATCCACTTACTAAAAACTCGGCCTTAAAAGAAGAATAGTTGCGACCGGTAACAAAGACATGATAGAAGGAGACATTTTATTCAGAAGAGTGTGAAAGCAAGTCACTGTTATTGAAAAAAAACATGTATTACTGTGCACAATGAAGTTTGCAAGAAAGAATAGTACACAAATATTAAAAGAACGGCATTCCGAGTAACTGCGACTTGAAATATTTGATCACTGCCGTTACCAGTGATTTATCAATAACTGTGATTAAATCACCGGTATGAAAATATCGCTCATCTCTAGTTGGAGTACGGTAGACTCAATATTCTTATAACAAAATTGGACAATTCAAAAAAAGGGTTTTCTCCCAATGAGTCTTTAAATTCATTTACCTCGATCCAAAATAGATCTGTCCTTTCTTTGTTTTTCCAAAAGCATAATTTTAAATTTTGCAAGGAATTTTCTATTTTAGATATTGTATCGAAATCTTTAATGAAATATTTGACAAACGAAACAATTTCATTTTTGTGGATGGTATTGAATATATTGTCAACGCTAAATAGAGAAACTTTTGCAAAATTTCCAAATTGTTAGGAAGCCTTGCTCGTATTTCGTATATTAATTTTTTTGTAAATAGGATACACTTTTCCTTTATTTCCTTTTAGTCTTTTTCTAAAATGACATAATCACTGCAAGCTTTTTCAAAGTTGTATCCCAGATAACAGAATTCATCTAAAGCATCATCTATATCATCACTAATATAATCAAAATTTTCTGAATTAACGATAATTCTATTTGTCAAACTTTTAAGTAAGCGTTATAAATCGTTATAGTGCTTTACATGGTCCGCATTTTCGGCTTCAAAAGCCAAATTAACTCTTTGAACTTCACCAAAAACAGAACTTAGGTACGTAAGATAAATAAAGTTTATGTTGTCATTGTACATCTCCTTTAGTAATGAAGACACATATCCATTATCTCTGATAACGTTGAAATGTGTCTTGAGTTCTAGCCACATTTTCAAAATACATTTAACGGCTTTTTCGATGGTGTTAGCTACTTGTGGTACTTTATATGGATCCATTTCATCTCCATTAATTAGTTTAAATATTTTAGCATAGGCTTTTTGGCGGACCGAAGAATGGGAAAACCAATTGTAAGTTTCTTTAACTAAAAATTCTAAATTATTTGGAAAGTGTTTATCAGTGCCAGTTGAAGCGAATGACACACACAACGGAGTAAAATAAGGCTTTCTAATTCATACTTGGTTTTAATTTTCCGATATAGTCCGTTATTTATTCCCATCATAACAGAAGCATTGTCCATACCATTTCCAACAAGCCTTTTTAAATTAATTCTATAAAGGTACATAAGACGCTCCAGGCCTTCTAATAATGCATCTGCATTACCTTCTACCAAATCAATGAAACCAAGAAAAGTTGTAACAAATTTTTTCTTTGAAGAACTGTAGTAGCGGATTACAACACCCAGAAGTTTTTCTACAGAAATATCCGTTCCTTCATTTAATACTAAACTGAAATATACATCATTTACCTCTGTTAGTAATTCTTGAATAAAATGAGGCGCGAAGACATAATTTATTATGTTTGCACATTTAGTACGATGCACAGTGGGTTCGATGATACCCAAACTGGCGACTAATTCAAGGAAGAGGTTTATTGACGCGATATTATTTTTTTTGGATTAACTATTTGTAGGTTAGTTTAAAAAAATAACCTTTTATATTTTTCGTTGAGAACTTTATTTTTATTTAACATAGGGGTTACACGATCAATTTTTTCCTTTCAAGTTTTAATACACTCACACTTTTTAACTAACACACTCACATTTTAAAAATTGAACAGAAACTTGATATCAATTTTTGCCTTCAAGTTTTGAGAAATCTTGACGGTCAAGTTTTAAACACTTGATCAAATTTCTTGTAAATTTGTTTTTCTTTTTACAAATATTGTGCCGCAATAAAACACGATTGATAAAATACGGAATGTGAATATTTCGGTATATCGACGAAATGATTAAAAAATAAAAATAAATAAAAAACCAATTTCTGCTGACATGAAAATGTCTGTGGAAGATGTGAAGAAAAAAATAAAGTCTTTTCGAACAGCCTACAGTGCGGAAACAGCCCACAGAGGCGAGCAATTTTAGTTCTTTCCTTGACGACGGCATCTTGAAAGCTAAATTGACTATCAAGTTGCATGCAGCCTACGTCACAGCTTCAAGTTCAACTGAATTTGACAAGCAGTATGTGTTATCAACTTGAAAGCAAAATCTTGATCATGTAACCTCACTGTAAAAAAAAAGAAAAAAAAAATTTTTTTAAGTATTGGGAGAATCCATGAAAAAACGCGCAGCAGTTGGATTTATCGATTCCGATTTTAATGAAATTCACAATTAATATTACAAGATATCAGAGTTCATAAGATCAGAAACTTTCCGATTCGAAATCATTTCGGTTTCTAAAATATGACGTTTTGAAATTTGGATAAACATTTTTCGATGACGCTGAGGCATAATTGAGGTTCTATGCCGTTAATGTGCCGAATTATCTCATCTTTTAGCTCTTGAATTGTTGCTGGCTTGTCGACGTACACCTTTTCTTTCAAATAACCCCAAAGAAAGAAGTCCAACGGTGTCAAATCACATGATATTGGCGGCCAATTGCCATCGCCACCACGTGAGATAATACGGCCATTGAATTTGTCGCGCAAAAGAGCCATTGTTTCGTTAGCTGTGTGGCAATTGGCACCGTCCTGTTGAAACCACATATCGTCCACATCCATAACTTCCAATTCTGGACATAAAAAGTTCTTTATCATCTCACGATAGCGAACACCATTCACCTCATTTTGGAAAAAATACGGCCCGATGATGCCGCCAGCCCATAAACCGCACCAAACAGTCACTCTTTGTGGGTGCATTTGTTTTTCGACAATCACTCGCGGATTGTCATTTGCCCAAATGCGGCAATTCTGCTTATTGACGAATCCACTGAGGTGAAAATGTGCCTCATCACTGAAGATGATTTTCTTTGAAAATTGATCATTCACTTTTGCCATTTCTTGCCACCATTCTGACCATTGACGACGTTTGGAATGGTCAAGAGGCTTTAGTTCTTGAGTCAATTGCGTATAAATGCAAGTCTTTATGCATAATGTTCATCAACGACGAGCGTGAGAGGTGCAATTGTTGGGCACGACGACGAGTTGAGGTGGACGGCTCTTCAGCCACACTATCGCGAACAGCAGCAATATTTTCTGCGGTACGAGCTGTGCGAGCATGCACTGGTGTTTTCACATCTCCTACAGACCCGGTTTGCTCAAATTTTTGCACGATTTTTCCAATTGTACGCACATTTGGACTATTAAATTGACCAAAAAATCACGAAGTGCACGATATGCATTTTGATTTGAACGCCCATTTTCATAATAAGCCTGAATAACTTTAACGCGTTGCTCGATTGTGTATCTTTCCATGGTTCAAATTGAGTTAGTCTGAAATTGAGAAATGTCAAATGAAATGCAGAAAAAAACTTGACCTTTAGGTGTGGTTCACATTCAACATCGGCCCTTAAAATGAAACTAAGAAAACTGAGCAGAAAAACTAAATATTAGACTCGACCATTTTTAATTGTTTTAAAACTTTTTTAATGTGTTCTGCTAAATAATTTTGCTTCTATCAAAATGCTTACAGCTTCGTCTGCAGTCAATTGTTGTGGTTTAACCTGTTTAAAGATTTTTCTGTACCTTCCCAGCAAAAACAGACATTACCGAGTAATTAACAGAGTAAGTAGCACGCAAAGGGTTTCACTACTTACCAGGCTATTTACTCGCAACATTACTTTTGTTCGCGATGTCCAAAAATTCATGGGTGGTCATTACCCTCTCGCTTACAAAAAAAGTGCGAATAATGAGTTACCCATAGTGAAAGAATAAGTAGTTACTCACAAAGATAGAATAATTGGTTACTCAGAAGTTAGGAAATAAGTGGTTACCCTACATTGTAAAATAGTTGGTCATATTGGCAAAAAAACTTTTTACCTTGGAAAATTTCCTATTTAGTTCAAAACAAATTTATAAATAAAATTTTAATATAAAAAAATACTTAATCAGTACTTATTTAATCAATTACCAGTAAGTGATTACTTTGCACGTACATATAAGTACTTCTATAACTTATTATCGGTAAGTCATTATTTTGTATTTTAAAGTAATGCAAAAGGTAATGACCTATCATTACTTGGTAATACGTATGGTAATGACCTGTCATTACCATGTTTTTGCTGGGTTGAAGCTCTTGTTGGTGTCGACGTTGTTATTTCTTTAACCAGTTTTGACGATTCGATTTTTCCGGAAGCTCTTAAACTCATTTGTGTGGGATGAGCTAATAAAGGTAATGGAGTATATCTCTTATGCTATTACTCTTCTTTGCTTTGGTTTTCTCATTACTTTCTACAAATGAAAGTTCTCTACGTCCTCGATTTTTTGGTGGCGGGCAAACGAGATAGAAGCATCTAACCATTCTTTATTAACACTCAAAAACGTTCATTATTCCTCTGACTTTTATTATAATGAATCTGAAATTCGCTAATAAATGTGCTAAATTTTTTTTCAAAATTATTTATATTCTTGCGTTTAATGATTTTCATTTTTAAAGTACTGACTTTATCTTTCCATTTATTTACATCAGTATTTTTCTTGAAATTATAAAGTTCTCGTCGAGGGATAAAAATTGTGTTGGGGCTTGTTCCTAAAAAAAGTATATACTATATTTTTTTTTAAAGAAACGAAAGTTTCATTCATTTACCAAATACGGAATACCAAATACTTTATTTGTTGATAGTTTTTCACATAAATTTTTATTTTCTTTTAGCCTACATATTTTTGAAGTTGAAAAATTTTAGACTGTGACTTGGAAAGTAAAGAAAACCAGCAAAAATATAGCGAAGTTTTTTAACAAAAAAATCAATTATTTCCATTTATTAAAAATAACTTGAAATAAAAACTTAGAAAATTGTTGAATTTTGGGAAAATTTATTTTAGGGGGATGTTTTTAGCGGTAAAGCAAATTTAGGTGGTTTTTTGGACAACTTAGAGGGATTTGTAAAAAATACTTGGCAACACTGACGAGTTACCACAACAGGAATGTAGCTTTATCTTTTCTACAAAGGATTGAAGTTATATATTTCACTACAAATAATATTAAAAATTAAAGAAATGAATATGAAAAAGAGAAAAGAGAATGTGTAAATTTTGTGAAAAATAATGTATTATAGAGAACAATTTATAAATTGTTTGTTAAAATAATAATGTAAACATTCCGAATTTTTAAAGTATTGAAAATACTAATAAATAACACTGTGGAACAAATTCAGGTTAGCAAAAGTTAGGTCGATTCTGAGAGTGAGGGGTGAAAATAGAGGCTAAATTAGAAGACCCGTATCGCGGCGTTTGCTTATGTTAGTTCGAATTTTTTATATGGTTTTGTGGCTATAACTCGTCGACTAATTGATATTTTTAAATCTGTAAAAGCCAAATTATAGCTAGAGACCTGAACAACAATTAAAAAAAAAAAAAACAAAAAAAAAATCAATCAAATCATTTTTTTTTTTAATTTTAATTGTTGCACAGGTCTCTAGCAATAATTTAAAAAATATCAATTAGTCGACGAGTTATAGCCAAAAAACCATATAAACAATATGAAAAAATTCGATCTAACATAAGCAAACGCCGCGATACGGGTCTTCTAATTTAGCCTCTATTTTCACCCCTCACTCTCAGAATCGACCTAACTTTTGCTAACCTGAATTTGTTCCACAGTGTAATAATAATAAATAATAATTAATTACCAGGAAATTGCGCCTGTATTTTTGTATGCAAATTTTACATAGCAAGCTTTTTAAAAGATACACCTGTTTTTTTCTGCGTGAGGCGGTCACACAAACAGAGCTAATATTTATCGTCGGTTTGCTTTATACTAGTGCTGGTAAATTCAGTTACTTTTCAATACTCGATACTACTCGATATTTTTAATTTGGATACTCGATACTTTTATCGGTTTTTGAATTCGAAATTTTTTAAAAATTTGTTTTGAAATTCTTTGAAAATATTTAGGTTGATTCAATATTTAAA
Source organism: Leucophora obtusa (assembly GCA_949987735.1). Classification (NCBI taxonomy): domain Eukaryota; kingdom Metazoa; phylum Arthropoda; class Insecta; order Diptera; family Anthomyiidae; genus Leucophora; species Leucophora obtusa. The sequence goes on from OX465300.1 coordinate 14,069,147, forward strand.
TTTATAAACATATTTTTTTAACTGTTTTACTAATTTTTCATTATGCTTTTCATAATTTTTTAACATCCCGGTTAAAAATAGCAATATGTTTTCATGTGTGGTCACGTATGATCGCCCATATATCTACGATAACGAAAATTGAGGTAATATGTAGATATATGCGCATGTATTACCACATATTTGAGTACATACGTGTCTACATATACATATATGTATTTCATATATGCTGTTAATAAAATATATACTTCTTGTTAATATATAAAATTTCTTTTTTTATTTTCTACATTGTTCATTATACTTACATTTTACTTATATTCTATATAAAAATACAATTTTTTATATGAAATCAAAACTTATATTAACGAAATTTACAAAGTATAAACCGTGCTACGAAATCGACGCATAAATTGCGAATTCTTGGTTAAAAATCTGTTCTTTAAGACCATTCACACAACTTTTTAACTTAAGGTTTGTTTTCCGAAATCCTGCTTATTGAAATATACTCATAATTCAAGCCAACAGCCATATTATAAAAAAAAATTAGATGCGGATCCAGAGGTAGAGATATTCTACAACAGTTTAACATACTTTTATAAGATTCTGGAAATATATAAGGTGGTGTAGGGTTAGTAACGCGCTTGAGCAATCGCCAGCATTCAATTTTGTTTAGTAGAAGTTACCTTTATCTTTGAAAAAAAATCTTTGTTTCTGTTGACAATAAACTAACAAACGGCCCCGAAAGTCGATAAAAATGCCGGATTACTTCGATGTAACACTATTAAAATACTCCTTGGAAACCGAAATTTTAAATATCATCTCTGTTATGGCCACCTTTGAAAATCTGAGTTTTGATTTATTCTCCTAGAATGGAAAAACCATTAGTGCATACAATTTACAGGCGTATAACCAATGGAAAACGTTTAAAACTTACCTGGCAAATAAAATTTGTCCTTCTATAAAGATTTTCCATCGAAATATCACATTTTTAAATGATTTTTAAAAAAAATTGAAACAAAATATAAAATACAGAATTAATAGAAAAAGAAAAATGTTGACATTTTAATTTTGAAATTTGTATCACAGAATTTTCTTATTAAAATTTTTTTGAAATTTAATTAAATTTCAAATTGCATTCAAAATTCATTTTAAGAAAATTAAGATTTTTCTTGTTATATCAGAATTCATTATGTCAAAAATGTTTAAATTTTATTAAATCAGGAATAACAATGCGTTATATTACATCGAATGTAACTTAATATCGCGATATTTTCGCGAAAATGGTTTATTAAATATATTTGACGGATTTTGTGTGACATTCCTAGTTGAAAATATCATCTCAAAATAAAAGTTATCTCTACCATATATGTTATGTATAATATCATTGATCATATATTGGACAAAATATGACATATATTTATATACATATATGCTGCCATACTTTAGCATGTATGAGTTCTTGATTTTAATATATGCATACATGTATGATTTCATGTATGTCATATACACTTGTGCTCATATAATTAAGTCACACAAACAATATGTAAAAAAACGTTTATTTTTCAAAGAACCAACAATTTTTTTTTTCAAAATAACGAACATATTAAATATTAAATATATTTATACTTTTTTAAGTTTACTATTATAAAAATAACAAAAAGGCACTTTTGAATCCATTTAACCGTGCTCATATAATTAAGTCAGCTGAAAAAAAAAAGTGATTAATTTGAAGGTATTTATTTTTTTCGGTAATATTACCTTATACAACGTTAGTATTTCGTTGGAAATCCTTTGTTTAGAATGACTTCTCCACATCTCTTACTCATTGAATGAACCAGAGCTGCACACTGATCAGGAGTGATTTTGTACCATTCTTCCTTAATTATTTCCCACAATGACGACTTATTTACAGGTTTTCTTGCCGACGCTGATCTTTTTTCAATAGGATTCATGTCTGGGCTTTGGGCTGGCCACTCAAGATTTCTGACATTATTGGCATTCATCCAATCCTTAACGACCCGAGAACAGTGCTTGGGGTCGTTGTCCTGTTGAAAAATCCAAAGCAAAGGTAAATCGTCAGCGTATTCACCGATTAAATTTTCCTCTAGGATGTCCTTGTACTTACTGCCCGTCATTTTACCATCAATCGGTACAATTGGGCCAACGCCAGATGAGGTAAAACACCCCCACACCATAACTGATGAGCCACCGTGTTTAACGGTTTTTTTGGTGTATCTGGGGTTCAGTTCTTGCAATGGTGGACGTCTGACGTATGGTTTTCCATCATTTCCGAAGACGTTGAACTTGGATTCATCGCTCCAAACAACCAAATTCCAAAATTTCGAGCCTTTTTGCAGATGATCCTTGGCAAACGCCAATCTTTTTTTAATATTTTTTTTGACACATTTGGTTTACGTCGTGAAATTCTTCCATTCAACGATTTTTCTTGCAAGCGTCGCCGGACAGTTTGTGCCGATATTTTTACACCATAATCGACTTCCATTTGGGCTCGGATTTCGGTAGAGGTCAAAAAGGATCTGACTTGCTTAATCTAACCAATTGTCTATCGTCAGCAGGTGTAGTCTTTCTTGGCTTTTTACGGGGTAAATTGTTGAAAGTCTGATGTTTTTTGTAATACTGGATGGCGTTGTTAACTTTTCCTCTAGAAAAGCTCAAAAGTTTCGTAACTTTTGCAACACTTTTGTATTTATTGAAACATTCCCATATAACTTTCCTTTCACATGGAGTTGAGCTCTTGTTCTTACCCATTATGGTTAGAGAAATTTATTAAAAATAAGTTTATAACTTTTAAACAAACTATTTAAATAAAACTTTTTTTAGTATCGTGATTTAAAGTGGGCAATTTACCGTTTTCAAGAGCAATGACTTAATTATATGAGCGCTTATATGTAGAGTTTGCGAAAAAGTATTGCATACTGATTGCAAAGAAAAGAATATTTTTTTATTAACATAAATGCATCATTATTAGAACATATAACGGGACAAATTGTTATTAAAAAAAATCAAGTGTAAAGCAAAACAGATAATTAAATTTTGTTGTTTCATATTGAGTTTTAGAGTGACTTAATTATATGAGCACAAGTGTATGTTAATGTATGACCATATAACATTCATATATGATTACATGTCAAACCATACGTGTCCATATGTTAACATATATTTTTATTTTTAACCGGGATATACTTTTAAATATTTTACTTCTGATTTTTATTTTAGCAGATTTGTAGTTTTGTGATAAATATTTTAGCGGATTCACATTTTTAAGGTAAATATTTTAGCCAAGTCTCATTTTTATATATTTTTTTCCATCAAAATACAACTCTGAAAATATTGAGTATTAATTTCAAGTATCGAGTACTTGAAAAAAAAATAATCGATACCCACTACTCATATTTTTACCAGCACTACTCTACACCGTGTAATAGATGTAAAATACTTTTATACTGAGCAAAAACTACTAGTTTTTGTTTGTTTTTATACCCTACACCACTACGTGGAGAGGGTATTATAAGTTTGTGCTGATGTTTGTAACACCAAAAAATATTGGTCCTAGACCCACCTTATAGTATACCGATCGGGTCAGAATTTTTTATTTCGATTTAACGATGTCCGTCCGTCTGTCTGTCTGTCCATGCATTCTTGTGCGCCCTCTACAGGTCGCAAATATTAAGATATTTTGACGAAATTTGGTACACCGACTTACGTCGGCCCAAGCGACCTAGTGCCCATATAAGGGTACCCCCCAAAGTTTTCTTTTTTACACGCTGCAGGTCGCAAATACAAAGATATTTCAATGAAATTTGGTCCGCTGACTTACATGGTTCCAAGGCAAAAGCCTATTGATTCTAGATAGGATTGGTCCATATTTGGACCTATCGCCCATATGGGCTATATTTTCGATTTTCTCTTTTATGATTTTATAGAAAATTTTGACACAAGTCCGTTTTAACCCATTCAAATTTCGGATCCAAACATTAGTTGGCTTTAAGTCAGACTGGTGTAGGGTATTATATAGTCGGCATGCCCGACTTTAACCTTTTTACTCTTTTATGTATGCGTTTTGACAAGTAAAAACTAGCAACGGCCTAAAACTTGGTAGTTTGAGCAAAATGCAGTATTATATTACATTTATACTCGAGCAAAAACCACATAAACACAGAAAAAAACAAGGGGGGAATATTACCTAAGTGCTATGTAATTGTACAACTATATAATTTTCAAGTTAGTTTTCCAAGTTCTAATAAAATATGCACATTTTTTGTAAAATATATACAATCCTTGTAAAATATATACATGTGTAGTGGAAAATATCCGAAAAAATACAAAAATTTTACAAGAAAATTGTAAAACTTACTTCGAACTTATGTAGTTGTATAATTACATAGCACTTAGATAAAGTTCCCCCTGTTTTTTTTTCAGCGTGTAGTTTTTGTAGAAAACTAGTTTTTGCCTTTTTTTGTATGCGTTTTGACAATTTAAAAACTACAAGAGCCAAAAAGCAGGTAGTTGTTGTTCAGGTATAAATGCAGTGTTGCCATAACGGCGATTTTCCCGTTAGATCTACCGATTTTATTTCGCCCTAGCGGGAAAAATTGTCCTGTAGTTATTTGCCAAAAATCTGTGATTTTCTATCAGCCGTAATATCACTTAAAACTCGGTTTTATGTTGAAAAATAAAAATTCGCATATTGATATTCTTATATTATAAAACACAACTTCTTAAACGATTTTAGTAAAAAGACTTTCTAAAAAATACACATTTTGATAAAATATGGGTATGCAATTTTTCACCGTAGAACGCCCTCTATTGAGTACTTTCAATACCAATATTAATTCAATGAAAATCGGGATTCATTTTTTGAAGCTTAATCGTAAAATTTTTCATTATTTAAAAGTTTATAACACTTCTTAAAAACATATTAAAGAAATTTTTGAGTAAAAAACCTCTTTCAGTATCATTTTTAAGCAATCTAGCGATAAAATCGCTAATACTACATTTATACCTCAACAAAAACTACCTAGTTTTTGGGTCTTGTAGTTTTTAACTTGTAAAAACGCATACAAAAAAACTATCCAAAACTAGTTTCATACAAAAACTAAGTGGTTTTTGCTCAAGTATAAATGTAGTGTTACAAAAGATATGGCACAACTGTTTTCTTCTATATAAAAATGTCACAGTATGACCTATACACAGAGCTTTGGAGAATTGATTCAAAAATAATTATTTTCAAAGATAATTCAAGAAAAGCGATTTTTAAATTCGCTATTCTTGAATTATTTCCATTTTTTTTTATTCATGTATCAAATTTTTTTGTTTTGATTCGCGAATTGATGGCAAATTTTAATTCATTTAAAAGGCTACATTACAACATAAAAATACAATTTTAATTCGCGAATCAATAAATTTTATTAATTATTTTTTCTGCTTGTACATTACAAAATATTTTTTCACTTTTCATGCTTGCGCAATAAGAATGAAATCCAATTTTATTTTTTGCAATATATTGTAGAACTCTCCAATATGTGCCTACACACGAAGGAACATTCGTCAGAACATGTGTTTCATTTTTGTTTACATTATTTAATGCAGACAATGCCACACACAACAAAATCTCGAAACGAAACATCATTTCTGATTGCTTGTCGAACTAATCACATCATGCGCGGAAGAAAATCAAATTTAGTTAATTGTTAAATTTTCATATGCTGCTGTTTTTTTAGTTTTATTTTTTTTCACTTTTTATGTCCCATAATTCTCGCAAATTTTTATATTTATTAATAAGATTGAATCCAGTTTTCATTATTTGTAATTGTCGGAATTTTCGTCTCTTTTATTTTCTTTACTGCGCAAATTACAAAAGCACCTCACAGCACAACTGCTGTCAATGAGCTAACACAGCGAAAACAGTAAATATCGATACACAATGTGGAACATTGAGTTTGGACACACAAAATATCTAAAAATTTTGATAACACGAATTTCAACACGAAACATTGATTGGCATGTTCTGACGAATGTTCCTTCATGTGTAGGCAGCTTGACATAAACACTGGCAATTTTTTCCTCAATACCATGAGTTTCAAAAGTAGTACTAGTGTTTCCAACTTTTGGATTGTAAAAAGCGCAAATATTTTGGAAAAAAGCGTAAAAAGCGTTGTTTTTTTCGATCAAAAAAGCGTAAAAATGCCTTTTTAATAAAAAAATCAAATAAATTTATACAAAGTTTAAAAAAGTAATGTACTTGTTTATTGTTATTTAAAACTAAAAACAGAAATAAACAGTTCACATACAAAGGTTCTTTAATTATAAATAACACCCAATTCACAAAACTATAAAAAAAACCAATTAAAAAAACCGCAAATTGTTCTTTCCAAATCGCGTTTTTGTGATTCGCAATACTTCTGAAGTCTGAGTGGAAAATATGTTCACGGTTGAAAACAATTAACAAAAAAAAGTTGGAACTAGGTTAATTTTTAATTTCCACAGCTTTACAAAATGAATTTTTTGCAGGGATTTAAACTTTGGTACAATAATTTAATAAATTTAGACGAGCTGATTCTAAATATGTTTTCAAAATGTCTCAATCACGTCACATTTTTTAAAAAAATCGCGGTTAAAAAATGCCGAAATACCCTGTGTTTGGCTTATTTGTAAATTATAGAACAATTATGACGTGACTAAAAGTTTTAAAAACAGAGTTCGAAATCACGAACTTAAAGTCTATATAAATTATTTATGAGAACTTAAACCGCATAACGCATTATGAGGTGCTTTATCTGTAACTAATCGTAGCATAAATACCACCTTTTTACAGGTGAAGTAAAAAATAACGTCCAGTTATATACATATAATTCGAATTTATAAAAGCTGTGAATTATCTTAAGAGCACCGATATAGTCAAGCAGTTCAAATTAATTAAATTTCGAATAACAAAATAGATAAAACTAGTGTTTTTATTAAAGACCTGCAAATGTTGAACTATACCAACGAGCATATAATTAAAAGAGCTACCAACTCACACAACTTCTGTTAAATCACTCTCTTCTAATTTTGTATCGAAAAATGTTACCATAAGAATTACACATATCTGTAAAGGCTAACATTTTTCGATACTAAATGTTAATGTTCGAAAGAGGCGATGAAAACCGCCTGACTATACAACACAGCGACATGTGTCGCATCATGCAAGTGTTATGTCTTGCTATGTGCTCACACATGTTTGACAATGACATATGAAGACACTGTCGAACAAATTCAAATCAAATCTATGCATACTTTTAACAGTGATTTTGCATACATGAACATAGAAAATGAACATGTCAACAAGTGCGACACTTGCGACATATGCATCATATGTTGTTATTGATGCATTATAATCATTTGTATGTCTCATTATATGCAATAAAACTGCAAATAAAATAAGAAGACTTATTATAAAATATGAAAACTTCTTTTAACACAAAAAAAAGGTTGCAGGTCTAGCTGAGATGGATATTACACTCACAAAATAAATACAGTCACTTTTTGTTAGTTGTTTCTGAAGTATTTTGTAGTAAAAGTTATTGGAAATAAAAAAACAATAATACAGTTATCCAATTTGTTTTTGTTTTTTAATTTTTTAGTAAAATCAAATATAAATTTAGTTCTTCGCACCATTTTGCTTGTTATTTTTATAGTAAAAATAAATTAACTTTAAGTTGATTTTTAGTCTACTAATTATTATTTATTACTAATTTTGCAGGTTAAGTTATTTTCTGTTAACTAAAATTTATTCAAATATAACTATTGTAAAATTTTGTTTATGCACGCAAAAAATAAAAAGGGGAAAATCACATAAAATAATGCCGTTTTCTTTTATGAAAAAAGTGTTGCCTTTTTTCTGCCCTTTTTTAAGAAAATGTATTTTTGTGCATAGAAATAATAAATAAATATAGGCATATTAGGTATAAAATTAAAGGTATTTTAAAGACCTATTTAACTATGCTTCAAAAATGTCCAAAAATATTCAACTTATTTAACAAAACACCAAAATATAGAAAAATGTGACATTTTGTTAAATTGCACGAAAATTAGGGAATAATTAGACATATTTTATACATGGTTAGATTAATATCTGAAATACCTTTAATTTGATACCAAATTTGTCTATGTTTACCTTTTATTACTATACACAAAAAGGCATTTTGTAAAAAAGGGCAGAAAAAAGGCAAAAATTTTTTCAGAAAAGAAAACGCCATAAGGGTATAGTTACATAGTTTTAGTATGTATTATAGCTCTACCCAAGTTTTGGGTATAACTTATATAATATGCTTGGTATAAAATAAGAAAACAAAAACTAACAATAACTATACAAAAAAGACTTGGTAAATATTTGTTATTCTATTTTTGGAATTGTTAGCACTAATTTATTAAACTTCAGCCATATTTTATTTAATAATTTATGTTAAATTATTTAGCTCTTTCGTTCTCCCTTATTAAAACAATTTGATTAATTTATTTAATTATTTATTTTATAATTATTATTAATATTAAAAGTTGGATGCAAATAAAGCAGTATAATCTTAAGGTTTGCTTTAATATCTTAAATTTGGAATACTATTTAATTACAACATAAAAACTATTTTTTTAATTTGGTACCATTCCACACAAAGCATTGTCAGCCTGTCCTGTTCCAGTCTCAATCGTTGGGCCATATAAATAATAGCCTTCAAGCCTAAAACATATTGATCACCCCTAGCTTGTGGCAGCAACCATGAAAAATAACAATCAGCACATTCTGGATAATCGGCCAACCATTTATAGATGACACCAACTTGTTAAAAATTTAAACTGCAATGCAAATAATAATAAAAGTTATTAACTATTTTATTATTATACTATTATATAATAGTTTTACTAACCGAAAAGTTTTAGGTGAACCCATTGATGAAAATGTGGACGATAAATTTGTAAACGCACCGATAGTTGTGTCTTATGTGAACATAAAGCCATATCCGTTTGAGATTGTCCATTAGCCTTACCCACCGACAATTCCATATGACATTTAAAATAAAATTTTATATTATTTTACATGTTTCTAACTTTTTTCACTTTTGGCATCTACTTTTCGCCATATTGTTTTATTTTCATTATTTTTTTTTTACAATTTTCAACTTTGCCAATTTTAAAGCTATTTTTAGGAATTATACACATTTTACAAACATATGGCAACAAATAAAAAAATTCTAAAACTTCCTAAGTTTATTTTGGGTCTTCTACATAAAATTTTTTATCATTTTCCCATAATATAACTAAATATTGACAATTTTTTAAATAGATAAGAAAAGAAAGTGATTTATCATAATGTACAAAGAATTTATAATGTACCAATAAAAAATTATATTTTTAGGTAATTTATATAAAAATTTAAGGGTTTGATTTAAACTAAGCTAATGAAAACTATTTTTTTCTGTAGGAAATCGTTTTTACCAAGATTGTTTGTAAAATATAACATACGCTAATTTTTTGCGTGTGTATTTAACAGTTTAGTTTTTGCTGTTCTTATCTTAGGTTGCGTTTACACTTGCATCGAAATCCCGAGATTTCGCTATTCACCACTCTCAAAAAACAATGAAGAAAAGCATATAAACGTTAAATTTTTATAAAAATGTATTTATTATAGCTAACTATGTGTGTTTTATTAAAAATTATACATTTATATGCTTTTCTTCATTGTTTTTTCAGAGTGGTGAATAGCGAAATCTCGGGATTTCGATGAAAGTGTAAACGCAACCTTACTAATATTTTACAAAAGTAATCTGATAGACTTTTTTTATGCAACGTAATATTTTTACGTTTTTCTATGGCTGTATGAGTTAGATATAACAGAACTCTTTATTTTTTGAGTTTTTATTTGTTAATTTATAATGATAAAAAAATTAAATGAAAAAAATTTTGGTACTAAAGAGGTCGAAAAAGTACTATTTTTAAGCTCGTTAGTACTATATTAAAAATCCCATTTATCATCCCTGCTATGAAATGCTCAACATTCTTAAAAAAATGGCAATTTTTTCACGAATGTTCCTTTGTGTATTCCCGCTTATGAAGAGTAATATAGTACTACTAATTTATCATCCCTGGCTATAAACAGAAAATTGAAAAAATCTCTATAGATGGCAACGCTAATGCTATTTAACAAAAACAGCAGCCATTTTGTGACTTCCAGGTTATTGTAAAAACAAAGGAGTAGTTCGTGCAAAGAAAAATGTGAATAATTCAAATTACAAATAAAATAAATAATTTAATAATACTAGAATAACACAAAAGATAAAACAAAACACCTTTAAAGGTAAAACTTAAGTTCAATGCAGTTAAATTGGTATTGAAAATGACATGGAAAATATTTTTTTTCAGTGAAACTATATATTGTTTTTGTGTATATTGGTTTTTGTGTATTGGTTAAAACCAGATTTTGTGGTATGGAAGCGCATGTTAACTATTATCATTAAAATGAACGAGAAAATAATTTAACAAATATTTTGATATATTGAGAAAAATATTAAAAAAATAGAAAATCTAGTCAATATATAAAAAAATGTATAATGTCCACAAAGTTTTTATTAATAATGTATATGTGCAACACCCCAGATAAGTTTTACATTTACACAATCGAACTTTTGATGGTGATTTCAAAAATCATTTTTTTTGTCTCAACGCATCCCCCTTTTTGGAAGTGCTATCAAAGTTAAAATGTTGTATATTAATATTATTGTTGTATATTATAATAATGTTATTGTGGATCATGGCTCTTAAAATATATGCTAAAGCTCAATATAAGTGCACCGCCCAATCTGTTTTTAAAATATTGGTGTAAGGACATGTTGTTGCATACATAAAAAAAATAAATAAAAAGGGGCATGCTAACTGTTTAAAACCATACGCGATAGTTCGATTTGGGCCATATTCTGGACAGCGGATCACATTTCGGGAAGAGAATTTCAATTAACGGTGACATAAATATAATAGATGTCCCAGAAAATAAGTCTGTGTCAAATATTTTGGCTAAACTCTATGGACATAACTCGGATAGGTGTAAAAAATATAATTTTTTATTTGAAAATTAATACTATGTTCGGAAGTATTTATCTGATCAGTAGGGCAACGAATTTCGTGCACTTAAAAAATGTTAATATGCGCCTAAAAAATGCAACTAAAAAAGAAAAATATGAATTAAAAACATGAAAAATATGCACTTAAGCACATATTTTTGCAAAAATGTCGCACTTTAAAACAAAAAGCTAGTTAATTTTGCAATAGTCACAGAACTCAATGCTTTTTTTTAGGTCAACAAGATTTTTAAGAATATTTATTTATTTATTGAAATATACTTTATAAATAAATTTACATAAAAAAAAAAGCGCGGGGTAACTGGACCATAATGCGCGTAAATTATAATAACTTATAGATAACAGCCGTGCTGGAACAACAGCAACACGTGACAAAGCAACCATTGCCTTCACAATGGAGGTTCAGCGAGATGAGGCCCCAACACGCCATAAAAAGAACAAATGCCGATGGACTTAACACCCGCACAACCGACCATTGTCATTGCAATAGAAGCGTGCACGATGTCTCCAAGGGAATTCGCCCGGTTTGCATGTAGTCAGACTACACAGTCTAACGGCATGCTGAGACACGCTTTAGAGTATCGCAAAACAAAAACGATTAACCGTTATTCCTTATTAAATAATATAATACAGGTCTCGAGACAACCTTCATCTTCGGCGACTCACGGCGAACTGATTTTTAAGAATATGTATTTTTTTTCCAAATAACGTTTGGGATTTTAGCATATTTAATGCAATTCATTTATATCCCGATAAAAATAAATTAAAAAAAGTAAATATTTTGTTTCAATCAAAATATGAAAATGTTTCCATTTTTAACACATTATAAAAATGGTACTGAAAAATTATGTACAAATATGCATCAAAATTCACAAAATATGCATTATAAAGTAACCAAATATGCATTTGAAGACAAACTATGCAAAAACATAAATTTTTTTTAAAATATGCAAAAATATGCAACTACAAATCGATACTATTTTGTTCTAAATTTGATATACATACATATATAATTGTCCTTTATTTATCTAAATTACGTAGTTAAAAAGAGATTACACATAATATTTAAATAAAAAGTTTACAAAGAACATAGGGCGTCAAATTTGATGATTCGGATAAATATTTGTTTTGGACTATCGAGAAAAAACATGCAATTGCATGAAATTGCTTGCCCTACTGATCAGCAAAAAAATAGAACCCAAAGAAAGGTCTCTGAAATATATTTTTATTAAGGTCTGGTATGAACCAATATATTAACTCATTGTGGAGAATTTTAAGATTTTTTTTAAACTTTTTTGTAAAAAGTTATTCAAAATTCAACCTATATATCAGTAAGTAATTGTTGTTAAAATTAATAATCAAGACTTCATGATTTCATTTGAGGAATGACATGAAACCTTAGCTCTTTAAATAACAATATTTTTTAGAGTCAAAATTCGACCTTAGGGTGTTTCTCCTATGTGATAGACTGTTCAGTGGCTTTGCTGAGTAAATAGCTTTTGTGTAGCAGGCCTCCGGCCATACGGGTTTTCTCCTATGATATAGGCAATTTGGTGGATTTGCTTCTGTGTAGTAGGCATGTGAGTTGTGTCTATATATGAAATTCCAGTGTTTTCTGACTGTCCACAAAGCGAATGCAACAACATTGCTAAATGCCACAAAACCCTAGGATTTAAGTAACTTTTTATCTCTTTTTCAATAAGTCTCTCTATCGGACGTGCTCCCATTTCTTTCTATAACCCATTTGTACAAGATAAGATTTCACTCTCCAAGCAGTTTATGCCTTTTTGCGTCAGTTGCTTTTTTAGTTCTAGGACTAGGATAATTAAGGTCGTGAATCATTAGGGCATATGATGTCAATAAAATATCTTAAAAGGATAATATAAATCAGTTTTTTCGCTCTCCTGAAAACCTGTTAAAACCAAAAACATAGCACTTCTTGCAGGCAAGCCGACGATATATTAGTTAATATCAGACCCATGTTCGAGATTAACTAATATATTCGAGATTAATGTAATATTTGATCTAAAACAATTTTTTATATGCTTTACTCAATTTTTTTTATTAAATTAATATTTTCTGAGCTTTTTTACTTCTAAACGTTTTTTTTTTATTTAAAAAATCCAATTTAAAACCATCGCCCGACTCGTAATGGGTTAATAAGTCTAGGCATGTTGCATATCATAGGAAAGGTATTTCAAGTACCTCCCCAACGATATATATATTTTGTTCTGGTCCGATAAGTTTTGAGTGGTATTTCTCCACTCAAAGTCCAAAGAAAATTTTCATATTTGATAAAAAATTATCTAGTCTTTAAAGAATAACAGATTTATACATTAACGTCTTTAATAGTTACTCATTATCAACAGTAGCCCTCGGCTGACAGTCAGGCATGTGATGAATATCGAAAACGAAAACGATCTGATTTTCAATGGTAAATATTTTACAATGTACAATACCAATTTATATTTTATTTCCTAATTTAGATGTCCGGCGTCAAAAAAAAAAAGATAAATAATAATTTGAAGCCAATTTGATTTTCGCGAAACAAATTATTCTAGATTGAAAAACTGTTAGTTTTCGATTTTCATTACAGCCCTGAGTGTGTAGGACCCGAAATCCTGCTGCCCTCCAATTCAAAGTTTTTTTTTTATCATTTAAATTTAATCATATCGTATTGGATTAACTTATATCCAATTTGATCGGGACAAAATTCGGATATAAGTTTATCATTTGATATAACTTTGTATCCTTGTAAATACAATAATATCCAATATGATACAATTTAATATAACCATTTTTCGGATGAAATTATATCCAGTTACAAATTGCAAATATACCCAACAAACAATTCGTTCCGTTTACGCACCGTTTTTGGTCCGCCATAAACGGAATCCAACTCCGTATACGTTCCGTTTTCTGGATCCGTATACGGACCAGAAAACGGAACATAAGGAACATCGAAACTGATTCGAATCCGTTGAAAATCCGTCAATAACGGACCGTTTACGGACCGTTATGTCGTGTTAGAAACTGAAAAGGCCGTTTAAAGTCCGTCAATGACGGACCGTTATGTCATGTAAAAAACGGACTAGTCCGCTGAAAGTCCGTCAATGCCGGACCGCTTCCGGACCGTTATGTGGTGTAAATAACGGAGTGACTCCGTTTTTAGAATGCCGTTTTTGGACATTTTATCTACCTAAATTGACACATTACTAACTTTAATATTGTATGATTTTTAATATATATATATATTAGGGCGGGTCGATTTAATAATCGCCCATGGCTCAGTGAAAATCGTATTCTAGGGATCAAAATAAGAAACTTTGCCGAAGGAACCATACCTCTAAAACGAATTCTACTACCCCCAACTGTTGACTTTTGTCCCGTAGGGTCAAGTTTTGAAAAATCCCACTTTGATCCATTTAGAGTGCCCCAATCGAGTCCAAATGTATGACCGACCCCCACTAACTTTGGAGGGCCGATCCACCCATGCCAGTGGCACACCCCCTGGAACTCCCCTGGGGGGTTCCCCATACAAACATTTTAAAAAATCACCATTTTTGGCACTTTATTTTATTATTTTTTATTTATTTTATTTATTTTTATTATTTTATTTATTTTTTCTCTTTAGAAATTTATTTAGTCAGAACATATGTAAATGAAAAAATTAATTTAACTTAGTAATAGAAAAGAAAATAAAAAAAATTACTGTTTGAAGTCTTTTTTGCTTTCAAGTCTGGGCATTTTTTCTTTTCTATTACTAAGTTAAATTAATTTTTTCATTTACATATGTTCTGACTAAATAAATTTCTAAGGAGAAAAAATAAATAAAATAATAAAAATAAATAAAATAAATAAAAAATAATAAAATAAAGTGCCAAAAATGGTGATTTTTTAAAATGTTTGTATGGGGAACCCCCCAGGGGAGTTCCAGGGGGTGTACCACTGGCATGGGTGGATTCGTTTTAGAGGTATGGTTCCTTCGGCAAAGTTTCTTATTTTGATCCCTAGAATACGATTTTCCCTGAGCCATGGGCGATTTTTTTGCCTCCCCACAAATCGACCCAGCCTAATATATATATATATTTGTTCCTTTTACTCTTGCAAGGAGCATAGGGCATGATTTTTAATAGATTTATTAAATTATTTATTAATTTTATTAAAAACTATGTTTACAGCCGGTGCAATTAACTTCATTAATCGGCAAAATTCATAACGGCAAAATCAAAATTCGCAAAATTGACCCACTAGATCCAATATATATCTACAAGCAAAAGAAACAATTTATTAATTGAGGTTTAATTAAATGTATTCACTATTGAGGGTTTAAAACGGTTTAAGCGGGGTTTACATTATATCATAAGTCATAGAACCTGGCCAAAAAGAGATGCAGATAGCCAAAATCCTATAGTATAAACACATTATGACTGATAAGTACAGATTTAACGGTATACCGTTACCGAAACAGTCTTAAATACCGTTACCTTTACCTTTACCGTTACCGTAATAATCAAAATTCGATACCTTTACCGTTATCTTTACCGTTATTCGTTTCGGTAACCAACCTTGTAAAATAATTATATTTGCTTAATTGAATTCGGTTACACAAACTATCGCGAAAAAAACATAAAATTTCATAAACACTTACTATTTAATAATTCTGTGTGAATTGAAGTAAATTGGCTATGCGGCAACGGCCAAGACAGGATGCTCGTTTTTGCGACATCCAGAAACTTTTTTAACCGACTTTACGCGCGACCTTTATTAAATTATTTAAATAATTCTATTTTGACGACAAAAATTCACGAATAAACTGAAGAAAGACGACACCGTTAGCTCCGGAGTTCAAACTGATTAAAATTGGTGAAGTCTGTATTTAACGGTGCAGAAACGGATACACCAAAACGGATTCAAAACGTATTATATTCGAAAATCCGAAAGTACGTTCCGTTATTGTTCCGTATACGTACAAGCTTTGACGGATACCTGTTTTACGGACCGATAATGTTCCGTAAAAGCCGGATTGATGATTCCGTACATGTCGGAGAGTCCGTAAAAATGTTTCTTGGGTATCCGTTCACATATAATTTTATATACACTTTTTTACTCGGGGATATAAAAAACTATATTGGAGGGCAGCAGGATTTCACGTTCTACACACTACCAGGCGAAAGCTATTGTTGATAATGAGTAACTATCCAAGTAAAAAAAAATGATATGGATCCATATGAAGTTATATTTAATTATATATAATCTTTTATGTAATTAGATATAATTATATCCGAAAAATGAGAACTTCTTATTGTATCGAATTGTATACAATTGTATACAATTTGGTACAATTTGATACAATTTTATGCAATTCGATACAATTGTATCCGAATTTTGTCCTCATCCAATTACATTAAATTATATATTTTTGTATAAAATTATATAAAATGTTATAAAAGTGGACATAGTTTGATACAATTATATTTAAATATTCACCTTATACTTTTGATCATATTATATGACCACTAGGGTTTGTGGTTCCGGAATTCCCGGGAAATCCCGGGGAAAAATATATTTTTCCCGGGAAAACGGGAAATTTTAAAAATATTAAATTTTTTAAATTGTTTTTGTTCGGAATAAGATTTTTTAATTTTAGTCATAAAAAACATTTTAAATACCAAAACGAAAATGTCATTGTTAAAATCTTTTAAAAGGGAATCATTTTATTTGACACAAAAAAAATTTGTCCCATAATTAGGAGCATTTCAACTAATAAAAATTTTCCGCATAACTTATTCAAAATTTAAGTAGTGAAACCTAAAAACTTGGTAAAATGTTTAAAAGAAATATAAGTTTTGCTTCTTAATACACCTGCTTTCAAACTAATATATGAAGTATCAAGTATGGAAATACTTCACAAAAAAGGACAATGCAGCGCAGTGCAATATCTGCCGTAAAAGACTAATGGTTACCGAAGGTATCTAAATTTGATGGTCATGCAACTTATCTTGAAGAAAACAACACCAAGAATAACGTTCCAGCTAAAATTAACAAAGTACGCGAAGAAAAAAGTGTAAGTGGAATAGGCATTGAACGTTTTATGGGTAGGGCAAACATTTCCTAAAATCCCAGCAAAATATTGGTAATGAAACCTCATTACTAGCTGCATTACCAAAAATGATATATCATTACCTTTTGCATTATTTTATAATATAAAATAATGACTTCCTTATAACGCCCTATGGTAGTAATTGTTTTTAAATATAAAATAATGACTTACTCCTAATAGTTTAAATAAGTACTATTTACACAGTTAAATTTTATACATTTTTATTTATTATATGTAAATATGTTTTATATTTAAATTTGTATGACGAGTCCTAAAATTACACTCAAAAAAAAGTCAGTAAAGTCAGCAAAAAATGTTGCTGTGTCAGCAAATTTTTAGTCAGGGGCGTGCTTGCAAAAAAGTTGGTAATTTCAGCAAAAGTGAGATGATTTTTACCAAAAAAATAGTAATCTTCAGCAAAAGTTTTGCTAACATTTAGTCGACTGCAAATGAAAAAAATCCTTGCCAAAATCACTAAACTTTTTCCTCAATATTAGTAGACTGAAGAAAACTCAAAAAACTTGTAGCGAAATTTTACTTTAGTTAATTTATTTGCTGAAAATTTAAATATAGAATATGTGTAGAGTTGTTTTTCTTTTTTTGTCATTTCCCTTTCCAAACAAGCTGCGACATTTACATCTTGTCTATCTAGTTGTCATCCACGTTATGAATGCGGTTATCAGCACAATTTTTGTAGCAAAATAAATTAGTAAAACATTAGTTCAAAATTAGTTTAGTGCTAAAAAAATATAACTTAAATTTAGCTGAAAACTAGTACACTTGATATACGTTTTACTATTTTTTCTACTAACTTATTTTTTTGAGTGTACACACTAGAAAAACTAAATTTTTCTGAATGATTTCTTTAAGCCAATAGTATTTGTGTAACTGCTTATTTTTAAGAATCAAGTAAGCAATCGGATAACCATTTATAATTCAACTTTTTGTAAGCAGGTGTGTAACCACTTATTCAAAATCTCATAACTACACCCTAAAAATTACATAGTTGTTGAACACTATTTTTTCAACTATTTCATAGGTGAAATAACCCTCACTATGACATAATGGATATGAAATAGTGAAAGTTAACTACATTTACTTAAAATTTACAAATCAACTATTGGGAAAGTAATTGATGACGAACATGTAGTTGAAAGCATCAACATTTTAGAAGTGGTTAATATTAACTACGTTCATTTTAAAAATGGTTAATAGGAACCACAAATCTTTTTCTTTACATCCGAATTTTTAGAATAAATTATGAAACGTCGACAAACGAAGTCCAAGCAAGTCTTTTCAAATCGTTCATTGAACTTAAAAAATCATTATCTTTTATTAATATTAGGGTTTGAAATTTCCCGGACTTTTTTATTTCCCGGGAAACGGGAATAAAATAATTTGATTCCCGGGAATCCCGGGAAATATTTTTGGAGAAAATTGTTAATGAAAACCACATATATAAGTAATTTTTGTTAAAAAAAAACACTATTTCAGTACAAATTCAGTCTGTGTAGAGAGAATTCAAAGTAAAAATATCAGAATGTTGAACATTTGATTTCACATAAATTACTCTATGCACTGCCAAATGAATTGCATGATTCCAGCAGAAAGCACCCACTACTGGACTGTCGGAAACAAACCGTTTCATCACATTTGGCCCATTAGATATGGAGTCCACAATGTTATTTTCCAAAGAAAAATAAAACTACAATTCTTCTTATTTCATCAGCATTACATTTTCCTGATATATAAACCAACCCCAGGTTATAAAATGAATTATTTCCGTTTATACATACCCTACGGGAAATTTTAACAAACTGTCACCGAACTGGCCCCTTTATATGAAATAGACTGGTCACTTTTACATGGCGTTGTCATAGGAGGTGGAAATTGACCCCTTGTGACATGTCACAAGACAAATCCTAGGACAGGTTACTGAACTCTCAATTTCAGGGACCTGTCCTGGGATTTGTCTTGTGACATGTCACAAGGGGTCAATTTCCACCTCCTATGACAACGCCATGTAAAAGTGACCAGTCTATTTCATATAAAGGGGCCGGTTCGGTGACAGTTTGTTAAAATTTCCCGTAGGGTATGTTCAAATATCTCTTTTGTGATATTCTTGTCTATTCATCTAAGATTATAGTAAATCTCCTATTGTTACAAATATTGATCGATATTTCTTTTAACATGATATCTTTTACATGTTTGTAGTAATTTAACATAATGTTCTTTACATCGGTTTAATTTTTTGGCAATGCCAGGTTTTTATTATAAAAACTTTCTCGCATAAACGAAGATCTAGTTATGGTGCGGATTGACATTCCGTCGACTGCGGCTAATTTGGATACCATTTCAGAAAATGATTGCCCTACCATAAAACGTTCAATGCCTATTCAGCTTACACTTCTTTCTTCGGGTACTTTGCTAATTTTAGCTGGAACGTTATTCCTATTGTTGTTTTCTTCAAGAGAAGTTGCATGACCATAATTTTTATTTTTTTTGTGAACCAAATTTATGATGTCGGATAACCAAATTTAGATGTCTCCGTTAACCATTATTTAGTCTTTTAGGGCAAATATTGCACTGCGCTGCATTGTCCTTTTTTGTGAAGTATTTCCATACTCCTGACATTTTATTCTTTAATATAAAAGAATATATTAGTTCGAAAGCAGGTGTATTAAAATAAACTTACTTGAAAATATCACATTTATTAATGAAAACGTTACTTATAAAATTATTGGCCCTTAATATAATGTCGGATTCTACACGATGGCCTGCTTTCTCGCAATATCGAGGTCGTCACAGGAGTTCGCCAAGGGTGTGTAATGTCACCACTACTGTTCAATATCATGCTAGATATTGTTATGAGTCAAGCAATGATCGAAAACCGAGGTATTGTTTGGGGGCTCCTCGAGTATGCAGATGATATCTGCCTCCTCTCCCACAGCTATTCTGATATGTCAATAAAGCTTCAGAAACTATCGGAAATATCAACAAAAGCTGGGCTAAAAATTAACATCAGCAGGACAAAGGTTATGAGAATTCGGTCAGAAAACACAAGTCCCTTTTTGATTAATAACGAAACACTAGAGGAGGTAGACTCCTTTTGTTATCTTGGGGCTGTTATTACCAATACTGGAGGTTCAAGCGCAGACATCTCAAGTCGAATTAAAAAGGCAACTCAATATTTTGGGCAGCTCACTAGGGTGTGGAAAACGTCTTCTATCTCGCGTCGTGTTAAATTGAACATATTCAACTCCCATGTGAAGTCAACATTGCTATACGGTTGTGAGTCTTGGAATGCTAACTCTAAAGATATCCAGTCACTACAAGTGTTTGCAAACAAATGTCTTCGTAGAATACTACGTGTTTTTTGGCCACACACCATCTCGAATAAAAACTTGTGGCTTGAAACTCGACAAACACCAATAGCCGTAGAAATTCGAAAACGAAAGTGGAACTGGATTGGGCACACCATCCGTAAAGGACCATCAGATATTGCTAGAAATGCTATCGAATGGAACCCACGGGGAAGCCGCAGACAAGGTCGACCAGCTCATACATGGCGCAGACAAATCCAAACCGAAGCTAGTAAAATGCGAAAAACCTGGCCCGAAATCAAAAGCATTGCGATGGACAGATCCGAATGGAAGAAATTTGTTGAGGCCCTATGCTCCTTATACACTCAAAAAAAAAGTCAGTAAAGTCAGCAAAAAATGTTGCTGTGTCAGCAAATTTTTAGTCAGGAGCGTGCTTGCAAAAAAGTTGGTAATTTCAGCAAAAGGTTTGCTGAAAATCAGCGAGCTGATTTTTACCAAAAAAATAGTAATCTTCAGCAAAAGTTTTGCTAACACTTAGTCGACTGCAAATGAAAAAAATCCTTGCTAAAAATAAAAAAAATTGTAGCGAAATTTTACTTTAGTTAATTTATTTGCTGAAAATTTAAATATAGAATATGTGTAGAGTTGTTTTTCTTTTTTTTGTCATTTCCGTTTCCAGACAAGCTGCGACATCTACATCTTGTCTATCTGGTTGTCGTCCACGCTATGCATGCGGTTCTCAGCACAATTTTTGCAGCAAAATAAATTAGTAAAACAATAGTTCAAAATTAGTTTAGTGCTAAAAATATATAACTAAAATTTTTGCTGAAAACGGAATTTCAGCAAAAAAATTGCTGAAAACTAGTACACTTGATATACAAGACGTTTTACTAATTTTTCTACTAACTTATTTTTTTGAGTGTAGGAACGATGGGAATATATATATATATATATATATATATATATATATACCCTACGGGAAATTTTAACAAACTGTCACCGAACTGGCCCCTTTATATGAAATAGACTGGTCACTTTTACATGGCGTTGTCATAGGAGGTGCAAATTGACCCCTTGTGACATGTCACAAGACAAATACTAGGACAGGTTACTGAACTCTCAATTTCAGGGACACGACAGAGCTGTAATACTTGATATTGAAGTACATTGGCACATAACATGTAATTATAAATTCAACCAGTATTCTTAAATTTGCATCTGGATTTTCCGTTGTCACATATAATCGTAATAGTCTAGCGGCCTTGGTGAGCCACCGAGAATGTACAATTTTCCCTGGTTTGATGTTTGCCAGATCCACTGAAACCACGCCGCTAGAAATTGCATGGCCATGTCGTATAAGTACTTGGAATCGGTGGAAAATTCAATTTTTTCTGGAGCAGGGGGCATATTTTTCAACTCAATTTTCTGAAAGCCGTCCACCACCTGAAAATATATAAAAATAAAACAATTAAAAACGGTTGACAATTATAATAAATGAGTGATAGCAATAACTTACCGGAAGAGTTTCACAAGTTTCGATTTGACGGCTCAATTTTCCGGTTGCCGATCTTGGTCCAGTGCTGGTTGATTTATCCAAAGCTTCAAACAAATGCCGAAACGGAAGTTCGTTGAAGTGTAGAAGGCAAACGAACCAATGCAATGGTCTTTTTAACAGCAATTCGAATCGTCGTATAATTCCACCGTTTGGGCCAGTGTTTGTTGGCTCACCGTCAGTGCATATGCCAATTAATGCATCCAGTGATATATTTTTATCGTTGAAAAAATCATTTGATTTGGTTGTTTTGTATTCAGCGGTTTCATGTTCCAGTCTTACGTAACCAATCAATGCAGAATTCGGTTCTCTCAAAATAACAAGATGAGGTTCTTTTACCATTCTAGTATGATACTTCTCATCAATTGTATCTCTCGTTAAAGTATCATCTTTTCTGCCATCGAATGAAAATGCTAACAAATTGGTATCATCTAACCGTTTGCGAAGCACTTCTTGTCTGCATTTCTCTTTTTCTCGGCGAACTTTCGATTTATCCATGGTGAGAGGTTTGCCATGGATATCTTTGGAAAAGAGCTGTTCCCATTGCTGATGCTACTCTATCAGGCACGCCAAATCTGTCACATACCAAGGCAAAGTTAAAACAATCGTATCTCTGTGTGTATTGTGAACTTGTGCTTATATCCAAATCTTCTTGAACCGGTGGCGGTGCGTATGTTGAATCATCGGGATCTTGGTATGTTGGCATTGATGACATAGACGTTGCTCCTTGCTCTTCAATTTCCATCGCAAATCCATCCATTGTTAGACTTCTCTGATTATGTTGATCGTGCATAAACTCTTTGAGGCGTTCGGGAACCAAACCGCATGCACATGGAGCTGCCTTCAAATCGCATTTACATGTTCCAATGAAAAAAATTGTTTCCAGCGATTTTACATACTCTGTAAATTGTTGGGGTTTGTTTCTTCTCTTGATTTGCTCTTGATATTTGTCAAGCAATCTATTCAATTTATTACATACACTTTTTTTCAGCATTATTTCCATACCAAGTTTTTCCCAAATTCCAATCAACTTATCTTGTACTTGAATAGTGAATGCTTTATAGGACAACTTTTTTTGTTCGCTCAAGTAAAAATAATATCTCAAGATATCCAGATGGGTTGGTAAATTAAGATCAGTCAAATCAGTAGACACACCAAAAACAGTAACATCATGCCTGGGTATATGACTCATTGGGTTTTCGATAGTTGTTGATGTTGTTATTGCTTCATCTTGCGGTGTAGAGGATGGTGGATTCATTGTAAACTTCTTGATTTGGAATGATTTTTTTTTAAATATTTTTTTATCTCAAATTAGCACTTCACACTTCGAGTTCTTCACAACGACTTAATGCATTCACAAAAACTGTTGCGTTATATATGGTCTAGGCGACGAGGTAATAAGAATGAAATGGTAATTTCAATTCTACCTGTAACCGATTTTGTTGTCAAAACTGCCCATAAAGTACTTACATGTAAATCTCTATATATAAAAGAATAACGTGACTGACTGACTGACTCAACATCGCCCAGCCCAAACCGCTGAAGCTAGGAAGTTGAAATTTGGTATGTAGGTTCCTCTTTAGGGGTAGACGTCCACTAAGACGGGATTTTTGGAAATTCCTACCGGAACGGGCAAAAAGGGGGAAAGTGTCCCCCTTGACGGCCTGCCAAAACCCCTTTGGCTAGAAAGCTGAAATTTAAGATATGTGTTCCTTGGAGTAGGGGCTAACTTTTCTGGAAAGTACTTTCTAGAATTTTGGACAGGGACGTTGTAAAAATGGGGGTTAAAAAGGGGAAAAAGGCCCCCCTTGACGGCCTGCCCAAACCGCTGGAGGTAGGAAGTTGAAATTTGGTATAAAGGTTCCTCCACTATCGTAGACATCCACCAAGACGGGAGTTTTGGAAATTTTTACAGGGACGGGCAAAACGGGGAAAAAGTCTCCCCCTTGACGGCCTGCTCAAACTGCTGGAGCTATGAAGTTGAAATTTGGTATGTAGGTTCCTCGACCGGTGTAGACGTCCGTTGAGACGGCATTTTTGGAAATTCTTATCGGGAGGGGCAAAAAGGGGACAAAAAAAGTACCTTTTTCCAAAAAAAGTACCTTTTCCCAAAAAAAGTACCTTTTTCCAAAAAAAGTACCTTTTTCCAAAAAAAGTACCTTTTTCCAAAAAAAGTACCTTTTTCCAAAAAAAGTACCTTTTTCCAAAAAAAGTACCTTTTTCCAAAAAAAGTACCTTTTTCCAAAAAAAAGTACCTTTTTCCAAAAAAAGTACCTTTTTCCAAAAAAAAGTACCTTTTTCCAAAAAAAGTACCTTTTTCCAAAAAAAGTACCTTATTCCAAAAAAGTACCTTTTTCCAAAAAAAGTACCTTTTTCCAAAAAAAGTACCTTTTTCCAAAAAAAGTACCTTTTTGCCAAAAAAGTACCTTTTTCCAAAAAAAGTACCCTTTTCCAAAAAAAAGTACCTTTTTCCAAAAAAAGTACCTTTTTCCAAAAAAAGTACCTTTTTCCAAAAAAAGTACCTTTTTCCAAAAAAAGTACCTTTTTCCAAAAAAAGTACCTTTTTCCAAAAAAAGTACCTTTTTCCAAAAAAAGTACCTTTTTTCAAAAGAAGTACCTTTTTCCAAAAAAAGTACCTTTTTCCAAAAAAAGTACCTTTTTCCAAAAAAATTCCTTTTTCCAAAAAAAGTACCTTTTTCCAAAAAAAAGTGCCTTTTTCCAAAAAAAGTACCTTTTTTAAAAAAAGTACCTTTTTCCAAAAAATGTACCTTTTTCTAAAAAAATGTACCTTTTCCAAAAAAAAAAGTACCTTTTTCCAAAAAAAGTACCTTTTTCCAAAAAAAAATCATTTTTCCAAAAAAAGTACCTTTTTCCAAAAAAAGTACCTTTTCCAAAAAAAATTCATTTTTCAAAAAAAAGTACCTTTTTCCAAAAAAGTACCTTTTTCCAAAAAAAATTCCTTCTTCCAAAAAAAGTACGTTTTTCCAAAAAAAGTACCTTTTTCCAAAAAAAGTACCTTTTTCCAAAAAAAGAACCTTTTTTCAAAAAAAGTACCTTTTTCAAAAAAAAAAATCCATTTTTCCAAAAAAAGTACCTTATTCCAAAAAAGTACCTTTTTCCAAAAAAAGCACATATTTCCAAAAAAAAGTACCCTTTTCCAAAAAAAAGTACCTTTTCCAAAAAAAGTACCTTTTTCCAAAAAAAGTACCTATTTCCAAAAAAAGTACCTTTTTCCAAAAAAAGTACCTTTTTCCAAAAAAAGTACCTTTTTCCAAAAAAAGTACCTTTTCCCAAAAAAAGTACCTTTTTCCAAAAAAGTACCTTTTTTCAAAAAAAGTACCTTTTTCCAAAAAAAGTACCTTTTTCCAAAAAAGTACCTTTTTCCAAAAAAAGTACCCGTTTCCAAAAAAAGTACCTTTTTCCAAAAAAAAATCCTTTTTCCAAAACAGTACCTTTTTCCAAAAAAAGTACCTATTTCCAAAAAAAAGTACCTTTTTTAAAAAAAGTACCTTTTTCCAAAAAATGTACCTTTTTCTAAAAAAAAATGTACCTTTTCCAAAAAAAAAGTACCATTTCCAAAAAAAGTACCTTTTTCCAAAAAAAGTACCTTTTTCCAAAAAAAGTACCTTTTCCAAAAAAAAGTACCTTTTCCCAAAAAAAACCCTTTTTCTAAAAAAATGTTCCTTTTCCCAAAAAACATACATTTTTTCAAAAAAAATACCTTTTTCAAAAAAAGTACCTTTTCCAAAAAAAATGTAACTTTTCCCAAAAAAAAGTACCTTTTTCTAAAAAAATGTTCCTTTTCCAAAAGAAGTACCTTTTCCAAAAAAGTACCTTTTTCCAAAAAACATACATTTTTCCAAAAAAAACACCTTATTAAAAAAAATACCTTTTCCAAAAAAAGTACCTTTTTCCAAAAAAAAAAAATTCCTTTTTCCAAAAAAAATTCCTTTTTCCAAAAAAGTACCTTTTTCCAAAAAAAAGTACATTTTTCCTAAAAAAAGTACCTTTTTTTAAAAAAGTACCTTTTTCCAAAAAATTTACCTTTTTCTAAAAAAATTAACCTTTTCCAAAAAAAAAAGTACCTTTTCCAAAAAAAGTACCTTTTTCCAAAAAAAAGTACCTTTTTTAAAAAAAGTACCTTTTTCCAAAAAATGTTCCTTTTTCTAAAAAAATGTACCTTTTCCAAAAAAAAAGTACCTTTTCCAAAAAAAGTACCTTTTTCCAAAAAAAGTACCTTTTTCCAAAAAATATTCCTTTTTCCAAAAAAGTACCTTTTTTCAAAAAAAAGTACATTTTTCCAAAAAAATGTAACTTTTCCAAAAAAAAGTAACTTTTCCAAAAAAAAGTACCTTTTCCCAAAAAAAAGTACCTTTTTCTAAAAAAATGTTCCTTTTCCAAAAGAAGTACCTTTTCCAAAAAAAGTACCTTTTTCCAAAAAAAAACACCTTATTAAAAAAAATACCTTTTCCAAAAAAAGTACAAATAAAGTACTTTGTAAAAACAAAGTATCTTTTTAAAAAAAATTTCGTTTTTCCAAAAAGTACCATTTAAAATAATATATAATTTCAAAAAAACTACTTTTTTCCCTCCCCCACGGATATCTCCACTAAAACAAGGTTTCTTGATATTCGGCATAGACGTGCGCTAAGACGGGATTTTTGGAAATTCCTACCGGAACGGGCAAAAAGGGGAAAAGTCTCCACATAAACAGTCTCACAAATTGGAAAAGTGCCTGCCCAAACCACTGGAGGTAAGAAGTTGAAATTTGGTATAAAGGTTCCTCCACTGTAGTAGACATCGACTAAGTTTGTATTTTTGGAATTCCCTACAGGATATCCCAAAAGGAAACTCGGTATGTGAGTACCTCCTTCTGTGTAGGCGTCCGCTTAGACGGAATTTTTGAAATTCCTATCGGGAGGGGAAATAAGGTAAAAGTCTCCTCCTGACGGCTTGCCCAATCCCTTTTGGCCAACCTAAAATTTTAAATATGTATTCCTTGGAGTAGGACTAACTCACCGGCAACGTAATTTTTCTATTTTGGAACAGCAACATAGTAAAAATGGTGGTTGAAAGGGAAAAATGTCCCCAATAACGGCCTGCCCAAACCGCTTAGGCAATGCAGTTGAAATTTAGTATGAATGTTCCTCATCCATCGCAGATAGCCGCGAAGATGGAATTTTTGTAAATTCCTAAAGGGAGGGGCAAAAAGAAGAAAAGCCTCACCTTGGGGGCCGGTAAAAACCCCTTCGGCTAGAAACCTGAAGATTAAAATGTGGGTCCCTGGAGTAAGGGCTAACTTATTAGAAAGATACTTTTTTGAATTTTGGACAGGGTCGTTATAAAATGGGGGCTCAAAAAGGGAAAGTTGCCCCTTAACGACCTGTCCAAACTGCTGGAACTAGGAAGCTGAAATTCGGTACTTAGGTTCCTCTTCCAGCCTAATTCCAACCGGGAGGGACAAAAAAAGAAAAAGTGTCCCCCTTGACAGCCTGCTCAAACTGCTGGAACTAGGAAGCTGAAATTCCCTGTCGATGGATTTTCGGAAATTCCTACCGAGAGGGGCACAAATAGTAAAAGTTGGCTAGAAACCTGAAATGTAAAACATATGTTACTTGGAGTATGGGCTTTTTGGACCGGGAAGGTGCTTTTTGGACAGGGACATTGCAAAAATGGGGATTAATGAAGCGAAAAGTGCCGCTTAAAGGCCTGCCCAAACCGCTGGAGGTAGGAAGTTGAAATTTGGTATTAAAGTTCCTCCTCTATTGTAAACATCCGCTAAGATGAGATTTTTGGATATTTCTACAGGTAGGGTCAAAAACAGGAAAAGTCTCCCCCTTAACGGCCTGGCCAAACTGCTGGAACAAGGGAGCTTAAATTCGGTATTTGGGTTCCTTCTCCAACGTTGACGTCCCCTAAGATGGTATTTTTGGCAATTCATACCAGGAGGGGTAAAAAGGGAAAAAACTTCCCCCTTGACGGCCTGGCCAAACTGCTGGATATAGAGACCTAAAATTATGTATGTAGTAGGTTCATCCTCCAACGCAGACGTCCTCTAAGACGGAATTTTTGGAAATTCCTACCGGGAGGGGTAAAAACGGAATAATTCTCCCCCTTGATGGCCTAACCGAACCCTTCGGCTAGAAACCTGTAATATATAATATGTTTTCCTTGGAGTATGGGCTAACTTATCGACAAGGCATTTCTAGGACTTTGGACAGGAACGTGGTAAAAATGGTGGTTCAAAAGGGGAAAATTGCCCCCCCCCCCTTAACGTCTGCGTCTTTAGCTAGAAACCTAAAACTTAAAGAACAAGTGTATATGAAACACTAAAATTAAGAAACTAAATAGGAAACGAGTGGAATGAAACACTACACGAGTGGAATGAAATGGATATAAACGTTGAACGAGTAGAATTGAAATTATAGAGAATGCAAATGGATTGGAAGAGGGAATTACCTGTTCAAACACTATCCACGGAATATGAAACTTATGTAGCATTGAAACTTACTCTCCAAAAAGTTAAACAAATTTTCTAAAAGAGAAAAAACCTTAGAAAAGGAATGGAACTTATATATTCCGATATTTAAACTTCATGTAACGAAGCACCGGTGGAAGAAATCGACGCAGTAAATTTTCCAACTGAATTTGTGAATTTACTTGAATTGCCAGGTCTACCTTTACATAAACTGGAATTAAAAAAAAAACTTTAAGACACGCTAACAACGTAGCGGGCTTTGCCCGCTATTTTTAATATTATAAAATGCTTTCCAACCCTGCTTTACGTTATTTATTTTCAATCAAAACACAAATGAACAAAACTACTTACGGGTCTATCTACCTAAGTTCGCACTTTACCAAATTATCTTAACATACACACGTATATTGCAATTTATTATGGATTCATTACTAACAATCCACTTTCATGAGAAAAAGTGATCAAATATTTATTTATTTTAAACCCATTGTTGTGCAGAATTATTTATTTGTGGTGGCTGGGTGAAGGCTTTAAATAAAAAAACGAATTTAATAAAAATTGTGGGGGGCGCAGCCCCCCCCCCCCTTAACCTTTAAGGCACGCTAACAACGTAGCGGGCTGCGCCCGCTAGTTAAACGATAATCTGACTACAAATTCTGTTAAGCAAGTGCGCCTTTTATTACTTCTGGAAAATCCTTTATGATAATTTTGTGCTCAATTCTACCTGTAACCGATTTTGTTGTCAAAACTGCCCATAAAGTACTTACATGTAAATTAAACGTTAATCTGACTACAAATTCTGTTAAGCAAGTGCGCCTTTTATTACTTCTGGAAAATCCTTTATGATAATTTTATGCTCAATTCTACCTGTAACCGATTTAGCTTAAGTAAGTTTACGACATGCAGCTGTGTCTTGTGGTGGCTTAAAAAACCCACACAACCTATTTTACGACCTGCAACAGAACGACACGTTCAATTGCTAGCTAGCGTTTCCAAACGAGTTATACCGGAAAATGTAGAGGCTGTTATGGTGACGACATTAGAGAGCCGTGCGAAATTGCCCAGACTTGAAAGCAAAAAAGACTTCAAACAGTAATTTTTTTTATTTTCTTTTCTATTACTAAGTTAAATTAATTTTTTCATTTACATATGTTCTGACTAAATAAATTTCTAAAGAGAAAAAATAAATAAAATAATAAAAATAAATAAAAAATAATAAAATAAAGTGCCAAAAATGGTGATTTTTTAAAATGTTTGTATGGGGAACCCCCCAGGGGAGTTCCAGGGGGTGTGCCACTGGCATGGGTGGATCGGCCCTCCAAAGTTAGTGGGGGTCGGTCATACATTTGGACTCGATTGGGGCACTCTAAATGGGTCAAAGTGGGATTTTTCAAAACTTGACCCTACGGGACAAAAGTCAACAGTTGGGGGTAGTAGAATTCGTTTTATGGTTCCTTCGGCAAAGTTTCTTATTTTGATCCCTAGAATAGGATTTTCACTGAGCCATATTAAATCGATCCGCCCTAATATATATATAATATAAAGGAGTATTTTAAATTTAAAGTCAACTTTATTTTTAATTATACGGTTTTGTTCATTTTGTGTATGAAAACCTTACATTTTGATTGGTTGAAAATAGATTAACCAATCAGAATGCTCCAAAAATTAACCAAATCAAGACATACTGCCACCCAATATTTTAACTAAAGTCGACTTTAACTAAAATATACATTTGAAAAATTTAGATAGTAAGGGCGATTATTTGTAAGAAACAAAACTTTTTTTCATATTTCTTTTAAACATTTTACCAAGTTTTTAGGTTTTACTACTTAAATTTTGAATAAGTTATGCGAAAAATCTTTATTAGTTGAAATGCTCCTAATTACTTGTCAAAGATTTTTTTGTGTGTCAAATAAATTGATTCCATTTTAAAAGATTTTAACAATGACATTTTTGTTTTGGTATTTAAAATGTTTTTTATGACTAAAATTAAAAAATCGTATTCCAAACAAAAACAATTTAAAAAATTTAATATATTTAAAATTTCCCGTTTTCCCGGGAATTCCCGGCAAACTTCCCGAGAATTCTCAACCCCAAACCCTTATTAATATTCTTATTTGTGGGCCATCGAAAATGCTCAGACCAGGAAGTTTCCTCGTTATAGAATAAAAACATTGCCCATTTTTATTTAGCGCCTTGACAAATAGTTTTATTAGTGGTGACTAGGGATACCGATCCCGAAATCCCGATCCCGAAAATCCCGGGATTTCCGGGATTTGCAAATCCCGAAATCCCGGGATTGTTCTTGAAAAAATCCCGGGATTTCCGATTTCATTATTTGCCAAATTTTATCACTTTTTGTATTTGTTTTTATTGTTATATTCGACCTAAATCACTTAAAGCAAATATCTTATTAAATTTTATTAAAGAACTAATTTTTTCTATGTATACACTCATAAAAAAAAGTTAGTACAAAAGTCTGTTAACGCGTTCTGATTAAATTGAACTAATTTTTCTGTTATTTTCTCCAAAAAAGCCCGTACAAATAGGTCAAAATTCTGCTAAAATAACAGGAAATAGTACATGTATTAGCGCCAGCACAATTTTGACCTATTTGTATGGACTTTTTTTATGAGTGTAGATAATAGATTAAAATAGATTAGTGATTAAATATATCTGAATAAAAACATTAATAATTTAAAAAACGTTTATTTAGCTTTAAAACTTTTCAGATTTATTTGATCTTTTAACTTACATGTTTTCATTTATTTTATTAATGGTTTGCTAAATTCATCACTTCGTGCAATATAATTTTGCCGAATATTAGTATACCAAAAACAGCAAATTTTTGTTATAGTATTTAGCAAAATATAACATCGACCTTTTTGAAATCAGCAAAGGTATGTGCTCAATATTTCACATTAGTAGACTTAAAAAATCTAATATAATCATTAATATTTCTGATGCTTTCAGCAGAGTAGTTTGTATTTGCATTTAATTAATTTTAGATAAATAGCTTTTTCTGCTATTTTTACATACTTATTTCTATGAGTGTAGTTTTCGTTTAAAGACAAATTCACAAGGCTGTAGTACTCCACTCTGAGTGGATTTTTTGTTCCTTGCTTTTTGGCACATACATATTTTTCGTATCATGCCCTCTCTATTTTAGTAAACTCCACTCTGCAGCTTTGAACACTCTGCAGCATTGTGAATCCGGCTTAATTTATTTATTTTTTCGTACTACAGGAAATAAATAAGTAGATTTATAATGAACTATTTTAATTTTTAGTGTTTACTTTAGCTATTTATTTTTAAAATTAAAAATATAATGAAATCCCGAAACCCCGAAAAATCCCGAAATCCCGAAAAATCCCGGGATCCCGAAAAATCCCGGGATCCCGGGATTTCAATTTTCAAAATCCCGAATCCCGGGATTTGTAAAAACCAGTCCCGTTCGGCATCCCTAGTGGTGACATATCTAATTTAATCTTTTGAAACCAAAGGCGGAGTTATGATATTCTGCTTTCCAACACCACCGTTTCACGTACGGGCCAATCTCTTTTTTCCCAATGTTGATGCTTAGCCCGACTGTCCCACAGACAATAAAAACATGGGTATTTGGTGTATCCACGTTGCTGTCCTAATAAGAAGTTAACTATTTTTAAATCAACACAAATACTCCATTGGTGTTCGTTATATTTGATTTTGTCCAGCACAAGTGAAATATTTGTATATTCTTTTATTTTGTTGAATGAGCCATTAGAACTGAGCCGTATTTGAGTTCATTGTGTAAAAGGACACACTTAAGGCTGTCTATAAAGAGACGCCAATCATTTAGCTGATATTTTGAAAGACCCATTTCGAGAATAAGGCATTGCACATCCGAACAAAAACATTTTCCGAATGAAAAAATGGTAGCAGGTTTTGCTCTCTGGTACGACAGAACGTCACTCTGTACCTGATGCCAACAAGCTTTTTCTTTTGGAATTATAAAATAAATAAATAAAAATATGTTTGGAACTAATACATAATTATTTGTTATTTTTAATATAAAGATAAGCAGTAAATTTTTATCAGTATTAAAAATTTAAAAACTAATATTTTATATATATATATTTTTTTTTTATATTGTAGATTTTTATTTCTAATGGTTTCAAAGGGGAGATGTGAATAAATAATGATGAACTTAACTATATACTTAAATTGTAAAGTCTGGGATTCGCCATTTTATTTAAAGCAACTATTAACTAAACACAAACGTTAATTAGAGAACATTTGGAACAGTCATGATTTCAAATACTTCAAATGCACATAGCTTTCATTCTCCGTCAGTAATTGAATGTAAATATGAAATAGCTACTATTGTTGGAAAGGCAGAAAGAATTATTCCAAAATATGAAACTTATTATGAAAATAAAAACAACATGGACCACAAAGATGATTGTCGTAGTCAACAGCAGCCACTTGGGAAGGAGGCGATTATGGCAATAAATACTAAAAGACTGGGTCTAAGTTGGCAAAGACAAAACATGCAAAGACGAAAACATTGTCAGATGCGTAACATATGCATAAATGAGAACACAAAAACCTGCCTATTAAGGGATAGACGATTAGTCTTTACCACACCACGAATACCAATAGCATCTTTATCAGAACAACAATCATACGATGGACAATACTGCATTCAGCAATTCGACTACAGTTTTTCTGTACTTAATAATAATTTCTCTAATTCAAATTTTCGGTCATATCTCACTGACAATGATCTACTTGATGTTACAAAGTCCGAGTCGTTAAATGTTACCATATTTGAATCAGCTGCTGATAATGATAAATATGAAAGAAATACACATAACTTAGAAATTGTTAATGAGGAAGATGGGAAAGATGAAAACCCGTTTTTATGTGCCAAAAGACTAAAGCGATGGCGTCATCATAAACATCGAACAAGGGGTTACTATTCCATCCTATATCACACCTGGCTATTAATGGTGTGTACATACTTGCAGCAACAAAATCGTAACATATTACAATTGTTATTTATTATACTCTTAACTTTAACTCAATATTCTGGCGCTACAAATGGTTTGTTGGTGTCCTCAAAGTTATCTCCAGCAGCGGCAATTGGTTTAGATGTGGCTCTTCTCGATTTTGAAAAATCCAGTGATTTATTAGTTTATAACAGTACCGGCAGCCCCATTAGCAGAAACAGCAGCAGTATTAATCATAATAGTTCAGCAAAAACTTCATTTAGTTTGGTGGAAAATAATGGAGAAAGGGAGACATATCTGCCATCCAGCAAAAGTCTTATTATAACATCCTCTACAGAAGTTGGAGGCAGTGCGGGTGGTGCATATCTCGATAAGTTAGACAACCTAGAACGCAGTTTAGCTGCTGTTTTAATAAAAGTTGCTTATGGTACAACTTCAACCACAAAGCGTAGTATTCCCGAAAATAGCTATGTGCCAAGTTTAACAACAATAGCGACTCCAATTCTGACAACACTGAGGTAAGAAAAAGAGTATAATTTTATATCGTCGCCAAAAAAACTTTGTTTTTATAATTTTTTCGATTATAAAGGATTATCCAACAAATTAAAATTTTTTGGTGTTAATTAAAATCCCAAGTAAAAAAAAATTATATGGAGCCATATGAAGTTATATTTAATTATATATAATCTTTTATGTAATTAGATATAATTATATCCGAAAAATGAGAACGTCTTATTGTATCATATTGTATCGAATTGTATACAATTGTTACAATTTGGTACAATTTGATACAATTTTATGCAATTCGATACAATTGTATCCGAATTTTGTCCTCATCCAATTACATCAAATTATATCTTTTTGTATAAAATTATATAAAATGTTATAAAAGTGGAGATCTTATAATTTCGATAAAACTTCCATTACTTTTATCCAGATTTATCATGACAGTGCAATAAACATGAAAAAGGTTTCTTTTAATTTAGTAATTTTAAAATAAAGTTAACAACACTGAAATTTTAAAGTTAATAGGATTATGATATACAACCAAGATATAAGAAATCAGTCAAGTGTACGTTATAGTATAGAGAATTTCGTATTAAAGCTTCAGTGTTGTTAATGTTATGGGTGCGGTGCGTAAGCCATTTTTGACTCATGCTCAAAAAAAAACATTACTCACGCACGAGCATTTCGTTTTTTACTCAGCACACATGATTATACTAACTTATTAAACTTACAATCAGAAAATTCTCACGCAAAACAGTAAAAATTACTAAAAACATATGATGCAAAAAATAAACTCACACACGAATCATGCACGGGTTATTCTTACTCACGCTCACGCACGAATCACTTAAGTATAGTAATTATTACTCACGATCACGTGTGAATAACGTGACTCACGAACATTTCGTGTCACGCGCCAATCCCTAGTAATTACTAAATCTAAAACTAGTTCAAAATCATTGATAACATGGAACCAAATATAATACAATACGGTTTTATATGGACCTTATATAATTTTTATATAAAATCACTTTGAAAAAATTGCCTATGTAGGATGATATATAATTATAGATGATTTTATAAAGAACGTTATAAGTTATACAGTGGCCGACAAAAGTCTACATACGAACCCTATTTCTGCTATCTGGAGACTCCAAGAATATTATGAAGAAAAATAATAATGCAGTTTTGTTTGAAATCCTTTTTTATTAATATAACACCATAAAATAAATTAACTCAATACGGACTTAAAAACTTATTGACGAAAAACAAAAAAAAAAGTATTGACAAAAGTCTACATACGACCAGGATGCCATGCTTTATGTTGTTGTTTGTTGCTGAATGCTACTACAAGAATGGCAAAGTATAACGCCTACTGAATTGGAGAATTTAGTGGCTTCAATGCCCAGACGATTGCAGGCAATTATAGATGCTCGTGGTGGCCCAACCAAATATTGAACTTAATAACCATAATGCTTAAATGAAATGTTTATGTTAGTTTACACGCCGTATGTAGACTTTTGTCAATACTTTTTTTTTTGTTTTTTGTAAATAATTTTTTAAGTTTGTATTGAGTTAGGCTTTTTTTATAGTGCTATATTAATAAAAAGTGATTTCAAATAAAACTACATCATTACTTTTCTTCATTATGTTATGGGGCTTGTCAGGTTTTAAAAATGGGGGTCGTATGTAGACTTTTGTCGGCCACTGTATATGGGTTCATATTCGTCAATATATAATCATAACTAACACAAATTATAAGATTTCTTATATGGATCCACATAGTTTTATATTATTATGTATAGTGTCATACTAAATAATATATAAACGTACATGTAATTATGTCTTTTATATGTTACTTTATGTACTTATATATAGCAAATACATATATATGTAGGCCAATATGTAATAATATAAAATCACATATGTCTCCATATTAAAACCTTTGAGGAAAAAATATCTAACATATGACTATATAAAAGTATATCTGCTTGAATTTAAAAGCATATGTGGCAATATGTAACTATAAGTTACTATATGCAATTAAATAAAATAATATATGATTATATCAAAACTTTTTTACTCGGGATCCTACCTTTATGATATCCCGATTAAAAAAGATGATATGGTGACATATCTAATTTGATATAATACAATAACTAATCACCCGAGTAAAACGGGTTATACATTATTTTATATTATTAAATACAATTATGTCTCGTTATATATTGCTTTGTATGGCACTATATATAATAGGACGTAATTTTCGTCTTTTTAAAAATTTGTATATGACCCAATATCTAAATATATCTTTTTACATATGTTGTCATATTTAATCAGATCTCAACCATGGAATTTAAATTGTAAAACCAAATATAGCCCAGTTTCATGTTCAATTTAAATTTCATTTAAGATTTTATCGAAATCATGTATTTAGTTGAATATTCTTCTACCTCAATTAAAATCCATTTTTAATTGGAAAATATTATTTTACAAAAACAAATTTTGATAAAAAGTTCAAGTGATTTAAAAAATAATAACATGAAAACGAAAAACCGGTAAAATATATTTGAATAGAATTTGAGTTATATTATCTGACAGATGACCTATACATTATCGACGTTGAACATATTATGTTAAAAGAGTTAATACTTAACATAAGCAGTCAGACTTTGTATAGGATTTCGTACCAGATATGTATAGCAACACAACAAACCTATTGATTTAAAAAAGAAACATTTATTTTCCCTATATAATCTATGGTATATTCTTGTTTTAAATGAACTCTTAATATCTTAGTAAATTGAAATTGAAATTCATTTGCATTTAAAATGTTATAAATTTACATCGAAACAACAGATTATTTTATTTTGAAATTGAATATTGGGCCATATTAATAAAAGTTATCCAATTCTTCGAAGTAATTATTTTGGTTTAGGAATAACGTAGCACCAAATTTATTAATATGCTTGAAGGATATCATGAAATACAAATGAAAACTAAAACAAAAAATGTTTAAACGATTATTTCAAGACATTTAATTTTATTAAAAACTAATGTCAAATTTGTTATCACAATTTTAATGTATTTTTCTCATTTTAAAATGAGTAGCCCAAAAATTAAAGCTTCATTTGAACTTTTCTCACTTTCAAAATAAAAATCTCACCTTCAGTGAAAACTCCAGTAATGTTTTATGGAAAATTATTTGAAATTTCATTTTGTTTAGAATATTTTTATTTTATGAATTATTCTTGAACTATACTATATCTGTGTTTTCGACTTAACTATATCCGTTAACTCATAAAAAAACTCAAAATGCATAAAAACGCTTTTAAGACAAAAACTAACACATTACTTTTCGTATGCACGTTAACGTTATCAACGTTGAAAACTCAACGTTTGTACATTTTCACATCTAACGTAACATATTCGCGTTACTTCCTATTAACTTTTGCTGACGTACGTTCGATTATAACGGAAAAATTATAAACATAACCTGTTTGAAAAATGTTTATACTCCAATCGGTTTAACGTAGATTTGCTTTAAAGACTTAACGTTGATAGGCATGAGACAAAATGCAGCTTATAGCTCCTATAAGTACTCATTAATAAGTAGATACTTTTTATGTATGCAGTTTCACATAAAGACTCTTAAAGTTACTAGATTTGCTTAGTTTACACAATACACGAAACCACCTTACGTGAATCCCCCATTATTTTTCAGTGCAATATTTAATAAAAACAAAAATTCCAAAATTTTGATCAAATTGGACCTAATTGCATCAAATTGTATATAATTTAAAGTAATTAAATTCCAATTTGATCCACGTAGATACAATTGTATTCACCATTTTCGGATTAAATTGTATCTGATTAGTTATTGTATTTCATCAATTTAGATATGTCACCATATCATCTTTTTTAATCGGGCACCCGAGTAAAACGGGTTATACATTATTTTATATTATTTAATACAATTATGTCTCGTTATATAGGGTCCGCCAAATAACTTTTTTTTTTTGAAAATGCTATAAAAAAAAACTACTGAATATTTTCTCAAATTTCTTTTTTTATTTGAAAGTACAATCCTTCCGGTTAATAATGGAAAATAATTTTATTCATATGGCTGCCTCGGCTGGCCATGCAGTAGCCTACACGATCGGCCCAATTTTTAAGCACATTATCGATTGTGTGCAGCTGTATTTCACCAATGGCTTCACGAATATTGTCCTTTAAAGCGTCAATTGTCTCTGGCTTGCCGGCGTAACACTTATCTTTGACGGCACCCCACAAATAATAGTCCAATGGTGTCAAATCGCAGCTCCGAGGTGGCCAAACGACATCAGCTCTGCGGCTGATAATGCGATCTTCAAAAACAGGGCGCAAAACATCGAGTGTATCTTCGGCTGTGTGGCACGTAGCGCCGTCCTGTTGAAACCAAATGTTGCCAATATCCTCCTCTTCAATTTTTGTGAACAAAAATTCGTTCAACATGGCCCGATAACGATCGCCATTGACTTCGCACACATTCTGCTTTGTATGGCACTATATATAATAAGACGTAATTTTCGTCTTTTGAAAAATTTTTATATGACCCAATATCTAAATATATCTTTTTACATATGTTGTCATATTTAATCAGATCTCAACCATGGAATTTAAATTGTAAGATCAAATATAGCCCAGTTTCATGTTCAATTTAAATTTCATTTAAGATTTTATCGAAATCAATTACAATTAGGGTAATCCCGCCCTTTTTCGGATCCCGCAATCCCGGGAATTTTGTGCGGGATTTCCCGGGATTTTTTTTTATTCTTTTACAGAAGTTTTAGCTAATATTATTGCAATTTTGGAAGCTTTCTTTAAATTTAAAGCATTGTTTTTTTCAAATTAATTTGATCAAAAAATATTTAAAATTAAAAAAATACGATTTAAAATTTTATAAACTGAATTAGGCCAAATTGTTTTTAGATGCCAGTTGAATTTGGTTTAGTTAAACCGAAAAAATTTTATCAGCCATTACCAAGTTTACCAACAAAAATTCTTGTATGTACTTCGGAAATTTTTTTTCTTTAAAATGATCTTTTTTCAAATAAAGAAATAATTGTATAGGCTGGTTTACACTATATTTTCGGAAAAATTCTGCAACCTTGCCTATATGTTTTGCATGTGCACTAAAGTAAAATCGTACCGAAAATCTTATAGTGTAAACCAGCCTTATTCAACATTCCAACATCATTATTTCAGTTCCAAATACCTCCAAAAAACTAGACATTAAAATTAAAAAATTTGTAATGTTTTCATATTTTCAATTGACAAGTATTTTGAGTTTCTTTTATTTAAAATAATTTAATTTTAAGTTCAATTGTTATTCCTTTATTTCAATTGTATTTATACCCTGCACCACTATGTGGTCAGGGTATTAT
Organism: Leucophora obtusa; assembly: GCA_949987735.1. Lineage (NCBI taxonomy): Eukaryota > Metazoa > Arthropoda > Insecta > Diptera > Anthomyiidae > Leucophora > Leucophora obtusa. The sequence continues at coordinate 14,108,650 of OX465300.1, forward strand.
AAGTTTGTGCTGATGTTTGTAACACAAAAAAATATTGGTCCTAGACCCACCTTATAGTATACCGATCGGCTCAGAATTTTTTTTTATTTCGATTTAACGATGTCCGTCTGTCCGTCCGTCTGTCTGTCCGTCCGTCCATCTGTCTGTCTGTCCATGCATTCTTGTGCGCACTCTACAAGTCGCAAATATTAAGATATTTTGATGAAACTTTGTACACCGACTTATGTCGGGCCAAGGACGACGCCTATTGATTTTGGTGAACATCGGTCCATGTTTAGACCTAGTCCCCATATAAGGGTCCTACCAAAATTATATTGTTTAAACGCTGCAGGTCGCAAATATTAAGATATTTTTGATGAAATATGGTACACCGACTTACGTCGGCCCAAGGACGAAGGCTATTGATTTTGGTGAACATCGGTCCATGTTTAGACCTAGTGCCCATATAAGGGTCCTACTAAAATTATATGGTTTATACGCTGCAGGTCGCAAATATTAAGATATTTTGATGAAATTTGGTACACAGACCTAAATTGGCCCAAGGACGAAGCCTATTGATTTTGGTTAACACCGGTCCATGTTTAGACCTAGTGCCCATATAAGGGTCCCCCCAAAATTGGCTTGGTTACAAACTGCAGGTCGCAAATATTAAGATATTTTGATGAAATTTGGTATACCGACCTATATCAGCCCAAGGACGAAGCCTATTGATTTTGGTGAACATCGGTCTATGTTTAGACCTAGTGCCCATATAAGGGTCCCCCCAAATTATATTGTTTATACGCTGCAGGTCGCAAATATTAAGATATTTTGACCTAGTGCCCATATAAGGGTCCCCCCCAAAATTGGCTTGGTTACAAACTGCAGATCGCAAATATTAAGATATTTTAATGAAATTTGGTGCGCTGACTCACATTATAGAAAATTTTGACACAAGCCCCATTTTAACCCATTCGAATTTCGGATCCAAACATTAGTTGGCTTTTACCCAGACTGGTGTAGGGTATTGTATAGCCGGCATGCCCGACTTTAACCTTTTTACTCGTTTTTAAATATTTGTTTTCAAAATAATCCATCAGATGCTTTTTAAAATTATTTTGGAGTTTTTATATGTTAATTTAAAATGCAACTAAATACAAAAATTAAATAATTAATTTTTAAGTAGCTGTGGCATAAAAAATGTCTATTCAAGAAAACCAATTAAAGTTAAGAAACTATTTAATAATGTTGTAGTGTCTTTTTTTATAAAACGATTTAGGTGAATTTGCCTAAAAAATTGTGTGAAAAATACTCACTTTTAAACATTTTTATAAAAATAATTCTAGACGGATACTTTTGAAAGTCTGCATAGAAAGATATATATAAAATATCTAGAAATAGAATATTTAAGAAATATTTTAGCAACAAATCGATCTTATTTCTTACTATAAAACTTGTCCGACACAATTTTGCACCCATTAACAATTTTAATATATTCTGAAAAAGGGGATGAAGATAAAATACCCGTGTCTTTCACTTTTTCTATATCAATTGGTTTAACCGTTTAAACCGCGAATTAATATTTAATTAATATATTTCTAAGATTTTTTTCCTATTAAGACGGCCTTCCATATAAATATATTACCTAAATATTAATTCACGATTTAAATTGTTAAACGAATTGATCCAGAAAAAGTGGAAGACATGGATATTTTATATTTAGCCATCCTTTCAGAATATATTAAGTGTATTTTCTCATGGGTACAACCAAAAGATGAAATTTGTAGGACGGTGTTTTAACAGTAATCGAGTTTTTCAAGTGCAACACATGTCGAATTTATATATTTTCTAACGAGCGAGAATTCCCGGGATGCCGAGAAATTCTGAAAAAAATCCCGCTATCCCGGGAAATGAAAAAGTCCGGGAAAAGAAAAACCCTAATTACAATCCATTTTTAATTGGAAAATATTACTTTACAAAAACAAATTTTGATATAAAGTTCACGTGATTTAAAAAATAATAACATGAAAACGAAAAAAAAGGTAACATATTTTTGAATAGAATCTGAGTGATATTATCTGACAGATGACTCATACATTATCGACGTTGAAAATATTATGTTAAAAGAGTTAATACTTAACATACACAGTCCGACTTTGTATAGGATTTCGTACCAGATATGTATAGCCACAAAACAAACCTATGGATTTATAAAAGAAACATTTATTTTCCCTATATAATCTATGGTATATTCTTGTTTTAAATGAACTCTTAATATCTTAGTAAATTCAAATTGAAATTCATTGTCATTTAAAATGTTTTAACTTTACATCGAAACAGATTATTTTATTTTGAAATTGAATATTGGGCCATATTAATAAAAGTTAGCCAATTCTTCGAAGTATTTATTTTAGTTTAGGAATAACGTAGCACCAAATTTATTAATAGGCTTGAAGGATATCATGAAATACAATTGAAAATTAAAACAAAAAATTTTTAAACGATTATTTCAAGACATTTAATTTTATTGAAAACTCATGTCAAATTTGTTATCACAATTTTAATGTATTTTTCTCATTTTAAAATGAGTAGCCCAAAAATTAAAGCCTCATTTGAACTTTTCTCACTTTTAAAATAAAAATCTCACCTTCAGTGAAAAATCCAGTAATGTTTTATGGAAAATTATTTGAAATTTCAATTTATTTAGAATATTTTTATTTTATGGATTATTCTTGAACTATACTATAGCTGTGTTTTCGACTTAACTATATCCGTTAACTCATAAAAAACCTCAATAAAGTGCATAAAATCGCTTTTAAGACAAAAACTAACACATTACTTTTCGTATGCACGTTAACTTTCAACACAGATAATTATCAACGTTGAAAACTCAACGTTTATACATTTTCACATCCAACGTAACTTATTCGCGTTACTTCCTAGGAACTTTTGCTGACGTACGTTCGATTATAACGGAAAAATTATAAACATAACCTGTTTAAAAAATTTTTATACTAAAATCGGTTTAACGTAGATTTGCTTTATGGTGAATACAATTGTATCTTCGCGGATCAAATTGGATTTAATTACTTTAAATTATATACAATTTAATCCGAATTTTGACCAGACATTATTGTATTAAATAATATCTTAATATTTAAAATTTGATGCAATTAGGTCCAATTTGGTAAACATTTTCAAATTTCTGTTTTTATTAAATATTGTACTGAAAAACAATGGGGGATTCACGTAAGGTTTCGTGTATCGTGTTAACTAATAAAATCTAGTAAGTTTGCGACTCTTTATGTGAAACTGCATACATAAAAAATCTACACATTAATCAGTACTTATGCGAGCTTATAGTATAGTTCAAGAATAGTCCATAAAATAAAAATAAAATAATTTTTCACAATTTAAAAAAAAACTGATATGCAAGTGCTTGTTCATATTTAAATGTTACTTATACTTTAGAAAACATTGTTTTCTATTGTTGTTTATACATGAATGGATGTCACTACATTGCTAGATCTGTCAAAACAACAGAGTAGTACATTGAAAGATGACAAAGCAAATTGTGGAAATTTTTTTGTTGTTGTTCTTGTTTTTTCTTTGATTGTAATTGATTTCGATAAAATCTTAAATTTAAATTAAACATGAAACTGGGCTACATTTGGTCTTACAATTTAAATTCCATGGGCGAGATCTGATTAAATATGACAACATATGTAAAAAGATATATTCAGATATTGGATCATATAAAATTTGTTCGAAGGACGAAAATTATGTCATTATATATAGTGCCATACAAAGCAATATATAACAAGACATAATTGTATTAAATAATATAAAATAATGTATAACCCGTTTTACTGTCTCACGAACTCGACGGATCACTAGTGGTGTCCCACAGGGATCTGTTATCGGCCCACATTTATTTATGATTTATTTAAATTACCTTTTACAATCGGCTAATGGCTAATGTTCAATTCGTTTGTTACTCGTATGCTGAAATTGTATATCTGTTATAAGAGGGTGTCAATTATATATATTTCTGAAATTTGTGCCTTGGGCGTCTGATAATGGGCTTAGTGCCAATCCGGCAAAGGCAACATTGATTGGGTTTGGATTTGATGATATACCCAGCAAAAAAAATTGTAAGTAATGCATTACAAACTACTTCTTTCAATGCTTCACAAGTATCCGTTAGTGTATTTTTACTGCTTTTTTAGAAGTTATTCTGAACAATTTCATCTGTTAAATTACCTTTTACAATCGGCTAATGGCTAATGTTCAATTCGTTTGTTACTCGTATGCTGAAATTGTATATCTGTTATAAGAGGGTGTCAATTATATATATTTCTGAAATTTGTGCCTTGGGCGTCTGATAATGGGCTTAGTGCCAATCCGGCAAAGGCAACATTGATTGGGTTTGGATTTGATGATATACCCAGCAAAAAAAATTGTAAGTAATGCATTACAAACTACTTCTTTCAATGCTTCACAAGTATCCGTTAGTGTATTTTTACTGCTTTTTTAGAAGTTATTCTGAACAATTTCAAAAAATCACTTCTTTCATTGCTTCCAAAGTATCCGTTATTACATTTTTACAGCTTTTTTAGAATTACTTCTGAACCGCATCCAAAAAATCACTTAAGGTATTGCTAAGGGCTAACTAAAAAGAATCATATCGATTTAATTCTAGTAGCGTCATGTATGTGTCAGGCCGGGTACTTCTCAATTGACCTGTTATATGTAAGACTCGAAACTAACATTTTTTAAAGTTTTCGTAAATTTTTGACAGGTTTTCGTAAATTTCAGATCAATTTTCGGCACAAAATTTTAAAAATAAACATAATTTGAAACTGTGAACTTATTCAAAACCTATGTCAGAAGGAATTTTGAAAATATAGAAAGCGGTTTGAAAAAGGCAGCTGTTTAAAAATAAGCTGCCGTATGAAAAAGCTAAGGGTAACATTCTTGATTATGAGCAATTTTTAGATATTTCCAATGGATATATAGAATTAAAATCGCCATATTTAAGTTCAGCACAGTCGAGTTATTAAAACGGCCGTCGACTTTTACTTCTTCCTCCTTCGCCATTTTTTTGACACCGTTCTTTAGCAGACCATAATTGTCAACTTCATTGAAAATCTTAGGATAATTTTGAACTATTTGTACGGGATTTTTTATGAGTGTAAAACATATCGGAGATTATCATATGAGATACCTTTCTTGTTAGATATACAGAACCGGCCAAAAGAACTAGTTGTCTTTTTACCTAATTAAGGAGCTAACAGAGGAGCTAATAAAGCTGAGGGAATTTTTTTTAAATGAACTTTGCAAGTATATACACTCATTAAAAAACCCGTACAAATAGCTGAAAATTCTGAAAGAATATCTGAAAATAGTGGTTTTTTAAATTCAGCAGAAATTCTACGTGATGTAACTACCCATCATAGTATATCTAAATTGATTTAATAAGATCTAAATTGATACAATTAGATAATTATTTGATATAATTAGATAGAATTTGATTTATTAAGATATAGTTTAACACAATTTGATCCGAATTTTGTCCCTATTCAAATGTATCAGATTATATAAAATGTAATACAAATATATCTAATATATTGTAACGACGTGTTTTCACTTTTTAAGCTGGGGAATACTCAGCGTGCCCAGGATCCGTTACAAACTATTTATATTTCGATAAGAGAAGAACACACAGTGCAATTTAATATTTTTTCATAACACGTTATAAACTTTATTATTTAATTGTTCTTAAACACTTAACAAGTTGACACGACACGAATATTTATTTTTTACAGCCAGCAGAAGTCGGTCCCGTAGTAAACGGCAGTACTTTGTAGTGGGGTAGAGCAGGACGATAGCTCACGCTCACGGCGATGATTGAACAGAGCGATAGCTCACGCTCACGGCGAGGATTTAAGCAGAGCGATAGCTCACGCTCACGGCGAGGGTTTGAGCAGAGCGTAGCTCACGCTCACGGCGAGATTTGAGCAGAGAGATAGCTCACGCTCACGGCGAGGATTGAGCAGAGCGATAGCTCACGCTCACGGCGAGGATTTGAGCAGAGCGATAGCTCACGCCGAGGGTTTGAGCAGAGCGATAGCTCACGCTCACGGCGAGGGTTTGAGCAGAGCGATAGCTCACGCTCACGGCGAGGATTTGAGCAGAGCGATAGGTTTGAGCAGAGTGATAGCTCACGCTCACGGCGAGGGTTTGAGCAGAGCGATAGCTCACGCTCACGGCGAGATTTGAGCAGAGCGATAGCTCACGTTCACGGTGAGGATTGTCACAGAGCAGAACGATAGTTCACGCTCGCGTCGGAATGGGCAACAGAACGGTAGTTCACGCTCCCGCTGTTAGTCCGTAGTATGGCACAGAGCGATAGCTCACGTTGCCGTCCCTATCGTCAGCTGTCTTAGGTGGTCGAGTTGTTTAAAGGTGTTGAACGATAGTTGAACCCCTTTTAGCTACTTGGGTAAAATCTTCTTTAAATGCAGAAAGATATTTCACGCACTTATAGAAGGTCTTACCTCGTTGCCGTCCACTGGCTAATTAATCAAAATCGATCAATGCAGCAGCTTTTATACATGTTGATCGATGACACATAAACATTCACACATATGTATTACACAGTTGACAACAATTACATGAGTGTTACAATTAGTAGTACAATGATGCATTTTATAGTATTTTCTAATGTTCAATGTTATGTTTGACATCTAGATGGCATTTTGAATAAAATACTGTTAAATTCAAATATAATTTAAGTAAATTAGTACACTGATTAGAACACTGAGACGCAAAAACGAATGCACTGACTTTTGCTCGTCTCAATATATCTCCCAATAGGAATTTCAAAAATTCCGTCTAAGCGGACGCCTACACAGAAGGAGGGACTCACATTCCGAAATTCAGCTACATAGTTTCAGCGGTTTGGGCGGCCGTCAAGGGAGAAACATCCCCCTTTTGGGGTATCCTGTAGGGATTTCCAAAAATCCAAACTTAGTCGATGTCTACGACAGTGGAGGAACCTTGATACCAAATTTCAACTTCTTACCTCCAGTGGTTTGGGCAGGCAGTTAAAAGGGCACTTTTCCAATTTGTGAGACCGTCTATGGGGAGACTTTTCCCCTTTTTGCCCGTTTCGGTAGGAAATTCCAAAAATCCCGTCTTAGCAGACGTCTATGCCGAGTATCAAGAAACCTTGTCCTTGGGGGAGGAGTATCAAGAAACCTTGTCCTTTTTTGGAAAAAGGTACTATTTTTGGAAAAGGTTAATTTTTTTAGAAAAAGGTACTTTTTTTTTAGAAAAAGGTACTTTTTTTTTGGAAAAAGGTACTTTTTTTTGGAAAACGGTACTTTATTTGAAAAAAGTACTTTTTTGTAAAAAGGTACTTTTTTTTGGAAAAAATGCCGTCTGAACGGACGTCTACACCGGTCGAAAAACCTACATACCAAATTTCAACTTCATAGCTCCAGCAGTTTGAGCAGGCCATCAAGGGGGAGACTTTCCCCTTTTTGCCCCTCCCTGTAAAAATTTCCAAAAATCCCGTCTTGGTGGATGTCTACGATAGTGGACCACCATGCGCGGCTCCAGGGGGGAATAGGGAAATCCCACCCACCCCCCTCAGCGAAATCGAAAAAAAAGGAAAAAAAGGAAAAGGAGGGAAAAAGGAGAGAAAAAGAAGAGAAAAAAGGAAAAAGAGGGAAAAAGGAGAGAAAAAAGATGAGAAAAAAGGATAAAGTGAAAGAAATACAAATTTGTTATGAATAATAATATGAAATATAAAATTTTTTCCTTATTTTCATTTAACCAGTCGTCATTTAAAAAATCTCAATAGATATTTTAACAAATTCATTAAAAACCTGATAATTTTGATTATAAACAAATTAAATTTTGTGGAGAAATGTAGTTAAAAGATTTAAATTTCAAATTAGATTTTCAAAATTGTATGTACATCAATTTCGTTTGAAATTTTTCTAATTTCAAATGACAAAAAGAAATTTCATTTTAAAATTTCGAATTTTTTAATACAAAATTCCAATTTTAATTGAAAAATTTTAAATAAAAATAAACGCCCTTACTATTTAAATTTTCCAAATGTATATTTTTGTTGACTTTAGTTAAAATTTTGGGTGGTAGCATGCTTTGACCTAGTTTATTTTTGGAGTAGAGATTGTTTTCACGCAAATTTAATGTACAAGACTATTATTTTTCTTGGGGAAAAATCACATTTTTTGTATATTGTGATTGTGTCTTTGATATAAAATTGAAAAATTGTTTATTTTTATAATTTAAATTAAAATTTGAGCAAAATTAAAGTTCGAGTAAAATTTTTCCACGTGAAAAACCACTTACGGTGTTTTTGAGAAAAGACTAAATTTTATTTTGAATTTTTTTCATTAAAATTGCAGAACTGAACTTCTAATGGAATTTTCTAAATTTGAAGTGGTAAATGCTACTATATTTTAGAATTTTCTCATTTCGAAATAAAAAATCGAAATTTCTCTTAAAATTTTCTCAATATTGTAAGAAAACAATTAATTACCGTTATTTTTGTTCAGATTTAAGATCAAATTTGACAAATTCCAAATAGAATTCACAATTATTTTCACTTGAAATTCTCCAAATTTCATTCGGAAAGATATGGTGGAGTTCTTTTTTAGGTCTTTCCAAAGGATCGTATTGAACTTATTCCAGTCTGTCTTTCAGAAATCCTGAGTATACATGTTGATCAGAGAAACAAGCCGACCAAAATAATCGGCGGCGGCGGCGCAAGCAAAAAATCGGCGGCGGCGATTGAGGTTGAGCCGGATAAAAATCGGCGGCGGCGGCGCAACCAAATAATCGGCGGCGGCGGCGGCTTGATCGGCTGAAAACAACATTTTGTAATGTGATTTGAAAACGTTTAATTTTTTTTACGAAAGATAGCTATTTTACTATCACTCTATATGCCTTTACGTTTTTTGCCTTTACTCTTACAGTGAGGTTACATGATCAAGATTTTGCTTTCAAGTTGATAACACATACAGCTTGTCAAATTCAGTTGAACTTGAAGCTGTGACGTAGGCTGCATGCAACTTGGTAGTCAATTTTGCTTTCAAGATGCCGTCGTCAAGGAAAGAACTAAAATTGGTCGCCTCTGTGGGCTGTTTCCGCACTGTAGGCTGTTCGAAAAGACTTTATTTTTTTATTCACATCTTCCACAGACATTTTCATGTCAGCAGAAATTGGTTTTTTATTTATTTTTATTTTTAAATCATTTCGTCGATATACCGGAATATTCACATTCCGTATTTTATCAATCGTGTTTTATTGCGGCATAATATTTGTAAAAAGAAAAACAAATTTACAAGAAATTTGATCAGCTGTTTAAAAATTGACCGTCAAGTTTTCTCAAAACTTGAAAGCAAAAATTGATATAAATGTGAGTGTGTTAGTAAAAAAGTGTGAGTGTATTAAAACTTGAAAGGAAAAAATTGATCGTGTAACCCCTATGTTACCTGACCATCTCTCAAAGATTTGTACGAATAATCTTCAAGGTTTACTATTTTTGAAAAGTTATTCATCATCGTTCTTATATATGAAACATTTGGAATAATTATTGGAGGTGGTTTTTCTTCAGAAAGCTCTTTGTTAGCATTATCGTTAATATAATTATCATCATTATTGTCTACATCAAGTGCAGCAAACATGTTGTTGCTAGTAGGTACCTGGTATATCATCATTAGGGCAAGGAATTTCATGCACTTAAAAATGAAAAATATGCGGTTAAAAAAGAAAAATATGCACTCACAATATATGAAATATTCACTGAAAACTATAATTTTTGCAAAAATAATGCACTTTAAAACTTAAAAATATATTTAAGTCAGTTATTTTGCAAACAGACACAGAACTCGAAGATTTCCCATTGGTCAATAAAGTTTTAAAAATGTTTATTTTGATAGAATCAAAATATGAAAACGTATCAATTTTTTATATTTTTTTACAAAATAAAAAATGCTACTAAAAATATGCACAAATATGCATTAAAAAGCACAAAATATGCATTAAAAAGCCACCAAATATGCATTTAAAGTCGAAATATGCAAAAACATGCATTTATGTCAAAATATGCAACTACAAATCGATGCCAGTTTGTTCTATATTTGATGAGTCGGATAAATGTTTAGTCCATATTAGTTTTGGACTATCGAGAAATAACATACATTTGCATGGAATTCCTTGCCCTAATCATCATTGTTGGTAGTTTTGTTATTTTGATTGCATGCTTAACTAATTCTGGTGATCGATTTTGTCGTCGTTTCGTTATTTTGTTTTCAGCGACTGTCTACCAGACAATATCGCTTTCTTCAGTAGACTCTCTGCTACTATCCATTCTGCTGTAACAGCAGAGGATTAGTATAGCAGAATATTAATCCCTTTGTTTACTACTTAATAAGTAATAATTTGTTGTTGATTTCAATATAAAATGCAGTGTTGCCAACAAATTTTCAAAATAAATGGCTAGATCAGACCCAAAAATCGGTAGAAAATCTCTAGATTATAAACAGTGTAAATATTTAGCGATTTTATCGCTAGATTGTTGAAAAATGGTACTTAAAGCAGTTTTTACTCAAAAATTTCTTTAATATGTGAATAAGAAGTGTTATAAACTTCTAAATAATGAAAAATTTTACGATTAAGCTTCAAATAATGAGTCCTGATTTTCATTGAATTAATCTTAATATTGAGAATACACAATAGAGGGCGTTGTACGATGAAAAAGTGCATACCCATATTTTATCGAAATGTGTATTTTTAGAGTTTTTTTTTACTAACATCGTTTAAGATGTTGTGTTTTATATTTCAATTTGCGAGTTTTATAATATTTTTCAACATAAAACCGAGTTTTAAAAATTATTACGGCTGATAAAAAAATCTCTAGATTTTTGGCTAATAGCTACAGGACAATTTTTCCCGCTAGGGGCGAAATAAAATCGCTAGATCTGACGAGAAAATCGCCGTAATGGTAACACTGATACAATGTATTAAAAAAAAAGTTTTTTCTTAAAACAAATGTTATTGCTTTTAATTTTAAATAGAATTATAGAAAAGAAATCACAATTAACGTCTGCACTTTATCACGGTCAGAAAATCACTCGCAAAAAATATATATAAAATGAATTTATATAAGATTTGTTGTTGGTTCACGTGTGATTTGTTTCATGTTCGCACAGATCCATGGCTAGTCAAGACTATATCTAACAAATGGTCCTAAATATTTAATATAACATACAAGTTTTATTTAATAAATTATAAACATACCCTTTTAGGGCTCCAAAGTAATCCCAACATTGGGAAAATGTAACCCCCTTGGAACTCAAAACAATTTTTGCCTCTTATAGAATTTTCAGACAATTAAAGCATACCTACTGGGAATCAATTTTTTTTATTTATTCTTTTTAATTTTAGCAAATTAAGAAATAAATAAAGACCATAGAAAAAATACATATCGATTGATTTAAGAAATTAAACTTGTTTGAAGACTTTTGAATGGAGGCTTTGTTAGAAAGTTTGGGCAGGATGCACATTAGAGCGTACCACCTTACAGGCAAAAAAAAAGTGCGCCGTACACCCTCCAATATAAAGTATTTTTGCAAGGTTTCAAAAATTTTTTTATTATTTTTTTATGCCGAACGTAGGGGTCGCCATTTTACATTTTTCGTTATATCTTTGGTATTTACAGTCGGATCTTAAAGTATGATACATCGATCTTTTTCTTTTGAGGAGACCAGTGTTTTTCTCTAATGGCATTTTGACCTAAAGTATCCCGTTCTAGTGGTTACCCACCAGATCTCAGTTGCTACTACCCTAATGTACCACCCTAATGTCAGAAAATTAAAGCTCGCAAAAAATCATTAAACTTTTGCTAAGGAAGTTTTTCGTTAAACCCAGTAGAATTTTTTTTTATATATTGGTTGCCGAACGTAGGGATCGCCTTTTTAAATTTTTTTTAGTTGGATTTTTACTATATAGCAAAACACTGGTCTCCTCGAGGCAAAAAAATCGATATATCACACTTTAAAATCCGATTTTAAATGCCAAAGCTATAACAAAAAATTAAAAAAGGCGACCCCTACGTTCGGCAAAAAAAATTTTTTTTTTGAAATCGCCTTCCAAAAATACATCATATTGGAGGCGAACTTTTTTTTTGAGCTACGGTCTAATGCACATATCTTGTAGGGACCCATTTGAATTAGATGCCCAATCAATAATGTCCTTAAATGATGAAATTATGTGATCAATTCGAACATTGGTTTGAGCATTTTATCCGTAAAAGTGTCCTTTTCTAAATATTATAGAATTTTACAATATCTTTTATCTTTACTTTTTCATTTATTTGTTTAATTTATCCAAAATATTCAACTGGACCATTTTTAAAAATGTATTTAGAATTGAAAAAATATGTATGGGTGATATTAAAAAATGTGATAAAAACCATGTAAACAGCTAATTTCAAATGCATGGATTACATTTGAGTTATATATTTCGATATATATCAGCGCATTGGCTCATATGAATAAAAAATAGATATTACTAATAGGGGGAAATACAGGGTTTTTTAAGCAATTACTTCACAAATCTAGTCTACTTGGGAGTAGACTAGAAATTTAATTTTTTAATTTTCGTTTACATTTCATGCTATTCTACCAGCCAATTGTTAAATTTGGAGTTAAAAGCCATTCCTAAGCCCAAAGTAATTACTTCGAAGTAATTGCTAAGTTTTATTCATATGACCCATTGTCACCTGTTTTACAAAATTTATAACAATCTGACCAATTTTTGTTTAATACATAAAATTTGTAACCAATTTTATAGGCCAAATGTAAACTCCGTAACCAGTAACTCATAAGGTTTTTTAACTTTAATAGCTTATATTTTAATAACCAATGAAGCTAAACACTAACTGTAAGAATTTATATGAAGAGGAGAAGTAACGCTTTTAACAAAAATGAATACATTTTACAAACTTTTTCGTATATCTATGCTAACACGACTTCAACTCTGTAACGATTTTTCGTCATAATTTTTGATAAAAATGCATACACCAAATACATATATTGAGTTTTAAATGCAAAGTTAAGCAGCTATGTTTTTTTATTGATTTTTTACACATCTGCAAAGAGCTGCATTCTGAAGTATTATATTAACCCATTAAGAACTTTTTTTTTAAATTTTTTTCACAGTATAAATTTACATCAGCTTTTATAGCTTAAAAAAATTATATTTATAAAAATTTAATATTTAGAAGATTTTAACTTTTTTTCTTTTCGTATAAAAAAATTGTTTTTAGCTCTGGTTGTTCAAGTTTAATGAATTAGTAAATTCTTTTTAAAAATATATATTTATTTTAAAATTTTTTATATTTGAAAATTGATACTTCCAGCCGAAATAAGCCGAAAAAAATCGGCGGCGGCGGCTGAAGCAAAAATGACCGGCGGCGGCGGCTTAAACGGCTCACGGCGGCTGGCTTGTTTCTCTGATGTTGATATCGTAGAGTATATAGTTATGTTCCTGAAATAATTTCTTTTGAAATACTCAATTTTTGATTGCCTGCGAGTAATTGACTAGCGTTAGATACTGCACTTCCTCCCAACCTGCAAAGTGTTTTAACTTTAAAATACGGAATGTAGCGTCAAAGCAAAATTGGCCAGTAATTATTTTTGTTAATAACGACATCTGACTCGCACAGCTATACCAAAACCGATATGAAAATTTAATTTTACAAAGTTTTCCAAATGTTGATCACGAACCCCTGAGCGTCCCTAATCGCATTCTAGGAGGTCTGCGAAACATTCCGAAAAAATAATTAAAAAACAAGAATTTTTTAAATATTAGAAGTTTTTAGTTCAAATTTATAACTGAAGTATAAAAAATCAGCTTCTAATAAATAAAGTGAATATAAAAATAATGAAAATAATTTCATAACTTTTCAGGAAATATTTACTTTTTGTATTGTTGTTAAAAAGTAATCTCTGAGTAAAATTCTTGTAATCATCTCAATTACATTTTGAGGACTTTTCAGACTCCGGCGACGTTTTTCGTAAAATTTTCAAAGTTTAATTTAATGAAATCCGCGATTCATATCGTCATATGTATATCGAAAAATGGATTCTTTAAAATTTCTGAAAAAATATATGTGGTGTGTTTGATTAGTCGAAATTCTTACTACTTTTACTACAATTGGAAAGTTTTGTTTACTTTTTATATTGAATATTTGCAGCTGTAGTAAAAGTAGTAACTTGTAGTAAGTAAACGAACTCGCTTATGTTGTTCCTCATTACTTTATTTTTGCCTTTACGAAATCTTATACTGGCACTCTTATTGGGTCTTTTTTTATACAAATGCTGAAAAATCGAACTGTTTTTTTTTTTATTTAATACTATACTATAACTCAGGAACCAAAAGGAGAACCAAACTGATATTTGACAGTGTCATTGATAAAAAACTAAGAACTAATACAAAAATATTAAAAGGCTACGATAAAGTATTCCGAACCGCGTATTAATATAAAATGGCTTTAGACCTTTGATAACGATAAATTGTTAAAGTTCATTTCAAAATAGTAACTATTCACGTGGCTCAATCATGGCTTCAATTATAAAAGGATAGAAACAATTACATCCTTGTTGGATGTCAAATACGTATCAAATATTAAAGTTTTTGATGAAAAATATAACTTAGAATTTTCCGTTGGACTTTCTTTATATTGTCTTTTATACCTAAAGCGTTAACGATTTTATGAGCGACTTGCGCTGCGGAGTCCAAAAACGTCCAACAAGTAGTGTATGGCCAAATCAAAAGGGGTTAAAAAATATTTTTTGTGAAAATTAAAAAAAAAAAAAATTTTCCATACATACATACAAAATTTCAACTTCCTAACTTCAGTGGTTTGGGCTGGGCGATGTTGAGTCAGTCAGTCAGTCAGTCAGTCACTCACGTTATTCTTTTATATATAGAAGATTAATGCACATGTTACATACAAAGGGATATATTCCAACAAATCCTGGGGGGCTCCTCTTCTGAGCCTCGTAAAAGTAGTTGGGTTTGACATAAGCACTGCTGCTAGTGGGTTCGGATGATTTTCGATTCTGCAGTCTAATACTGCTTGTGTTAGTTGCTTTGTTGGTAGTATATTTATTAGATGCAAAACTTGCAGTGGTCTATTCCATAAAGCGTGTTCTGTTATCAATAGTGATCGTGATTTTAATGTTTTAATTTCATCAAATAATATTGTTTATAACTGCAATAAATGCGCTAAGGGATCTAATAATTTAATTGCTATGATAACAAGTTTGTCAAATGAAGTAAGAGAATTAAAAAAGTTATTCAATGCCTGTATATTAGAGCGTACCACCTTACAGGCAAAAAAAAAAAGTTCGCCGTACACCCGCCAATATGAAGTATTTTTGCAAGGAGGTTTCAAAAACGTAGGGGTCGCCATTTTACATTTTTCGTTATATCTTTGGCATTTACAGTCGGATCTTAAAGTATGATACATCGATGTGTATCATACAGTGTTTTTCTCTCGAGGCCTATTGACCTCAAGTATCCCGTTCTAGTAGTTAGCCACCAGATCTCAGCTGCTACAACCCTAATGTACCACCCTAATGTCAGAAAATGAAAGCTCGCAAAAAATCATTAAACTTTTGCTAATGAATTTTTTCGATAAACCCAGTCGATTTTTTTTTATATATTGGTTGCCGAACGTAGGGGTCACCTTTTTAAATTTTTTTTCATTGGATTTTTCCTTTATAGCAAAACACTTGTCTCCTCGAGGCAAAAAAATAGATATAAAGGGTTTTTCAACAGGGACGCTACAAAAGTAGAAAGACAGGGACAGCAAACGACGCCATATTTCTTGCCGCTCTTTTGACATTTCTCTTCAGTAAGGTTTGCCATTTCATGATGGAAAGATATACGAGCCAACAACGAGTCGAAATTATT
Source organism: Leucophora obtusa (assembly GCA_949987735.1). NCBI lineage: Eukaryota > Metazoa > Arthropoda > Insecta > Diptera > Anthomyiidae > Leucophora > Leucophora obtusa. Next base: position 14,124,652 of record OX465300.1, read on the forward strand.
AAAATTTACTACCGAAATTCGGAGTCAGTGGCCTCAACGTTAAGAGCGCTACGTCCAATTTATGGTCGTCATAATCGTCCTAGCAGATCAACAATTGAGCGTGGGGCTACGTCAAATCTATGGTCTATGCCAACAAGCCAGCGACGATTGATGAGCTTCGTACGAATATCGAACCTGAAATTGCAGCAGTATCGGCCGATTTATGCTTGAAAACCGTCGAAAATTGGGTTCAGCGTCTGGACTTCTGCAAGCGTGCCCGTGGTGGCCATGCAAAAGAGATCGATTTCCATACATAATGTCATCGAACGTACTTTCACAGGAATAAAGAATTTCATTGATATCCAAAACCGTTTTTGTTTTATTGAAACTTTTTTACTTTTGTAGCGCTCTTATTGAAAACCCCTATATCACACTTTAAAATCCGATTTTAAATGCCGAAGCTATAACGAAAAATTGAAAAAGGCGACCCCTACGTTCGTCCAAAAAAAAAATTTTTTTTTTTAAATTGCCTTGCAAAAATACTTCATATTGGAGGGTGTCTACTGTGTATACAACAGCAATGCAGTTGAGAGTGCTTCTTTTAAAAATAAAAACATATATGCTGAGTCAAGCTTAAATTCAAAAAATAATGATTTACAACAAAAAGGTCGTTCAACTCTGAGTGATTCCTGTTCTTCAAGTTCTGCTAATTATGCTTTTGTAAAGATGTTGTTGATACTACTGAACCAAGTAATGTTTTAAATTCTAATATGCGAATACGTAGAGCTAGTCTTTGTCTTTCTTTACATGATGATGATGATATTCATAATGATGTTATTGCTACTATTAAATCAAATGATGTTATTGCTGCTACTGAGCCAAATAACGTTTTAAATTCTAAACGAAGAGCTAGCATTTGTTGTTCTCAAAACTCTGACAATACTGTTAGCTCAGCTTCAACTGCATTCTCTCAAGCAGAAAGTAATATCCCAGTTAACAATACTGGATGGACTAATATTAACTACAAAAAAAGAAACGTAAGCCTGTGATGTTTGGAGATAATAATTCCAACGACTTAGAAGTTATCGCTAATCAAAAATGGGTGCATATTTCATCATTTAAGACCAGCGTAACAGCTGAACAAATCCTGAGTTATCTTGCAAAAGGTGCTAATATTTCCAAAACCCATCTAAATGTTTTAAATTGGTTAGAAAGGAAATTGAGCAGAACACATTGAGGAGTGTTTCTTTTAAAATTGGGATCTCCGCTGAATTATATGATAATCTATTTGAACCTTTCTTGTGGCCTACTAATGTAAAAGTGCGTCCGTTCTTGTTCCTTCAAAAGCCTATATCTTAAAACATGTATAATAATTACTATTTATAATTATTTTATAGTTTAATCATAGTCTTCAATGAAGTGATGTTCCATAAAGAATAATAATAATAATATCTGTATGATGATAGTTGATTTTGTATTTCTTCTTTTATTGTTGGAGTTTGGAGTTCTCTGTGAAGTTGGTTGTTTGTAATATATATAGGAGCATTTGTGATCTTTCTTAGAACCTTAATTGGAATCTCTGTAATATTTCAAGATCTAAGTTTGAAGTTGTTCCCCACAATTGAATGCCGTAAGTCCAGATTGGTTTAAGGATTCATTTGTATATCAGCAACTTCTTATCGAGTGAGAGTTTTAAATGCGAGCCAATGAGAGGGTTCATTTTGATAAGTTGTAAATCAACGGATTTTCTTTTCCATGTTAGTTTTCTGTCGAGAAGTATACCTAGATACTTGACTTCATTTTCCTGAGGGATTTCGTTTTGGTTTAGTCTTACAGGTGGGCAGGTATCCTTTCTAAGGTTAAATGTAACTTGTACCGATTTGTTTTCATTGGCTTTTATACGCCAATCTTTAAGCCATTTTGAGATGTCATCTATATATTTTTGCAAAATATTACTAGCTGAGATAGAATTTGAATGAACAGCCAGGGCTGCTGTGTCATCAGCAAAGGTGCCTATTACTACACCATCTGATTGTGGGAGGTCAAAGGTATAAATCAGATATAAAGCAGGTCCCAAAACACTACCTTGCGGAACGCCAGCATTGAAATTATAAAGGCCGCTGATTTCGCCATTTTCTTTAACATAATAAAATGGCAGTATTTATTGTTTGCTTGTTTGCACATTTTATTGTTTGCTCCATTCCCATTTTTTTGATGTAGCAGACTACACTTAATATGAGATTTTGATGCTCCAAATTGTATTGCACTACTGCCACCACTTTCTAAAGAAAACTGATGAAGGGGACCTGGAAAATCCTCGAAACGATCGTCTTTTCATTCCTGAAAGTGTAGAGGTTTTTGAAAGCAAAAACTCTGTGGAGTATCAGTACAACAATCTTTCAAACCGGTTTCAAATCGATTTTACTAATTTTTAACAAATTTTTAGTTGAAACACTGATTGTAACACAGATTTTAGTTATGTTCATTTAACACAGTACTAAAAATTCTCAGTATTTTAACTTATTTTGATCGTCAATTTTTAAAATTATTTAAAACTAATTTTTAAGAACCCATTCGTTAAATTTTACACAATTTATTGTTAAAATATAATATTTTCATGTTTCCGTTATTACCGGTAGATGGCGCCACCAATGTATCCGAAGTTTTAAAGATAGTGCTATTTCTTTCCCTACCGATTTTTTAAAATCGAAAACTAAGAGAGAGAGTGGGCGCTGAGGTGTAATGGTTAGCGTGTTGGACTGTTGCGGGTTCGAACCCCAACCAAGGCAACATCAATTTATGAAAAATAGTATTATGTATTTTTGTATCCCTCATACATATCGCAGCGTCCTCCTTCGGTGTTCCCATATCACTTTACCCCACCGAAGTAAAATAATATAATCGCTAAAAACAAAGAAAAATTTGGTCATGTTTAAAGTGCTGCACTTTTAAGTCTGGCGAATATTTGTAGATAAAAATAATGCAAGACTTAAGGAAATTTTATAGGATTTCCAAAAATATACAGTTTGTACAGAACCGATCAGTACTGCCTAAAATTTACTATGTAATTTGGTTTATATCGCTAATTTTTCATTAAAAGCCACGCCCACTTAAAACAAGTGACAAAATGAAAAAACAAACATTACGTTAGAATTCTGTACAATTTTCTTAACCATCTCCTTGCCTTTCGTGGCAAATTTAGCCACTATTTTAATCTTTAAAAATAAAGGCAACAACAATAAAATTAGAAAAAACCTTGAATTGACTTAAATGCTTGGCCACAACTATACTTCATTGAATACTTGTTTGCGAATGAGTTATTTTTTTGTTCTATGTGTGATCTTATGTAGGTGTGAGAGAGCGCCCATGGGCATAGGTGTTGCCGACGTCTGCCTTAGATTATATGGACTAGGACCGGGGAGGGTCCCGGGATCCTAAATTTGAACAAATTTTACGACTGAGTATAATTACAAATAAAACTGCAGTTTCACAAATTTTTTACTTAAAAATTTTATTTTAAGCCAAAAAACAGGAATAAATTTTGTTAAAGTAACAATATTTTCTGTCCAGCCAACAGACGTATTATTTTGAGTGTGTACTTCGGTCGGAAATATTGAACGGCTCCCTACCAGTATAGGGTAGTTCGGAATATTTGTAGAATACGCATTACGGATCGTGTTTCTGAATATAGTAGGGAAAATTTTGGCTGTGACTTCAGCCAATACATCAATTTAAGATAGATGTTTTTATTTTGTAAAACTATGAAATATGGAAATCCTTCTTACCTGTCTCAGAAATTTTATTTTGGCACTTCTAGCAGGGCACGTTGGGTTTGTGTAAATATCAGAGTATCTTTTTTTTATACCCTACACCACTACTTGGAGAGGGTATTATAAGTTTGTGCTGATGTTTGTAACACCAAAAAATATTGGTCCTAGACCCACCTTATAATATACCGATCGGCTCAGAATTTTTTTTATTTCGATTTAACGATGTCCGTCTGTCTGTCCATGCATTCTTGTGAACACTCTACAGGTCGCAAATATTAAGATATTAAGATATGAAATTTGGTACACCGATTTATGTCGGCCCAAGGACGACGCCTATTGATTTTGGTTAAAATCGGTCCATGTTTAGACCTAGTGCCCATATAAGGGTACCCCCAAAAATGTCTTTTACACGCTACAGGTCGCAAATACGAAGATATTTCAATGAAATTTGGTACACAGACCTATGTCGGCCCAAGAACGGAGCCTATTGATTTTGGTTGAAATCGGTCCATGTTTAGAACTAGTGCCCATATAAGGGTACCCCCCAAAATTTTCTTTTTTACACGCTACAGGTCGCAAATACGAAGATATTTCAATGAAATTTGGTTCGTTGACTCACATGGTCCCAAGGAAAAAGCCTATTGATTCTAAATAGGATCGGTCCATATTTGGATCTATCTCACATATGGGCTATATTTTCGATTTTCTCTTTTATGATTTTATAGAAAATTTTGACACTAGTCTGTTTTAACCCATTCAAATTTCGGATCCAAACATTAGTTGGCTTTAAATCAGACTGGTGTAGGGTATTATGTAGTCGGCATGCCCGACTTTAACTTTTTTACTCGTTTAGTAATGATATAGAATTTTAATGTTATTACTATTTAAAGTTATTGTTAATCTAAATTCCTACCAATTTTGGCCCTATTATTGAAAATAATTATAAAAAAAATTATATTTTGTAGAAAAACGAAAAATGGCATTTTTGTTTTCCAACCCTGTATTTATATCAGCTGTTGATGTTGACTATGGTCTGGCAACATCGACATTTGTAAACAATTGATTGTCAATATGTGTATGTAGGAATGTGTATCTACTACAAGTCGTAGAAAAGTATAAAAGGAGAAGGAATATAGAAGAAATGGCAGTCTTAGTTTTGCGGTGGCCAAACTAACACGCTGTAATAAACCAGTGGGTTTACTTTAGAAATATTTTTAGTCCATGTGGTGGCCTGTGACTAATATTTATTTAATTGATACCTGCGGTGGCAGGAGCAGATGCCGGTGGGCATAGTTGATTAAATATTTGTCATATCTCCAAATTCAACCTGTTTTGTTGATATCGGGAAGCGTGCCAGTGCCCATCTTTAGTTAATTGTATTCATAAAATGGTCGCGTCAATATGCCGGTGCATAAGTTGTTATTATTGTTATTATTTGTTCGTGTAATCGTCGTATAAATATTTAAGAGAAATTTTAAATAAAGACATACGGTTTATAACGTTATATGTAAAAAATATATTGAACTTGTGTTTTCTTTTATAACCGCTGCGAAAAATAAATTTTTGTGACGAACCCTGGACACGTCTGAGCTTACCCCAGCCTAGCGTGAAAACACGTCGTTACAATATTACACAATTATTTATGTAATAGAAACATAGCCATTCTTCTCTTGTGAAGTTTCGATAGAATGCATTAAAAATCTGTGATGTACACTAAAAGGACAGTAAAGTACTAACAAACTACTAAATTTGTTATTAAATGTACTGGGATTATACTAAAAAAATAAAATCCCAAGCCTGCGCCAACGTTGCGAAATAACTACGGCCAAGCGTTTATTGGTGTTATCATTTCCACAACATGCCACTACATGTACTACCGTCTCCAATACCGAGCCGACATTGTGCAGTTTGTATTTTTCTACCTGGGTAATTACAAAGACTCCTTCAGTTGATATCCAAATTGTTTATTTGTCTGTGAAATCATAAGAAATTTAAAAACCTAAAAAAATTGGGTAGTTTTGACCCTACTTTTTAAGCATGACTTATCCGTTTGTGTTTTTTATTTATGATATGTGCGATATTGTTGAGGTTAAGTTGTTTAGGGGTGGCTGTTGTAACAGCTGATGTATGTTTGACGTTTCCATTATAGGTCTATGTTACATTTTTCAATAAATGACACTAGTTGTGTTAGATGTTCAGGACGTCGTTCTTTTAACCCTTTCACGACCAATGGTTGATATATGTCCCATTTTTATTTTTTGTTATATTTTCCACATATTCCAACCGATTTTTATTAAACTGACTTGCATTAATAGAGGAGAGGTTTTGCTTTCAGATTTTACCAAATAATTGGCCCCATGTGTTCTTAGCGCCTAATTAATTGACCCCAAATTCTGAAAAATAAGTTTTTTTGTTCGACTTTCGTTTGGTTTCACTCATAGCTCAACCAAATGACGAATTGTAATTGTTCAAAGTTGGTTGAATTTTATATGCTCGATCATATGATGGATCGTGACGGCTTGGTTGCCGAACATTGTTTGTGATATCCGAATTTCTTCAAATCGTGGCGGAACCATAATATTTGATACAAGAGGCAGAGAGTATTAATTGGTGGGTTTCATCATTTTCACATGCGTTAAGCAATTCCATAACTTCATCCGCTGCATAAAATCGACGCTGATTAGTTCTTTTATTCTTGCAGTTATATATTACACCGTGCAACTTTTTCAAATTTTGCTCCCACCCATGGAAGAATACATTTATGTGAAGGTGGACATCATTTATAGATGAACTGCATACCCACCACGTCGAGGCCCTATGCTCCTTATTGGAACGAAAGGACTCAATATATACATATACCCATTACGTCGGATGTCCTTTTTAAAGGACTTCGAAATAATAATGCATACTAAAATGGCAATATATTTTTTTCTCACTTCTCTCAAAAATGGGCATCAAATAAGAAAGGATAATCTCCTCAGTTCTGTGATAATGTACATTTTTACAAAAAAATGACAAAGAAAATATTTTTGGAAAATTTTCAGTAGAAAAAAAGAAAAGCTTTTATTAAAATGTAGAAATTCTCCTCTTTCAATTGATCCCATATCAGCAGCATGGAATGTATAAAATATCCTTAAAAAAGGGTTTGCCAAAAACCATGCGTTGACAATTTAAAGTGCTTTTATAAGGAGTACTGAGGTGAGCATCAAAAACTGAGCACGCAGTTTTATTAAACGTGGTTTCTTCATTCACTTGTTAATCGATCAAAATTATTTTGAAAAAACGTTAGAACACTCGATTTTAAGCACAAAACGCGATATGCAAACTACTTCGCATGATAAGAAAAACAAATAAAGTAATAATCTACACTCTGTGTACAAATTTACAACAACAATAGAACCAGAAATGCAACTACTTCTGCAAAAACTAAAACAAAATACACTGTATTCGCTGCGAGCAGAGTAAGTTAGTTGTTCACAAATTTTTACCGTTGACGACCAATGGGATATATATGCCCCATGGATTTTTTCGATGAAGGAGTTGAAAAATAATATTTTTGACGACACTTGTTTAGAAATGTTGGGTCGATTATCACGAATCCGCAAAAAAAAATACAAATTTTCCAGCAGTTTATGTAGTAGAGGTTGTTGTGCTTACGAGAAAAACTGAACTGTTCACGTTGTGTAGTGTATTTTGAACAGTGGAATATGAGTTGGTCATCATCTTCTATAAGTTTGCAGGTATCACAGTTGTAAGAGATTTTGGCTCCATGGTTTTTATGGCAACTTTAAATTTTTAAACCAATGGTTGTGTGGAAGTTGCGGGAACAAAGTAAAAAATTTTGCTCCTTTAGTTCTTGATTTTTCGAAATATTCTATAGACCATTCGTTCCAGAGTGTGTTATAGATTTTTTTGCAAGCATCTTTAACTGAAAATAGGGTTAAGATATCAGTTCCATTTGTAGCAGCTTGTTTCTTTTCTGGTATATTTTTGCTTTCAGTGTTTGGTTTAACGTTTGTTGTTTCAATTTGTTTATACTAGAGATGAGCACGTGATCAGAATTTTGCGTGATTCACGTAAATCACGCGTGAGTGAAATCTTAATTTACTCACGTAACGTGAGTGAGTATTATTATAAAAAATTTGTTTGTGAGTGTGCGTGAATGGAATTTGATCAGATGTGTTTTGCGGCGTTTATTTAATATATGGTATATTTCCATCAATTTTTTTTGTCGGTTTTATATAAAACACACATGCCCATCTCTGTCCTTAAATCCAAAACTCATCTTGATTTTGCTGTTGTTGTTGTTGTAACGGCTGTAAAATGAGAATTTGTAGTTAAAAATTCTCATTTAAAGCCGGAGTGGCAATCCTTGCTCAGATAAATTTGAATACATCCGAATCGTTCCGGCACATAGTCCAATTGCGGTGGGAACCAGGTTATACCGCCCATACTCGGTCGTCAGAGCCTGGTCAGCGTTAACAGGGGACACCATGTCCAAGGTGGACTGTGGGTGAGGTTGGCATTTGGAAATAATTTCCCTTGACCCCCTAGTGATTTTTAGTGATTGAAGTTCTATACTTAAAAATCCTTTTACTTAAATTTTTTATATACAAATATTTTATTATTTTACTCGAAAAGCTCTCAAGTTAATAAAGAAAATTTTTGTTGTGAACTTTCAAGTAAAAATATTATTATACTTACATTTATTTGAAGTAACATAATATTTTAACATAAGGTTTAAAGTTTCTCACTGTTGTTAAACAACTTATGTTTTTTTATGACCTTAATTTTTTTACAAAATGTATTATTTGTAGGTATCATGAAAAATCGCATCAATCCCAATCAAGTATGCATCATCGTAATTATGAATTGGATTTGGAAAGAGATCATGCTTTGCCAACATCTGCGCCAAATGCTGATATTTTAAAAAGTAATAGTAATCCTACATATCCTAACCCGAACCGACATCATAACCATGAACGTGATAGACATAGACATTTAATAAATTCAACACCGCAGCCATCATGTAAGTAAAATTAAAAAAAAAAATTTAAATGCAAAATAATGTAAATATTTATTAATTTATAGTGCCTAACATATTAAAAAAATCCAATGGCCAACCACCTACTATACCCATGTTCACTGGTGGCGATATACCGTCTTACTCACCACCAGCGCGATCATTTTTTACTCCGCCATTACCACCAGAATATCAACATCCATTCGCTGATAAGCCAACGCTACGAGGTACAAACAACGAGGGAGGTGTGGTGCCAAATACTGGCAGTTATATAAACCGGAGACCAATTCCACCACCAAGTTTAATGCCTGGACATGAGCGTATACCATTTAGACCGCCAGATTTAGTTGGGGGAGGAACACCAAATAGTAATGGAGTTGGTGGAATCTCAGCAGTATTAATTCCATCGTTGTCTGGGAGTACGCCATCACCAGTGTATGTCCTGACCACAATTAGTAATCGTTTTGATAGCGAAGCTAACAAAGCTTTAAATACAATGGTTAACGGCGGAAGAGGATATGAAAATGTTTCAAATGCCACTAGTAATAGTGCCAGTAGTATAAATTCACCATCATCTAGTGGCGGTATATTTTTGGATTTAAATAATAACTCAGTTAATAGTTCGTATAATCCAGAGGTCAGAAAAGAAGTTTTACCTAGTATTAGGCGCATTTTAAGTGGATCTAATGGTCGCAAGGGTGATATACCAGAAGTTTTACTTAAGCAGGTGACAACTCGACCTAATAACTTTCATCATCCTCCGTCATCACCGGTTGTTTTAATTGATTCTGCGTTATTAAATCAAAACGAAGGATCTTTACATGATAGTGGCGGTGTTGGTAACGATAATAAACAAAATATAAACAAAATAAAAAATATGCGAGAATCGGAAAGCGGCAGCTATGATGAGGAACAAACTAAAATTACTATGAAACCTGTAATTGGAGAAAGCAGCATTTCTAATAATAATATCACATCAACACCTTCTGCGGCTGCTGCCATTGGTGGTCAGGATAAAGCTAAGGCTGTATCAGCCGCAGTGGCTACATCAACAACCGCATCCTCTAGTAATTTCGATTTTTCACCATCTGCGAGTAAAAATAGTGGATCATCTTCTTCCACCTCCTCTGTATCATCATCGACGTCGTCTTCTACATTGGCTGCGGCTTCTGCTCATGCCACCTGGTCCTTGGCTTGGAATATACATGTTTATTTATCCGTTATACTTTTTACCATATTGGCTGTTTATTCGTTTTACAAAATGATCACCTACAACAAACTTACCCACCTATTTTCCCAGTCATATTTCCTGTGTATACATCTAATATTGATTATCATTTGCACAGCGCGCACATTTTATTTATGTTATGATGCGTATAATATTCATTCCAGTTTTCATATATTTGTATCGGAAATTTTACTCAATCTACCAGCAACATTCCTAACCATCTCTTTTGCCGTTTTAATATTGTTTTTGTCGTTGAAGTCATTAAATCATAAAAACAATCGATATTCTGCATTAATTCGTCCGCTAACCGTTGTTGTTGGTTGTGGAGTGCATGTTGTGCTTTGCATAACTCTGCATTATGTCGAATCGTACACATTGCAAAATCATCAACAGCACTTGTACTACCAACAACAACAGCAATTGTTAACAAAACGACAACAGCAGCACCAACAGCAAAATTTACATTATAATTATTTACAAAATCAGTATGCATACACTGCCGCTAATATCGTGGGCTTAGAAACTATGGCTTTTAGCTCTTCGTCGGGTGTTGCAGTAGGACAAACAGCAGCAAATTTTCATCATCATAATTTAGCAACTAGTATTGCCACGTTGCCACCCTTACCACCTAGAGTATTGTCTTTAATATGCCAAATTATATACATATTTGTATGTTTCAGTTTGGGTCTCTTGTATCTTTATCTGTATCGGATCTTAAAACGCATATTACGAAGTAAATCCCAGAACTATATACACGGTTATCAAAACCTTTCCTATGCAATACACATAACTATAGCCACTGCCTTGCTATTCGTTTTACTTGCAGCTTTACAAATCTTTGGAGCAATTAGTATTTCCTCCAGCAGACCGTTAATCACACAAAAGACAGCTGAAATTGATTGGTTGCAGTGGGGCTATCAATTTTCTTTACGACTCATAGAAATCGCCATAATCACATTGATTTCTTGGGTAACTGGGCTAAAAACAAGTGATGGCAGTAATACCGTTAGTATTAATATGACAAACAATGAAGCTAGAGGAGGAGCAGGAGTAACTGGCCAGGTTAATGGGGCAAATTCAATGTTTAATACCAATCTTAGCGTAAATCCTGGACGTGAAAAACATAATGTACATAATAGCCAATACAACAATCACTCAAATATGACAAATTTCTTTCTGCCTTGCACCTCCAGCTCCAGTCAGGAACAGTTTGAAACAGATTATCCAGCTGTTTGTAATGCGAATACAAATCTTCACACTTATACGATGAGAACTGGTAAACTAATATATGATGATAGCTTTGCCTTAAACTCTTTAAGTGCTTCAAATGCCAATAATGCTGGTAATCATCCTCATCATCAGCAAACCTACCACCACACCAACAAACAGCAGCATCAGGCGACTTATCAACATCCGTATGACTCTCAATCATTGCATAGTTCAGCACATCATAATGTATCTGAATATGGTTCACGTATTAATTATCAACCTGAAAACCATCTGCAGTACAATGACTATTTAACCGACAACACCACAGATCATTATGAAAATCCCAACTTTGATTTAAGAGGATCAGGTTCAGCTACATCGGGATCCGCCTTAGTGGTTAGTACTAATGTTGGTAACGGTGTTGGTGGTGGAACAATGCAAAAGTTTGCTAAAAATTCCATATCGAATTCAACAACCGCCTCAAGTAGTAACAACTCCAATATGGGTTCAAATTCATCTTCTGGATCCTCTGCCACATCTCAGCAGCAAATGCTGCTTTTGCAGGGCGGAGGAAATGAAACATGTTATTCGGAACCTATACATGAAAACTATGATTTTAATAATTTTGAGAAACCAAAATTTAAACAACAGCAGGCGACTCACGATAATTGGCCAGACACTGCCCATATACCAACGTTGCTAAGTACACGTGATATTAAAAAGAAATCGTTAACAACGTTGGAAAGATGTGGATATGATAAGGCAGAACGTCGTAGTTCTAATTCTACGCATTCCTGTAATTCAAATACTAATTCCAATAGCGGCACAGGCGGCGGCTCGCGTTATGCTAGCTTTAATACATTTGAAAGAGCTCCTTTCAACAATGTACGTAAAAGTGATACATTTAATAATATTACTACAAATGGTATTAACATAACGCACGGCCGTAATAATTCGTCATCATCGGCCAATTCAGCAACATCAGGAGTTTGTCGAAATACCCCCACAGCAGTACAAACTTTAGCTTCTACTGAAAGACACCATCATCATAATATAATGCCAGCGCGAAATGTAAAAGCCAGTGCAAGTTCGAAAGTTATTTCACAACCTGCCTCGGCCTTAGACGTTTTTTCACGCTCAACTATAGAACGTTCAAGTATTAATCATAACCAGCAGATGCCCATAAAACTTCAATCATTAAATCAACCTCAGCCGCTACAACATCAGTATTCCGATGAAGACGATGATGATAAAGATGACGACGTAATGTTACAGGGTAATATAGATACTCACAAGCCCTTTTAAAAAAGTTATGAGTGAATATGACCTGGAGCCAAAACTTTGTGGGACAATTAGTGTAAACGATTTTTGTGGAGCCTTTAAGGCGCAAACTACTTATTCGGTTTGTTCATTCAGTGAATTCATGTACTGTTAAGTAAATCCAAGTTTTTTCAACCGATTTAAGACTAATTACTGTTAAAATTTAATTTACAGTTAAATTGCATTTTTTTTATGGAAACAGCAGTAAATGAGATACTTCAAGTTCCAGTTAGTATCTAACTTGAGTTTTTGAAAACGAGACTAGGAGTTTGGCAATTTTATAATTTTTTATTAATTTCATTTTAAAATTTGGGAATTCAAAATTACTTATCCTTATAAATTATCCATCCGACGAGTGACCTGACATTCATTCATAGGTTTTCATATTTATAAAACTTCTATATTCATTACAACTTTTTGAAGAACGTACTACAAATCAAAAATTTATAAAATTCTAATAACTAAATTTCATGTTTCCTTTTTTTCTTTTAAACAGCATCTCCGCATCAGGTGTAAACAGTTTTAAATGCCTTGCAGCTATTGCCATATAATTATTTATATATCCATTATGATAAACAGAAACTTGATTATAGACTGTTAAGAAATTCTTTTTATCCTACACAGCTTGAAAATAAGTTGAAAATTCCTTATTAACTAAATCTCAGGTACTTTTTATAATGTCATCATCAAATCGTTACAACAAAGTGTCAACAACAACTTGTGTCTACGATTCCAGTAGCTGAGCAAGGTTTCGTGAGTAATTCGTCCTTCTCACGGGAGTTAATAATACAAAAATTATTAATTTTTCTTTATATACAAAAAATGTTTTACAATTGATATCTTACATATGTATGTTGGTTTATAAACATATCAGTAATTGAGGGACATGAAGGGCGATATTTTATTTTAAATGACTGTAATAGACGTCAGTAATACATTCTTATAATCAAGAAAGAGAATATAGATATTCCTATGAGGAAAAAGTTGAAAAAATGTGTGTATAATGTGCAATAAAATATCTGTTTTTCACCAATGGTATTATAATTATTTTAACAAGTTCAAACAAACTTTATGGTATGTTTTTGTTATTTGTTCTTAATAGATTTTTGTGTAAAAATTTCTAATTCGCTCTTAAATCTTCCTTTGCCTCGCTTAGTTGGTGTAAGATATTTAAACATGAACGAGTTATAGAGTATCTTACTTTAACCAATTAATGCCCACGGCGATCTAGATAGAAGTCTGAAGTGATGTATGAAAATTCCAGTACAGTTTAGTACACTAAGGTGGAAAATAAATTACTGTTTGTAGGCGTTAAATATATTTCAAATTACGTGGTGTACTATAAAAATTTTTCTAGCTTCTATGATTTTTAAATTGAGTTTTAACTTCGGTTGCAGTTGAATTTTACCCCTTACATGTGGGTTTTAGAAATCAAAAACACTACCCAGGATCACGGCGTTCTATTTATCAAGTTTATTGTACTACTAGCTATTTGTACCCGGCCATGTCCTGGATTCAAAGTCTTCTGCCTTTAAAAAAAAAATTTAATAATACCCAGCAAAAATATGTGTAAGTCATTCAAAACAAACAACTTTTAAATTGGTTACAATGGCGTGATAAGTGCTTTTTTTCTGTTTATAAAGTGCTTTAAAACAAATTTCAAAAATGTATGTTCTTTTTTTTTCCTTGTAAACGCATTTATTTGTAAATTACGAATTTATTAGAGATTCCATATTTTATCCCTAAAACTAAATGTTTAATTTTATTCACGTACTTTATTAATTTACGATTATTTACATATTTTTTAATTATTCGTACATATTACAAAAAATACTTTAATTACAGTTCCCATTAAAAAAAGCAAGGAAATAAAAAATTTGATCCCATTGAATCTCCTGGACTAAGACCCAAATATCAATTCTTTTTTTCACTGAATGCAAATATATAAAACTTAACAATTAAAATGTATTGTTAAGGCTGTATGTAAGTTTTTCGCGTGCTATTACATTGTGCACCAAAGAAAAATATTAATAAAATTTGTTGCAATGTTAACATATTTTATCGTTTAAAACAGACCCATCAAGAGATTTGTTAACAGAGGTTGAGTATCCTACGATAGTTGCTTATACACCCCTACACCTTGAAAGTCGTAAAATCAAACTAAATAAATAATTCTAGTGACAAAAAGTATATTATTTCTTCAACTCAAAAATAGATTTAAAAAAGAATGACTGCCGGCAACTTTAACATGTCAAAAGGATTTTGCCAATTAAAGTTCAAAATTTTAATTGGTAAATGAACTTCTTCAACATAAGAATTTAATTATCACTTATTGCAAATTATAGCATTGGAACTTAATGCATCGTTTAATAAAAACGTTGATTTTCAGCTAACGATGGTTGCCTTGCAAAATTCAAAGGACGACATGGTATTCGCCTTCGAAATATGTCTGGGGAAAAAAGTGTCCTCCAACGGTTCATTCTTTAATGAATTTAAAGCTAAAATTTCAATCATAGATCTGCGTCTTGAGCAAATTTATAATGATGGCCTTATTACTGTAGAGTTGTAAAATGTCGATGATTTTCTTTCCTTTATTTGATAAAATGATACAAAAAAAAAAAAAAAAAATATGAAAAAATAGTTTTCTAGTACGTTTTAAAATTTTTAAAATTTCTTGAGTAATGTTTTTAAAAAATTTAATCAGAGTAGGTTACATATAACTTTTAGGACCAGTGTTTAGGGTGTAGATTATTTTTAAACGTAGTTTAACGCAGTTTATAACTGGAATACTGCTTCTCAAGTGTAATCTATTTTATTTCCTTTCAACGAAGACCGAAATTTTAAACGAGAAAAAGTTGTTCAGGCAAATTTTTCATAATAAACTTGAAATGGCTGATATAATTCGTTTTCGGTTTAACAAAACCAAGTTTAACTGACATCCCAAAAACTCGGCCTTAGTGTATTTAATTCAATATCGTACCTTTTTGTATTTAATGACTGAAGAAAACATGTTACAAACTTATTAAAAAAACCCGGTGAACAAAAATCAAACAAAAATTTTGGTTTTGTCTGATTTTGACTTAATCGAGTTGATACATAGGTTATGGGGAGGAGGAAAGAGGTAGTAGTGTTTTTTAAAATTTCTCTACATTGTAAGTAACAGGGAAGACTTCTGCGGGGAGTTTATTCCACATACGGCTGGTGCGACTGATAAACGAATTCTCTGTAATGGGATTTGGCGACAATTCACTTATCTCAGCAGAGCACTTCTATGGTAATATTGATAGAACAGGGTCACACAACCCACATTCTGACGATGCTTCAATGTGTCAATAGAGCTGGATACCCTACTGTCATTGATAAGTGCGACGACCTCCTTTGTACACGGTCCAGAAGCTCCAAAATATACTTCGAAGCTCCTGCCCATGTATGAGAGTTGTATTCCATCTTCGGTCGGATGTAAGTGGTATAAATAGTGAGTAAATCGGATGGAGTGAAGTACTTCTTGCACCGACGTAAAAAACCTAGACATTTGAATGCTTCTTTCGACACCTGAAAAACATGCTTATTCCAACGGACATCACACCAACGAGCATATAATTACAAGAGGTACCAACTCATCCAACCTCTGTTAAATCACTCTTCTTATTTTGTATCGAAAAATGTTACCATATGAATTGCACATGTCTTTAAAGGCTAACATTTTTCGATAAAAAATGTTAATCTTCGAAAGAGAGCGACGAATACCGTCTTACGTGCTTTAGAATCCACCTTATTCGCACGAGATTGTAGAAAGATCACGATTTAGTGTGTCATTCATAATCTGTCTTTTGCCCCCAGTCTCAGGGCTTGGCCTACGATTGAAGCAAAATGAATGACAAATGTTGCTGTCATCTGCGAAGGAGTAGATGGGGCCGAAAGTTTGACCAAGAAGGTCATTGAGAACCCTGCGGTTCTGTTCTTTACGAATTAATCTTTTAACCAAATCAAGGTAATTCATTTAATTGAACGCGTTCAATTCCAATAATGATTTAAGAATTAATTCAATTGTAATAGTTCCTTTTTTCAAAACAAATGAATTAATTTACTGACAAAAGCCTTAATTTTTTATATATCGAATAAAGAACTCACTCAATTTATAAACTATTCAGTGTGAACGGAAAATTTCACTGAACCGTTCAGTGATTTAAAATATATTTTTCCATTCAGTGGTTTCAGAAAAAATCTTTCCCTTAAGTGATTTGAATTTAGTTTAGTAATTTAAAATCAAATTTTTACCGTTTTGTTAATAAAATAAAAAATATTTCGGTTTTTACAATAGAAAATCAGTTGATACAACAGTTATTTGGCTGTGACAACAATATATCATTTGTCCTCAGAAGTATTCGGTTGTAGCAACCGAAACGTTAATCAGAACGATTCTGTTTTCTGGGTGTAGGAAACATCATCATAAGCTAAAGATTTTTCGTAGAAAAAGTCCTTAAAATCTGAATGTTTTTATGTGGGTATTTCGAAAACAAAAGTACCTAAAATCTGAGGGTTATTTGATAAAAAACAATTAAAATTGTCTTCAAAAATATTTTAATTATCTAACGTGTTTATGTAGGAAAAACAGTCAGAATGTAGAAGGGTTTTCTATGACAGAAATTAACAATGAGAAAACAGATTTGTTGTCACGGCTGAATATGTAGTTTGGTTTGTTCTGGTAATCGAATATGCCGTTTGTGTCTACATAAAGTTGGTTTTCTACAATGTAATTTGTTTCTGACAACAGAAATTCGCTGGCCAGAATAAAAATTCGTTAGTATTAACCGAAGAATTTTGATAAAATTCTTTTTTTTTTTGTTGGTGATAATATTTAAAAAATTTGTACTGATTTGAAGTCAGAAAAAAATGGTCACCTTATATAAGGATATGCACCAAATATTAGTGAAATCTGTTCGAAAATAAAAATTTCCATTGCGAATACACTTTGTTATGTAATAAATTCATAATAAAGAGTGGACTGAAAAATAGGCGTGGTTAATGAGAAGTTTATTGCGGCCTGGCTTGAAATATCAGGGTCATGTGTATAAAATTTGAGCAAAATCCGTTTGAAAAATTTCCATAGCGATTATCCATTATTATATAACAAACTTATAATTTTAAAAATGTTGGCATAAAACTGGACGTGGCCAGTGAGAAGTACATGGCGACCTCGGCTAGGCTGAAAGGGTTACGTGTACCAAATTTGAACGAAATCGGTTGGAAAATACAAATTTCCATAGCGAAAACCCGTCCCGAACAAATAATTCGTTCCGTTTACGCAGCGTTTTCGGTCCGTCATAAACGGACTCCAACTACGTTTACACATTTAAGTTTGAAAACTATGGCACGAAATTAAGCTTATACTCTGTAAAGGATTTTCTCTCTGGAGCTATAGTTTCTAAATTATAAATTTTTTATTAAAAAAATCGGTTGAAAAATGGAAAAAGAAAAATCGCGAATTGTTCAAAATCTAGAGCCAATTTCAACAAACTGGTTGCAGATTCGAAATCAGCACCCCCAATTATTCTAAATCCACTGCAATATCATTCACCTTTTTTTTGTAGATGAGTGTAGTTGATTTCCTCATTAAGACACATGCATGCGTCTAACGTATATGGAATAAATTTGCAACAAAATATGTGTTGTATTTTTTCAAAAATTAACAAAAAATTTATTTTACTGCATAAAGAACTGGGGAACTTTTTCCATAGCTGTTGAAAAATATGGATGTTGGCATTTTGAGGAGTTCCTTTTTAATTTTGGCGATAAAAATTTTTGAAGTTTTCGGCC
Organism: Leucophora obtusa; assembly: GCA_949987735.1. NCBI lineage: Eukaryota > Metazoa > Arthropoda > Insecta > Diptera > Anthomyiidae > Leucophora > Leucophora obtusa. Next base: position 14,142,998 of record OX465300.1, read on the forward strand.
TAAAGTCACCAACATAAACTCTTCGCTTTAAATTATCCTAAAAATCTTCGATTGGACGTAATTGAGGGACATTTGGTGGATTTTCCTCTTTACGAACATATGGTATGTGAAGTGTGTCCATAGCTTCTAAAGTTTTTTGAGCGTAATGAATAGAGGCTTAATCTGGCCAGAAGATCACATTTAGGTCTCGATGCTTGTTTTTTATGAAATCCTTCACTTTTGGCAAGCAAGGTTCAATATATCGGTCAGAATTGACGGCCAAACCAGATTAAAAAAAACAGTGGTTCCCACATTCTGTGCGGACTGATTGCAAGCCATACCAACACTTTTTTAGGGAACATTGTGTGCTTCAAATACTTAATTTTATTATCAGTATGTGTCTTTCCTTCAAAAAAGTGTCTTCCCTGCCATTCGTTGCCATCTAGCGTAAAATATCACTCATCGTCCATAATACAAATTATATTGTTCTTTGCATAGAATGTGTTTGTGACTAAACTTCTTAATCGCTTACTTTGGGTACTTCTTGAGCTTGGGAAACAGCCGGCTTATTCTTTCTAGACCTTTTCTGTATTCCCATAACATTGAGCTACTTTTTCACTGTTTTTCCATCACAACAAAACTTTCTTCCAAGCTCCCTAAACGATTTAGCGATCTTACCTTCAGTAACTTTTCTCAGTTAAGACCTCTTTGATGAGTCAGTCAAACTGCACTTTCTTCCGGAGCCACGTTTTCTCTCTGTGGTTTTTCTAGTTTTGTACATAGCCAGTATCCTATATACCACACACTGGTTTTTTCCTTCTCTACAGAATGAGCAACGATTTCCGAAATCTTCCAATTAGGATGACTATTAAAAAAATCACAAATTGTTTTTCCACGTTGTTCTTCTTTTGTCAACATTTTAAAATAATTAAATGTCAAATAGTTGATAAAATTGTCAAAGCAATATGTGAAAACATGTGGATATTCAAATATAACAGTAAAAAATTAATAGCATTAGTACATTTTTTTTCTCACCGTTGGAAAATTTGTTGCAATTTTATTCCGCATACGTTAGCACTCATTTCCAAATTCCATTTAGCTCGTAAGTTATAATTTTTTTTTTTGAAATGGCGATTTTCGACATTTTATCTGAAATAGGTATGAAATTCTTTTTAGTAATTATTGATGACCTTTTTAAGACACACATAGTCCAAACTACGTTTCCAAAAATTTGTTCAAAAATTATAAAATTTGTAACAAAATTATTTGAAAACGTTTTTGTTTCAATTACAATTTTTACACAAATTTGTTAGGACAACTATATCGAGCAATTGCGGTTAAAATATACTAAAGAAAAATGTTTTTAAGTTTCTGTTTTTTGCACACAAATGTATTAACAAATTTGTCTGATTCTCTTTATAAAAATAGTTGTTTACAAGAACTTTGCGAAGAAGAACTCTTAATATAATGTGATTCATTCAGATGGCGTACCACTGTTTTTTTTTTCAGAGGACGGTAATTTTATGGAAAATAACTAGAATAATAATTAAAATATCCTTAAAATCCGATGATTTGTATGCAGGGAAACGTTCGAAAAATAAAATAGTTGTATACTAGAAATTTGACATAAAAAGTTTTCAGAATCAGATTATTATAAAATGGACTTCATCACAGAGAATAAGCCATCCGAATCTGAAGAATATTTTATATAAAATCTTGTTATAATCTACAAATTTTCACATAAAAAATCAATGTAATCTGAGGTTTTTCTTTCGGAGAATTTTTCTATAGTAAATTAAGTGACAAATCATAGGTCTTTTGTGTACCAAATTGGAATGCTTCTAAAAAATAAGTTCGTTTTCGTACAGTATAATTTATAATAATTTTCACTAGATGGTAGAACCAGGCTCCAGCTCATTATTATATATTTATTTAGGCGTTACAATTATCGGGGCAGAAAATATATAAAAACAAATCTGAGTGAAATTGTCGAAAAATATAAATATGAAAGGGTGGAAGGGTCATATGAAGAAAACTAAATATGTATGACCCAAATATCTCTGGATTTTTCGTTTTAGTAGGGACAGAGACTATTAATTATAGAGATAGAAAATCAAAACTTAAACTACTCACCTGTAGACGGCGCTGAAATTTCGTATTACCTGAGCAACTATTTAGTATCAGCTGATCCTATATTTAAAAACTCGAAAACTGCTCAAAATAAGGGAAAAACAAGCGCGGAATATATTCAAATATTAAATTTTAAATATCCGTTTGTTTTTTTGCTTTGTTGGTTATTATTATATAAATTTAAATAAAAAAAAATAATTGTCAATTTTTTTAACAAAGTGCCATCTAGTGATAACGATTTTGGTTTTAACTTATTTTTTTGGTAATGCCAAACCCCTGAGTAGGGACTGTTATGCACAAATTCATAGGGAGCTAAGGCTTGGCATGTTATGGCTTAATTGGTTGCTACTAACATCAGCACTATCTTGTTATACCCTAACGACGTAGTGGTTAGGGTATAAAAATTGATATAAGCCAAAAAAAAAACATCTTGGTAACTAGCTGATGACCAGAGAAGACAAAATTGCTTTTAATGCTTTTTATTGCTTGTTTTACTCATATTTGCTTCTTTTTGCTTTTGTTGGATTTTCCGTTTTTAAGCTTTAAAATAGCTTTTTCTTAAGATTTTTGAGCAAAAATACTATTTTTGCTCACAAAAAAATATTTTTTCTCTTAACTTTGAATTAAAAAATAAAAAACTGTTGTTGCTTTTTTCTCGCTTTTTGTACAATATTTTTTTGCTTTAGACACATCGGATTTTGCTATTTTCTGTCTTCTCTGCTTATGACTAAAAATGCACCATATAATATGAAATTTTTAGAATTGTTCTGGAATAGAAAATTTTTAAGGATGCATTAGAAATATAGCCAAAGTTTTCAGCATTCGACGCCTATTTATGGAAAAAAAGAAATGCGCGAACATTAATTTATTTACAATATATTTTAATTTAATGAATTAACATACATATGTATTGAGAAGATTCTGTAATTCAAATTGAACTATGTAAATTTAATAATGTAAAATATATTACAATATAGTAAACAAGTGAAAATGTAAAGAAATAATAATCAAATTTTGAATAGTTATGACACTATGCTAATTATTTTATTATGTAATTATATGGTATTTCGTTAATTACCGAACTAGATATATATAATTCACATATATAATTAACAAAATCCCAGAAATATCCCGAGTAAAAAAGTAGATATATATGGCTCAAGACAATTAGTCATAAATATTTATAGATACATAAACTATATGTAATTTTCCGAAAATGGTTATATATGTCTATTTCTGGATGAAATCAGATCCGATTTTATATAACTAAAGGTAGTTATATCTGGAAAAAACTTTTTTTGCTATGGTTGAAACTTTTCAGTGAATCCATGTCAAATCAATGAACTTCTGCGCTCCACCCTCTCCGAATTCGATGAAAATGTAAATGTTTACAAATCGTTGCTGATTTTCATTTAATCTTTTTTTTTATTTTCATGTATTCGAATTTAAAAAAATATTTTACTAATTATTTAAAACCGTCAAATCTATTACATAAAAGCTTCTCAGTCTTCTAGTCTCATCCAGTTTATGAAAAATATAAATAAAAAGGAGCAAAAGTTTTATATATGGATGCTTCAGTTGTCAAATCTATTAACTCCATAAAGAAAAATGAATGACTGGGTACGTTCGTAAATGCAGTAAATTTGTGCAACACTGCGGCAGTGTTGCCAAGTTTTGTTGCTGATGCGTGATCAGCTGTGGCAGATGCTTTGCTACTGCAAAACAACTACACAGAGTTTGCTTTTTAGAACGTTTTACTAAAAATAAAAAACATGTTCGCAATAACATTAACAAATATTATTGAAAATCTTGATGGTAAAAATGATAATATTTTGTTAAGTTATAATAAAAAGACAATTAAAAGAAAGATGAAACGACTTTTGATTATAAAAAATTCCAAAAATGCTAATAAAAAACATTATTTAAATTTGTATTAAGAATCTTTATATAATAACTCTTCCATTATGCACCAACGTTTAGTTTTCTTTTTGTATTAAATGATTTTAACATTAACATTTAGAATTTGCACACTTGCATCAGAAATTAAAATGATGCGATAGTTGCAAAAATTTGCGGCAGCACGGTCAATTGTTTGCATAAAAAAACGTTCGACGTTTTATTATGCCGCAGTGATGCCTAACTACTGCATTTACGAACGTATCCAGCCTCAATGAGAAAAATGAGAGGTACAACAATATTCTAATTAAATATTATATGATGATGTCATATACACGCAGAAAAAAGGTGTAACATTTACAAAAAATAGAGTAAAAGTTTACAAAGTTTCGTGGTAGATATCGAACTAAATAAAATTAACGACAAATTTCTTAAGACGCTAAGGTTAATTTTCAAAGAGATATACATATATGTAAATAAATCAAAGCCTTTGTTTAATATTACAACTCGCAAAGAAAAATTTACTTTTTTCTTTTAGTAAAAAAACAACATTGTTTATTTTGTAAATAAATATAAGAAAAATTGGAAATTTTGTTATTTTTATTTTATTTATTAAATTTGCTTATTTTAATTTTTAGTTTATTATTTTAATAATATTTTTTGTTGTCCACATTCTTCTTCCGCCGAACAATATTAGGGGTTTTCATATAAACCCGTAAATTACTTGTAAACCTTGCATAAATTCAAACCCTATTTTTATGTATGGAGTTCTACATTAAATTCGTAAAAAATGGCCACTTTTTACCAATGTTCCTTAGTGTATTCCTCGCAAAGTAAAAGAAAATAATTTCATAATAATAAAGAGGGGGTTTACAGTATCAGCAACGACTATATTTTGTAGAAACACATTTAATACACATGCATTCCCATTTTAAATCAATAAGATTTTATTTTTTTTATTTTATAAAAAACTAATAATTTGATTTATTCATATGAGTTCAAATGATCGATCAGTTTGATTTTATTCAGCAGTATGACTTTATTCAACAGTGAGTTTTTTTAAGCGATTAAATGTGAATAAAACATGTTTGACAGACGACTTAAACTGATCCAAACTACGCGTTCATCTGCATGATAGCGATTTTATTCAACATTGAATATTGTTGAGCGATTAAATGTGAATAAGAATTTTAGTGTATGTATGATTAAATCAAGAAAAAAGTTGATTTTGTAGTTCTCTGATGTATATTCACGATATTGATTTGCATGCATAGGTCAAAGAAAATTCTAAGCGCTTTTTGACATTTACCTGTCTTATTAGAAAAATATACTTATTGCTTATTTTGTTTTAAAAATTTTATCATTGTAAATTCTACATAGCACGTTTTTAAATAATTTTCAGCAATGTAAATTTAACAAAGCACGTACTTACACACTTCACAAAAAAGCATTTTAGTTTAGCAAAAATGCATATGAATAAATTACCAAGAATTTGCGCGTGCATTTTTGTATTAGAGCAACACTATGCAAATTTTACATATCAGGCTTTTTAAAAGATACACCTGTTTTTTTTCTGCGTGTAAAGTTAAGGACTAAAATATACATACACTCTACTGTTTTACGGTTTTGGGGAATTGGTAACGATATTGAAAAAAACTTGTATGGCAATATTTAAGGCAATAATAAATACTTTTATTTATAAAAAAAATAATTCATAAGCATAACAAAAGCAATAATAACAAAGACATAAAAAAATTCAGAGGACAAAGGTGTACATACAGTAAAAAAGAAACAATATAATTAAAAATTGCATTGGAAAATTTGCATTTTTTTTAAATATTTTCTGACTTTTTTCCAAAACATCCCAGATGTGTTGTATAGGATTTAGGTCGGGTGATTGTGGTGAGGAATAGAGTTGTCTGGGAGCATAATATAGAAGCCAATCCCGAACAGTGTGTGCCGTGTGTTTGGGATCATTGTCTTGCTGGAAATCCTAGTGATTTCCAAGACCCAAGTTGTCAACAGATGGTTTCAAATTTTCTTCCAAATTATTCTTATAAAGGTAGCGGTCCATTGTGCCTTCAATAAAAACCAAATTACCACATCCAGATGATGCCATAGCTTCCTAAACCGTAACACTGCCACTTCCATGTTCGACCGTGGGTATAATATTCTTTGAATCTAAGGCTGTATTGGGTTTTCTCCAAACTTTGGAATGGTCGTCGCCTCCAAAAATGTTGCATTTGCTTTCATTGATGAATAAGACACGTTTTCAGAAGGCCATCTCCTTATTAAAATCTGTTTTAGCAAATTCAAGGCGGAGTTTTCGGTTTTTAGCAGATTTAAGTGGTTTTTTATGTGCAACTCTGCTTTTAAAGGCATTCTCATGTAAAGCTCTTTGTATAGTTTTTGGGTAGACGTACTTATAGGAACGTTTTTCAATGTGTTCCGCCACTTTTGGGGCACTAATTTTCGGATCCACACTTCTTTAAGAATACTGCTAATATCGCTTAATGACAGCTTTTTCTGTCGGCCAGATCGAGGTTGGTTTTCAGTATTTCCTTTTGTATTATAGTTTCTAATAATGGTTTGTACTGCAAAACGATTAATCTTACCATTTTTGCAATTTCACCATAACTTTTTTGCTCTTTTCGAAGATTTATTACCAGATTTCTTACCAAAATATATATTTGTTGGCGCTTTTACATTTTAAAGATCAATGAATTGCGTAAACCCTATATTTAAATGCAATATTAGGAATTTGAATACATATAATATCAGCTAAAAGAAACGGGATTCCCCTAGTTTTGTTTCGTATTTTTCAAGTTTTCCTAGAAGTAGTCACGCCGTGTGTAGGCTTTTGTCCCACTTATAATTATGTTTATGGCTTATAATTTACAAGTTATGTTCTTTCATTTCTTTTTACAAATAACTTTATTTAAAAGTGCGTTAATTTACTGTCAAAAAGATTTTTCATTATCGTTACAATTTCTCCACAGTCATGAAATAGTGGGGTATATGTAGACTTTAGTCCTTAACTGTAATTATATCTTATTTGATCTGATAAGTTCCCATATATGAGCACATACAATTTGCTCCGAATATGGGTTATCTACATATGTCTAGTTATATAAAATTAGATATAATTTGATACAATTTTATCCGGGATCTGTCTATATCCAGGACAAATTATATCTAATTCAATATAAATATATTTGATTTTATACAATTTTATGCGAGAGTATGTATGTATGTAGGCTTTTTATTACTTGAAGTTCTGTTTAATAGCTATTAATTTGGCAACTGTATCATTTATTAAATTTGTTCTACAAAATCTGATACTGTAAACCCCCTCTTTATTGTTATGAAATAATCCTTAATACCGTTAACCCTGAAATACATGAAATATTGTCTTTCAGCTTTTATTGGACAGCTACTGCTGATGTTTACACACACACAGATAGTATTTTAACAAAGTGACGGTCCGTAAAGTTGTCAAAAATTTCCAAAAAAGAACTATCATTAACCTTAAAATACCACTAACGAAATAACTTCAAATATCGTTAACCAAAAAATAACCAAACGAAATAGCTTTAAATAACGTAAACGCTAAAAAGTATCAGACTTTTTTTATAAAGAAGCCTATATTTTTTAGATGCAAATAATTATTTTTTGAACAAATAAGTATAATAAAAGATATTCGGTGTTTTGACTTGCTGTGTGATAAACTCAAGATATTTCAAGTTTTCGGGCTTAAATCAGTTTAAAGTTTGGCATTTCTAAATGCAGTAACCAGTAAATTTTTTTATTATACCCAGTGTAGAAACGGTAATGACATGTCATTATTTTTTGGACTACCAGTAATGAAACCGACTTTCTGCATTATTTTAAAACATATAATATTTAGTTACTAATAACTAGCTACTTGTTCCATTATTTTAAAATAAAAAATAATGAGTTACCAATAACGACTTATTTTTATATTTATTTCAAACATAAAGTATTGTTCTAGATTTTTTTAAATCTATTTTTAGACTAAATATTTTACAACACGATATATGTAACCACATATTTTTTGTATGTTGGTGAGTAAGCTGACTTGTGCGCAGCAGTTCAGTTATGTTTTTATCTTGTAAATTATTATATCCCAGTGTAGAAAATCATTACCAGATATGTGCTTATGTATGTATCTGGTAATGGTAAATAGTTACTTTTCTTATTACCTTTGTATGGCGATGCACAGAGGGGCGAAATCAATCAAAAGTGGCGATTAATTCAAAAGATGAACTTTAACTTTCACAACCGTATTTGGTACCAGGTGAAAATAGATAAAATTCTACATCACTAATTGCAAAAATAAAGTTCAATAATTATCATGGATGGTAACCGAAACGATGGGGTTATCGGTAAAGGAAACGCTATTTTAGATTATTTCGGTAACGGTATTTTGAGGCTAATGCTATTTCGTTTATTTCGGTATCGGTATTTTAAGGACAACGGGTTTTTAGTTATTTCGGTAACGGTATTTTAAGGATAACGGTTTTTTATTTCGGTAACGGTATCTTAAGGTTAGCGATATTTCTGTTATTTCGGTAACGGTATTTTAAGGATAACGGTAGTTAGCTATTTCGATGCATCCCGCAATTTTTTTTACAAAAAAACACGAGATTAAAAACAGAACCAATTTACCAACTTAAAGTACGAAAAATACTCAATAACCACGTGAAATCACCAAAAACTGAAAATTAAAAATAACGGTGACGGTATTTTAGGGGTAACGGTATTTCATTTATTTCGGTAACGGTATTTTAAGGGTATCGATATTTCATTTATTTTTGTATCGGTATTATAAGGATAACGGTATTTTAGGGGTAACGGTAGTAAGTTGAAAGGTTTTGAATCGATAACGGTATTTTAGCGGTTTTGCCTGCCAACCCTGATAATTATTAGTATTTTTGCGCACATTGGTTAAAAGTGAAAATTTTGGTATTTCAAGTGATTATTTTATTTTATTAAGACATCTAAAAGTAAAAGTTTTATATTGGAACTGGCTACTTCATGTATTTGAGCATATAATAAATAATTTTTTGTTTTAATAAATGTTTTGGAAATATTGAAAATAAAAAAATCAAATTGTTCTAAAAATGGGGTATTTTTGATATACATATATGTATATTTAGTTTCAACAACTTTCTGGATGAAACCGGGAAAAACCGCGTATATGCTCTTAAAATATGAGATTTCAGCTAATAAATCCCAGAATGTCTTTGCGGTTTTCGCTTTATCGAAGTTTTTGTGAGAACTCCAGTTGCTAAAAATCTATGTGAAAAAAAAAATAAAAATCAAGTTGTTTTTATTGTCTTTTGTCTTCATATTCCATATGGTAGTTGTTATTGTAGCTAATGATGTGGTGTTTATTTGAGATGGGTGCGTGAGTAATTTTAAATCACGTACACTCCCGAAAAAAAATAGTTTTGGTTTATTCAAAACGAATAGAATTTTTCACATATCACATATTTTTCATATATCCATTCATTTCAAGCATGAGGAATAGTTGTACACGCATAAAAAAAGCCCGTACAAATATTTCAAAATTCTGCTAAAATAACAGGAAATAGTACGGGTGAGTTCCTAAACGTCAAAACACATTGCAGTGTTTGCGGTTTTACTACTGTTTCGATACAAAGCAAACAAGTGTGTTGTTTACTTTGTAATAAAAACATGTCAACAAAGCATCAACAACATTTGTGATGCACAGTTTGCTTTTTATATGCGCATCAATTGCGTTTACGAATGCATGACTTTGTTCAGTTGCATTGCAAAAGACGTTTTGGCCAGCAGAATTTTCAATGAAGTTGAGAATTATGGTCTGCTAAATTTAGGTGTGCTAAATTTCACTGCTAAATACACAGACAATTGTAGTTAACTTAGCTAAGAAATTTGAGCTAAATTCAACAGAAACATTACCTGATTTAACTGAAAATTTCTGCTAAAATCTCGCTTACAGTCTTGGTTTTTGGGCTCTACGGATCTGTCCCGAGACAGGCCCATATTATTTTTGGGAGTATGGCTTCCCTAGTAAAAATGATTTTTATATAATCATTTCTGATTTTATTCAATTATAACTTGTCGAGTATTGTGAAACATATATTTTTATATGATTATATCAAAAGATATTTAATTATATAAAATTATATTAACCAGATCCACCATTTTCCGGATCAAATCATGTATGGATTAATATAATTATATAAAAAATATATTATTTGATCCGAAAAATGGTGGATCTGGTTAATATAATTTTATATAATTAAATATCTTTTGATATAATCATATAAAAATATATGTTTCACAATACTCGACAAGTTATAATTGTATAAAAGCATAAATGATTGTATAAAAATCATATATGAATGTATAAAAATCATATATGAATGTATAAAAATCATTTTTACATTTCCATTTTGCTCTATCTCGCTTAGTTTCCGAGATATAAGCCATTTTGTGATTATACAATAAAAAAATTATGAAAATATAGCGCCATCTCTATGTGATATTGATAGCAGAGACACAACAATATAAACTTTGGGAAATAATTGGGGTTTAAATTAGCTGAAAAATTTGTAAAATTAAGAAACATAAATTACTAAAAATTAGGATGCAAAGTTAGTTAAAATATGGATGAAAGTAATTGTTATGCTAAATGGGATTTACAAAAATATTAGTTCAATCCTAAATTTTAAGACAAAATAGCAGAAAAAATCAGCTCATTTGCGCCAGAACGCGTTTAAAATACTTTTGTACTAACTTTTTTTATAAGTGTAAAAAGAAAATGGAGCAAATGCTACAGTATGCATTGGAGTTATTTATTCTTCCCCACAATGAAAATGATAGTGGTGACTATGATGATGAAGATTATTTTAATGATGATTATGAAGTAAATTATGATTATGACGTAAATAATACTTTTGAAGTTAATGAAATGAAGTAAATAAGAAAGCCTAACAATTCTATTTGTTTTTTAATATTTTTTTCATCTGAAAAGGTTGTTTGTTCTTTGTTTATGAATATTGATCAATAAAAAATAATAATATTTTCTAATGTGACTTTTTTGAGTCAAATTATTGGAATTTGGAGAAAAAAATCGGATTTTAGTTTAAAATTTTTACTAACATGTAAATACATATTAAATATTTGTTCCTTATTTTTTTTTTAATATTTTTTTTTCTAAAAGCACATTAAGTATGCACTAATTTGCAATTTAATTTACTAATTTATCGTTTTTCATTCCAAAGTTACAGCGAAAATTTACCATTTTTTCCAAAGTACAAAAAAGCCTACAAAAGGTTAAACAAATTTTTTCCACCTTTTTTGTTTTTTTAAATGCTGGTTTTCCATCAATAAAAAATGACAATATTTTAAAATTACGACTTCCCTGAATTAATCGCCAGTTTTCTGACCCCACTGTGCGATGTCGCGAAAAATAATGAGTTATTCTTACATACCATCATACGAAAAATCTAAAAATATGTCATTACCTATATGCTTACCAGTACTGACAAAAAGGATGAGTCTAAAAATAGATTTTCATAAAAATAAGTTTTATAAAAAAAATATCTCAAGTTCTGAATATATCGTCAGTAAAGCATTGGCTGCATATAACCGTCGGCGTGATCTTTTATAGGTTTAAATTATTTTAGAGTAATATTCGGTTCAAAAAAAAAAATACATTTATTATCGCTAACATTATACCACATATAAATATATATTACTCATACGCAAACACGCACAAATTTTCTAAAATAAGGTGCAACTAAATTTGTACCTAATTCAATGTAAATTTTCTCAAAAACTAAGCCGAACACATCTCCAATTTTTTTCTTACCGATAGAAAATTATCTAGATATTTTTTAAAAATATTAAAAAAATTAAAAAAGTAGGGTGTTTTTTAATAAACTGAGTTTTTTTTTTATAAAAACAATACAAATTCAGAACTTGTTCTGAAAATTTTTTATTTTTTTTTATTCAGAAAATAGCCCATGAAAACTGTAGATTGTCTTTAATTTTAGGCTCTTGGCATACTTCAAAAAATTTTAACAAATTGTTTACTAAAAACACTAAAATTTTTTCAACATTTGACCACGCCTACCTAACCCACTTTGTAAAAAAGTAAAACAAGTACGGATTCTTTTTCCTGCTACACGGACCTATACATACCGAAAATTTGACATTGATACGATATGTTTTACAGTAGCGGGGCAGTTAGTGTGGAAAGCCACTAGGGTATTCAATTAATCTACATTTTAATTTAATCGATTAATCGTTCAAATTATTATTCGGGTTTTTTTCTTAACCGATTAATCGAATAAAATTTTAAAATTAATCGATTAATCGAAAAAATGTTATGTAAAATAATACACATACATTTTGCATAATATCTTATAATTTTCGAACTTAATAGAGTTTCGAAATGTGGGTTATACATTAATGTGCACTTCATATTTAAATACGATTTTTCAAAGTTTTCAGACATAAAGGTTTTTGTCAAAAATCGCCATATTTAGAAATTGGTACAACTTCTGAACTCACTGGAACTTTAAAATGCAAGTTAGATTCGTTAATATTGTCTTAATCAGGATACAATAGTCGAAAATCCACTAATTTTGACTTTTACTGACAACGAGAGTATCTACTAATGTTTTTCAATTTAAATGAAATTTGAATAACGTCTTAAAAACTAAAAATATGAGTCTGAGTTCTTATGAATTGGATTAATAATTGAGGTTATTTCCAATCCGTCTTTGAAATGGTTTTATAAAAACTTATGAATATACCAATTTCATATGTTTCAAAATCTTTCTTGGAATTTTTAACAACTTTAATCCCAATAGCAGTAGTGTTTCAGAAATTCTAAGCTTTAAATTTTGTTTAAGTTAAATAATAAATATTTGTATTTAAACGAAAATGTTTTAAACTTCAATATTTGTTCCTATTTGCTAGAGTTCGCTGTTAAAATAAAATTTTCAATTCCTTTCAACCTTTAAACTAAAAAAACTATGCTGTAATTCTACTTGATTTCAAGTTGAATTGCAGATAAAATGTTTATAGCTAACAAATGCGTTATATGATTTAATAAAAACTATGGAATTTATATAAGTGCTTTCAGTAAAAATGTTTTATTTTCAAGCTACTGCGAATGGATTTCTCATTTCTGCACAAATTTGGTTGAAAATTTTTTTGTTTTGAAACTTATTAAATTTTGGGATACAGTATTTGTCCATATGTAAGGCCTTTCTGCTCATATGGTATTACATGCACTTCCCTATTTGTCCATATATGGACATATATATATGGCTCCCTTTCTCATATATCAGTCCCTTTTGCAAACACAGAATCTCATATAACTCCATACTTGGCCATAAATGACTCTCTTTTGAACATATGGAAATATATAACCATACATTTATGGTTCAACCATATATGCATGGATCCGAAAAATGAGGTAACACCTAAGTATGTGCTCATATATGGACATACATTAACATATATATTTATTAAATATATAATCATTATATTAGATACGAAGGCTCTACGCACCGCGACCACTATAGATCTTTTGTGCTGCCTAGAGTTCCCTAGGGATTCAGGCTGCCAATATAGCCAATAAACCGGCAAGAAGAATTTCTCTAAACGATCGAAGATGACATGAAACGGCCACCCAGAAATCTGAGTCTCCTGTCACATAGGGCAAGTTTACCAGAGAAACCCGCTACCGCTACAAATGATATGTAGCGCTTTATGATTAGCTTAATCTGGTGAACGATGCTACTTTTGTTTTTGTCTTAAAATAAAAATATTTGTAGATGTTTCATTGATTTTTTCGAAATTTTTTATTCCTTTATGATCATATTTGTATATGTTTATTATTCTTTAAAAAAATAGACAAAAAAACAAACGACAACTGATGTATCATTAACTGCTCACAAGTAGCGTAAAATTTTTACTCTACCAAAACAAGGTAGCGCTACCACAGCGGTAGCTAATCAAATCGTTCACCAGATTGTTGAGTAGCGGATTACCAACATTTCAGCGTCTGGTAAACGCACTCATAGTCTCGGACCTTCGCAGAGAATATGCTCCGATTTCTCACTTTCCAGCTCATAAAACCTGCAAACATCAGTGTCCGACTGGCCCTGTTTGTCAAGCTGGTACCTGAGCCCACAGAGCCCAGTTAAGTGTCCCGTCAGGGTCCTAAGGTTACCCCTGTCGAGTGACAATAGTCGCCCTGATATTCCGCTGGACAAGGAAATACATTTTTTGGCCTGTCTTTTTCCAGTAGAAGTTTCCCAATGTCTAGCAGACTCAATCTCTCTCCACAGCCTGAGTTTTTCCCTAGCGTACCCCCTCTCTCCACATACGCAGATGGCGAAAATCTCCGCCTGAAAGGCGGAGGGGTACTTGCCCATTGGTAGAGCACGTAGGAATCTGGGTCCAAAGACATCAGTGAACCATATCTGTGCCCCCTCTTCGGGCTTCCAGGATTGGCTGGTCCACATATCCCTGTCAAAATATATAATCATATTAACCCATATATTTGTATATTCCGCTGTAATTACTTTCTGATAAAAGAACATTAGCGGTATTCACAATCTACATAGTATAAAAGTAATCGGCCCGGAACGATTTTCGACAAACACAATTTTTTCTTACAATATCGACTTACGAATGAAATCTTTTGAAGTGATAATTCCAAAAAGAATTTCAAAAATAATTTACAAAAAAATATTGCTGACCTTTAAACAGGTCAATATAATATGATCGAACATACGTCAGCCAAAGTTTTTAGGAAGTAATAGGAAGAAGTTACGTTAGATGTGAAAATGTATAAGCGTTGAGTTTTCAACGTTTGTAATTATTCACGCTGAAAGTCAAAATGCGAATGAAAAGCAATGTGTTACTTTTCGTGTGATTATTGTGGGTCTACGGTAGTATAAACGTCTTTTCAAAATTTCTTTGAGTTCAAAAGTTATAACAAATTTTATTTATACAAATACCTTAAAATCTAAAAACTACGAATTTCAACATAAGCGATTAGGCGAAACTGTCGCACATAAAACTCGGTAAAACAGACACTCCCAATGGTGCACAATTCTTTGAAACCCATAATTTTGCTGCGATGGTGTACAAAATTTAAAAATTTAGAGTAAGTTTACTTCCCCATAGCGCACCCTCTTTAATGAACGCGGACAGTAAAATTAAATAAAATGTCTATATAAAAATACCTGTTTATGCTTTGTTCCCTCCCAATATCGAACATCTTCCTGTAACAGTAAAAATTTTTTACGACCGTTGCTCAATGTTTCACCTTATGTATAAATTTATTTATGATATTCAAATTAGGCACTACTTGTGTTCAGTTATAGACATATTTGGGTCTTTTCCCTTTTTGTGGGATTAAATATAATTCCATATTTTTCCATATGAGTCCCTTTTGCTATATAGGAAAATGTATTCTTCCAAATATGTTCATATACGAGTCCCTTTTGCATAAATGGAATAATTTATGCTTCCCTATTTATCCATATTTGAGTGCCTCTTCCATATATGAAGTAGCGTATACATTGATAAATGTTAATATATAAAATCTTTTTTTCATTAATGGAGTCACATATACTTCCATATAATTTATGTTCATATAAAACCCATATATGCTCATAAAAAATTCATATTTGTTCATATGTGTCCATACATAAACCATATACGAACATATTTGAGCGCATATGAGCATTTTTCACCGGGAATTCTAATTTTAAAACTTTTTTCATGCATTTCCGTAAATTGTTTATGCCTTTTATTTATTAACTTTCTGTTATAACTGACACTATTAAAAGTTACACTTTTACACTTATGAAAGACCAAATTTTTACACTTGGTTGTGGGTAGTACAAAATTTTTAGGATTGTGGAAAATTATTCCATTGTGTTTGTTGTTGTGTTTAAGGAAAATTTTTCACTTTTGCAATTTTACAAGAATAACATTTTTGACATGAATATCCTTATAATATCTTAATTTTATTAAGGCACATTTACACGTGAGAGCAAACTGCTAGAGATAGAGCAAAAACTAAACTAAAAAATTGATAGGCAATACTAAATTAATAATAAATATCGTGTTTCCTGGTTATTTCGGCAAAAAACCTTCCGCACCAAATGCAATTTATAAAAATAATTTTTGCTCGGGGATTTTGTTTAATTTACATAACGAATTATTCAAAAATTATTGCAAACGACAAAAAATGTATCCAAAAGTCCCCTCAAAAAGGTTTCGTAATTTTTACCATAAATAGCTGTTAATAATCATCATTTGAGTCTCATTTGTTTAAAACTTCGGAGAAATATTTTAATTAAACTAAAACCATATAGACCAAATTTCAACCCTTTTGGTGCGGGAACTTTTTTGACAGCAGCGAAAAAGTAAGATTGCGTTTCTTAATATTTTTTTATGGACTTTTTGACTAGGGCATGTAAAATTTGATATGTAGTTGCAAAAAAAATTAAAAAATCATAACCCTAGTGTACATGTACCTTAAGAAAAGCCGCTTTTTCTAATCACTTGGATTTAATAAATCCAAAAAGTAGTTCTAAGTGCTCAACAGATGGGGTTAGATTCTCCCTATTTTAAAAAGAATTTTCTGTCCGACACTTCTTTCACCCTAATTTTTAATACCGAATTCGATGATGAAGGATTTTACTTTAACTTTTAAGTTTTAATTATATTTTATATAAAACAGCGATAGACAGTCTACCTTTTCAGTTTTATCACTTCAATTTATATTTTTACACAATTGAAAAATTCCATTTCAATATTTAGTAGTCACTAATTCGATTTAATTAAATTACAGTAGAGTGAAAAATTGCCATTTCTATTTCAGCTATTTCCCCATGTCCAAGATGAAAAATATGTATTTGGAGAGGTGTAGTTTTTTTTTCTAAACATATTTCATAAAAAAATTTAATAAAAACCTTTTATTTGTTAGTTTTTAAATTTTTTTGTTTCTCTTTTAATTTTTATTCGTATTTTTTTCTGACATTAAATTCATAGGCTGTTTCATATATTTGTGCTTTTATTGTGGATTTATTAAATTCAGCTTTTTTTTGGATTTAATAAATCCCCTTTTTGTATGGAAAATTCTAAATCCAGGTGATTAAAAAAAACGCTAAAATTAAAAACTTAATTAAACCTAGAAAATTGCTCAATTTAAAATAGAACACATTATTTTTTATTTCTTGAAAAATCCGATTTTTGGAAGTTTTTAAATCTACTGGATTCGGGTTAAAGCAAAACTGCAATGTATTTTGTATTTATTTTTTTTTTAATAGTAAAAAATACAATTAAAATGAATTTGTTTTTGTTTCGAATTGAAGTTTTCCAATATCCTATTTATAATTAAAATTAAGTTTGAATCAACATACACAGAAAGAATTTACAAAATTATAATTAAATTTTTAAAAACCTTTCTCATACCAAATTTGTAAATACAAAAAAAAAAAAATTTTTTTAAAAGGCACCAACAAAGAATTTTGTAAATCCAAAAAAAAAACTGTTTTTTTTCGTAACTTTGAATTTTTATTTTTAAACAATTTTTATATGAAAGATAACAATTTAAAAACGAGTTACAAATATTTCAAACAAAAAAATTGTTGGAAATAAAATTTCAATTTCAAAGAAAATGTGATTGCTTTTACAAATTTCTGTTGTTGGTGCCTACTGTTTTTTCTGTGTAATTTTAATCACCATAAATCGAAATTGAATTTAAAATGATTTGGTATTCATTTTTGTTGCTTGGTTGGCTACTGCTATTTTAAACTTTAACCCTCTATGGTCTTTTTACAACTAAAGTCATTTTACATTTATATTTTTATTTAAAATTTTTATTTTATATTTTATGTTATGTACATTCAGCTGTAGTGAAAATAGGGATTTACCAATATCATCTGTGTTTTGTTCAACGAAGAAGCTCTATAAAATCTCGGTTGCAGACTCAAACTTATAAATATCATTAGTTTCAACAAAAATAAACAAATTTATAATTTTTTTGACTTTCACTTTAATTTTCTTAAAAAAATCTAAAAAATCCAAAACATTAGTTCTTTTCGTATCTTAATAATTAATGGTAGCAGTAGGCAAATAATAGAGAATATTTTGGTAATAATGCGTGTTAATATTTGTTAAGTTAAAAAATTTGTTTAAATATTTTTAATTTTCGTTAAGGTGATTTAAGTTGATTTAAGCCCGATTACTGAATGTCCAGTTAAAATTTAGCCAGCAGTTAAATTCAAATTTTATATGGGAAACAACAACAAATGTGTCAGTTAAAGTCCCAGTTAGCTGCTAACTGGCAATTTAGTAATCGGGCCTTAATTTAGTAAGATTTTGGGCTAAACTGCAGTTTATGGGGTTTCGTCAAAAAAATATAAAAAAAATATGACCCCCTCTGGAATTAAAAAAGAAACAAACCGAAATTAATTTTGGCAGGGGCTCGGCACCGGGTGGCCCGTGGGGGCAAAAAACGGGGGGACATAGTAACATGTAAGTGTGGGTAGAATTGTCAAGTATTCGACCTATTTCAAAAACCGCTTTTCAAATACTTCTAAAAACCGCCTTTTTAAAAAAATGGTTTTCGGTTTTTTTAATTCAAAACCGGTTCGAATAACCGGTTTTTCCAATTTTTTGTAAATAATCATTCTATATTGCTATATATGCAAATTTTCTTATAAAACTTGGAAGGAATTGCTAAAAATCTTGAAACTTTCCATTTTTTCCTTTCTTGAAAGCAATTCGCAGCGTAAATTATTCCATTAGTTCGAATCCACCTTTAAAACTAAAAGTTATTATTTCTAAAAGCCCAGTATTTTGTTCGTAATTTTTAAGAAAAAAGCTATTAACCTCCATAAAAAACAGAAATGATTTTTCACTTGCTCAAGAATCGTTACAAAATTGCGGTGGAAGTTTTTTAGCATTAATTTAATATAGGACGATTTGAAAATGTCGTAAATAATAACTTTGGGCTTATGAAGATTGTAGTTTTCCAAATAATGTGAAACAATTTGTGACTTTTAAAATTTTTATTACAATTTTACGGTTTCAAATCGCAAAATGTTTTGTCACGGGGGAGAATAGCTAAAACATAAGAAAAACCTCCTTTTATTTATTGAGGAAATGAAAAACATAAGCGTATATGCATTTTAGGAAAAATTTTTAGATCTTTTCTACTAAACTTATTGTCAAAAAATTGTGACTATTTTAACCCTCTAACCGGCCTAAGCTTTTTTGCAATGAAATTTATACCATGTGTTCCTCACAAAAAATAAACAATAAGTTCTTCTACAAAATTTTTTTTTCGTTGCCTAATTTAGGCGATATGGGCCAAAATAGTTTAAGGGTGAATCTCGAAAACTAGCGCATAAAAATTACTAGGTTTAGGTACAAATTTTTTCTCTTACCAAGATGTAATTACAATAAAAAAATTAAATTTTTTGTGCTGTTACTTAAGAAGTTGTAGCGATTTTCGTTTTTCGAAAAATGCGAAATTGAGCGAAAACGCACCAAAACTTCAATATATATTATTCAAACTTATAAGCTTTGCTACCTATACCAAATATATTCTTTTTACCAAATTTCAGAAAAATCCGTCCATTCGTTTTGAAGTTAAGGCGATGTCCTTTAAAGGTATCCTTATGGAATCCTGTGCGTCCTTGGACCAAAGTAAGGAACTTTTTGAAGAGCTTAAGCTCCAATCTTACTTCATGGTCACTATCAATTGTTTTAGTCAATTTAAATATGTTTTTAAGATTTTTGAAACTTTTGGTTGTTTTAAAATATTTAATTTTTGAAATTTTACGAAATTTCATCTTTGACCATTTCTCGCTTCCAAACCGTGCATTATATACAAAAAAATTCTTCACAAAAAATTTTACAAATTTTGTTTTCTGTTGAAAAAGCATAATTTCTTATTATAAAATACCCCTTTGGCGCATTTCTGGTCAATTTAATATACCCCGCCTGGAGGCGGGCTTGCCGGTTAGAGGGTTAAGATAAAGAGAAAATGTAGAATTCTTAAAAAATAGTCTCTCCACTAATGTACGTCATAGCAACAACAAAGTTAATAAACCCTACCTAAAGGAGGGAATCAAACATTAAGGTGACTTGTAAAACAAATTTTCCATACAAAATTCATTTTATAAATGTATTATAAGGTTTTCAAATTATTATGCATAGGTACTTAAATATTTTGCATAATTATTGAACAAATGAAGAAAATTTATTAGAAATTTTTACTTTATAATTATTCGAAAATGTCGAATTATTCGACACGAAAAAACCGGTTTCTCGAATAATTCGAAAACCGCCCTTTTTCAAAAATCGGTTTAAAAAACCCGGAAATATAGGAAACAACCGGTTTATCGAATAATTCGGAAACCGGGTTTGACAACTCTAAGTGTGGGTACTCAAACTATAGGAAATTGTCTCACGATTTCAAAAGTGTTATTTTTTTAATCCATAAATCGTAACTAGAGCCATTTTAGTCCCTTAAGAGGGGGGACTGAAAATGATGAAATTTTTTTGTATGGTAAAATAGTACTCAAATGATAGAAAATGTCCCCCACGACTTCAAAAACTATTTTTTTGTTCAATAATCCATAAACGCATTTAAAATTTAGACATTTACATAAAAAAAAAAAATTTTCCTGCGGGGCAATAACAGTATATCACTTCTGAAATTGGATTTTCCATCATAAAGTTTCATTTTTATATCATCTAAAAAGTTTGGGTATACCTAACATTAAAAAAAATAAAATAAAATTTTTTTTGGAAAAATCTCGCGAATTTTCCAAAAAAAATTTTGGCTGCGGCACAATTCAACTATACCAGTTCTGAAATTGCATTTCTCATCAATAAAAAGTTCGTTGACTCCTTTTGTCATTTCCACTTCCAACTGCCTTTTGTGTTCCAAATTTTCAAAATAAACAACAAAAAAATGGACATTTACAGGGTTTTACCAAAACTAAAATAATGTGATTTTAGACTTTTTTAATTATTCGAAGGTCTAAAATTTAACAAAATGCCTCTTAATTCGATTCGAATCATTTGAGTACCATTTTCATTCATATTAATATTTTACTTTTTTCGACCCACCACTCCCCCCTCCCCCCCCCCCCCCTATTGGTCGAAAAATGGCTCTAGTTAGGGCTACGTTTTATGGATATAAAAAAAATAACGTTTTTGGAATCGTGAGACCCACGGTTACATGTTACTATGTCCCCCGTTTTTTTGCCCCCCACGGGCCTCCCGGGGACTAGCCCCTCTCAAAATTAATTCCGGTTTTTTTCTTTTTTAATTCCAGACCCCCATATTTTTCTTTTTTTTTTGCCGAAACCCCATAAACTGCAGTTTTGCCAAATTTTGCTTAAAAAATCGTCGCTGCAACGACCGAAATAGCTACGTAATGTAAACAATTTTGTTAGGGAGATCTAAACAGACCTTTTAATAAATATATATTAACAAAACTTAAAACTTTTCATTTATAAAAAATATTTGCAAAAACCTTCGTTCAGGCACAAAATAAAGCTGTTTCTTAGATATTACAAAAAAAATGTTTAATAGTCTGTGGAGCGACGTATTCTTACTAAACAAAGAAATGTCAGCAAAAACTAAGAAATTAAGCCCAACTTGAGCGGTAACCACAACTAACTTATCTTTTTGTTTGTTTTATGCCGAAAGTCAAAAGAGTTTTTCTTAATTTTGATTCAAATTACAATATACCATTATTTAACTCAACAGACTTTTGCAATTTTATTTTTATTTGCAAAATAACTTTTTTTTTAATTTTTTTCTGGTTATACGTCGCCCGCTTGTTTATATTTTGGACACATAAACTCCATGGAGTTTTGGTTTTTCGAAATTCCACATACAATTTTTTTCTTTTTTAAACTTAAGTGCACTACTTTTAAAACCTCTTAACAGACCTTCTTAAATATTTTTTAAAATTTAATGGCCTTAGGATGACCATCTCATCCGTAGTAATGCTCAAGCTCATTTTCTTATTGCGGACAACTGAACAGTTGGGGTGATGCCCACGAAATAATTGTATTGCCTATCATGAAAATAATCAACCTTTTTGAAACAACAAACAAAATCTAATATGACAATATCATATTAGAATTTGGACTTGAGGTAGAACAATATTCTAACTAAATATATGGAAATTTCCTTTTATTTATGAAAAGTATCATACACTCAATGAAAAAGTTTCATAAAGTATATGAAGCTTTTTCATCAATTTTAAGAATTTTTTAAGAAAATTAGGAAATCTCCAATCGCATACCTTAGCTTCTTCTTATAAAACTCATTACCGGGTAATAACACAAGGTTTTATTGAAATTTGGATATTTGGCAACTTTTGCCGCAGAACTCTATCACATATCTGAGTTTATAAAATTAAAATTTTAGGTCATTCTTCTTGTAAAATGATTTTCTTTATTCAAAAGTTGTAATAATAAGGCCAGTTTCATAGTCAGAACAAAGTTGTAGGAATTGCAGTAATTTTTCTTATAAAAGATTCACATACACTGAAAAAAAAGTTTACAATTTACGGCGTATTCCTATTATTATTTTTTTTTCTATGGTATGCTCAAACAAATAAAGCAGATAATGAAGATTGTACAATAGATATTTATTGTACGCTGCCGATAAATATATTGTGAAAATTTCGACCAAATCAACCCCATGTATTTCTTCGCCCTCTTTTTTCACTAATTTTATTTAAATTAAATACAATTTTTTATTTTAATTGAATTTTATTAATTTTTAAAGACAAATTTCACAATAAATTTAATCTTTAGTCACTTGATTATCTGTTTCCACAACAATTATTTGAAAATATTTGTGATATAATAAGTATTTGAGAACAAGAAACAAATAAATGCGTCTCAATGCAAAACAAGAAATAACTGGTTTTGTTTTTATGAATAGAGTGAGTGCGTTGAAACAAAACGATACAATATCAGTTGCACTTCTCTTATTTATACCAATAGTAACAGATATGTATATGGTATATTTGTTTTGTCAATACTTTAAGAT
The DNA here is from genome assembly GCA_949987735.1 of Leucophora obtusa. NCBI lineage: Eukaryota > Metazoa > Arthropoda > Insecta > Diptera > Anthomyiidae > Leucophora > Leucophora obtusa. Next base: position 14,166,143 of record OX465300.1, read on the forward strand.
ATACAAGTGCACGTCTTTACTATAGATATGACTCTACCATATAAGATATAAAAAATTCAGCATATTAATTAGATTTTTATTATTTTGTGGACTAGCCATTATTTTTAATTATTCCTTTCATTCGGACTGGCCACTGTAAAACTTCCACACCGTTGTTACTTAGAAATCGCCTAGCTAAGCGACTGTCGTATTGGAATATACTTCCAACAGCCATTTTTTCCTGCATGTGAGGACTCATGTGCTCTTCTGGTCCAACACCATCACGGGAGAATGCACCTTAAAATAAAAATTTAAACAAGTGTGTTATATTTAAGACAACGATTTCATACCCCACTGCATTAGGAATCCGCCGCCGTGTTTAACGCGTTCTTTCTAGTATTTAGGAGATTACCGTTTATTTGATGGTCTGCGGATGAACTTCAAGCCATTGGATCCAAATAAATTTGAGTTTGTTTCGTCACTAAGTAACACGTTTGCCCATTGTTCTTTTGCTCAGTGCTTATGGCGCTTTCTAAAATCGAGACGCTTCTTTGTATTCACTTTACTTATGAAGGGTTTCTTTGCTGGACGTTTTGCTAACAAGTTTGCTTCCTTTAAGCGTCTTTGTGCGGTATGAAAAAAAATCTACGGCAGTCTATTGGGGTCGCTTTAACAATAGAGATCATATTTCTGTCCTTTAATTGTTTTTCGGGGTCTTCCACTCCCTATTTTCCTATGAATATAACCTCGAGCCTAATGCCGAGTTGCAATTCGTGACACAGTGGACTTGTTTCCTTGAAACGTAGTTCCGATTTCAAGTAAAGGTTTGCCTTCCCAAAGCGCTGTAATAATAGCAGCACGGCTATCAATTGATAGTTGTTTTTTGTAAAGAATAACCAATTTAGTTAATTTTGGTTACTTCAGTTCAAATTTCGTGAATAAATAAAATTTTTATACTTACCTAATACATATTATTCTTTCGTTGCATTTTTTTTTTGCGCGAACAAAATAGGCACTAGTTTCAAAAAAAATATATATATATATTTGTTCCTTTTACTCCTGCAAGGAGCATAGGGCCGCTCCTTGCAGGAGTAAAAGCATTTCCGTTTCGAATCGAAAGCATTTCCGTTTCGAATCGAATTACATAATAACCCCCAGGATTTTCAAGGATTTTTGAAGTTAACTAAACACTTCATTGCTGTATTTATGAATATCCTTAACCCTTTCATGCCCGAAATTAAATGGCTGGGAATTTTCCGACCAAACTTATTGGAAATATAGATCTATGCCAAAGAAATATATGTTATTGTTTTATACACTCAGATAAAAAAGTTAGTAAAAAAATTTGTAAATAGTTTCCAATCGCACTTTACTATTTTTTTATACTGACTTTAAGCATATTTTTTTTAGTAATCATTTTTGCTATTCTCTTATTACAAATTACGGATTTTTTTTTCTAATTTTCGCTGCTGATTTCAGCAAAACAATTTTCTAATTTTTCAAAACCGAGTGTTAAATTTAGCAGAAAAATATAGTAATTTAAAAAATTTTCTCTACAATTTATTTAGATCTTCCTAAATACAGGCTTCCAAGGTCATTAAAATTTAAATAAAAAGACTATTTATTTTCATTTTTATTCCAATCCGACGTTTCGCTGGGGATTTTCCAGCATCATCAGGGATGAATATTTATTAGATATGCAGTCCTTTAATAAAATTATTACATTACTTTTAATAAATATCACAGTATTTTATGTTTGACAACACAAAATCTCAAATTAATTAAAAATAAACGTAAAACTAAAAATAAAATATCACAGTAAAATTTCTTGTTTCTTCTAACGCTAAGATCACAGTGATGAAGGCTTGTGTCAAATTTTTTCTGTGTATACTCCATTATAACGAATAAAATATATAATTTTTGTGTTCATTTCATAGAATTTTCATGATCTTGAACCGAACGAAAAGCATTTCACATAAAATGTATTAAAAATATTTAAAGGGTGTGACCCAAAAACTGATTGCATTTATTTTTAGTCAATATTTTAAATTTCGTTAATATGCAAACTTTTAGCAAATTTTAGGTGGTAAATAATTTTAAAAATGCAATTGCAGAAAAACATTTTTCTTAAAAAAGAATATGTGTGTTGTGACTAGTCCAAACCTAATATAAATCATCAAAATATATAAACTGGCTGACAAATGGCTTCTCAAAGCTACACACTTAGATGTTTTAAAAAGTTTAAAACGTAAATGAAATTGCGAGTTCCATGAATTTACGAAAATGGTTGTTATGGCCCTCTTCGTCTTCCACTGAAAAATATTACAAGCTAGAGAGCACAAAATCGTTTTGATATACATATATTATCAAAATATTAAACTATTCAAAGACTTAATTATCCTCAATTTAGAAAAATGTAATTACAATTTACTGAAAAAAAATGTTTTTCTTTATTTATTAAGATTCGAAGTGAACTTCAACAAATAGTTTCCCGAGTTTAAAGTTTTTAAACTTGGTAAACTATTTAAAACTGAAAAATAAAATTTCATACCCAGCTTTTTTAAATCTCCTGAAATTTATGATAAATCAGAACTTTGAAAGAATTTTTTAAAATTCGCTTTAAATATTTGAACTAAATTGAATAAAAAGGTATTATTAACTTTTGAAATCATCGGGGTAATTTCCTGTGGCGTTCATCACAGTAAACTAATTCTTTCGTGTATTGTAATGTCAAAAGGTTCTGCCTGCAAGAAAGGCAAAAACTCATCGAGGTCTTAATATCGATAATGTAGAAAAATCCCAATTTTCACTACACCCTAATGTAAAATTGTGATAACAAAGGCGAATAATATTTGTATATTAAATATAAATAAAGAAATTAAGGTAATTTTAAAATTATAATCATACAAACAAAATGTAACCACAATATCGTATAATTTAGTTAATTTTAGTTTAGTTTTCTATTTTTTTTTTTTTTTGTTAAATTTTAGTATTGTTAATAATAATATTAAAAATTGAAATATTTGCACTTTAAAATATTTATGATAACATAAATTATGAAAAAATCAACTACAATTAAAAAAAACTAATTTAAAGATTTTCAAAACATTAATATAAGTAAAACATAAAAAACAAAAAACATGAAGCTTCTTGTGTAATTCCCACATTAATGCAAACGCCCCATCTTTTCGATTTAGCAAGTGTGATCAAAAAATCTTTAATACAGCCACCTAGAGTTTTTAATTTTTTGACAGAGTGTAGTTTGTAATCTGGTATACATTAAATTTAGTTTTTGAGATACATGCACTTTATAACATAAGACAAATACTCCTAATTTGCCGACTCAAATAAAATTTGTTGAAATTAACAAGTTCTTATTTAAAAATTTGTAAATTTACGAAATTGTTTATTTAAGTAAATGTAAATCGCTTTAAATTTGTTAATTTCAATAAATATTATTCTAGGCCACAATCATAACTATTTCTTTTTAATTACATACGTGTTAAGTAAGGCGTATGAAATGTAACTCAGTACGACTTTATATAGCAATACTAATATATTGTTCAGTTACATTAACAAGATTTAAAATTTCAGAACTTGAAGCCTATCTCACACTACAAAAAACTTATTGTAGGAAGAAAAATGATGTGGCCCACTTGTGGAAATTACGTTCGTTTATAAAATTACCATCTATGGCTGTGTTCTGCAACAAATGTGAATAGTTTTCACATCGAAAACTGAAACGCTGCAATGTTTTAGGTATGATGAGTCCCATAATGTCAATTTTACCGAGAGGTATGAAAAAAAGTATTATTTAAAAATTCTATGACTCCACCCTATGCTAAATATGGTAGCGCTTCATTTTTTTTATATCAAAACATTTCTCATTAGTTATAGAACTCAGCCACTGCCACAGCCACATAATATCAATTAAACACATAATAGCAATTAGAAAATATATAATATAAACATAGAAAAATTCACAATTTCCATTCCATAATAATTATTAAAATATACCAATTTGCAACAATTGAAAAGAGAGGACTTTTTCACTAATATGGGAATCCCACATTATTTGTAATTAAAGTAAGTGTATATAAAAGATTTTAGTATATAATAATTATAAATAATTTTTTTATTAATAAAAAATAATGTATAGAATTAGAGATTTTCTTATATTGCAAATAAAAATAATAGATATTATGAAATGCTTTAAAAATACATGCACAATAGCAGCTAAAATATTTGAAATCATAAATGCAACTTACTTGCCACTCAAACTATAGATAAACATTTAAATTTTAATACTGTTTATTTCTATATATTAAAAAAAAGAAAAAATGTGGCATTGTGCCTTTTTGATGTTCTAAAAACTGACTTATAAATTTTTTTTAAGACAAATACATTGTGTTTTAATGATTAATATAAGTTTTGATTACATACAAGTTTAAATAATTTTCAGATACAGTGGACAAAACAAAAAACGAACACAAATCTCTCCTTAACATGCTTAATTTTCCAAAAGCTGACAAGGAATTTATAAAATTTGGATATGAGATAGAGCAAGAGCTAAGGTTGGCTTGTCTCTTTTCTGGGTAAGTTTTGGCATTTAGGAAGCACAAAGTTATATACGAGAACCCAACTTTATATTAAATATAATAGACCGATTTATGTGAAATATAATAGGCTGATTTACTTTTGGATTTATTTTCATTAATTCTTAATTAGAGTGTCCAAAAAACCGGTCATCTCAGAAAACGGGGGTTACCGCGTAACTCGATTCGAAAAAAAATTTTCGAATTCGTAAATTTTGTACCTTTTGTAAAAAGAAAACTTTTAGCAAAACTCTTACTTTTTGAATTTTTATGTGTAGTGCACAAGGTTTAGAATAAAAATAAATTAAAAAGTATAATTTTTATACAGAATTATATTTTTAACAATATTTGCAAGATTTACGAATTCGAAAATTTTTTTCGAATCGAGTTACGCGGTTACCGCCCAAGTTTTCGGTTTTTTCGAAAATTACTATTTAAAAAAAAGAGGTTTCGGTTACGGTTTCTTTAAGAAAATTTACAAATTTACCTTTAAAAACTACTAGTTAAGTTTTGTTAACATAATTGTGCTAAAACTGCGTTCACCCCTTCATGCATTTGTTGTAGGTATACAAAACTTTTTGAGAGTACATTTATCATTTCGAACGGTAAATTTTGAAAAACAAATTATTACAAAATGATCTTAGAAACCTTTACTTTTACTATCTTCTTTAACATTAGTAAAACGTTTTGTGCTTTATTTATCATTTTCATTCGATAAAGTCGATCGATTTTTTTTTTTAGTAAATTTTGTGAATATATAAGGGCTAAAGTTTTTAATTAGTCCCAAAAATTGTGTGATAAATAAAATTCAAAAACTAAAGATTTTATGTAGTGCTTAGTAGAGTCCGACTGAACAGTTCGGCCACAAAGTATATTTGCACGTTATTCGGTATGTTGAAGTATTAAGGTGCGTTTACAATGATGGAGTACTCCAATCTGTAGCAAATTCAGTTCTTTTGTCTTTCATACTAATAAATTTTTGTATTTAGCTATCTTTTGTTATTCCACTCCAGAGTCAAACTTGTTCGACTCTGGAGTACGGATTTGCTGCACTCTAGAGTTAACATTGATCTGTTAACTGTTTAACATGACAAATATACCTTAAAAAACACATCTCTAATTTGTTCACATCTCTAATTGTCAATAACTTTGACAAAAATATATTAAAAAACATAAAACCAATACAAAATATTTGTATTGGAAATTTTGTAATAAAATAACAAATGATTTCAAAATTTATTCAGCTGGAACAAAGCCTGGAGATTCGCGAAACAAAATGTAAGTATTTAAGTGTCAAATATTTGCTGACGTAACTCTACTCTGCATTGTGAACAGCTAACATTTTAATCTGTTCTGCAGAGTAGAGTGACCCTACCATTGTGAAAGAACCTTTATAGACAAATTTTGATTATGGGAAAATGTTTGTTCCACTTGCAATGCATTTTGAGTATAGAATTTAAGGAAAAGTTCGAAGCTAAGCAGCAAATTCACTCTTTCCCCGCCGAAAGTTTGGAGAAATTGGAAATACAGCTAAACTAAGGTGTTAAATTTGACATTCAAAATCGCTTTAAATCGGTTCAATAAATATTTTTCCAGTATCAAAATTTTTCAACAATGCTTTAAATCAGTGATCGGCAAAGCTATGCACTCACTATTATGCTGAATAGCATAATAAAGTCAAAAATTTTAATTGTAACTGCCAAGAATTCCCACCCGATTTTTTCTTTTAAAATTTAATTTTTTAATAATTCTTTATTTTGTTTTGTTCTATTTTTATATTCTTACTAGCGGGCAAAGCCCGCTACGTTGTTAGATTGCCTTAAAGTTTATTTCCAGTTTATGTAAAGTAGACTGCCAATTCAAGTAGATTCACAAATTCAGTTGGAAAGTTTACTTCGTGGCACTATGCTTCGTCCCATGGACAAAAAAAAAAAAAAAATTTTATCTCAAATTGTGGTTAAAGAAGGATTTTTTTAAACATAAGTAAGTAACTCAAACAAATGTGAAAAAAATATTTGGTGTGATTGCTTTTGCCGCCAAGAGAGGGCGCTAAACTCAGAGAATTCTATGCAAAAATGACTTAACAGAAAAAAGGGTTTTAATTGTTTCGCGAAAATACATTTTTTTTAAAACTTGTTCGAAGATTTTTTTTAATTACTTCAATATATTTGTAGTTAAATTAAAATATGGATATATATATATATATATATATATATAGTTAGTATATGTTTACAAAACAATTATTTTTTATTGCTCCGAAAAACACATTTTTTTTTATTGAAAATCAAAAAATTACTTAAGTTTGATGGAGTATAAAAAAAATTATATAAAATTAGATATTTTTTTTCTTTTTTTTTGTAAGTTTATACTGTTATATAATAGATCATTAAAAAATTAATTACTATTTTTTACCACAAATTAAAAAAAATGGATTTTTTGAAATGCCTAAATTCATGATTTTTACACAAATTTCACGCATATAAGAGTGTTTAGTATTCAAACCATGTGAAGCTTCCATTTTAGGTAAATGATGTGTTGAACGGACTTTTGTAAAACGCTACGAGAAACATTTTTGTGGAACATTTTAACCCTCTAACTCTTCACTGAAAGGGAATTTTTGGACCCTTTTTATAAAGGGACAAAAAAGACCCCCCAGTTGAAGAGGTAGATGGTTAAAATGTTCCACAAAAATGTTCCTCGTAGTGTTTTACATAAGTTCGCTGAACACATCCTATACCTAAAATGGAAGATTCCCATGGTTTCTCTCTAAAATCCGGGTTTGTGGGACATTTGAGGGCCAATTATGAATAAGTACGAAATTAACCCTTAAACACATTTTAAGTTTTTACTTATTACTGGCCTTTAAGTTAAATTTTCAATGCTGATGTCTTCAGAGGCGTATAGTAGAATTTCATGACAAATATTTTTGCGGAACATTTTAACCCTCTAACTCTTCAACTTACGGGTCGTTTTTGGGGCCAAAAAATTCCCTTTAATTGAAGAGATAGAAGGTTAAAATGTTCCATAAAAATATTCCTCGTAGTGTTTTAAATAAGTTCGCTGAACATACCGTATGCCTAAAATGGAGGATTCACATGGTTTCCTTCCTATATTAATCCTATTTAATTTTTTTTTTTGAGAAAAGTTATTTTAGGCGTTTAAAACCCATTTTTTGTGAAAGGAATTTTATTAATGAATCGATTTTATCCAAATTTGGCACAAATATGGCTTGACCTTATATCAATTCACGTGCTTAATTTCATCGCAATCGGATAATTTTTGCAGGTTTTATAAAGATTTTAAAATAAAGGATATATGGCAGGACTAAGAGTCCTTGGTTCGATTTTGATAAAAATTGACACATTATGTGCTAATATATTATTTTTAAATTTCAGGACCTATGGGAGGTGGGCTTGTCCTTGGCCCGATATTTCCAAAAATTAAAATTTTTCTTAACTAAGGGGTTCTATGTCAGTATGCCAAATTTCAAAACTCTATCTCCACTCCTTCTATTTTTGTCCAATCGTTATATGGGGACGAAGCGCTGTGCGTCGGTTTCTTCCACCGATGCTTCGTTACGGGCAGAATAAATATCGAAATATATAAATTGCATTCTTTTTCTAAGGGTTTTTCTCTTTTAATAATTTTGTTTAACCTTTTTGTAGAGTATGTTTCAATGCTAAGTTTCATAAGTAATTAAAAGTGGTTCTTTACCCCTTTTTGTTCCTCACCGTAAACTATAAATAATCCTGCCTCAGTTGATGTATGTCTCTGTTAAAGGTAGTCACATGCGAAATTTCAAGTACCAAACTCCAGCAGTTTGAGTCATTCAATTTCCCTCCACTTATCTCATGTTCAAATTTCACTTGTTCCCCGTTTCATTCCATTTCGTTTAACAATTTTAGTGTTCTAATACAACTCGTTCCCAGATTCCATTTGGTTCCCCATTCCATTGCATTTCTTTCCCATTATCTATTGTCCCGTTTCCACTCGTTCCCCGTTTCATTCTATTGCATTCCCACAGTCCTGTGTATCAATATCTTTCCATTCCATTTCTTTGCACTTGTTCCGTTCCAATAATTTTTTTAAATGCAGTGTTTCAATTTCACTCGTTCCCCATTCCAGATCGAAATTGGCAAAAAGCTTGACATTCAGAGGAAAAAGCTTTATTTTTCTTGACATTAGAAAAAAAGGCTTGATTTTTCTGGACAATTTAAAATTCAGTTAAATTAGCAAAAAAAATGCAAAATTGACTTGAAAATTTAAATGATATTAATTTGAACAGATTTTCTACATTCTTTGTACCACATTTTTTAAAGAAATGGGCCCATATGTTGTCAATGGATTTGTCTTTTGGCAATTCTTCAAAAACTTCCCGAAAGCAGCAGTAATCTGCATACAACATATCAGTATTAATTGAATTTGATATTTTTAAAATAAATGGCAGCTCTGCTTAATTATCCCTTGACAACAACGAGTTTTTTATATTTAAAACAGCAATTTGCTTAAAAAAAAACTGATTTTTCTCCAAAATCATATCTTTTTTCTAAGTATTTTACAGTCTTTTGTAACTCAAACGTTTCCTTTTCATTCAAAGAAAGACTTTTTATGCTTTACTACCATGGAAACAGTCATTTATCCGTAAAAATTAGTCATGGTACATTTAAAAACAATTAGTTTTTTTTTTGCTAATGGTTAATTTTTTTATCAATTTGATGGAAAATTTTCTAAAATTCCGTTTTAGATTGACAAATGACATTTTTTCTTTTTTCTTGACACACATAGAAAAAGCTTGACAATCAAGCCTAATTCCATGCCATCTCGCTTCCTATTCCATTTTGTTCCACTTTAAAAAAAGGGGCGTACTAAAAAAACAAAAAAAAAAATCGGGCGAAGATAAAAAAGAACCAAAAAAAAAAAAACAAAAGTGGGCGTCATTTTGTTCCATTAAAAAAAACAAACAAGGGGGCGTAGTTAAAAAAAGTGGCGACGTTAAGAAAAACAAAAAAAGAAAACAAAACAAAAAAATGAAAAACAAACAAAAAAAGTGGGTGTAGTTAAAAAAAATTTAAAATAAAAAAAAAAATAAAAAAACCAAGAAAAAAAGTGGGCGTGGACAAATTTTCTTGCCCGAAAAACCTAATTCTGCCTATTACGAACATTAAAAAAAATTAGCCAAATCGGTCCAGTCGTTCTCAAGCAGTGTTGCCAAAACTTATTTAGGAAGAAATGCTAGATTTTTTTGAAAAAATGCTAAAAAGTGCTAAAAAGTAAAAAAATATGCTAGAAAAAATATGCTAAAATTTTTTTTATTAAATTCGTTAAAAGAAAGTATTACAATTAAATTGAAAACAAGAGATCTACAATTATGTTATTTAATTATTTTGTTAACTAAAATTATATAAAAGATTAATTAAAACCAGCTCAAAAGTTAATGCTTGTAAAAAATCATAAAACCTTTAAAATAAGTTAAAAAAATTTGCTTTTTTCCGAGGAAGTGCCGGTAATGTGAAATACCCTCTATGTTTTTTCAGTTTTCTGCCAAAGTAAAAATGGTAATTTTAAGATTTTTTTTGCATGTTCTGTATCCCGTTTTAAAATTTCAGCATCTTTTACTTTAAAAAATAATTTCACGGTCAGGTTTAATACTTTTTCCGGTGGTGGTTACATTGTTAGATTTTTGATATGATATAATGAAAAAATATAAAAGTGTTGCACTTTAAAAAAATTAAGAACTCACTAAAATTCTTAAAACATAGAAAAACGCCAATTTCACGGAGATAGGAAAACGCCAATTTTATTTTCTGTCTTACTGAAAATTAACTGTTGCGATTATTCGCAAAACTTCATATTTTATGTCATACATACATCAATAAATAATATGAACGTATAAAAATATTTCCCAAGCGTGCCCTAGTTTTCGAGATAGGGGGTATTCACATTAACCGCAATTATTCTAAAAGTTTTTTTTTAATATAAAAAATAAATTGTTTTATGTTCAGTTACATTCAAAATTAAATCGTAAAGTAAGAAGTTTAATGAATCAAGCAATGAGGGTTAGAATAAGGAGGCTTCACTGCACTCAACCCTTTTTAAAAGTTCTCCAAATTGTAATAGACAACTGGCATTTTTAAACTGTAGTGATATTTTAATGCATATTTTTCAATATAAGTACAGTTGGGCATCGATTATCCGGGATGGTTAACTGTTAACTGAGGCAAAATTTTTTACGCTTTTTAATATAAATGTTTGTTTTATTTAATCAATATACACACTTACAAAATATAATGTTAATAAGTTTTTAATTGCTACATATGTAACTACCCGAGTAAAAAAAATTGATCTCGCGCAATATCTAATTATATCCAATTTGATATTGTTTAAGATCTGCTGTAATATCTAGCTGATCCAATTAGATCTCAAAATTGGGTGTATCCAATCATATCGTATTAAATCCCATTGTATATGTGGGGATAAACTAAGATCAAGTTATATCTCAAAATTGGGAGGTCCAGTGATATCTTTAGGGATAAACCTAAATCTATTTTGATCCGAAAATTGGCGGATCCAGCTATATATTTGCGGATATTTTTAGATCTAATTTGATCCGAAAAATGGCGGATCCAATTAGATCCAGCTATATATTTGGGGATAAACTTAGATCTAGTTTGATCTCAATTTTGGCAGATCAAATTAGATCCCGCAATATATTTGTGGATAAACGTATATCTAATTTGATCCGAAAAAGTGGCAGATCGAATAAGATGTAGCTATATATTTGGGGATAAACTTAGATATAAATTGATCTGAAAAATGGCAGATCAAATTAGATCCAGCAATATATTTGTGGATTAAATTAGATCTAAATTTATCCGAAAAATGGCAGATCGAATTAGATCCAGCAATATATTTGTGGATAAACTTGGATATAAATTGAATAGAAAATTGGCAGATCAAATTAGATCCAGCAATATATTTTGGGATTTAGTAAGACCTAATTTGATCCGAAAAATGGCAGATCGAATTAGTTCCAGCTATATATTTGTGGATAAACTTAGATCTATTTTGATCCGAAAAATGGAAGATCGAATTAGATCCAGCAATATATTTGGGGATTAAGTAAGATCTAAATTTATCCAAAAAATGACAGATCAAATTAGATCCAGTAATATATTTCGGGATTGCGTAAGATCTTAACTTTTCCGATAAATTGCAGATGGAATTAAATCCAGTGATATCCAAATGGATTTGGCAGGATCTTAATTTATATCATAAATTGCAGATTGAATTAGATCCAGCAATTTATTTCGGTATTAAAATGGCAGATCGGATTAGAAACAGCAATATATTTGAGGATTGACATCTAAAACTATCCAGAAAAATGACAGATAAAATTAGATCCCGCATTATATTTGGGTACTACGTAAGATCTCCATTTATTTGGGATTAAATAAGATCCCAGACAGATATTGACAATAGTTCAAAAAATAATACACTGGAAGAGCACTGATTTTATAAAAATTACAATATTTTGTTAAAATAAGGTTTAAACTCAGAAGGTCTCGAGTTCGATACCTTTCACGGCTATGCATTTTTTTTTTATAAAAATGCGCATTCTCCTTGCTGGTCTTATCGATATTTTTTCAATAATTTTTTTTCTTTGTAATTTACTTGTAAAAATTGTATCATCTTTCTTTGATTTGAAAATAATTTAAACAGAAAGTGATATTAATTTATGATCTTGAGTCAAACTAAAATAACATTCATTTACTTAAAAATAACAGATCAACTAAAAACATTTCCCCCATTCAAAAGAATTTCTTTTTATAAATTTATAATTTTATTTTCTATAAATGTTTTTATAAAATGTTATTTTTTTTATTAAATTGAATTTTTTTTTTTAATAATTTTATTTACATATTTTTAACGCTCTACACCATTTCCAATTGTATCAATTGTTTTTAAGATTTATCAATTGTATTTCAGAAATAATCAATTGAATTTCAGTTTTATCAATTGTATTTCAGAACTTATCAATTATTTTTCAGATTTATGAATTGTATTTCAGAACTAGTCAATTGAATTTCAGTTTTATCGATTGTATTTCAGAAATTATTAATTGTATTTCCGAAATTCACAACTGTATTTCAGAAATTATCAAACTGTATTTCAGAAATTATCAATTGTATTTCAGAAATTATGAAATGTAATTTAGAAATTTTTCTCTATTAACTATGATAAACCATCAACAAGTTCTGAAATAGAATTGATTATTTCTGAAATACAATTAATAAATTTCTGAAATACATTCCATAATTTCTAAAATACATTTAAAATTTCTGAAATACAATTAATAGCTTCTGAAATACAGTTAATATTGTAGTTGCTGATGAGTTACCATATATGATGGCACCATATATGACAATATATTGTTTAAATGGCACCAATATGGAGCTTTATATGGTAATATATAACTTAGATTCATCCATATACCACTTGATCCGAAAAATGGCCCGATAAAATTGTATCAGTTCTTATTTGTATCAGTTGTTATCTAATTGCATCAGTTTAGATCTGACCTGATTAAATTATGTGTTAATCAGATGAAATTGTATCAGATTTTTGACCTGATACAATTTTATTGGTTTATATTACATGGTATCAGTTTAGGTCCAAATAGATATATTTGTATACAAAATTATATAGTTATATCCCAATTTTGACCTGATATCAGTTTAAAACTTTGATACAATTGTATAAGGTAAATGTCGGATACAATTATATTTTATTTATATAAAATTGAACCAATTACGATCAAACCGATAAAATTGTATCAGGTCAAAAATCTGATACAATTTCATCTGATTAACACATAATTTAATCAGGTCAGATCTAAACTGATACATTTAGATAAAAATTGATAAACAATTGATAAAAATATATCCGGCAATTCTTCGGATGAAACTATATATTTATACAGATATAACTTAATCACATATATGACTATATGTAACTATTTTTCCTCGGGTTGTTTAAATGATACGATATATCAAAGTATATGGTACTATATATGGTAGCATATATTATCATATCTGCATCTGTATTAAAAATGTCGTTCTTCAGGTACCATATATGAGCATATATTGTTGAAATGGCACCATATATGACAATATATGGTTTAAATGGCACCAAATATGTTAATATATCTCTTAAATAACACCATATATAAATATATATGGCACTATATATGGTAGCATATATTATATGTGGAACTGTATTAAAAATATTGTTCATGAGGTACCATATATGGGCATATATTGTTAAATTGCACCATATATGATAATATATGGTTTAAATGGTACCATATATGATAATATATGGTTTGAATGGCACCATATATGATAATATATGGTTTGAATGGCACCATATATGATAATATATAGCTTAAATTACACCATATATAAATATATATCGCACTATATATAGTACCATATATTATCATATCTGGAACTGAATTAAAGATTTTGTTTATGAGGTACCATATATGACCATATATTGTTTAAATGGCACCATATATGATAATATCTAGTTTAACTGTCACCATATATAATTATATATTGTTTAAATGATACCATATATAATTATATATTGCTAAAATGCTACCATATATATTAAGATATAGTTCTATATATAACTATATATGCAATAAGATCAACCATGTTATGTAATATATAATTATATATGCCATATCTAATATTATGAAGGCCGATATCTAATTAGATGAAATTATATATGGCATAATATAAGGAAAATTTTTCGGAAAAAACGTCATATATAATTATATATGGATATACATGACCACATGTCTAATTATATATTGTAATATATGCCACATATGATTATATATAATTTTTTTTACTCGGGTACTTAAAAAATTCATTTATTTATTTATTGTGGTTTGTTTCTTTTCCTTAACTTTCATATTTTCCGCTAAGAGCTTCTCTTAGATATGGTGGACTTGTATTTTATCTTGTTCTCTAATGCTCTATAATATTAATTTTTGTATAATATGCCCTTTGAATTTTTATGGCCATCTAAGAAATGTTCATAATGGCAACTAAAACTGCTTTCAGGGAAAGACTTCCAAAAAAGGCTGTTTACTCTCCATTGTAGATTTTCTTATTTATAAGATTTTCCTTTGATTTGTATTCTTCCAACTGATTTACAAAAATTGTGGCAGATACATAGTCGGCAGATGCTTTGTGAATTCCATGTTGTTTTTTAAAGTTCTGTAACTAGCCTCGAGAATATTCACATGCTAAGCTTATATTTAATTTTTAATGGAAGAACTTAGCCTTTTCCATTATCATTAAATTGGAAATTGGGATCCCTTTAAAACGTTTTTGTCGGAACCATTCGTATTTCGCTCTAATGTACTTTTTAAAATTTTTAGATTTTGGAAGCGAGTAACTGAATCACTTTCTGCACAGTGTTTTAATATTTTATATTTATTTTTTATTTAGTCATAAACTGTTTGTTTGCCCACTAACCCGAGTAAAAAAGTTTTGATATAATCATATATTATTTTATGTAATTACATATAGTAACTTATAGTTAGATATGGCCACATATGCTTTTAAATTGAAGCATATAGACTTTTATATAGTCCTATATTAAATATTTTTTCCTCAAAGGTTTTAATATTGAGACATATGTGATTTTATATTATTACATACTGGCCTACATATAAGTGTATGTGCTATATATAAGTACACAATGTAATATATAAAAGATATAATTAGATATACGTTTATATATAATTTAGTATGACACTATACATAATAATATAAAACTATATATGGAGCCATTTAAGAAATATTATATAATAGGTGTTATATATGGTTATATATTGACGCATAAGAACCCATATATAACTTAGTATGGTTTCATATCTACAATATTTCATGATTTCTTTTATATATAACGATATAACGTTCTTTATAAAATCATTTTTAATTATATATCATCCCACATTAGCAATTTTTTCAAAGTGATTTTATATAAAAATATATGTATAAGGTCCTTTTAAAATCGTATTGTATTAAATGTGGTTCCATATAAAAAAAATGATTTTGAACTAGTTTTAGATTTAGTAATTACTAGGGATTGGCGCATGACACGATCGTGAGTGAAGTTATTCACAAGTGATCGTGAGTAATAATTACTATACCAAAGTAATTCGCCCGTGAGCGTGAGAATATATAATTCGTACGTGAGCGTGAGTAAGAATATATAACCCGTGCATGATTCGTGTGTGAGTTTATTTTTTGCATCATATGTTTTTAGTAATTTTTACTGTTTTGCGTGAGAATTTTCTGATTGTGAGTAAATTTTTAATATACTCATGTCTGCGTGAGTAAGACACGAAATACTCGTGCGTGAGTAATTTGTTTTTGTTTAGGAGCGTGAGTCAAAATGGATAACGCGCCCATAAAATTAACAATACTGAAGCTTTAATATGGAATTCTCTATACTATAACGCACACTTGACTGATCTCTTATATATTGGTTGTATATCACAATCCTATTAAGTTAAAAATTTCAGTGTTGTTAACCTTATTTTAAAATTACTAAAAACAAAGAAAAATTTGTTCATGTTTAATGCACTGTCATGGTAAATCTGGATAAAAGTAATGGAAGATTTATCGAAATTATAGGATATCCTGTAGACCTGGGGTTAATCATTACATTTTGTAAATAATTACACATTCATTTACACAATTACATGTAATTGCAATTGAAAAAAACTCAATTACAATTACAAATTATTTGTAATTGTAATTCAAAAAAGAACAATTACAAGTAATTTGTAATTTGAAAAATGTCAATTACATTTTTTGGGAAAATAAATAATGACAAAAAGCACAAGTTAGGGGTAAGCCCAACATGACGTATTCTTTTTATACGCATCCATCCATGCCTATGCAACCTATCCCAGTCATATTTTTCTACAAAATTTTAACAAAAAACACTTTTTAATTCTAAATGTAATTGAAATCACTTTCAATTACAATTACTAGTAATTTGTAATCGAAAATTTTCAATTACAATTACTTGTAATTTCAATTACAAATTACAAGTAATTGTAATTGAAATCCCTCAGGTCTGATCTCCAGATATTGTATATCTTTTTTATTTAAAAATATAATTTTGTATATTGTTAGATATGGTCATATATATTATGGTAAAAATATAGGGTTAATATTTAGGTATAATTGTATCAAACTATGTCCACTTTTATAACATTTTATATAATTTTATACAAAAAGATATTATTTTATGAAATTGGATGAGGACAAAATTCGGATACAATTGTATCATATTGTATCGAATTGTATCAAATTGTACCAAATTGTATACAATTGTATACAATTCGATACAATATGATACAATAAGACGTTCTCATTTTTCGGATATAATTATATCTAATTACATAGAAGATTATATATAATTAAATATAACTTTATATGGCTCCATATCATTTTTTTTTACTTGGGAAATCAAATTTTTCTTGAATAGTTAATACTTTTCTTTGCTTTTACTCGATTCTAAAATTACACATCAACACCAGAGGAAAAACATGCAAACAAGGGAATAACCGTGTTTCGTTTTAGACACATATTAATTTTAGTATTGCTAACACGTTGAAACCAAATTTCGTAAAAATAAATAGTGGATGTTTTTCAATCCCGGATAATTGATGTAATCACGGTTAATCGATTGAAATAAAAAAATCTTCCTTTCCTTATAGATCCCGGATAATTGATGTTCCCGGTTAATTGAATCACGGATAATCGATGCCCATCTGTAACTAAATTTCGTATTAATTTTACATAATTAATAAACGGAACAGTTCAGTTGATAAAACAAGAGCCGTGAAAAACAGTAATAATATTTTTATAGCATAAAGCTCCAAATTAATGCAAAATATTATAAAAAAAAACAAAAAAAGTTATAAATATGCTAAAAATAAGCTACAATTTTTTGGAAAAATGCAAAAAAAAGTGCTATATGCTAGATGATTTTTTTTCATACTAAAAGCTTTAAAAATATATTAAATCTA
This sequence comes from Leucophora obtusa, assembly GCA_949987735.1. Classification (NCBI taxonomy): domain Eukaryota; kingdom Metazoa; phylum Arthropoda; class Insecta; order Diptera; family Anthomyiidae; genus Leucophora; species Leucophora obtusa. The sequence continues at coordinate 14,183,840 of OX465300.1, forward strand.
GAATTAAATATGCTAAATTGGCAACACTGTTCTCAAGTGATGCGCTTACCAACGAACATCATTTCATTTTTATACAGTGCAAGCTCGGTATTCGCGACCACCCATTATCGCGACGGCTTAATTTTTACATTGCAGTACACGACATTCCCTTACTATGTTGAAAATCCATGGAATTTTTCACAGAACAGGTCAAAACACCGCATGATTAAATAATTTGTAGCTAAAAAATATAGTCTCCTTTAAAAAAATATCTGATACTTATTAAAAATATTTATATATAAAAAAACGTAAATATTGTCATAAGTTGACAGCTCGTAAGTAAAATATGAGCTAAGAGCATGCCAAACGGTTTCCCTATTGTATATAAGCAGGGTTTGCAAGTGGATAACGTTATTTCAAATGTATTTCGTTAGAGTATTTTAGGGTTAACGGTATTTTAAGGTTAACGATAGTTCTTTATTGAAAGTCAATATTTCATGTATTTAAATTATTTCAGTGTTAACGGTATTTTAGATTACTTCGTTAGGGTATGTTAAGGTTAAGGGTATTTAACATAATTTCGTTATATATGTTCCCTCGGTTCCTATAAGGAGCATAGGGCCTTAACAAATTTTCGCTATTCTGATTTATCCGGTGCCAAGTTCTTGATTTCACCCTCAACTTCTAGACATTGTGACTTCCTTCTTGACCTGTCTACTCCATGTATGCGCTGGACGCCCTGTTCTACGGCTACCATTCGATTGCAGTACGGGCTATGTCATCAGGATTTTTTCTGAGGGTGTGACCAATCCAGTTCCACTTTCGTACTTCAAGGTCAATTGGTGTTTGTTGTGTGAGTGACCATAACCTTGAGTTAGATATTGTAATGGGCCAGAAAATCTTTAGAATTCTACGTAGACACCTGTTGACAAAGACATGCATTGCGTTTATATCAGGAGGTGCTGCACTCCAGGGGTGCTACCGCGTAACTCGATTAGAAAAAAAATTTTCGAATTCGTAAATTTTGTACCTTTTGTAAAAAGAACAGCTTTAGCAAAAATCTTACTTTTTGAATTTTTATGTGTAGTGTACAAGGTTTAGGCTAAAAATAAATTAAAAAGTAGGATTTTTATACAGAATTATATTTTTAACAATATTTGTAAGATTTCCGAATTCGAAATATTTTTTCGAATAGAGTTACGCGGTTACCCCCCAGGTCTCACATTCATAAAGCATGATATACTTAACGTTGGAATTAAATATTTATATCTTAACATGTCGGGATAGTGTTGTTGATCTCCGCACGTTACTGAGACGTCCAAAGCCTCTTTTGCTGTTTTTATTCTGTTTGCGATGTCCGCTTTGGATCCACCAGATGTTAGAATACTACCTAGGTAGCAAAAGTAATCCACGTCTTCAATAACATCATCCTGAATTCTAAATACTCGCGATATACTCGTCTTATTTATATTTATCCTCAGCCCTGCTGATTTTGCTGAGTTGACATAGTTTCAACAGACAAATGTCATCCGCGTAATCGAGATCTTACAGCCGTGCATTCATGCCCCACATTATACCTCGCCCCTTCTTTGGTATTTTAATTATAATTCCTTCTTTAAGTTCATCAGGCAGCATTTAACTCGACCAAAATGTTCTTATTAGAGGCAAAATGAGTTGCGCACTTATGTTAGGGTCAGCTTTCAGTAGCTCTGGTGCTATACCATCAAAGCCAGGCACTTTGCTGTTCTTCAGCGCTTTTATAGAGTCAATTATCTCGCATAGTAATGGAAAATCAGTAGGAATATCCCCTCTCTCAGTATGTAATTGGCATTCACACAAATTTTGATATGGGGGTATCTAGCGACAACATGCCCGAGTAGTAGTCAGCCCATAGCTCTAACTGTTCATCTATTGATGCAATTAGATTACCTCTATCATCTCTTAGAGGCTTGCCTGTTGCGGTCGTGTGACTAACCATGGTTTTATACAGGTCACCATTACGATTAGTTTCAGCTGCTGTTTGTGCCTCTCGGGAAAGTTCGTTTGACCAATTTCGTTTATATCTTCGTGCGCTGTGTTTTACTGCACGGTCTAAGTTTTTGTACCTTATTTGGAGTGTTTGCTTTTAAGTTCCTTGTTTTGGCGGCGTTTAAAGATTCTTTGGTTTCCTTTCGTTCCTGTATTAATTGCCATGTACAACATTATTCTCAGCGCCAGTTATAAACGTGTTCTTTATCGTATTCCAATCGGCAGTTTGAACATTGCCTCCCTCAGCAATAGATTATTTAAGGGCGATACTACAGGGTCCCTAAGTCGATTTGTGTTGAATCTCCTTTGCCGCTGTACAACATTTTTCTTAATAGCTGCAATTTTCAAGCGGATACTTGCCAAGAGCAAGTGGTGATCACTGAAGATATCAGCTCCTTTTTTGTTACGCACATCAAGCAGAGAGCCTCGCCGTTTTCTACTAATCGTAATATGATCAATTTGATTAATGGTTGTATGATCTGATGACATCTATGTGCCCTTGTGTATATTTTTATGTGGAAAGATGGATCTACCAATAACTAAATTATTTGTTGCACACATCTCTGTAAACATCTCACCGTTTTCAGTTTTTCTTCCGATACCATGCACACCCATGATACCTTCCATGTTACTGTTATCAGAACCTATCTGTGCGGTTAGTAGATGCAATCGCTCTATCAAGGAGGCTGTAAAATTCTTCCTTCAAACTATATTCGCTGGGATCTGTTGGGGCATAGCATTGAATACACGTTAAGTTTCTAGCTCGTGTTCGAAATCTTGCCGTGATCAGTCTATCAGAGTACGGTTTCCAGTCCATTAGTGCACCGCGAGCTTCACGTGATTGAAGAAACCCCACACCATAATTTATAAATTCACGACTCAGTTGCTCAAGACGTGAACTTTCCAACAGCGTTCTACCATTTCAAGTTCCTATTCTTTTCCGGTATTTCATGCTAAAAGTCGTCATCATTAAATCAGTTTGGTTTACATTTATTTCGGTTTCGTTAATCATTTATATTTAAGATGTGCAGTGGATTAGACTACATCATCCGATCCTGGTGCTAGGGCTGCTAGCAACACCTCCAGGAACGCTACAAGTCAGACACCCGCTCCAGCCGCATCTAACCTGATGAACAGGCGCTGATGTGGTTAGTTCCTCCGCCTTCGATATTCGTCCGCTGTTGACTTCCAACGTTGTGGATTGTTCTTAGCTTCAGCGCTCCCCCTCGACCTTACCGGCTTGGGTGGCCCTACCAGTAGCTACGCTACTGCCGGGGTCCTTGCACCTACTGAGCGCCCTCGTCGCGACAAGGTGACAATCCGCCGAGGACTCCTTTTATCACAGTACATATCTCGAGCTCTGAATATATCGTGAGCATAGGGTTGGCTACATATGATCTTTTATAGTTTTAAAAACTTTTAGAGTGATATTCGGCTTAGTTTTCGAAAGAATTACATTTATTATCGCTAACATTATACCACATATATATTACTCATACGCACCCATGCACAAATTTTCCAAATACGGTACAACTATGTACCAATAGAAAATTATCTGAAGATTTTTTTAAAAAAATTTAAAAAATAAAAAAAGTATGGTGTCTTTTGATAAGTTGAGTTTTTCATAAAAACACAAAAAATTCAGAACTTGTTCTGAAAATTTTAAGTTTTTTTCATTGAGCAAATATCACGTGAAAAACTCTATAGATTATGTTTAATCTTAGGCTCTTAGCATATTTCAAAAAAGTTTAACAAATAAATGAATGTTCTTTAGTTTGACTCTTAGATCATAAATTAATATCACTCTGTTTAAATTATTTTCCAATCAAAGAAAGTTGATACAATTTTTACAAGTAAATTACAAAGAATAAAAATTTTTGAAAGAATTCGATAAGACCAGCAAGACAGAATGCGCATTTTCGGCTTTCGCTACAAAGCCATCATCAGTGTCTTTCGCCTTGAGTGGGTTACTACTACTACTACTATATAATCTGTGTTTAATTTCAAGAAAATTGGTTGGCTAGTTTTTGAGTTAGAGAGATATTTGTAAAACGTATCCTGGTGTTATCCTGTGAGTCCTGGATAACAAATTTTGACTGATTTTACAATTAGAGGCTGTAAACTAGCTTTGTTATTATCGGTAATGTACACCAGATCGTAAATGTATTTTTGGCAATTTTTCAAATATTTTTTTCTGTTTTAAAAAGTTAATTTTTTCAAATTTTATAAATTTTTACTTTACGTCCTTCTCGCTTGAAAACCGTTCCTTATACAAAAAAAGTTTGAAGTCAAAAAAGGTGGCATTTAAGTTTTCTATTGATATAATACAACTTGTTAAATAAAATATTGTTATTTAGCCAAAAACTATTTAAAATCTGAAGACCGGCAAAAGGCGGCCTTGGGCATTAGAGGGTTAAAATAAGAGATCAACTAAACATCCCCCCATTCAATTTTAACAAATTGTTAACTAAAAACGCTTTTAAATTTTTTCAACATTTGACCACGCCTACCCAACCCACTTGAAAAAGTAAAATAACAATTACGGATACTGTTTTCCGCTACAGAGATCTATATATGTATGTCGAAAATTTCACATTGCACCGATAAAATTTCTCAGTTGCTTAGTTAAAGGATTTCTCAGTTAAAACAGGAAAATTTTAAATTAACTGAAGTAATCGTTATCAACTAACATTTCAGTTAGAAATAAATGTAAATATATATTTAAATATGTCAAATATTAAAAAAAAAATAACAAAAAAATTTAAACAAAATTTCATTCTTAATTTTCTTGATTTTGGTAGTAAAAGAGCACAAAGGCACAATAAGAACAATCGCTTAGTGAAACCCCGTGAAATTGGGACACGCCGTGTAAAAATAAGTCGGGAATAAAAAAAATATCTGAAGATAAGTTTGATTTTTATTTAAATAAAAATTTTTAATATTTTACTTTTTAGAGGAAAGGAAGAAATATAAAGATAAAAAGGAGTTGCACTTAACACAATCGAAGACGTATTAACAGAAGCCGTACTATTGTACAATAATTAGAACTTGTTCGTACAAAATATAATTAAGATTAAAGGAGTATTTTTCTCAAATGTATTGTCATATTATTTTGTTACTAAAATGTTATTAAAAAGTTAAATCTGTTTTGAAAAACTCTTTTAATTGGTAAAAATTGCAGTAAATTTCGATATTTTTTTTTAAATACTTGGTTACTAATTACTATATGGAAAACTTTTTAAATTTCAACTAAAATACCGTTCTTATTAACTAAATTCGAGGTGACATAATTTTCAACTGACAATTTAGTTATCTACAATTAATTTTTTCAACTGATACTCAGTAAGGGGTATTTCACCTGAGAATCAGTTAAAAATTTAGTAAACAGTAACTGAGAAATTTTTTCGGTGTGGTCATACCATTGCAAAGCGTAGGCTATATGTTGATATTAAATTTTCTGTTGAATAGTATATCAGTGTTGCCATTTTAGCATATTTTCTGCTAGATTTAGCAGATTGAGTTGGGTAATTGCGTATTTTTTTTTGTAAAAATATGCTAACTGCTTTTTAGCATATTCTATTGGACGAAAGCAGATTTTTTAGCATATTTTGTTTTATGTGATAAAAGCGGATTTTTAGCATATTTTTTTAACAAAATATTTTTTTCCGTAACAATAGCTGTATTTTGTCTCATGCCTATCAACGTTAAGTATTTAAAACAAATCTACGTAAAACCGATCGTAGTAAGAACAAATTTAAACACGCTATATTTATAATTAGGGCAAGGAATTTCATGCACTTAAAAATGGAAAATATGCACCTAAAATATGCGGTTAAAAGAGAAAAATACGCATTAAAAATATAAGAAATGTGCACTAAAAACCATTATTTTTGCAAAAATAATGCACCTTAAAAATATATTTAAATTAGTGATTTTGCTAACAGATACAGAACTCGAAGATTTCCCATAGGTCAATAAGGTTTTAAGAATGTGTATTTTTATTGAATAAAAATATGACAAAGTATCAATTTTTTATATTTTTTTACAAAATAAAAAAAAATGCTCCTAAAACTGAAAAATATGCACGAATATGCATTAAAAAGCACAAAATATGCATTAAAAAGGCACTAAATATGCAATTAAAGTCAAAATATGCAAAAACATGCATTTATGACAAAATATGCAAAAATATGCAACTACAAATCGATGCCATTTTATTCTAAATTTGATGATTCGGATAAATATTTAGTCCATATTAATTTTGGACTATCGAGAAAAAACATGCATTTGCATGGAATTCCTTGCCCTATTTATAATTGTTCCGTTATAATCGAAAGTTCGTCAGCAAACGTTTTTAGGAAGTAACTAACGTGAATAAGTCACGTTAGATGTAAAAATATATAAACGTTAAGTTTTCAACGTTGGTAATTATCCGTGTTAAAAGTTAACGCGCATACGAAAAGTAATATGTTAGTTTTCGTCTTAAGCGCGTTTTTATGCACTTTGAGTTTTTATGAGTTAACGGATATAGTTAAGTCGAAAACACAGCTAATATTTATAACCCGAGTAAAAATAGTTATATATTGTCATATATAATGTGATTGGGTTATATCTGACAATGAATGGAGTCACTTTAAGACACATATCATTATCTACAACTACATCTAATATTATTTTCTCAACGAAATTTTTGTATGGTAAATGATGTTATTACATATCCCCAAATCTGACTCCATATATAACTACATAAGCCATATAAAACTAATCAAAATATATGTAGTGACCGATATGATTATATATGGTTCGATACTAAGTTATATAATACTGTATGTGTCGTCATACTAAAAATATATTCTTGTAATTTTATATAACTTTCTATATAATCCCGTAGAAATTAATGTATAGTTCAACATCAGCCAAATAATTTTCACGTGATTTTTTTACATGTAAAATCATGTTAAAAAATGATGTGTACGATTTAGAAGAATGCATTCAACTAAATTTTTAATATACAGTGATGTGCAATAAAATAGAGCCATTCAAATTTTCTCTTAATTTTATTCTCTTTGCCTTTATTTTTAAAGATCAAAATAGTGGATAGAATCGCCCAAAAATGCGAGGAGATAGTTCAGAAAATTATGTAGAATTTTAACATGACGTCTGTTTTTTTATTTTGTTACTTGTTTTAAGTACGCGTGGCTTTTAATGAAAAATAAGCGACATCGACCTTCTATCAAATTACATTGTAAAATTTTGCGAGTACTGATCAATTTTGAAAAAAACTGTATATTTTTGGAATTCCTATAAAATTTTCTTAAGTCTTGCATTATTTTTTTCTACAAATGGTCGCCAGACTTAAAATGACAGTGCCTTAAACATGACCAAATTTTTATTTGTTTTTACCGATTTTAAAATAAAGTTAACAACACTAAAATTTAAACAGGGAATGTTTTATACTATAACGTAAAAAAGGCCTGACTGATATGTTATATCGCGGTCATTCACTTTAAAGTTTCAGTGTTATTAACTTTATTCTAAAATGAAAAATCTGGTCATGTTTAAGGCACTGCCATTTTAAGTCTGGCGATCATTTGTAGAAGAAAATAATGCAAGAATTAAGGAAATTTTATAGGAATTCCAAAAATATACAGTTTTTTCAGAACTGATCAGTACTCGCAAAATTTTACTATGTAATTTGATAGAGGTCGATATAGCTTATTTTTCATTAAAAGCCACGCCTACTTAAAACAAGTAACAAAATAAATAAACAGACGTCACATTAAAATTCTACATAATTTTATGAACTATCTTCTCGCATTTTTAGGCGAATCTGTCCACTATTTTGATATTTAAAAATAAAGGCAACGAGAATAAAATTAGAAAAAAACTTGAATGGCTCTATTTTATTGCACATCACTGTATGTTATAAAATTTGGGCCTTTAAAATTGTTCAAACTATGCAAATTTCAATGTCAATTTAATAGCTGGTATCCATAAAAAGTATATCTACTATCAGACAAAATTATATAAAATCAGATATTTTTATATCGAATTAGATATAATATGATGTCCTGGATATGGACAAATCTCGGATCAAACTGTATCAAATAATATCTAATTTTATATAATTAGAAACATGTAGATGACCCATTTTTCGGATCAAGCTGTATGTGGTTGTATATGGGGATTTATCAAAAAAGATATACTTATGTATGACACCATATTAAGATTTTTACCCGGGAACAATAACAATGTTTTTATAACTTTTTATTACATGCGTAATTAATTGCCTATAATTTTTTTTAGTAATATTGATATACTACTATAATTTACAACTGCTAAAAAAACCATAAAAAAAAATCCTGCAAAAATTCAAAATCAGTTATATTTATTAAGAAAAAATTAAATAAGAAAGTTAATTTTTTTCATCTTAAAGAAAGACTAAACAATATTTACAAAAAATTATGGTTTCGTACTTTTTTAAAGTATCTTGGAATAATTATAAAAGTTTAAACCTCAATTCATGAACACTTTGTAAAGTTCTATGAGGTTTACAAAACAAAATATTTACATAAAATTTGTTCAATAAACCTACTATAACTTTATAAAGCGTTTATGAATTGACGGGTAAACTTTTATATTTGTTCTAGACACCTACTTTAAAAAAGTATGAAGAGATATTTTTTTTGTAAATATTCTTTAAATAAAGTGTTTTTTCATTAATAAAACTTTATTAAATAATACAAACAAAAAAAATTTATTTAGCAGATTTTTTAACTTTGCATATTGTAAGCATATATTTTTTGTTTTAGGATTTAACAAATTTTAGCAGAATTTTTTTTGGCGATCTAGCATATTTCCATTAGAAAGTTCTGGCAACACTGTAGTATATTAATATATGTATAATTAACTCTCTAACCGGCGTAAGGTTTTTTGCAATGAAATTTATACCATGTGTTTCTCACGAAAAATAACCAATAAGTTCTTATTCAACATTTGTTTTCATTGGCTACTTTAGGCGATAAGAGCCAAAATAGGTTGGGTGAATTTCTAAAACTAGGTCATACAAATTAATAGGCTTAAGCATAAATTATTCCTTTTATCAAGACGTAATTACAATAAAAAATAAATAAATTTGTTGTCGTTTTTCGAAAAATGGGAAATTGAGCAAAAATGCACCGCAACCAGAAGCGGATCGAGGATTCATTCAAGGGAGGGGGGGGGGGGGTTATAAATGTTTTGTAACTTATAGTCCTATCTATAGATATTTTGATGAAATTTTGTACACCGACTTACGTCCGCCCAAGGACGACGCCTATTGTTTTTGGTTGAAATCGGTCCATGTTTAGACCTAGTGCCCATATAAGGGTACCCCCCAAAATTGGCTTTACATGCTGCAGGTCGCAAATACGAAGATATTTCAATGAAATTTGGTACACAGACCTATGTCGGCCCAAGGACGAAGCCTATTGATTTTGGTTAAAATCGGTCCATGTTTAGACCTAGTGCACGCTGCATGTTACACGCTGCATGTCGCAAATACGAAGATATTTCAATGAAATTTGGTTCGTTGACTTACATGGTCCCAAGGAAAACGCCTATTGAATCTAGATATGATCGGTCCATATTTGGGTCTATCGCCCATATGGGCTATATTTTAGATTTTCTCTTCTTTTATGATTTTATAGAAAATTTCGACACAAGTCTGTTTTAACCCATTCAAATTTCAAATCCAAACATTAGTTGGCTTTAAATCAGACTGGTGTAGGGTATTATATAGTCGGCGTGCCCGACTTTAACTTTTTTTACTCATTTTAAAGTTTAGTTAGTTTTTTTTTTCAGTAAAAATCTGCTTCATTAGTGCGGCCTTCGCTACCGATTTTATCAATATAGATAACTTAAGACAACTGTCGTTTAAGTAAACGTAAATCTTATTCTGTAATTTTTATAAGAAGCACCAACTTAATTAATTTGAGTTTTACACCCTTATTCTACGTGGTGAATGGTCTGTGTTGTCCCAATTTTGTCATTGTTATAAAGTTTAGAATAACACCCTTAGTTGTTTTAAAAGAACTTTCTATTGTAAATTTTGTCATAAATAAATTAAGAGATCGCAACACAAAATCCGAACACTTTACAAGAGAAAATATTTGTAAATTCGCAAACTTTTCTATTGAAATAATCACAAGATTTTAATTTTCTGTTTTGTAAAAAGAATTTAAAAATTAAATAATATTCATGGATGGCAACCGAAACGAATGCGGTTATCGTTAGGGTAACGATATTTTCTGTTATTTCGGTAACGGTATTTTAAGGGTAATGCTATTTAATTTATTTCGGTATCGTTAGTTTAAGGATAACGGTATTTGAGTTATTTCGGTAACGGTATTTTAAAGATAACGATATTTGGGTTATTTCGGTAACGGTATTTTAAGGTTAACGGTATTTCAGTTATATCGGTAACGGTATTTTAAGGGTAACGGTATTTCGGTAACGGTATTTTAGGGGTAACGGTAGTGAGTTGAAAGGGTTTTGAATCGATAACGGTATTTTAGCGGTATTGCCTGCCAACCCTGATAATATTTTCATAGGAAACACAGTGGAGATTCTGATACGAAAAAAATTCTCGGAATATGGTAATAGTCAACATAAATCCAGATCCCAACAAAACCACTCCCAGTGTAGAAACGGTAATGACATATCATTATTTTTTGGACTACCAGTAATGACACCCACTTACCTTCTTCATTATTTTAAAATATATAATAATGAGTTACTGATAATGACTTATTTTTATCATTATTTCAAATAGAAAATAATTTTCTAGCTCTTTTTTTAATTTTTGGAAATCTATTTTTAGACTCAATATTTTTTAAACACTGGTAAGGATATATGTAACGACATATTTTTTGATTTTTTGTATGTTGGCGAGTAAGTTTACTTGGGTGCAGCAGGTCAATTATGTTTTTATCTATTAAATATTACATGTCGATATGGCAATCTGTATACCCAGGTTCGATTCCCGCACCAGCAAATTTTATTTTAAAAAATAATACAGTAAAAAATATTTTTTTTTTATATAATTTATTTTTTTGAAAATCTATTTTTAGACTCATTATTTTTGTCAGTACTGGTAAGCACATAGGTAACGATATATTTTTCGATTTTTCGTATGCTGGTGTGTAACCATAACTCATTATTTTTCGCGACATCGCCATATAAAGGTAATAAGAAATGTAATAACAAAAGTAACTAGTTACCATTACCAAGTATGTAGTTACATAACCACATATCTGGTAATGATTTTCTACACTGGGAAGTAATGAGTTTTTTTTTAATTTAAATATTTTTTATTTGTGTATTAAATTAAAATTAATATATTTTTAATACTACATTTAGGGTAGAGGGGGGATCCTTCGCCACCATTTTTCAAAGCACTGTCATTTCTTAACCCCTAATTATTATTCAAAAGTTACTTCCAAATTGAAGATATACATATCTTGGCTTTAATTTCTATGATTTTTATTTTAATTATTTGTATATTTTTTATTACTTTTTAATGATTTTCAAAGTAACCCAAATCGGCGTAACTGCCCCAAACTTGGGGGATAGACGCCAAAAGAGCTAGATACAATTTCTACAAAAAAAAAATGTTAATACTACAAAGTTCATGTTTTAATAACTGAAATAAATAATTTAGAATAAGTTCTTTAAGATATGTGATTCTTTTTAATCAATAAATCTCCACTACATTAAAAAATAATAATTTAAAACTACAAAAAACTTCAAAATTACAAAAAACTGAATAATCACTGCTGTTCTGAGTTTAGAGGGTTTTGAATTAGAATGGATTTCTAAAAGCATATGGAATTAAAATATTCGGAAGTTTGCTGTTTTTGTATTCACATATTAAGTGCGTTCCCGTACGTACCCAAAGTTAACGAAATTTACCCAAAATTACCGAAATTTACCCAAAAGCGTTCCCGTACTCGAAAATTGGATAAATGAGAGCGTTAATGAGAGTGTATCAGTGTTTCACAGCTGATGTAAATATAAACAAAAAAAAAATTGTGAAAATAAATTTGAAATTTCGATTAAATCATTTTTTCTTCTTCTTCCCCTTTTTTTTTGATTCCGAAAGAAAATATTAAAATTTATAGACAGTTTTTAAAATAATCTTTATGTATTAAATGTTCTACAAATTTCAATATTTTAGTGAAAATACAAAGAAAATATTTCAAAATTTTGTTCACAAATGTTTTTTTTAATAATTTAATAAATATTTCATAGAAAAAAGTGCATTCGTTTTTACTTCCACCCAGCGTTTTATACACGGAATATTTCACAAAAATTTTTGTGGATGTAAATCACAAAACAGCAAAAATTTTCGGAATGTTCCACTTTAGAATTTCTTTATGTGGATTCGGATTTGAGAACTGTGAGGGCAACTATTTCGTTAAAGGCCGAATTGTATCTGTGATAATTATATTTTATTGAAAGCGAACTAAAATTTACTTTGGGTGTAAGGTTTTACATTAATTTCCTACATTTAGTCCATTTAAGTCATTGATATTTACGAACACGAATATGTGAGTGTAAATTCCAAAACACTTTACTATAAACCTTTGTTTGATATAATTTAATGTTGTCAGAAAATTGGAAAATTTTCTTTCAAACGATTATTCATTCAGAATTTTGTGGAAAAAGGATTGAAGTAGAAAAATTTGTGAGGAAATTATTGAGAGAAAAAGGAATATTTAGAAGAAAATTGAGTTTAAATTTTATCAATTTTCATTTGGAACTCAGATCGAGAATAAAATTTGTTTTATGTGATAAAACCAATTGCGAAAAGTGGAAATAGATAAATAAATGAACGCTTGAGAGGATTTTTATTAGTAATTACACGCCGTCATCAGTTATACTTTCATTTACCATCGTTTATTTTCATCACTAAACGTAAAGAGAAGAAAAGAAAAATATTCAAAAAGGTTCACCACAGCACAGCTGCCATTTAATTTTACAACCATTATTCACACGAATGGAAAAAGGAGAAAAGGAAAACAGCCGCATTTCTCATCACCAATAATAACAAGATCAACATTAAACCAGCTCAACATTAGTGTACTTCTGCTGATTTATTCCTTTTATTTGTTGATGTCTTTCTTATCTCTACTAATGTGCAGCCATTGGCAAACAAGAATTTACTATAAAGGTACTGCATTTTTTTTATCCTTGATCAAGGACAATTTTGGTGCTAAAAATTTTTTTTTGATAATTTCATAATATAATTAAAAATTTAATTTAATTTAACGTAAATTTTTTTTACTTAATTGCATTAACTTCCTAGTAATATACATATATATTTGTTTTGTTTTTTTTTTGTTTTTATTTATGATCAAATCAATTTTAACGTAAATATCCTAATTACCAAATTTTAATTCATTTTAACGTAAATATTCGGGAGTTTTATTTATGGTCACCTAATTTGAATTTTGATTTTAAACAGTATCCAAACAACATAAACTTCATTAACACGTACACGTAATTCCATACATAAACTCATTTCAACCACATGTACTTACCATTTTTTTTTGTTTTTTTTTATTTCTATAATAAACATATAAATAACCACACACACTAATCAATCATCCTTATGCAATAATAATTTCTCTCACTCACTCAATCAGAAACTTTTTGTCTCCGAATAAGTAAAACACATACACATACTAACATATATATTAACTAAATGGATTGAAGTTTACAGCCAAATAAATACATTCTCGTCTGCAAGCGCTTAAGGACAACGAGGGATTTGTAAACGTAAGTTTTGGTCAAATTTTATTAAATCCATTTATTTTATTCCACTCATTTTTTTTTGATAATAGCTAATAGTAAACATGAATATATATTGCATTCAGTAATTTGTATTTGCAATTAGGGTTGCCATAATTTAATTATTTTTAAGCTTTTGCGGGATTAATATTTTTTTTATTGCGTTAAATGCAATCGAGTCATTTATATATTTTAAAATTTGAACTTTTAATTAATGAAATAATTTTCATTTTCTTTTAAAATTCATGGTAAAGAAAAATAAAATATTAAATAATTTCTTTATTTAATTTTATTCCCGTAATTTTTTTTGATTAATTTAATTTCAATAAAGCGGTTTTTTCTTTTGTACTTATTCATGTTTAATATATCATTATATAGTTAATTAATTTCGCATTGTTGGATTAAACCTAAAACATCCTTTAAATAAATCTTTACACTAGGTAACAACATTATTTTTTTTTACCATTTAAAAAAAAAAAAATTTGTTTTACCGTTATCCTATCTTATATTTAAATATTTTTTTTTGTTTACACTAGTTAACAAAAATTTTTTTTATGAAACTTTTTGTTGAACAATTTAAAATTTTTTTAATTAAAAAGGTGACCATCTATATTTTTGTTTTATGATTCTTTATAAATTTGTGTATTGGTTATCTGAATATAATTATTAAATTTTATTATTATAAATAAATTGGATTTATATTATTCCTAAAATGGAATTTTAAATTAATTTGGCTTTTGTTACGAAAAGTGATGTCTTAGTTATGTGAGTATGTAGGTATAAAATATTTTATCGGGCTGATATAAAAACTTTAATTTTGTCAGCATGGAGGGTGGGCGACGGATTAGTGTAGCAATTTCCAACATAAGCTACACTTCAATCATCGACATCATTATTATTTCTTTAATTTTTATTTTCTATATTTATCGTTTGTTTTTGTGATCTTAAGAAAGCTACCTAAAATTAAAATCCCCTGTAACAGATTCAATAAAACTATTTTGGGAAATAGACACACCCCCCCAACGACGAGCACAGCCGGAATAATAGGTAGCTAAATTCCCAAGGTAGTTGTCCGGTAACAAGAGAATCGTTACAGAACAGCGCCGAATATAAATTTAAGAATGAACACGATTGTTCTAATTTACAATTAAACACATTTTAAACATATAGAATAGTTAATAGAGCATTTTAGGCAGGGACGCACCAACTCTTTGTGCCCCAGAGAGAGGCACTAACATAAATTATATTTTTTCACACTTTTTAAGCATTTATTAAAATCAAATAATTATTATTTGAAAGCTTAGGTTTTCATAGGTCTAACATAATGAAAAATTATTATTTTATCACACGATTTGAGGAAGTTATTGCAAACGGTAGTTGCCTTCAATTATTTTTTTGGCACCCCAAAAAACACAAAAACACGCCTGTCTGCGACCACTAGGGTTTGGAGTTCGGCAATTCCCGCGAAAAGTTTGCCGGGAATTCCCGGGAAAACGGGAAATTTTAAAAATATTAAATTGTTTTTGTTTGGAATAGGATTTTTTAATTTTAGTCATAAAAAAACATTTTAAATATCAAAATAAAAATGTCCTTGTTAAAATCTTTTAAAAGGGAATCAATTTATTTGACACACAAAAAATATCTTTGCCAAGTAATTAGGAGCATTTCAACTAATAAAGATTTTTCGCATAACTTATTCAAAATTTAAGTAGTACAACATAAAAACTTGGTAAAATGTTTAAAAGGAATATGAAAAAAAAAAAAAATGTTGTTTCTTACAAATAATCGCCCTCTATCCAAATTTTTCAAATGTATATTTTAGTAAAAGTCGACTTTAGTTAAAATATTGGGTGGCAGTATACCTTGAGTTGGTTTATTATTGGAGCATTCTGATTGGTTAATTTATTTTCAACCAATCAAAATGTTTGAAAATATAAATATTTTTGTAAGGTTTTCATTCACAAAATGAACAAAACCGTATGATTAAAAATAAAGTCGACTTTAAATTTAAAATAATCCTTTATATTAAGGGCCAATAATTTTATAAGTAACGTTTTCATTAATAAATGTGATATTTTCAAGAAAGTTTACTTTATTTTAATACACCTGCTTTCAAACTAATATATTCTTTTATATTAAAGAATAAAATGTCAGGAGTATGGAAATACTTCACAAAAAAGGATAATGCAGCGCAGTGCAATATTTGCCCTAAAAGACTAATGGTTAACGGAGGTATCTAAATTTGGTTATCCGACATCTAAATTTGGTTCACAAAAAACAAATTTATGGTCATGCAAGAAAATTTTACTATGTAAATTGATAGAAGGTCGATATCGCTTATTTTTCATTAAAAGCCACGCCTACTTAAAACAAGTGACAAAATAAAAAAAACAGACGTGAAACTAAAATTCTGCACCATTTTCTGAACAATCTCCTCGCATTTTGGGGTGAATTTATCCACTATTTTGATCTTTAAAAATAAAGGCAACGAGAATAAAATTATAAAAAATTTGAATGTATCTATTATATTGATCATATCCCAGCAAAACCTTGGTAATATGTTGGTATTATAGAATACATTACCTGGTAATACCATACCCCTTACCATTGCATTATTTCATAACTAAAGTGTAATGTATTACATAATAATGTGCTGCATGACTACTGGGTAGTAATAGCAAATTATTACCAATGATGTATTTAAACACCTCAAAGAAAAGAGTTACTTGTAATACACAACATGAGTTCTAAATAATAGCAGCGACTTATTACAGATGGGAGTTACTTTTAATGTGATACGTGATCACTTAATAGAAATAGCCACTTATTACCAATGGTGTATTCAAATACCTCAAAATAAGGAGTTATTTGTAATGCGATACATGAGTGTTATTTTCTATTTAAAATATTCGATACAAATAATTTATATGTTTTATTCATATTGACTGAAATATTTTTTATGTTTTTTATTAACTTTATATTAATCTGAGTAAATATTAATTAAATATGAATATGCTTCGTTTTAGCATTTATAAAAAACCAACACGATAACATCTTATTTTAATTTTTTTTGTAAGAAGTAAGTATATATTTTTATACAGTAAGTAAGCGCATAATTTTAATGTGTTATTTCAGACCTGTTTGTAACACATTTTTTTGGCCTTACTTTAAGCTGTTATGTAAGTAGTATTGTGCTCAGTATCGGTTATGTAAGTGGTTACGTAACTCCTAACATGTAACATTAAAGTAACATGTTCTTATGTTGTTACCTAGCCCTCATTTGGAAAGTACATACCTCCAATGACATGCCCTTGTTAAAATAATAGCTGTTGGAATAGCAAAGTAAGAGGTTACATACCATAATTTCTTCTTACAAACCTTATTACCAGGTAATAGAAAGTTTTGTTGGGATGTGTATGTATAAACAGAAATAATTAATTTTAGAACCTGGGGTTGGTTTATATATCAGGAAGATGTAATGCTGATGACATAAGAAGAATTGTAGAAATAAGACTAGAAGAGTTTTATTTGTCTTTGGAAAATAACATTGTGGCCACCATATCTAATGGGCCAAATGTGATGAAACGGTTTGCTTCCGACAGTCCAGTAGTGGGTGCTTTCTGCTGGAATCATGCAATTCATTTGGCAGTGCTTAGAGTAATTTATGTGAAATCAAATGTTCACCATTCTGATATTTTTACTTTGAATTCTCACTACACAGACTGAATTTGTACTGAAATAGTGTTTTTTTAACAAAAATTACTTATATAGGTGGTTTTCATTAACAATTTTGTTCAAAAATATTTCCCGGGAAACAAATTTTTTTATTCCCGTTTCCCGGGAAATAAAAAAGTCCGGGAAATCCCAAACCCTAGCGACCACATGTGATGTAAATTCGTCAAAGTGGATGTCAAGGAAAGGTAATTGAAAAATTACACAAAATATATTTTTTCCAATTTTTTATCTTCCTTAACATCAGAGAAAAATGCGATTAGTGTATATGCTCCACCACTGGCGAAGGATCCCCCCTCTACCCTACATTTGACCAAAAAATAGTACATAGTTTATAAAAACTAATTGTATTTATCAAATTCAATACAAATTTTTAATCAAAAACTAAAAGTTTTTAAAAACCCCAGTTGTTTTTTTCAAAAAAAAAAAAAAAACTTTTGAAACACTAGAAAATATGCAGTGATATTCAATTTATCTACAATTTCTTTGAAATAATACGAAAAGGTACTAAAAATATTTTAAATTTTGCTTAGATGTGTAATTTTTTTCATAAAAATATGACTCCAAATCTGATATTTTTTAATTTCTTAGAATTACCAATTTTTTTTTAAATGTAAAATTTTTTTACTGTAAAAAGTCTAAATTTATGAGGATGTTTTTCATAAAAATTTTTAGAATTTGAGAATTTTTATATCAAAGGATCTGAGGGAAGACATTTTAAATTGTAAACACTTAAATAAAACCAAATACTTAAGTGAAATTTTTCAGAGATTTTTACACAAGATCTCAAAACTAAAAATGTTTTTTGATATTCTAAATATATATATATTTTCATATTTTAAAATAAAGTTACCAACACTGAAATTTTAAGGTGAATAGTATTATGCTATACCTACCTCGATATAACAACCCTACGGGGAAAGGGACCGGTCCCAGATGACACGCAGGATAGGTCCCAAGGGGGCGGAGACCGGTCGTTGATCGGTCTTTTTGTTTGAAAGCGACATATCACTTTAACATGGCGTTGTCATTGGAAATGACCAATTGCCACAGTTTAGACACCTTGTGACAGTAAGGTGGTGTGTCTAAAAATAGCTTTTCAAATAAACTAATAAGAAATTAAGAATTAAAAATAATCTACTTGGCGTCGAAATAGGGCTCGATAACACAACCTCCTGCTTGTAAGGCAAACGCTCTACCGTCTGAGCTAATGTTGCTTATGCGTGATGGCTGGCTGATGGTTAAGTTATATATTTTTCGTTTCTGTTCAAATAAAAAAGAGAAATAAAAATCAAACACACACACAGCAAATAAAAAAACATGGAAAATAAAAAAATAGAAAAGAAAACAGCATTAGCACACACACACATATAGTGGAAGTGCCTTCAGTATGCCCCCGATTGACCAGTCACGGGATAGGTCCTTTAATGGCAGTTGACTCGTTTTTGCCATAATTAAATTAAAAAATCAATTAAAAATTAGAAAATTACCTCAAAAACTGATAATATAAATAAATTTAAAAAATTGTCCTTAAGTTAAAAAGAAAATTAAATGAATTACCAATTGTTAAAACTAAAACAACTTTAACATTAAAAAACCTTAAAAATACAAAACTTAAAATGTTTTACCAAAAAATTATGAAAATTTAAAATAAGAGCTAAAATAAGCAAATCGTAAAAAAATAAAGTTCAAAATAAATAAAAGAGTAAAATAAATAAAAAATATTTTGAAAAATATGCCGCGAATTTTATTTTTATTTCGGTATTGGTCAAGTATTTTAAAAGCAACAGTGAAAGTAATGAATCAGAAAATACTTAGAAAATTAATTCATTCTCTCTGGTTCATATTTGTACTAATTTAGTAATATGCCTTCGGTTGACCGGTCACGGGATAGGTCCTTTGAGGGCAATTGACTCCTCATTCCCCGTAGGGAAATAAGTCAAGTTTTTTTCTACATGAAGTATAAAGCATTTCGTATTAAAATTTCAGTGTTGTTAACTTTATTATAAAATCGCTAAAAACAAAGAAAATGTGTTGCTGTCTAAGGCCATAGTATACTATAGTAGCCTCACTCAATAAAAAATTGAGAGCTCGTCCCTGTCTCATGTAGTTGTAGTGGTATTAAGAACCATATGTACAAGTAAAATTACATACACTACTTCATTTTTTTAAATGACAGAAAAAGAGTAATGCTACTATATTATACTATGTCTAAGGCACTGTCATGGTAATTCTGGAGACCCTTTGTGGATAAAAATAACGCAAGATTTAAGAAAATTTTATGGGATTTCCAAAAATATACAGCTTGTATAGATCCGATCACTGCTCGCTAAATTTTGCTATGTAATTTGCTATAAGGTCGATATCACTTATTTTTTATTAAACCCACGCCCACTTAAAACAAATGACAAAATAAAAAAACAGAGGTCACGCTAAAACTCTGCAGAATTTTTTAAACCATTTTTCCACTATTTTGATCTTTAAAAATAAAGGTAGCGAGAACAAAATTATAAAAAAAAACTTGAATGTTCATATTATATTTTCCACCACTGTATATACTATCCAAACTTATAAGCTTTGCTACTTATACCAAATATATTCCTTTTACTAAATTTCAGAAAAATCCGTCCATTCGTTTTCAAGTTAAGGCGATGTCAGTTAAAGGTATCCTTATGGAATCCTGCGGATCCTTGGGCCAAAGTGTTTTGTGGTCATTATCAATTGTGTTAGTCAATTTAAATATGTTTTTAAGATTTTTGAAAATTTTGTTTTCAAATATCTTTTTTCTAAATTTTTATTTTTGACACAAAATATCCGAAATTGTAAATTAATTTAACTTTAATGTCGTTTTTATACCCGAAACTACTACGTGGACGGGGTATAATATTGGACCTAGACCCTTAAGTACACCGACCCTTAAGTAAAGAATCACTTTGTTTCCATTTAACGATGTCCGTCCGTCCGTCCGTCTCTCTTCCCACGTGTTTTTGGACACCGACCTATGTCGGCCTAGGAAAAAACTAATTGATTTTGGTTAAATCGGTCTACGTTTAGACCTAGTGCCCATATAAAGGTCCCCAAAATGAGCTTGTTCGCACGCCACAGGTTGCAAATACTAACAAAGAAAGTACCCCATCCTAAACACTTCTATTTCGATGAAATTTTAATGAGTAATAGAAAAAAATCTAAAATCAACCTGTCTCAGCTTATAGGCCACCTTACCTTACCTTTAAAGGTTTCAAGAAGGGGTTAAAAATGAGCCCCTTTTTGGTTTTTTTCTTTTTAAGGACTTTTGACCAAAGGAAATGCAGATGTGTTATTGCTGGAAAGAGATTTTTGAGGGCTTTTCATTGGAACACCGAAAAAACTTCTCAGTTACCAGCAACTAAATTTTTAACTGAGTCTCCGGTGAAATACCCCTTACTGAGTATCAGTTGATAGATTTAGTTGAATTTTACTAATTTTATTTCGAATATGTAATTAACCTGGGTTCATAATTACGGAAACAATATATTAGTTAGAATGAACTTGATTTTGAATTTAGTAGCTAATTACTAATAAAAATAGTTCATATGTCATCCATTTTTATTTGGGTGCTAATAAAATGACGCAATGCATTTTCCGTTAAATTCCAATAATAATTTTTATTAAAGATAAAAAACATTTTCCCCATTATTAATGATCAATATACTCCCAGCAAAATCTCAGTAATGGGTGTTCATTACTAATATCTAAATAATAAGCAGTAGAATTAGGGTATACTGATTATAATTCGGTGTCAAAACTCATTATTTTTGTTCGACAAGGTCGTCTTTGTAAGTAGTTGTCCATATTCGCTGCATGAAAAAACGCACAAAATTTGTGCACCCGCTTACTCGCTGCATTACAAAAGTATATAAAATAAATAGTTACCAAAATAAGTAGTTATTCGTGTGCTTATACGCAGTTAAAAAATAACTGGTTACAAGTTGTTAAATAATACGACTTATTTATATACTTACTAGTGTTTAAAAAATAAGTAGTTACCAAATTCACATCTATATATATATAAAAATTATCTTTATAAATAAATAAGTACTCGCGCGTAAGCTAGACTGCTTATAAAAACGGCTTCGCCTAACAAAAATAAGTACACCCTAAAAATTCCTTAGTTGTTTATAACGAAAATATCAACTATCTCATAGGTAAAATACCCCTAACTAATATATAGTTGAATTGATTTAGTTGAAGTCAACTAAGTTTTTTTCAAATATCAGCAGTTCAACTAGAAATGTAGCTACTAACAACGACTTGCTAAACCAAATTGACGTTTGGCAAATATCAACTACTGCCAATCAAAGATGGTTGATAGGAACCATAGATTTAGATATTTTATCTAAATTTTCAAGTGAAACAATAACGAATTTTTGTAACAATTTTATTTTAAAACACTTTTTCCATACGTACTATATATTTGTCACTTTCATTTATTTATTTTGTTACGTACGTTCTTGCCCACACACACACATTGGCTTTTGTCTTGCTATCTTCTTAGGGTCCATGAATTTACTGAATTTCAAAATCTGCAATATTAAAATTGATAAATATGTAAAAAATAAGGAAAACTACAAATGCTTACCATTCACCAATTTAAAATAAAAACAAAAATATATTAATTAGAAATTTATTAATTCAGTTCGAGGCCAATTTCCTTATTATGAATTAACATATTTATTTTTTAATAAGGAAATTGGCCTCGAACTGAATTAATAAATTGAAAAAAGTACTTATTATGTTAATTCATAATAAGGAAATTGGCCTCGAACTGAATTAATAAATTTCTAATTAATTAATTAATAAAAATGTCGAAAAAACAATTTTTATTTATTTGAATAAAAATTAAAACCCAACACAAAAATATATTTTTAAAAAGATTTGAAAAATATTATAGGGTAAACAAGCCTGCCTTCAAATACCTGTTAAAGGTGTTGATGTCGCACATGGAGCCACCCAGCAAAATATTGGTAATGACACCTCATTACTATCTGCATTACCAAAAATGATATATCATTACCTTTTGCATTATTTTATAATATAAAATAATGACTTCCTAATAACGGCCTATTGTATTCATTGTTTCTAAATATAAAATAATGACTTACTCGTAATAGTTTAAATAAGTACTTTTTACACAGTTAAATTTTATACATTTTTATTTATTATATGTAAATATGTTTAATGTTTAAATTTTTATGACGAGTCCTAAAATTACACACTAGAAAAAACTTAAATTTTTCTGAATGTATTTCCTTAAGCTAATAGTATTTGCTTAACTCCTTATTTTAAGAATCAAGTAAGCAATCGGATAACCGCTTATAATTCAACTTTTTGTAAGCATGTGTGTAACCACATATTATTCAAAATCTCATAACTACTTATTTCTCATTTTTTCGTAAGCGAGCGGGTAAGCGTGACTACTTATAAAAACGACCACGCCAAACAAAAATAATGAGTTTAGACGCCAAAAAATAAGTTGTGCGGGGCTATGAATTTCTATTATATAACCACTTATTTGGTAATGAAAGATTTTGCTGGGCAGCAAAAAAGTCGTTCGCAATTTCCCCGATTGTGAAATTGAGTGCAACCCTTCGCTTCTTTGCCGAAGGTGGCTACCAGACGGGGATAGGGAAAGATTGCGACGTATCACTGGCCCAGTGTAGTCTCAGCAAAGTGCTGACAGAAGTTATAAATATTTTTGAGGAAAATCTGTGTTCAAAGTGGATTAGTTTTTGCAAAACGTCAGAAGAAAAATAGCGTTAGCCCTGTATGAGAAGCATGGCATTCCTAGTGTTATAGGATGCGTTGATGGAAAGCATGTTCGCATTATTGCTCCCTCTAGCAATAAGCATCTATATTACAACAGGAAGGGAAACTACAGCTTAAATGTTATGCTAGTAAGTGATTTCATTGAATCTTTATCTTTGTAATTAAAAAAAATAAAAACAACTATTTACAGGTGTGTGATCATGAACTAAGGATTCTTTACGTCGATGCCTCCCATCCCGGTGCATGTCATGATTCCTTTATTTGGAATGCCAGCGAGTTACGAACTCACCTCGAGCAGGAATATTTGCAAGGCGTTAACAATTATTGGCTGCTTGGTAAAATTTTGAATAAAATAACATTAAGGAGTATTCAAGCATTAACCATGTATAAATGTTTTTTCACTAGGAGACGCAGGATATCCCTTGGAGCCGTGGCTTATGACCCCTCATAGAAGTCCGGAGGAAGGGTCTGTTGGAATGAAATTTAACGAAGTTCATTCAAAGTGCAGAAATGTAATAGAACGTCCCAATGGCGTATTGAAAAACCGATGGAGATGCCTTCTTGGTGCAAGAGAGCTGCATTACGACCCAAAAAAGGCAGCTAAAATTGTCAACGTTTGCTCTGCATTACACAACATATGCATTTATTTTAAATGTAATACCGTTTTTATTGATTGCGAAGTTTCGGAGATTTTTACCTCCCAAGAATGTGATGTTATGCCCTTAGCATCGCCGCAGTATTTAACTGCTGCACAAAATTTTAGAAATAATATCGGAAATAATTTATAGTATATTCTGGCATATATATTTGTGTATATTTCAAAAAAATAAAAGAAAACTTCAAAAACAATACAAAACTTAAATTCAAATTCAAAACTTAAATTCTAACCCCTCAATTCATAAACGCTTTGTAAAGTTATAGGAGGTTTACAAAACGTCGTTTTCATACAAAATTTGTTCTATAAACCTCCTATAATTTTACAAAGCGTTTATGAATTTAGGGGTAAACTTTAAAAGCAAAACAAAACTTAAATTCTAAGCCCTAAATTCATAAACGCTTTGTAAAATTATAGGAGGTTTATTGAATAAATTTTGTATGAAAATGACGTTTTGTAAACCTGCTATAACTTTACAATGCATTTATGAATTGAGGGGTAAAACTAACTAATACTAAAACTTAAAAAAAATTAAATTCAGGTCTCATTTCATTTGTACATATATAAAGGGTTCTTCAATAAGAGCGCTACAAAAGTTTTTTTAAATAAAACAAAAACGGTTTTGGATATCAATGAAATTCTTTATTCCTGTGAAAGTACGTTCGATGCCATTATGTATGGAAATCGATCTTTTTTGTATGGCCACCACGGGCACGCTTGCAGAAGTCCAGACGCTGAACCCAATTTTCGACGGTTTTCAAGCGTAAATCGGCCGATATTCGTACGAAGTTCATCAATCGTCGCTGGCTTGTTGGCATAGACCATAGATTTGACGTAGCCCCACAGGAAATAGTCCAACGGCGTCAAATCGCACGACCGAGGCGGCCAATCGACTGGACCATTTCGTGAGATAACACGTTCTCCAAACTTGGTTTGCAATAAATTGATTGTGACATTCGCTGTGTGGCTTGTGGCGCCGTCCTGTTGAAACCACATGTCCTCCAAGTCCATATCATCCAATTGGGGCCAAAAATATTCGGTTATCAGTGAACGGTAGCGATTCCCATTTACAGTAACGTGCCGGCCCATAAACCGCACCAAACCGTAAGTTTTTCGGGATGCAATGATGACTCATGGAGTACGTGTGGATTGCTGTCTGACCAATAACGCATATTATATTTATTGACGAAGCCATTCATTATGACGACCATAAATTGGACGTAGCGCTCTTAACGTTGAGGCCACTGACTCCGAATGTCGGTAGTAAATTTTAATAATTTCGACTCGTTGGGTCGTATATATTTCCATCATGAAATGGCAAACCTTACTGAAGAGAAATGTCAAAAGAGCGGCAAGAAATATGGCGTCGTTTGCTGTCCCTGTCTTTCTACTTTTGTAGCGTCCCTGTTGAAGAACCCTTTATTTGTGTATGTCAAAAAATTAAAAGAAAACTTCAAAAACAATACAAAACTTAAATTCAAATTCAAAACTTATAGTTAAGTTAAAGTTAAACCTACAGTATGGGATCCACCGTAAAACTTTGCAAGCAAAACAAAACTTAATTTCTAAAACTTCAAAAGCAAAGCAAACTTAAATATTAAAACTGAAAAAAAATAATAAATTCAGGTCACATTTAATTTGTAAATATTAATATTTATTAGAGTTCGTCACAAAACTTTGATTTTCGGATATCATCACTTTTTTTAAAGTTTTTGCATAGAAAAAAATAATGGCGTTTTTTTTTCTTTTTATTTCAACTCCTTCCACTGGCGCAAGTCGGCCAAAAACGCTAATTTTAAGACCCTTTTCCTCCAGAGCAAAAACGGCTGCATTTATGGAAATCTGATTTTATCATTCGATTCTACAACAAAATTTAATACACAAAACTTTTTTTTTGCATTTTCAAGATACACCGGATAGCCATTAGAGTGATTCGAAAATCCGATTTTTTCAAAAACTTCTAAAAAGTAATTTTTTTATTACACACAATGAAAATGTATTACCGGCGGAATACATGAGTACAAAAATTTTGCAAATACCGGGAACCGTTAAAAAGTTATTAGCTAATCAAATTTGAATTTTTTTTATTTTAATTCAAGGAAAAAGTATTTGAGCTAATTAAAATGCAGCTTTCAATGCTCGCTGCCGCATTATAAATTTATTTTTAAGTAATGAAAAAATAGTTTGTAAGTTTTGTAATGTTTATTACAAAGATTTTTTTTACTAAACGTATTTGATTACTACATAACCTTTTAACGGGTCGCGGTATATCAAAAATGTTTGTACCAATATTCTCAGCAGGGAATACATTTTCATTGTGTGTAATAAAAAAGTAACTTTTTTGAAATTTTTGAAAAAAGTGGATTTTTGGACCACTGTATTGACTATCTGCTGTATTCAGAAAACGCAAAAAAATGTTTTTTATATTATTTTTTGCTGTCGAATCGAATGGTAAAGTCAGATTTCCCAGAAATGCAGCCGTTTTTGCTCTGCAGAAAATGGGTCTCCAAATCAGTGTTTTTGGCCGACTTGCGCCAGTGGAAGGAGTTGAATAAAAGCCATTCGTTTTTTCTATGCAAAAACTTTAAAAAAAGTGATGATATCCGAAAATCAAAGATTTTTGTTTTTTTGACGAACCCTAATATTTATGTCTCAAATCTTCTAACTCTAACAGTCTGCGATTGTTTTCTATTTTTTCCTCTACTTCTCTTACTCTCAACTTTTCCATCACCGAGTTATGCCGCTTTAGCTCTTCCAACTCGTCTTTCCGAGCTTTCTCAGTTGTTTTGAAATGATGCTGTTGAAGATCGTAAAGCCGGTCAATAGATCGATAGACCTTTTTGATATGTTGCTGCTGATCTTTCATAGCTTCGGAAATATCTTTTTGGATAAGCAGCTCCTCTGCAAGGGTATCGGTAGGAGAAACTTTTTGTGTGGGCAGTTCAGTTTTTCGTTTTTTTGCCCGTGGCTGATGGGGTGGAGTCTCTTCGTCAATTTTGTCAGCATTCTTTTCTACCACATCGTCTACCAGTAACAAATCTAATGCGCTCTCAATGTTTTCTGGAGTTTGCACCGCCATTATGGAAGAGCCTAGTCCGAATCTTTTTGCCACACCTTCAACTGAGTCTTTCATACCAACTAAATGGTAAATAGTCTCTTCAGTGGCCGAAAGCTTCCGCTCAATATTTGGGCCGCCACCAGTTCCTTTAATGGCTTTAAGATTTTGGGACGCCTTGTGCCGCACATACTTCTTTTGATCAGCCCAAACCTGTAAAATATTTTGCACTTATATATTTTTAAGGACAAACTTTATCATTCTTACCTTCTTCCATTCGGAAACATTTTTCGATGGTGGCCCTGCTGAGTTCAATTCCTTCTCCAAATTGCGCCAAACCCTGTTGAGCTCCTCCTTGCTTCCTTTATAAAAACCGCACGCAATATCTGGGGGCGTTTGCATTTTATTTAAAAGCATCTCTATCTGCTGCTTATTTGATGTTCTTGACCTGAAAGTAAGAATAATGCCATAATAATAATTAAAATAACAATAATTAAATAATTTTTTATAGAAAATATTAAATACTTACATTTTTGCACAGAGCTCCCTTTAAATTTTTTGGCGGAATAATTCATAACAAATGCTATCACAATCTCCCTATTATTGACATTCATAATACCTACTTTTTTCCCAGGGAAGAGTTTCCCATTTTCGAAGTTCATTTAGAATAAGGGAAAAGAGAAAAAATTCCCGCGGAGATTTTATTAAGAATAGGGGAACAAGGAATTGTTATTGAGAATTGGGCTGTATATAACCACCCAAGCAGAAAAATACGATCGGCACAATGTTGGCATACCGTTGGCGATGGTCGGTTATGCGTTGGCAGAACGTGGGATTAACAATATTGACAGTATTGTCCTGTTACCCGATTGATAACAGCGGCCAACCGTTGGTTGTCGTTAACTTGCCAACGTTTTCACAAAGTTGTCAATATTGAATAAAAGGTGGTCTAAAAATAGATTTTCAAATAAATTTTTTTTTCAAAAAAATTAAAAAAAATAGTTTTTAGTATTTTTTTTTTAAAAACATGGTTCTGATGGGAATTGAACCCAGGCCGCCAGGTTGTCAGCCGCGATCTCTACACACTAAGCTAACAAGACTTGTAATATCTAATAGCTAAAAAATTAGATCAATGATAACAGCAGTTGTAGCTAACTTACAAGCGTCGGCAAAAGGTTGGTTGACACTAAGCGGCCAACATTGTCATGATGTTGGAAAAGCCAAAGAACTGATGGTCTAAAAAACTTAAAAAAACCTTTTTTTGGCAAAAAAAAATTTATTTAGAATAAAAGTGTTAATTATAATTTAAACAAAACATGGTCGGGCTGTGACTCGAACCCGGGCCGTCAGATTGCCAGACAATCGCTTTACACACTAAGACATGTAGTACAACATAGCTTGAATAATAAATGAATGATAACAATGGCTAATATGTAAATATCGGCATAACGTCTGCTGGACCTCACTTGCCAACGTTGGCGTAACGTCAGAAAAACCAAAATATAGATGGTCAAAAAAGTTTAAGAAAAATTATTTTATAAAAAACAATTAAATTTAATAAAAAGAAATGTAATTTTATAAAAAAAATATATAAAAAAAATAAAAAAAGAAAACAAAAAATTGTTTGTTCGTGACCAGAATCGAACCCGAGACCTTCCGACTTTACCTTGTATTAACAAAGCGTAATAATTTTTACAAAATCAGTGCTCTGCCAGTGTTTTGTTTTTGCTACAGTTGGCAATTTCTGTCTGGGCACTTATTTGGTAATGAAAGATTTTGCTGGGCTATTAAGGCAGAATATTTAGGATGACCATTTTTTTCTGACTTCAAATCAGTACAAATTTAAAAAAAATACTATCATAAAAAAAATTATTATGCAGCCAACCTAATTTGTAGTCAACCGAATAGTTTGGTCGAGGCAACAAATTTTTCGTTTAACCATCATACCATCCTAAAAAAGCTTATTTCGCATGAAAAAATCCAGTTTTTTAAGAACAGGAAACGGACTAATTATTTAGAAATTTCAATGATCTGTTACCATGTCTTTTCTAATTTTTTTTGTAACAGGTTGATGAAATATAGCCATGCTACGAATGGAGTCAAATATGACCCCAGGATAGTATAAACGTTAACTCTTCCGAATTTTTATTCAGGCCAACGAATTTCTGTTGTCACGAGCAAATTGCATTTTCTAAACTAATTTTCTGTAGATACAAACTAACCAGTCGATTGGCTACAAATTTAGCTGTCAGAACAAATCTTTTTTCTCTTTGCTATTTTCTGCATGATTTCTGAAATAGAAAAACTTCACATTTTGGCTACGTTTTACTACAAAAACACGTAACGTTTTTAAAAATGAAAATCTTAAGGTTTTGGGTACTTTTTCTATTGAAAATCCCACAGATTCGAAAATTTTTTCATGGAAATACCCACATACATATATTTCTTTAGATTTTAAGGATTTTTGTACGGAAAGATCTTCAGCTTTTGATATCGTTTCCTACATTTAGAAAACAGAATCATTCTGTTAACGGGATAATTAAGATATTTTTATCGCAGTCAAATAACTGTTGTATCAACTGATTTTCTATTATCGCAATGGAACCATTTGATAAATTCGGTTGTCACCACGAATCTTCTCTGTGTATGAAACTACATATTAGATTTATAAATTTACATGTGGAAAAATCATTTTGAATGCTTTGTGGTAGAGAAAACCTCTCACATTCACAAAAATGTATCCTATAACTGCAGAACTTTTCTGAGTGTAGAACAATATAGTAAACAATAAAAGTGATATTAGGTGTAAATTTTGATTTCTCAATTTTAAATTTATTATGGAATAAAATTTACATAAATTTGTTTTTATTAAATTAATAATTATTTTTTAAAATAATTTTTATTTATGTTATTTTAACTACATTTGCAGTTATTTGTCGAGTTTTACAATAATTTGCATGTACGTTGTTTTAATTGCATTTGTAGTTGTTTTTACTACATTTGTCAGTTGATTTTTAACAGTTAAAAATAACTTCACATTGCAGTTGATTTAAATGCAAATGTAGTCTACACCTTTTTAACTGCAAATGCAGTTATTTTAACTGTAATTTGCAGTTGATTTTACCTACATAATTCCCTGAGTGAAACAATATCAATTAATAATATTTCCCCCTGTTCCCATTTTATCTTCAGAATAAAAAATTATAAAGTTAAACATTTAGAATATTTTTGGTGTTCTGGGAGTTTCAAACAGAACAATTTATTCTTTTTACTTCTGTTTTATTTCGTCCACAAAAACCTTGTCGAAAGTAAATAGAATGTACTTTTTTCCTAATAAAAGCTTACTTATCAGCAAAAACACATTCTAGATTTTTGGTTTGGAATGTTCTTTATTTAATGCGATAAAAATTTTGAAATTTGTACAACAACCCAGCAAAAATATTATGGAGTACTTCAAAAAGAATGACTATTTTATCTACATCCAATAAAATAATATACAAAAATAAAATAAAACAAATACAACAACACATAGCGACTTGACGCACAAGCATAGTTTTCTACTGAAAAATTGTTAAATTTACAGCAGTATCGGATCTTTCCTATGACACGCACTTGTTAAATTCATTGATGGAAATGCCAAATTATTATTATTTTTGAGTTGTGTTTGTTCTGGAGCTGTTAGTAGTTCAAAATTTGGCATTTCCATCAATGAATTTAACACGTGCGTGTCATAGGAAAGATACGATACTGCTGTAAATTTAACAATTTTTCAGTAGAAAACTATGCTTGTGCGTCATGTCGCTATGTGTTGTTGTATTTGTTTTATTTTATTTTTGCATTATCTTATTTTGAATGTAGAGAAAAAAGTCATGCCTTAAAAAGTGGATGTTCTCTTTTTGCAGGGAATTAATACTGAAAAATCCAATTTAAAAAAAAATACTCCAGAATTCTTAATTTTTCTTTTTTGGCAGTAAGAACAAGCACAAATAAAAAATCTCATATTTGCTTTGTATGCAATTAATTTTTAAGAAAAAACATTTCAAATTGAAAGAAAAAAAATATTTAATACTTATAATACTATACGGCCACTTTTATTAACTCTTAATCTAATAAAACACTAAAGGGTTTGTTAAGGGTTAACGTTTTTCTTAACTAGGTGCAATTCCCAATATTATCAATATCTTTCTCAAAAAATACCCAATTTAGTTTCGGAAGATTATTATAATTTTTTCTTTTGTTTTTAATAAACATAAATGTGTTTTTAAATGGTTTTATTTGTTTTTAATGAACACAACATTAATAACTTCATTTATTTTTATTACCCTATAAAAAATCTCAAAAACGGAAACTTTGCCGAAAGTAGGCAACTCTTACTTTATTTTCTCTCCTGGATGACAGTACTGCCACTGCGAACCAAAAAAAAAACGGTATCAACTTTATTTGCTTAATAATTAAATAAGGTAAATGCAATATTAAAATTTTTTATAAAATTAATTATTTTAAAACAAATTCTTTAATTTTTTTATTATTTGCGAACACAACTTTATATTTTGACGGATAGATTAATTCTGTGTACACTTTTTTTAATTTCGTAAATTTAAAATCTGACCTCATACAAAAAGTTAAAAAAAATATTTTTTTTTTTGAATAATTGGTTTTTTATATGAAATGTTATTCTTATTTACGATATATGTATGTACATTAGATCATGCATTTTTTAAAGCTTTTAAGTGATACCTAACATGATAAATTTTTGTTGTTTTGATGTAAAACAATTATTCAAATTATTTACACTAACAAATTAAGAGTTATTAGTCGAAAAAAGAATCAATATTAATTAATGAGGAAGTAATATCATAAGCACTGAGCAGGGCAGCGACTTTTATGCATGTTTGTAGTCGTTAATCCAAAATTGAGTTTAACCAAATACTTTTCCGAATCAAAGAATTTGCAACAAAATGGCATCGATTTGTGGTTGCATATTTTTGCATATTTTGTTATAAATGCATATTTTGTATTTAAGTGCATATTTTTTGCATATTTTATGAATTTTATTGCATATATTTTTTAAAAACTAAAAATAAGATTTAATGAAAAATAAAGAAAAGAAGAATTTGCAAACCTTAACGCAGTACTTAACTAGAAGGAAAACATCAAGTTTCATCTACTTTAGACATTTATATTGGATTTAATTTTTAACCAAACGCTCTCAAGTAATAAATATGATTTTTAAAAGTTGATCAATTTAAAGTTAATTTTTTGGTTTTAAGCATTTATTTTTGGATCTTTAGTGCATATTTTTATTTTTTTTTTTTTTTGTTTTTAGTGCATATTTCCATTTAAGTTCAAATTTTGTATTTTTTACTGCATATTTAAAATTTTTAAGTGCATGAAAGTCGCTGCCCTGGTAATGAGTAATGCTCTTATACTTGAATATCGTTGAGTAAATTAGAACGACAAATATAAATAATTATCACCGGCAAGCCCGCCCCAGGCGGGGTATATTAAATTGACTACAAATTCGCCAAATGAGTATTTTATAACAAGAAATTAAGCTTTTTCGATAGAAAACTAAATTTACTAAATTTTTTGTGAAGAATTTTTTTGTAAGTTTTTTTTTAGTTAGAAATAATAGATGGTGGTAAGGATGTTAATTGGCTAAACCTTTATAAATAATTATATAAGATATACATTAAGCCACAGATTAATACACAGATGTGTTACCAATGACAGGTGTCAAAAAAGTATTCTCGAACCGTATGGTTTTGTTTACATGGAAGTCATGTCAAGATGGAGATAACAATATAAAATCTCCATACATTTTGTATTGTGCATTTTTTGTATATATTTGTCTCTTTTTAGACTTTTGTGCTTTCTCTTTTGAGTTTTTCTTAAATTATTGCATTTCATTTTGCTCATTTTCTATCGGCCATATTGCCCAAAACAGCTGATTCATATCTGTGTATAATCTGTGCATTAAGCTATAGAAGAATGCTTGTCGAAGAATATAACTTAAACGACATTTTTTTCTCAATTATCCAGCTGACGGTTTATGTATACCATGCTGTAACTTTCTTTATATTGTTATTATTTTTTATTGTATACAATTAAGGGGGTATCGACTCTAGGAAAAATTTTGTTTTCGAATTTTTTTATATTTTTTCAATAAAAAATTCGAAGAAATAAAATTTCCACATGTTTTTTTAAAAAAATTTAGTCCCAAAGTAATACTCTATGTGGTAAATTTGTGTGTAACACTTTTTGTTTGCATTTTTATTAACTTGTTTTTACTAGAAATCGTATATCTTATAACAGGGCAGAATAAAAAGATAAAAACTACTTCAAAAGATGTAAGAATTGCACGCAGTTTTCAAAGAAAAGCCAATGACGATTCCTTGATGGATGTTGAAGACACGTCATTACGGGGCAGGTGCTGATGGCTTAATATAAGTTATAAAAGTAATCAATATATATAAAAATGGGGAAAAATACGAAATAAATTAAAAAATGTACAAAATTATAGCATTTTTACAAAATAATATGAGTAGTATTATGTATAATAATTAGGGTTTTTCTTTTCCCGGACTTTTTCATTTCCCGGGACAGCGGGATTTTTTTCAGAATTTCCCGGGATCCCGGGAATTCCCGCTCGTTAGAAAATATATAAATTCGACATATGTTGTACTTTAAAAACTCGATTTCTGTTAAAACACCGTCCGACAAAGTTCATCTTTTGGTTGTACCCATGAGAAAATGTACTTAATATATTCCAAAGGATGGCTAAATATACAGTATCCATGTCTTACACTTTTTCTAGATCAATTCGTTTACCAATTTAAATCGTGAATTAATATTTAGGTAATATATTTGTATGGAAGGCCGTCTTAATTTTAAATAACTCTTAGAAATATATTAACTAAATATTAATTGGCGGTTTAAACGAATTGATATAGAAAAAGTGAAAGACACGGGTATTTTATTTTCATCCCTTTTTTCAGGATATATTGGAATAGTTAATGGATGCAAACTTGTGTCGGACCAGTTTTATAGTCACAACTCAGATCGATTTGTTGCTTAAGTATTTCTTAAATATGAAATCCAAAAATTTCTATTTCTAGATATTTTGTTTCTTTCTATGCAGATTTTCAAAAGTATCCGTCTAGAATTATTTTTATAAAATAGTTTGAAAGTGAGTATTTTTCACACAAATTTTTAGGCAAATTCGCATTATTCGTTTTATAAAAATAGGCTCTAAAACATTATTAAATAATTTCTTAACTTAAATTGGTTTTCTTGAATATACATTTTTTATGCCACAGCTACTTAAAAATACATTATAGAATTTTCATATTTAGTGGCATTTTAAATTAACATATAAAAAAATCCAAAATAATTTTAAAAAGCATCTGATGGATTATTTTGAAAACAAATATTTAAAAAATACAATTGAAATAATGGAATAGCAATTGAACTTTAAATGAAATTATTTTAAGTTAAAGAAACTCAAAATACTTATGTCAATTGAAAATTCGAAAATATTACCAATTTTTTTAATTTTTAACAATTTAAAAAAAATTAAAAATTACAATTCCTTTAATCTGTTCATATAACGTGTTTCTATATACTCAACAGTTTTGCCGGTAAAAATAAATGTATGAAGAAAAAAATATTTTTTGCCTAAAATATTAAAAAAAAGTAATAAACAAAAGGTTATTGATTTTTATGGTAGCGGTAACAAACATTTATTTTTACCGGCAAAACTGTTGAGTATATAGAAAAACGTTATATAAACAGATTAAAGGAATTGTAATTTAATTTTTTTAAGATTGTTTGAGCAAAATCGGACTAGTGGTTCTCCAGTTATGTCAAAAAAAGATATATCTCGATTCCTAGGGGTGACCCAGCGAAACGCCGGGACACGTATAACTTGTTTTTGACCGATATAACATTTCCCGTTGGTTTCATCCCATGCCAATTTTGAATGTCGCATAGTGTAATCATTTTAAAGAAAAAAGTTTTTTCCGAAATATGTACAAGTGTTTTTGTTGGTAAACATGGTAATGGCAGATAAAATTTTTTTCTGTTTAACTAAACCAAATTCAACTGCCATCCGAAAACAATTTGGCCTAATTCAGTTTATTAAATTTTAAATCGTATTTTTTTTAAATTTAAATATTTTTTGTTTAAATTAGCTTAAAAAATCAATGCTTTAAATTTAAATAAAGCTTCCAAAATTTCATTAAAACTAGCTAAAACTTCTATAAAAGAATAAAAAAAATCCCGGGAAATCCCGCACAAAATTCCCGGGATTGCGGGATCCGAAAAAGGGCGGGATTCTCGGGAATCCCGTCCCGGGAATTCCCGGGACATAAACCCTAATAATAATATATCTACCATCGTTTTTAAGATTATTAGGTTTAATATATCAAATACCCATTAACCGATTCGTCCCAAATATGGTGGACATGTTGTAAGTTAGGAGATATAACTTTTCTTCATTCACAACTTTTTGAAATTTTGCTGTTTTCTTACCTTAAAATTAACTTTAGGCTTCAAACGCGTTTTATCACAACCATGAGTTCAAAATCGGCTGCCAATATAAAGTCAAGGTGGGTTACCCTATTTCGATCCGGTTTTTTTCTTTCGTAGTCAACAAAAAACTGTAGTCCTTATCATGGCCCTTTTTTGAATTTTATATTCCCAAGTAAAATTGTTTTTTATTGCCTTTTTAGGAATATTCAAGTTTGTGTGGCAACTTTGTTTAAAAAAAATTTTAAAAATAAAAATCGGGCCACGATAAGAACTAGAGAATTTATCTGGTATTAAGAATCACTTTACATTTTTATTTTCGAATAATTAATGAAGGCTGTACAGTGGCAGCCGATTTCGCCTTTTTTAAAAAAGGCTAATAATGCAGTGGCAACCCTGGCGATCTTGGTTGGATAAATTTAAAACTAATATTTTTTGAAAATACTACAATAACACATATTTTAAATAAAAATATAATATAGTAAAAATATTGTTATTTTAATGTTTGACAACCGTTTAAATATGCCCCTTAAAATTCTGTTGTTACAGTATTTACCCCATAAGATTATATAACTTTGAAAACAAGAAATAAAGAAACTCTAAACTATTTTGCATTAGAAAAATTTATATTTTTTTATCAAAACGTAAAAAGATTGATTTTGTTAAGAACCGATTGAATACCGGTACGATACGGGTTATCAATTTCAAAAGGTTTTCAAACGGATAGCGGTATTGTAGAGGTATCGGGTGCCAACCATCCTAAAATAAATTTTTAAAAAAATTTACAAAAAAATCGAGATGATTATTTTATATTTTAACTGATGATAAAAATCAGTAATTACACTGTGCACGAAAAGGAGACTTTTTCCCGACAGGTGGGGGACCCAGTGGGTAAAACTAATTCGGGTACGCTGAATCTAGTGGTGCCAACCGTTTTTCTAGGTTAGCTCTTAAAAAAAAGATATTTGAGTTTGAAAATTATGGTTTCAAGCAATAAAATATACAATTTTGTATGGAAAATTTCGAAGTGTCCTCACATTTTCACTCAGAACTTTGAACCGCTGCACCGATTCTGATCATTTTTAACCCAAAGCTGACTGGGGGAATAACAAATAACCTGGGCAAAAATAAATGGTCAAAAAGTTAGATAAATCGGGTTTTTTGCGGTCCTTGGACCCAGAATATTGAAACACAAATAGCTTTTTTTAAGAGCTAATCTAGAAAAACGGATTGCACCACTGGATTCAGCGTACTCGAATTAGTTTTACCCACCTGGTCCCCCGCTTGTTGGATTTTTCAACTAGCACAGTGTTATTAGTAACGCATTATCTTTGGTTTAAAAAAATCGAAAAATAACTAGTTATTGGTAAGTCTGTATCATATGTTTTAAAATAATGCAGAAAGTAAGTCGGTGTCATTACTGGCAGTCCAAAAAATAATGATATGTCATTACCGTTTCTACATTGGTTGTTTAGAATTTCTAAAAATGTTAAGTAAATTGTAAATTTGCGGACATCTTAACATGTTATCGTATTAATTTCTCTCAATCCGAAATGGATTTAGGAGGAAAATCAGGTGGTTAAAAAATACGTCTAATTTAGAGAATCGAATGTTGCTACGCTCGCTTATTAAAAAATTTTGAAAGCTAGTAATATTTTTGGAAATTAAGTTTAGTAACGTTATTTCCAGGGTTGGCAGGCAATACCGCTAAAATAACGTTATCGATTCAAAACCCTTTCAACTGACTACCGTTACCCCTAAAATACCGTTAACGAAATACCCGGAAAACCGTTATCCTTAGAATACCGTTACCGAAATAACTGAAATACCGTTATCCTTAAAATACCGATACCGAAATAAATGAAATATCAATACCCTTAAAATACCGTTACCGAAACAAAGGAAATATTGTTATCCCTAAAATACCGTTACCGTTATTTTTAATTTTCTGCTTTTGCTAATTTCACGTGGTTATTGAGTATTTTTTGTACATTAAGTTGATAAATTGGTTCTGTTTTTAGACTCGTTTGTTTTTTGTAAAAAAAAATTGCGGGATGCATCGAAATAACTGACTACCGTTACCCTTAAAATACCGTTACCGATATAACTGAAATACCGTTAACCTTAAAATACCGTTACCGAAATAACCCAAATATCGTTATCTTTAAAATACCGTTACCGAAAGAACTCAAATACCGTTATCCTTAAAATACCGATACCGAAATAAATGAAATAGCGTTACCCTTAAAATACCGTTACCGAAATAACCTAAAATATCGTTACCCTAACGATAACCGCATTCGTTTCGGTTACCATCCATGGTTATTTCTTTGTTATTCCCGCATTCAAAATGTTTTAAAATTTTCTGATACCAACTTAAACATTATTCGTATTAAAGGTATTCATTTAAAGTATTTACGCTTCGTATACTGTGTATATGTTGCAAGTTTACTCACTTAATGTCAAAACTAATTTACTAGCCCTGGTAAATATGCGCTTACATTTTTATGTGTAAACTTTTTCGTATTTATACACACATTTGAATATTGTCAAAAATAAAATTATTTTGTATTGTTTTGTTTGTTGTTTTTTATTTTCTGTTTTATTTGTTTTTAACCCTTAAATGCATGATGCAGCCATTTGGCAACATACCGGTTTTTTACTTAAAAACCCACTTGATGCACAAAACTGTATTTTTGGGCATTAGGGGCCCCTTCTGTACATAGTGTTCCTGTAGTTTAGCGTAGAATTTTTAAACAGTTAGATTAAAAATCTTGGTTTTGCTCTGTATATTTGTGCAAAATCTAAATCACGCGTTTTTTTTTTGACAAAAAGTGTAATATTCAAAAATATTTGTTTAAATATTTAAAATAAAATTCATTTTGGCGACAATAAATGTATAAATTATAGTTTATAGATTTTTTTGTTTTTTTTTTCATACACGTTAAAATAATCTCAATTTAGCTATTTTTCAATAAAAATCACCTTTTTTTAAAATAATTTTTTTTTGTATTTTTCTTGAAATGTACACGCTATTAGAAATGATATACAAAAAAATGGTTAAAATCGAAGAGATCATGCATTTAAGGGTTAAATGCTACAAATCTAAAAAATTCTGTGTTTAATTTATCAAAATATCAAAAAAGTGGCTAAATGCAAAATTGAAATGTGAATAGTTTTAAAAGGTGCGTTCATTTAAATAAACATGTAAAGTTACAAATATACGCGATTTCAAAAATACACGGTTTACGAGGGCATAAATGCAGTTAGATGAATACCACTATTGTAATTTTGCTTAAAAATAATCAAACAATGAAAAGAACAACTGTAAGAGTAATATTTCTTTTTATTGTGAAAAGTGGGAAAAAAATTAATAATTTACGTTTTTTCGTTAATAATGCGGCCAATGTGAATGTAAACTCCGCTTCAGAATTTTCTGCAAAGCTTAACTCCAGGTTTTTAGATTCATTATTTTATGTATGAGCGGAAATTAAATTTGAAAATTTGATGCTTTGTGTACTTTTAAGTTGAAATTTCTGGCCAATATTGGTGCAATTTGAAAACCTCTGGTAAGTATTTACTATAGCAATTGCTGATGATGCACGAGGGATATTTCTTCAATCAGACGTCACCTTTGATGTATAAAGTTGAGAAAATTTTACTAAAAAAAGAAAGAAAAAAACATAAGAAATCAGTGTTTTCTGAAAAAGATTCCAATAAGGTAAATTTGCATTGAGTTTATCCAACGACTATAAATTAAAAGACTACCCAAATCTCCCTACCTCTGTTAAATCACTCTCTTCTTAATTTGTATCGAAAAATTCAGCCATAAGAACTACACACGTCTGCAAAGCCTAACATTTTTCGATACAAATTGTCAATGTTCAAAAGAGGCGATGAAAACCGCCTGGTTTATCTCTTAATAATCTTAACATTTCAAATAATGGTGTTTAAAAAACAATATCAAATAAAAACAATTTAAGAGTTTTTTTGTATTAGAAAGAGATTATTTGAACGGTTGTCAAAAATTCAAATAAAAACGTTCATAAAATTAAATTTTTTATGTAAGACATGGTATTGTTGTGTTTTAAAAAATATTAATTTTAAATTCCGTCGACCACAATCGCCATTGTTGCCAATCCTTTGGGTGGAAACTTTAATTTAGAATTGGTATTTAGAGCAGCTTCCCTAAAGTGTCGTTAACTATTTCACTTAAAAAACTTTTCATTTAAAACGCTTCTTGTTGGTAAATTCAAGTATTGTCTTATTATTAGCAAAACGTAATTTTTTCTGAAAAATTAAAATTTTAAATTTTGATCGGCGATCTTCTCTTTTTTAACTACAAATGGCAACTAATAGCAAAATTTAGCAGTTGGAACACGAATTTACCGCGAAAAGTCTTTTTTTAACATTTTAGAATTTACGAAAACGCAAAAAACCTGAAGAAGCAAAAGTAAAACGTAACGAAATTGCACATCGAAATCATATTAATTTTATGCGAAATATGTG
Source organism: Leucophora obtusa (assembly GCA_949987735.1). Classification (NCBI taxonomy): domain Eukaryota; kingdom Metazoa; phylum Arthropoda; class Insecta; order Diptera; family Anthomyiidae; genus Leucophora; species Leucophora obtusa. Next base: position 14,223,964 of record OX465300.1, read on the forward strand.
TTAAAACCTTAAATTTGCTCTCTAACAAAAACTTTTTAAGTGAAATTATTAACAACAGCATTCTTAACTTATAATTAATTATGTTTATCTGTTATATTTGGTCTAAATATGCAAAAATATCATTTACTTCTGGAGAAGCAATTTGCGTTTTCAATTTCACTTTCAAGTGAAATTGAAGTCTGTGACATGCCTGTATATCTACAAAATTTTTGTTATTTTTAAGTTAAATTTAGTTGCTACAATCAACGAAACTGGTTGCTAAAAATAATAAACTGCAGATTTCACAAGACTAGATTTTTATTCTTATTAAAAAAATTTAAAAAAAGGTTTCCAAATTTTAAATTTTTTGTGATTTTTTAGTCTACTAATTATTATTTATTTCTGATTTTGGCAGGTTAAGTCATTAACTAAAATTTATTCAAATATAACTAAAATTAATAGTTTTGTTTTTGCTGTTTTTATCTTACTAATATTTTACAAAAGTCATCTGATTGCATTTTTTTATGCAAGGTAATTTTTAAATAATTTTTAGTAGTTTTAACTAAAATTTATACGTTTCTCTATTGCCGTATGAGTTAGATATAACAGAACTCTTTATTTTTTATGAATTTTTATTTGTTAATTTATGATGATAAAAAAATTTTTTGGTACTATAGACTAGAGTTGTGAAATTTCGATACTTTTTGAGAACTCAATACTACTCAATACTTTTCAATTCAGTACTCGATACTACTCAATACTTTTAACGGTTTTTTTTTGAATTTAAAAATAAAAATGTTATTAATTCGTATTTAATAGGAAAAATAATAACAATTCACATACACGTGTTAAATAATTATTTTTACTAACATGTTAATTAATTTAAAACAATTTAAATAAATTTATTAAATAATTTTTCACAAAAATTCCTTACAAATTTCTTTGCTTCACAAATAGAGTTGTATTTTCAGAGTTGTATTTTTAGAGTAATAGTTCGGTAAGATCCTCTCACAAAATGACAAATTTACCCAATAGTACGGGAACGCAAAAAACCACTTTTCTAACTCAAAAACTTATTTCAAAGAATAATGTGAAACAGTGATGGGACTTGAAAATGTTTCTTTTGTACCAAGTGTGTGACTAAAATGTGCCAAATGGGCCTTTATTGTGCCAAAACTCAATTTGGGAATGCAGCCAATGAATGAATTCTTTAGGAATGGTTGCACGGAATTGTATACATATAAACATTTTCTAAAACTGAATTAAATTTTACATGAATTAAACTTAACCCTTTGGCGAGTGGCGTACATTATAATGTACGTCGACTTTATCAACTCGTCACTGATTTGCATTTTAACCAAAGCGCTATTCATTTACTGCTATCGGTTCGTTATTTTGTTCTTATTAAAATTTTATGCAGGCTGTGAAATTTCAAAATAACATGAGATCAGTAGGGTGCGTTTTGTCTTGTGATCGTCAACGCTACAGAGAATGTGTTGGAAGTTAGAAGTTAAAAAAAGGCTAAATTTTAGGCTCAAAAATTTTGTGATGAATCAAATTCAAAAATTCAAAGGATTTTATGTAGAGATTAGTAATGGATAAAATATAAAATTAAAATTTTTAAAAAATTTTAACCCGCTCGGGACCGGCAGCATGTTAATGTTTGAACTTTAAATTCAAATATCTCCGCTAGGGGGTGCTGCAAAGCCGTAAAGTATCAGTATCTTGGGCATAGATCTACATTTCCACGAAATTTGGTCGGAAAATTCCCAGCCATTAAAATTCCCGTGTCAAAGGGTTAAATTAATTATTTAGAAGCTCTGAGCTAAATTTAAAGCATATGTATTTTTATAATTCTATGGTAATATCTGCGATGGCATTTTTTAGTTTTGCTTTATTCGAAAAGGTATTTTAATACCAATAAATGCTTAGGAACTAAAAATTAAAGAATTTTTAAAGAATTGTTATTTATTAAATTTTGTAGATAACCAAAATGTGCCCAATAGTATCGGTTGTGCCATTGTACCAATCAATCTTAGATTGTGCCAAAAATCCCATCACTGATGTGAAAATACGTATAATTTCAGTTTGCAAATTGGCACAAATACACATATTTATTCGCATTTAAAAGTTGTTTTTGATTTTATTCAATTAATTCTTGCAAAAAACCAAGTTTATTTGCTTATTTCTTTATTTAATTAAAATTTTTAATTTATTTTCACAATTGTTTTTTGTTTATATTTGCATCAGCTGTTTTACCAAAGTTTACCCGAAGAAAAAAGAAAAAGTCTGGGTAAATTTTGGTAAAAAGAGAAACACTAACACACTCGCATTAGCGCTCTGATTTACCCAATTTTCGAGTACGGGAACGCTTTTGGGTAAATTTCGGTAACATTGGGTACGTACGGGAACGCACTTAATATATGAAATTTTATAAAAATATTGAAAATTTTTAAGTTTCAAAAGTACGTAGGAAATTTATAAAATATGAAGTTTTATAAAATGACTGAAACTTATTGAATTTAAGTGTCAAAAGTACAGAAGTACTTAAACCTTATTAAATTTCAGTTTCAAACTTATTGAATCAAAGATTCAAACTTATTGAATTAAAGTTTCAAAAGCACATAAGTACGTAGAAAATGTATTAACCCTCTAATGCCCAAGGCCGCCTTACGTAACACTTACGTAACTATATCCGTTAACTCATAAAAAACCTCAAAGTGGATAAAAACGCTTTTAAGACAAAAACTAACACATTACTTTTCGTATGCACGTTAACTTTCAACACGGATAATTATCAACGTTGAAACTCAACGTTTATACATTTTCACATCTAACGTAACTTATTCGCGTTACTTCCTAAGAACTTTCGATTATAACGGAAAAATTGTAAGCATAACCTGTTTAAAAATTTTTTATACTACAATCGGTTTAACATAGATTTGCTTTAAAGACTTAACGTTGATAGGCATGAGACAAAATACAGCTAATGTAAAAATATCCCAAAAACTAGACCTAAGGCATGCTAACAATGTAGCGGGCTTTGCCCGCTAGTAAATATATAAAGTTAATTAAAAAAATACCGAAACTTAAAAAAATAGGATAATAGAACTAAATGTTTGCAATGTATCAACCCTGTAGGTACTCATAAAGCTTAGCCCATACACGACACTGCATGTCGTCCAACTTGCTGGATGGACGTGTGCATTTTGTTTTTGTAATGGTCGTCAAACAAGCCCATGCACGATCAAAATAGCATTTTCGTCCAACAAATTGTACAGCATGCAGTAAAGGTATCGTAAATTACGAAAATAAGTGCTAAAATTTATTTTCAAAAGCGAAAGTTAAGTAAGAGTATGAACAGAACAAGCACGGCACGACATTTTTCATACGATTTGACAGAAAAAACCGGTGCTCGCACCGGCCTGAAATAAAACTTGTTGTAATTTTTAAAGGAAACCGTCCCTCGTGACGTGCCTGTACTGTTCATACTATAAGATCAATAATAAAAAATATTAATCATACTTTTAAAAATAAAGATGACAAAAGATGACTGATTATGAAAAAGATGACAGAAAGAGGACACAAATTTTATAGATGACAGCGAGTGAAAATAGTTGATTGTCCTCCAAAAAAGATGACGTATGGTCACCTTATGTTACCACACTTATTTAGATGTGGCTTTTTGTGTTGCAGAAGTTTGTATATAAAGCTTTACATGATGACGATCGCTATCTACCATTTTCCAGCATTTTATATATGCAATACTGAGAAATAGTACACTAATAGAAAAAAGTCCGTAAAAAATTTTGTTAAAACTACTAAAAATTAGTTTAAAATTATGCTTGCAGAAAAAAACTGCTAAATTAGCAGATTATTTTTGCTATATATTAGTAATATAGGAACAGCAAAAATAAAACTGTTAAATATACAGAATTTTAGCTATATTTGAGCTAAATTTTTGTAAATGGAGAATAGCAAATTAACCTGCTAAAATCAGTAAAAAATTTTGCTAAATAATTAGTAGCCTAAAAAATCACCAAAAAATTAAAAATTTTCAAAGTTTTTTTTTTGATTTTTTTTTAATGCAAATATAAATCGAGCCTTTTGAAAACAGCAGTTTACAATTTTTTAGCAAATATTTCTGCTGATTTTAGCAGAATAAACTGCTATTTGCAATCAACTAAATTTAGCTTAAAAATAGCAAAAATTTTGTAGATTTAACAGTTTATTTTTGCTATTTTTAGTCTACAAATATTTAGAAAAATTTTCTGCAGATTTTACAGTACAATATGCTATTTTCAATTAACTAAAGTTAGCCTAAATATAAGTAAAATTCTGTAAATTTAACAGTTTTAATTTTGCTGTTCTCATTTTAACAGTATTTACTTTTTTGCTAATTTTAGTTGTTTTTTCTGCAGCATCATTTTTAACTAATTTTTAGTAACCTTTTCTGATATTTTTACAGATTTATTTCTATGAGTGTAGACAAAGATGGTCAAAGTATGTATAGCCCTTAAGTCTCTAGTTTTAAGTATTCCAATGTCTGAATCAGGTTTTCTCTGGGTAAAAGTCCCAGATCCTAGTTTTTCTATGAAAAAGCCCTCTAAATTTAAGATTTTTTTATACACGGAGGAAAAAGACGTTTTTGTATATGTTTGGAGGTAATTATATGTATGTTTACAAACTACCATATTTGTATTTCGAGCATGCTTCCAATTATATTTTTTTTTCTAGTTACTATACATATACCGTTAAGGGGGAGACTTTTCCTGTTTTTCACCCTACCTGTGGAAATTTCCAAAAATCTCATCTTTAATACCAAATTTCAACTTCCTACCTCCATCGGTTTTGGCAGGCCTTTAAGGGGCACTTTTCGCTTCATTAATCCCCATTTTTGCAATTTCCCTGTCCAAAATTCCAAAAACCACCTTCCCGATAAGTGAGCCCATACTCCAAGGAACACATGTTTTACATTTCAGGTTTTTAGCCAACTGTTACTATTTGTGCCCCTCTCGGTAGGAATTTCCGAAAATCCATCAACAGGGAATTTCAGCTCCCTAGTTCCAGCAGTTTGAGCAGGCTGTCAAGAGGGACACTTTTTCTTTTTTGTCCCTCCCGGTTGGAATTAGGCTGGAAGAGCTTAGGTACAAAATTTCAGCTTCCTGGTTCCAGCAGTTTGGACAGGTCGTTAAGGGGCCACTTTCCCTTTTTCAGCCCCCATTTTATAACTACCCTGTCCAAAATTCAAAAAAGTATCTTTCTAATAAGTTAGCCCATATCCAGGGACCCACATTTTAAATTTCAGGTTTCTAGCCGAAGGGGTTTTTACAGACCACCAAGAGGAGGCTTTTCTTCTTTTTGCCCCTCCCTTTGGGAATTAACAAAAATTCCATCTTCGCGGCTGTCTACGATGGATGAGGAACATTCATAGCAAATTTAAACTTCATTGCCTCAGCGGTTTGGGCAGGCCGTTATTGGTGTCATTTTTCACTTTCAACCCCCATTTTTACCATGTTCCTGTTGCCAAAAGGGATTGGGCAGGACGTCAAGGAGGGACTTTTCCCCTTATTTCCCCTCCCGATAGGAATTTCAAAAATTCCGTCTAAGCGGACGCCTACACAGAAGGAGGAACTCACATACCGAATTTCAACTACACAGTTTCAGCAGTTTGGGCTGGCCGTCAAGGGAGAAACATCCCCCCAAACTTAGTCGATGTCTACGACAGTGGAGGAACCTTTATACCAAATTTAAACTTCTTACCTCCAGTGGTTTAGGCAGGCAGTTAAGGGGGGCACATTTCCAATTTGTGAGACCCTCTATGGGGATACTTTTCTTCTTTTTGCCCGTTCCGGTAGGAATTTCTAAAAATCCCGTCTCAGCGGACGTCTATGCCGAATATCAAGAAACCTTGTTTTAGTGGAGATATCCGTGGGGGGGAGGAAAAAAAGTACTTTTTGTGAAATTATATTTCTTTTCAATGGTATCTTTTTAAATGGTACTTTTTGGAAAACGGAACCCGTCTTTCCGGAGGAGGAACCTACATACCAAATTTCAACTTTCTAGCTTCAGTTGGGCTGCGCGATGTTGAGTCAGTCAGACAGTCACTCACGTTATTCTTTTATATATAGAGATATATTATTATACCCTACACCACTACGTTGAGGGGGTATTATAAGTTTGTGCTGATGTTTGTAACACCAAAAAATATTGGTCCTAGACCCACTTTATAGTATACCGATCGGCTCAGAATCACTTTATTTCGATTTAACGATGTCCGTCTGTCTGTCCATGCATTCTTGTGCGCACTCTACAGGTCGCAAATATTAAGATATTTTGATGAAATTTGGTACACCGACTTATGTCGGCCCAATAACGACGCCAATTGATTTTGGTTAAATTCGGTCCATGTTTAGACCTAGTGCCCATATAATGGTCCCCCGCAAAATTGGCTTGTTTGCACGCTGCAGGTCGCAAATACGAAGATATTTCAATGAAATTTGGTACACATTTGTCCCAAGGAAAAAGCCTATTGATTCTAGATAGGATCGGTCCATATTTCCGTCTGTCCGTCTGTCTGTACATGCATTCTTGTGCGCACTCTACAGGTAGCAAATATTAAGATGTTTTGATAAAATTTTGTACACCGACTTACGTCCGCCCAAGGACTATTGACTTTGGTTAAAATCGGTCGATGTTTAGCCCTAGTGCCCATATAAGGGTCCCCCCAAAATTGGCTTGGTTACACGCTGCATGTCGCATATATGAAGATATTTCAATAAAATTTGGTTCGTTGACTCACATGGTCCCAAGGGAAAAGCCTATTGATTCTAGATAGGATCGGTCCATATTTGGAATTTTTCGATAAAAAGATCCTCAGAATCTGATGATTTTTCGAAAGGAAAAAGTCCTCAGAGCTTGAGGGGTTTTCCCTTGGAAAAAGTTCTTAGAACCTCAGGGGTTTTCTATAGGAAATGTCCTAAATCGAAGGAATTCTATATTAAATAGTCCTTTGAATATACACTCAAAAAAGTTTGACAGTTACTACATGACAATTGTTTGTGTAGTAATTAGAAGTTATTGTTTTTAACAGTAATTTTCTATGAAAAAATACAAAACAACTTTTATGACAGTTATTTAAGAAAACAAGTTATTTTTTTAATAAAATATACTCTTATAATATCAAAAGAAATCACTGTAAAAACAGTACACTCAGGGAATTATGCAGGTATAATCACTGCAAATGACAGTTAAAAAAGCTGCATTTGCAGTTAGAAAGGTGTAGACTACCTTTGCATTTAAATCAACTGCAATGTGAAGTTATTTTTTTCATTTAATTTTCTTTATTCAGTCTATGGAACATAATTTCCTTACAGACTATGATTAAATATTAAACTAATATTTATAATTATTTTAAAACTAAAGGCTTTTGATAAAGCTGGAATGGTCGCACTAGGCTTGGCAGACGTACTGTTTTCAGCAGTACGCGTACTTTGTTTTAATAATTATACTGCTTCCTGCATAACTACTAAAGAAGTACGCAAAAGTACTTTTTTTTGCTTCTGTACTTCTTTTTGTACTTTTTTTTTGTTAACAACATTAAATAAGAGAAAACCTTTTCTTATTTGATAACACTATCAGATTTTTTAACTTTTAGATTTCATTAAAAGCACTGTTTCTCAGAAGTTTTGCCTCAATTTTTATATTTTTTAAATCAACAGAAGTTAAGCTTTAATTTGAATTTAATAATGTCTTTTAATATTTAAGAATATATCCAGAATTTTGTAAGAATTCAGAAAATTAAATTTGTTTTGCATTAAAGGAATTAAATATGCTAAAAATCCCAAACGTAGTTTACATTTTTTTCTTGTTTAATCCTTTTTAATTTTGATGGATTTCGTTGCTTTTTATTATTATATAAACAATACACTTTAATTAACTATGTTTATTTTGTATCAAAGTTGCAAAACCATTATATATGTTCTAAAATATTTAAAAGGCAAATCAAAATTTTAGTTTTAGTTTTAATATTTTGTTTTTAATTTATATGAAAACTCGATTTTATTTGTTAAAATATTAACTGAAAACATTAACATAAACCCCAATTTTTAATGAAAAAAAAATAAAATTTTGATTGAAATTTCGATTTATTTTTTAAATATTTTAGGATATATCCAATGTATTTCGACACAAGATTAAAAACGTTATAATACCCAAATGGAAACTTTACTACATAGATTTCAAAACCATAAATATTTTTTAAGATTTTGAGTTTCAATTCAAATCGAAAAATATTTAAAGCTGCGATTTTATGTTTATTAGACTCTTGTCAACGAAGTTAAATATTTTTAATCTGCCATTACCGTCTTGAAGAAAAGGGGATTTTGTGGTATTTATAACCAAACAAATAGTTTTTGGATATTCGAATGTTTTAGGGGTAAAAAGGACGCTTAGAAATCTCAAATGGTGTTTTTTTTTTACTTTGAGGGCACTTAAAAAGATTCTGAAGTTAAAATATAAATATATTCACAACTGAAGAATTGGTGGCGAAAAGGGTGATTGGCATATTTTGTTATCAATTACAAAGTACATAAATACTGAATTTTAAGATTTTTTAATGAAAAAAATGTACTTCTTTTTTAGTAATTGTACTGCCTTTTTTTCCTCGATGTACTTTATTTGTCGATTTCATTTCTGGCAACCCTAGGTCGCACCCTCACATTTACAGGCCACAAGGACGGCTTTAAAAGCTCATTGTAGAATTTTGCAGAGATCCCAATTTTAAATGATATTTTCTTTATTAATTTTAAATCAGTACCTATCCTTTTTTTACCAATTTATAGCATTGTAAATGGATTTTTTTAATATTAGCGTATTTCGCAATATATTCTGTTATTTGTTGAGCTGTTACACTCGGCTTAAATGAGGACAAATGAACCCATTTTTTATTAGCAATAACTTCCAATTCATTGTTGTTATTGTGCCCAAAAACAATATGTTTGCGCTTTCTTTTTGGGTTTACTTTCATCCATTCAGAATTGTTTTTTGGGATGTCATTATCTACTTGAGAGTATGCAGTAGCAGCAGTATCAGTATTGTCAGAATAACAAATACTGTCTCTCCTTTTGCGTGGCCTTGAAAACATTAAAATTAACATCACTTGGTTAAGAAGCAAAAACATCATTATAACAATCGTCGTCAGACTTTTAAGAACAACAAATACTGACTCTCCGTATACGTGCACGAGTATGATTACTTGGTTCAGCAGCAACAACTAAAGCATTATGACAATGATATGCATCAGGGATGATAAATGGGATTTTTAAAATAGTACCAACCAGCTTAAAAAATAGTACTTTTTCGACCTCTATAGTACCAAAAAAGTTTTTCATTTAATTTTTTTTATCATTATAAATTAACAAATAAAAACTCATAAGAAATAAAGAGTTCTGTAGTGAGATTCTCTAACTTTTTAACGACAAAATTCGGTAGCTAAGTTGTCAGTTTACTATGAAAACTTGTCAATTTAACTACCGAATTTTGTCGTTAAAAAGTTACAGAATTGCCCATCTGGTATATCTAACTCATACAGCAATAGAGAAACGTAAAAATTTTAGTTAAAACTACTAAAAATTAGTAAAAATTACCTTGCATAAAAAAATGCAATCAGATTACATTTGTAAAAGTACATTTGTAGTAAGATAAGAACAGCAAAAACCAAACTATTAAATACATATACAAAATTTTAGTTATATTTGAATAAATTTTAGTTAACAGAAAATAACGACTTAACCTGCTAAAATCAGAAAAAAATAATAATTAGTAGACTAAAAAATCACAAAAAAAAATTAAAATCTTGAAAGCATTTTAAAAATTTTTTTTAATAAGAATAAAAGACTAGTCTTCTGAAATGAGCAGTTTATTATTTTTAGCAACCATTTCCGTTAATTTTAGCAGGATAGACTGCTATTTGCATTCAACTAAATTTAACTTAAAATAACAAAAAATTTGTAGATATAACAGTTTGTTTTTGCTATTTTTAGTCTACTACTTAATATTAATATTTTCTGTAGATTTTACAGTAAATTTGCTATTTTTAATGAAGTAAAAGTAACTTAAATATAACTAAAATTTTGTAAGTTTACAAGTTTAGTTTTTGCTGTTCTTATATTACTAGTATTTAGCAAAAAAATCTGCTAATCTCCGAAGCTTCTTTTGTAAGTCTGTTTTTTTTTTTGCTATTTGCCCTTTTCTGCTATTTTTACAGGTTTGTTTCTATGAGTGTAGGGTTGAAAATTGTAAGTCCTTGAAAATCGTATTGAATTACGTTTTATACTGAAGTTAGACTGAGCAAAAACTACCTAGTTTTTGTACAAAACTAGTTTTTATTTGTTTTTATGTATGCGTTTTGACAAGTAAAAACTAGCAACTTATTGCAAAGATTAATTTTAACTTGAGTTTTCAATAGTAATATCCAGGGCAAGTTTTTTTTGGCATTTGCCATTTTTTCACTTATTTTGTAAAAATGCCATTTTTACAAATCCTTGCCAAAAAGGCCATTTTGTCTATTTTTTTAGACTTTTCATTAAAAAAAATGCTATAAAATTCAGTAAAAAATTAATCTTTGCAAATAATTTTTGGAAAAAATTTACAAAAAAAAACCATTTTTTTTAATATTTAATAAACTTCCAATTTTTTTTAAATCCTACTAATATACGGCGAATGCACTTTGGCAGTTCAAAAGTAAATTCCTTCATTATTGTAGTTTTGTTAAAAACATTCAGAAAAACATTTAAATCAACTTTTATACATTAAAATTTTTGGAATAAGCGTGCAATTTTTGCATTTTTTGTGCCAATTTTACTATTTTTTCGTGTCATTTTGCCTGCCAATTTCAACTTTTTTTGTGCCATTTTAAACTTGCCCTGGTAATATCTAATATTTAAAATATTTTCAACATAAGTATTTTTTATTAAAAAATTAAACACAATAATGTCTATGAAAATTAAAAAAGCACAAAAAATTTAAAAATCCGAAAATGTGTAAATAGTACTAAATGAGTCAGAGGAGTACCATAGTACTTTTGAGTAGAGTTGTGAAATTTCGGTATTTTTTGAGTACTCAATACTACTCAATACTTTTCAATTGAGTACTCGATACTACTCAATACTTTTAACGTTTTTTTTAATTTAAAAATAAAAATGTTATGAATTCGTATTTATTAGGAAAAATTATAACAATTCACATACACGTGTTAAATGACTATTGTTATTTACATTTTAATTAATTTAAAACATTTTAAATAAATTAATTAAATAATTTTTCCCAAAAATTCGTTACAAATTTCTTTGCTTCACAAATAGAGTTGTATTTTCAGAGCTGTATTTTTAGAGTACTATTTTTAGAGTTGTATTTTTATACGAAAAGTACACATTTCTACGGAAAATTGCATCTTTAAAAGTATTGAGTAGTACCGTTTTAGTATTGAGTACTCAAAAAAACAGTCAGTATTGAGTACTCAGTACCGGAATACTCAATACTTTTACAACTCTACTTTTGAGGTTCCAATAGTACCAGAAAAAGTACTATAGTACTAACTTTATCATCCCTGATGTGCATTAACAACAACAACATCAATGACATCAACTTGATCTTTAAGCTGCCTACACACTAGGGAACATACTGAAAAAAAGAGAGCATTTTTTGTGAATGTGTGAGTGCTTTTGTGTGTGTGTGCGTGTTGAGAGCGTGCATTTCGTGTTTACAAAATTTTTTGATATTTTTTGTTCCCTCAACCATGTTCCCTAGTGTGTAGGCAGCTTTAGAAACATTGTAAGAACGATTGGCAGAATTTATTGAAAAAGAACCTGGCAAAGTTGAACGACATTTTTGTTTTGTGTTATTTTTTGAAGAACTTGTTTCGGCATGTTTGTTTTTGTTTGCTAAAAAACCACTCTCAATTACATTGCTTTTGTTCATATAGGCATGGAATTGTGTTTTTAATTCCTTTATCTCATTCGACAAAATTGACACAATCATTAGAATTACCAGCACATTTATTGCATTTGTAAACAATATTATTCGAAGATTTTAATAGATTAAAGTTATAATCATTATCAATACCAGTAGTGGGATTCTCTAGCTTTTTAACGATAAAATTCGGTAGTTAGGTTGCCAGTTTACTATGAAAACTTGTCAACTTAACTACCGAATTTTGTCGTCAAAATGTTACTGAATTGGCCCTTAGAACATATTTTATGAAAATGTCCACTGCAAATTATACATTTAATAGAAACACTACCGACTGCATTAAAGCAGCTAGCACGAAAAGCGTTAGACCAGGCGGTTTTCATCGCCTCTTTCGAACATTAACATTTTGTATCGAAAAATGTTCGATACAAATTATGAAGAGAGTGATTAACAGAGGTTGGGTGAGTTGGTACCTCTTTTAATTATATGCTCGTTGGTTAGACTGCATTAGAGAAAACGAACTTGTCTGAACGACGGCGACTACTGAACTGTTCAAAATCAACTGACAAATGCAGTAAAAATAACTTGTAAAACTGTACACACAATTGCAAATGTAGTTAAAATAACATAAACAATAACAAATAAATACAAATTTAAGTAAATACTCTTAACTTAATTTTATTCTCGCATAAATTTAAATTGAGGCATCAAAATTTACGCTTAATATCACTTTTATTTTTCACTATTAAAATAATGTTCTCGATGTTCGTCTGTGAGGGATGAAATGTTATTTAACTTCCTTTTTTTCTCTAGGTAGTAAGGGATGAAAATATAAAAGAACTGAAAGAAAATTAATACAATATTTTTTAATATTCCCGTAAATAAATTTATATTATAAAACTTACCTTATTATTTTAATAATTTAATAAAATATATAACCTTTTCCGTATTACGCGTCTTCACTCTTTGGCGTTGTTTTATGACTAAGAAAAGAGCAAACATGTTCTTCTCATATTCTTGCACTAAAAATTTCTAAACAAGCGCTTCGTGTGTGTGCACACAAAATTTAAGTATTTGTAACAAAATTCAAAATAACTGCATAAAGTAAATGTTACTACAATGTAGTAGTTTTTGTAGTTTGTTTAAAAAAATAACTGTCAGTAACATTGAAAATTTTTACTCTAAGAATTAACTGCAATTGTAGTTAAAATAACTACAACCGCTTTACTACACAAATAACTGTCATGTAGTAACTGCAGAACTTTTCTGAGTGTAGCTTTTTACTTATTTTGTCAGTTGTTTAAATAGTTTTTTTGTAAAAATTTGTCAGTTAACTTTACGACATTTTTAGTTGTTTTTAATGCATTTGTTAGTTATTTTTCAACAGTTAAAAAAATTGTATAGACAAGCTTTTTCGAGTGTAAGTGATGTAGATTCTCAGTTTCTTATGGCTTTTCCCCAGATTATTAAGACTTGTCTATAGAAAATCATCCGATTCTCTGGACATTTCCTGTGGAAACCCCCTCAGATTCCTATGACATTTCCTGTAAAAAACCGCTCATAAAATGAGTACTTTTTTCTACAGAGAAACCCTAATATTCTATGAATTCTTTCCTTTAGAAAAAGCCTTAAAAATACCTCAGATTGTGAAGACTTTCATATAAAAACCCTCAGATTCCTAGGAGTTTTTCGTATAAAAACCCCTTAGATTCTAAAGACTTTCTCATATAAAAAAACGCTCAGATTCTGAGGAATTGTTCTTATAGAAAGACCCTTAGATACTAAGAACTTTTTCTAATAATTTTTCTGCAGAAAAATTGCAGATTCTGAAGACTTTTTCTCTGAAGACTTTTCCGGTAATGTATTGTTGTATAGTGTATCAATATCTGTAATTTCCCTTATATATCATTTGTGAAAGTTTTTAACCATTTTTTAATAAATAAATTTATAGATAACAAAATAAAAGGGCTGTTGCAATAAAAAATACACTCATAAAAAAAAAATTAGTACAAAAGTCTATTAAACGCGTTCTGATTCTATTGAACTAATTTTCCTGTTATTTTGTCTTAATATTTAGGATTGAACTAATATTGTTTGTAAATCTAATTTAGCATTACAATTACTTTCAGCCGTATTTGAACTAACTTTGCATGCTAATTTTTAGTAATTTGTATTTCTTAACTTTACAAATTTTTCAGCAAATTTAAACCACGATTATTTTCTAATTATTATATTTTTGTGTCTCTGATATCAATATCGAATAGAGATGGCGCTATATTTTAATTTTTTTTATTATAAGATCGTAAAATAGTTTGTATCTCGGATACTAAGCGAGATAGAGCAAAATGGACAAAAATTCGTCAGTTTACCTATAAAGTAATCCTTATTATTCAGCTCAAATTTCCTAGCTAATCTAACTGAAATTGTCCGTATATTTAGTAGTATGTAAAATTTAGCTTACCTAAATTTAGCAGACCAAGATTGAAAATTCTGCTGGCGCAAATTCAGGTATTATTTCCTGTTATTTTAGCAGAATTTTGAACTATTTTTACGGGCTTTTTTTTATAAGTGTACCTTAAATCCAAGTTATGTTACCAATATTTTGCCTACATTTCAATTGGTAATACACCTATTTTTCTTAGTTAAGCACCGTAAGCTGTTTTTCACGTGGAAAAATTTCACTCGAACTTTAAATGCCCCAGATTGCAATTTAATTTAAACAAATGAACAATTTTTTAATTTTATAACAAAAACACAATCAAAATAAACACAAAATGTCACTTTTTCCCAAGAAAAATAATAGTCTTGTACATTAAATTTGTGTGAAAACAAACTCTACACAATTTTCACGTGAAACTGATTGTCGTGAAAAATCATTTTTTTATATGGAGTATAACAGTTTTTTCAAGTGAAACTCAAACAACTTACGGTGCTTTAATTTTAAACTTATAGGTAATTTTTCGAACAAAAAAGTCAAACAGAATTTACCTATTTTTTATTGTAATATTGCCGTAAAACATAGCAAACTCTATGTTGCCTTTGAAAATAGGTGAAATCCACCCATAATTATAGGAAATTTTACCTATAGTTTTTTTTGTGTGCATTTGTGTATTTAACCACCAAGTATTATATGTGTCGTTACCTCAGTGGGTAGAGCAATCGTCTGACAATCTGACGGCCTGGGTTCAAATCACGGCAGGACCAAAAAAATACATATGAACTTTTTTTAAATTTTATTTTGTAAAATATATTTCCAGACCACCTATTTATTGGTTTTGCCAGCACTTTGCCAACGTTCTAAAATTTGGTTCCTCCAGTGCTTTTCCGGCGCTTTTTGAACAGCCGGTCCTTTTGTCTAATGATGTTATCATTTTGGGAATGGGAAAGCACTTTTTGCCAGTACTTGTACCACCTGTTAAAGTGCTTTGCCACCGTTTTCCCGTTTGTATTTTTCTGAGTGGGTAATGTCAGTAATGGCTCGAAATATCGATTCCAAATCAATGAAATGCAAAATCAATCGTTTTTCGCTCCAGCTGTTTATGGTAAAAAACTGATAACTTTTTTTGATTTGACGCAAAATTATTAGTTGAATCATCTTTTGACGCATAAATATTAGTTGAATCAGCTCTGAGGGGCAATTCTGTAACATTTTATCGACAAAATTCGGTAGTAAGTTGTCATTTTACTATGAAAATTTGACAGCCTAACTACCGAATTTTGTCGATAAAAAGTTACAGAATTGCCCCTCTGGTTTTGGTCACTTAAAAATATTTTAAACATTTACCTACATTTTTTTGAAGGCAATCTGATGCAAACAATTTTGGTTACTGAATTTACAGTAACGGAGTTTAGATTTGGTTACTTTTTTCGTTTTCTTTCAGAAACGCTTTGTCAAAATTTTTTTTTCCGAAACAAAATCGTACACCGAAAAAATTCCTCAGTTGCTCAGTTAAAGATATCTTCAGTTAATTTAAAATAAATCAAAATTAACTGAGCAACTAATATTTGGTTCACAATAACTTTTTTTGAGTCAACCTGTAAATTTTGAATGACTCAATTATTAATAAATTTACAACAATATTTAGAAACAAAAGTCTCACAAAAGGGAAGCAATGAAAAATTTTTGGATTTTTGGTAAGTTCTTGTTTTTTTATGGAAATTAAAATTAATCTTAATAGCCGTTTTTTCTAATCACTTGGATTTAATAAATCCAAAAAGTATTTCTAAAAGTGCTCAACAGATGGGGTTAGATTCTTCCTATTTTAAAAAAATTTTTGTTTCCGACACTTCTTTCACCCTAATTTTTAATACCGAATTCGATGATGAAGGATTTTACTTTAACTTTTAATTTATAATTATATTTTACATAAAACAGCGATAAACAGTCTGTTTTTCAGTTTTATCACTTCAATTTATATTTTTACACAATTGAAAAATTCTATTGCAATATTTAATATTCACTAATTGGATTTAATTAAATTACTTACTGTAGAGTGAATAATTGTCATTTCTATTTGAGCTATTTCTCCATGTCCAAGATGAAAAATATGTATTTGGTGAGATGTAGTTTTTTTTCTAAACATATTTCATAAAAACAAATTTAATAAAAACCTTTTATTTGTTAGTTTTTCAATTTTTTTGTTTCTCTTTTGTTTCATATATTTGTGCTTTTATTGTGGATTTATTAAATCCAGCTTTTTTTTTGGATTTAATAAATCTATTTTTTGTATGTAAAATTCTAAATCCAGGTGATTAAAAAACACGCTAAATGATTTAATTTTTTTTAATTGTTTACAGGAAATTTTTGGGTAATCTAAGATGTAAAACTTTATTCCTGTGACAAGTTTTTAAAATCTAGGAAAATGAAATGACAATGGAAGAAGAAAAAATATGGAACACATTCATTAAGGGTATGAAAATTATGATTTAATTTTGATTATTTAAATAAATAGTGTAATTATTACAAAAAATTTCATTTGGTTTTATTTATTGACAACCATATAAATATCTGTTATTTTAATTTGTTAAATCGGTTATTAGCTACTAATTTCAAATTTTGTTTCATTTTAACTGAAGGCTCAGTTAAATTAAATTTTCAAAATCAAATTGGTTACCTTCAACTTAATCAAACAACTGAAGCTCAGTAAGGGGTATTTCACCTGAAACTCAGTTGAAAATTTAGTAGCTTGTAAATGAGGAATTTTTTCGGTATGGGATGCCTACAAGGTGAATGCAAATATGCCATTATTTTTCTTAATCGTAAATAGTTTGGTGTAAAAATTAGGAACGGAGTTTACTAAATTTTTTCAAATCTTATTAAAGACATACTTTTTGTTCAGGAGAATGTTACATGCTGTAGAAAAACTACAAATCTGTTATAGTAGATGATTATTTACAGTCCAACGATCATTTGAGTATAAATAACATTATACTTTTCGCAATATAATTAATAGATAACTCTAAAATTCTGGTATATGCATTTTTATCAAAAATTATGACGAAAAATCGTTACAGAGTTGAAGTTGTGTTAGCATAGATATACAAAAAGTTTGTAAAATGTATTAATTTTTGTTAAAAGTGTTACTTTTCCTCTTCATAAAAATTCTTACAGTTAGTGTTTAGTTTCATTGGCTATTAAAATATAAGCTATTAAAGTTGAAAAACCTTATGAGTTACTGATTAGGGTTTACATTTGGCCTATAAAATTGGTAACAAATTTTATGTATTAACCAAAAATTGGTCAAATTGTTATAAATTTTGTAAAACAGGTGACAATGCGCTGATAAGTATATGTCGAAATACATAACTCAAATGTAATCCATGCATTAGAAATTAGCTGACTACATGGTTTTTATCACATTTTTTGATATAACCCATATAAATGAATGACGGTTTTAATTTTGGAATTATTTCTAATAAATATACACACAAAAAAAAGTATAGGTAGTATTGCCTATAACTATGGGGTGATATTATCTATTTACAAAGGCAACATAAAGTTTCCTTTGTTTTACGGCAATACTACCATAAAAAATAGGTAGTTTCTATTCGACTTTTATGTTCGAAAAATCACCTATAATTTTTGTTAAATCAATTGAGAAACAATGGTGTATTACAAATTTCAACGTAGGGAAGATATGCATTCATATTGGTAGTATAACTTTGGTATTAGTTATTTTTTTATTGCAAAAAGCCCGTTAATAATATAAATTTTTTTATTTTATTAAATCGTAATATATTTATTAAAAAATATTTTTGTACATGCAAATGATTTCTTAATGGAAAATACATACTACTTCACTATAAAATATTAAATTAACGGTTTTATATCAAATAAAAGGCTACAAAATCTGAGGATTTTTCTTAAGGAAAAATCATTCAGATGAGGACAGAAAAAGAAGAAGATAAAGAGAAGAGTCTTAAGACTCTGGGGGGATTATACCAAAAGTCGTCAGAAAGTGAGAGTTTTTCTTAAGGAAGAAATACCAGTTTCTGAATAGTTTTCTAAAGAAAAAGATACCTCAGAAAATGAGGCCTTTTCTATAGGAGAACGTCCTCAGAATCCGACGGTTTTCCTATAGAAAGAAGTACTCACAGAATTAGGGTTTTATATAGGAAAATTCCTTAGTATCTGAAGATATTTTCTGTAGGGAAAAATCAGATTCTGATTGATTTTCTATAACCAATTATATCATCTGAGGGTTTTTCTGTAGAAAAAGTCCCTAGAATCTAAGAATTTTTCTGTAAGCAAACCTACGATTCTAAGTAAGTTTTTCTAAAGAAAATTGCTCAGAATAATATTACTTTTTCTATAGGAATCAGTTTTCCTTTAGCCTCAGATTCTGAGGACTTATTCTTATGGAAAACCCTCAAATTATGAGTAATTTTTGTCATGAAATAACCCTCGAATTCTAAGGACTTAATGAAACTGCTAGAGATAGACAAAAAAAAACACATCTAAATAGCTTTATTGTGAATGATTTTAGCTATTAAGGGTTGCCTTTTTCTTTACCTCTAGCAATTTTAACTTGCGTGAAACTGAGTTTTGCTTTAGGTAATAGTTGTTATAATCTATGGGTTTATTGTATAACAAAAATTCTCAGAATGTAATCTGTTAGAAAAAAATACTCAAAATCTGGTTGCTTCTCTTTAGGAAAAGAAAAACTGTCAAATAAAACTCGTAAAATGAAATTTTGTCTACGTCTGACCTTCCAGAGATCTACACCACAACCGATTTGAAAACTATGAATTAAATTTGAATTTAAAATATTTTGACATATCTATAAATTGAACAAAAAGAAATTTAAACAAATGTACCCAGCAAACAATTTGAATCGATAAAAACAAGGTTTTGTAGATGCACGACAAGAAAAACTGGACAACTGTAAACTTCGTTTATATCTAAATTCTTTTGTTTCTTTTATATTAAATATTTCAAACCAGAGTTTACTACAACGAAAATATCGAAATCGATTTCCAAATTTATTTGGAATGTTAGTAAAAATGTTTACTTAAATTGATTTGACAGATACGGGGTTACCGGGTGGTAAAAATTTGAAGAAATCTCGATGTCAGTTGCTTATCAATACACGCAGAAAAAAGAGATTGTTGGATATATTTACAGGCAATTATATATATGTTTATAAACTATTATACTTATGTTTGAGGTGGTTTTCCAATTATTTTATTTTTATCGTTATAATACGTATGTCTCCAGGCAAACACTGTAATGTTTGAATGTTAGTCATATTTTCCCACTTAAAGAAAAATATATTTGCATTTTTATTTTATCATTATTATGTTTGTGGAGTGCAAATATAATAATGATAAATATATATATATTTGCCTGCAAACATTTATATATTTGCGAGTAGATGTATTTCATATGATTCAAACATACATATGTTTACAGGCAAAATCATTATATTTGCTGGCAAACATATTATATTAAAAACAGGGCAAATATATTTTGACAGTTTTTCCAAAAATATATATATCACCAGCAAATATGTTTATGGTCGACATATACGACTTACATGTTCACCACACAAATAGTTACAAAAACTAAAAATATAAAATACAAAAATAAAATTTAAAAACAAACACTTTTTATAATGCCCTTACGGCCGTTTTCATAGAGTTTTACATCTTTAATTTTACGTGGAAATAAAAAGGATAGATTTTATATTTTATAAGATTTTTAAAGTTATTCTGTTTTCTCAAAAAGTTTT
Organism: Leucophora obtusa; assembly: GCA_949987735.1. NCBI lineage: Eukaryota > Metazoa > Arthropoda > Insecta > Diptera > Anthomyiidae > Leucophora > Leucophora obtusa. Next base: position 14,244,144 of record OX465300.1, read on the forward strand.
ATACGTATCAGAAAATAAATAGTGAGTTATAAATTTTATTCAAATAAAAGTTTAACTTTAAAAATCAAAAAAAGTAAATATAACGCAAGTTTTTCTCAATTAAAATTGAATTTGAAAACTGCAGTTAAACACTAAATTCTAGGTACTTTGATTTATGAAAATTTCTATTGCTGACTAACTAATCTTATTCTCATCTTAATTCAGAGTGTATTGTCACTTTTAAAATAATTATCTTCAAACAGGACGGTTTTAAAATCTTTTACTTTAATTTTGTATACACATATTTTTATGCAATTTTGCTCCAAAGTTTAATATCGAGGCTTAATGAAGGAAGACCCTAACTTCATTCTTAATTTCTATTGAAGGGAAGGCAATACAAATCTAAAAACCTTCGATATAGAGTTTTTCTGAATGAATTTTTTTATTAATACATAAACAATAAAATAAAAAGTATAATCAACGTTTTTTAGATTTCATTTTCCTTCCTCTAATGAAATATTAAGTCGAGTTACGGCCTTTCTGTATTAAGCATTAAATTTATTTACGAAAAATTGGAAAATAATAGCATATTTGTTCTTACACCTAGGACATTTCTTTTAACTTTCACATTCATGTTTGTTGGGTAATATGAAGTTTATACAGGTACCCAGCAAAATCTTTCATTACCAAATAAGTGGTTATATAATAGAAATTCATAGCTCCACACAACTTATTTTTTGGCGTCTAAACTCATTATTTTTGTTTGGCATGGTCGTTTTTATAAGTAGTCACGCTTACCCACTCGCTTACGAAAAAATGAGAAATAAGTAGTTATGCGATTTTGAATAATAAGTGGTTACACACATACTTACAAAAAGTTGAATTATAAGTGGTTATCCGATTGCTTACTTGATTCTTAAAAATAAGGAGTTAAGCAAATACTATTAGCTTAAGGAAATACATTCAGAAAAATTTAAGTTTTCTCTAGTGTGTAATTTTAGGACTCGTCATAAAAATTTAAACATAAAACATATTTACATATAATAAAAAGATTTAACTGTGTAAAAAGTACTTATTTAAACTAATACGAGGAAGTCATTATTTTATATTTAGAAACAATGAATACAATAGGCCGTTATTAGGAAGTCATTATTTTATATTATAAAATAATGCAAAAGGTAATGATATATCATTTTTGGTAATGCAGATAGTAATGAGGTGTCATTACTAATATTTTGTTGGGTAGATTCAAAAAAATAAAAACCATTTGAACTATAAAAAAATGTTTATGAAACTATATGTATCATTACGGTTTAGCTCAAGGGGTAAGGCGATGAACTTCTAAACCAAAGGACTTTGGTTCGAATCGTGGCTGGTGTTGGAAAAACACAAAATTGCTCTGAATTTAAATTAAAATTGAAGAAAATTAAATTAAAGAGAAATAAAAAATAAATAAAGAGAAAGGCAAAAAAAGAAAATAAATTTTTTCGTTTTGTTAATCATATTTTCCCTCGAAAAATATTCGTTGTTTCGATGAAATATCGAATCTATAAATCAATAATTTTTCGGATTTATATCACCTTGCAAGCTACATAGGAAAATACCCTCATTCTTGGTATAGTATCAAACTCGATATCGATGAAATTTTACGAGAAAATTATCCAGTTTCGATACAAGCTCGACTCCTTTTGCATACTGGGTTAATTTTAATAATAATTAGAATTTAAAAAAGTTCTCAAAGTCGCGAAATATCGTTCAATATTTTCTTTAACTAAAATTTTGAAAACGCGATTTCTGAATAATTTTTTTTCAAATATAAGAATAATAAAAATATTTAAAACTTCATTATATTAACATTTATAAATAATTTTTCAAAAAACAAAGCATATTATCAAAATTTTCTTTCATCAAAACGAAGATAATTAAGGGGTAACGAAAAAAAATTTAAATAAAAAAAAACGCATTCGTGACCTCTAAATAATTTTAAAAGTCCAAGAAAATAAAAATTATTTTAATTTTTGCATTAAAAAATACGACAACTGTTTTTTCGGACTTTCTATACTTTTGTATATTTGGTTAGAATATTGTTCTACCTGAAGTCCAAATTCTAATATGATATTGTCATATTATATTTTATTTGTTGTTTCAAAAAGTTTGATAATTTTCATGACAGACAATACAATTGTTTCGTGGACATAGCCCCTTTCATCAGTTATCTGCAACAAGAAAATGATAATTGGAACACACAAACCGAAACATTACACAATGTACAAAAATTCAACGGAAGGGGAGTTCTATACTTTTGTATATGAACTGTCTGATTTGGTAAAATCCAGCCATAAATCAACACTTTTTCAGCAATTGTATTGTCTATCTTGGAAATGGTCAACCTTTCTGAAAAACCAGTAAAATCTAATTCGACAAATCATATTAGAATTTGGACTTGAGGTAGAACAATATTCTAACTAAATATAATCTAAAAAGATTGTAAAAATTAGTTTTCACCAAAATAAACATAAACACCAAGAAATTCATAAGGAGAACTTTACTTTTTTCTTTTTTTCTATAGGAAAACATATGTCGCTGCGCCTAGGAAATTAGCTATTTGTTTTCAAAAATTATTTGTAGAGCACCTAAATTAGGTCTTTATTTTGTGTCTTGTCTATGTTTTTTAGAAGTAATTCTTTTGTAAATGGTACGTTTGGAGTTTTGTTTACATATGTGTAAAAAAATTATTTTTAAAAAATTTTGCGAAAGGTTGAAATAAAGCAATTTTGTAGGTCTCCTCACAAAAAGTTTTTCGACAATTTGCTATCTTCTTAGGCGCAACGACGTGTTTTATAAATATGATTATACTTAGAAAAAAATAACAACGTTGTGGTCCTTTTGAAAACTTAAAACAATTAGGACGTCAAGTTTTTTATTGCTGCCGTTCTTAGGAGGTGGCGGTCGCAATATTAATATCCATATCATAATTCATATACAATGAACAAAAAAAAAAAAGTTGGACACATTATATATTAAAATAAAACGAGCTGTAATTAAAAAAAATACAAAAAACGAAAGAAGATATTGAAAAGCACAAAATTACTGTTAATTTTACGTACAATGTGCTTATGTTGTTTTAAAAAAATTCAAATAACATGGTTGTTCCAAATTTATTTACATCGGGACAAACAATAATTACATTAAAGGAATTAAATGTGCTAAAATCCCAAAAATTAATTGTGAAAAACAATCTGTTGGAGTCCCTATCTGGATTTCATTCTTGTCTAAGGAAATCGTCAGGGGACGACGTTTTAGAATTTCCATAAATATTTATTAGGTTAAATAACAAACTTAATGAGAATTTCTTGTTCTCGTCTAGAAGCGTCATTTAACATATAAGATATCAAAGAAAAAACAACAAAAAATTTCACCACAATTTGCTTTGCCATCTCTCTATTCATTTTATTTTATATAGTGTCCAACTTTTTTTTGTTCACTGTATGTATATGTGTGAATTACATACACTACATAATAAATACATCCGTAATCGCAGTTACCTTTTTTGCAGAGATTTTATTATGAGCTTTAATTTGTTGTTATGGCAAAGAATAAACTCATATTTGGGGAAGGAATGGCGATCAAAAGAAGATTTATTTCAAATTCCAAGTAAAAAATATCGCACTTAAAATTATAATCTATAATAAAAAAACTGTGATTAATAATTTGTAATATCATTGCTTAAACATCTTACCTTGCAGTTCGCAGTTAGATACATATTGGAAAAAGTATCTAAACGAAAAATAATGTGTTCTTATAGAACTAAAAATTAAGAGAAAATATTTCTTTGGCATATTAAATTTCAAAACTATGTCAACAATATTTCGAAAATGCTGCCTTATATCAATAATAAAAATTACATTGCCATTGTTGAGGGCCAGAACTGTAAACTTTTGGTTGAGTACTGGAAGGTGTTGAACAGGGTCATTAAGGGTGGCATAGTGGAATTAACCATATTTATTGATCCGAATTCAGCTGACTTACTCACGCGAAAGAATCACAGGGTTTTCCTACAGGAAAACAACAAGTGGTCGGGCGCGACATATCCAACAAGGTAAAGGCAAGCACCTCAGCCACTGCGGCAAAATCCGACACAAGAGTCTTTAAGGACTCAACGTCGGATGAAAAACCGGGCTGCTCGAGTAACCTTGCCAAACCTAGTACTACTGAGCCCAATGCCAAAAAGTCCGCAAAGCTTATGGCTCCCAGCAGGCGCAAAAAGTGGGAGAGAAACTCGGCAGAGGAAGCTGCTCTGCTGAACACAAATCGCGGCAGAAAGGTGGCAAAGCGTGTTGCCAAACTTGCTCGCCAGTGATGGCTGCCACAAAAGGCAGAACACCGATGCACCTCAGGTGCTTGCAAGTGAACCTTCACCATACCAAAGCGGCATTTGATGTTGCCAACAGAAGGTTCACCGTTGACGCTCTGGATGTAGTATTCATTCAGGAGCCGTGGGTGCACAATGGAACCATTAAGCGCCTAAACGTGAACCATGGTAGGTTGATATATGATTCCAAACACAGTCGGACTAGAGCGGCCGTCCTTGTGAGGAGCAACCTAACATTTCTTCTAATTTCAGAGTTTGTATTGGGAGACCTGGTTGCGATCTGGGCAAATGTGCTTTCCTTGGCTGGGAAGCATGAGGTGATGTTGGCCTCTGCGTATTTACCTGGCGACAGCGACGCGGCACCAACATTTGAGGTCTTGGATTCGTGGAATATTAACGAGTGAGGGGTCTGAATTGAATCATCTGCCGTGACGCCAACGCTCATCACACAACGTGGGGAAATACCAATGTCAACAAACGAGGTGAGTACCTGCTTGAATTTATATGTAGTAATGGTATAAACATAGCAAATATGGGTGACGAACCGACGTTTAGAAATGCTATTAGGTCAGGGGTCTTGGACCTCACCCCTTTCTTTCACCATCTCTAACTGGCATGTATCCAGCGAACTATCAATGTCTGATCATCAACACCTGGTCTTTCATGTTGTTAGTGCGCTGGACTCGCGCCAGAAATATCGTAATCCCAGATGCACAAACTGGGAGAACTTCCGTTATCATTTGGAAAGTGATACCAATCTCTCTAACAGGCTCATTCTGAGTCCAGATGAGATTGATTATGAGGCATCTGAGATTCAATCGAGTTTGACTTCTGCTTAACTTTAACTTTGCGAGCTGTCCTCAAAGAACCAGGAGGGTGAAAAGGAGCGTTACATGGTGGAACGATGGTCAGAAGGCCCTTTCACAGGATCACACGAATGGTCTTTGCACTCTCAGGAGACCCGACGGTTCCTACAGTGGATCTCCTGAGGAAACATGTGACTTATTGTTAGACACGCACTTCCCAGGCTGCGTAGCCTCCCGCAGGTCTGTTGCGATTCAAAAAATCCTAAACCTGACGGGGAGGTATGTACGCCTAACTGGTGCCGTCTTTCGAGAGGACAGGGTGAAATGGGCGATAAATGGATTTTCGTCCTTTAAGTCGCCGTGCCCCGACGGGATCTATCCAGGTCTGCATAAAATAGCCCCACAACTGGTTAGGATATTTAGATCTAGTCTTTTACTGGGTCATGTACCGACGAATTGGAGGGGGGCTAAAGTATTATTTATTCCATAGGAGTGGGGGGGGGGGGGGGGAATCCGAACAGCTGCCTAAATCGTAAAGGCCAATTAGCCTCAGCTCTTTTCTTCTTAAAATAATGCATAAAGATTTGGAACACTATATTAGGGACACGTACCTCAGGCGATACATGAGCTTCAGTTCGCGTATCAACGGGGTAAGTACCGAAAGTGCTGTCCATTATATTGTCACGTTGATAGAGAAGCCACTGGAGGCAAGGAACATTGCCCTCTGTGCTTGTATTCACATACAGGGCGCTTTCAACAATACGTTCTACGATACGATTGGGCTGTCTATGTTGAGAAAGGGCATCTCTCCAATGATTATAAATTGGTCATTGGAGATGCTCAACTCTAGGGAAATCGCGTTTGGTATAGGGTCTACTAGTAGGACCATGAATGTGATCAGAGGATGTTAGGGCGGTGTACTGTCGCCTTTACTATGGATACTGGTCATTGATGAGTTGCTTGAGGGTCTGAACGACCTGGGCTTTAGGACCTATGGCTACGCCGATGATCTTGTCATCTCCGTTGTCGGCTGGGATGACAGGACCATCTCTGATCGTTTGCAGCAAGTTCTGAACTTTACACACTCATGGTATCGGGAAAAATGTTTGACTATCAACCCGACGAAGACGATCCTGATACCGTTCACAAGGAGAAGAAGGGGTCAAGGGGTCGGATAGTGTGAAATATTTAGGGATGATTCTAGATAAATCCCTTACGTGGAATGATCATCTCGACTCCGTGAACAAGAAGGCCACCAGGGCATATTATGCCTGTCAGAGGCTCTTTGGGAAAACATGGGGTCTAAGACCACACATGGTCTACTGGTCATTCGACACCATTGTGAAACCTATGATCACGTATGCTGCCTTAGCATGGTGGCCAAAGGTTAAGCAGTCAACGGCAAGGGATACTCTTAAAAAGCTGTATAGGCTTGTGTGTACTGGCATTACGGGGGCTGGGAGAACGTGGCCGACGGATGCCACTGGGGACATGTTGGGTATTCCACCATTGCATATTTCCCTGATGGAGGCTACAACATTGCGTCTCCGGGGTGTCGGGGACATGAGGAACGGGGACCTAAAGGGTCACATCAGGATCGCCGGTATCTTTATGGACGACCCAATCTTAAGGGTCGCGGACAAAATGATCCCGGAGCAGATTTTCGTCAGGCATTTTGACATTATGTGGACCAGTCAATCCTGGAAGCCCGAAGAGGCGGTTCGGATATTGTTCACTGATGGCTCGAAACAGGCTAATAGTGACACGGGGGCAGGTGTCTTTGGACCCAGATTCCAACGTGCTCTACCAATGGGCAAGTACCCCTGCGTCTTTCAGGTGGAGATTTGCGCCATCGGCGTATGTGTGTGAGAGCGCCGCCTGCGGAGAGGCACGGTTAGATCCCGCATATACATCCTTTCTGACAGCCAGGCTGCGCTAAAAGCTCTAGGAGCTTACAATCTGGTCATGGAGTGTATGGGAATTCTCAACGAACTCGGTAGGAACAACTCCCTTACACTGGGAGTTGTTCCAATTTTGGAGCCCGTCGACGCTTCATCGGCCCAGAACCATTCTTTGGGATATCCAGGGGGTACGCTAGGGAAAAACTGAGACTGTGGAGAGAGACTGAGTTTGCTAGGCATTGGGAAACTTCTACTGGCCAAAGACAGGCCAAAAGATATATTTCCTTGTCCAGAGGAGTATCAAGGCGTCTATTGTCACTCGACCGGGGTAACTTTAGAACCCTGACGGGATACTTAGCTGGGCAATGTGGGCTCAAGTACCAGCTTCAAAAACAGGGCCGGTCGGACATTGATGTTTGCAGGTTTTGTGAGCTGGAAAGTGAGACATCGGAGCATATTCTCTGCGAATGTCCGAGACTGTGTGACAGGAGACTCAGATTTCTGGTTGACCGTTTCATTTCATCTTCGGACGTTTGGGGAAATTATCCTAACGGGATTATTGGGTTTATTGGTAGCCTGAATCTCTAGGGAACTCTAGGCAGTACAAAAGATATATATTGGTCGCGGTGCGTAGTGCCTTCGTATCTAATCTACATTGCCAATAAGTAAAATAGTCAGGTATGAATTAGCTATCCACATACGAAATAAAACTTTTTTCCGTAATTTGAAACAAATACAAGCTGCTTATTCCAGCCAAGGCAATAAACCCTCAATTATTTTTTCGTATGTACTCAAGAGGTATTCGACTGCTTCTATATTTTGATCATGATCCTAAGTACAACGAATTTTGTGATAGGCTTGAAACCAGCTTGAAAACATTGGTTTCAATTTATATCATTGCGTTAAGAGGTATAAAAAAGATTAATATTCCCGTAGGTGCATAAAGTTTTAAATTGGAAAATGATATGATTTGTCTGAAATAAATACATATTTATTTATTTATTTATTTATTTTGATATATCCTGTACAACAAGAGTAAATCTTATAATTAAAGTACAGGAAAGCAGTTTGTAGAAAACATATATTGCAAATTGTAAAAAATAATAATAAAAATTAAACCGTATTCTAATACATAAGTAAAAAATTTTCTAATATCACAAAGAAGAAAAAATAAATATTAACAATAATTTAATTTAATATGTCTGTCAAAGAGTCAACATTGTAAACAAAAATTTAATTAAAATTAGGCAAAAAAATTGAAAAGAAAATGTCTAAAGCTGTTTGCGTTGCTGTTGAGCTGGAAGATATCTCCAAAGACGTGCAGCATTTATGTAAAAATGCCATTCAGATACATGATATCGGTGCATAGGTATTATTGTCCTTCTTCCCCTTTGGGATATGGCAAACTGTATAAGGGCATAAAGATACGGAGGATTCTTTGTATAAATAATTTTATGATAAGCTAAAAGTACTCGTATCTTAAGAAGGCTCTCGAAAGATACACCATAGAGTTTTGTGGCAAATAATGACACATGATCAATCCTTCTCAAGCCATAAACATATCTGATGATATTGTTGTATAAAACGGTTAACTTGCGCTTACTAGTACTATCGCAATTCCCAAAAAGTTCACAACCATATATTAAACCGGGGATTAGGTATGACTTTGCGAGTAAAAAACTGTGTTGACCAAAGAGGCCTTAACTTAGCGTAGGTTTGACCAACAAGAGAGTTAATATGATTTGTCCATGTTAAATGTTTGTTGAAAATGATACCAAGGTTTTTGGCCGCTTCTGCGATCTCAATTTTTCCTCCATTTATATGTATTTCATTTTCGATAATTGGCACAGTTCGTTGCTTGTGAATTACAACACATTTGGATTTCTGCGGATTGAGACAAAGCCCGTTTGCTGTAGCCCATATATATATTCTATTTAAATCAAAATTAATTTTCGTAATAGCTTCTTGAATTGAGTGTACAGGACTGCTTAAATACAATTGGACATCATCCGCATACAGTATGAGAGCTGAATCGGCAAATCATTTGCATATATGGAAAAAAGCAGAGGCCCAAGAACAGACCCTTGGGGCACTCCCCTAGTAAGTGTCAGCAAATTAGACCATTTATTATTAACGTAGACAGATTGTGTGCGATTATTTAGATAAGAAAATAAAAGCTGTGTTGATGATGAAGAAAATTTAAAGAAATGTCTAAGTTTCATACATAACGTATAGTGGTCAACCGTGTCGAACGCCTTAGAGTGGTCAAGGAGTATCAAGAAATTAACCTTGCCATTATCGAGTTCACGTCGTATATTTTCCGAGACATCAATCAGAGCTGTAACACAGCTATGATTAGAACGAAACCCAGATTGTTTATCAGACAGCAGACATTTATCCCTAATATACTCATTCATTTGACGGTGTAGAATCTTTTCCAGAACTTTTGAAAGAAAACACAAAATGGCAATTGGTCGAAACTCAGTATTTGTCTTCGGGAGTGGTACAATTTTGGCGTGCTTCCATTTTAACGGAAAAGTGCTTGTCGTAATGATTGTATTGAAAAGGTGAGTTAAATAGGGCAGAAGTAATGGCAACATTATCTTTAAAACTTTCGGATGTATATTATCGTAACCTACTGCTTCTGATTTTATTATGATATCAAACTGGGTTATGCAAGAAAACTCAAATGTATTAATATCATCAAAAGTAGAGTTGTTATTACCTGATGGGAAGTTGTAAAAGTTGTCGTTAATTTGGACTGTTGGTAGGTTTGTAAAAATACTGTTTAAGTCATTAGCATCAACATCGCAGTTCGTTTTATCTGCCCTGCCAATTCCGATTTCATGAATGGTTTTCCAAGTTTTCTTCGATTCGAGAGCAGAACCAAAGCGTTTAGAATAATATTCTCTTTTTGAAATTCTGATTTTATTATTAACCTCCCTCCTAGCAATACGATATTCAACTTTCAACTCAGGAGTTTTAAATCTCTTCCAACTTGAATAAGCAACATCTCTCTTTTGAATTAATTGTTTAATAGCTAATGTAAACCATGGTTTTGATTTTCCCAAAATGTTCCTAGATTTTAGTGGAACAGCATCATTATATAGTCGCTGAATATTATTTTCAAAAAACGATAATTGCTCATCCACGGAAGACATAAAATACATACTTTCCCAGTCAATTCTTAAAAATTCTTCATATAACAAATTATAATTTATACACTTGAAGTCCCGGTAGTAACAAATCTGATCTGCCGGTTGAATTTCAAAATTATACGTTAAAAATATCAAATCATGTTTTGAGAAACATGAAGCCGAAACCTGGTCGTAGAGTAGTACATTTGATATTTTGGCAACAAAAAAAAGATCTATCAGTGAATTATTTGAGGTTGTATAGTGTGTTGGAACAGTAACATTAACGGGCATGAGTCCAAGTGATGACATTTCATCAGTAAAGTTTGATTCCGTTAGTATATTGGAATTGAAGTCACCAGATATTACAATATCGTCATAGGCAACGGTTAAGTTTTCCAATTTTAACACAAAATCAGAAAAAGATATTCTCTTGTGTGGCCTGTAGACGCAGCCAATAAGTATTTTTCTACCAAAAGATACAAGTTCAACAAAAATAAACTCAACCTTTTCCTCTCTACGCGACTTAAAGCAAAATTTACAAGATATATTATCTTTTACGAAAATGGCAACTCCACCCGCATGACCATCTCTGTCAGTTCTAAAAACTTTGTAGCCATTTAGACAAATAAGACTGTCCGGCGTTTTATCCGAAAACCAGGTCTCGGAAACACAAACGATATCAACATTTGAGTTTTCGAAAACCAGTCTGAACTCATCGATATTGTTGTTTAAATTTTGAGCGTTTATGTGAGCGATTGTAACACCATGTCTATGTTTGGCAAATATCTTTACCATATTCATTGTCATGTCTTTGGAGCTTCCAACTGGACCTCCATTATCTCCCATAAAAACAAAAATATCTTCCTTCAAAACAAACACCCCTAACAGCAACGCAATAAATATTAGCAGTGTAATAGGTTCCTTCTTCAAAAGTTGTTAATAACAAATACAAATATAATATTTTAGATAAAAGAAGGTAGAACAAAATTATAATAAAATTAAAAATAGTGAAGATTATGCAAATTTTTAAATTAAAATATAAACAAAATAATATAATTATATGCATTTGTAGAAATATCAAGTTTTTCCTTCGGCAGAAATTATATATTATGTAAAATATCGAAAAATTGCAATGTTTAAGTTGAAGGTCGAAAAAATTGTTTTAATTCATCAAGGAATTCTATTTTCAATGGCTCATCATCTGCATTTTGTTTAACATATACGATCCCGCGCTGTGTATAGGCAGTTGCTAGAAGTTGGTCTTTCTTTAGACCAAGTGCACTTTTAAATATCTGATAATTGTGAGGAGTTAGATTTTCGTTTATGTAAAAGGGTTCATCACTATTAAAACCTGCATGATGCAATCTAAGCGATGTTTTTTTTTTTTTTTTTTTTTTTTTTTTTACGAAATGCCGATACAGCCTTTAGGAAAAAGTTCTTTTCATAAGGCGAGTTCAGTTTAACAACAATAGGAGGATTGTCCACATCACGAATATTTTTAAAATGTTTGACGCGAAAAATTGATTTAAAAAATGGTATAGAAATGTCTACTGAACGGTATTTTGGTATTTATTACTTAACACTTAAATGCATGATCTCTTCGATTTTAACCATTTTTCATATATGATTTCTAAAGGCGTGTACATTTCAAGAAAAATACCAAAAAAAAATTATTTAAAAAAAAGATGATTTTTATAGAAAAATATGTTTTTTTTCCAAATTGCTAAATTGTGATTATTTTAACGTGTATGAAAAAAAAAACAAAAAAAAAAATTATATAAACTATAATTTATACATTTATTGCCGACAACATGAAATTTATTGCGAGAATACCACTTTAAATTTTTAAAAAATATTTAAATAATATTTTTGAATAATAATTGTTTTAATTTTTGCATTAAAAAATACAAAAATAGTTTTTTCGGACTTTCTATATTTTCATATATTTAGTTAGAATATTCTTCCACCTCAAGTCCAAATTCTAATATGATATTGTCATATTAGATTTTTATTTGTTGTTTCAAAAAGGGGTTGATCATTTTCATGATAGACAATACAATTGTTTCGTAGACATCACTCTACTCTTCAGTTGTCCGCAATAAGAAAATGATAACTTTCTTACTCAAACCGAGACATTACATATGGTACAAAAAATCAACGGGACGAGAATTTTGTACTTTCGTATATGAACTGTCTGATTTGGTAAAACCAGCTATAAATCAACTCCTTTTTGAAAGCAGCAATTACATAAAGTACCCTTTGGGTACTATTTATATGTATGTCTGTTGTCAATACATTTTGTAAAAACAACTAATTTTAAACTCAAAACAAAATAAATATTTGAATGAGATTTTAGCCGTGGTGTGCTTATTTTCAACAATTATTTTAATTTTTGCATTAAAAAATACAAAAATTGTTTTATTTACACTTTTTGTAAAAAAAACGTGTGTTTTAGATTTTTCACAAATATACAGAGAAAAACCAAGATTTTTACTCTAACTGCTTAAAAATTCTGCACTAAACTATAGGAACACTATGTACCGAAGGAGACCATAATGCCCAAAAATGCAGTTTTGTGCATCAATTGGGGTTTTTTTTTATTAAAAAACCGGTATGTTGCCAAATGGTTACACCATGCATTTAAGGGTTAAACAAAGGAATATCTCATCCAACTTTTTATTACTTAAATAAAGTACCTACAAAGGAATAACTCATACAACTTCTTGATTTTTCCATATAAACACTACCTCAAAACTAAAGTTTTAAAAAATTTCTAGTTTACTGGTTAACTGGTTAATTATTTTTCGAAAGTTTTTTTTACCGTGTAACTTTACAATTTTTTATTATCATTATTTTTAAACATGGTATTTATTCTATTCCACTACAATTATACTCGTACTAGTTCATTATTATTATTTTTGTAATGTACTTACAACAAAACGATTCACTTGATGGCGGGGTCGAGTAGACTGCAAAGTTTCTTCTGCATTTTTCATCTTTTCAAATCGTTCGCGAATTCTGCAAGTAATGAAAAACATACATATGACTTTTATTTTAATAAAAATACGTATTTTAATTTTTTTGTTGTGTAAATTTATTGTATTTTTGGACATATTTTATTTATAGGATGCCGAAAAAACACAAGCAACATAGGTTGATTGAATAAAATTAGTATTGTTGTCAACTAGTTTAAAACATTTTAAATTATTTCTTGCAAGTTTAGCATATTTGTCAACGTAAACCAAAATTTGTTTAGCCGTTACCTTAGGTTTGAACTAGGATATATCAGCACAATTTTTATTTTCATTAAATTCTTAATCATTACTATCTTTATCTCCAATAATAATAAATTTACGCTTCTTCTTTGACTTTACATAAATCCAAGTAGCATTTTTTGCTAGGATATATCTTTTTGTTTGAGAGCTTGTGCACAGAGAAAAAAAATCATAAGCGGTGTTCAGTGTTTGATGCATATGGTCTTGCGAAAGTGCAAAATATTGTAGCTTTTGTTTGCAATCCAACAACAAAATACACAGAATTGCAATTGTCACATTATTGCTTTTACGCAATACTAAAACTGTATAGCTTTTTTTGCTACCTGTATTGCGTTTGCATCACTGATACTCGAACAGCTGACATTTGTAAACAATAAATTTAGAATCGTCAAACAAAATAAAAGTATGTTCTGGATTATTTGGAGGAGGCAGAAGATATAGAGGTAAGTTTTAAAGAAAAGTCTGCAATTTTTTATAAGCAATTTATTTATTATTTATTTATTATTCACACACCAACAGCTCAAATATTTTATAAGAAATGTATTGAAAAAAACGGTATCGATGCAACGTGGGATATTATAAGGTGGAAGGTACGATACCTAAAGGCATCTTATAAAAAGGCCAATGATTGGCGTAGTTCTACTGGGGCGGGACTCTTGTAGAGCGATGCAGGAACTTCAAGTGTGGAAGGTAAGCATGTATGTCGTTTGTTAAGAAGTAAATCGAAATTTTACATATGAACGTATTTTGTTAATTAAAGCCAAAATTCTGCAAATGTGTCCTCATTACCAACAACTAAATAAAATCTTTGGTGAAAAAACGCAAAGTGAAGTGACGTTCAATATTTTGGATACTGGCGAAATTGTAGAAATGGAAGAATCATTTAGCCGACCAAATTATGGAGAAGATGCAACTGGCAATGATGAAAATTGTACAGTTTAGGATTCTTGCGAAGCTGAAATTAGTATCGCAGATGACACCCAAAGAACCGAAGTTGGTCCAGATGAAAACCCAAAGTCATCAGAAATTTCAAAAGAAAGCAAAAGAATTTGCCGAAAAAATGAAAAAGTGCGCCCCAAAATCTTCGGCAGCTTACCTTGCCACCTTTCAAGCTGAGCGTACTTCTCTGTTTAAGCTAAAGTTCGAATGGGAAAAGGAGAAACTTCAGAAAGAAGTAGAGTTGAATACAAAAAGACTAGAATTAGATGAAGAAAAAACCAAAGCGGAACTAGAGCTAAAAAAACAAGAATTACAACTTAAAATACGAGAAATTGAGAAAGACGAAAGACTGAAAATTATGGAAATGTAAAAGGATGAGCGAATAAGAAGATATGAGATTGAAATGAAATACAAAAATAAACCATAATAATAGGTCTGTTCGACATCGTTACCTGATCCCCGCGAGAACCCAATTTACCCGAAACGAAAACAATTTACACACAATTTTAGCAATATAAACGCTTTCTGGTAAAATTGGGTATCCGCGGTAACGTACGTGGAACAGACCTAATGTGTGCCTGCTTTGTTTTTGTATTTAATTTTTGTGTTAAGTATTTTTGTTACAAGTATTCCGAATTCCTAAGCCATTACCTAACAATGTAAACATACATAAATACAAATCTTTACTTAAAAAGTGCCTTGAACTGTGTTTTAAAATTAAATTATAATTTAATTATAGCTGTATCTTCGACTTAACTATATCAGTTAACTTTCAAAAAAGCACAAGTGCATAAAAACATTTTTTAGACGAAAACTAACATATTACTTTTCGTATGAACGTTAACTTACTTATAATTATCAACGTTGAAAACTCAACATTTATACATTTTCACCAAGGTTGGTTACCGAAACGAATAACGGTAAGGGTAACGGTATCGGATTTCGTTTGTTTTGGTAACGGTAAAGGTAACGGTATTTAAGACTGTTTCGGTAACCGAAACAGCAATACCGGTACGTACCGGTATTAAAAATTATGTTAAAACATATAGAAACAAGTAAAAACATGGCATATTTTTAATTTTAAGTACTGAAAATACAAATTTTAAGCTATAAATTCAATACTGGTAGTTTTAATAAGTAATATTATTATATATAAATTTTTTTTGTAAAAAAACACTAAAGATTATAAAATAAAAAATAAAAAAATTGTAATTTTTATATAAAATAATAAATACCGGTAAAATACCGGTAACTACCCATAAAAATAATGGTATCGGTAACGATAACGGTATTTGGAATTTTTTTTTAGAGGTATCGATAACGGTAACGGTATTCAATTTGAAACGGTATTTTAGCGATAACGGTATTATAACGATAACGGTAACCAACCTTGCTTTTCACACCTAGCGTAACTTATTCGCGTTACTACCTAAAAAGTTTTGCTGACGCACGTTCGATTATACCGGAACTATCATAAATACTAACTATTTAAAAAAATTGTATACTCCAATCAGTTTAACGTAGATTTGCTATAAATACTTAACGTTGATAGGTATGAACGAAAATACAGTTTATATTTTACTTTAATGAATTGTTTGTTCATTTTAATTTTTTATAAACTAGTTTTTTATTAATATTTAAGTTATTATTTAAAATATTGTTAATTTTGAATATGTACTGATTATTCAAATTTCCTATTAATTGAATGATTGAACAACTTAAGTTTTTTCTTTTTATTTTTTACATTTTTGTATTTTATTAGATTTTTCTTCAAAATGTTTTTGTTTTTAACTTAAAGTATTCAAATTTGGATAAGCAATATTTAAAATATTTGATTAATCACCGTTTGGTTAACCGAAAAGTTGATTAGTTTGTAATAATTTTATAGAAAATGAAAAACAAAAGTATTTTAAACAAAATTAAATTAATACTTGCATATCGTTACTTTAATTTAGAAAAGACGTATCTAACATATAAAATTTTTTAATTGTTTGATTTTGTATTTACATATACATTAGGATGTCCCTTAAATTAACGATTTGTAGATTTTCGGTTATTACACTCCCAGTAGGGTGTCCCTTATAAATTGTTTGGTCGATTTTCGAGACGCATACTCCCAATTTTTTTACAAATGGTCCCAAATTAACAAAATCGATTTTTTTTATTTTTTTTTTTGGAAAACTTTAACCCGTGCCGAGTTGCGGCCGAAAATGGCCCATTTGGGAAAAAAGTGTATTAATATTAAAAATTCCCAAAATTATAAATTTTTGAAAAATTTAGTATTTTGTTTCATTTATTCGTTTAGTATAGTCAAAATGATTCAGACATGGAGTTTTGACTTCATCGGATATCATTAACCCACTTTAGCCTGGAATCCAAAATAACCCACAATGCAAAACCGTGTTTTTTTTAAATTAATTTTAAAGATTTTTTAAAATGCATAATTTGAAGATGTCGATTGCTAGTTGTACCACATAATAGTTGATATTAAAGTAAAAAAAATAAATTGGAAAAATGATAATTCGAGTTTGTGTTTGGAACGACTGCTTTCCAGGGCATTTTACAAAAATTGCTTATTTTGTCAAAAATTTAACAAAATTTGATTGTTTTCAGCAAATTTTACATAGTTTTCGGAAAAATATCATTTAAATTTGGTTAGACTATAATTATCTTTACATTTGTTTAAAAAAATATTTAACACTTAGTGGCCTGGGGTCAGAAAGGACCCATGAAACTTAATATTAATTATGACTACGAGATTGTAAAGCCATTAAATTGGTAATAACAAATCTCAACTGGATAAAAATAATTATTTTATGTAACATGATCCATATGGGGTTCACTTTTATGCTCTTGGCCAAAAACGCCCCACTAGGAAATTTACAGAATAACATCTATAATAATTTTCGGAAAAATATAATTTTAAATGAATGTATGCCGAATCTCCTGCGATCCATTGTTGAGTAGAAAAATAATCATCTTTTTTTTTAAAAAGAGAACTGTGTCGATATATTCGAGCATCGTGCCAGCTTCCAGGATGTCCTACTACAACATGCCGAATGTGTAGTTTACAAGGTTGGTTACCGAAATGAATAACGGTAAGGGTAACGGTATCAGATTTCGTTTGTTTAGGTAACGGTAAAGGTAACGGTATTTAAGACTGTTTCGGTAACGGTATACCGTTATCGAAACAGCAATACCGGTACGTACCGGTATTAAAAATTATGTTAAAAACATATAAAAACAAGTAAAAACATCCCGGTGAAAAATGTTCATATACGCTCAAACATGTTCATATATGGTTTATGTATGGACACATATGAACAAATATGGATTTTTTATGAACATATTTGGATTTTATATGAACATATATGGAAGTATATGTGATTCCATATATGGAAAAAATTTCATATACAGACATATATGGAAGCATCTGTTATTTCATATATGGAAATGGCACTCATATATGGACAAATATGAAAGTATATGTTATTCAATTTATGCAAAAGGGACTTGTATATGAACATATTTCGAAGAATACATTTTTCCATATATGTAAAAGGAACTCATATTTGGATAAATATGGAATTATATTTAATGCCATGAATAAAAAAAAGGAACATATGTAGCGCCTAATTTGTATGTCATACATAAATGTATATCTATCGTACAACCTTATAATAAAGGACAGCAACGTTCGCATGTATTCGCATATATTTAATAAATGTATATGTTCATATATGTCCATATATGAACATATACTTAGGTGTTACCTCATTTTTCGGATCCATACATATATGGTTGAACCATAAATGTTCATATATGGACATTTTTCACCGGGATGGCATATTTTTTATTTTAAGTACTGAAAATACAGATTTTAAGCAATAAATTCAATACTGGTAGTTCTAATAAGTAAAATTATTATCTATAAATTTTTTGTAAAAAAAACACTCAAGATTATAAAATAAAAAATAAAAAAATTGTAATTTTTATATAAAATAATAAATACCGGTAAAATACCGGTAACTACCCATAAAAATAACGGTATCGGTAACGATAACGGTATTTAGAAATTTTTTTAGAGGTATCGATAACGGTAACGGTATTCAATTTGAAACGATATTTTAGCGATAACGGTATTATAACGATAACGGTAACCAACCTTGGTAGTTTATGGTCGCATACAACTTGCGCTTTTATAGAATAGTGTCGACTTCGAGAAAAATATTGTACAGGATCAACAATAGGAGCTTCTGCTAATTTTATTTCTGTCCCATCTATATAACCAATGCAAAATGGAAGCTCATCTAACGTATCAGCTACAATTTCATCCCGCTCCCTTTCATTTGGCCAGTATATGTACTTTGATTTCAAGGACAACAATATATTAAAAATCCTGCTTGTGAAAGCGGATATTGTTCCACCATCTCCGATTCCAAATATTGAGGCTATCTTCCTATACGCTGCGCTTTCTCCAGAAGAACCCAAACGGAAGAGCACAACAGCCAGCTGAAGTTCCACTGAATATTGCTTACATGAATGAGCCCCATTAAACTCTTTGGCATTCTTTATTATGCATACGAGTTCTGCAAACTGCTCTCTGCTAACCCTTAGCATTTGCTTAAATCTAGTGTCGTCTAGAGTTGTGAGTAGGTTGTTTCGCCAAGTAGAGGACGTTGAAACTCGATCAAAAATTCCGCGGCCACAAGACATTGCAATATTTATATGTTCCTCAAACTCATCTAGCACATTTTCACAGGCATCGCCATCATCCAACATTTTTGGAATAAAGTATTTTAAAGTTATATATTATCGCTCGATATTTATGAATATACCTTCGTTCAGAATTATCTCCTGCGCAACTTCTTCTACTAATGCTTCGATAATATTTTCTTTTGCACTGCTTCGTGGCATTTTAAAACAATTTCACAAAATAAGCAAACACCTTTTTGTTAATTTTCACGACGAATAATTTTTATATCAGCTGTTACCCAATTTACATCTAGCATTGCAAAGTTTCTTAAAATACCGCTCACTGTCAATGACAAAATTATTGCAATAGCAAACAGTTGCAACCTAAAACGCACCAAACACTGAATACCGCTATAGTAAACTCATAATTGATTTAAAAATATTTTGTTTTCGAAAAACATTAGTATTTTAAATATAATTCTTATTAAAATAGATCTAAACGTATTTACGAGTAAAATAAATGTTTTTGAACTCAGGGAATGAATTCCTTAATTTTGAAAATGATGACTGTCCAAACGATTCGATTCATCGATATCGTTTTCAGATTGCTTTCTTTACGCTCACCACTATCGTATCGTTTCGAACATCGTATCGCAGACGATAGTAAAACAGCTGATGGGATTTAATGTTGTGATTGCATTTTGTGAGGAATATGTTTTTCGCTGCTAATTAGTTTTATAAAATTGTGTCATTTTTCTTTAAAAATTTTTCGGGATTGGCATCCCTTGTTCTGACTATAAAACTGCCTATAAAGCACTATGCTTTAAGCTAGATTGTCACTGTTTTTAAATATAATGACAATAATTTTATTAGACTTTATAATGAATCAAAACGAAAATATACACTCAGTATCAAATTTGTTAGTTTTGGATTGCTTACTAGAAATGATGAAATCCTACACTCTAAAAGAATGCTGTAAATATGTAAAATTGTTTATAATAATACGTAAAATGCCTAAACTTAGACATCAAATGTGTAAAATTCTTGTATAAACATCTTTGTATACAAAAATACGCATATGTATTAAAACGCATTTTTTATTTATAATTACACATTTTGCGTCTACTATTAGTATATTGTACTTTAGAAACAAATATTAGGCGTAATGTGTGTAAATCGGTGGTCGGCATAAAGAGAGAATGTGAATGTATTGTGTTTCTACACTGTGAGAAATTAGTTTATCATTTTTAAATTTATATTTGTATATTAAGAACATGAATTAATGAAGAAATGTAATAATGAATGCATGAATGAATTAAAGAAATAAAAAAAAATAATTTATAGTAATTTAATTTTTTTAAATAATTCATAAAAAAATTTTATTATACACATTATTTAAAAAATTTGTATTTTTTTGTATATAAATTATTTATTTTCATATATTTAGTTAGAATATTCTTCCACCTCAAGTCCAAATTCTAATATGATATTGTCATATTAGATTTTTATTTGTTGTTTCAAAAAGGGTTGATCATTTTCATGATAGACAATACAATTGTTTCGTAGACATCACTCTACTCTTCAGTTGTCCGCAATAAGAAAATGATAACTTTCCTACTCAAACCGAGACATTACATAAGGTACAAAAAACCAACGGGATGAGAATTTTGTACTTTCGTATATGAACTGTCTGATTTGGTAAAACCAGTTATAAATCAACTCCTTTTTGAAAGCAACAATTACATAAAAGTACCCTTTGGGTACTATTTATATGTATGTCTGTTGTCAATACATTTTGTAAAAACAACTAATCTTAAACTCAAAACAAAATAAATATTTGAATGAGATTCTAGCCGTGGTGTGCTTATTTTCAACAATTATTTTAATTTTTGCATTAAAAAATACAAAAATTGTTTTTTCGGACTTTCTATATTTTCATATATTTAGTTAGAATATTCTTCCACCTCATATATTTAGTTAGAATATTCTTCCACCTTTGTTGTTTCAAAAACAACAAATAAAAATCTAATATGACAATATCATATTAGAATTTGGACTTGAGGTGGAAGAATATTCTAACTAAATATATGAAAATATAGAAAGTCTGAAAAAACAATTTTTGTATTTTTTAATGCAAAAATTAAAATAATTGTTGAAAATAAGCACACCACGGCTAGAATCTCATTCAAATATTTATTTTGTTTTGAGTTTAAGATTAGTTGTTTTTACAAAATGTATTGACAACAGACATACATATAAATAGTACCCAAAGGGTACTTTTATGTAATTGTTGCTTTTAGAGTTGTGAAATTTCGATACTTTTTGAGTACTCAATACTACTCAATACTTTTCAATTGAGTACTCGATACTACTCAATACTTTTAACGGTTTTTTTTTAATTTAAAAATAAAAATGTTATGAATTGGTATTTATAAGGAAAAATAATAAAAATTGACATACAAGTGTTAAATAACTATTGTTACTTACATTTTAATTAATTTAAAACATTTTAAATAAAGAAATTAAATGATTTTTCCCAAAAATTCGTTACAAATTTCTTTGCTTCACAAATAGAGTTGTATTTTCAGAGCTGTATTTTTAGATTACTTATTTTAGAGTTGTATTTTCATACGAAAAATACACATTTCTACGGAAAATTGCATCTTTAAAAGTATTGAGTAGTACCGTTTTAGTATTGAGTACTCAAAAAAACAGACAGTATTGAGTACTCAGTACCGGAATACTCAATACTTTTACAACTCTAGTTGCTTTCAAAAAGGAGTTAATTTATAACTGGTTTTACCAAATCAGACAGTTCATATACGAAAGTAAAAAATTCTCATCCCGTTGGTTTTTTGTACCTTATGTAATGTCTCGGTTTGAGTAGGAAAGTTATCATTTTCTTATTGCGGACAACTGAAGAGTAGAGTGATGTCTACGAAACAATTGTATTGTCTATTTTTGAAACAACAAATAAAAATCTAATATGACAATATCATATTAGAATTTGGACTTGAGGTGGAAGAATATTCTAACTAAATATATGAAAATATAGAAAGCCCGAAAAAACAATTTTTGTATTTTTTAATGCAAAAATTAAAATAATTGTTAAATTATTTATTCTTAAAAAGTATTCCATTAGTTAGTAAATTTTAATGAACTAAAGAAATAAAAATAATTCATAATAAATTTCCTGTTCTTGTAAAATATTAAGAGTGTAATATTTTTCTAAAATTTCTTAAACAAAGCGACGGCAACCTGCTTTGTTGAAAGCTACCATCCTACTAAATAAATTTTACGCTCTTAGTTGAGAGTTTTGTTGCCATTCGTGTCGGGTACGTGTGAAAAGCCGATTATGATCGGCCACTGGTGGCTATGGATGGCGACCACTGGTGTAAATCTACAAACATTAAATGTAATATGGAAATTGCCGAAAATAATTAATTACATCAAACTAAAATACTTAAGCATTTGCGAATTGCATTAAGCATTTATATTTGGTCAAAATTTATTGCGAAAATGTTTTATCAAATTAAGTTTTAAAGTATTTTTTATTTTAAAAATTGAGACCTTAGGGCTTTCAGCTACTTTTTATTTATACAACATTTTGTAAATAAATGCTTTCTTGAGAAAACCTTTAAACAAATTTATTTGCAAAAAGAATCGAGAAAATATTGCCAACGCTGTTTGCACATAAAAGTTTCTATTGTTATTTTCAGCTTATTCAACTTTATTTATTAAATAATACTTATGTGCACTATTTTTTTAGAAACAATTGCCATGGTGCTCCATTTAATAATAGGACTTAAAAGTGCATATCTAAATAGATACGAAGCCATGAAGAACTAGAAGCAGTGTTGCCAGGTTAATTGGGCACAAAATCGTCAAATATTTTTGAAAAAATCGTCAAAATCGTCATTTCGTTTTCAAATATCTTCAAAATATTGTTAAAAATCGTGAAAACTTTAATAATCAAATATTTTTATTATTACAACCCTAAAATCATAATATAAAATTTAACCGGTTTTCGGTGTCAGCTGTAATTTAAGAAAAATTCTGAAACTAGTTTTTTATTTGATTGGTTGAAGTGAAGGAAACTTTCAATGTAGGTAAACTGATTTTGTAACAAAAAGAATTTTTATAGAAATAACGCAAAACTTCACCGAAGTTTTTTAGAAAATAATCCGTCTTGAAAATTTACTATATACTGAAATTAATTGTTCGAAATAAAGAGTTCACTTTAAAAAAAATTTGTATCCAAAAAAGCTTTAGTCTACAGATATTTTACAGGTACCTACTAAAGAATTTACGTGATAAAAAGAGTCCGATATGAGATATACATCCCTTCCAAAAACACGTTACATTTATTAGAGATTTAGGAAAAACTATTTTAAATAAAAATAATTACCAGATTCTGTGTTAGTTTTCCTACAAAAAAACCATCAGATTCTAAAATGACTACCTTGAATAAAAATTTTATGATAAATATTTATAAATTACCTGAAAAAATTTTCAGATTTATTCATTGGCGGATTAAGGCCGGTCTGGGGTGGGCTAAGCCCACCCTAGACAGATTTTTGCCCACCCCAGAATTTTTAAAAAATCTACCTACAATTCTTTTATCTATGATTTTGATGGCGTAAAGTATCACAATATTACTTTTTTTTTTTGGTTTGGGAACTACTGGTTTCCTAGGCAGATAATTTGTTAAAATCTAAGGTCAGTTCTATAGTCAGAACTAAGATTGATTTTTGTTTTAAATATTTCTTAAATAAGAAATATTTAAGAAACAAATTTATCTTAGTTCTGATTATAAAATTGACTATAAGAGTTTTTCTTTAAAAAAAAGTTATTAGAACCGCAAAGTTGTTCATAATAGAAAAATAACGCAGAATCTTTTTGGTGAGTTAAATATCTTAGATTTCATAGTTTTCTAAACGAAGAATTAGTTTCTATCTAACAAGGAAGTTACTTCAAACTAAACACTACTATGTTATTTCAATGAAATTTCAATATTTTGTAGAAACAAAAATTGTAAGATGAACATCTCACTATTTTTGTCCACCTTGGTAATTTAAGTGGTCAGAATATGGGGTTAGATAGGGTTCGTCCGATGTGGACGAATTAGACAGGTTGATCTTAGATTTCTTTTCTCTATTAAATATCTAAATTTCATAATAATTTGAGAATATAGCTTGGAATACATTCCTTGTACGAGGTTTTCTTCAGAAAAATAAATGCACTATCAGAGTTTTGTATAAAAACATGGCGATTTTTATAGGATAAGCTACCAGGGTAATTTAATTTTGAAAATTATGAAAATTTTATTAGAAGGCAGGAATCATTTTTAAGAATTTTTTTTGTGTGAAAAAATTGTAAGCATAATGCTGAAAGTGTGTTTTAGGATTAAGAGTGTGAGAATGGGCAAATAAACAGCAGAAAATTAATGGGTCGTTTGCCCACCCCAGAAAAATGGTCTAGGTACGCCAATGGATTTATTGATTTAGATAATGGAAAAATACCGTATTTTTGACCAATTGTTGCTATATTTCCTATTGAAAAAAATCGTCATTTTGAAGAGGAAAATCGTCAAATCGTCATGCATTAAACACATAGATGACTGCAGCTACGCGACTACAAATGCTGCCGGCTGCAATTGTAGTCGTGTAGTCAGCTACTTAATTATTTTGAAAACTACAGCAACATAGTAAACAGCTGATCCAAAAAATTTGAGGTTTTGACAAATATTAATCTTTTTTAGTTTGTGCTTCTAAAATAATGGCTGAGGAATATTTTTTAATTTTGCAAGATCCATTTTTTTTTGCAAAACATCACAACAAAATTATTTCCGAATATAAATTAATAAAACATTCAAACAATTGTAAAATATAAACAACTATTTCTTCAGTGTTCCCATAACGGTGATTTTCTAGTCAGAACTAGCGATTTTAGCGAGATATTTTGTTATATTGTTAAGGCTGAAGTACAAAAAAAAAAAAAAAAAAATTATGACTCCCTCTGGAATTGAAAAAGAAATTTTTTTTCTATGTGGTGTTAAGGGGCCGGGGCCCCCGGGACCCGCTAGGTCCAAAAAACCGAAACACACCCAAAATGGTAAATTAATGGCTCAAATTAAAGGAAATTTTCTTCCGATTTCAAAAATACATTTGGTTTCATGATCCATAAAGTGTGGCTCCAACTAGATCCATTTAAGACCCCCGGGAGTCTAAAATAGCCACTTAATGTACTTATTATAAAGTATGGGTACTCAAATAAACGGAAATTTTCTTAAGAATTCAAGCATGACCGCAACGTACCAAAAAATACACAAAAAACCCCCAAGCATTCATAAAATTTTAATTTTTTCCAAAAAAAAAACAACTTTTACCAAAATAAAGCTTATGTACGCTACATACATATGTACCAAAAAATTAAAAATTTTGTGAAAAAATCGCGCGATTTTTTCTAAAAATTTTTCGATTGCGGGGCTGTGTCTCACAATACACAATAAACCCCCAAACATTCATTAAATTTTAATTTTTTACATAAAAAACACCATCTTTTACCAAACTTTACCAACTTATGTACGCTATGTACCAAAAAAATTAAAAACCGCATGCGACGCTGTGTCCCATAATATACAAAAGACCCCCTAAAATTCATAAAATTTCCACTTTTTCCTAAAAAAATCCCACACTTTTATCACCAAAAAGTTTACATACATAGCATTTTTTAACACCTAAATTGACAAAAATGCACCTAGCCCGAATTCTATTTTCTGGATCTTTAAACAAAATGTATATTTGGAATCGTGAGAAAATTTCCTTTAATTTGAGCCGTCACACGTGCCATTGTGGGCGTGTTTCCGTTTTTCGGGCCTGGCGGGTCACGGGGGCCCCGGCCCCCTTAACACCATATAGAAATAAAATTTTCTTTTTTAATTTAGCAAGGAGTTTATTAATTTGTACTCGATTGACGGATTTGATGTGATTCATTGTTGTAGAGATGATGGTTATGGTGGAACCTCTTTGTATATCAATAAGCAAATTAACTACAATGTATTGGCTACTAAAAGTGAAGGTTATTTGGACTTTATTACAATATCCCTGAAAGATGTTCACATTCATAATAAGCAATTAGTGATTACATCACTATATAGGTCGCAAAAATGTAATTTGCAAACTTTTTTAACAAAGATAGAATATTTACTTTTGGAAGTTCAGAATTCTCCGTGTGTTTTCATCGGTGATTTTAATATAGATCTGATCTGTATGGATAGAAGTAGCCGTCTCTTGCTGGATGTTTTTTCCGAATTTAATTTTATTTCATGTCATAATCTGATAACTCGGCCGGAAAGTAGTTCTTGTATAGATTGTGTTTTCAGTAATTTATCGAGTTATATTTTTGTCAGTTCTATTCAGAGCCGATTATCAGTTCACAATCAATCAATTTAAGATAAATTTTTGCCATAATGAAACTATTGTTGAGAAAAGATACCAGATCGACTACAGAAAGTTTGGTCGCTATATAGATAACAACTTACGTCTATCAAATACAGTGAGCTCTTCAGAGCATTGCAAGAGTTTGGTGGATACTCTTTCGATGGCTGCTTTACAAAGCTCTATTGCAACCGTAAAACAAACGAACATAAGACACAAAGTAAGCCCTTGGATGACGGAAGCACTTATTTCTTTAATGAGTTTTAAGACTAAGTTGCTGAAAGCTGCACCGATAAAAGTTCTCAGTAGCTCAGTTAAGGAATTTATTAGTTAAAACAGAAGAAAATTTAATTAACTGAAATATTCATTATGAACTACTGTTTCAGTTAAATAAAACCGATTTTATTTAGTTACCCTGTAAATACCAATTTTCGTTTTATTTGTATTGTCAATTTGTTTTAAAATAAACAAAAAAGGAAAACAACAATTTTATCTTGATTAAAATAAATTTTTTTGTTAATCAAATATATAATCCATGGAAAGTATAGTGAAGTATCCACATTTATCGAGGGAAACGCATTAATATGAAGGTACATGAAGCAATGAAATTGGAAAGCGAAAGAGCCATTCAACCATATGGTGGTTTGTTAGTGTTTCTTTAAATAAATTGAAATAAAGATGCGTAACATAAGGACACTGTTTTTATTTTTAAATATATAAAATAAAAGATATTTTAAATGCTGGATTGAGTTAATATCAACTGAGCACAAAGTTCCATTCATAATAACTAATAATTTCGTTGCCTTTAACTGAGTGAACAGTGCTAATAAAATTTCTAAAAAATTAGTTATTTTCAATTAATTTTTTAAATTGAGGCTCAGTAAGGGGTATTTCACCTGAGTCTCAGTTGAAAATTTAGTAGCCTGTAACTGAGAAATTTTTTCGGTGTAGAAGAAAAAAATCGGCAAAATCCAAACATTGCAGAGCGTCTAAAAAGAATCAGCAAAGTGATAAAAAGCTGTAGTAAAAATTTAATGTATAATTTTTACGAATATAATATAAAAAAATGCAATGGTGATTTAAGGAAAACCTGGGAGTTTATAAATAAGCAATTGGAAGAAAATTTACAACCATCCAGGGATTTAATTATAAATGAAAATACTATTGTGACATCAGACAAGGATAAGGCCTCTGTTTTTAATAAATTTTTTTATGATTCACTTCGCAATATGCGCGCTAATATACCACAGAATTCTGATGACAATATAAATATGTTTGGAACTCTAACACCAGCTATAAGTAGTTTCGGTTTCCACACGATAGATAGTGTAAAAGTAGATCAAATTTTAAATAGTTTGGAGAAGCACAAAAGTTCAGGCTGCAACAACATTACCTCAAAAATGTTGTTGGTACGTATAGAAGCAGTGTCAGAGATTATCACAACAATTTTCAACAACATGATAAGAGAAGTAAAATATCCGGTTTCTTTGAAACTACATAAAATCGTTCCAATTCCAAAGTGTGTTGGAATGAATAAAATTCAAAACTTTCGTCCAATTTCTATTTTATCAACCATTGACAAAATCCTTGAAAAAATCATGTTTGAACAAATTACAAGTTATTTGGAGGAAAACAATATTTTATTTGATCGGCAGTTTGGATTTAAAAAGGGTTCAGGAACTGAGGAGGCTGTAACAAACGTAGTTGATTATATATGTAACGGGCTTGATGCTGGATATAAAGGAGTTGCGGGAGTGTTTTTTGATTTAAGCAAAGCTTTTAATTAAGTTGACCATAATATTTTAATCAGGAAACTATGTATATTTTGCTGGTTTTTCCCAAAATACCATTGCTCTATTTGAGGATTATTTAAAAAACAGGAAGCAATTTGTCCAATTTCGCAAAGTAGCGAGTTAAATGTATTGTGTACTTGGACCGTTATTGTTTAAAATTTATGTTAACGATTTAAAAAACATAAAATTTAATGGGAAACTATTTATGTTTGCTGATGACATTAGTCTCTTTTACATGAACAAGTACTGCAAGCACATATTGAATATGATGCTGCTATTTTATCAGAATTCTTAAGACTTAATAAATTAGTTTTAAATGAAGATAAAACAAAATTTATCAGATTTAAGGCATACGTTTTCAGAGATGAAAGTGTTATTAATGTCCATATAAATGGAAAATTAATAAGTGAGTCAGTAAGTGTAAAAAATCTTGCAATAAATTTCAATCATAACCTTTTATGGGATCATCATGCAGATTATTTGAAGTCAAAAATATCTTCGGGAATTGGTATTTTATACAAATTTAAAAATAAAATTACTGTTAAAACTAAACTTTTACTTTACCAATACCTCGTTCATTCACATCTGACATACCTACCTAAGATCTATGGGTGTGAAACAAGCATTAAAGATGCTGCAATCAGCACAAAACAAAGCGTTGAAAATTGTTTTTAATCTACCATTACGCTTTTCTACAATCGATTTATTTAAAAACTTTGCTAAAACAATACTTCCAGTACAGGGACTATATAAACAGCAATTACTGATATATGTTTTCAAATGCCTGGAAAGTATTGGTTCTCGTTCTATACAATTTACTCCAACTATCGCAATTACACAAAGAGTCACAAGACAGTCAAGCAACTTAAATATGGTAAGGTGTCGTCTTGAACTTACTAAACAATGAATTCATTTTGTTGGACCAAGCGAATATAATCAGTTGCCAGAAAGTCTAAAAAACATTTCGGTTTTATCGACATTTAAAAGCAGTTTGAAAAAATTTTTATTAGAAAATATAGAAATACTTCTTGCACCTTGAAATTAAATTACTCGTTAATAGAAACCAACTTATAAGCTATTTAACTTTTTTTTATATTGTATAATATTTGTATGAAATAATGTATATATTTAGTTGCCACTAGCCTCTAAATAGCCATATGTGGCGCTGAGGTAAATTTAATTTGTAAAATATTATTTCTTGAAATGAAGTTAATAAATAAATAAAAAAAAAAAAAAATTCCAGAGGGGGTCATATTTTTTTTTTTGAGGTGCCGCATAAAGTGTACTTTTGCCTATTGTTAATACTATTTTTGTTTTGTAGCCAACAAAAATAGAAATTATCCTAAGCAAAAGTAGTCGTGTAGCCGTGTAGCTGTGTTGGTGTCAAAATAATCGTTTTCATATAAACGTGTGTATTTTATTATTATTTTCGATAGTAAAAATTGTCAAAATGACGATAAATCGAAAACTGGTAACATTGACTAGAAGCGCATTTTTTAGAGATACTCTCTTTTTTCTTCCGAAAAGCACACAAAAAGCATGTAATATACCAACAATAAAAGAAATACTACAGTAGTTTTGATTTAACTGCCTTTTTCTTAAGTGCACATTTGCTATACCTGCACAAAATTTTGGTTTCGTTTCTGTTTACGCAATTGTCTTCTTTAAGTGCACTTTTTGTACCTGCGCATTTAAGATAACTGCCTCATATTTTTGGCATTTTTACATTATTTATATAAGAAAGAACACCGTTAGCTGCCTCTTGTATTTTGCTTTGTTTTTCAATTCTAGGAAAAAACACACATAAAATAAATGTGTTGGCAACTTTTTTTGTGACAAAAATATCCTGCTTTAGTCGTTTTTTAACCATAAAAATCGCAAGAACTGGTGCAAATCACAAAGTTGTCATCATTAGTTTCCTTTGATTTGTTTGTTTTCAGTCTGTATTGGTATACCTGCACATTAAGGCAGGTAAACAATTTGACTTAGCTGCTTTTTTGGCTTACCTGCACAAAAATTCTTGCAAAAGTTGGTTGTGCAGCTAAGTCAAAATTACTGTACTTTACAAAGCATTTTTGGAAGTAGCTTATTTTTTAGCAGGTATATACATAACAAAAAAACGTCACGCACTGCTTTTATAGCTTTTTAACTTTTTTGTTTGTTTTGCTCACAGATTAATACCAGATGTGAAACTACCCTACGGGGAAAGGGACCGGTCCTAGATGACACGCAGGATAGGTCCCAAGGGGGCGGAGACCGGTCGTTGATCGGTCTTTTTGTTTGAAAGAGACATATCACTTTAACATGTCATTGTCATTAGAAATGACCAATTGCCACAGTAAGGCAAACGCTCTACCGTCTGAGCTAATGTTGCTTATGCGTGATGGCTGGCTGATGGTAAAGTTATATATTTTTCGTTTCTGTTCAAATAAAAAAGAAAAAACAAACACTACAAGCAAATAAAAAAAATGGAAAAGAAAAAAATAGAAAAACAACACTAACACACACACAAATATTGTGGAAGTGCCTTCAGTATGCCCCCGACAGACCGGTTACGGGATAGGTCCTTTAATGGCAGTTGACTAGTTTTTTGCGTTGGCCATAATTAAATTAAAAAATCAACTAAAAATTAGAAAATTACCTCAAAAACTCTGATAATATAAATAAAAATTTTAAATATTGCCCTTAAGTTAAAAAGAAAATTAAATGAAATACCAATTGTTAAAACTAAAATAACTTTAACATTAAAAATCGTTGAAAATACAAAACTTAAAATTTTTTATCAAAAAATTATAAAAATTTAAAATAAGAGCTAAAATAAGTAAATCGTAAAAAATAAAGTTCAAAATAAATAAAAAAATATTTTAAAAAATATGCCGCGAATTTTGCTTTTTATTTCGATATCGGTCAAGTTTTTTAAAAGCAACAGTGAAAGAAACGAATCAGAAAATATTTAGAAAATTAATTCATTCTCTTTGGTTCATATTTGTACTAATTTAGTAATATGCATTCGGTTGACCGGTCACGGGATAGGTCCTTGGAGGGCAATTGACTCCTCATTCCCCGTAGGGTAATGACAGGTGTCAAAAAAGTATTCTCGAACCGTATGGTTTTGTTTACATGGAAGTCAAGTCAAGAAGGAGATAACAATATAAAATAAATAATATAAATCTCCATACATTTTGTATTGCGCATTTTTAGTATATATCTGTCTCTTTTTAGATTATTGTGCTTTATCTTTTGTGTTTTTCTTAAATTTTTGCGTTTTGTTTTGCTCATTTACTGTCGGCCATATTGCCCAAATCAGCTGATTCATATCTGGTATAATTTGTGGTTTTGCTTATCAAACACATTTTGATAAATATGGTACGTACTTAACATCGTTACGATCTTCTAGACATCCTATTTTACATGCCTTGTTGAATGAATAATCACTACGGGAAATTTTAACAAACTGTCACCGAACTGGCCCCTTTATATGAATTAGACTGGTCACTTTTACATGACGTTGTCATATTAGGAGGAAATTGACCCCTTGTGACATGTCACAAGACAAATCCCAGGACAGGTCCATGAACTTTGTTTTTTATGAGAGTTCAGTAACATGTCCTAGGATTTGTCTTTTGACCTGTCACAAGGGGTCAATTTTCCCCTCCTACGACAACGCCATGTAAAAGTGACCACCCGGTGAAAAATGCTCATATACGCTCAAACATATTCATATATGGTTTATGTATGGACAAATATGAACAAATATGGATTTTTTATGAACATATATGTATTTTATATGAACATATATGGAAGTATATGTGATTCCATATATGAAAAAAATTTCATATACAGACATATATGGAAGCATCTGTTATTTCATATATGGAAATGGCACTCATATATGGACAAATATGAAAGTATATGTTATTCAATTTATGCAAAAGGGACTTGTATATGAACATATTTCGAAGAATACATTTTTCCATATATGTAAAAGGAACTCATATTTGGATAAATATGGAATTATATTTAATGCCATGAATAAAAAAAGGAACATATGTAGCGCCTAATTTGAATGTCATACATAAATTTATATCTATCGTACAACCTTATAATAAAGGACAGCAACGTTCGCATGTATTCGCATATATTTAATAAATGTATATGTTCATATATGTCCATATATGAACATATACTTAGGTGTTACCTCATTTTTCGGATCCGTACATATATGGTTGAACCATAAATGTTCATATATGGACATTTTTCACCGGACAGTCTATTTCATATAAAGGGGCCAGTTCGGTGACAGTTTGTTAAAATTTCCCGCAGGGATATAAAACTAATAACGGAAATAAGTCAGTTTTTATAATAAATTATAATTATTAACAAAATCTTTAGGCTAACAAGAAACACTGAATATTACACACATTGTGTGTATATTTTTCAATTTACACACATGGAGTAACTCTACCGACATTATAGTAGGTAACCTACTATCAATAAAAACGCATGCGTACTATATAGGCTTTGAAATTGGTATATTTTTTTTTTACTAAATTCTACACTCATAAAAATGTAGTAGTGCAAAAGTCTGTTAAACGCGTTCTAATTCAGTTGACCTAATTTTCCCAGTTGTTTTCGTTTATATCAGTTGTTAAGCTAAAGTTGTTTGTTATTTTATTTTACCAGAAAAACATATTTCTGCCGTCAGGCACGTAGCTAGGAATTTCTTTTTGGGCTTTTTTAAATTTTTTTGTTTAATTTTTCGTTATTTTAAGTTTAGTGTGCTCCTTTTCAGTAAAATTAGAGTAAGCACCAAATCCTCCCTCCAAATAATAAAATTGTCCAAAAGTACGGGAACGCACAAAATCACCTTTCTAGTTTTATTTAAAAGAAAAAAATGAAAATGTGTGTAGTTCTAGTCTGAAAAATTGCACAGATACACATATCTTTTGCATTTAAAAGTTTTTTTTTTCTTTTTTCAGTTAATATTTATATATAGAAGTTTTCTTTTACGTATTTCTTTGCTTAATTAAAATTTATAATTTTTTTTCACAATGGTTTTATTTGTTTATCACTGCACCAGCTGTCTACCAGCAAAACTTTTTACGATGTAACGATAAGAAGTTATGCTAGATGTAAAAATCTATAAAAGTTGAGATTTCAACGATGATAATTATCCGCGTTGAAAGTTAACGTGAATAGGAAAAGTAATGTGTTAGTTTTTGTCTCCAACACGTTTCTGAGTTAACGGATATAGTTAAGTCGAAAACACAATTACTATAGGGTGATAATTTGGTATAGGAAATTCGACATTTTACAATTTTGTTTCCACCTTAAATTAAGCATTATAATGTTTGCTTTTCATAATTTTTTTAAAATTTAAATTAACTCTGTCCATGAAAAAGCGTACTTTAAGAGAAACAAGAAATTTATTCTGGAAGTGATATGGGTGATAAATACATATGGGTGATATCAAAAAATGTGATAAAAACCATGTAACCAGTTAATTTCTAATGCATGGATTACATTTGAATTATATATTTCGATATATATCAGCGCATTGTCATCTGTTTTACAAAATGTATAACAATCTGACCAATTTTTGGTTCATACATAAAATTTGTGGCCAATTTTATAGGCCAAATGTAAACTCCGTAACCACCCTACGGGGAAAGGGACCGGTCCCAGATGACACACAGGATAGGTCCCAAGGGTGCAGAGACAGGTCGTTGATCGGTCTTTTTCATTGAAAGAGACATATCACTTTAACATGGCGTTGTCATTGGAAATGACGTATTGCCACAGATTAGACACCTTTTGACATGTCGCAGGTCTAGCCCCAAAGGACATGTCGCCTAACTGACTTAAAAAGACATGTCACCGAACTAACCCAAAAGGATCCGTCAAATAATGAATCACACTTTGTATATTTTGTGACATGTCACCCAACTAACCTAAAAGGAACTGATACAGAACCAGTCCCATTACAAAACTGACAAAAACAGTGACAAAACTGAGGTGAATGGAAATTGTTATGGTTTTGGTATTATAAGTAAAATTGTCACAGCAAAACCTTGACAAAATTGTTATATAAAAAACCACAAATATTTTCATTTGTCAACAAATTAAAATATAAAATTTTGTTTTTTTTTTTGAAAAATTTGGGTGTTTTTTCACAGAAATAAAATATGAAATACATATTCCTTTTTTAAGATGTTCTTTTAAGATATAAGATATATATATATGCGTCGAACCTTTTACCGATTATAAAATTCCTGTAAAATCCTCCAAAAGATTAGAGCTGAAGTTGTTAGCAATAAGCTCAGGGTTCTTGATGCTAAAATTTAAAGAAAACTCCAAGAGCTTAGAACCAGTGGGTTTCTATCCACATTATCTCGCTCAACCTTCGCTCAATTTATTTGGTGGCATTTTTTATAAATAGGTTTTCTTATGCATTTTTCTCTTTGCCCGAGTTTAGCCCTAGTTCGCTAATTATCGACAGAACCGTGAGTAGCATAGTCAATCTATAAAGTATATAATCTTTTTTAGTATATATATATTTATTCCCGTCGTTCCAAGTTGGAGCATAGGGCCTAGAACTAGAACTAAAATTATGAAAAATCGTAATTTTTCACAAATTACGATTTTTTTGATAATTTTATTTAACGAAATTCTTCATTGAACTTACGAAAAAAATTCTATGAAATTGTTCATCACGAAGGATAATTCTATCAGTGTACTGGAAACCGACCAATTATGGGCGCTGTGGTGTAATGGTTAGAGCGTTCGACCGTTACACGTGAGGTTACGGGTCCGATCCCCAACCAAGGCAACATCAATTTATGAAAAATATAAATATGTATACGTTTTTCTATCCCTCATACATATCGCAGCGTCCTCCTTCGGTGTTCCCATAGCACTTAACCCCACCGAAGTAAAATAATATAACAGGGCTATGAACTAAAAAGCTTTAACAAAGTTCGCCAAATCACCATCAGATGGAGTGCAACAACTGTTCTAAAATTCAACATCTCGCGCAATTACAGTGTTGCCATATTTGAAGCCCTTCATCCTTCACCATCTTTCACGTTTCACACGTTAATTAATAGGAAGAATTTCCTGAGTGTTGCTTCTCTTTAAAAAAAAAAAATAAAGTCTTACTTGTGGATTTTTTTATAACACACTTATCCAGTTAAGTGGTATGTCCTCTTTGCACCAGTCTTGGGGCCAGTCCTTTAAGTTAATTGACAGAGCTTAACCCATAGAAATAATAAATTATACAAGTCCTGCGACAAGACCATCTTTAACCACTCACGGGATAGGTACTTTGTGGATTATTCAGTGGTGTCATCATTTCACCAGTCACGAGACCAGCCCTTTAAGTATAATTGACACTGCTTAACCCACAGCAATAGTAAATTATACCAGTCCTGCTGCAAGTCCTTCTTTAACCAGTTACGGGATACGTACTTTGAGGGCAATTTAGTGGTATGTCCTCTTTTTACCAGTCACGGGATAGGTACTTTGAGGACGATTAAATTGTATGCCACCGTTTCACCAGTCATGGGACTAGTCCTTTAAGTATAATTGTCACTGCTTAACCCACAGCAATGGTAAATTATACCAATCCTGTGACAAGTCTTGATTTAACCACTCACAGGATAGGTACTTTCAGGGCAATTGACCCCTCATTCCCCGTAGGGCAGTAACTCAGGTTTTTTAACTTTAATATCTTATATTTTAATAACCAATGAAGCTAAACACTAACTATAAGAATTTTTATGAAGAGGAATAGTAACGTTTTTAGTAAAAATTAATACATTTTACAAACTTTTCCGTATGTCTATGCTAATACGACTTCAACTCTGTAACGATTTTTCGTCATCATTTTTGATAAAAATGCATACACACGAATTTTGGACTTATCTATTAATTATATTGCGAAAAGTGTAATGTCATTTATACTCAAATGATCGTTGGACTGTAAATAATCATCTAGTATAACAGACTTGAAGTTTTTCTGCAGCATGTAACATTCTCGAGATGAAAAAGGATGTCTCTAATAAGATTTGAAAAAATGTTGTAAACTCCGTTCCTAATTTTGACACCAAACTATTTAACGAGTAAAAAAAGCGATGGTAACCAAATGTAAACTCCGTAACGGTAAACTCCGTAACCAAAATTGTTTGCATCAGATTGCGTTCAAAAAAATGTAGGTAAGTGTTTAAAATATTTTAAAATAACCATAATTATGCGTCAACAATATTTATGCGTCAAAAGACGATTCAACTAATAATTTTGCGTCAAATCAAAATAAGTTATCAGTTTTTTACCCTAAACTGCTGGAGCGAAAAACGATTCATTTTGCATTTCATTGGTTTGGAATCGATATTTCGAGCCATTACTGACATTATTTGACAAATTAAATTTGTTTCACAC
The DNA here is from genome assembly GCA_949987735.1 of Leucophora obtusa. Classification (NCBI taxonomy): domain Eukaryota; kingdom Metazoa; phylum Arthropoda; class Insecta; order Diptera; family Anthomyiidae; genus Leucophora; species Leucophora obtusa. Next base: position 14,280,916 of record OX465300.1, read on the forward strand.
AATTTAAGAATTTTTTGATCGCGAAATGTTATGTTTTTAATATATTATTATGTAACTTCGCAACTGCTGATTGGATTTAAAAAAATTTTATATTTTTGAAAAGCATTTAAAAGGAGCAAAATACAAAACTAAACAAATTAAAATTTTTTTCGCGGAATGAATTGTATTTTTATTTGCGAAACCGCCAATTTGATAAACACAAATTTTATATTAATGAAAAGCATGTTAAAAACCCAAATAAGAAAAACTAATAAATTGAAGAAAATTCGTACGCAATTTTTTTGTTATATCTTTTGCTTGTGAATATGTAAACTCCGTTACCACAAAAAAAATTAAAATTGTGCAAAAAAAGTTATTGCGACAACTTGTAGAAGAGATTTTTTGCAATTAGGTTTATAATGACTAAACTTACTGATTCCATTAAGAAAAAACCGAAATATTAACACTTTTTGTTTCTCACAAATTTGGGCCAAAAACTTATCACATTATTTGATTTCACCCATATATAAATTCGGATTTGTTCCAATAACCTTCCTGTAGTATATTTAACAAAAATAGAACTGAGGTTTTAGAAGATCTTGCAAAATTACCATCGCAGTCAGCCTCAATGTTTCTAACGCGAAATGAAAGTACACTGTTACTAAAACAAAACTCTCAAAGAGTTTTAAAAATCTAGCTCGAATTTTAATTTTATGGCCTTTTGAAACATGTGTCTATTTTAATCACGTTCACCGCACAAAGACGCACTATCAGTTCATTATTTTTTTTTCAAATTGTTTGTTATTAGCAGTTTGGTGTTAAAAATTGTCGAAATCGGCTTAGAAATTCTGAGTAAAAATGTGAGGACAGCCGGAAATTTCCATACAAAATGAAACAAACAAACGGAATACTTAAAACGAGTAGAATTGGGCATTATAGTACACAGTTCATTTCAATCAATTTTATTGAACTATTGTGTTCTACTGCAATCGTTCATTCGAGAAATTTTTTCAAGTGTTATACTCTAATATAAAAGTCTTTAAAAATGTTTGCTAAACAGCCGAACTCAGCAGGATCAGTCTGCATTAGAAAGATACAAACAACAAGAAAAAAATCTGTTAAATTTACAAAATTTCAGCTATATTTTAGTTAATGGAAAATGACAATGTACTCTGCTAAAAATTTTCATAGATATTAGTCGACTAAATCATCGCAAACAATTTTAAATTTTTATTTTTTTTTATTTTTTTAATGCGAATAAAAATCTACACTGCAGAAATCAGTCTACTATTTTCTAGCAAATATTTCTGTTTATTGTATCAGGAGAGACCGCTATTTGTATTCAACTCAAATTTAACCCTTAAATGCATGATCTCTTCGATTTTAAGCATTTTTTCATATATGATTTCTAAAGGCGTGTACATATATTTCAAGAAAAATACAAAAAAAAATTATTTAAAAAAATGTGATTTTTATTGAAAAATATGGCTTTTTGCCTAATTGCTATATTGTGATTATTTTAACGTGTATGAAAAAAAAACAAAAAAAAAAATTGTATAAACTATAATTTATAAATTTATTGTCGCCAAAATGAATTTTATTGCGAGAATACCACTTTAAATATTTAAACAAATATTTTTGAATATTGCACTTTTTGTAATAAAAACGAGTGTTTTAGATTTTTCATAAATATACAGAGAAAAACTAAGATTTTTACTCTAAATGTTTAAAAATTCTGTGCTAAACTATAGGAACACAGAAGGGGCCCCTAATGCCCAAAAATGCAGTTTTGTCCATCAAGTGGGGTTTTTTTTATTAAAAACCCGGTATGTTGCCACATGGCTACACCATGCATTTAAGGGTTAAAGACAAATTAACTTTTGAATATATAACAATTTCTTTACTGCTTTTTATCTACTAATATTCAGCAACATTTTTTGTCGATATTAGCAAGGTAAATTTGCAATTCAATTAAAAACAATTTAACTCAAATATTACTAAAACTCCCCATATTTAACAGTTGCATAGGAATATATTTGAATTTGAATTTATTTACTTGAATTTCTATGCTACAAGATATAATCTTATATAATAATAATAATAATAATATGTTACTAATATTTAGCAATAAGGATTTACTAATTTCATGAGCTTTCTGTGCAGGTCCCCTTTTAACTAATTTTGAGCACCTTTTTTTTTTTGCTATTTTTACAGGATATTTTCTATCAGTACAAGATTATATTATGTCAATGGTTTGTTTGGTAATTCCGAATAAAATAAAAAACAGTTGAAATTTAACTTATTCGTAAACGCGACAGAGTTCCTAACTCTAAAAATTAGCAACATTTTTGGAGTTTCGCGCCATACAGATATTTCAAGAGGCCATAAAATAAAAAAAAACCGAGCTAACTTTGCAAAATCCTCTGGAATTTTCCTTTCATTTCGCATTGAACCATCGGGCTTAAACTTATTGTTGCGCTGTGAAATTAGCCTAAGGTCATATGGTATGGCGCACTCCATTAGAAATCAAAATAGTAATGATTTAATTTAGTGTTAATATTTAAGCTTTCCGATAATCTATAAATTGTAATAAAACCTTTTAAAACTAATAACCAGGGCAAGGACTTTCATGCAATAAAAAATCGAAAATATGCGCTTAAAATATGCACTATAAAATAGAAAATATGCATTTAAATATGCATTTATAACGAAATATGCACTAAAAACCAAAAAATATGCAATTAAGAATAAATGTTTTTTTTAATTATATTTATTAAAAACTAACATAAACGTAAAAATTCAGGTATCGGTTACAATAAGCTTGTTCGTTTACTTACTACAAGTTACTTATTTACTACAGCTGGAAAAATTCAATACAAAAAGTAAACAAAACTTTGCAATTGTAGTAAAAGTAGTAAGAAATTCGAGTAAACGAACACACATAGTTAAATATATTTTTGTGTGTGGCATTTTACCTGAAAAAAACTTTATTATAAAATAGAACTTAAATATGTGTACTATAAAATCGTACTCACTTTCGTAACTCAAAGAAAAAAGTGGCAGAAATTAATGCTCGGGGACAAGTTTCCTTAAAATAATTTTTATAAAATTTTTCAACTTTCTGTTTGTGAGCAATAACACCCGAAAACGTTAATTTAAAATTACATCTATAAAAAATGTGTTAGTGGATGACAACATATTGTATACTATGTGTTTCTCTTTCTAGTGTAGTGTTGTATTACCAATAGAGCTTCCAAATAATTTATTCTTTAGAATTTTTTTTATTAAAGTATGAATTCTTAATCGAATTTTAAATTTAAAAATATTAAAAAAATATGCAATAATGTGCAAAATATGAAAAACATGCAATAAAAATCATAAAATATGCAATAAAATATGCACTTAAAAGCAAAATATGCAACAACAAATCGATGCCATTTTTTTGCAAATTCTTTGATTCGGAAAAGTATTTGGTCAAAATCATTTTTGGGCCACTGACTTCAAACATGCATTTGCATGAAAGTCCTTGACCTGCTAATAACGAACAAGGAAACCAGACAAATAAATTTGTTAAAAAAGTGTTAAAATATAATTCCACTGTTAAAATCATGTAACATTACTTTGAGACACAGTATTTAAATTGTTTAAACCATTTTTTACCAGCGTATCTTTAAAGACACGTCTACTCTTAAGAGCTCATAATTTTTCATATCAAAAAAAAAAAATACAAAAAATGGTTACTGCGAAACCGACCTACCCTGTTCCAAGTTTTGTCTGAAAATTCGCAAGGAATCCATGCTTGGCAAAAATGGGTAAAACAACATACTCCATATCAGAAACGGATTGCTGAAAATTTTAAATATGGACAAAAAAAACTAAAATTTTTATAAATTGAAATCATCTAGAAATCAGGTTGCACTTTAAGGCCCTGTGCGAGGTGGCTAAATAAATTCTAAATTAAATACAAATTGACAAAAGGGTTTAAAATTTCTTTTAAATTTTTTTTTTGAAAATTTAGTTTAGATTTTATTTAGCCAATTCGCATCCACCCTAAATATATAATTTAGTTTAAAAGTTAGAAAATGCTTAAAAAATTACATTTTATTTTATGGTTATTACACTCAAAAAAAAACGTCAGTAAAGTCAACAAAAATGTTGCTGTTTCAGCATATTTTTAGTCAGGAGCGTGTTTGCAAAATAGTTGTTAATTTCAGCAAAAGTGTTTGCTGAAAATCAGCGAGCTGATTTTTACCACAAAAATAGTAATCTTAGCAAAAGTTTTGCTACCACTTAGTCGATTGCAAATGAAAAAATCCTTGCTAAAATCACTAAACTTTTAGCTGAATATTAGTAGACTGAAAAAACTCAAAAATTTGTAGAAAAATTTTACTTTAGTTAATTTATTTGCTACAAATTTATATATAGAAATTGTGTAGAGTTGTTTTTTTAATTATCATTTCCGTTGTCTGTACTACATCCAGACAAGCTGCGACATACAGATACATTTTGTCTATCTGGTTGTCTGTCGTCCACGCTATAATTGCGGTTATCAGCACAATTTTTTTAGCAAAATAAATTTGTAAAACATTAGTTCAAAATTAGTTTAGTGCTAAAAAAATATAACTAAAACTTTTGCTGAAAACGGAATTAAAAAAAAAAAATGCTCAAAACTAGTAAACTTGATATACTTTTACAGATTTTTCTACTAACTTATTTTTTTGAGTGTAGCCATTCTTAATTGTAATATTTAAAAAGTTTAAAAAATATTTACCTTTTTACGCTCTCAAGGCACATCTACACGGGATGGAAATCTCGTAGAGTTTGCGCTAAATTTGTCATCTCTAATATAGTTGGCACTAATTTTTATCGTAAAAGTATCATTTCTAGTTGTCAAGTATTTGATTTTATTAAAATTGTTGTATTTTAAAGAATAATTTGTATAATACCAAAAGGTTCATTTACTTAACTGAAATGTTCTATAATGTTACAAGACATCTTAAAAATTGTTACTAAGTAAAAAAATTAAGTATGACAGCAATTGTCAATGGCCTAGAGATTACATTTCGTAGACTTATACAGAGCTACATTTTCATAAAGTCTAGCTAGTTTTCTATCCCGTATAGATGTGCCTTTACAGATATTTTTATAAAATTTCTTGCCTGTGACTATTTTATAAAAAAATATTTTTATATTGAAAATTTTTTTTTTTTTTATCAGTAGCAGGCAATTAATAACAGAAATTTGTCTTTTGATTTTTTTTTTTCTTTTAAATAAAGTTTTGACCTAGAAAAGTGATTTTGTGCGTTCCTATACTTTTACGAAATTTTGTAATTTAGAGACAGGATTTTGTGGTTACTATCATTTTACTGGCAAAACTGTTGAGTGTATAGAAAAACGTTATATGAGCAAATTAAAGGAATTGTAATTTTTAATTTTTTTAAAATTGTTTGAGCAAAATCGGACTAGTGGTTCTCGAGTTATGTCAAAAAAAAGATATATCTCGATTCCTAGGGGTGACCCAGCGAAACGCCGGGACACGTGTAACTTGTTTTTGACCGATATAACATTTCCCGTTGGTTTCATCCCATCCCGATTTTGACTGTCGCATAGTGTTATATATACTTTGAAAAACAAAAACACTTAATGTCAATTTATTGATATTTCCGACAATTACAAATACACATGCTAGCACGAGTAATGACGCGACAAAACTAACCTCACTAAACTTTTTTCCACAGATTTAATACTCTTTTTTTCAAATTGAAGAAAAATTATATCAAATTTACGTTGCAGTCTTTTTACAAAATTTTTTAGAGTTAACAAATTAAATTTTGTTAAAAAATGAATAAAAAATCCTCAAAACAACAATTGTTTTGTAGAGAATTATTGACGGAAATAAGTATGTTCATTTAAAAAAAAAGCAGTTGATTTAAAAAAAAACACACATTAATTTGAATAAAAAATATATTGTTTTAACAATTCGTTTCAGATTGATAAAGCTAACCTTTTAGCTGAGATGTTTGCATTCCTGCCGGAAAGCGATCAACCACTGCCCCAGCTTGAAAGAGTGTCGAGTACTATGCCTAAGATATTCTTTCGAGCTCGAGCAGTTAAAAGGGTTCTTGCTGACCTCAACGTAAATAAGTCATCGGGGCCAGATGGTATACCAGCATTGGTGCTGAAACAGTGTTCTTCGACGCTAGCTCGTCCATTGGCAAGCTTTTTTAGTGCTTCGTATTATGCGGGAGTTTTCCCCTCGTGCTGGAAGGCTACCAATGTCCAGCCAATCCATAAAAAGGGTGCCTCTAACAACCCTGAAAATTACCGCCCGATCGCAATATGCTCTGCGCTCTCAAAGGCGATGGAGAGTATTGTTAATTACCATCTTGTGAATTATTTAGAGTCCAACTCATTTCTTAATGACCGACAGTATGGCTTCCGCAGACGTCTTTCTACGGGAGACCTGTTAGCGTTCCTCTCGGAGCGTTGGAGTCGGTCCATCCACCGTTTTGGTGAGAGCAAAGTGGTTGCTCTGGATATTTCAAAGGCCTTTGATCGTGTATGGCACGGGGCGCTTATTTCAAAGCTTATTGCTTTTGGTGTGGGTAATGACTTCGCTCGTTTTATTTCGAGCTTTCTCAGAGATCGCACTATTCGACGAGTTTCAGCTGAATTCAGGCGTACCGCAGGGTTCTGTTCTTTCTCCTTCCCTATTTCTTATCTTTCTCAATGATCTTCTTGGTCAAACTTTCAACCCTATCTATCTTTCGCAGATGACAGCAACATTTGTCATTCATTTTCCTTCGATCATAGGCCAAGCCCTGAGAAGATTGGGGGCAAAAGGCAGATTATGAATGACACACTGAATCGTGACTTTTGTACAATCTCTGAGTGGGGTCGTGCGAATAAGGTCGACTTTAATGCACGCAAGACCCAATGTTGTATGTTGACCCATAGGGCTGTGAGGCCAACACTGTAATCTGTACATATGGGTGATATTGATGAATCGGATACTCTTGATGTTCTGGGCATGAAAATTCAGTGTGATGTCCGTTGGAATAAACATGTTTTTCAGGTGTCGAAAGAAGCATTCAAGTGTCTAGGTTTTTTACGTCGGTGGAAGAAGTACTTCACTCCATCCGATTTACTCACTATTTATACCACCTATATCCGACCGAAGATGGAATACAACTCCCATATATGGGCAGGAGCTTCGAAGTCTATTTTGGAGCTTTTGGACTGTGTGCAAAGGAGGGCGTCGGCGCTTATCAATGACAATAGGGTATCCAGCTCTATTGACTCATTGGAGCATCGTCGGAATGTGGGTTGTGTGACCCTGTTCTATCGATATTACCATGGGAAGTGCTCAGCTGAGATAAGTGAACTTGTCCCCAAAGCCCAAGTTTTTATTCGTAATACTCGTTTATCAAGTAGAACGCATCCGTTTGTAGTCGATTGTCCAGTGGATCGCAAGACGCATTATAGAGAGAATTCGTTTATCAGTCGCACTAGTCGTATGTGGAATAAACTCCCCGCAGAAGTCTTCCCTGTTACTTACAATGTTGAGAAATTTAAATCAAATATTCACAAACACTACTCCCTCTTTCGTCCTTCTCATAACCTATTTTCCTAATACCAACACAATGCACTGCGTTAATAGGGGGTGAGTGTTGGTCCATCAAAAAAAAAAAAAAAAATCATGTTGATTTCACTTACGACTTTTGGTTCAGTGTAGTGACATCCATTCATGTACAGTAGTGGACTAAAGTGGATACATTAATTCAAGATTTTTCGAAATTTGTTATAATTTTTATTTTATTATAGAAACTTAAATGACTTTTTTTAAAGCATAAAACTGAAACATTCTTCTTCAATAAAAACCTAAATACAGTAGACTATATTATTAAGAAGTTAATGAAAAAAATAATTGCAAATTGTGACCGCTTTTATCCAGTATTGTTCATATTTGAAATTTTCGGCAAGTTCTTTCTTTAATATTTTGTCCAAAGTCCTTTGTTCTTTAAAACAGATTTTATGCGAGAAGGAATGCTTTCCACGAGATTTTTAATAGTTTGAGGTGGAATATTAGCCAATTCCGCTGAAACTCCTGACCAAAGATCATCTTAGTTGGGATGTGCTCGTTCGCATTCTTCTTTTGACAATTGTCCATCAATTCTCGATGGGATTCAAATCGGTGCTCTGACCTGGCCACTTCAAAAACTGGAAAAACTACACTTGGATATCACAAATTAAACAAAAGTTATTGATACAGATTTAAAAATATTCAAATATGTATCCACTTTAGTCCACTACTGTATAAACGCCAATAGAAAACAATGTTTTCTAAAGCATACTTAAAATAATGAGTTTTTTTTGTAACGGTAATAATTTTTTTTTGTGTACATAGTTTTATAACTTTCCCCAGTAAAAAAATAAAAAAATTATACAAAAAAATATTGAAAAGCCCTCCCCCACCGAAATATATTCCTAGCTACGTGCCTGGCTATCCCTTTTACAATTTTTCGAAGTTAATAGTAAAAAGAGAAACACAAATACACTCTTTTGAGCGTTCTCATTTACCCAATTTTCGAGTACGGGAACGCTTTTTGGTAAGAATGGTTCCCGCGGTAACATAAAGGAACAGATAATGTGATAATTCAGCAGAAAAGTTAAAAGACTAATTTCTTTTATTAAATGCCTGATAATGATAAGAAAGAAAATTTCGATATAAAAATGTTTTTTAGAAAATAGAGGCTAAAAATTTTATAAAAATATTTGTAAGAACGCAAAAAGGTAAAGGCTTTTGAAACTTTTTAAATATTACAATTAAGAATGGCTAATAGACCGTACCACAAAAAAAAGTTCGCCCTACATCGTCGAATCTAAATCATTTTTGCAAGGAGGTTTCGAAAAATTTTTTTCCCTGAACGTAGGGGTCGTCATTTTGCAGTTTTAGTTATATCTTTGGCATATACAGTCGGATCTTAAAGTATGTGCATCGATGTTTTTGTCTCGAGGGGTCCAATATTTTAATCTAAGGGCCATTGACCTGAAGTATCCCGTTATAGTACTTACACACCAGATCTCAGTTTCAACCACCCTAATGTCAGAAAATTAAAATTCGCAAAAAATCATTAAACTTTTGGAAGTTTTTCGATAATTCCAACAGACAATTTTTTTTATTTTTTTTGTTGCCGAATGTAGTCGTCTTTTTAAATTTTTTTCATTGGATTTTTCCTTTATGGCAAAACACTGGCCTCCTCCAGGCAAAAAATCGATATATCACACTATACCTTCATTTCCCATTAGAAAAATTTCTAAAACAGCAGAACCTATTTTTGTTAAATATACTGCGAGAAGCTTATTGGGACAAATCCGAATTTATATATGTATGTATTTAATTTACATTCACTTACAAAATAACTTTCTTGTTTCTCCTAAAGTACGCTTTTTCATGGACAGTTAATAATTTTAATTTTAAAAAATTAAAAAAAAACCTAACATTATAATGCTTAACTTTGGGTGGAAGCAAAATTGTAAAATGTCGAATTATGCCAAATTATCATCCAATAGTAATAGATTGTGCCTGCAAGCAGGAAACCGTTAATTTTTAAGGAAAACCAAAGGTGAATTTATCAATTTTATATTTAAATTATAATAAATATGCTGAAAACTATTAGTAGTAGTAAAAATAAATAGTAGCCATTTATCAATTAAAAGGTGCGACAAAAAATTTCAGTGTCCTATTTGCAGCCACATTTTATAAATTGTTTCTCAGTAAATGAGAGGGTTGCATTCTCTTTATTTTCTAACCTCTTTGATTATTTTCTAACCTCTTTGATTACAAAAAAACCCCATATGTGTGCTAACTATTCAAGATTTTTACAAAAAACCCCATAAACAAAAACAGTTTCTATGGGCACCAAACAGCTTAAAAATTTTTACTGGTGAATTATTGTTCTGAGATATTGAAAACTTATTGTGACTATGTTATGGCTAGAGACTACTTAGAAAATATCGTAGTTTACCTGTTACCTGAAATGTCACAGATGTCACAAACACATTGATATCTTGCTTCGAAGCTCATTGAATCATTCATCTAAGGTAACGAAAACTATAAAATAATTAAGTTTTGAGCTTACACCGTGGATTAACAAAAATCTTCAAGAATTGATTTCACTTAAACAGAAATTGTTAAAGAAAAGACGCAGATCAAAGAGCAAACAAAATATGGAGGGGATTTTAAAAAGAATAAGCAAGGTGATTAAGATTGCTTCCAAGAATTGTAGAGAAAATTATTATATTGAAAGTTTAAACAAAGTTCGAAATGACTAAAAGAAATCTTGAAAATTCATTAATAATACTTTAGGAAAATCGAAAGCAAGTGAAATTACCTTCAAATATTCACAAGGTCAATGCATTTCGAATGACCAATATAAAGCGAATTGTTTTAATAACTATTTACTTTGCGCTGAGGCAAATCTAAAACAACAAATTGAAATTCGAACTGGTGATACTTTTAACACACTTCGAACCCTTTCGCAATCACGTCATCGCTTTGCAATGAATACTGTAAACAGTAACGATATTCTTGAGATAATAGTAAATATGAATAGTAATAAAACGGTATGATAATGTCTCAACAAAACTTATTAAAGAATGTGGATATATCCAATGTTAGTGGATATTTTCAACAAGATGATAAGTATATCTTTCAACAATAGATAAAATATTTAAAAAATTGCTCTATAAAAAATAATTTTTTTACCATGAGGAGAATAACCTTCTGTAGCATATGATTTTAAGTTTGGTTTCAGAAGAGGCTGCGGCACTCAAGATGCTATCGTGAATGCAATAAAATACATTTGTGGAGGATTAGATAATGGCTATAGTGGAGTTTCTGGAATGTTTTTTGATTTCTCAAAGGCTTTTGATCTTGTAGATCATCAAATATAGTTGCAAAAATTGAGTTCAAGGAAGGGAACTTTTATTGTTTCAAAATTATTTATCAAACAGAAAACAGTTTGTACAAATAAACAATTATGGTGTACCGCAAGGATTGGATTAGGTCCGTTACTATTTTCAATTTATTTGAATGATTTAAAAAATCTGGATTTGACTGGCAAACTTTTTATGTTTGCAGATGACGTAAGTTTATTCTATCGTTATAAGTATGAATTGGTATTAAAAAAAAAAACATTGAAAAAACATTAACTCAGTGAAATATTTGGCAATCACTTTGCAGAGCAATTTATCTTGGGATTTGCATATTAAAGAGCTGAAGAGGAAAATAGCTCCTGCAATTGGAATTTTGGACAAATTTAAACTCAAATTGAATGTGAAGGTGGAATATATGATATAGCAATCACATTTAAATTACTTGGCCATTACACAAGCTTATAATAAAACGAGTAAAAAGGTTAAAGTCGGGCATGCCGACTATACAATACCCTACACCAGTCTGGTGTATTGTTTGGATCCGAAATTCGAATGGGTTAAAATGGGGCTTATGTCAAAATTTTCTTTAATGTGAGTCAGCGCACCAAATTTCATTAAAATATCTTAATATTTGCGACCTGCAGTTTGTAACCAAGCCAATTTTGGGGGAACCCTTATATGGGCACTAGTTCTAAACATGGACCGATGTTCGCCAAAATCAATAGGCTTCGTCCTTGGGGCAACATAGGTCTATGTACCAAATTTCATCAAAATATCTTAATATTAATACCTGCAGCGTATAAACAGTATAATTTTGGTAGGACCCTTATATGGGCACTAGGTCTAAACATAGACCGATGTTCACCAAAATCAATAGGCTGCGTTATTGGGCCAATATAGGTCTGTGTACCAAATTTCATCAAAATATCTTAATATTTGCGACCTGCAGCGTATAAACATTATAATTTTGGTAGGACCCTTATATGGGCACTATGTCTAAACATGGACCGATGTTCACCAAAATCAATAGGCTGCGTTATTGGGCCAATGTAGGGCTGTGTACCAAATTTCATCAAAATATCTTAATATTTACGACCTGCAGCGTATAAACAGTATAATTTTGGTAGGACCCTTATATGGGCACTAGGTCTAAACATGGACCGATGTTCAAAAAAATCAAACTTGTTCGTCCTTGGGCCAACATAGGTCTGCGTACCAAATTTCATCAAAATATCTTAATAGTTGCGACCTGTAGAGTGCGCACAAGATTGCATGGACAGACAGACAGACGGACGGACGGACAGACGGACATCGTTAAATCGAAATAAAAAAAAATTCTGAACCGGTCGGTATACTATAAGGTGGGTCTACGACCAATATTTTTTGGTGTTACAAACATCAGCACAAACTTATAATACCCTGACTACACAGTGGTGTAGGGTATTAATAGCACTGTGATAAAATCCCTGGGTTACTTGAGTACCAAGGTTTGTTATTTGTTTGTAAATGTATCAGAGAACGGTTTGAGTGCCTTATTTTATGCTTTCGAATGCAATCACAAAAAATGTGCATATTGTTGTCAATACACATCATTTCAGTAAAGCAGTGCTGTTCAAAAGTAAAAATGTAGTTGTGTTGGTGAGAAAATGAAAATTGCACTGTAAGAAATGTTGAATGGGTTAATAGAATCTGAATGCATTTATTTTTTATTAAAAATATGAAAATGTTTTGTGTAAACAGTAAAGTACTATCGGAAAATATAAATAAATACTACACTGCTTTAAAGAAACAAAAATACAATTTTTGAAAGAAAGAAAAAACAAATAAATAAATACATACATACATAAGGGTGGCTTCTTTAATTCTATGTAAAACAAAAGGTTTTCGATTTTTTTTAAATCCATATCAATGTATTTCCATATCTATAAAATATCTTTAATCTGCATTTATAATCATAAAATATTTGTCATACATTGTTATTAATTTTTTTTCAGTACATTAAAAAAAATCAGCGCATACCCATACTCATGTTCATTCGTCGCTGTTTCAGTGACGACTAAAAGCAAGAGCGTAAGAATACATGTGAATTGAGCAGGGACAATTGTCCTATGGAATGAAGACCACTGCAGTAATGCAATACAGACACAATTGAAAAAAAGTGAGTATGACGAAAGCCATGCATTGCACTGCATGTCTTCTGTTAATCTTACCTAACACTCACAAAAGCAACGAATATGAAATGATTGGTATGAATACAAACCGATTGTTACCAATGGTCTCAATGTTGGTTGTATAAAAATTGAAAATTTTTTTCTGTCAAATATTTTAGTATATTTTTCGTGTTTATTTTTTTCACTTAAACATTAACAAAATGAGAAAATACTCAGCCAGAAATTGCCGACGCTTCAAAAAATGTAATACTGGCAGAGCACGGATTTTTTTGTAAAACCAGAGTTGTGCCAGTACTACCTAAAACAGTGCTTTGCCAGTACTGTTTTTACATAAATTGCATCAGTTTTTTTTTTTTTTTAATTTTACAAGTTTGCATACAGATTTTTCAACAGGTTCCATATTTTACATAATTTATCCGTGATTTATATTGATAGCATTCATAAAACGCAATAGAGGAAGGAGGTAACAAATTCAAAAATGTGTCAAATACGATTGAAAGTATAAAAAATTTGACAAATTGTGTTTATTAAAATTATGGTGTAAACTTATGAAATTACCATTTGTGTAAAAAGTACGGGTAAATGAATCCCACTAATATATTTGATTTTTTATGTATAACGGTATTTTTTGATGTATTTGTACAAATTTCCACGATAGATTTAATGAACTATTTTTCTGTCATTTCGAATAGAAAATTAAACTTCGTTAATTTTCGAGAAAAGAGTTATCACTAAATTAACAACTGTTTGTTTTTAAATATACTTCATTTGAGATTAAGATTCCATTCAATTATTTGTGTATAAGAGTTATTGCAATTGTTTCATTATGATGTTTAGTGAGAATACACTTAAATTCTACCAAATGAATGTTTACTTCAACATTATTTTCATTTAAATTTTTAACATTGTGCAATCCTATTTCTTTTGATGGTAAACAAAAACCAAAAAAAAAAATGGTATTTTCATTAAAAATATTACTTTAAAGAAAAATATCTTCACAATTCTATTTAAAAGATTTAGATATATAGATATAGATAGATAAAATTTAGAATATTTAGAAAAAGGTATTGGAAAAACCTTTAATTTTTCGTATTTATAGTATCAGCAAAATAATGAATTTTCCATTTTTATGGTACAGTAGTTTTTGTATTAACGACGGTTTGCCAACTTCGAAAAATAGTCGTATAACCGTTTAATGGTGTTATCATTTCGACGTTGAAAGGCTACTGTAAACGTTGAAATTCAGTCGTTTTGCCAATGTATGTACTGTCGTGTCCAACGTTTTGCCAACGTTCCGCCGACTGTATTTTTCTGACTGGGTATATACATATTTCATATTTAAATAAAAAAAAAAAAAATGGAAATTTCTTCACACTTCAAATACTGCAACAGGTCAACGAATACTAAATGAATGTTGTGGTTGATTTTAAATTTTTAATGCGTCATCTCTTCATTTCGTTGCTTGACATGTAGCGGCATTATAAAAATAATGCGTAAAAACCACTCATCAAAAACAATGAATGTATATAATAACAATAGCATTAGTAATTGTTGTTGCATGAATACATGGCAAAAGCAATGAATGGTATGACTGCACAATAAAAACGAATGTACTCAAACCGTTCTCTGAAATGTATTAATAATACTGGCCACCATATGATATCTTTTGTGCGAAATCAATCACGCTTTAACACACGAAATGGAACAAATTTAAGAATTCCCATGTGTAGATAGAAAAAAAACTAAACAACGGATTGACTACATTGGAAGTATAAAATATAATAATTTACCTATGGTTTTAAAGACTATTAATAGAATTTCAACTTTTAAATCATCCTGTAAGGAATATTTATGTAGCTTAATTGAAACGCTTCTGTTATAACTTTTGAAGTCTAAAGATCTTAATATTTAGGTTATTCATAAGGGGTGTGCTATCTGTTGTATCGTCCTAACAAAAAACAGAGTTATTAAAATTTTTATTTGTGTTTAACAAAGATTTTCTATTCAGTTTTCTATCTGTTAGCACACTCAAACATAAGACATTAAACATACGTAAAAATGTTATATCGTGCTATTCTCAAATGTTGTATTTTTTCAATTTAATTTTTAACAACTCTGTTTTTTGTTAGGACGATACAACAAATAGCACACCCCTTGTGAAAACCCTTATTGTTATTTATATAGCGTTATTACTCGTACCTTAAAGAGGAGAATATTTCAATTTTATTTTAAAATTTTATTTATATATTTTGGAACTAAATAATAGCCAACTTGTCTCAATAATGCCTTTAAGGCGCTGGGGCCATAAAAGCATTATTGAAGTCGTGGGAATATTTCCTATCATTTCAGTACCATTATTCCATACAACAAAATCTCAACATTTAGAGCACCCCCCTCCTCTAAAGGGACTAAAATGGCTCTAGTTATGGCTATGTTTTATGGATAAAAAAATAACATTTTTGGAATCTTCATGTTACTATGTTACTGGGTCCGAGCACCTTCCAAAATTAATTTCGGTTTTTTCTTTTTATTTCCATAGGGGGTCATATTTTTTTTTTACTTTTGCCAAGTATTTGTGTTCAGCTTGCCAAAATTACCCAGTCAGAAATTGCCAGTGGTACAAAAAATCAAGCACTGGCATACCGCTGGGTAACCACGGTGTTGAAAATAAATGACTTTCAGAACATTCAGCGTTTGCAAAAAGCGTTTTCCCAGTATTTGCTTTACAAAAATTTCGGTGGTTTATAAAAAAAAACGACTGGCAAAGATGGGCTTAGAGTACTATGCCAAGGTTTGCAACCAGTGGTTATTCAGTGCTACCTAGTCAGAAATTGCCAGCGGTATAAAAGTCAATTCACTGGTAGAGCAATGATTTTATAAAAATGCTGACGCTTCGTTAAAAACGGTTTGTAGTCAGAAGGTTCCGAGTACAAATCCGGTTATAAGCAAACTTTTTATTTGATTTTTTTTAATTTAAATTTTTTTTTGTTTTATAAAATCATTTTTTTTTGTTTATGGAAAAGCTCCTTTAAGACCAACTTTTTTTTGTTTTCCCAACGCTGGCATATTAGCTCCAAAAAACTGTTTGCCAGTGCTAGCATTTTAGCACAGCTGTTATCACTCATTTATATGTATAGCCATCAAGTACACTCTAATAAATTTTCATGTAAATTTACCCTATTTATAGTATGTATCTTTTCTCCTACTATTATTAGGGTAGAAATACATGTTGTTAGTAAATTCAAATATTTACGCACATTATTTGTGAAATCATTGCACACAATGTGTGTAAAAATACATTTAAAGGGCCCAAAAATGTTTAGAAACATGCCACTTTTATGTAAATTTACAGATTATGTGTTTGAAAACACATACATTAACGAGTAGAACTGCACTATAAATACCTAGACCTACACTCTAAATAATAAGTTAGTAGAAAAATTAGTAAAACGTCTTGTATATCAAGTGTACTAGTTTTCAGCAATTTTTTTGCTGAAATTCCATATTCAGCCAAAATTTTAGCTATATTTTTTTAGCACTAAACTAATTTTGAACTAATGTTTTACTAATTTATTTTGCTACAAAAATTGTGCTGATAACCGCATTCATAGCGTGGACGACAACAAGGTAGACAAGATGTGGATGTCGTAGCTTGTCTGGAAACGGAAATGACAAAAAAAGATATTTTGTTTTAATAAAGCTATTTAAAATTTTGCTTTACATTTCATTATCTAAAGTAATTTAATTTTTAATTTAATTTTTTAATAAAGCTATTTAAAATTTCCTCTTTGTTCGTTCAGATTTCTCAGAATACTCTTCCTTTAGAAACCCTATTGAAGCTGCAGTTGGCTTAGTTTTAATTGCCAAAATAAATTCAGCGTTTAGCCAGAGTTCGCTTTGCATCTGAAATATGTTTATCTTCCTATGAGAACTCTCCCATCTAACTGAGATATTCTTAAAAAAAATTCTGCCGCATTCAGCTTTACCAACAATAAAATTGTAAACAGTAGTATTCTTCTCCTCTTTCTTTTGCTCATCCAAGTAAACTTCCGCAAGTTCGCTATTTTGCAAGCGGAGGCTGCCTACCAAAAATGATATTTCTCAAAAAACGCAAAAAATCGCAACATGAAATTGACAAATTAAACTCAAAATTTTTCATTTAACACGTTTCTGATTGTTTAAATACAGCCAAATTCAGACAACTTTTTAAAAGCAGTATGACATTTATATAAATTTTGGACCTTTTTTTTTAAATCGGACTTCGTCTTCTATTTAAAAATTTATATTTATATATACATATATATTTAGAAAAGTTATTGAGATATTGATACACACTTAAGTTTGAAAAATAGAGAAACTTTGAAAATCGCAATAATTTCCCAAAAAAAAACCAATAGTGTATGAAATCCGATGTTTTTTGAAAAAAAAATTTTGTATAGTACAGTAGATTTTTAGTACAGTAAAATATTTTTTTGTTCATTTTAAGTCTAAATTTAATTTCAAAAAGCTCTAAAACTGCACATAATTTGTTAATGCAATATGACATATATATAAATTTTGGACCTTTTTCTTTCCAAATTGGCTTTGATATTTAAAATCGGACTTCGTCTTATATTTAAAAATTTTATTTAGAGAAACCTTAAAAAAATTTATAAATTTTGACTTTCCGCGACTATATTTAGAAAAGTTATTGAGATATTGATACACACTTAAGTTTGAAAAATAGGGCATGGAATTAAGCTTAAAGTGTGTAAAGTGTTTTCTTTCCGAAGCTATAATTACTAAATTATAAATTTTTTATTGAAAAAATAGGCTGAAAAACTAAAAAAAATTAAATCGCGAATTGTGCAAAACCTAGAGCCAATTTGAACAAACTGGTTGCAGATTCGAAATCTGCACCTACTAATTATCCTAAAACCACTGTAAAGTTGTGCAACTTATAAATATTGTCATATTTTGTAGAGCTGTGTTATAGTTTATATATTTTTTTTCAAACACGTTAAAATAATCACAATTTAGCTATTTGGCAAGAAACCATATTTTTCAATTAAAATCTCTTTTTTTAAATAAAATTTTTTTTAGTATTTTTCTTGAAATGTACACGCCTGTAGAAATCATATAAAAAATGGTTTAAATTGAAGAGATCATGCATTTAAGGGTTAACTAAGAAATATCATTATCATTAGCGCTCGGAATTTCACGTGAATACATGTTTGTTGTCGTTAGCTGGATAACAACGTAAACCAAATATCTTTGCGAATTAATTAATGCAATAAAATGGCATTGATTTCTTAATATATATTTTTGCATATTTTGCTATAAATGCATATTTTTATGCATATTTCTACATATTTGAATCCATATTTTGCATATTTCCAAAATTGTATTTATAAGTATATATTTTGTATTTTCATTTCTTGTTGTGTTTACGTACAAATGATATAAAATTAGTAATTAATTTTGAAAATAATAACAAAGCAACAGCAACGAGGATAATTTTGTTATTAAGGGTATTCACGATGGTACATGTGCATATTTGCAATTTGCTAATTTGCTATGCAAATTGTAACATATCGTGAGCGTATTTTTTAAGATCAATTGCATATTTGCTTTATGAGCTATTTAGTTCACTGTTGCCAATTTTTTCATAAAAATATCGCTAAATCAAACTAAAAAATCACTAGAAAATAGCTGAAAATGGTAAAATATCGCTAGAATTGACGAGAAAATAGCTAAATTGGCAACAGTGATTTTGTTTACGTCAAAAGTAAAAATAAATCGTATTTTTTGAGAAAATTTGTGAATCATAAAAATATTAATAAAATAATAAATAAAAAAAATAAAAAAAAATTTTATGTTAATAAAAAATCACAAGCAATTTTTTTATTACATTTCTTATTTTATAAATAATAATATGGCGGCTGATGTGTTAAAAACAGATGTTTTGATTTATTTGCAACTTAGCTTATATGCAAAGTGATTTTTGCTAAAGGGTTTTTTATTGCAAATGAAGAAAAATAAAGCAAATTGCAAATACATACATTTTGTTGTTGTGTTGATGCAATCGTTGTTTTTTTGCAATCATTTGCAACGTTTGCATCGTTTGCAATACGTTTGCATCGTTTGAGTAACTTATTGTTTTGTGTGTAATTTGCAACTTTTATGTAATTTTTATTGCATTTGAAATTAGTAGATGATGCTGTGAAAAAAATTTCCCGTCAGAAGGAAAAGTAAGTGAGACAATTAAAGTTAAACTAGTAAAAGTTTTACAATAAAAGATGGCTTTAAAAAAATTAAACAAATATCTAGTATTTTTCTTTAAGTTCTAGCAAAGGGAGTGAAATCGAAAATTAATATTCCACAAAGGAATTAGCAGCTTTAAAATATGCACCAATAACTTCCGTGGAAGTGGAACTTTTTAAGACCAAATCGTCAAAGTTTTTCTTTTGAAAATTGAAAAAACAGTTGTTTATATACACAAATAAAGCTTTAAATGAAGTTTAATACAAATTTTATGGTTATATTTTTAAGTTCATGTGGCTAAATTGTTTTTGTTTTGATTTTTATGTTTTTTTTTTTATTAATAAACATTTAAGTAAATCAATAATAAAAGCATATTTCTTTAGTTTTAAATGCATATTTTTAAATTTTTGTAACATATTTTATGTACATAAAACACGATTATAAATGTATGAAAATTCGAGCCCGAATTATCATACTTATGGCAATCGGCCAAATTATAGCCGATTAACGATTATTAGCCGATTGTGAATTTTTGGCCGAGCCGATTAATCGGTCAGACACTACTTAAAACACATCAAAGAAAACATGTATTTGGTAAAGATGCTGTATAAAAACATAAAATTAGAATTTGAAAAAAAAGAATATAATCGTTATTTATGGAAAAGTGAACACTAAATTTAAAAAAAAAAATAGTGCTTTAATAAAAATAAACAAAATTTATATAAAATTGAAAATTTTTAATATACATGTGTGGAAATAGAAAAAAAAGAAAGAAAAAACTAGAAAACAGAATTTTTACTAACCAGCTGCTAGTAACTCTAGCGGTAATTTTTTTTTAATTTTTGTCGACTGGGGTGATTCACAAGTGACCCTCCCACAGTGCGATAAAAATAAAACCGGTCTTCAAAAAAGAGACGACCGATTTATGCCATAGTAACCAAAATCTGTTTACCAAAAGGGAACGGATAGTGGATGCTATGACATAACTGAATTTTTTTTTCCATTCTCTATACTAACATTGGCCTACTAAGGTAGGATAGTCGAAAATTGAAAATTTTTTTTTTACCTTCTTTGAATACAATTTCAAATGCCACAACCAAGTATAGAATTTTTGAATCTAGCCTCAAAGCTCCTTCCGGACTTTGATGGCAGGGTAAAAAACCTACAGAGTTTTCTAGATGCCCTTGATCTTGTTGACTCTATTAAGGAATCACACGAGACCCTGGCGGTGAAGCTTGCGAAAACGAAATTAAAAGGTTTCGTAAGAAACTTAATTACTTCGGAGACAACTCTCCAAGAAATTTCCTTGAAATTGAAATATTCCGTGAAATACAAATCAGTCGAGCTAGCCTCGGCTAAACTTTTTAATATCCGTCAAGGCAGTAGCAGTGCGAATTCATATGCTACTAAAATTGAGTCCTTTACAAAATCTTTGGAAAATGCCTATATTTCGGACGGAGTGCCATTAGAACTGGCAACTAAATACTCAACCCAGGCAGCGGTAAGGGCAATTGCCAAAAATGCTGCAAACGAAAGGGTGAAGTTTATAGTAGAGGCAGGCAATTTTTCAAATTTGAATGAACTACTTGCCAAGTTCATCAGTAGTTGTACCGAGTCATACGGACAACCAAATATATAATTCAGTAATGCTGATAATATTGGTAATAAATGCGTGGAAAATCGTAAACGCAAACGTTACTGTATCATGGGCAAGGAAAATTTTTGCAAGTACAATTCCGGTCGAAGGAGTAAATACAAATACCCCGACCGAGAAATTTTTGATAATGGTAAAGGAAAGCATAGAATTTCATATGACAATATTTCATATGATAATAATCAAATCGTAACCGACAGTGTTTCGGGAAACTAATATGCACCCCTAATATAATGGAAAATAGAATATACACCTTCAATCTATCTCTTTATAGTTACCTCTCCATTAGGACTACATTAAACGGAGAGAGATCCACATTTTTAGTAGACACGGGAGCCGATATTTCTATAATTAAAATCGGTAAAGTTCTTAACGAACAAATTGATGCGGATATAACGACAACTATTAGTGGTGTAGGACAGAGTTTAATAACTACACTTGGAAAAGTCGAAACGGATTTAAAAGCTAAAGATCTCCTTATAGCACATGAATTTCATGTTGTTCAGGATGACTTCCCAATTCCATCTGACGGAATAATAGGTATGGATTTCATACGGAAGTATAATTGTGTACTCGATTATCAGGGCGACAAGGACTTGATTATTTTGAGATCTGGAGAATGTCCATATGATATCGCTTTGGAGATGCGGAATGCACCGCAAATCAACTCCATATCTCTTCCTGCAAGATCTGAAGTGATAAGACTTATCAGTATTCAGAGTAGTGAAGATGAAGTATTGATTCCACACCAAATGTTACGAAATGGTGTTTATATTGCGAGTACAATAACTTTGAAATCAATGCCACTCGTTAGAATTGTTAACACAACAAACGAGAATATTATTATTTCAAATACGAACGGAAAGTCTAAACGACTACGACATTGTCCAACAGAGCCGAGATTCTCGGAAAGATCGAGAAAAACTGGAAAGATTGTCCAGAAATTTTCTTAAATTTGTCGAGGACAGATTAAGGAATATATGCTCTGAATTTGTTGACATATTTGCATTAGAATCTGAGAAGATAACTGTTAATAATTTTTATAAACAAAAACTCAGATTAAAGGATAATGAGCCCATATATATGGAGAACTATCGCATACCACACTCCCGTAAAGAGGAGGTTAATAAACAAGTGGATAAACTAATTAATGATGACATAGTCGAACCATCAGTTTCAGAATATAACAGTCCAATTATATTAGTACCGAAAAAATCGTTACCAGGGAGTGACCTTAAAAGATGGAGACTTGTCGTTGATTACCGAGGAATATATAAGAAGCTAATAGCTGATAAATTCCCTCTTCCTCGCATAGATGATATTTTAGATCAATTAGGTACAGCAAAATTTTTCTCCTGTTTAGATTTAGTATCTGGTTTTCATCAGATAGAACTGGAAGAAGATTCCAGGGATATTACATCTTTTTCAACTGAAAAAGGTTCCTTTAAATTTAAAAGACTTCCATATGGTATAAAAATTGCACCGAATTCATTCCAAAGAATGATGTCTTTGGCTTTTTCCGGGCTGTCGCCAGCCCAGGCATTTTTGTATATGGATGATCTAGTAGTAATCGGTTGCTCAGAGGAGCATATGTTGCAGAACTTAAGATATGTATTTGGCATGTGTCGAAAATATAATCTCAAATTGCATCCGGATAAGTGTTAATTTTTCTGTCGTGAAGTGACATTCTTGGGACACAAATGCACGGACAAAGGCATTCTGCCTGATGACAGCAAATTTTCGATAATTGAAAATTATCCAACACCTAAAAATGGTGATGAAGCTAAACGCTTTGTTGCATTTTGAAATTATTATAGAAGGTTTATACCTAATTTTGCTGAGTCATCCAGACATTTGACTAGATTATCTAGGAAAAATGTTTCTTTTGATTGGGCTGAGGAATGTGAAAACTCTTTCAAATACCTCAAGAGTCAATTATTAAGTCCGAAAATACTGCAATATCCCGATTTTACAAAGGAATTTTGTATAACAACAGATGCAAGTAAACATGCTTGCGGCGCTGTTTTAAGCCAGGAATATCAAGGTATTCAACTACCTGTGGCTTATGCATCCAGAACATTCACAAAAGGTGAAAGTAATAAATCCACGATTGAACAGGAGCTAGCTGCCATTCATTGGGCAATTAAATATTTCAGACCATATATTTATGGTAGAAAATTTTTGGTCCGAAGTGATCATAGACCTCTAACCTATTTATTTTCTATGAAAAATCCTTCATCAAAACTGACGAGAATGAGATTGGATCTTGAGGAATACGACTTTACGGTCGAGTATATTAGGGGCGGAGACAATTATGCAGCTGATGCGCTGTGTCGCATAGAATTCTCAGATATAATGAATACTGAGACTAATAAAATATTGAAGGTAACCACGACTTCAATCAAAAAGGGAGAAAATTACCCCTGAGACTACAAAAGATAAGATTTTAGTTCAACCAAACGTCTATGAGGTGCTGAATAATAGCGAATTAAAGAAAAGTGTAAGATTATACACTAAAGATACCGCAATGAATATTAAAAAACGGAAAAAGATAATTCTCAAAATGAATATACCTAACCTTGTTGCTAATGAGAAAATCGATTTAGATCAATTCTTCTCACAGCTTGAAAAGATAGCTGGTAATAACGGTATAAAGTTATTCCAAATGTCACTAGATGACAAATTATTTAAATATATAGGAATCGCGGAATTTAAAGAGAGAGGAAACGCTTCCCTCCATAATGTAAAAATAGCCCTCACACCTAAATTAAGATAACAGACGAAATAGAAAAGCGCAATATACTGAGAAAATATATGATCCAATTTTTGGAGGACACTCAGGTATAACACGGTTGACTAATAAAATAAGAAAATATTTTCGCTGGGACAAAATGACTAAGGATATCAAAAGATATGTCAAGTCCTGCGATCAATATAAGAGAAATAAAGCACTGAGAAACGTTAAGGAGGAAATGATAATTACTACAACGCTAGTGAAACCATTCGATGTTGTTCTGATAGACACAATTGGTCCATTACCGAGATCTAATAATGGAAACGAATACGCTGTAACTATGATTTGTGACCTTACAAAATATCTTGTAACGGTGCCAATACCCAATAAAAGTGCGAAAAGTGTAGCCAAAGCTATTATGGAACACTTTGTACTATTATAGGGTCCAATGGGGAGAATTCTAACGGACATGGGTACTGAATACGTAAATCAAGTTCTTCAGGAACTTTGCGATCTCTTAAATATAGAGAGATCAACATCTACAGCATATCACCATGAATCCATGGGTACAATTGAAAGATCTCATAGAACACTTAAGGAGTATCTCAGATCATATTTGTCCTCTGACAAATCCGACTGGGACGAATGGTTAAAGTCTTTTACATGTTGCTACAACACTTCGCCATCAACAGTTCATGGTTATTGCCCATTTGAACTAGTATTTGGAAAAATACCTACTGACTTTGGCGTCATGAACCAAGGCCAGGTGGATCCCATATATAATGTGGATTCCTATAACCTAGAAGTAAAGTATAGGTTACAAGTTTCGAATCAGAGAGCTCGGAAATTGCTTGATAAAGCTAAGAGAGCACAAAAGATCCTCTATGATAGAAACTTAAATAGGTATTGAAATAGGAGATTTAGTTTTGGTTCGGAACGAATCCGGCCACAAATTGGACGAACAATTTAAAGGACCCTTCGAGGTCATAGATATAGATAATAGAAATAATGTACTTTTAAGTGATGGCAATAAGTCCACCTTAGTACATAAGAACAGGGTTAAGCTATATTATAAGAAAGTTAATATTTAAATTTATTATGGGTTGGCCACCCACTATACTAATTAGGGAAAAAGGAGAATAAAAATGAATAATTTTTTACTCTCCAACCATTATGATAAATGGAATAAATAATGTTTTTTTTTTCTCCACCCATTATACTAATTAGGGAAAAAGGAGAATAAAAATGAATAATTTTTTACTCTCCACCCATTATGATAAATAGAATAAATAATTTTTCTTTTTCCATCCATAATGGTAAATGGAATAAATCTTTTTTTTCCCCCCACACATTATATTAAGTAAAGAAGAAAAAATAATAATAAGAATAAAAATAAATAAGTATTTAAAATTAAAATTTTATAGGAAAGAAAATTAATAAAAATAATATTTATAAAATTAAGAGAAAAAAAAAACAAATTTAAATTTTAAAAATTAGTATTCAAAAGAATGATCAATGAATATTGATCATACCCAATTGATCATTCTTTTTCTGTAAAAGGGAGGTGTAGTATATTTGACTACTCTGTATTGCATACCATAAGCATGCAATACGATATTCTTTAATATGTCCATACTGCACTAAACTTGTATCGTATATTCCACTATTTGTACATTAGTAATATTAAGTAGCATTAAGTATTTTAACGAATAAAGAGAATAGTCTCATTGTAGACATTTGTAAGTAAACATATCTAGACTTTTAATCCTCAATCATTATTTAATTCAATCATTACAATACTTACGATTTGGTACTTTCTATACTGTTTTCATCCGATACATTATTTGAGTAGACATTTATGCGATCATCATTATTTTCGTGGTTGATTTCATTGGCCTGCCATTTTTCAAATTTAACTCTTAATTGCTTTGCTCGTGCAGCATTTTGAGCCTAGATAAAAATTTTTGAAAATTAAATAGTTCACATAAAAAACAAATGAAATCGGTTTTCAGTTAAAAATTTGTTAACAGAAATGTACTATCAGTTCAAATAATTTGTAATTATTAGTTGAATTTAATTGCAATTAAAATTTTTATCGTATAAAGAATTAAAACCCTTCTAAAATTTTAATTGAAGTGTTAATAATAAAAAATCAATTTGAAATTTAATTAAAACACTGGAAATGTTGCTAAAAATTATTTATAACACCAACCTCTCTCAGTGATTCATCATCTTTGAGCGTATGTGAACCATTATAGTAATCATCATCGGAAGCATCCATCTCACTTTCACTTTCGTCGTCGTCGTCTTCATTTGTTTCATATTCATCGCTCTCTTGTTCGGCATATATACGACGGTTTCCATCTGGTGGTGGTGTAAAACATTTAAGAGGTTTCGGACTATCATCCGATTTTTTTTGTGGATTCTTTTCTAGTTCACGAAATTTGTTTAACATTAATGATGTTGTCCGTGAATGTGCAATAATGTGTCTATCCGGTGATACATTGTTTGTGTCATCTCCATTAGCCTGTTCTTCTGGTGAAGGCATTTTGACCACTCCATCCCGTGGTGGGGTTATACGAAAAACACGTCTATGATTTTCCGCTGGAGGTTTGTAGGTTTCAAAAAATTTAAACTTTTCACTGATTTCTGATGTTTCAATCTTAACATCTTCTATCGCCTCTCCACATTTAATCACACCATTTTCCATGTTTTTATATTGATCGCCTTCTGCAGAGCTAATTGTGGTTATGGACTTCTGATGTTGTAGAATTTGTCTGTTGGTTGGTTGATGAGGCAAAGTGTTTTGATTTTTATTTGATATAACATTGGCATCCAATTCCATGAAAATACTGCGAGATTTTTTGCTTATTGCTAACAAAAATAAAATGCTCATATAATATTTTTAATTTCCCTCTTCTGTAGACTGAATTGAAGTAAAAATATACCTGATTCAAATACATCCGCTTCCTTTTCAATAGCTCCTCTTTTAGAATTTTCGCCCTCTTCGTCAATACTAGATTGATTTTCTCTAAAAACTTCACCATTTTCAAAACGTTCTCGTAATGACCTTGAATCAACTTCAATAGAAATATCGGATTTTTTATCAGCTGCTGTAATTGCTAAAAATACCGAATTAAACAAAATAAAATAAAACACATTCATAAAAAATTCCCGCTTGAATGCGCCAATCGTTCTGTCGAAAATATATTTAACAGAAGATGTATATAAATAATTCCCTTCAAATTCATCCCACTTTAATGCACTCACTTCAGCTGACGTGGAAAGTCTTCTTTCGAGATACCTACCAACTACGATCGGGCGGTTGCACGATTCTGCGAAGGAAGTCCTAAGAATATGCAAACCAAGTTGTGCTTTGTGAGGATAAAAACGTAAAAGACGGTCATGTTTGTGGGTGATTTTTAAGTGTAT
Organism: Leucophora obtusa; assembly: GCA_949987735.1. Classification (NCBI taxonomy): domain Eukaryota; kingdom Metazoa; phylum Arthropoda; class Insecta; order Diptera; family Anthomyiidae; genus Leucophora; species Leucophora obtusa. Next base: position 14,308,067 of record OX465300.1, read on the forward strand.
AGTTATGGCAAACCAGGTAACTTTATACCAAAATAATTTACTAAAGTCAACTGAAGTCTTTTTCGGAAAGCAAAAACTGTTTGCTCACTATATTAAAAAAAGAAGCAAAACGTATTGTTCTTCCGATTGACTTATATTTGTTTAGTTTTTACTAAAATTAGTATTATAATTTCTTTAGTACGATACTATCCTTAGTAAATAAGTACATTTATTGCGATAACTTTGGTAAATGGAAACTTTTTTGTTTCAAATTTTTCAAAAACAGTTTTTAGAGGTAACTCCATATTATACTAAAAGTTGGGGACAACTTGGAAAGCTATGTTGCCATATAAAATTTTCGAAAAATCGCGATTTTAACACATATGTCGCTATACATGAATACATTTTTTTGATGAAATATTTTCCTTTTAATTGTTTCTTTACTAAGGCATAACATTTATCAAAGTCGGTTTAATATCAATTGGTTAAAATCATAAAAAACTGTAAAAATCCACATAAAACGCGAACAGTGGTTATACCCTACACCCCTACGTGATCAGGGTATTATAAGTTTGTGCTGATGTTTGTAACACCAAAAAATATTGGTCCTAGACCCACCTTATAGTATACCGATCGGCTCAGAATTTTTTTTTATTTCGATTTAACGATGTCCGTCTGTCCGTCTGTCTGTCTGTCCATGCATTCTTGTGCGCACTCTACAGGTCGCAAATACACCGACTTCTGTCGGCCCAAGGACGACGCCTATTGATTTTGGTTAAAATCGGTCCATGTTTAAACCTAGTGCCCATATAATGGTCCCCCCAAAATTATATTGTTTATACGCTGCAGGTCGCAAATATTAAGATATTTTAATGACATTTGGTACACCGACCTATATCAGCCCCAGGAAGAAGCCTATTGATTTTGTTTAACAGCGGTCTATGTTTAGAACTAGTGCCCATATAAGGGTCCCCCCAAAATTATATTGTTTATACGCTGCAGCTCGCAAATATTAAGATATTTTGATGAAATTTGGTACACAGACCTATGTTGGCCCAAGGACGAAGCTTATTGATTTTGGTGAACAGCGGTCCATGTTTAGACCTAGTGCCCATATAAGGGTCCCCCCAAAATTGACTTGGTTACAAACTGCAGATCGCAAATATTAAGATATTTTAATGAAATTTGGTGCGCTGACTCACATTATAGAAAATTTTGACACAAGCCCCATTTTAACCCATTCGAATTTCGGATCCAAACATTAGTTGGCTTTTACCCAGACTGGTGTAGGGTATTGTGGAGTCGGCATGCCCGACTTTAACCTTTTTACTCGTTTTAATATCAAGTTTTGTGCATCAGATATTAACCCCAAATATAACTGCAGGTCCTGTGCCTACATTTCATCACAAAAAATTGATATTGATAGCATTTGAACATTTTTTTATATAAAATACTAAATGGAGAACCATTAAACTTTAAAGACATTTCGCGGAAAATCTGTACTTAGATCGAAAAATAAAGTACGCCATTGTAATCAGCATATCCGAAATATATATAACGAATAATCAGATCTCAATTAATATTTTCTGTGTCATGCAGTGTGTTTAGTTTCAAGGAAAATGATGCACAATAATAAAAATGGATTTATGAGAGCATGTCCCATAACAAACACACGCATTAAAGATAAGGCTACCTACTGCTAAGATAGAACAATTCCGTGCAGGTAGTCTATTTAGTTAAAAGAATTTAGTATTTTAGTACTTAAGTTTCATTTTGAATTTAGTAAATCAGTTTCTTTCAAACATTCAAGGTTTACGTTGTGAACAATAATGATGAGAAAATAAAAATGATATGCAGAACTATAATATGATAATATTGGGATCATTCTAGAATCATAATATGAAAATTTAAGGATCATATTATGATAAAAAGAGTATTTCATAATATAATTGACTCAGTAATATATCCAAAAATATATGTATGATGCTCCGCTGAGCTATTCTTTGATATGAATGTTGACTGGCATTAAAACTCCAATGTGTCATTACGAGATAGTGTGTTTTATGCTCTTCAAGAAAAGTACCTAGTGCAAAGGTGCACTGAAATTCTATATTCTTTTTAGTACTTTTTTTTTCCATAAGTGGGCAAAAATTAATTTCTCATAATTTTTATTTTATTTATTTTTAAAAATTAAATAAAAAAATTCATATAGAGACAAATTAAGAATTAAAAATTACTTTGATCAGTTGACACATAAACTAACCACTGACGAGTCTTTGGGTGAGACGAAACTGCCGCAGTCTGGTGATTCCCTTCTGTCTGTTAAATTTTTCAATAAAAAAATGTTTTCTTCTTCTTCTTCCTATAAATCAGCTCTATAAAAAATTCTTTAGTAATTAATTCTAATATTAATTACGATTGTCCTAAGCGACGGTTACAAACACTTAACTAAGATAATAAATTTGAAAAAATTTGCACAGCAGCAACACAACCTCTCCAATCAACACTCGGTATCCAACTATTGAATGCCAATAAAGGTGAGTTTACAATAATGGAATACTCCAATCTGTAGCAAATATAGTTTTTCTCTCTTTCATATTAACACATTTTTGTATTTGACTACCTCTTTTTATCCCACTCCAGAGTAAAACTTGTTTGACTCTGTAGTACAGATTTGCTGCACTCTAGAGCTAACATTGCTCTGTTAAGTGTTTAACATGACAAATATACCTAAAAAAACACATCACTAATTTGTTCACATCTCTAATTGTCAACAAATTAAAAACAATTTTTTTAAAATAAACAAAATAAAACGAAATTTTTTTAATAAACTATATAAAAGGTATTAAAAAAATTAAACACGAAAATAAATACCGGTGGTGGAATATACTATGCGAAAATATAATGTAAGTATTGAAGTGTCATAAATTTTTGAAGTAACTCTACTCTGTATTTTGAACAGTTAACATTTCAATCTGTGCTACTGAGTAGAGTCACTCTATCATTGTAAACGTGCCTTAAAGCGCATCATAATGTGATAATTACTTGTGAAAAAGGAGAAAAAACAATAGGATTAAGAGAGGAAACATTCTAATTGAAAAATAAATTGCTGAAGTATTAGTTAATTCTGGCTCTTCTGATTACAAAACATACATTGTGTAGGCTGTGATTGAAAAAAACTTCAATTAGCCACACTCAGCGCTATGCCGACCGTGGTGTATCTTGTTAAGAGGTTTAAGATTTATCGTCATTTTGACGATTTTTACTATCGAAAATAGCCAAATGACGATTTGACGATTTTCCTCTTCAAAATGACGATTTTTTCAATAGGAAGTGTAGCAACAATTGTTCAAAAATACGTTATTTTTCCATTATCTAAATCAAAAATCTGATAATTTATTCAGATACACCCAAAAAATAAAAAGGGGGAAATCACATAAAATAAGGGTATAAGTTACCTAGATTTAGTATGTATTATAGCTCTACCCAAGTTTTGGGTATAACTTATAAAGGGTGGTTAAATTTTAAGGGCCGATGTTGATTTTGAATAAAACACTAATTATTTAGGAAATTATTCTCATTTCATTTTATTATGGTATATTGGTATGGTTCAATTATGTATGGAACAAAATATCGGCCAAATGGCCGCCGCGACCTCGGCGGCACACCTCCATCCGATGGTCCAAATTTTCGATGACGCTGAGGCATAATTGAGGTTCTATGCCGTAATGTGCCGAATTATCTCATCCTTTAGCTCTTGAATTGTTGCTGGCTTATCGACGTACACCTTTTCTTTCAAATAACCCCAAAGAAAGAAGTCCAACTGTGTCAAATCACTTGATATTGGCGGCCAATTGACATCGCCACCACGTGAGATAACACGGCCATTGAATTTCTCGCGCAAAAGAGCCATTGTTTCCTTGGCTGTGTGGCAAGTGACACCATCCTGTTGAAAACACATATCTTCCAGGTCCACATTCTCAATTTCTGGCCACAAGAAGTCCGTTATAGCGAACACCATTCACGGTAACTGCCTGGCCAACCTCATTTTCGAAGAAGTACGGCCCGATGACGCCGCCAGCCCATAAACCGCACCAAACACAAGAAACATTTGTTTTCAATTCTCCCGATTGTGGACACATTTGGTCGATTATGCTGATCAAAGAAATCACGAAGTGCACGAAATGCATTTTGATTTGAACGCCCATTTTTATAATAAGGCTGAATAACTTTAACGTGTTGCTCGATTGTTTATCTTTCCATGGTTCAAATTGAGTTAGTATGAAATTGAGAAATGTCAAATGAAATGCAGAAAAAAACTTGACGTTTAGGTGTGGTTCACATTCAACACCGGCGCTTAAAATTTAACCACCCTTTATAATATGCATGGTATAAAATAAGAAAACAAAAACTAACAATAACACTGCATGACAAAATCTTGACTTTTAAAAATTAATAGAGCTCTGCTCATCAATTCTATATATTTTGGACATGCTGATAACAATGGCGTACTCTATTTTTTAATCAATGGTACAGATTTTTCGCTAAATGTCTTTAAAATTTGGCGGTTGTCCATTCAGTTTTTTATATAAAAAATTTTTCAAATTCAATTAATATGAATTTTTGTGTGTTGAAATGTAAGCACAGGACCTGTGGGCATATTTACGATATAAATGCGATATGCTAATCTTGATGTTTAAACCACTACTTAGCGTTTTATATAGGTTTTTATGGTTTTTTGCTATATCAACGACTATAGTCGCCGGATGGACAATCGACGTCAATAAAGGTAATGCCTTAGTAAGGAAGCAATTAAAAGGAAAATATTTCAATAAAAAAAATGTATTCATCTATAGCGGTGTATACGTTAAAATCGCGATTTTTCAAAAATTTTGTATGGCAGCATAGCTTTCCAAGTTGATCCCAGATTCCAACTTTTAGTATAGTATGTGGGCCCTTCTAAAAAATGTTCTTGCTAATATTCAAACCAAATACTTTCCATTTGCAAAATGTATCAGTATAAATACATTCATTTATAAATATTAGTATCTTACTAAACAAATTACAATACTAATATTAACAAAAACTAAACAAAATATGTATATATTATATTTTAGGGCTTTAATTTATTTATTTTATAATAAAGTAAAGGTGGCAATAATAAAGTAAAAGTGAAATAATTAAGTTCAAGTCGTAATTTAAATATGTTATTTCGCAAAAAATAAGATTTCGTAACGCCTCCCTGGAGTCCACATAAGATGGCAATAACCTTGAAGTTCAAAATTATTTTCCACTTGTGGGATGTCTGGGATTTCTGAGTCCCAAGTACGAACTAAAATTTTTTTTTATATATATTTCAGTGGTATTTTACTTTTATTGAAAAAAATAATTCAAAGTGAAAAATATTATAATATAATTACACAATAAGGGACGATTATATACAGTGCGGCAAGTGCTCCAAAACTTTACATGCACTATGTACAAGTCTTAACAAACCAAATAGTTGGCCCCATATGTTCTTAGAGCATAATTAATGGATCCCAACTTCTGAAAAATAAGTTTTTTTGTTCATCTCTTTTGGATGTCATTTATTCAGATGTTATTGGTTTTGCAAGACCAAAATTTTGACATAGCATGGACCTGTGCTGCCTGTTTTCAGAAATACCAAAACATTGGGAATAGTTTTGTTTTCTTGCCTACAGGGCGCAAAATTTAGCATGGGACATATGTGTCCAATTGGTCGTCAAAGGTAAACAAAGAAGAAGTTTTATAGTTTTATTTTTTCATTAAATTAAACAAAAAATTAATAAAATTAATTAAACCTCTTCATTCAACCAAACATAAAAAAGACTTAGGAAAAAGATATTTGTTTTAAATATATATATCGTCACCTGAAATGCAAACGGACGTAACTACACAAAAATTCGAAATCGAGTTTTTTATTGATTATGGTTCGTTTTATCAAACTACATGTCCACACAAAATTTTAGACTTCTACGATCAAAAACCGCGACTTTATTTAAGAAATTCAAACGGACGTAACTACAAGTGCATGTATTTCTTAATGCAAAAAGAAGTAACTACACTCTTGTATAAAAAACATTCAAACACGTGTATTGTGTAAGCTTGTCAGCGTTGCCACAATGGGAATTCAAAATTACGCTCAAGTTTAGACAAAATTACCCAAAAATTATGAAATTACTCACACTTATAGAAATAAACCTGTACAAATAAAAAAAGTAACTAAAAAATTAGTAAGAACAAAAAAACAGCAAGAAAAAATCTGTTAAATCTACAAAATCTTAGTTATATTTTAGTACAACACAAATGACAATTTATCTGCGGAATTCAGAAAAACCTTTTTCTGAATATTAGTAGACAAAAAACAACAACAAAAAGCTGTTGTATCTCCAAATTTTAGTTATATTTAAGTTAAATTAGTTGAATGAAAGTAACAATTTTCAAGTTGAAATAAAAAAACAAAAACAATAATATTTGCTTAACAATAGTATATTCCTAATTTCAGTGAGTTAAATTGTTATTCAAATTAAAAAAATTTACGACGTTTTTAGTCGTAAACAAAAAACAAAATTTGTTGCTGATTTTAGCAGGGTGAGTTGTTATTTTCAATTAACTAAAACATAGCTAGAATTTTGTTCTTGCTGTTTTATCTTACTAATATTTAGCAAACCAATTCTGCTAGTTTTGGCAGTTTTTTCTGCAGGGCCCCTTCTATAACATTTTTTTTTTCAATTTTAAGAGATAAACCACCAAACATCATCTAAAAACTTATTAAGGAGAACTTTTTTGGTTATTACAACTATTCCATTTTTAGAGGCGTTATTTTCTCAGAGAAAAGGTGCTAAATTAGAGGCGTTAGTGATATATTTTTGAGAAAGAATAGTCGCTTTGGAACTTAAAAAGTTCTCTAATAGGTATAAATTATGATTTCAAAATGTGAAGGATATCAAAATTATAATATCATAATTTTAGTGCACTTAGAAATATTTTACTGATTAAGCCTATTATCTTGTTCATTATATCAAAAAAAAAAAAAAAAATCGTTATTTCCACCGAGTCTGTTAAATTTTTCAATAAAATTTTTTTTCTTCCTACAAAATAGCATATTTGAAAATCAATTAATTTATATGGAGATTGGCAGGCGTTTTCACAAGTTTAAGAAAACATTAAAGAACTACACAGAGAAAATAGATTTATTGTGGCAACCGAATTTTTTGCCAACCGATTGGATTGTTTGGATCTACCGATATATTTGTCTGTGGCAACAGAAATTCGGTGAATAGAATTTTGGTTAAAACCAAATATATTTGAATTATAACAGGAATACATTTGACTCCGATAGCCAAATAATTCGGTTACTTCCAACCATTTAGTTGGCAATAAATTCGGTTGTCACAATGAATCCGTTTTATTTGTGTAAACTAAATTACAGAAGAACTTCTAACTTTTTTTTTATGCATTATCTGAAAAATCAAATTCCTTTTTTTTGAATTGGAACTATCCGAGTTAGTTTTACTTTATTCAATTAACTAAAAAATCTGGAAATATCGTTTATCCAATTCATGCATTGAATTCTTTTTTAATTGTGTAATTTATCTGATTACGCAAAAACTACACCCAGAAAACAGATTCGGTGCTCACAACCCCATTTGTTTCCAATCGAATGGTTCAATTGCCTCAAATGAATTTTTCGTTTTCGACTATCGAATTATTCTCGATACAACTGAAATTGGTTTTCTGTTGACACAACTGAAAAATTCGGCTACCACAACCAAACCATGCGATTGACTACAAATGGGGTTATCAGAACTGAATCTGTTTTCTGGGTGTACGCATGAAAGACAAAAATGACCCGCGATTTGTGGCAATTTTTTTGTTCATTTAAAATTCCTCAAATATCTGTATTAAAAATACATGTGTTTTTTTTTTTTAGTTTAAAAATGATTAACATAAATCCTTTTTCTTATTTTTTTAATAAAATATAAACATTTAGATAAAAAAAAATATAATCAATTATTTTTATTAAAAAAGCTTGAAAAATTTACTAACATAACATGGATGTTTTAATTTTAATGGCGTTATTGGTTCTACATCTAAAAATGACTTTAGTGTAGTTACGTCTTCTTGTTTCAGAAAAAAAGCAAGTCAAAAGGACGTAACTAACATAAAAACTTAAATATATAAAAATAAAACAAAAATTGTTAAAAAATAAATAAATCTCCATACCATAAATAAAATTTGAAAAAACTGTAAAGAATACTTCATTATTATTGATTTTATAATGTTTTTTGCTTCTTCTGTAAAAAAAATAAAAGTGTAGTTACGTCCGTTTGCATTTAAGGTGACGATATGTATATCCTCGCCCAAAATGCAGAAGGGCGTAACAACAAAAAAATTCAAAATCAAGTTTTTGATTGATTATGATGCACCATACTAAATACATGTCCCTACAAAAATTTAAACTTATATACAGAAATTAATCTATAGTCAAGAGAAGAAATATATCCTTTAATTCTAAAATATGTGTAATTGTACAATGTTTTCTGCTTCTCCTCTAAAAATATTAAAAAGTGTTGTTACGCCCTTCTGCAATTCAGGTGACGATATACCGATTGTCTTTTGTTTGGTTTCACTCATAGCTCTTCCAAATGACGAATTGTAATTATTCTAAATTGGTTGAATTTTGAATGCTCGATCATATGATGAATCGTGATGGTTTGGTTGCTGAACATTGTTTGTGAAATCCGAATTTCTTCAAATCGTAGCCGAACCATAACAACCAAGAGGCACAGAGTATACTGGTGATGTCAATTGGTGGGTTTCATAATTTTCATATGCGTTAAGCAATTCTATAACTTCATAATCTGCTGCATAAAATCGATATCGATTATTTCTTTACTTGCAGTTATATGTTACAACGTGCAACATTTTAAAATTTTGCTCTCACCCATTGAGGAATCAAAATATATGTGAAGGTAGACACCATTTATAGATGAACTGCATATCCATCACGACAGATGTCCTTTTCAAAGGACTTCGAAATACTAATGCATACTAAAATGGCAATATATAATATTATCACTTCTCTCCAAAATGGGCATCAAATAAGAAAGGATAATCTCACAACTTCAGTGATAATATAAATTTTGACAAAAAATGACGAAGAAAATATTTTTTTTAAGTAGAAAAAAAAAGAAAAGCTTTTTTTTAAAATAAACTATAACAAAACACACTATACTCGATACGAGCAGAGTAAGTTATTTGTTCTCAAATTTTTAGCGTTGACGACCAATGGAATATATATGTCCCATAGATTTTTTCGATGAAGGAGTTGAAAAAAAATATTTTTGACGACACTTTTGTTTAGAAATGTTGGGTCGATTATCACGAATCCGCAAAAAAAAAAAAAAATACAAATTTTCCAGCAGTTTATGTTCGGTCGTCAAAGGGTTAAATTAAATTTAAATTAAACATGAAACTGGGCTATTTTTGGTCTTACAATTTCAATTCCATGGGGGAGATGTTATTAAATATGACAACATATGCATATATTGGATCATATAAAATTTGTTCGAAAGGCGAAATTTATGTCTTATTATATATAGTGACATACAAAACAATATATAACGAGACATAATTGTATTAATAATATAAAATAATGTATAACCCGTTTTACTCGGGCTGCCCACATAGTGTTGCAGGATATAACTATAAGATTTTGCAAAATTGAATTGTTCTTGAATTAAGGGATCTGGTTTGCCAGACCGTGTAATCCAAAAAAAAGTATTAAACCAGTTAAACAAAATATGCCAAGATACGAAAAATAACAATGTTAAAATTTATACCTAAATGCAATTATAAAATTTTATTTACAAAAACGTAACTACTTTCAAATTTTCCCGTACCCCCTGGAAATTCTCGCGTACCATTGTTTGAATACCCCTGCTCTATAATATACCGTAATTTAAATCGATGGGTGTCCCAGCAGAAGACCTTCTTTGTCAGTTTTATTGATTGATTTTAGTTCCCAGAAAATTATATATTTTAGGTAGCAGCTTTCAGCGGGGTCTGTATAAAGTTACTTTTACCGTGTTCCGATTCAGCAACAGCCTGTTGATACATTTCTTTAATACGTGCCTGTTTACCCATAAATAAACGTGATCGTATGTTTTGAATCTCTTGTTTACGTTCTTCACGTCGCTCTTCTTTAGTTATACCATGACCTTTTTCAAATAGTGTACGTATGTCATTCATGGCTTCTCCCAGGCCCACCGGACGTTCCCGTTTCTGTAACTGTCTTCTTTGTCGCTTCAACTCTGCATTAAAATTATCTGAGGCTGAATCGACGTCGTCGTCGTCGTTATCATTGCTATCTCTATTTTCATCATCATTGTCTGATGTATCAGTTGTATCTTGACTTATGACACTTGAACCTAATTGCTGAAGTTTCGCTACTTTTGAAAGAATTGATGCACTACGTTTTACCACAGAATTACCAGTACCATTTGTATGAAGCTTTTGTTGCTGTATCTCCTCGCTTTCATTTCCATTGCCTTGTTCGAATACTTGAAATCTTGAACGGACATTTAGTTGTTGTAATTCTTCGAGACCCAAGTTAGGTTTGTCGGAAGCTAGAAGGAGTACAAAAAAATTGTTGTTAAAATTTTTGAAAACTTTGATCATAAAGACTAAAGAGACTAAAACCCTCAAACGGTACGTAGGTGCGAATTTACACCCATGAAAATTTCAAAACGCTGTAATTTGTTCTTCAATTACTTTCAATGTTACTCCCCTTTATGTTAAATAGGTCTATACTATTTTGTATTCGCCTTAATACATACGTAGATTTTCGTTCACCTGAACAAAGGTGATGAATTGACATGAAAAAGTTTAATAGGTGCGAAGTTGCACCCATACCGTATAATAGCTTCTTAGTTGCAACCAAATTTTTTGACAACTGAATTTTTGTATTTCCAGGTACATTAATTTTTAATGCTGTTGTAACTACACCGATAAAATTCTACAGTTACTCAGTTAAAGAATTTCTCAGTTAAAATTAAAAAAATTTTAATTAACTGAAATTGGTTAAATACAATTTTTTTCTGTTACCCTGTATTTGAAATTGACAAATATTTTTAAAAATAAATAGAAAACAAATTTGAAGTTAATTTTCTTTTCAACTTAATATCTGACAAAAAACGCACATTTGGCCACTAAGAAAAGCAAATCATCTAAATTTTCGAATAATAAATTTATAAAACTGAAGGGATTTTTCCAGAAAGGTAATCCTTATTTATTAGCTGGGATTTAAAAATGTTTGCATAATAAAATTTGCAATATTTCTTTTTAGATCTTAAAAAAATCGGAAAGAAATTATCCATGTAATGTATCTCGAATTTTGTCGATTGGCTCAAACAACGGAGTGTAGAAATCCTATAAGTTTAAAATTAATTCAATTTCATTTAAAATATTCCAATAATAGAAATAAAAATTGAATAATTACAGGAATTTTTTATTAATTTTGTTGGCTTTTAGTTGTTTGTTACTAAAATTTCATATTTAATTATTTTAACTAATAGTTAGGTTTCCAGCAACTGAGATCTCAGTTAATTTTGTCATTTGGAAAAATTAGTTATTTTTAATTAATTTAAACAACTGAGATTTAGTAAGGGGTATTTCACCTGAGACTCAGTTGAAAATTTAGTAGCCAGTAACTGAGAAATTTTGTCGGTGTACCGACATTTATTTATCTATTTATTAATTTTGAATTTTTATTGTAACAATTGATGATTTTAATTTTTACACAGAAAACACTAAAAACAAGTTTTACTTACGAAATTTATTATATTAATAAAATTTTAACTGATTTTGCACATATCATTCAAATGATAGTATTAATTACTAAAAATTGTATACGATTAATTGAAACAAAGTTCGATTGAAGTGTAATCATATCAATTAAAACATTAATTGAAAATTAAAAAAAAAAAAACAATAATACTTATTGACCAAAAAAGTACGTGTACACAGAAAAAATAATTAACCTAAAATATCTAATTAAACCTATGGTAAAAATAAAAACAGTTTTTAATGAAATATTTAATTGAATCAATTAATATTTTAATTATTTCAATTAATTGTGAACTTTAGCACGTGAATAGATATAAGATCAAGCCATATTTGTGCCAAATTTGGGTAAAATCGATTTATTAATAAAAAAAATGTCTTAAAAAAAATGGGTTTTAAACGCTTAAAATTATTTTTCTAAAACAAAAAAAATTAAATAGGATAAAAATAGGAAACCATGGGAATCGTCCATTTTAGCGAAGTTATGTAAAACACTACGAGGAATATTTTTGTGGAACATTTCTAACTCTTCAATTGCAGGAACTTTTTTGGCCCCTTTTTAAAACGGACAAAAACGACCCGTAAGTTGAATAGTTAGATGGTTAAAATGTTCCGCAAAAATATTTGTCATGAAATTCTACTATAAATCTTTGAAGACATCAGCATTGAAAATTAAACCTAAGTGCCAGTAATAAGTAAAAACTTAAAGTGTGTTTAAGGGTTAATTTAGTACTTATTCAGATTTGGCGCTCAAAATGTCCCACAAACCTGGATTTTGGGGAGAAACCATGGGAATCTTCCATTTTAGGTATAGGATGTGTTCAGCGAACTTATGTAAAACACTACGAGGACATTTTTGTGGAACATTTTAACCCTCTAACTCTACACTTTCAATTCTACACTTTCGGCAAAAAATGTGTTGTTTTTTGTCATAGCTAGAAAATTTGCTGACTAAATTTTGTGGCATTCATTTTTATTTGATATACTATCAGTTTGGGGCTCCCTAGTAAAAATGGATTTCATCTGATTTAATTGCTGGTATATCAAATAAAAATGAATGTCATAAAATTTAAGAGCCGAAGGCGCTAGCTATGATAGTAATATAACACATTTTTTCCAAAAGTGTAGAATTGTGACTAAATCTAGAATTGTGGCACATTCTATTGTCTATAAAATAAAGTATTTATTAGGAAGAGCAACCCTTATCAAAACATTTCTCAGAGACAAATGGTCAGTACTACTGATCGACATAAAAATTTCAATACTTTTGGATTAAGAAAAAAAAAAAAAAAATTGGGCATGATAAAAATTGGCAGCCCCCAAAACAGCAAAAATTTTATGATTTTTTAAGTTATTTCATTTTTGTAGGGACTTATTTTAATTGTTTTTCTTGGGACTTATTTCGTTTTTGATGGGAGTTATTTCACCTTGTGTTTTGAATTGCATAAAATATGCCATGAAATTTGAAAATTGCACACAAAACAACAACAATAAAAACAATTTTGTAGTTGCTTTATGTATAATTTTTAAATTTGATACCATATTTTATTGCATTTGAAGACACTAGGTCATTAGGAACTTTTTTCGTTCCGCAGGTAGAAGTAGTTTCGTTTCCATAAAAACTTATTTAATTTTTTTGTACGGTTCACAAATATTACCAACAAGCCAAACGATACCGTTTCGAATTCGTGACGATATCATTTCGATTATTAGTTTGTCCGAAAATGATATCATTAACGAATCATAAGTAATAAGTACTGTAACGAAAAATGCATCTTCGTAAATGAAATCGGGTTTTCATTAAATAACGATATCGTTACGATATCGAAAATATCAGGTAGCGCGATAATATTTTCCAAATTTTTGTCGTTATTTTATCACTATTCCATGAAAATACGAGTATGATATCATTGACGATGTCGAAATAAACAAAAATATATGATATTGACGATTAAATTAGAATAAACAAATACGATTTTTTTTAAAAAGTTTATCTTTATTTTAAAAAATTATGATATCATTACGATTTCATATTTTTGTATTATAAATGATAGCAAAAATGTTAATAAATGTGTAATCGTTAACGATACTGTATCGTTTCATGCAGTTTTGCTATTTTAGCATATTTTCTGCTAGATTTAGCAGATTGAGTTGGGCAATTGCATATTTTTTTTGTAAAAATATGCTAACTGCTTTTTAGCATATTCTGTTGGACAAAATCAGATTTTTTAGCATATTTTGTTTTATTTAATAAAAGCATATTTTTAGCATATTTTTTAACAAAATAATTTCTTCTGTAAGAATATTTATAATAATAACAATTAGCGTTTTTTTAATTTTTCATACAAAAAGGGGATTTATTTAATCCAAATACATATTTTTGACCTTGGACATGGAGAAATAGCTGAAATAGAAATGGCAATTTTTCACTCTACTGTAAGTGATTTAATTACATCCAATAAGTGAATGTTAAATATTGTAATGGAATCTTTCAATTGTGTAAAAATATAAATTGAAGTGATAAAACTGGAAAGGCAGATTGTCTATCGCTGTTTTATATAAAATATAATTCAAGCTTAAAAGTTAAAGTAAAATGCTTCATCATCGAATTCGGTATTAAAAATTAGGGTGAAAGAAGTGCCGGACAGAAAATTCTTTTTAAAATAGGGAGAATCTAACCCCATCTGTTGAGCACTTTTAGAACTACTTTTTGGATTTATTATATCCAAGTAATTAGAAAAAGCGGCTAAAGCTGGCCATACACTTGCAATATTATTGTACAACTTCTCGCTTTAGTTCTTTATTCTATTACCATGTGTGGTAGTAGATTAAAGAACTAAAACTTGAAGTTGTACAATAATATTGCATGTGTATGGCCAGCTTAATGTTTTCATAACTTTTTATTTCATGCGTAATTATTCAATTCTTTTTTGAATGTAAACTTTTTTAGTAGTATTGTATAATTTGAAAATGCTACAAAAACCACAAAAAAATCTTGCAAAATTTTAAAATCAGTTATGTTTATTGTGAAAAAATTAAATGAGAAAGTTTATTTTTTTAGTCTCAAAGAAAGATTAAACAGTATATACAAAAAATTATCTTTTCATACTTTTTGAAAGTATCTTAGAATAAATGTAAAAGTTTACCTCTCAATTCATAAACACTCTGCAAAGTTCTAGGAGGTTTACAAAACAAATTCTTCACATAAAATTTGTTCGATAAACCTCCTATAACTTTCGAAAGCATTTATGAATTAAGGGGTAAACTTTTGTATTTATTCTAAGATAGTTTAAAAAAGTATTAAAATATAATTTTTTATAAACATTGTTTAAAAAAAGTATTTTTCCGTTAATAAGACTTTAATAAATAATACTAAAAAAATTATTTAGCAGGTTTTCAGCATATTTTTTGTATTAAATTTAGCAGATCTTTAGCATAATGAATATAATAAAAAATTGCGATTTTTTAATTTAGCATATTCTAAGCATATATTTTTTATTTTAGGATATAGCAGATTTTAGCATAAATTTTTTTAGGAATCTAGCATATTTCCATCTAAGAGTTCTGGGAACACTGGTTTCATGGTTTATTGGGTTTGTATTAGTGTTTCTAATTCGGTTAATCGATTAACCGATTCCTCGATTAAAGGTGTCCATTTTGGTTAATGTCGAAACAAATAATTTAAAACCCAAATAATTATTTGATATGGCTAAAAAATTCAAGAAAAGCTTAGAATAAACAAAAACGTATCAGCATACTATCAAATTCGTTTAAAATTGAGTGAAAGAGGTCGTTAAGCCTTTAGATACCTTTTTTGAAAATAAATGTATTTTAAAACTTCCCAAACCACACGACACACAGTGCTTTGTCCCATAGACAAAAAAAATAAAAAATTGTGTCTCCGATTTCGACGAAAATATTTTTTTTGTATATATACTAAGGTCGCTAAAGTCGCAAAATTTTTAGCATAGAATGTATTGGAAAAAGATGAATTTTTTGGATCTTACAAAAAATTTTTTTAAAAATTAATTTTTAGAGGTATCTTTAAAATTTTATTTTTTAAATGAATGTTATTTTAGTTTGACTCTAGATCAAATCAAAGAAAGATGATACAATTTTTACAAGTAAATTACAAAGAATAAACATTTTTGAAAGAATTCGATAAGACCAGCAACGCCGAATGCGCATTTTCGGCTTTCGCTATTTTTTATTTTTTAAAATATTTGAATCAATAAAAGATAATAAAATTTTAAAAAAATTTCCAACTAACATATGAAAATAATCTTTGAATTTTTACAATATTTTTGCTGGGAGCCTAAAAATATCAAAAGTTAAAAGGAACTTTAAAAAAAATTATATTAATTGTTTTTAACATTTTTTGTCATGCTCTTATAATTTTATATAAGAAAAAATAAAGAAAAGAACCAATTTCTTAATTTAACTATAAAAAAATCTTCCGAGGTGTCAAACATGTACTTTTGTAATTTCATCTTTTATGGGTTACTAAAAAGTTTCCAACTTTCTTAGATTTTAATAAAATGGTATAATTTTTTTTCCAAAAATTAATATAATATTATATAAAATAAATATATATAAGCTTTGGCAAAAACACATTATCTATTTCATTAATAAATCCTTAAATAAACCTAATTTTTGGTTAAAATCCTAAAAATTACCAAAGTTTGATAATATATTAAAAAAATTATGTTAATTGATTTTCACATTATTATTTTGTTTTTTAGGAATAGATCTTTAGTTATTATATTTAAAAAACTATCTACCAATTTTTTATAGAAATCAAAATAAATGTATTTTTTAAAGAGTCTTTTTAATATCTCATTCACATAATAAAAGCTACATTTTTAAATTAAATTACCAGCTGATAAAAAAATCTATCTTTGAACTTTGAGAGCAAATTCACTAAAGAATCACCGTCAAAAATACTACGAGGAACATTTTTGTGGAATATTCTAACCCTCTAACTCTTCAACGAAAAGGAATTTTTTGGACCCTTTTTAAAAAAGGACAAAAAGGACCCGTAAGTAAGTTGAGTTAGAGGGTTAAAATTTCCACAAAAATGTTCCTCGTAGTGTTTTACATAAGTTCGCTGAACACATCCTATATCTAAAATAGAAGATTCCCATGATTTCTCCCTAAAATCCAGGTTTGTGGAACATTTGAGCGCCAATTCTAAATAAATACGAAATTAACCCTTAAACACATTTTAAGTTTCTACTTATTACTGGCACTGAAGTTAAATTTTCAAAGCTGATGTCTTAAAAAACTTATAGTAGAATTTCATGACAAATATTTTTGCGCAACATTTTAACCTTCTAACTCTTCATCTTACGGGTCGTTTTTGTCCGTTTTAAAAAGGGGGCAAAAAAGTCCCATTAATTTAAGAGTTAGAATGTTAAAATGTTCCACAAAAATATTCTTCGTAGTGTTTTACATAAGTTCGCTGAACATAGCCTATAACTAAAATGGAGGATTCAAATGGTTTCCTATTTTAATCCTACCCGACTAAAAAAATTTCATATAATCTTATATAATTTGATATAATTATAAATGTTTATATGCGTGGCTTATATAACCATATACATTTATATTAGCACTTTGGTTTTATAAATATGTTTGATATGACGTTATATATAATCATATGGGATTTGCTCTCCAGCCATATATTAAGAGATCTGCGATATAGTTTATATATAATTATATGTAATGGTGTATAAGCTTCTATAAACAACCTTGTATGACAATATATAACAAAGTTAATAGAAAATTGTATTAATTTTATATATTATTATATATGACATGATATCTAATTATACAAAGTTTAATTGCACTATAAAAATTAAGAAAAAAACTTAGAAATTGTGGATCTGGTTTTGAATTTTGCACTTTGACGTCTACATAAATTAATGTTTATAATTGAAATAAACATCTATTTTTCAAATATTTGACAAAATACTATTTATTAAAAAATTATTTTAAAGAAATAAGTAAGGAAAAAAATTTTTTTCGTTGTGGAATTAAAGGTCGAAAGAACTATTTTTATTTTTAAATTTAAAAACAAAAATTAGACAAACTTATGTTGAAATAAATACGGTTTAAGCAGGCGGTTTTCATCGCCTCTTTCGAACATTAACAGTTTGTATCGAAAAATGTTAGCCTTTACAGCCGTGTGTAATTCTTATGGCTGAATTTTTAGATAAAAATTAAGAAGAGAGTGATTTAACAGAGGTAGGGAGAGTTGGGTAGTCTTTTAATTATATAGTCGTTGGTTTAAGTTCAGTTATTTTTTCCGTGAAAAAAAAATAATTGTGAAAGTTAATTTTTATATTTTAGAAGAAAGACACATTTGAGAGAGACCAAAACTCTAAACTAGAAAAAGTTGTTCCGACAAATTTTTGTAATGTGGAGTTAATCTGAAAATTTATTTTGTCAGCTATTTCCAAGTTTATTAGCAAAAAATTTTTCTAAACAACTTTTTGTCGTTTTGAATTTTGGTCTTTATTGAAGTAAAATAAAATAAACCACATTTTAAAAGAAGGATTTCTGTTACAAACTGCGTTATTCTAAGTTTAAGGAAAATCTGCGTCCTAAAAACGGCCTAAATCGCATTCAATCCTCATTTAAAACATCTTTCCATCAACAAAATTTTTCTGTATTGCGTCAACATACGAAAGATCGTCCAATACCCAATTTTTTAGCCAAACTGTTCTGTCGGATATTAGTATTTAATATGAATGAAAATAAGTGATCTCTCAACAATATTTACTAAAATTTTATTTGAAAATTTTCATAAAATTATATGTTTTTATATATAATTTGATGCAATTAGATAGACCCATTTTTCGGATCAAATTTTATCAGGTTAGATAACATACTTATCTCGCTTGATATAATTATATATTCCAATATTCGGATCAAATTAGATATGAACATATATATGGGTTTATATATGGTGATATATGATTATATAACATCTTTTTTAGTCGGGTATTTAATTTTTTTTTATAAAAATAATTTTAAGCGTTTAAAACGCATTTTTTATGAGAGGATTTTTTTTTTTTATTAATGAATCGTGCAAAATTTCGTGGCAATCGGATTTTTGCAGGTTTTATAAAGATTTCAAGATGAAGGATATATAGCAGGACTAAGAGTCTTTGCTTCGATTTTAATAAAAATTGGCACAAACGTTTCCAGTTTTATGTGTATCTTAATGGATACTTTTTGTAATTTGATGTCCATTTATGTAGCTAATATAATAGTTTTAAATTTCAGCCCTATTTGAGGTGGGCTTGTCCTTGGCCCGATATTTCCAAAAACTAAAATTTTTCTTAACTGTCAGTGTACCAAATTTCAAAGCTCTGTCTCCACTCCTTCTATTATTGTCTAATCGTTATATGGGATCAAAGCACTGTTTTCTGTTTTCTTTTAAAATTTAAAACTAATGTAGATTGTATTTCCCTGTCCTTCAAGACAGGGTTGCATTTTTTAAATGTGTCACAAAACTGTCAATTAACAGCTTAATTCTGTAGAAACTCTACCTTTTCTCCAATTTCCAAGGAAAGTGTGTATTTATAATCGCTTCAGAACCACATCAGTTCTACAACATGTTCAATTAGATTACAATGGAACCTGTACCCGTTTCACTGAATTTAAATTTTTATTCGCATTAGTGACATTAACAATAACGAAATACCCTAAAGTTAACACAAAATGAAAGTTAAAAAATACAAATTTAAATGGAATTTGACATTTGTAACTGTACATGCTATTTATGGATTTTTACATTGATTCAATGAAGTTTTGCTGGAATTCGTCTATTAGGACTTTTCATTGAATTGGTAAATTTTATGAAAAAGCTTCATAATTTTAATGAAGCTTAAGAAACTTTTCATTCATTTTGTTAAGAAAACTTCATCGGTTTAGTGAAAATTTTCATTAAAACTGGAATAATAAAGTTCTCTCTGCATATGTAAGCTCCAACTTTAGGTTATTTTGTTTATTGTTAATGGCCCTTAAAAAACGGAAAAAGACTGATGTGCTAATTCATAAAGAAAAATTTATTTGGTATTTGAAGCTTGCTATAGTTAAAGTACATATTTCGCTTAATAAAGATTTATTAGGACTCTTGATTCATGGTCGTATTTTAACTATAAATTAATTTTTCGATTTGATACTGGCAACACTATTGTTTATTTTATTGCGGCTGCGGCTGCGGATTCCGCTGCGGAGAGAAAAAACAAATTAAATGACTGCGGCTGCGGTGCCGGTTGTTTTTATACATAAATTCACACTTTCTTTACATGTATGTGTGTGTACATTTAGTGTATGTGTGGCGAGCACCAAAGATGGAAAATGATGTTTTTGTTTCAGTATAGAAAAAGTTTTCATTTTTTATATTTTTTTTCATTTTAACTTCGGCAAATATCATTAAATTAAAATGATAGGCTAAATGAGTTCGAAACTAGTAACAAACATGAAAAACAATGATTTTTCAAAATAAAAGTTCAATCGTTTCAACTTTTCCATCTCTGAACATCATCAAATATCGGGATTTTTTTTTCAAAATAAAAGTTCAATCGTTTCAACTTTTCCATCTCTGAACATCATCAAATATCGGGATTTTTTTTTTTTTGAAAATATGGGAAGACTGTAGTGAGAGTGAGAATGAAAATAGAGAAAACGCAGAGAAATTAAATTAAGTTTTAATTAAGGGAGAATCCGCAGTGGGTTTTTAATTGTCAAAACTCCATATAAAAAAAATAAACGCAGAACAAACCGCAAGGTGTAGCTCTATATTCTGTCGTATGTGATGTACAAATTTAGTAAACGATTGACTCGGTAATCGGAAGTGAAAATGTATTTTCTTAAATTAGAGAACTAATAATCTGCTAAGATAAATTTAAAAGCCATTAAAATATATTTTTTTTATTTATAAAGCAAATCAATGGAATTTTGTGTAAAAAAGTAATTTTTTAGAACATATTATTCGAAGCATACAAAAGTATTCGAATTTCGAATAATGTTTTGACAGTCTGTACATCACTATTGTTTTGTTTTTCTTTTTAATTTCGATGCAAGTCGTTGGAAGCCACCAGTGTTGCCAAATCTTGAAGGCAGGAAAGCACCGTGAGCATTTTGAAAACGGGTAAAAAGGGTAAAAATTTATTAAAAATGGGGTAAAAAAGCACGATAATAATTTTTTTTAAAATTTAAGTCAAGATTTTAAAAACACATTTTAGCTTTGTAAAATCGTGTAAAAATGTTCAAAAAATTACCAAAAAAGGGGTAAAAAAGCACCAAACTATTATTTCAAAATTTTGAAGTTTAAATATAACGAAGTTGTTATTTAAAATTGTACTACAAACATTGTGAAAAAATGTATTTTTTGTATATTTCGTATTATTTTTTCAATTTTGACAGAAAATTCAAGAAAAATTGAAAAAAGGAGAACAAATACCAAAAATATAAACTGTACAAAAAGCACTAAAAGCACTGCCAGAAATCTGAAAAAGCACTGTAAATACCCGCTTTTTATAAACGGGTATTTGTAAAAAATCACCGGGTATGGGAAGGAAAAAAGCACCAAAAAATACCCGAAAAGCACTGAAATGGCAACACTGGAAGCCACACATTCTAGGGATGGGATGGCTTTAATAAATCATTTCATGCCTGAAAATGAAATAATTAACAATTAAATGGTGGTTTCCTCACTTTATAAAAGGTTTAAAGTTAATGAGTATCGAATATAAACCTATATTAGGTGTGTTTCTTTACTTTTTGGGTAAAGTTCGGTAAAATAAGAGTAAGAACAAAATCCTCTCACAAAATGACAAAATTACCCAATAGTACAGGAACGCAAAAAACCACTTTTCTAGCCCAAAAACTCATTTCAAAGAATAATGTTAAACAGTGATGAGACTTGAAAAATTTTGTTTTGTGCCAAGTGTGTGACTAAAATGTGCCAAATGGGCCTTTATTGTGCCAAAACTCAATTTTCACTTAGAAACCGTGTTTTCAATTTTCATTTTGTAAATGCATTCTTATGGAATTATTTTGAATTCTTATGGAATTAATTATATTTGAATGAATTAAAATTTTCTTTCAATTAAAAGGTGAATGATAAATTAAATTCATCCGACACTTATTAAAGATTTGGGAATGCAGCCAATGAATGCATTCTTTAGGAATGGTTGCACGGAATGGTATACATATAAACATTTTCTAAAACTGAATTAATTTTTTTATGAATTAAACTTAAATTAATTCTTTCGAAGCTCTGAGATAAATTTATAGCATTTGAATTTTTAAAATTCTATGGATTAAGCACTGTAAGTTGTTCAGTTTTCACGTGAAAAAACTGTTATACTCCATATAAAAAAAATTATTTTTCACAACAATGAGTTTCACGTGAAAATCGTGCAAACTTAGTTTACACGCAAATTTAATGTACAATACTATTATTTTTCTGGTGAAAAAGTGACATTTTGTGTTAATTGTGATTGTGGCTTTGTTATAAAATTAAAATATTGTTAATTTTTTTAACTTAAATTGCAATTTAAAGTCTGAGAGAAATTTTTTCACGTGAAAAACAACTTACGGTGCTTTATTCGGTAATATCTTCGATGCCATTTTTTAGTTTCGCTTTATTCGAAATGGTATTTTAATACCAGTAAATGCTTAGAAACCAAAAATTAAAGAATTGTTATTTTTTAAATTCATTTTCTATTAAATTTTGTAGATAACCAAAATGTGCCAAAATAGTATCGGTTGTGCCATTGTACCAATAAATCTTAGATTTTGCCAAAAATCCCATCACTGATGTGAAAATACGTATAATTTCAGTTTGCAAATCGGCACAAATAGACATATTTATTCGCATTTAAAAGTTGTTTTTGATTTTATTCAATTAATTTTAACAAAAAACCAAGTTTCTTTTGCTTATTTCTTTATTTAATTACAATTTTTAATTTAATTTCACAATTGTTTTTTGTTTATATTTGCATCAGCTGTTTTACCAAAGTTTACCCGAAGAAAAAGTCTGGGTAAATTTTGGTAAAAAGAGAAGCACTAATACACTCTCATTAGCGCTCTCATTTACCCAATTCTTGAGTACGGGAACGCTTTTGGGTAAATTTCGGTAACTTTGGGTAAATTTCGGTAACATTGGGAACGTACGGGAACACACTGATTATTTTTTTCGTTATTAAGCAAATATGAATACTGTTTTTCACAAATTTCTTAGGAATAACCGGTTAATCAATTTTATTGATTTTTCGAATAATGCATTAACAGGTTAACCGCGTATGTCGAATAATTGGAAACACTAGTTTGTATGAAATTTGAATATGGGATAGAGAAGATAGAAAAAATAAGCACGTGTACCTCTTTAGCGGCACAATTTCATGTTTGTGGGTTAAAGAGTGCGGTCGAAAATAACCCGATTTTTAAATTTTATGGATTTTTCGTGTTTGTTCCAAGAAAATCGATACAATTTGGGAATCGAATTAAAGTTATGTTTAAGATGCAGTACACCATTATAAGGGTGGTCCAACCATAATGCACGACGTTAATTGTGAGTCACACCTTAACGTGAAGTTTTTTGCCCAAATTAATTTAACATTTCTTTGTTTCAGTGTTTGACAAATTTAACAGTGGAGAGGCACACAATTGAGTAGCGCGTTAAGATTGTTGAAGCCTTTTACGAAAATGGGCATTGAAATCAAAATGCATTTCGTGCACTTCGTGATTTCTTTGGTGAGCATAATCAACCTCAGTGGATTAGTTAACAAGCAGAATTGCCGCATTTTGGCAAATGAGAATCCACGAGTGATTATTGAAAAGTCGATGCACAGTGGTTCCAAACCAAAAAAAAATGGTAATAATTATAGATCTTCTAAGCTACTGATCCAATCGAAAAAATATGTTCACAAGAATTGAAGGCTTTTAGAAAATTAGTATCGTAGCCACCCTGCTATATCACAGGGTGTGCTACAGATTGTCAAAGTTGACCATCTCGGGTATACAAAAGCTTTATTGTCGTGCAATTTTTACAAATGTGAAACGATTTTGCTGATTTTAGACTTTTTGTAATCTACGTTATAAGATAAACAAAAAACATGCTTCAAGTACCATAGTATCTCTAAAAGTTTATAAAATATTTAACTTTGAATTTCAAAATTTTAATGTTTTTTGGTTTTTTACCGGGGTTTTTAATATTTGAAATAATGCACTCAAAAGAGACATCTCATGTCAAAATTTATTATTCGATAATTTTTTTCATGCTTAGTAGACTGGCCTTTATTTGTAACTTTGTTCCGAATCGCGCTCCCCGCTTATTTTGTGAGGTTACTAGAAAAACTATTTCAGAAAAAATTTCAGCTTAATCGAAGAATTTTTAAGCTATCCCTGGCCCTTCAAAGTTTTGAATGCGATTTACAAGGGGGGAAAATAGTTTCTTTTTGGCTTATTTTGAAAATACTGGCTCTTAAATAACTGCATTTCTGGAAACAATTTTCTTAATAACGTATCTGATGATTACTTGCAATTAATTTCCTTGGCGTCAGTTTGCTATTTATTCAAATTATTAATTGTTTATCTTTTATACAATTGCCAGTTTTATTTATTTTCTTTTTTCCTTTATACATTTTAAGATGAATATCTTTATAAATTTAGGTCCTGTTTGCAGTGATAACTCTGTAATTCGTAATAACTTTATAACTTTTGAGAGAGAGTTAAAGATAGGTCATTACAATATAAACAGCTTTAATACTTCTTCTTCGACATTCAAATTGATTGAAATAAGGAACATACTTGAGGGAAATATTATGGATATTGTTGGTTTAAGTGAGTCATGGCTTAAACCTGATATATTGTCCGAGAATGTTAATATTCCGGGATATGATATTTGTAGAAGTGATCGCCCAAAGCCTAAAAGGGGTGGTGGAGTGGCTTTACTTATTTTGAAGAGAATTGAATATAGGGTAGTTTTTAGGTCTGATAGGTATGGGGAATCAGAATCTATATTCGCCGAAGTGGTCCTTCGGGGCATGAAAATTTTAATTGGTGTGAGTTACTTGCCTAATGGTAATTTAAATATTTTTGAGGAATCTATGGGAGAGATTCTTGTTGAATATTCAAATGTTTGCATTATGGGTGATTTTAATATGAATATGTTTTGTAGTAGGAAATCTAATTTGGTTCGGCTAATGTGTAGTAGGCTGGACTTAGTGTGCCATCACAACTCAGCCCCCACTCATTATGATATTTATAAGGATTCTACGCAGTGTTGCCAACTCTTGAAGGCAGGAAAGCACCGTGAGCATTGTGAAAACGGGTAAAAAGGGTAAAAATTTACCAAAAATGGGGTAAAAAAGCACGAGAATAATTTTTTAAAAATTTAAGTCAAGATTTTAAAAACACATTTTAGCTTTATAAAATCGTGTAAAAAAGGTTCAAAAAATAACCAGAAAAGGGGTAAAAAAGCACCAAACTAATATTTCAAAATTTTGAAGTTTAAATATAATGAAGTGCTATTTAAAATTGTACTACAAACATTGTTAAAAAATGTATTTTTTGTATATTTCGTATTATTTTTTCAACTTTGACAGAAAATTCAAGAAAAATTTAAAAAAAGGAGAACAAATACCAAAAATATAAACTGTACAAAAAGCACTAAAAGCACTGCCAGAAATCTGAAAAAGCACTGTAAATACCCGCTTTTTACAAACGGGTATTTGTAAAAAATCACCGGGTACGGGAAGGCAAAAAGCACCAAAAAATACCCGAAAAGCACTGAAATGGCAACACTGATTGTGAGTACTTCTGGTCAATGCAGTGTCCAGGAGTATCGCACCATTCACTAATTTTTATTGCTGTCTATATTCCGAAACCTACTTCCCAACAATATGTGTCCTACTTGGACTATAATTCTGTGAATATGGAAGTTTTAGAACGAACTGTTCATTGTCTTGATTTTAGTGGAATATATGCAACGAATAATGTAAATCTTAAATTGGAGATTTTTATGGCTAACCTCTATGTTTTACACTCCTTAGTGCCTGTCGTACGGCGTAAGATAGTTTTTAAGTCTGTTGACTGGTTTAACTCCCCTAATATTGTCTATCATATATCTTTACGAGACTTAGCCTACAAATATTATCTTCTGAACAGAAGTTCACTGCATTGGGCTGTTTATTGTGAGCACAGAAATCGTGCAAAGAGAGTTATTAGGGTAGCTAAGAGGCGTGCCTATTCAAGCATGTTTAGGGATCTTACTCCTAGACAAATGTGGAGCTATTTAAGGGGAAATGGTTGTTTGGAGACTGATAATCAGTTTATCTCTGCTAATGCTGACGAGGTAAATGCCTATTTTGTTTCATGTCAGATAGATGATAATCCCAATTCTATGAATTTTTCAGGGGGTACTTTAGGTAGTGGTTTTTCGTTTCGTTGTGTGAATCTGGGAGAATTGCGCTCAGCATTGGG
This sequence comes from Leucophora obtusa, assembly GCA_949987735.1. Taxonomy (NCBI): domain Eukaryota; kingdom Metazoa; phylum Arthropoda; class Insecta; order Diptera; family Anthomyiidae; genus Leucophora; species Leucophora obtusa. The sequence goes on from OX465300.1 coordinate 14,334,416, forward strand.
GAAGATTAAATCTAATGCTGCAGGTAATGATTTTTTACCATTAAAATTTATTAATTTAGTTTTTCTGTTTGTGTCGTCCCATATTCTTCGGTTGGTTAATCCTATTTTGACTACTTCCGTCTTTCCTAACGATTGGAAGAAAGCTAGGGTGATACCCATAAAAAAGGAAGATCTTTCCAACTCTTTGGATAATTTGCGTCCGATATCTGTCCTTCCGATTCTCTCGAAGGTGGTTGAGCATATTGTAAAGGATGAAATGATCCTACACCTTGATAGTAACTCTTTAATACACTCATCTCAGTCAGGCTTTCGTCGTGGGTATAGTACTGGTGCCCTTCTTCTTCGTCTAACGGATTCGATTAGAAAATTTTTGGATAATGGTAAAAATGTAGTTCTTCTTTCACTGGATTTATCTAAAGCTTTTGACCGAGTAATACATTCGAAACTTGTGAACAAACTGTTTAATTTGTTTGATTTTTCATCACAAGCTTGTAAACTTATATCCTCTTATCTTAGTTGTAGAAGTCAGTTTGTTTCGATTGGCGATTCTTTTTGTTTAACGAAACCAATAACCAGTGGTGTACCTCAGGGGTCTCTTATTGGCCCACTGCTGTCCATGATTTACTTGAATGATCTTCTTACATTTGGGAGTGGTCTATCATGTCAGTCTTACGTTTATGCGGATGATGTTCAGTTTCTTTGCTATGCCGATTCGCAATTTGTAGATGTCTTGGAAGAGGGTGTAAATTTCATCATACATGAGGTTATATCTTGGTCTTCTGGCAATGGTTTTGTTGTCAATCCAAGAAAGACGAAGTTAATGGGTTTTGGTTTCGATACTGATACTATAATGGTTATTCTCTATGGCATGAGAGTTGAATTTGTGGATAAGATTAAGTGTCTTGGAGTTTTAATTGACAATCATTTAAATTTCTCATCGCATATTAATAACGTTTCTTCGAAAATATCATTCTTGTTGAGAAGGTTGTATTCTCTTGACTTGTATCTGCCTCTCTCAATTAGGATGCGCGTGGCACATGCCTTGTTGATGCCTAATATATTGTGTCGAGGTATTTTCTGGTACCACAGGCGGTGAATTTAATAGGTTTACCAAGATTTTTAATAGAATTATTAGATATGTTTTTGGCCTAAGACTTCGCTCTCATGTGACTGCGTACGTAATTCAATTTCTTGGGTGCTCTTTTGTTAATTATGTAGGTATGAGGTTATTGATATTTTTTTACAAAGCAATAATTAATGGGTTTCCGGACTAAATAGTTGACAACTTTGTTTTGTCCAACTCGGAAAGAAACCCCCAACTGGTTTACCCAACACATCATACTACTATGTTCGAGCGATCACATCAGAATATGGAACGATCTACCTCTATACCTGAGAGGTTTTGCTTTTTCACCCCAGGTCTTTAGGCGAAAGCTTAAGGATTATGTAGCTATTCATGAGTTATAGCTTTTTATTTGTGCTACTATTTTTATCTCTCTCGACCTTTTCTTTTTTTTATTATCGCTGCACTTAGGAAAATCTGGTGATTGTGTTATTTTTATTTAAATATCTATTTATATTTTTTTTATATTATAGTTTAACTGTATTTTTATTATTATTTATTTTTATTATCTTTATTTAAATTATTTTTTTGTAGTAGCTTTTATTAATCATATATGGGCCCCAGGGCTTTGGTTATGTAATTTGAAGTAAATAAATGCTGTATTTATTATTAAAAAAATGTTAAGTGAATCGTAATCTAGACTGAATTATTTTTCTTAAAAAGCATAAAAATCCAAAATCGGTTGGAAAATATTGAAGTAATTGTAATTCGCCCAGACCATTGTAGGGTTAAAATGGCATATAATTTTAGTAATTTGGGTAATATCATTCATTTTTGTTTTTTAGCTAGCTCTAACATAACCCCTTTAAATTTTTTACTAATTTAGTTAAAGGATATTGTTTTCTGAAAATTTTGTGAAACCTAGACAACGTTAACCCTTTCTATACCAAGTTCAATTTTCTAAAATTTGAAAATTTCACTTTTGACGTTGACATAGAAAGCGTTAACGCTGTCGAAGTTTCACAAAATTTTCAGAAAACAATATCCTTTAACTGAATTAGTAAAAAATTTAAAGAGATTATGTTAGAGCTAGCTAAAAAAACAAAAATTAATGATATTACCCAAATTATTAGCATGCTTTGTTTTAACCCTCCCCAAAGATTTTCAATGGGATTTAAGTCCGGAGATTGACTTGGCCAGTCAATAATAATGATTGTCTTGGAACCAATTCTTTACCAATCTAGAAGGGTAGGGTTAAAATGGCATATAATTTTAATAATTTGGGTAATATCATTCATTTTTGTTGTTTAGCTAGCTCTAACATAACCTCTTTAAATTTTTACTAATTCAGTTAAAGGATATTGTTTTCTGAAAATTTTGTGAAACCTAGACAACGTTAACCTTTTCTATACCAAGTTCAATTATCTAAAATTTGAAAATTTCACTTTTGACGTTGATTTAGAAAGGGTTAACGCTGTCGAAGTTTCACAAAATTTTCAGAAAACAATATCCTTTAACTGAATTAGTAAAAAATTTAAAGAGATTATGTTAGAGCTAGCTAAAAAACAAAAATTAATGATATTACCCAAATTATTAGCATGCTTTGTTTTAACTCTTCCCAATGATTTTCGATGGAGTTTAAGTCCGAAGATTGACTTGGCCAGTCAATAAGGGCCACTTGATTGTCTTGGAACTAATTATTTACCAATCTAGAAGTATGCTTTGGATCGTTACCCTGCTGGAATGTCCATCTAAGAGGCATACTTTCCTCAGCATAGGTCAACATTGTATTTTCCAAGATATCTTTGTAGTGGAATCTGGTCATAGTGTCGGTAATTCGATATATCGGCCGACACCATACCACGGGAAACAACCCCAGACCATAATATTGCCGCTCCCGTGCTTGACAGTCTTCTTTACAAAGCGAACATGGAATTCCTTACCCTTAGGACGTCGAACATTCCAGGCACAGTCGTTTCCAAATAAATTAATTTTTATTTTATCGCTCCACAAAATGTTTCGCCATTTTTTTTCACCGTCGGCTCCGGGCCAATTGGAATCACTTCTTGCAAACGCCAACCTAGCATTTAAATTTTCTTGTCTAAGTTAAAGGGGCTCTTCTGGCTGTTTGTCCTGGTAAATCAGTTTCTTGTAGTCTACGAAGAACCGTTCGTGATGAAATTACATTTCCAATATCTCCTGAAAGCTCCCTTGACGACACAAATGTGTCCTTCTTCGCAAGAGTTACTATACGGATATCTGTTGTTCTTGAAGTTTTTTGGGTCTTCCGCGAGTTTCGAAGGAACTTTTAGGCTTTAAAGCATTTTGTACAAAAAATAGCGACCGATTAATAGTTTCTGCTATAGAACGAAGACTTTGGCCCTTTCTCTTAGTCTTGAAACAATTTTTCTCTACTCCGGAGAGCAATGACCTTTTCGACCCATCGCTAATTGTTTTTACTGTATATTTCGTTACGAATAAAGATAAACAACAGTAAAATAACTAGCCTTTCCAAAAAACTAGATCACACTGCGAAAATAATAAAGATTTCAGCAATGTATTTATTATTTTGACCAAGTATTGAAATCACACCTGTACAAAACTAACACACAATGAAAACAATGGGGAAGCCCCAGTTTTGTTTTTACTTTTAAAGGCATTGTCATATGAAAGTTATTTAAATAAAAAGGAATTGCCATGTTTACTTTCCGTTAAAGTAACTAAAATTATACATAAAGGAAAAATTAACAGCTGTACTTATTATTTTGACCATATGTGTATATCCTTACATATGCAAATTTTATTGAAATTTGAAGGAAAACACAAGCAGATTATCCGTTGGAGACTTATTTAAGTTTTGGCTGGAGTTGTATTTACCTCTAACGACATCAGGCGGTAGTTCAGTTGGTTGATTTTCTCGTATTATTAATTCAGGTTTTCGCGGTTTCACCGAATCATCATCTTCCACCAATTTGGGTGCAAATAACGACTTGAAATGAATTGTGCAATACAGAACACCTTCGTGACTCTGATAAGTATCCACTCTGTTAAAGAAAACGATAAGAACATGTAGAAAATACTTGAAATTTGCATTAAAAAAGTAAACTTACTTGAGCTGCTTATTGCATTCATTGCAACGGAAACAGTTCCTGTGATAAATGCTCATTTCCGCCTTAATTTCTTCCATTTTATAAACAGGTTTATCACAAAGACGACAATTTTTTTGTATTTCACCCTGAGGATTCTAGGAATACACATGGCAGAAAATTTTACTATAATTGTAATATTGTTAAACTTGGGCTATATGCGGACGACTGGCTAAACTATTTTATATCCAATTAACATTTTGATGAAAATTCGGGAAACGTTTTAATTTTATAATAGATTTTCCACACTAAATTAAAACTTTTGTGACAAAATAGCATAAATAAAATTTTGTGACAAAATGGCATAAAAAACTGGCTCAGGGATAGTGAAACCATATTCTAGGAATCAGTGCCATGAAAATCTGTGGTAAAAGAAACTGCTCTACCCAATGGTATGAACTTTGACTTGAATTTATAGTTTGAAAGTCATAGAGAACACCGAAACTATGTAAATTGGATATTATTCTAAATTGACAAAAAAATATTGTACAAAACAGTCAAAAAAAATATTGTACAAATTTGACTCAAATTGTATCAGAAACAGGGTTGGCAGGCAATACCGCTAAAATACCGTTATCGATTTAAAACCCTTTCAACTGACTACCGTTACCCCTAAAATACCGTTACCGAAATACTCGGAATACCGTTATCCTTAAAATACCGTTACCGAAATAACTGAAATACCGTTATCCATAAAATACTGATACCGAAATAAATGAAATATCGATAACCTTAAAATACTGTTACCGAAATACATGAAATAGCGTTATCCTTAAAATACCATTACCGATATTTTTAATTCTCTACTCTCGGTCATTGCACGTGGTTATTGAGTATTTCACATACATAAATTAAGTTAATTAATTCGTATTGTTTTTACTTTAGTGTGGTTTTTGCAAAAAAAAAACATGCGGTGTGTACTGAAATAACTAACTACCGTTATCCTTAAAATGCCGTTACCGATATAACTGAAATACCGTTAACCTTAAAATACCGTTACCGAAATAACCTAAATATTGTTATCCTTAAAATTCCGTTACCGAAATAACTCAAATACCGTTATCCTTAAAATACCGTTACCGAAATAACCTAAAATATCGTTACCCTAACGATAACCGCATTCGTTTTAGTTACCATCCATGGTCAGAAATATTTAAATAAGTTATTTTTTAATTTGACAGTAGAGAAAACAATTAGAATCAAACATTTGCTTGTTTACTTTTTTGACAAAAATTGGCAACAATTTCGGTTCCTCTTTAGTCTAGCCAGTTTCCATGATTACGAAAAAATGAAATAAAAAATATTATGAATGCTATATGGAGACAAAAGAGCTACTCACGATGGTATTTTTCACACAATGCAAAATAGGACAGTTTTCATCATCGTAAAAACAGGCTAAGCTCTTTTGCATCGTGTGAAAATCACTATCGTAAATAGTCTCAAAGTATGCTTCAGAATATGAATGTAATTGAAAAATTTATATTTGAATTTGACACCAAAGGCTGTAGTCAAGATCTCCCGAAGAAAATTGGCGCACAAACAAAAATGAAAAATCGACAAAAATTTGATTTCTGATTTCGAATTTGCCAACAGTTTCTTCAAACAAGCTCTAGATTTTGCACAATTCGCAACTTTACTTTTTTCCTTTTTTCAACCGATTATTTATTTTTCCTTTTTTCAACCGATTATTGTTCCATAAAGAAAACCCTTTAGGCGGTTTAAGCTTAATTATCTGCCCTATTTTCCAAACATAAGTGTGTATCAATATCTCAATAACTTACACATATAGTCACTCAAAATCAAAATTTAAAAAATTTTAAAGATTTTTTAGAAAAAAAAGACAAAATCCGATTTCAAATATCAAAGCCCATTTGGGAAGAAAAAAGTCTAAAATTTGTTTATACAGTGGTGGAAAATATAATAGAAACGATTCATGTTTTTCCTAATTTTATTCTCGTTGCCTTTATTTTTAAAGATCAAAATAGTGGCTAAATTTACCCCTAAAAGCGAGGAGATGGTTCAGAAAATTATACAGAATTTTAACGTATTTTTTTTATTTTGTTACTTATTTTAAGTGGGAGTGTCTTTTAAGGAAAAATTGGCCATATCGACCATTTATTAAATTACATAGTAAAATTTAGAGAGTACTGATCTGTTCTGTACAATCTGTATATTTTTGGAAATCCAATAAAATTTCTTTAAGTGTTGCATGTCTTGTATGTCATATTGCCTAAATTTCGCGGCAAAATCAGTAGTGAATGAAATCTGAAGTTTTTAAAAAAAAAAGAACTCAGTAATATATAGTACAGTAGATTTGTAGTACAGTACAGTAAAGTATTGTTTTTTTTTTATTTAAATTTAATTACAAAAAGCTCCAAAAGTGCATATACGACGAGTTCCGAATCTACAAAAAAAAATTATAAAATGAAACATTCCGAATTTTTTTGCTGTTCCGTCATCCACATCCGAATTATTTTTTTTCGTTTTATTTCATGTAGAAAAAGCTTGATAAATGTAAAACGAATATATTTTTTAACAACAATTATTATATAATAATTTATTTTAAGATTCGTCTATGAATATTAAAATTTGGTAGAAACAGCAAATTTTCTAAATTTTTAATTCCGTGTGGTTTTACATATCATATATTGTTCCATATATGTATATATATGATCATATATGAGAATATATAATCATATACGAATCCATATATGATCATATATGTTATATATGGGCTCTGTGGTGTAATGGTTAGCGCGTTGGACTGTTACACGTCAGGTTGCGGGTTCGAGCCCCAACCACGGCAATATCAATTTATGAAAAATAGTATTATGTATGAGTTTTTTCTATCCCTCATACATATCACAGCGTCCTTCTTCGGTGTTCCCATAGCACTTAACCCCACTGAAGTAAAATAACGTAACAGGGCTATGAAGTAAACAGCTTCAACAAAGTTCGCCAACTCACCATCAGATGACGCGCAACAACTGTTCTAAAATTCAACATTTCGCGCAATTACAGTTTTGCTATATTTGAAGCCCTTCATCTTTCACCACCATTCACCTCTTCTCTATCCCCTTTCCAAAGGAAGCAACACATTTTAATTAATAGGAAGAATTTCCTGAGTGTTGCTTCTCTTTAAAAAGAAAAAAAAAACAAAAAAAATATATACGATTTTACTTGGGTTATTTTAGCTAAAAAACATAGGCTCCTTTATAAGAAAAATCTGATACTTATAAAAAATATTCATAAATAAAAAAACATAAAGACTGTCTAATTAGAAATTTATTAATTCAGTTCGAGGCCAATTTCCTTAGTATGAATTAACATAATAAGTACTTTTTTCAAAAACTGCTATTTTTCTTCATCTCCTGACAAATACTTCACAGAGTTTTTGCTTTCAAAAACCTCTACACTTTCAGGAATGGAAAGACCATCGTTTCGGGGATTTTCCAGGTCTCCTTCATCAGTTTTCTTTAGAAAGTGGTGGCAGTAGTGCAATGCAATTTGAAGCATCAAAATCTCATATTAAATGTAGTGTGCTACATTAACAAAATGGGAATGGAACAAACAATAAAATATGTTTTCGAAGTCTTCTGCAAAGCCTATTGTCGTAAGTTGACAACTCGTACCTATATAATATAATATTAGTTAAGAGCATGCCAACCGGCTTCCCTATCATATATAAGTTATTTGACTCCTTTTATCACATAACATATATCAAATTTTGAATATATCGTCAGGAAAGGGTTGGCTACATATGACCATCGGCATGATCTTTTATAGGTTTAAACATTTTTAGAGTGATATTGGGCTTAATTTTCGAATAAAATACATTTATTATCGCTAACATTATGTACCACATATATATTACTCATACGCACCCATGCACAAATTTCCAAAATACGGTACAACTACATTTGTACCATATTCAATGTAAATTTTCTCGAAAACGAAGCCGAACACATCTCCAATTTTTTGCTTACCAATAGAAAATTATCTGGAGATTTTTTTTTTCAAAATATTAGGGTATTTTTTAATAAATTGAGTTTTTCATAAAAACACAAAAAATCCAAATTCAGAACCTGTTCTGAAAATTAAAATTTTTTTTCATTCAGAAAATAGCACGTGAGAAACTCTATAGATTATGTTTAATTTTAGGCTCTTAACATATTCCAAAAAATTTTTAAAAATTGGTAACGCTTTTAATTTTTTTCAAAATTTGACAACACCTACCTAGCCCACTTTATAGAAAAGTAGAAAAAACAAGTACGGTTTCTGTTTCCCGCTACACAGACGTATTATACCGAAAATTTGACATTGATACGACATATGTTTTACAAGCTGGAGATTTGGGGTGGAATGCCTCATATACAAATTTTGGAATTTTTCTTTCCAAATTGGCTTTAATATTTAAAATCGGACTTCGTCTTATATTTAATTTTTTTTTCTAAAAAAACCTTAAAAATTTTGAGCTACACTTATAAAAAAAAGTTAATACAAAAGTCTGTTAAACGCGTTCTGGCACAAATGAACTAATTTTTTCTGTTATTTTGTCTTAAAATTTAGAATTGAACTAATATTTTTGTAAATCCCATTTAGTATAACAATTACTTTCATCCGTATTTGAACTAACATTTCATCCTAATTTTTAGTAATTTATGTTTCTTAATTTTACAAATTTTTCAGCTAATTTAAACCCCAATTATTTCCCAAAGTTTATAATTTTGTGTCTCTGTTATCAATATCACATAAATTTGACGCTATATTTTCACAATTTTTTATAGTATAATCACAAAATGGTTTATATCTCGGAAACTAAGCGAGATAGAGCAAAATGGACAAAAATTCGATACTATGAACTTATCAATTTTTATATTGATATACTCCCAAAAATAAATATGGGCTTGTCTCGGGACAGATCCGTAGAGTCCAAAAACCAAGATTGTAAGCGACATTTTAGCAGCAATTTTCAGTTAAATCAGGTAATGTTTGGGTTGAATTTAGCTCAAATGTCTTAGCTAAGTTACCTAGAATTGTCTGTGTATTTAGCAGTGTGTATAATTTAGCTTACCTAAATTTAGCAGACCATAATTCTCAACTTCATTGAAGATTCTGCTGGCGCAAATAGAGGTACTATTTCCTGTTATTTTAGCAGAACTTTGAACTATTTGTAGGGGCTTTTTTTATGAGTATACTATATCATACTTGAGAATTTTTCATTGGCATTGAAATTTCGTTACTATTCAATTCCAAAGAATTTTTTTTCAATTGGCATTGATTAAAGTAATGGTAATGAAATTTACATCCAAGGGTAATGAAATATAGGTACATACATATAATTGAAGAAAAAAGCATTGTATAAAAAATTTTTTTTTTATAAAAAAGGAAACTAAAGCAAGAATCAAGAGTTATAAACATTACAAAAATTTGCTATTTTATCAAGTTGTATTAAGTATACTGCTGTTCACTCTTCTTTTAACACTGATTGGTTTAGATGGATCAGCCTATAGTAATGAAAACTTGACGAAATAGCGAATATAAGATAAGAAATACGCGAATTTTAAATTTTTTGTTCCTAAATTTGCTCTTTTATCAAAATATGAAAACAAATGCTTTTTTCATCAATTATAATTGGGCATTTAGGCATTGAACAATGCCAGTTGAAAAAAACTTCATTGGCATTGATCAACTGTAGTGCCAAAAAAAAAATCATTATCATTGGTCAATTGTAATGCCAATGAAATCATCAATTAATTGGTACATTCAATTAACTAGCCACAAGTATGGTCTATATTTACAAAAGTTATTGACGTATTGATACATACTTAAATTTAAAAAATAGGGCATTGAATTGAGCTTAAACTGGGTAAAGGGGTTTCTTTCTAAATTATAAATTTTTTATTTATATAATCGGTTAAAAAATGGACAAAAGTAAAATTGAGAATTGTGCAAAATCTAGAGCTAATTTGAAGAAAAATCGAAATCAGCATCCAATTATCCTAAAGCCACTGCAAAGTTGTGCGACTTATAAATACTGTTTCTTTTTGTAGAGCAGTGTATTAATTTGAATTTTTTTTTATTTTTTATTTTTATTTATTTTGATTTCCTATACAACAAGACATTTAATCTTATGATTAAAGTCTAGGAGAAGTAGTAGAGTCCAAATTTTAATGAAACAATGAATTTTTACTGATAATGAAATTTAGTTTGCATTACCAGTAAATTTTTATTGATTACTGAAAAAAATTCCAGTAATCAGTAAGATTTTGCTGGTAATGCAAATTATTTTTCGTTATCAGTAAAAATTTACTGATTACTTAAATTTTTTTTGTAATCAGTAAAAATTTACTGGTAATGAAAATTAAATTGCAATATCAGTAAAAAATTATTTTTACTGAAATTTTACTGCAAATATCATAGATGGGCACTATGATATTCTTGAACCAATTTTTTTGGGTTGGTTTTGCCTACAACCGACATCAACTTTGCCTGAACGAAATTTATATTAATCTCGTGCGTTCTGCGTAATCGTGGGTTGTGCAATTTTCGTTCATGGATCCAATTTGTTACATGAGTTTGTGTGATTATCTTATTTTATTTATCTCAAGTTAAATAGGTAAAGAGGGAGGTTAAATATGACGTATTTTTTGGATTTCATTCATTCTTGCTTCCATCACTAATTTCAATGAATACAGGTTTAAATATTTACAATAATTTTTTGACCAGAATAGTTTATAAAACATGATACCGAAGGTAAGTGATATGGCCTCCAAACAGTTCCTATATAAATTTATACTTGACCGAATGAATGTAATGTGATGATCTCTTACACTGAACTTTTCTTGTGCTGTACCAGCATCAATAGAACGTACATTGATTAAATTCCGTTTTTGTAAGGCATCAAATTTACTGAAGCTTGATTTCTGCAAAGATATAAAAAAAAATAAAAATGCAATATTAATTTTATTTTCTAATAATATACAACAGAGTAACTATTCTGAATGGTTTGCTAAGTGGGGAAGTAATAAAAACTATCCTTTCTCCATCTCTTTATAGCTTCCCAAACCATTCAGAATCGGTTCTCAGAGAACCTAAATATATGGAGAAGTTAAAGCTTTAGAGAATGTGCATAAAAAGTATTTTTGCAACTGCAAATGTGCACACCAAAAATTCAACAAATTCAAGTTGTTATGGCTACAGTGAAATACACACTCCGATAAAAAAGTTAATAAAAAATTTGGAAACAGTTTTCAATCGCACTCTATTTTTGATTTTTAGTTCAATTTTTTTTAGTAATAATTTTTGCTTTTCTCTTATTACAAATTACGGATTTTAATACCCTACACCACTACGGTATAATAAGTTTGTGCTGATGTTTGTAACACCAAAAAATATTGGACCTAGACCCACCTTATATTATACCGATCGACTCAGAATCACGTTTTATTTCGATTTAACGATGTCCGTCCGTCCGTCTGTCTGTCCATGCATTCTTGTGCGCGCTCTACACTTAAAAAAATAAGTTAGACAAATTAGTAAAACGACTTGTATATCAAGTGTACTAGTTTTCAGCAATTTTTTTGCTGAAATTGCGTTTTCAGGAAAAATTTTAGTTATATTTTTTTAGTACTAAACTTATTTTGAACTAATGTTTTACTAATTTATTTTGCTACAGAAATTGTGCTAATAACCGCATTCATAGCGTGGACGACAACCAGATAGACAAGATGTAGATCTCGCAGTTTGTCTGGAAACGGAAATGACAAAAAAAGAAAAACAACTCTACACATATTCTATATTTAAATTTTCAACAAATAAATTAACTAAAGTAAAATTTCGCTACAAGTTTTTTGAGTTTTTTTCAGTCTACTAATATTCAGCAAAAAGTTTAGTGATTTTAGCAAGAATTTTTTTCATTTGCAGTCGACTAAATGTTAGCAAAACTTTTGCTGAAGATTACTATTTTTTTGGTAAAAATCAGCTCGCTGATTTTCAGCAAACCTTTTGCTGAAATTACCAACTTTTTTGCAAGCACGCTCCTGACTAAAAATTTGCTGACACAGCAACATTTTTTGCTGACTTTATTTTTTGAGTGTACAAGTCGCAAATATTAAGACATTTTGATGATATTTGGTACACCGACCTATGTCGGCCCAAGGACAAAGCCTATTGATTTTGGTTAAAATCGGTCCTTGTTTAGACCTAGTGCCCATAAAAGGCCCCCCCCCCCCCTCAAAATTGGCTTTTTTATACGCTGGAGGTCGCAAATACGGAGATATTTCAGTGAAATTTGGTTCGCTGACTCCCATGGTCCCAAGGACAAAGCTTATAGTTTCTAGATAGGATTGTATCCATATTGCCAATATTGGCTATATTTAACATTTTATAAAAAATTTTGACACAAGTCCCATTTTAACCCATTCGAATTTCAGATCCAAACATTAGTTGGATTCTAACCAGACTGGTGCACAGTGGTTCAAAACCAAAAAAAATGGTAATAGTTATGGATCTTCTAAACTACTGATCCAATCGGAAAAAATGTTCGCAAGAACTGAAGAGGAAGATCTAGGCTTTTAGAAAATTAGTAATGTAGCCACCCTGTTTTATCACAGGGTGTCAAAGTTGACCATCTCGGGTATACAAAAGCTTTATTGTCGTGCTTTATTGTAGTTAGGATATTTTTTTGTTGAAAATTTTGTGAAACTTCGACAACGTTAACCCTTTCTATACCAAGGTCAATTTTCAAAAATTTTAAATTTCACTTTTGACCTTGGTGTAGAAAGGGTTAACGTTGTCGAAGTTTCACAAAATTTTCAGAAAAAAAATATCCTTTAACTGAGTTAGTAAAAAATTTAAAGAGATTATGTTAGAGCTAGCTAAAAAAACAAAATTTAATGATATTACCTAAATTATTAGCCAAAATCACACTTTTCTCTAAAATTTTCAAATTTAAAATGCCGTCACTACTAAGTTAAATGAAGGATATGTATGCGTAATTTTCAGTAGGATTATTCTCTCAGGTGTTTTAAAAATAAACCTATGCGTTCAGCACTTTTTTTATATTTTGTTAACAAAATTTTAAAAAATTCAAAATTAGAGTATAGCAAATTTACAAAAAAAAAATATCCCATATTTGGCAATAACTGGGACTAGGTTAGCATAATTCAAGAGAGACAAAAAATTATATCTAAATACTTATAGATCTCAGAAATAAAACTAGAGTATAACATTTTAAGTTTTTGAAAAAATATTTTATTTTTTGCGATTTTCATTATATACGCCATTTTACTTCAATATTTTCCAACCGATTTTGGATTTTTATGCCTTTTAAGAAAAATAATTCAGTCTAGATTACGATTCTATTAACATTTTCTAGAAATACAGTTATTTAAGAGCCAGAAATTCAAAATAAGCAAAAGAAAAGCTATTTTTCCTCCTTGTAAATCGCATTCAAAACTTTAAAGGGCCAGGGTAGCTTAAAAATTCTTCGATTGAGCTGAAATTTTCTCCGGAATAGTTTTTCTAGTAACCTCACAGAATAACCGTCGGGGAGCGGGATTCGGATAAACGTTACAAATAAGGGCCAGTCTACTAAGCATGAAAAAAATTATCGAATATTAGATTTTGACCTGATGGCTGCTTTGAGTGCATTAGTTTGACTGGATGGAATAAATTATATAAACATTTTATATATCGTTGAATAGATAAATAAGTCTTATTTGTTAATATGTAAAAAAATGTTAAAAACTATTTCAAGTATTAAACACCCCGGTAAAAAACCAAAAAAAAAAAATTACAATCCATTTTATTTCAAAATATTACATAGAAATATAGCTTTTTATGTAAAAATAACTATTAATAGTAACGAAACGATATTTTTAGTGTATGAAAATTCCCATCAAAAATGTGGAAGCAGTAAAAACGTTTACTGCTTCCTTACTGCTACTTTTACCGCTTCTAAAAATGTATAGCTTCGTAAACAGCACAAATGAAAGGCCTAAGTTGATTAATTATTTGCATCGCTTTTTGCTGCGCTTTTCAAAAAGGCATGAAATGAGCAATACATTTTGATTGCTTAAATATTTTTGCGGTTCTTTTATCAAAATTTTATAAAATGCGGAAAAAAGTTATTTTAATGAAAATAAGAAGTTTCACTGAAAATAAAAGGCATTTTCTCTTCACGGAAAAATATGCAGGAATATTGTGCTTTTCAGAAGGCATGATTTTAAATAGTAGAAAAACTTTATAATATGCACTTCCGAGAAGGCATGTATTATCGACATTTTAAAAGAAAAACAGGAGCACTAAATAAAAGCGGTGAATTCATGCCTTTTCGGATCTCGAAACAAGTGCTTTCACGCGAGCTATCTCGAACAAAAATCAGGCATGATATCAGCAATAATGCAATCGCTTCACTGCTCAACTTTCCCTGACAAAACTGACCAAATATGACCTTTTCCACAAAATTTGCTTCCCTATCGATATTCTTGAGCGGACGGCAGGAAATTTAGAAATTTAATTTATGGTTCATAATTAAAAAAAAAATTATCTAAGTGGCGTGACTTTTTTTGCCACATTCAGAAACATTAAATTTTGTTCAAAAATTCATCATTTCCGACTAATGCTGGGCGTAGAGTGCATGCTCAAAAATGTTCTGAATTGGACTATTAAGCATTTCTGAAGCTTATTCTTTTAGAAAATATCCAGAAGTGTTAAAAAGCTTTCAAAAACCTGGATATAACAGTGAATGAAGTAACCCCCCTTTTTGCAAAAAAAAATGCCATTTTCAGGACACGCTTAAAAGTTTGACTTTAAAAACCTATCACTGCTAAACGGCTACAGATAATTGAAAGTAGTTTTCATTCTAAAATTTAGAAAGGTCATGACAATGACACAACAAAATTTCAAATATGTTGGGAAAAACTTATTGGGAAAAAACCAAAAAAAGTCAAGGTAAAAAAATAATAATTTTGAAATTCAAAGTTAAATATTTTTTAAACTATGGTACTTGACGCATGTCTTTTATTTATCTTATAACATAGAACTTCGAAGAATTAATTCCTTAATTTCTCAATTTGTGAGTTCTGAATAGGAAATTTAATTAATTTATTCACAAATACTATATATTAAATGGAATAAATTCAAATTTGGAACCGCTCGATTTTTTCACGAATTAATTCCATTGCACTATAGTTCTTTTTATTAAATCTATTGAATAAATACACTTGTGAACGCGTTCATTTTAATGAGTCGAACTGATAAAAATTGAATTAATTCGCACTGAATTATTCCTTACCGAATTTATTCAATTTCGTTCAGTGTACTAAACATTGAATTAATTCTGTAATATTATCTTAAGTAATTAACGACCATAGAGAAAGTACTAAGGAGTGATACTCGCAAAGTGTTTGGTCGCCATTACTGAATTTTTGACAACTATCAGAACAATAATATTTACGAATGTTCAAAAGAAAATAAGAAAACTTTTTTCGGCATTTTTGACTTGAATTCACACTATAATATTTTGCTTTGAAGAAACATCGAAATAGCTTTTCAATTTCTTTTTTAAATTTAAAAATTTTAAACCAAATATTAATTTAAAAGTAAAATGCATTTATTCGTAATGTTTTTAAAAGATTAAATGTCTTCGAACTACTCAAAATTTGTACGGATTATTAAAGTCGCTTTTGCCGACTTTCTTTCATTTTGACAACGTCAGTATTGTTATTGTTCTGGTTTACGTCATATCCTTACCTCGTCCATGATTAACGACATATATGTAAGACTCGAAACTAACATTTTTTAGAGTTTTCGTAAATTTTTGACAGGTTTTCGTAAATTGCAGGTCCATTTTTGGCACAAACTTTAAAAATAAACATAATTTGAAACTGTGAACTTATTCAAAACCTATGTCAGAAGGAATTTTGAAAATATAGAAAGCGGTTTGAAAAAGGCAGCTGTTTAAAAATAAGCTGCCGTATGAAAAAGCTAAGGGTAACATTCTCGATTATGAGCAATTTTTAGATATTTCCCATGGGTTTATAGAATTAAAATCGCCATATTTAAGTTCAGCACAGTCGAGTAAAAGTCGACTGCCGTACAATAGCTATAAAAATGGTTCTTAGCTCGTTTTAAAGATGATATTTAGCCCTATTAAAAAAAAATATCCAAAAAAATATTCAAAAAAAAAAATATTGAAAAATAAAAAAATTCAAAATTTTTCAATTTTAAAATCCAAAAAATCAAAAACCTATTTTTTTTGCTCAATTTTTTTTTTAAATAAAACCTCTAACTGATCTCAAAAGACCCTGAAATTTTCAGGAGGGCGTTTAAAAAAAAATATATGAATTTTTTAATTTTTGTATGAAATGGCACACTCTTCCATTTAAGAAATGGCACACTCTTCCATTTATGTATACATGTTTGTGTGTATGTGCCATTTCTTAACTTATTTGTTTTTGAAACTATTACCAAAAAAATAAAAGCGTAATTTCGATTTTAAAATTTTTCTCTGCTTCTAAAGTCTTCAATTTGTTGTTTGCTGCTCAAAATTTCAAAACTGAATATTTGTGTAATTTTATTGTATTAAGATTCAACTTAAAAAAAATTAATGAAAAAATATTTAATAATAATAATATTTACTCCAAATGCAAAGCTAGATTCAAAAATTTTAAGCAATTTTTGTATAGTCGACTATGTTTCTAATATTCGTGTAACGGGAATCCTGCTTAAAATTTTTGAATTTACACCCAAAAAAAAACATAGTTGCTGATCACTATATTTTCGACTATGTCATAGGTGAAATAACCCGCACTATGACGTAGTTGATATGATGTAGTGAAAGGTAACTATGTTTTCTGTTATCATCAAATTAACTATGGAGGATGTTATTGACAATTATTTTCTAGTTGAAATTAAAGAAAATTTAAATATAGTATATATTAACGACGCCTCATTGGAAAAATGTTAACCTAACTGAAAAAATAAATAACACATCCTTTTTAACAAGTTTATTAACATGAATACATGGAGAGTTTTAATGCTTTATTATGTTCTCATTTGCTGTTTCTCCGAAACCAATAATTTAAATTTTCCAAGTCTGCACTTTATGTATCTTGGAAATTTTTATTGATTTATATGCCAATTCGTTATCTGCAAAAAATAGTTTTCAAATATTGAAATGATTATAATACTTTATAATATTTACTCACAAAAAATTTGTTTTATGCCATTTATAAATTTCAATTTAATTAAAATGTTTTTAAAATTTCCTTGACAATGAAAAATTATTTGAAATTTTTTTTCACAGAGTAACTCAAAAAAGGTTTCTTTTGAATTTGTCCATAGTTGTTATTGATTATAATAGTGAATTCAATTAAAATTAAAAATGACTATGGATTTTATTCACTCTTCCACTATGTAATTTTATGGGTGTAGCTTTGAGTTTGGAGTAAATATGGCATAAAGTAGAAATTTGTAAAAAATAGGTATATTTCAGAAGCGCCTGGAGCCCACAGTGATTGAAATTTTCGAACATTTTTGACATAGCATATTACACATAATGTCAAAAAAACCGGCCATTTCAGAAAACCGGTTTTCGGTTTGTTCGAAAATTACTATTTTTAAAAAACCTGTTTCGGTTACGAGTTTCTTAAAAAAACCAGTTAAAACTGGTTTCGGTTAGTTCTTGTTATGAAAATAAATCTGTACAAATAGCAGAAAAAGCTAATAATAATTAGTTAAAAGCGCCCTGCAGAAACAACTACTGAAATCAGCTGAATCTGTTTGCAAAAGCGGGATTTAAATTATCTGATTTTATGTATGATAAAGCAAACAAAAAATTCTATGAAATGATGTGATTGTCAAAATATCATTTCTTTACATCATCAGATGGAGTGATGCCAGCCTTTTAAGAACAAAACTCGTAGGCAGGCCCAAAAAAAAAAGCGCTAACAAGCGCTAAATTTTAAATATGATAAAAATATGTACTTTTCAACTGTATATGCGACCAAACATTTAAAAAGAGCTAGAAATCATTATTATGGTAAAACATAATTTAGTATCACATTTTCATTTTATATTGTAAAAATAGCAAGGTTGGTTACCGTTATCGTTATAATACCGTTATCGCTAAAATACAGTTTCAAATTGAATACTGTTACCGTTATCGATACCTCTAAAAAAGTTTCTAAATACCGTTATCGTTACCGATACCGTTATTTTTATGGGTAGTTACCGGTATTTTACCGGTATTTATTATTTTATATAAAAATTACAATTTTTTTATTTTATAATCTTGAGTGTTTTTTTTACAAAAAATTTATAGATAATAATTTTACTTATTAAAACTACCCAGTATTGAATTTATAGCTTAAAATCTGTATTTTCAGTACTTAAAATTAAAAATATGCCATGTTTTTACTTGTTTTTATATGTTTTTAACATAATTTTTAATACCGGTACGTACCGGTATTGCTGTTTCAATAACGGTATACCGTTACCGAAACAGTCTTAAATACCGTTACCTAAACAAACGATATCTGATACCGTTACCGTTACCCTTGCCGTTATTCGTTTCGGTAACCAACCTTGAAAAATAGTAACAAAACATTTAATTCAGATTAAATTGTATAAAAATAAAGGTTTTACCATAAAACGCTAAATAAAAACGAGTAAAAAAAGTTAAAGTCGGACATGCCGACTATATAACACCCTACACCAGTCTGATTTAAAGCCAACTAATGTTTGGATCCGAAATTTGAATGGGTATAAATAGACTTGTGTCAAAATTTTCTATAAAATCATAAAAAAGGAGAAAATCGAAAATATAGCCCATATGGGCGATAGGTCCAAATATGGACCGATCCCATCTAGAATCAATAGACTTTTTCCTTGGGACCATGTGAGTCAACGAACCAAATTTCATGGAAATATCTTCGTATTTGCGACATGCAGCGTGTAACCAAGCCAATTTTGGGGGGACCCTTATATGAGCACTACGTCTAAACATGGACCGATTTTAACCAAAATCAATAGGCTTCGTCCTTGGCCCGACATAGGTCTGTGTACCGAATTTCATTGAAATATCTTTGTATTTGCGACCTGCAGCATGTAAACAAGCCAATTTTGGGGGGTACCCTTGTATGAGCACTAGGTCTGAACATGGACCGATTGCAACCAAAATTAATAGGCTCCGTTTTTGGGCCGACATAGGTCTGTGTACCAAATTTCATTAAAATATCTTCATATTTGCGACCTCCAGCGTGTAAAAAAGAAAATTCTGGGGGGTACCCTTATATGGGCACTAGGTCTAAACATGGATCGACTTAAACCAAAATCCGCGCCGACGTAAGTCAAATACAAATATCTTAATATTTGCGACCTGTAGAGTGCGCACAAGAATGCATGGACAGGCAGACGGACGGACATCGTTAAATCGAAATAAAAAGTGATTCTGAGCCGTTCGGTACAATATAAGGTGGGCCTAGGACCAATATTTTTTGGTGTTACAAACATCAGCACAAACTTATAATATCCTCTCCACGTAGTGGTGTAGGGTATAAATAGAAAAACGTCAAACTAGCGCATTTTTATAAAAAGCGCTGACCGAAAATAATGCGAGTTTTCGGTAATACAAAGCGCCAAAAATAGCACGATCAGATGCAATTAGAAAAAAAATTAATTTTATTTAATTGAAAAGAACATTTATACTGCTGAAAACAGAAAAATTGCTGAATATTAGTAAATTAATTACATCACAGAAAAACCGACTGAATTAGAATTAATAAAAATACATATTAATGACAATATTAATTGTATTTGGTCTATACAACGCGTTTGAAAGAACAACACTTTACTATAGAAAATAAAAATGCCCTGTTGGCTGTCCGTCTCCAATATACACAAATTGCCTGCACTTGTACGTACAAACCATACGTCAATGTGGCAATATTTGTGAAAAAGTGACACGGAGGAAATAAAAAGATAAACAGAGAAAATCTGAAGTAGACTGTTTGTATATGTCTGTTTGATCACTTCTGAAATTATTCATATAGAGAAAAACAATTACATTTCCAAAGTTTAACCTTTAAATGCATGATCTCTTCGAATTTAACCATTTTTTATATATGATTTTTAAAGGCGTGTACATTTCAAGAAAAATACCAAAAAAAATTTATTTTAAAAAAAGGGTGATTTTTATTGAAAAATATGATTTTTTGCCAAATAGCTAAATTGTGATTATTTTAACGTGTATGAAAAAAAAATCTATAAACTATAATTTATACATTTATTGTCCCCATAATGAATTTTATTGCGAGAATACCACTTTAAATATTAAAAAAATATTTTTGAATATTACACTTTTTGTAACAAAAACTCGAGTTTTATAATTTTCACAAATATACAGAGCAAAACCAAGATTTTTACTCTAACTGTGTAACGACGTGTTTTCCACTTTATGCTGGGGCAGAGCTCGCGGTCGCCCAGAGTTCGTTACAAACCATTTATTTATTCCCAAAATTTTGTTATGTTAAATACAGGCACCAGAAAACGTTTTTTTTTGTTTTTATCAAAAATAAATATCACTAAAGTTCAAAATGTTTTTATTTCTCAATCGAAAACAAAAAATTTCAAATGTACTTTAAAACAAAAATATCCCTCAAGTTGAAATTCGAAAAATATCTTTAGGTATAAATATCAAAGATAAAAAAATTGATAAAAAAATAAAACTTTTTAAAACGTTTTAAAAAACGTTTTTTTTTTGTTTTTCATCTTTGTACTAAGTACAAAAATATGAATAGAATTTTAAAATTTTTGTTTTATTTTTATGGTGGAGATACTATTCTGGTTTTTGGTTTCAAATCTGTAGAAAATCATATAATACCCTGGAGTGAACTGTTGAGCGGTATATACATACAAACATATATTGCAAATATTTTTTTTTTTTGCTAAAATGTTTGCCAATTGACCAGCATTTTGCACTAATATTATTCATTTTCGGAATGAAATCGCTGTATAAGTTTTCTAATTCAATTTTTGCACCATGAAACCTTTTTCATATTCCGCCATTAATTCACAATTTTTTAAGTGCAGATTTTTAAAATTTATAACCTAGGGACCATAATACCCATATCTCATACCAAAGTTTGGTAATTAGTTCGCAAAAAAAAAATTGCCAAAAAAAATTTGCAAACAAAAAAAATTTTCCATTAATGTATTCTTTTGCAGAATATAAATTGCTGATTAGGTTTCTTAACTATTTTTTTGTATCATAAAGGCTTTTTTCGCATTCCGCCAATATTTTGCAATTTTTTGAGTGCGGTTTTTTTAAATTTTTAACCTTAGGACAATAATTCCCATATCTTATGCCGAAGTTTGGTGATTAGTATGCAAAAAGTTTCGCGAAAAAAAATTTAGCAAAAAGGAACATTTTTCCATCAACATATTCTTTTGAAAAATGTAAATCGCTGACTGAGTTTTTTAATTTATTTTTTGTACCATAAAGCTTTTTTTCGCGTTCCACCATTATTTTGCAAATTTTTAAGAGCGGTTTTTTTTAACTCACAACCTAGGGACTACAATACCTATATCCTATACCAAAATTATCTGGTTAGATTGCAAAAACAAAAAAAATTGGGAAAAAAATTTTACAAAAAGGAATAGTTTTGCATCAATATACATATGTATATGTATGTAACATATGTATAGCAGAATGTTAATCGCTGATTAAGTTTAAAAAATTTTGAATGCGGTTTTTTAAAATTCATAAATTTGGGACTATGATACCATATCTTATGCCAAAGTTTGGTAGTTCGTACGCAAAAAATTTAGCGAAAAATAAATTTTGCAAAAAGGAAAATTTCTGCATCAACATATTCGTTTGCAGAATGTAAATCACTGAATGAGTTTTTAAATTTATTTTTTGTACCAAAAAGCTTTTTTTCGCGTTCCGCGATTTTTTTTGCAATTTTTTAAGTGCGGATTTTTAAAATTCATAATCTTGGGACTATAATACCAATATTCTCATATCAAAGTTTGGTGGTTAGTTTGCGAAAAAAATTCACGAAAAAAATTTTACGAAAAGAAAATTTTTTGCATCAGTGTATTTGTTTGCAGAATGTAAATTTCTGATAACAATTTTTAATTCATTTTTTGTACCATAAAGTTTTTTTTCGCGTTCCGCCATTGGTTTGCAATTTTTTAAGTGGGGTTCTTTAAAATCCATAATCTAGGGACTATAATACATATATCCTATACCAAAATTAGCTAGTTAGATTGCAAAAACAAAAAATCACGACAAAAAACTTTGCAAAAAGGAATAGTTTTGCATCAATATATTTGCTTGCAGAATGTTAATCGCTGATTATCATGCTTTGTAGAAGTCTTTTCGGCGGAAATTTTTATTACTTTTTAATAACGCAAAGGTTTATATTATTGGATGCAGAAATATGTCTATATGAATGTTGTTTTAAGAATTTTTACAAAATTTATATGTAATTGTAATCAGAAAAAACTAAAAAAAAACGTTTTAAAACGTTTTATTTTGTTTTTTCCTCAATACAAAAAAAACGTTTTTTTTTTGTTTTTTCCTCAGTACAAAAATAAAAATAATTCTCAACTTTCCTGAAAATATCAGTACGGATATTTTTAAAATTTTGTTTTCGAAAAGAAAACAAAAGATAAAAAAATTGATGAAAACAAAATATCCATCAAGAAAAATAAATTCATTTGTACACAAGTGATTTTTTTTTATTGAGGAAAAAACAAAATAAAACGTTTTAAAAGTATTAATATCGGGTGCCTGGTTAAATATGTAAAATATAAAATTCTTTATTTAAAATAAACTTTTGGTTTCTTATTATTATTACAAGAAGAAAAGAAAAAAATGTACACGCAAGGACCGAGGTTCCCCCTTGCTTCAGTAAGTTTGAGAATAATGCAGTCCAACCACAATTTCTCAGAGCAGACTGAACGAGGGCCGTCCAACCACTAGATTAGATCAGTCGATGTAGGCAGTCCAACCACCAAAGCAAAAACTGTTTAATATATTGGCAGTCCAACCACCAAAGCAAAGACTGTTTAATATATTGGCAGTCCAACCACCAATCTAAGACAACACCAATTAAGACTATTAAATATTGGTAGTCCAACCACCAACGTACGTCTTACCTCAACGCTGTCAGTTGACCGACTGACCAAGGTTGCCAACACCTGAACTGAAAAATGGCTAGATTACCGAGAAAAAATGGCTAGAAATGGCTAAAATTGGAAATAATGCGAAAACTCACTCACTAAATAATTTTAAATTTTCGAAGTTTTTTCGATTTTTTTTTAAAATGCAAATAAAAATCGAGCAGTTTACAATTTTTTAGCAAATATTTCTGCTGATTCTAGCAGAATAGACTGCTATTTGTATTCAACTATTTTTTATTTTTGCTATTTTTAGTCTACTAATATTTAGAAAAATTTTCTGCAGCTTTTATAGTACAATTTGCTATTTTTAATTAACTAAAAGTTAACTTTAATATAACTAAAATTCTGTAAATTTAACAGTTTTATTTTGCTGTTCGTATTTTACTAGTATTTAGTAAAAAAATTTGCTAATTTTAGCAGTTTTTCTGCAGCATCATTTTTAACTAATTTTTAGTAACTTTTTCTGCTATTTTTACAGATTTATTTCTATGAGTGTACAAAATACAAATCAGTGACAATAAAGAGCTCTAACACAAATTTCATGAAAGTGACCTCTAAATATCTAAAATATTTTCATTCAAATTGTACAAAAAACATGATTTTAAATCGAATGTAAAAACTACGTGTGTTGTGAACCCAAATAAAAGTTTTAAAAATTGAAAATTTCGCACTAAAATTTTGAAAATCATAAAAAGTCAAGCACTTTTGTATGAAATTAACTGTAAAACATTAAAAGAAAAAATGGCTAGGACAAAATAAAATGTCTTAATCTTCCGGCTAGATCCAATCTAGCCATTTTTTTATGGTTAGATGAAATTAAAATGGCTAGATCTAGCCGGAAAATGGCTAAATTGGCAACCTTGCGACTGACTGAAACCATTCAACACGCCTGCTTATATACTAACTGATCGCACACACAAATAAAATAAACAAACATAACCTAGTGTCTTCAAATGCAATGAAATGTGCAAAGAAATTTGAAAATAACAATCAAAGCAACAACAAAACTATTTTCGTTGTTGTGGAAATTCTACACAGTCAATTAAACCATAACTAATTTATTGTCTCTTTTTCATATAGATGTTGGATTTTACTCTGGGTCCCTAAGCGCTGGATAGATAGGTAAACCGAGCCGGATGTGCTAAATATTGTAATTGTATTAATTATACATTTATTAATAGTAATTGTAAATAATAATTATTAATGAATTTATAAAAAAGGAAAAAAGTATTGTGTATTGAAAATAATAAACATATGGTTGTGGAAAAATCGGTAGGATACGGACAAGGAAATACTCAGTTTTTCGCACGTCATTGACGGACTTTAAACGGACTTGTCCGTTTTTAACACGACATAACGGTCCGTAAACGGTCCGTCATTGACGGATTTTCAACGGATTCGAATCAGTTTCGATGTTCCTTGTGTTCCATTTTCTGGTCCTTATATGGATCCAGAAAACGGTACGTATACGGAATTGGATTTCGTTTATGACGGACCGAAAACGGTGCGTAAACGGAGTGAATTGTTTGTTGGGGAGGGTGTTCTAGTGCTGATAAAGCCGTTAATTTTGAATTTAAATTAATAGAGTTAATTCAAATTTCTTTGATTAAGAAAAAATATGTTGACAAAAACGAACTCGCGACTTTTGTCGTTACAACTGTTTAACAATTTTGCGCTGAACTATAGGAACACTATGTACAGAAAAAAACGTTTACTGGTTTTAGCAAATTCTACTTAAATTTATTTAAATATAAATAAAATTTTTTTAGATTTAACAGTTCTTATTTCGTCAACCCTGTAGTTTCGTTTATTAAAATAATACTTAAATAAAATTAAGTCGAAAAATAATAACAGGTTTTCGGTTTATTCGAATTTAAAAATTATTCGAAACCGGTTTTTTTTGAAATTAAAAAAACCGGTTCACCGGTTTTGGACACTCTAATTACACATGAAGTATACTTTCAAAAAATTATAAATAATGTATATATTACTTAACAATTATTTTTTATAAATAAAAAAGGATGAACATACTTTTTTAGTTAAAAAGTGGTAAAAACCGACTTTTTCCAGAATATTAAATTTAAATGCAAATGAAAAATTTTTAATTACAAAAGGTTTTTCTAAAATTCTTTCTGTAGAATATTTACCATTTTGTTGGTAAATCATAAAAAATATTTCAAAAAAATCTGGAGAAATTTGAATCTTATATTTGCAAAATACTACACCAAGGTATGTAAAAAAATAGCAAAATTTAATTTTCATGCATGTCGCTAACTTTTTTGTAGAACTCGACTAGTACATTCCGCTGATGATTTTTGATTTGATTTTAAATCGGGACAATATTAACAATTCTGGATCGTTTTTAATATTTGTATTACCAGAGGTGCTCAACTTTGGGGACATATGGCGTCCCTCCTGATAGGTCTATAGACCCCAAATTCAAAACTTAAACTGGAACACAAGTCCTTAATTACCACAATTTTATTCCAATAGGAAAAACCGTTTAGAAAATATAGAATTATTTCCATTTTTTCCAAAATCTCCCACTGTGCGCAGTTAGTTTTCCAACAGAATTTGTGAATTCACTTGGATCGTCAGGTCTACTTCCACATAAGCTGGAATAAATTAACTTTAAGGCACGCTAGCAACATAGCGGCTTTGCCCGCCAATTGTTTTATAATTGTTGTTTATATTGATTTCTAAAGGGAGTTACCCTTTAAGGTTTATTCTGTCCTTTTATTTAATGTAGTTGACACTTATGTTATTATACCCTACTCCACTCTGTGGTACATTATACCCTAGAGCACTTTGTAGCACAGTGTATATTGAGTTTGAGCCGATATTTGTAACTGTTGAGCCTAGATTCCGATCGACTTAGAATCACTTGCTGACTCGATTTAACTATATCCGTCCATCCCCCCGATCATCCGTCTGTACGTGTAAAATTAAGGACCATTTTAGTGAAACTGGAGGCCGCAATACTAAACATAACTGGATGAAATGTGGCAAATAAGTTTGTAATACCCCAAGAACCCCATTGAAAATGTTTCAAATCAGTCCATGTTTTGATCCTGTGGCCATGGAAATCTCACATCTGATCTTAACCCCTTAATGCATGATCTCTTAAATTTTAACCATTGTTTTATATATGAATTTATATGATTTAGGGGTAGCGACCCCTAAACCTTAATAAAAAAATTTTAAAAAATTCATGTGTTAATTTTTCAAGGTGCTTAATATATATTCGGGCTGATCCATACCAAAATCCAATTTTTGTTTTTTATGAACCAGCCTAGTGTACATTTCAAGAAAAAAACAAAAAAAATTTATTTAAAGAAAAGGTGATTTTTATTGAAAAACATGTTTTTTTTGCCAATTAGCTAGGGTTTGGGATTTCCCGGACTTTTTTATTTCCCGGGAAACGGGAATGAAAAAATTTGATTCCCGGGAATCCCGGGAAATATTTTTTAACAAAATTGTTAATGAAAACCACCTATATAAGTAATTTTTGTTAAAAAAAAACACTATTTCAGTACAAATGCAGTCTGTGTAGTGAGAATTCAAAGTAAAAATATCAGAATGTTGAACATTTGATTTCACATAAATTAATCGCAGCACTGCCAAATGAATTGCATGATTCCAGCAGAAAGCACCTACTACTGGACTGTCGGAAACAAACCGTTTCATCACACTTGGCCAATTAGATATGGTGGCCACAATGTTATTTTCCAAAGACAATCAAAACTCTTCTAGTCTTATTTCTACAATTCTTCTTATTTCATCAGCTTTACATCTTCCTGATATATAAACCAACCCCAGGTTATAAAATGAATTATTTCCGTTTATACATATGTTCAAATATCTCTTTTGTGATATTCTTGTCCATTCATCTAAGATTATAGTAAATCTCCTATTGTTAGAAATATTGCTCGATATTTCTTTTATCATGATATCTTTTACATGATTGTAGTAATTTAATATAATGTTCTTTACATCGGTTTCACTTTTTTGCAATGCCAGGTTTTTATTATAAAAACTTTCTCGAATAAACGAAGATCTAGTTATGGTGCGGATTGACTGCGGCTAATTTGGATACCATTTCAGGAAATGTTTGCCCTCTTCCATAAAACCTTTAATGCCTATTCAGCTTACACTTTTTTCCTCGGATACTTTGCTAATTTTAGCTGAAACGTTATTATTGTTGTTGTTTTCTTCAAGAGAAGTTGCATGACCATCAATTTTTTTTTTGTGTACCAAATTTAGATGTCGGATAACCAAATTTAGATACCACCGTTAACCATTAGTCTTTTCACATTTATTAATGAAAACGTTACTTATAAAATTATTGACCCTTAATATAAAGAAGTATTTTAAATTTAAAGTCGACTTTATTTTTAATCAAACGGTTTTGTTCATTTTGTGTATGAAAACCTTACAAAAATATTTATATTTTCAAATATTTTGATTGGTTGATAATAAATTAACCAATCAGAATGCTCCAAAAATAAACTAAATCAAGGTATAATGCCACCCAATATTTTAACTAAAGTCGACTTTACCTAAATTATACATTTGAAAAATTTAGATAGTAAGGGCGATTATTTGTAAGAAACAAAGCTTTTTTTTCATATTTCTTTTAAACATTTTACCAAGTTTTTAGGTTTTACTACTTAAATTTTGAATAAGTTATGCGAAAAATCTTTATTAGTTGAAATGCTCCTAATTACTTGGCAAAGATTTTATTTGTGTGTCAAATAAATGTATTCCCTTTTAAAAGATTTTAACAATGACATTTTTGTTTTGGTATTTAAAATATTTTTTATGACTAAAATTAAAAAATCCTATTCGAAACAAAAACAATTTAAAAAAAAATTATATTTTTAAAATTTCTCGTTTTCCCGGGAAAAATATATTATTTTCCCGGGAATTCCCGGCAAACTTTTCCCGGGATTTCCCGGGAATTCCCGAACCCCAAACCCTACAATTAGCTAAATTGTGATTATTTTAACGTGTATAAAAAAACAAAAAAATATATATATAAACTATAATGTATACATTTATTGTCGCCAAAATGAATACCACTTTAAATATTTAAACAATTTTAAATATTATACTTTTTGTAAAAAAAAACGCTGCACCATGCATTTAAGGGTTAAGTGTATTGAGCTTAAATGATATTACCAAACATAAGGGATTTCGTGCACTGGACATAATATGTATATAATATTATTTATAAATCAGATAGTGCTCATTCCGGACAAAAAACCGGGTCTAGCTGTGGCATATTTTCTCCCGGTTTATATTTAACAGCAGTTTTAAGGCCAAAAAGTTAGAAAAATTACAAAAATTGTATTTCACTTTCTCTTTTGTTTTTTTGTTCTTCGATACCCAATAAATCAAAGAAATATGCGAAATCGCTATCACCTTAAATTTCCGAAAACGATATCATATTCCAATAAGATTATAATATCATTTTCGATAAGGTTTGATGACAAAGTATACTTCAAAATATTCATTATTTACAAAAATTCAAACAGTTTTCAGAATCAAACAAAATTTATAAAAACTTGTAATTTTTGCTTCGTTTAGCTATTTATACTCTTTTTTTTATTAGGCAATTAGTTGCGAAATCTAGGTGAGTTCTACTTTTCTTCTTACTATAACGATTTCATTATCAGTTTTTCAATATTGACTTCATTTAAGCTCATTTTAAAAGGAGTCCGATTTTGCTATTACATATGATATCATTTTCGATATCGAAATCGCCCGGAATAACGATAGTGTTTCGATGTTGGGCCAGGTTTTTGCAAATTTGGTATCGTTATTCCAGGGAATTTCCATCGCGAAAACGAAAATATTATTCCTTGGAAAACGACATCGTTAGGAAAGGTACAGCGATAAAGTTCAATGGTTAGATACATAGTTAGATAGTTAACAAAATCTATTGTTGAACTTAAAAAATTCTGAATAACTATCATAATCATAAACAACTATTGTTTGCATTGAAATCGATAATATCTATTAATAAAGATTGCAATTAATTGAAAGTTGTCAAAACAGTTTTCAAATATATTTAAAAAAAAAAGAAAGGAAAATAATGGTAGCATTCGGCAGAGAAACCTTAAACTGATACCGGTGACTTGTAGCGCTTTGTGATTGGTAACTCTGCTGAACGATGTTTTCTTTGTTTTGTTTTTAAATAAAATTTTTCTAAAATTTCCTGTAGTTTCTTCAAATTTTTGCTTTTGAATTATATTTGTATGTTTTTATTTGTCATTCTTACAAAAAAAAAATATTTTTAAGATCAACAACAACAAATGTATCACTAATTGATCAAAAGTAGCAAACATTTTTTACGCTACCAAAATTTGACAGCGCTACCTCAGCGCTCAGACTGAGCGGTTAGTAATCAGGTCGTTCAACAGATAGTTGTGCAACTGTTGTAGAACTGTTGACTAATAAAGTGTATCTGCCGAACGCACCCAATGAATCATAAATAATTTGGTAAAATTTGATTTATTAATATTGTTTTGAAACAAGTTTTAATGTGTGTTAATATTTTTCAGATATAATTTATGAACAGCGAATCAAAATTGGATAAATATGAAATCATGAAAACGTTCGTGTCCAAAATTTCAATATGTATGATAAACTCAAAGAAAGATGGTTCCAAAAAGGTGAAGATTTTTAAAACAAGAATTTCAAACGCAAATTAAGTTATAAGTTTGTTTTATGTTATGTTATTATACCCTACACCACTATGTGGTCAGGGTATTATAAGTTTGTGCTGATGTTTGTAACACCAAAAAATATTGGTCGTAGACCCACCTTATAGTATACCGATCGGTTCAGAATTTTTTTTTATTTCGATTTAACGATGTCCGTCTGTCCGTCCGTCCGTCTGTCTGTCTGTCCATGCAATCTTGTGCGCACTCTACAGGTCGCACCTATTAAGATATTTTGATGAAATTTGGTACGCAGACCTATGTTGGCCCAAGGACGAACAAGTTTGATTTTTTTGAACATCGGTCCATGTTTAGACCTAGTGCCCATATAAGGGTCCTACCAAAATTATACTGTTTATATGCTGCAGGTCGTAAATATTAAGATATTTTGATGAAATTTGGTACACAGACCTATATTCGCCCAATAATGCAGCCTATTGATTTTGGTGAACATCGGTCCATGTTTAGACCTAGTGCCCATATAAGGGTCCTACCAAAATTATACTGTTTATATGCTGCAGGTCGTAAATATTAAGATATTTTGATGAAATTTGGTACACAGACCTATATTGGCCCAATAACGCAGCCTGTTGATTTTGGTGAACATCGGTCCATGTTTAGACCTTGTGCCCATATAAGGGTCCTACCAAAATTATACTGTTTATATGCTGCAGGTCGTAAATATTAAGATATTTTGATGAAATTTGGTACACAGACCTATATTGGCCCAATAATGCAGCCTATTGATTTTGGTAAACATCGGTCCATGTTTAGACCTAGTGCCCATATAAGGGTCCTATCAAAATTATACTGTTTATACGCTGCAGGTCGTAAATATTAAGATATTTTGATGAAATTTGGTACACAGACCTACATTGGGCCAATAACACAGCCTATTGATTTTGGTAAACATCGGTCCATGTTTAGACCTAGTGCCCATATAAGGGTCCTACCAAAATTATAATGTTTATACGCTGCAGGTTGCAAATATTAAGATATTTTGATGAAATTTGATACACAGACCTATATTGGCCCAATAACGCAGCCTATTGATTTTGGTGAACATCGGTCTATGTTTAGACCTAGTGCCCATATAAGGGTCCTACCAAAATTATACTGTTTATACGCTGCAGGTCTGCATTATAATAATTTGATGAAATTTGGTACATAGACCTATGTTGGCCCAAGGACGAAGCCTATTGATTTTGGTGAACATCGGTCCATGTTTAGAACTAGTGCCCATATAAGGGTCCCCCCAAAATTGGCTTGGTTACAAACTGCAGGTCGCAAATATTAAGATATTTTAATGAAATTTGGTGTGCTGACTTACATTATAGAAAATTTTGACATAAGCCCCATTTTAACCCATTCGAATTTCGGATCCAAACAATACACCAAACTGGTGTAGGGTATTGTATAGTCGGCATGCCCGACTTTAACCTTTTTACTCGTTTTTGTATTGATTTTACTATAGTATCTAATAAAAAATTGGTCAATGTTTTTGCCAAATGTTTGTCAGTTCCATGGAAAAGAAAAGTAAAATACCATACCTATTAGGGATGCCAATCGGGATTGATATTTGAAAATCCCGGGATTCGGGATCTTGCAGGAAATCCCGGGATCCCGAGATCGGGATCCCGAGATTTTCGGAACTACGGGATTTTACGGGATTTCGGGATTTAAATTTTCCTTTATTTGTAAAAATTTTTATATTATATAACTAATTTTTTATAGAATAAAGCGTTTTATAATTATTTAGTAGTTAATTAATAATGTGGTACATTTTATAAATATTGAAACATCTGTCAGAAATTGACAGTGGTACAAAAAATCAAGTACCTGCATACCACTGGGTAACCGCGATGTTAAGCCAGCGTTTGCAAAAATCATTTTGCCAGTATTTATTTTACAAAACATCACGGCAGGGCCAAAAAAAGATACATATGAACTTTTTTTAAATTTTTGTCAGTACTTGTACCACCTGTTAAAATACCTTGCCATAGCTTTCCCGTTTGTATTTTTCTGGCTGGGATAATATATGAAAGCCTACCATTAAGTACACTTGCGCCCAGTATTTTGTAAGCAGATTTTAAAACAGATTCGTTGCGACAACCTTGCCCACTAGATAGTGTAATTACAGCAACAAAGTTATTTGGTTATCGTTATCAAATGTTTTAATGGATGAATTCTAACTTAGGTTTCAGAAATCGAATTTCGCTTGGAAGAATAAACCGGTAAAATAACAAACAAACTTGATTTTTCACATGATTTACTCAAAAACTTAATATTATTTATCAAAATTTTAAAATTTTTCTGCAAAGTCTTTGCATAGTTTACTCGAATAATCTACTTAATTTATAATTTTACCAATATCTTGGCATCAATTTCTTGTCAATATGAGAAAATTCAAGCAAAAAACGTAGGTAATCTAAAATTGCTCACTATTTGCGTTTATATTAACATTAAAAAATAAGAAAATCCAGAGATTTTTGAGAAATAATCCCGGGATTCGGGATTTTGCCAATCCCGAAAATCCCGGGATTCGGGATTTCCCGTTTGGCATCCCTAATACCTATAGTGCCGATTAACCATTTTTTAATTGAAATAGTAGATTTCTATTATTATCTTGATATTTCAAATACTTAGTTATCTTCAACTATATTAGTTAGGGGTATTTCACCTATGAGATAGTGAAATATTCGTTTTAATCTACTAAGGAATTTTTAGAGTGTACATTTTAGAACAAAAAGTCTATCGTTTTCGTATCACAAGTGATTATCATATATGATAATAAATATCACCTAGGTGATATCGTTTCGATATCGTGACGATATCGTCTGTTTTATTGGTACATATTTAGAGATTGCTGTTAGGTTTTAATCGAAACCGAAACCGCGGTTTTTCGAGCCTCAAAGCCGAAACCGAAAACCGACAAAAATAAGTCGGTTTTTAATAAATATTTTATAGAATTAAAATTTTTAATTGTTATGAACATTTTCTCCATTAAATATTATTTTAAAGAATTTTTGTTATTGCGGATAAACTTAGGCTTAGAATTTTAGAAAAAAAAATGCACTAAAAATCAAGTGGTTTAAGAGATTGAGTTTCACATATTCAGTTCAGATTTCACTGCATATTTTTTAAAAACTCCTATTTTGTAGTCCGCGAAATTTGTACCATTTGAACTTTATATTATTTTAACCCTTAAATGCATGGTGTAGCCATTTGGCAACATACCGGTTTTTTAATAAAAAAATCCACTTGATGCACAAAACTGCATTTTTGGGTATTAGGGGCCACTTCTGTACATAGTGTTCCTATAGTTTAGCGCGGAATTTTTAAACAGTTAGAGTAAAAATCTTGGTTTTGCTCTGTATATTTGTGAAAAATCTAAAACACGCATTTTTTTTACAAAAATTTTCGATTTTCTTTCAGCGGTCACATAAGTAGACAAACATTAAAATATTAGCCCACACAAGACGAAATACACTGATGATGACTTTGTAGCGAAAGCCGAAAATACGTATTCTGTATTGCTGGTCTTATCGAATTCTTTCAAATATATTTTTATTCTTTGTAATTTACTTGTAAAAATTGTATCATCTTTCTTTGATTTGAAAATAATTTAAACAGAAAGTGATATTAATTTATGATCTAGAGTCAAACTAAAAAGAACATTCATTTACTTAAAATAAGAGATCAACTAAATATTTCCCCATTGAAAAAGTGTAATATTCAAAAATATTTGTTTAAAGTGGTATTCTCGCAATAAAATTCATTTTGGCGACAATAAATGTATAAATTATAGTTTATAGATTTTTTTTTCATACACGTTAAAATACTCACAATTTAGCAATTTGGCAAAAAACCATATTTTTCAATAAAAATCACATTTTTTTTAAAATAAAATTTTTTTGGTATTTTTCTTGAAATGTACACGCTATAAGAAATCATATATGAAAAAATGGTTAAAATCGAAGAGATCATGCATTTAACGGTTAAACAAATTGCTAAAATTTTAACTCTTAAAAATACAGCTTTAGTTGCCGACAAAAGAATAAAATAATTTAATTTGTAACGGGTTTCCTCGCTTTTTTTCTTCTCCCGCAAATGATTCCAAACGGCGTTATTGCCTTTATTCGAGCGAGAAATTTAATCGAATTTTAATACATATCTTGAACGTGTTAAAGTATTTAATTTTCATACATATGTAATTATTGTAAAACAATTCTAATAATATCACAAAAAAAAACCAAAAATAACCTTTGGACGCCTGACTCGGCCAGAAAGCCAAAAACGCGAAAAATTCACGGTCACCATTTGGGATTTATCTCGGAAATTTTCGAGCCGATATTTGCGCAACTAATCAATTCGGAAACTAGAAGATCTGAGCTGACAGACAGCTTCAGAACCCTGATCCGTTCCAATATCGGAGAAATCGGAATATTAACTTCTTAAATGCATTTTTGTAGCATTGGTTAAAAATCCGAAACTTGTCGAATAAGTTCCTTGCAATACTGAATAACTCAACAATGAAGTACTTTTTTGAATTTATAATGGAAACGTTGGAAAAACCTTACTGGAAGACCTGGGAATTTTTTCATGCTTCTGCTCTGAAGATGTTTTGGGCTTTTAAGGGTTAAACATATTTTTTACATAAAAATTTAGTAACTAATCCCGTTAAATAAAATTATACTGATGTGATCTAAATAAATTAGCATCTTTTGTAAATAAATGGAATTTAATGTACCGTTCTTTGTTTAACTGGTATTTCCGATTGCCAAAAATCTATTGTTAAGTCGTCTGATATTAAGATAAAGCTTACCACAGAAATATTTTGGTTATCGGATTCCCCTTTTTTATTCTTCTTTGATTTAGTTTTCTTTTTGTCTTTCTTTAAACAATCTTCGCTATTACTTTTTAAACTCCGTTCCTCTTGATGTTCTTCTTTAATAGCGGACATCTTATCCTCCTGTT
The DNA here is from genome assembly GCA_949987735.1 of Leucophora obtusa. Lineage (NCBI taxonomy): Eukaryota > Metazoa > Arthropoda > Insecta > Diptera > Anthomyiidae > Leucophora > Leucophora obtusa. The sequence goes on from OX465300.1 coordinate 14,369,524, forward strand.
CTTTGGAAACCGAGGATATGATTTTCTTTAGCTGAGTTTTGTTGATGCTGGTATTTGTAACATCCGTTGCATTTTCCTTTGTATGTGAAAGATTTGTTTGATCATCTGATTTCATTTTAGACATTTTTATGTTAACTTTTGCTTCAGATAGTTTTTTTGTTGTTGTTGTGGTTGAGACATCAGATAAATGTTGTTCCTCCGCTTGTGATAATGTTAAAAGTTTTGTAGATTTTTTTTTAGTCTTCGTAACAGTCTTCGAAAAAAAGGAAATAAAAAAAAATTAATTCAACAAGACGAAGTAACATTCAATTTTTGTTTGCGAATGCAATGTTTGCACTATTATGGGTCATTATCAGTGTTGCCACCAATTGAACAAAAAATTACACAGCTGTGGGTCAAAAATTATCCAAAAACATAGAAATTACACAAAAAATTATATCCTTTTTTACATATTATTGTATTTAAAAATTTTGTCTATAAAAAATTCATAAATTCACATATAATGCCCTTTGGTCCAACTTTTCTGTACATAATGGGCAGAAATAAAATATCTTGTAAAAAAAATCTGCCATTTCTTACTGTCGGAACCATAATAAACTCGAACCAAAGTTTTGCCGTGCTAAAAAAAATGCTTAAATATGTTATATCTTAAAAGTTATTTACATTTTGAAGAGCCTCTTTTTTGTTGAAGAGTCCTTGTTCGAAGAGTCTATGTCCACATTAAAAGCTTATTTAACCTTCATACCATCCTAAAAAAACTTACACTTTCCTCCCACGGGGTCGATATTGACCCCATTTGAAATTTATCTGTTTTTGGTAAAAAAAAAAAAACGAAACAAACCCAGGTAGAAAAATACAAACGGCACAATGTTGGCCCGGTATTGTAGGCGGTAGTACATGTACTGGCAATGCGTCGGATTTTTAACGTTAACTGTACCGGCATGTTGTCGAAATGATAACACCAATAAACGCTTGGCCGTAGTAATTTCCCAACGTTGGCGCAGGCTTGAGATTTTATTTTTTTTGGTATTATCCCAGAACATTTAATAACAAATTTAGTAGTTTGCTAGAACTTTACTGTCCTCTTAGTGTACATCACAGATTTTTAATGTATTCTTTCGAAACTTCACAAGAAAAGAATGGCGATCTCTCTCTTACATAAATAATTGTGTAATAGATGTAAAAATACGTAAGATTTATAAAATTGTTAATTTTAATAAATTAAAAAAAGCTCGTTATTTTCAGAAAACAGTACTGGCCAAGCACGTTTTAAGTAGTACCAGCATTTCGTAAAAAACAGTGCTCTCCCAGTACAACTTTTGTTTTAACGTCGGCAATTTCTACCTGGGAAATTACACAAAACTTAATTCTGTCATTCAGATATTTACAAAAACATAAAAAATTAGATAAATTGGATTTTTCATATCGTGTCACACCTGGTTTTCATGTTATAATATATTCTTTAGGTACTTTTCCATACTGATTCTCAAATGGTTGCGGTTGCCACTCCACTCTAAATGATGGATCAATTTCATAGTCTTCAATATTCGACAATGGTGCTAGGCTATAGGATTTATAACACTGTGCACGAAAAGGAGACTCTTTTTTCCCGACAGGTGGGGGACCCAGTGGGTAAAACTAATTCGGGTACGCTGAATCTAGTGGTGCTAGCCGTTTTTCTAGGTCACCTTTAAAAAAAAAGATATTTGAGTTTGAAAATTATGGTTTCAAGCACCCCTAAACACTAGATTTTTTAATTTGTTTACCGTTAATTTTTAGTTAAGTTGTTTATTAAACTACCAAGAAGCTTTGTGTTAAAAATAATCAAAATCGGTCTTGCGGTTCAAAAGTTGTGATTGAAAATGTGATGACACCATAAAAACCTTTATGCTAAATTTTCACTTCTATACAAATTTCAGTACATTTAACGAAGTACAATTTTGTATGGAAAATTTCGAAGTGTCCTCACATTTTCACTTAGAACTTTTGAACCGCTGCACCGATTCTGATCATTTTTAACCCAAAGCTGACTGGGGGAATAACAAATAACCTGGGCAGAAATAAATGGTCAAAAAGTTAGATAAATCGGGGTTTTTGGAGTCCTTGGACCCAGAATTTTCAAACACAAATATCCTTTTTTCACGAGCTAATCTAGAAAAACGGATAGAACAACTGGATTCAGCGTACTCGAATTAGGTTTACCCACCTGGTCCCCCGCTTGTTGGATTTTTCAACTAGCACAGTGTAATCATCAGAACCAGTGTCAACTAGGTCAGCTACAAACTCGTTGCTTACATCAGAAAAATCGCTACTAAAACTTTGATTGTGTCCATTTTTTGAAATGTATAATATAAGTAATACATAGGGTTTAGGATTTCCCGGAATTTTTTATTTCCCGGGAAACGGGAATAAAAAAATTTGATTCCCGGGAATCCCGGGAAATATTTTTGAACAAAATTGTTAATGAAAACCACATATATAAGTAATTTTTGTTAAAAACAACAGTATTTCAGTACAAATTCAGTCTGTGTAATGAGAATTCAAAGTAAAAGTATCAGAATGTTGAACATTTGATTTCACATAAATTAGTCTAAACACTGCCAAATGAATTGCATGATTCCAGCAGAAAGCACCCACGACTGGACTTTCGGAAACAAACCGCTTCATCACATTTGGCCCATTAGATATGGTGGCCACAATGTTATTTTCCAAAGACAAATAAAACTTCTAGTCTTATTTCTACAATTCTTCTTATTTCAACCGCACTACATCTTCCTTATATTTAAACCAACCCCAGGTTATAAAATGAATTATTTCCGTTTATACATACACTCAAAAAAATAAGTTAGTAGAAAAATTAGTAAAACGTCTTTTATATCAAGTGTACCAGTTTTCAGCAATTTTTTGTTGAAATTCCGTTTTCAGCAAAAATTTTAGTTATATTTTTTTAGCACTAAACTAATTTTGAACTTTACTGACTGTTTTTTTTTGAGTGTATATTCAAATTTATTGTTTTTATTTATTTATTTTATTTTAGTGCAAATAAAACTTAAAGTCTCTTAAAACACACCGAACAATTGTACATTAACATAATTAAATTTATAATTTAACACAATTTAATTGCAATAATAACTTATTAAAAATATATAAGTATAAATCGGCTTCAAATAACATAATCAAAGAAATAAAAAAATCTCTTTTGTGATATTCTTGTCCATTCATCTAAGATTATAGGAACTCTCCTATTGTTAGAAATGTTGCTCGATATTTCTTGCATCATGATATATTTTTCATGATTGTAGTAATTTAATATAATGTTCTTTACATCGGTTTCATTTTTTGGCAATGCCAGATTTTTATTATAAAAACTTTCTCGAATAAAAGAAAATCTAGTTATGGTGCGGATTGACATTCCATCGACTGCGGCTAATTTGGATACCATTTGAGGATATTTTTGCCCTACCATAAAACGTTTAATGCCTACCCGGTGAAAAATGCTCAAATACACTCGAACATGTTCATATATGGTTTATGTATGGACACATATGAACAAATATGGATTTTTTATGAACATATATGGATTTTATATGAACATATATGGAAGTATATGTGATTCCATATATGGAAAAAGATTTTATATACAGACATATATGGAAGCATCTGTTATTTCATATATTGAAATGGCACTAATATATGGACAAATATGGAAGTATATGCAGAGCTTTGAAGAATTAATTCCTTTTTGAATGAATTCACTACCAATCGAATTCAATTTTCTCTAGAATTGAATGAATTCCTTTTCTTAAGTAATTCACTGAATTTATTCAACTGAATGCGTTCATCAAACAACAAATTCAAAGAATTAATTCAATCCCGGTAAAAAATGTCCATATATGAACATTTATGGTTCAACCATATATGTATGGATCCGAAAAATGAGGTAACACCTAAGTATATGTTAATATATGGACATATATGAACATATACATTTATTAAATATATGCGAATACATGCGAACTTTGCTGTTCTTTATTATAAGGTTGTACTATAGATATAAATTTATGTATGACATTCAAATTAGTCGCTACATGTTCCTTTTTTTATTCATTGCATTAAATATAATTCCATACCCGGTAAAAAATGTTCATATACGCTCAAACATGTTCATATATGGTTTATGTATGGACACATATGAACAAATATGGATTTTTTATGAACATATATAGATTTTATGTGAACATATATGGAAGTATATGTGATTCCATATATGGAAAAAATTTCATATACAGACATATATGGAAGCATCTGTTATTTCATATATGGAAATGGCACTCATATATGGACAAATATGAAAGTATATGTTATTCAATTTATGCAAAAGGGACTTGTATATGAACATATTTCGAAGAATACATTTTTCCATATATGTAAAAGGAACTCATATTTGGATAAATATGGAATTATATTTAATGCGATGAATAAAAAAAGGAACATATGTAGCGCCTAATTTGAATGTCATACATAAATTTATATCTATCGTACAACCTTATAATAAAGGTCAGCAACGTTCGCATGTATTCGCATATATTTAATAAATGTATATGTTCATATATGTCCATATATGAACATATACTAAGGTGTTACCTCATTTTTCGGATCCATACATATATGGTTGAACCATAAATGTTCATATATGGACATTTTTCACCGGGTATTCAGCTAATTGTAGCTGGAACGTTATTCTTGTTGTTGTTTTCTTCAAGAGAAGTGGCATGACCATAAATTTTTTTTTTTTTTTGTGAACCAAATTTAGATGTCGTATAACCAAATTTAGATACCTCCGTTAACCATTAGTATTTTAGGGAAAATATTGCACTGCGTTGCATTGTCTTTTTTTGTGAAGTATTTTCATATTCCTGAAATTTTATTCTTTAATATAAAAGAATATATTAGTTTGAAAGCAGGTGTATTAAAATAAAGTAAACTTACTTGAAAATATCACATTTGAATGGGGGAATATTTAGTTGATCTCTTATTTTTAAGTAAATGAATGTTCTTTTCAGTTTGACTCTAGATAATAAATTAATATCACTTTCTGTTTTAAATTATTTTCAAATCAAAGAAAGATGATACAATTTTTACAAGTAAATTACAAAATATAAAAATATATTTGAAAGAATTCGACCAGCAATACAGAATACGTATTTTCGGCTTTCGCTACAAAGCCAACATCATTGTATTTCGTCTTGTGTGGGCTAATATTTTAATGTTTGTCTACTTATGTGACCGCTGAAAGAAAATCGAATTTCGTATCAACAACTCAACTTAGACTAACATCAACGAGATTTAACAATGCTATTTTTATCCTTTGTTATTATTACTCTATTTTGCTTTGAACCTTAATTCTTAAGATATCTCAGCTGATTCTATTCAACTCTATGTATGATAACCACAGATTTTTGCCGTAGCACCATATAGGTTTCAAAATCGAATTATACAACAACAACTTCCAATCAAGGCCAAGTCTAGAATTTCTTCCAATTAGCCAATTAAGTTCTATTGCTTTAAGTTTCATTTGTGTTATTTTGGCGTCGATATGGTTCTTCCACGTAAGACGACGATCAAGATGTATACCAAGATATTTGAAATTTGAGTGTTGGGGCTCATTGTGATTGTTTATTTTGATAAAAGAGCATGATTCTTTTCTTAAAGTAAAAGTAAAAGGTCTAAAGCCATTTTATCTTAATACGCGGTTCGGGATACTTTATCTTAGTCTTGTAATATTTTTGTATTAGTTTTTAGTTTTTTATCAATGACACTGTCAAATATCAGTTTGGTACTCCTTTTGGTTCCTGAGTTATAGTATAGTATTAAATAAAAAAAAAAACAGTTCGATTTTACAGCATTTGTATGAAATAAGACCCAATAAGAGTGCCAGTATAAGATTTCGTAAAGGCAAAAATAAAGTAATGAGGAACAACATAAGCGTGTTCGTTTACTTACTACAAGTTACTACTTTTACTACAGCTGCAAAATTTCAATATAAAAAGTAAACAAAACTTTCCAATTGTAGTAAAAGTAGTAAGAATTTCGACTAATCGAACACACCGCATATATTTTTTCAGAAATTTTAAAGAATCCATTTTTCGATATACATATGACGATTTAAATCGCGGGATTTCATTAAATTAGTCTGAAAAGTCCTCAAAATTTGATTGAGATGATTACAAGGATTTAACTCAGAGATTACTTTTTAACAACAATACAAAAAGTTAATATTTCCTGAAAAGTTTTGAAATTATTTTTATATTCATTTTATTTATTAGAAGCTGATTTTTTATACTTCAGTTATAAATTTTAACTAAAAACTTCTAATATTTAAAAAATTCTTGTTTTTTAATTATTTTTTCGGAATGTTTCGCAGACCTCCTAGGATGCGATTAGGGACGCTCAGGGGTTCGTGATCAACATTTGGAAAACTTTGTATAATTAAATTTTCATATCGGTTTTGGCATAGCTGTGGGAGTCAGATGTCGTTATTAACAAAAGGAATTACTGGCCAATTTTGCTTTGACGCTACACCAACATTGCGTATTTTAAAGTTAAAACACTTTGCTAGTTGGGAGGAAGTGCAGGATCTAACGCTAGTCAATTACTCGCAGGCAATCAAAAATTGAGTATTTCAAAAGAAATTATTTCAGAAACATAACTATATACTCTACGATATCAACATGTATACTCAGGATTTCCGAAAGACAGACTGGAATAAGTTCAATACGATCCTTTGGAAAGACCTAAAAAAGAACTCCACCATATCTTTCCGAATGAAATTTGGAGAATTTCAAGTGAAATTAATTGTGAATTCTATTTGGAATTTGTTAAATTTGATCTTAAATTAGAACAAAAATAACGGTAATTAATTATTTTCTTACAATATTGAGAAAATTTTAAGAGAAATTTCGATTTTTTATTTCGAAATGAGAAAATTCTAAAATTCTAAAATAAAATAAAATTTACCACTTCAAATTTAGAAAATTCCATTAGAAGTCCATTTCTGCAATTTTAATGAAAAAATTCAAAATAAAATTAGTCTTTTTCCCAAAAGCACCGTAAATGGTTTTTCACGTGGAAAAATTTTACTCGAACTTTAATTTTACTCAAATTTTAATTTAAATTATAAAAATGAACAATTTTTCAATTTTATATCAAAGACACAATCACAATATACAAAAAATGAGATTTTTCCCCAAGAAAAATAATAGTCGTGTACATTAAATTTGCGTGAAAACAATCTCTTCTCAGTTTTCACGTGAAATTCATTGTCGTGGAAAATTATAATTTTTTTATATAAAGGAGTATAACAATGTATTCACGTGAAATCCGAACAATTTACGGTGCTTTACCATCAAACAGTATTTTACTTTTAAAGTCGACTTTATATTTAAACGGCTTTGTACATTTTGTGTATGAAAATCCTAAAGAAATATTTACATTTTCAAATATTTTAATTGGTTGAAAATAAATTAACCAATCAGAATGCTCCAAAAATAAACTAGGTCAAAGCATGCTGCCACCCAAAATTTTAACTAAAGTCAACAAAAATATACATTTGGAAAATTTAAATAGTAAGTGCGTTTATTTTTATTTAAAAAATTTTCAATTAAAATTGGAATTTTGCATTAAAAAATGCGAAATTTTAAAATGAAATTTCTTTTTGTCATTTGAAATTAGAAAAATTTCAAACGAAATTGATCTACATACAATTTTGAAAATCTAATTTGAAATTTAGATCTTTTAACTACATTTCTCCACAAAATTTAATTTTTTTATAATCAAAATTATCAGTTTTTTAATGAATTTGTTAAAATATCTATTGAGATTTTTTAAATGACGACTGGTTAAAGGAAAATAAGGAAAAAATTTTATATTTCATATTATTATTCATAACAAATTTGAATTTCTTTCACTTTATCCTTTTTTCTCCTCTTTTTTCTCTCCTCCTCCTTTCCCTCTTTTTCCCTTTTTTCTTCTTTTTCTCTCCTTTCCATGCATCAGCATTACATCTTCCTGATATATAAACCAACCCCAGGTTATAAAATGAATTATTTCCGTTTATAAATATGTTCAAATATCTCTTTTGTGATATTCTTGTCCATTCATCTAAGATTATAGTAAATCTCCTATTGTTAGAAATATTGCTCGATATTTCTTTTATCATAATATGTTTTCCATGATTGTAGTAATTTAATATAATGTTCTTTACATCGGTTTCATTGTTTGGAAATGCCAGGTTTTTATTATAAAAACTTTCTCGAATAAACGAAGATCTAGTTATGGTGCGGATTGACATACCGTCGACATTGCGGCTAATTTGGATACCAGTTTAGGAAATGTTTGCCCTACCCATAAAACGTTCAATGCCTATTCAGCTCATTCTTTTTCTTCGGGTACTTTGCTAATTTTAGCTGGAACGTTATTCTTGTTGTTGTTTTCTTCAAGAGAAGTTGCATGACCATCAATTTTTTTTTTGTGAACCAAAATTTAGATACCTCCGTTAACCATTAGTCTTTTAGGGCAAATATTGCACTGCGCTACATTGTCCTTTTTTGTGAAGTATTTTCATACTCCTGACATTTTATTCTTTAATATAAAAGAATATATTAGTTTGAAATAAAGTAAACTTACTTGAAAATATCACATTTATTAATGAAAACGTTACTTATAAAATTATTGGCCCTTAATATAAAATACTCATTTATTTTAAATTTAAAGTCGACTTTATTTTTAATCACACGGTTTTGTTCGTTTTGTGTATGAAAACCTTAAAAAAATACTTATATTTTCAAACATTTTGATTGGTTGAAAATAAATTAACCAATCAGAATGCTACAAAAATAAACCAAGTCAAGTATTGGGTGGCAGCAATATTTTAACTAAAGTCGACTTTAACTAAAATATATATTTGAAAAATTTAGATAGTAAGGGCGATTATTTGTAAGAAACAAAACCTTCTTTCATATTTCTTTTAAACATTTTAACAAGTTTTTAGGTTTTACTACTTAAATTTTGAATAAGTTATGCGAAAAATCTTTATTAGTTGAAATGCTCCTAATTACTTGGCAAAGAGTTTTTTTGTGTGTCAAATAAATTGATTCCCTTTTAAGAGATTTTAACAATAACATTTTTGTTTTGGTATTTAAAATGTTTTTTTATGACTAAAATTAAAAAATCCTTTTCCAAACAAAAACAATTTAAAAAATTTAATATTTTTAAAATTTCCCATTTTCCCGGGAAAAATAAATTATTTTCCCGGAAATTCCCGGCAAACTTTTCCCGGGAATTCCCGAACCCCAAACCCTAGTGACTACTTATAAAAACGACCACGCCAAACAAAAATAATGAGTTGAGACGCCAAAAAATAAGTTGTGCGGAGCTATGAATTTCTATTATATAACCACTTATTTGGTGATGAAAGATTTTGCTGGGTAATTATCGCTTATATGCACTTATAAATTTGCACGACTTTTAATGCTTATAAACGGGAAATGCATTGTCAGTGAGATGTTGGATAATTTGGGGTGCATTTAAACGATAATTGCTTATACCCTGAGTGCATATAAGCGGTAAATACTGTAGCATGTTTTAGCTACTTTTGGTTAAAAAGTTTCTTCAGAGGTAAATCGTAATTTGCAATTTGCTATCACCAGGGCAAGGACTTTCATGCAAATGCATGTTTGTAGTCATTGGCCAAATGATTTTGACCAAATACTTTTCCGAATCAAAGACTTTGCAAAAAATGGCATCGATTTGTTGTTGCATATTTTTGCATATTTTATTATAAATGCATATTTTTGCATATTTTGCTTTTAAGTGCATATTTTATTGTATACTTTATGATTTTTATTGCATATTTTTGCATATTTTGCACATTATTGCATATTTTTAAATATGAAATTCGATTTAAGAATTCATACCTTAAAACTAAAAAAAAATCTAAAGAATTAATTATTTGGAAGCTCTGTTGGTAATGTAACACTACACTAGAAAGAGAAACATATAGTATACAATATGTTGTCATCCACTAACACATTTTTTATAGATGTAATTTTAAATTAACGTTTTCGGGTGTTATTGCTCACAAACAGAAAGTTGAAAAATTTTATAAAAATTATTTTAAGGAAACTTGTCCCCGAGCATTAATTTCTGCCAATTTTTTCTCTGAGTTACGAAAGTGAGTACGATTTTATAGTACACATATTTAAGTTCTGTTTTATAATAAAATTTTTTTCATGTAAAATGCCACACACAAAAATATATTTAACTATGTGTGTTCGTTTACTCGAATTTCTTACTACTTTTACTACAATTGCAAAGTTTTGTTTACTTTTTGTATTGAATTTTTCCAGCTGTAGTAAATATAGTAACTTGTAGTAAATAAACGAACAAGCTCATTGTAACCGATACCTGAATTTTTACGTTTATGTTAGTTTTTAATAAAAAAAACATTTATTTTTAATTGCATATTTTTTGGTTTTTAGTGCATATTTCGTTATAAATGCATATTTAAGTGCATATTTTCCATTTTATAGTGCATATTTTAAGAGCATATTTTCGATTTTTTAGTGCATCACTTTTTAGGTTATCACTTATCACTAACTTTATGAAACGGTTGCCAACCCTGTTTCTTACTGATTTAAAAAAAAATATTTCCAAATTTTTAGACAAATTATGATGCAACACAATTAGTTGACTTTCAGTCGGACTGTCATATAGTTGGTATGCCTGTCTTTAACTTTTATATTAGTTTTTGTTTGAAATCGTTCCAAAAGCAATCGGCTCGATTTCTTCATAGTAAAATATGTTCTCATAGAACCAATTATGGAACTAGTTATAGTTAATCATATTTTATATTTAAGTTGAGCGAATTGGTTTTTGGTCTTTTTTCTGGAACATATTGTGTAAATGAAGTGGTTGGAAACCGATCGGGTGTTTAGAAATCGATTCCTGTGAGATGATTTGGTTATACCCATCAGAATGTTTACAAAAAATAATATTTTTGTAGGGTTTTTGTACACAAAGTGAACAAAAACGTCATCGCTTGTTTTACTAAAGACAACAGATATGTACATATATATTTTTTAAATTTAAGAAATTTTCGCACCTAAAATGTAGTTGTTTTTATGTTTGCGATGAATCTACTAAAACTAATAAGCTGGCATGTGATGAAAATCGAACGGTTTCAGATATCGATTTTAAAATTTCAATCCTGAATATTTCGTATTATTTTTAATTTAAAAGAGATAATAGGACGTAAATCGATATATCTGATACAATTAAAGTGGTTTAAAAGAATTTCAAACGTCTTTGCTTTTTCTATCCATTATTTAATTTTTGACCAAATCGATCGAAATCAAAATCGATCGTTTTCAATCACATGCCAGAAGGACTAAAGCTTTACTGCTGACATTCGACCAAATTTATAAACTTTTTAGCTTTAAAGTATCGCCCAGCACTGGCAAGTTCAGCAACACTGCCCGCACAAGACAAACCCTAAGAGTGTGTTATTTTCAAAGAAATTTGAAAATAACACACAAAACAACAACAACGAAAATAATTTTGTTGTTGCTTTGTGTGTTATTTTCAAATTTCTTCGCACATTTCATTGCATTTGAAGACACTAGGTAAACGACCTAGCTAAAGATCTCAACATACTTAACATAAAAATTATCTACTATACAACAATGGCCAACGAGTTTTTCAACGACACAAGATTACTTCATGTCATCGATCATGAATACAATACCAGACGTCGTGTAGAAGGTCGTTTTAAGGTTGAGCAATTCAAAAACAATTATGGAAAAAGTAAACTAACCGTATCCCTACCAACAATTCTAAATATGTTACCAGTAAACTTAATCAACATTTCTAACAAATTTAAGAGAAAAAACTAATCAAAAGACACTTTATAAATTCGCAAATTGGAAACACTATTTTCAACCCAAAGAAAATAAGTTTTGAACGTCAACGGTTCCAAGAATTTCAAAACTCTACTTTTGTATGATGAAGTCTTTGTCGTGCTTACCTCAAGTAGTAAAAAATTGTACTTACACAGAGGGAATTTTGCTGGACGAGTTTTAATGAAAATTTTCAGTAAACTAATGAAGTTTTCTTCACAAATTAAATGAAAATTTTCTTAAATTTGATGAATAAGCTTCACATATTTTATGAATCATGTTTTAATGAAACATTTCGTTGAGTGTATAAAACTTTTAATAAATAAAATGAAATTTTGTTCAACATTTTATGAAAAACTTCATTAATTCAATGAAAAGTTTATGCAAAAATTCATTAATATCATGCAGATAATTCTCTCAGTGTATGAAGCGTAAACGTGTTACCATTTATATGTTGTGTAAATTAATTATCCAAAAACTCACAGTTTGTGCATCCATTATTGTAGTTTTCACGAATAAATTTAGAAATGCAGATCCTTAAAATAAAAAAAAAGAATATATTAACATTAAAGAGTTTTAAAACGTAATATTATGTATTAAAATTATATCGTTGTCTTATCTTATATTCAATTTGAGCTGTTGACAAAAACACAACTTTCAGGAGAGCTCAAAAATCGTTTATGTTTTTTTAGTATAAAACTATTGACCCTAATGCCTTTAACCTTTTGTTGTACAACAAATGCTTTTCAAGCGAGAAGGATGTAAAATCAAATTTTCGCAAATGTATTATTTGTGATAACTTTTGCAATTTTTTTATTTTTTATTTCAATTTAATTACGACTGAGGAATACTCATCCAGTAATATTATTCTAACGTATGAGAGTTAATTGGAGTATAACCCAGTGGTTAATCCCAAACAAAAGTTAATTGTTGATATTTAAATAATATAAACTTATTAAATAAGCTGATTGATAAGAATTAGCAAGATCCATTGGAATTGTTCTCCTTAATCTTCTTTTGCAAATGGCAACTGTTTTGCATGAAATTTTGCAAGAACAGTTATTAGAGGTGACCCCATATTATACTAAAAGTTGGACTTTTAGCACAACTTGAAAAGCTATGCTGCCATATAAAAGTTTTGAAAAATTGCGATTTTAACGTATAGGCCGCAATAGATGAATACTTTTTTTGTTGAAATATTTTCCTTTTTATTGCTTCTTTACTAAGCCATAACATTTATTAAGGTTGATTTAGCTTTCAGCAATTCAATTGCCTAAAACTGTAAAATTCGAAATAAAATTCCTACAGTGGTTTCAATATCAAGTTTTGTGCATCAAATGTTAACCCTAAATATGAATACAGGACCTGTGCCTACACTTCACCACAAAAAATCGATATTGATTGCATTTGGAAATTTTTGTATATAACAAACTAAATGGAAAACCGCAAAATTTTGGGTAAAAAATAGAAATAATTCTTGATTTTCTAAACGGTTTGTCCGATTGGAATAAAATTTTAAACGGTAATTAACAACTTGTATTCGAGTTTAAGTTTTGAATTTCGGATCAATAGACCTATCAGGAGGGATAAAAATATCCTACTTTAGTCGCTTTTTAACCATAAAAATAGGAAGATTTGGTGCAAAGCACAAAGTTGTCACCATTAACTTTATTTGTTTTGTTTATTTTCAGTCTGTATTGGTATACCTGCACATTAAGGCAGGCAAACAATTTGACTTAGCTTCGTTTTTGGCTACCCTGCACAAAAATTCTTGCAAAAGTTGGTTGTGCAGCTAAGTCAAAATTATTGGATCGAATGTTTGATAAAGTATTTTTTAAAAAATGTAAATGTCAAAATAAAAACAAAGAACAACATTTGTACAACACCTTTTTTTATACCGGGAATAAGACATTTTTTATGTGTTTTTTGCGTGCTATTGGGCTTGAAAAATATGTTTTACGAATAGTTTTTTTTTTAAATCGCGAAAGCCTAAATGCCTTAAATTTAAAGGGTATTTTTCACCCTATAGTAGTTTAATCCATAAGGTAAATGTAGATAATAAAACCGACTGAGAATTTAATTAAAAGTGTCTTTAAATGTATTACGCGTCCCACCACGGTTTCTGTTTTTTTTTTCTTTTTACGTATTCGAGGTTGAAATAATCGCCGTGAATCAGTTACAAAGTTAGTGGCACATTTCCGCGATTACCGTAATTTTCCCTGCTTTTCCACTTTTAACTTGTTCATTCAGTGACTAAATTATTTAAAGTTGAGTATCTTTATATTAATTACGAGTTGAACCAAAAAAAATTAAATTCGTTAAGTTCAAATTTAAAAAGTACACTCACAAAAGTTTGTCGGTAAAATCTACTGAAAATGACAGTTAAAACAAAGGTATATGCATTTAAAAAGGCGACAAAGGTATAACTAACACTTTTATTATTTTTAACTGTTGAAAAATAACTAACAAATGCATTAAAAATAACTACACCGACAAAATTCCATAGTTACATAGTTAAGAAAATCCATAGTGAAATTCAAATAAATTACAAATAAATATTTTAGTCATCAACAACTATGTTCAGAATGAATATTATTAATTTCTTGAATCCCTGTCCCTGAATTTATGAATTATATTTCAAAATTACAAACCATGATGACAGTATTTAAAAATCTAATAGAAGAAGCAAATAAAATTGTTTTAATTTTTCTGTAAGATATTTGTTGCATTTGTTTGTATTTTGTTATGCAATTTTTTATGTTTATTTTCATATTACAGGACAAAGAAAATGCACTAATAATACGTGAAGGAAGGGAATTTGCAAAACATCAATATGATTGTTCCCAAGAAAACTTCTGAAGCACCTTAAAATTTACAGATGCAAAAGAAGCAACAAGGAAATAAAGTTTACATGTACAATTTTGTATTATTGTTAAATGAAATATCCTGTGTAAATAAAATATGTAATAATTTCCTTTACAAATTTTTTGAGAATATAAAAATAACAAAATCGGTGGTTCTAAGTAAGCATTTGGAAATTTAATGTAATTAGTATCTACTATTGTCAAGTGTTTTCCTTTGCGACTACGATATCGTTGTAAATAACTTCCTTGATAGTTGTTTTGTTGATCTTATATAAACCTAGTTATCTTCCACTATTTCATATTAACCATGCCATAGTGAGTGTTATTTCACCTATGACATAGTTGAAAATGTAGTGCTCAGCAACTATGTAATTTTTAGGGTGTACCAATGTCTATAAAAATTTCAAAACAACTGACGAAATCAGTAAAAACTACTGTTTTTTACAGTCAATTCTTTTTGTTTATAAAAGTACATTTTAATAAGAAAAAAATAATTTATTTTCTGTCGATTGCTAAAATATGTGTTATTACTTCAGCCTATTTAAAATTCGATGTAAAAATTCCAAACCGTTCTTCAGTTATTATGCTTTTATGCATTGGAAATACAATACAAGTTTCTGATTTATATTTGCAAACTAGAAATATATCAATAATAACATATAAAAAACAAGAATTTTTAAAATTAAAAAAAATCAACGAAATTTTAAAATTTTTAAATAACTACCAAGTGTGGAAACGGTAATGACATATCATTATTTTTTGGACTACCAGTAATGACACCCACTTACCTTCTGCATTATTTTAAAACATATAGTAATGAATTACTGATAATGACTTACTTTTATCATTATTTCAAATAGAAAATAATTTTCTAGATTTTTTTTGAAAATTTTTTGAAATCTATTTTTAGACTCAATATTTTTTAAACACTGGTAAGGATATATGTAACCACATATTTTTTGATTTTTTGTATGTTGGAGAGTAAGCTTACTTGTGTGCAGCAGGTCAATTATGTTTTTATCTATTAAATATTACATGTCGATATAGCTCAGATGGTAGAGCTGTTGACTGGCAATCTGTAGACCCAGGTTCGATTCCCGCACCAGAAAATTTTATTTAAAAAAAAATACAATAAAAAATATTTTTTTTTATATATTTAGTTAGAATATTCTTCCACCTCAAGTCCAAATTCTAATATCATATTGTCATATTAGATTTTTATTTGTTGTTTCAAAATGACAATATCATTTTTCCAAATTCTAATATGACAATATCATATTAGAATTTGGACTTGAGGTGGAAGAATATTCTAACTAAATATATGAAAATATAGAAAGTCCGAAAAAACAATTTTTGTATTTTTTAATGCAAAAATTAAAATAATTGTTATTTTTTTTTATATAATTTATTATTTGAAAATCTATTTTTACTCATTATTTTTGTCAATACTGGTAAGCACATAGGTAAGATATATTTTTTGATTTTTCGTATGCTGGTGTGTAACGACAACTCATTATTTTTCGCGACATATAAAGGTAATAAGAAATGTAATAACAAAAGTAACTAGTTCCATTACCGAGTATTTATGTAGTTACATAACCACATATCTGGTAATGATTTTCTACACTGCGATATTACCCTAAATTTTTTTTTCTCTTGTTGTACATATTTTTGCTGTTAATGCTTTTTATTATTATTTTTTTGCCTGACTTTAAAATTATCACATTAACTTAGTATAAAAGATTTGTTTTTATGATTGTTAACACTAATATATTTGTCAATTTCAACATTATATTTATATTAGATATTTATGTGCTTTATAAAATTGTATGCATTAGATATTAAGTCCTACTATTATTTTATTTTGACAAAATTTTTCTATTATTACACAATCTTCCCAGTACTGTAATATAAGACTAGCTCATTATAAATTAACAAATAAAAACTCATAAAAAATAAAGAGTTATGTTATAACTAACTCATACGGCAATAGAAAAACGTAAAATTTTTAGTTAAAACTACTTATGCAATTATTAGTAAGATAAGGATAGCAAAAACAAATCTATTAAATACATATACAAAAATTTTAGTTATATTTGAATAAATTTTAGTTAACAGAAAATAACGACTTAACCTGCCAAAATCAGAAATAAATAATAATTAGTAGACTAAAAAATCACAAAAAATTTTAATTCTGAAAAGCTTTTTTTTAATTTTTTAATAAGAATGAAAATCTAGTCTTGTGAAATCAGCAGTTTATTATTTTTAGCAACCATTTCCGTTGATTTTAGCAACTAAATTTAACTTAAAAATAACAAAAATTTTGTAGATATAATAACAGTTTATTTTTGCTATTGTATTCTTAGTCTACTAATATTAATATTTTCTGCAGATTTTACAGTATAATTTAGTATTTTCAATGAACTAAAAGTAACTTAGATATAACTAAAATTTTGTAAATTTACCAGTCTTATTTTTGCTGTTCTTATCTTACTAGTATTTAGCAAAAAAATCTGATAATCTCAGCAGTTTCTTTTGTAAGTCCACTTTTCTGCGATTTTTACAGCTTTATTTCTGTGAATGTAGGGTTCAGAATTTAAAGTTTAGTTTAGTTTATTGATTCAAACTATCACAACAAGAATAAATCTTATAAATTACAGTGATAGCACGTAAAACTTTCAAGTAAATGTTTTGTCAAATTCAAATACAATTTATAAATTGATATTAATTATAAATTAAAAAACTTAAAAATAACATAGTGAAATTTAAATTGCACAAACATACATATAAATTAAAATAAACATTATAAAATTGAAAAACATTTAATAAATTTTAAACAAATTTAATAGTTCCATTTTAAAGCGTATTGTGTTGCTAACCAATTGAATATTTGATGGTAAGTCATTCCCAAGACCGATTGTGTAATTCAAAAATTGTCTTGTAGATAAAACGTATTTTTATTTTTGTGAGATCAGGCCTCTTCCATGTGGAGATTTGGCAAAAGTAATTCTTCTATAGAGATATTCAGGTTCCTTTGAATATATCAGCTTATGCATCATCAAAAGGCTTTTATACTTTAGTAAGTCTTTAAAACAAACATTATGCAACTGATATGTGAACGATGATATATTATCCCTTCTACTGCGATTAAATACATATCTGGCTATATTATTATATGTGACTCGAAGTCGATCGTAATCAGTGGTGTCACAATTTGCAAATATTTCACATCCATACAGCAAATTAGGTACTAGATATGTTTTTGCCAGGAGCATACGTATTTTAAATGGCGTCGACGCTTTAACGGCCCACAAGTTTCTTTACATCCCCTGAACTTTTCCAGCCGAAATATTTATGTGATTTTTCCAAGAAAGCTCGGCATTAAACGTTATTCCTAGATTTGATGATGATGGAACAAAATCGATTGTAGTGTTATTTATTAGCACAGAGACGTTATTACCAATTCTTTTTTTATTATTTCTTGATATAAAGATACATTTTGATTTCGTTGGGTTTATGCACAAACCATTTAGACTTGCCCAATTGTGAATTTTATTTAAATCATTGTTGATGCGTTCAATACAATAACGTACATTTTCCATTTTGGTGCTTAAGTACAACTGTACATCATCCGCATACATTTGTATATCACAGTGACTTACAGCTTCAGGAAGATCATTAATGTACATACAAAAAAGCAATGGACCAAGAATGGACCCCTGTGGTACCCCTCTATCAACATGAACTGCATTGGAAGTCAAGCCATTTAAAAAAACAACTTGTTTACGGTTTAAAAGGTATGACGAAATAAGTTTTTTAGCCGAATTAGAAAAATTAAAAAGCTTTTGGAGTTTGGTCAGCAGAATTGAGTGATCAACTGTATCAAAAGCTTTGCTGTGATCTAATAGCACAAGAAAAGATACCATATCATTATCCAGTTTTGACCTAATTTCTTCAACCACATCGATCAACACCGTGATGCAACTTCTTCCCTGTCTAAAACCAGACTGTTTTTCTGTTAGGAAATTATGCTCCTGTAAATATTTATACATTTGGCTTTTCATTAGATTTTCCATTACCTTGGACAAAAAAGGTAGTATGGCAATTGGTCTAAATTCACTTCTGTTCTTAGGGATCGGAATTATTTTGGCTTCTTTCCATATATCGGGGAATATTGACTTAGTTAATATGGTATTAAATACGTACGTAATGAATGGCAGAATTTTAGCGATGATAAGTTTCAAAAATCTAGGATTAAGTCCATCCAAACCCACAGAATTTGATTTTTATTGATGTTATACTTTTTAGAACTTCTATTTGATCCACACATCGAAAATAAAAACATTTTTCAAAAGGCACTACATGGATTTTTTCATATTCATTTTCAGTTGGTCTTACCACTTTAACGTCAACAAATTGCTGGTTTAGTTTATTTACGTCAACGTCAGAACTTGTAATGCAAAAACTCTTTTTACCAATACCAATTTCACGGATTTCTTTCCACTTGCTCTTGCTATCTATAGCTGTTGAAAATTTCTGTTGATAGTACGCTGTTTTAGCCTTATTTATGTTATCCACAACTTTTTTCCTAGCGGATTTAAACAAAAATTGCAATTCAGGGGTTTTAAATTTCTTCCATTTTTTATAAGCTAGATCCCTGACATCAATTAAACGTTTTATTGCTGTATTAAACCACGGTGGCTGTTTGGCCTTGCAAATTTTTGTTTTTTCTGGCACCGTTTCATTAAATACTTCAAACAGATTATTTTTAATGAAAGCTATTTGATCATTTACGTCTTCAAGGTCGTAAATTAAATTCCAACTAATGCAATCAATCCGCTGGTTTAGTGCCACATAATCTATGTTTCGAAAATCACGATATGAGTAATAAATATCTTCAGTGCAGATAAAGGCAACATACACTGTAAAGATAAGGCCATGCTTTGAAAAAACTGGAGCAGATAACTGATCATAAAGAAGTATTTTCTTTTTATGATTTACAAAGAAGACGTCAAGTAAGCTGTTTGTAGCATTTGGTTAATGGGTTGGAGTTGTTGTGTTGATGGGCAGTAGGCCAAGTGTTTGATTGGTAATGCCATTTGCATTCCATAGAGCTAAACGCATAATTTTGTTATAATTAATTGCATCATACTTAAAAGTTTATTTGTTAATTCATTCTGTTTTTGCATAAATGTTTCTAAGGTTTTAAGTATATTTTGTTCCTGAAGGTTGTTGTTATTTTATTTTCGAAACGGTTGTTTGAGGAATTATTATTAAATTATGGAAAGTTCTCCGAATTGAATTCATAATTCGTTCTGGAACTGTTTGTATTTTATCTACGATAATTATGTCTTCTTTTCGAGAGATCTCGATATATTCGACATCCTTTATAGTTCGCGGTATGATGTTGTAGGCACTTAACACACTGAGGGGGGTGTTTTCAGGTTTGGGACAATTGTCAATAGGGTGAATTAAACCACATTTTACGCAATTAAATGATTTTCTACAATATGTTTTAGAGTGTCCAAACTCTTGACATCTATAACATTGTATAATATCATTTGTATTTAAGGGGGGCTCAAATTTAAAAATTGCATTACTGATATGATTTCTCATAAACTCTCTTGTTGTTTTGTTTTGACTCCAAATCAACGAAAAATATCACCATGGGCTGTTTGGAAACCCTACTTTTTATATTCATTATATTTCGCACCTAATGACCATAGCTTTGAATTTCATCTTTAATTGCAGATATTGGTGTTGAAAAATGTAAATTTCATATATGGATTCTTATATGATCATTTGTGAAAAATGGCTGTAGGTAGGGCTACGTTTTACCGATAAAAGAAAAAAAAAACATTTTTGGAACCGTGAGACAATTTTCCACACTTACATGTCACTATCTTCCCCCGTTTTTTTGCCCCTCCCAAAATTAATTTCGGTTTGTTTCTTTTTTAATTCCAGAGGGGTCATATATATATATATATATATATATATATATATATATATATATATATATATTTTTTTTTTTTTGACAAAACCCCATAAACTGCACTTTTGTCGAAATCATCATTAGAAAAAAATTATTTACTTCCAACTCTGCTTGGAAGTAAATTCTTAAATTTTGTTGTTTATTTATGCCAAGTAAAGTATTTACTTATTCAAATAAAATTTTTACTTTGCATTTATTTTTTAAAATATGTACTGAAAAGTTTTCTAAAAATACATATCGTTGGCTTAGTCGGCAAACCTGTCAAGTCCCTTTTTTTTAATTTTTCAGGAGAGACAAAAAACTGTCTAACTTTTTTTGGGATAACTTTTTTTAAATCTATAAACGCAGTTTTCTTCTTTAGTTCATCTTGTTTAACCACAAAAAATCATAGAATTCCAAAATAAAATTTTGCAGACTTATAGGCTCTTTTTGGACTTAGCACATTTGCTCTTTATAATTTTCTATTTTAAATGTGGACTTACCAGATTTTCTTTCAACTTTGTGGACTTAGCAGATTTTCTTTTTTTTATTTTATTTTTATTTATGTCAGCAGAATCCATGACAATCGCCTAATAAAATTGACAAGTTAACAATGTTTTTCATGAAAAAATTTATAAGTAATAGTTACCCAGCCAACATTTTTCTGAGCGCTCAGAAATTATAACTCCCCGTGAAAAAAAATTTATTCGGTAGCATATCTTTTTTTTTTGGCATCATACTAAATTATATAAAATTTAATCCGGAAAATGGATTAATCAAATTGTATATAAACGAATAAAAAAGATATTTGAATTGATATAATTTCATCCAATTTTATCGGTTAGTTTATATGAATATGTATAGTAGACCGTACCTCAAAAAAAAAGTTCGCCGTACCCTCCAATATGAAATATTTTTACAAGGCAATTTCAAAAAAAAATTTTTTTTGGCTGAACGTAGGGGTCGCCTTTTTCAATTTTTCGTGATAGCTTCGGCATTTAAAATCGGATTTTAAAGTGTGATATACCGAGGAGGCCAGTGTTTTGCTATAAAGGAAAAATCCAATGAAAAAATTTTAAAAAGGCGACCCCTACGTTCGGCAACCTATATATATAAAAAAAAATTCTACTGGGTTTATCGAATAACTTCATTAGCAAAAGTTTAATGATTTTGTGCGAGCTTTAATTTTCTGACATTAGGGGATACATTAGGGTGGTAGCAACTGAGATCTGGTGGCTAACTACTAGAACAGGATACTTGAGGTCAATGGCCCTCGAGAGAAAAACTCTGGTCTCCTCGAGAGAAAAACATCGATGTATCATACTTTAAGATCCGACTGTAAATGCCAAAGATATAACGAAAAATGTAAAATGGCGACCCCTTCGTTCGGCAAAAAAAAAAAAATTAAAAAAAAATTTTTGAAACCTCCTTGCAAAAATACTTCGAATTGGAGGGTGTACGGCGCACTTTTTTTTTTGCCTGTAAGGTGGTACGCTCTAATGTATAGTGTAGGAAAACGACCAATTATTTAACTGAGAGAATTATCTGAATGATATTAATAAATTTTTGCACAAAACCGATGAAGATGAAGATAGAAAAAGCTTTGAAATCACACAAATCTCAGGTTTTTTTCTTTTTATATAAAAAATTTTCTGCTTATTTTTAAAATCGAAAAACATATTAACTTAAATATGAAAAAGTTTAACTATAATTTACTTTAATAAGGATCAGTATTGTAGCCACCAATTAGAAAATTTTGTTTCAAAGTTTCTTACTTAAATAAAATATCCTACCAATCGATGACTATAACTCTAGCTCTAATATTCATACTTTATTTACAAAGTGTTCGTAAAAAATCAAATGTTAATTAAAATCTGATATAGTAATTGATTTAATTATAATATTTTCTCTGTGCAGTTACTTTTCTTATTATTTGTTTCATTAGATTTAAGATTAGATATTGTAATTAAAAAGTGCGACATTGGTATGTCTCATTTATCCCAGAAATGAAAAAATGCTGGGTTTTTAGAAACCTTAGATGCAACATAACATATAAGCTCAGCTTTTTAATTTTGTATTGAATTATTAAGTATATAATTGTATTTAAATCCACATACATTTTGTTCGATTCGAGATAGTAAATAATTTTATCTAAAATATTCTTGGGTCACATTTAGTTTTATAACGTGTTGTTCGAAGCAATATAAAAATGTAACTTCAACGAGATATAATTTGATCAAGTATATGTATTTGTATACACTCTAATTAAAATCTGTTGAAATTTACCCAACTTATAGTAGGAAACTGTACTCCTACTATAAATTGGGTAAATTTACTCTATGTGCGTAATTGAAAAAAAGTACGCACATTGGGTTTAAGTTGGTGCACAAATAATTTGTAATTTTACATTGAAAGTGCGTAAAAATTAAACGACATTTTGAAATTAGTGTGCTAATTTACTAAATTTGTGCGTAAAAAAGCATATTTCTCGTGTAAATGTACGCATAAAGTGCGTAAAAATCCACAAAAAATGTGCAAAAATCCACAGAAAGTTCGTAGAAATCCCCCAAAAATGCGTATATTTACCACAGCTGTGCTTAATGTTAAACCACACAAAAACATTTTTTTGTTAAATAAAAAAAAATAATTTTATGTACATATTTTATTTATAATAATATCAGTGTCATTCTCGTGTATAATTTTTGGCAAATTTTGGGCATTTATTGTGAAACATTGGTACAATATACATTTATTGAAAGTATTGGCCATCATTAGCTATGACCTTTTCCCATCTCTCTGGATGGATTCCGTGCCAAAATAACTGCTGCTCATTTTTTGAGGCCAAGAGGATGCCAATTTCGGATACCCGAAAGCAAAACTTCTTATTCACTATTTATTTTATAAATAGTTTTAGTTCTTGCAACACGTGGCCGAGCGTTGTTCTGATGGAATATTAAGAGCAACCAAATACAGAGTATTACCTTGGCGCTATGGATAGACGGCTTTGGCGTTGATTTGGCTGGTTGCCCAGGCTTTAAATGCGATTTCTTGCCCTAAGGGTTATCATAATCCATTTGTCATAGCCAGTAATGATTCGATTCAAACATTTCTTTCTTTTTATGGCGTTCCAGCAGCATTTGCCACATGCAAAATCGTCCAAAACCAATTTCCTTGCTTTTGGATGAGTCCTGCTGCTTGCAAACCAAAAAGTATTTCATTCTTCTGTTGCTATTTCCATATACAAATGTGTTAATAGAAATATGGTAATTCAAAAAAATAATCCATTTTAACTTTTTCTCTTCATTATTTAAAATTTTTTTCAATTTTTTTCAAATTAAAATGTCAGATTATTTATTACTATTATAAGTTAGTATATTTACCAAATTTGTGCGTAAAAATTTTATTTAACAAAAGAATAGTAATTTTAGGCACAATGTGTTTATTTGTAAACACATAATGTCTAAAAATACTTTGTGTGTGTATTATTGTGTATGAAAGTGTGTACAAAAATAATTTACGCATTTTTTGTTTATATTTACCGAATTTTCGTAAAATAAAACAAAATTTTACCCATTTTATAGTAGTGAATTTGCAAACATTTTTTAGAGTGTATGACATATAAAATGATATAAGAGAAAAAATTTTTCAGGATATGATTATATAAGGCAACGAATAAGAAAATTTTGAAAATCGGAATCGCAGATAAATTCATATTTAATTTTATACGTTGTTATTCACTCTTTAATATGAATAGATACAATTGGATCAAACCTAACTTGATCAAATCTAATCGTTTTTTCACGGGTCATAGAAGACTGTGAAATACGAACATATTCAGAGTGCTTCAAATCAAATAAATGAAACATAATAGACTCTTATTTATGAGTGTATTCAAAATTTTTTCAATTCTCATAAATTACTTAAAAATTTGTCACAAATGACTCATAAATGGCTCAGAAAATTCAAAATTTTCCAGCAATGCTCATAATTTGGAGTCTTTTATGAGTCATAAAAGTGCGCTCAAAAGAGGCTTCATCGGTGAAGAAAAACACCCTCATATATTTATGATTTCAGAAGGTCTAAGGGCTCTTTTATGAGTCTTTTCGGACTCCAATTGTACACTGGGTACCTTAAAAGTTAAAATAACTAAATAATTATTTAGTTAATCTTTAATAATGTTTTGTATTTTTAAATAAACAAAAGTCGCATTTAATTCTATTGAAGAAATTTGTTGAAACCAAATGTGTGTTGTTTTCAGCTGGACTTAGCATGTGAGTTTCGATGTTTTGTTTTTTTTTTTGGACTTGACAGAATTGCTTACCACTGCATAACAACAAGAAAAAACAACATAACGGCATTTTTTTTGTAAATGATGTGTTTTGAGTTACACTAGCATACTACATTAAAAACTCATTTTGCATAAAAATTGGACTTGACAGGTTTGCCGACTAAGCCAACGATATATTGTTTTAAAGTAAGAACTTAAGCAAATAGTAAAGACTCGGTTTTATTCAACCACCCAATGTCCCGTAGAAAATTTAACCTCAAGTTAGATTTAAATTTTATGTGGTAAACAACAACAAATGTATCAGTTAAAATTCCAGTTAGTAGCTAATTCAGGCGGTTTTCATCGCCTCTTTCGAACATTAACAGTTAGTATCGAAAAATGTTAGCCTTTACAGAAATGTGTAATTCTTATGGCAATATTTTTCGATACAAACTAAGAAGAGTGATTTAACAGAGGTAAGGAGAGTTGGGAAGTCTTTTAATTATATCGACGTTGGCTAATGCGGAGTTTACACATACGTGTTTACTTCGATTTAACGTGTTTAGCGTTAAACGCATTTAAGTGAGATGTTTTACAGTACATTTTTCTGTCCTTAAACATGCCAAATTATCATGTTTAATTTCTAAACACCTTGTTAAACACGATAAGTTTGATATCAATTGGTGTTGAATGGCAAGTTTGAAGCAGAAGATGACACAACAAGAAAAATAAAAAATTTAAATTTAATAAAATAATCTAACTTTAAATAAAAGCCAGTTAAAATGTGTTTTTTTTTAATAAATTTATAGACGAACAAAACAATTAATTAAATTTTTCTTCCGGTGAACGGAAAATCCAAAAATATCCATGAAGTTGGCCCTTAACTAGAAATTGAAAAATCTTGTTTCCGACTGTGGGGATATTGTTATTTTACTTTTTATAGCAATTATAACTTTGGATAATGCAAAAAATTATTAATTATTGCCTCCGGCTAAAAAAAATAACTTTTTGGAAAATTTTGTTAAATTTTTGTTTTTTTTTACAATTGTTAAGGAACATCTGTTCGAGATGTTTAACTTTATTATTTTTTTTTTTTATTTATTTAAGTATTTATTTATTTAAGTCTATGGATAAAAATCCTTACAGACTATAATATTAAAAGAAAAACATGATTAACAAATACACATTATAACCTACACGCAGAAAAAAAAACAGGTGTATCTTTTAAAAAGCGTACTATGTAAAATATTCACAGTATTGAACTAATACAAAAATACAAGCCTCAAATTCCTGGTAATTAATTGATATCCATTTTTGCTAAATTACGAATGCTTTTTTTTGTTAAGTTGGCTAAGTACGTGCTTTGTTAAATTTAGATTAGTGAAATTTATTTAAAGACGTACTATGTAAAATTTGCATTGATCAAATTTTAAAAATAAAATAAGCAATAAGTATATTCTTCTAATAAGACAGGTAAATGTCAGAAAGCGCTTAGAATTTCCTTTGTCATATGCAAATCATTATGGTGGATGTACATCTCTAATATAAAAGAATAATAATGCTGCATTTTCTCAAGTTTTTATCTTACAATATTATTAATGCAAACAAAAATAAAAAATATTAATGCAAATAAAAACAAAAATAATATATTTTTAGTGTAATTTTCATGTCAAAATTGTTAAAAAAAATACAAGCCTAAAAGTATTGAGTAATTACTTTTCAGCATTGGGTACCCCAAAAAGATTCGGAAATGAGTACTCGGTACTCAACACTTTTACAGACATAGTAATTTTTTATTTTTTCAATTTTTTTTTGCAAAATGTGTCATAATTCTCATTTGTTTTTTAGACAAATAGTTTTTATATATACATCCACATTATTATACCTACAATTATTGGACGGAAATGACGAATAGAGCAATGAATGGTTGGTAAACACAACTACATTTCGGCAACAGAGGAATTGAGGACAACGAAAAATATTAAAATATAAATAAAATTAAAATAAACAAACTAAAATAAAAATACAGAATTTGCAATTTTTCTTTTATTTATTTAAAAAATAAACCATGTTTTTTTTTACTAAAAGAAAAAAGTTAATTTTCCTTTGCGTGTTGTTATATAATTAAAGGCTTCGATTTAATTACATATATGTGACCTTCTCCGAGAAAAGGGACCTAGTGTGTGAAAATGAAGTTTTGAGAAGAACGCATTTAAAGTTTGTTTTTCTCATTTTCATCGATTTTCCCAAGTTCGTTTTGTACGTTTTTATGGGGTAAATAAACTTTTATCAGAAATCTAACTCATTTCATCTTATTTTACACCCTTTTAGGTACCAGAATCCACTCTTAAGTCCAAACCCGTTTTTTGACACACTAGGTCCCTTTTCTCGGAGAAGGTCACATGTATCTCTTTGAAAATTTACCTAAGCGTCTTGACAAATTTGTCGTTAATTTTATGTAGTTGTATATCTACCACGGAACTTTGTAAACTTTTACTCTAATTTTCGTAAATCTTACACCTTTTTTTCTGCGTGTACGTATTTAAGTACATATAATTAGGTTTAATGACATTTACATTTGAAAAAAAATATATCAATTCATTCATTTCGTTGTAGTGTTTACATATTCTTCGAAAGGGATCAACATTAGTGTAGTTGTAGTGTAGTAGACCTGTAAATATAACGGGATATAAGAGCGAGTAGATCTTTGAGGGACATGAAGTTGAACATTACTAAGCAGGAAGTCACAAGAAATGTCACCATTAAGCAAGTTTATCATAAATGAAACATTTAGCATTTTCCTTCGGCTTACTAAAGTAGGCAGTTTAATTCTATCAAGCTTAATGGTATGCGATGGAAGATCAACAGATGGGTTCCATGTTGAGTTTCCTAAACAGAACAAAAGAAATTGTTTCTGGACCGATCCAATACGATTGCTGATAACAGTACTTTCAGGGTCCCAGAGTATAGAACCATACTCCATAATTGGTCTTACCAGAGATGTATATAATTGCTTTGTAACCCCTGGGTCTGTAAATTCTTTTGCCCATCGCTTTATAAAAGCAAGAACACCACGGGTTTATTTACCATCATCGTGATGTGTTGTTTAAAATTTAATATTGGATCAAGTAAAATACCAAGATCGAATAACTCATTAACTTATTCCAGTTGGTAGTCTCCCAAAGTGTATAGACCAATAGAATTCCAATTTCTGGAAAATCGCATATGTTTGCATTTCTTAAGGTTAAGATCCATAAGATTAATGTTACACCAATTATAAAAATTATCCAAGTCATGTTGCATATAGATTTGATCTGAAGGTCCAGTATAGCTAATAAATATTTTTACATCATCCGCATACAATAACATATTACATCGTTCCATTACACATGGCAAGGCATTTATAAAAATCGAAAATAAAATTGGACCAAGATGACTACCTTGTGGCACTCCAGAGTTTACAATAATACTCCCCGAAGTGGCATTATTAAAATGTACACTCAGTATTCTACTAATAAGATATGATTCTATCCAGTTCAAACTGTTTTGAGTGAAACCCATTAAATAAAGCTTTTTAAGAAGGAGATTATGATTGACTTTATCAAAGGCTTTGCTGTAGTCAGTATAAATTACATCAGTTACTTGGCCACTATTATATCCGCGGTTAACAAGAGTGGTTAGTTGCAAAAGATTTGTCATCACTGAACAGCCTGTCCTAAAGCCGTGCTGGAAAGATGACAATAAAGAAGATGATTGATGGCAGAGAAAATCTGTTATACACTTCTCAAAGAGTTAACTTTGCGATGCCTCTATAATTCATAACGTTTGATTTGTTACCCGATTTAAATAATGGAATAATGTATAAACCCTTCCAAAATTGATAATTTTTATGTGTGAACTGATATGTTTAACTTTTACATAAACGTGTTTAAGAATCGTACTGTGAACGCAGTATAACAGGACATTGTGTTAATAGGGCTAAGTGCGGTACTACCCAGTCAGAAATTGCCAATGTTACAAAATCAATGCACTGTTAGAGCACTGATATTAGAAAAACGATGGAGCTTTGTTAAAAAAGGTTTGTAGTAAGGGGATTTCATGGCAAATCTGGATACAGGCAGACATTCTTTATCGATTTTTTTTAATTAAAAAAAGGTTAAAGGAATTACAGCAGTGGACTAAAGTGGATACATATTTGAATATTTTTAAATCTGTATTAATAACTTTTGTTCAATTTGTGATATCCAAGTGTAGTTTTTCCAGTTTTTGAAGTGGCCAGGTCAGAGCCCCGATTTGAATCCCATCGAGAATTGGTGGGCAATTGTCAAAAGAAGACTCTACCAATGCGAACGAGCACCGACCAACTTAGGAGTTTCAGCGGAATGGGCTAATATTCCACCTCAAACTAATAAAAATCTCGTGGAAAGCAATCCTTCTCGCATAAAATCTGTTTCAAAGAACAAAGGACTTGCGACAAAATATTAAAGAAAGAGCTTGCCGAAAATTTCAAATATGAACAATACTGGATAAAAGCGGTCACAATTTGCAATTATTTTTTTCATTAACTTCTTAATGATATAGTCTACTCTATTTAGGTTTTTATTGAAGAAGAATATTTTAATTTTATGCTTTAAAAAAAATAATTTAAGTTTCTATAATAAAATAAAAATTATAACAAATTTCGAAAAATGTTGAATTAATGTATCCACTTTAGTCCACTACTGTAAATGTGCTAAAATCCCAAACGTATTTCACAAATTGTGAAAAATAATCTGTTGGAGGCATCCGGATTTCATTCTTGCCTAAGGAAATCGTCAGGGGACGATGTTTTTAGAATTTCTGGAAATATTTGTTAAGTTAAATTACAAACTCAATGAGAATTTCTTGTTTTCGTCTAGGAGCGTTATTAAACATTCAAAATATCAAAGCAAAACAACAACAAACAATTTACCATAATTTGCTTTGACATCTTCCAATATACTACTCTGTTGTTTTGACAGATCTAGCAATGTAGTTCATGTATAAACACCAATAGAAAACAATGTTTTCTAAAGTGTCAGTAACATTTAAATTGGTTCAAGCACTTGCATATTAGTTTTTTTAAATTTATTTTTGTCGGGATATACATTTTGTTTGTTTTATAAAATTAAAGTTTTTGTTTGTGGAAAGGTTTTTTAGCACAACTTTTTTTTGTTTTCCCAACTTTGACATGTCAGTTTTAACAAACTTTGGGCTAGTGTTAGATTATTAGTGCAACCAGTAATTAACCAGCTATTATCATTTATTTAGATTTTTAGGTACCAAGTATTATATGCCTTAAGTATTAGCTTG
Organism: Leucophora obtusa; assembly: GCA_949987735.1. Taxonomy (NCBI): domain Eukaryota; kingdom Metazoa; phylum Arthropoda; class Insecta; order Diptera; family Anthomyiidae; genus Leucophora; species Leucophora obtusa. The sequence goes on from OX465300.1 coordinate 14,399,911, forward strand.
GTTGCTAGAACTCTCGTCTGCCAATCTGACGGCCTGGGATCAAATGACAGCAGGACCAAAGAAATGCATATGAACTTTTATGTCAAAGTTGGAAAATTTGTTTTCCTAGTGCTTTTCCTCCGGTCCTTTTGTCTAATGATGTTATCATTTTGGAAATGGAAAACACTTTTTGCTACCTGTTAAAAAATCTTGCAATCAATTTCCCGTTTTTTTGACTGGGTTATTATGAAAAGTATAATTGAAAAGTTTTTAATTTAAATAAACAAAAAAAAAAGATAAGGTTTTCTTCAAATGATTTTCGAATATTTGATATCAAATCGGAAAGTTCTCTAATGCTTGTACTAATGCTTGTTGGGATAAGACAAAACGAGATATGACTATATATAAACTTTTTTAACCGGGTAGCCAAAATTTACTGAAAGCGGCATCTTCAAAGGCAGGTAGGGACTTAAAAGTACCCTTAACTTTTTCCATATTTTTTTAGAGTTGTGTCGTTCATGAACTAGTTCGAACTACAACTGAACTAGAACGGTTCAGTTCATTGAACGATATGACATCGTTCACCATTATTCGTCCTTTTTTTTGTTCAATCGTTCATTTCGTTCTTTTTTTAGTCATAGAAAATTTGTATCCCTTTCTTATTAATTTTATTACAGAATTAAATGTTTTTCTTAATAATTTAAAATTGAATGAGGGAAATGTTTTCAGTTGATCTGTTATTTTAAGTAAATGAATGTTATTTTAGTTTGACTCAAGATCATAAATTAATATCACTTTCTGTTTAAATTATTTTCATGATGATGGCTTTGTAGCGAAAGCCGAAAATGAACATTCTGCCTTGCTGGTCTTATCGATTTTTTTCAATAATTTTTATTCTTTGTAATTTACTTGTAAAAATTGTATCATCTTTCTTTGATTTGAAAATAATTTAAACAGAAAGTGATATTAATTTATGATCTTGAGTCAAAATTTAAAATTTTTAATAAAATTGTAATTTTCTGACACTATTAGTCTATGCACAATAAAATTAATATAAACATGTAACATGTAGTGTGGCAATAAATTGTAGAACGACACCGTTCACAAATCACTGTTCAGACACAGCTCAGAACGATAACAAAAATGAGCGAAAACAAAAAAGAACGATAACAAAAAAGAACGATTGAACGATTTGAACGAACTAGTTCAATGAATTTTATTGAACGATATGACCGAGTCACTAAAAAGAACGATTAAGCCCAAATCTAGTATTTTTCGCATAATCTGCTGTTTAATATGCATCATTTGAGTGCTCCTACTTGAGCGAATTCGTAGGAACATCCTTTCTCGTAACACTTTACTGAATACACATTCGCACAAAAAACTGTCTTAATATTGGCTATTTTAAATCATTCTTGGGCCTGGGATCTTGTTTTATATACAATAAAAATCTGTTAAAAATATTTAGTTAAAATTTAAAAAATGTGCATTTGTTGCAAGTTTTTTTTCATCTCTTTTTTAGGTTTCATTTAGGTATGCATCGTTTTATCCTTGATATATGTAAGCAAAGGGTGCTTACATACAATACATATTAATTGAAAGACAATTTGTTTATAAGATGATTTGTTTACTTTCAAAATTTCGGGAAATATAAAGTTCTCATTTGTTTATATTTATATTAGATGTAGTATAAACTATCATATTTTGCATTTGAGTAACCAATCCAACTATATAAACTTTGCGGTTATAACTATGCAGAGGATACCGTAGATGGGTGAAGTTAATGATTTGACACCTGAATCTGACTGTATATTTCGTTTGCAAAAACAATTGTTTGATAAAAGATTTGCTTACTACATTTGCATTTGAGAAGGTTAATAAAATTTCACTGATTCGTCATCGGGTTGTTGATTTTGATTAGAAAAATTTTAAGAACACTATACACTCTTGGATTATTGAATCGCATACAGTAAGTACTTTAAACGACCTTTTACGATACGCACAATTAATTTTCAATTCAAGAAAACACCTTTTTTTGGAGAAGATCACTTTATAGACAATCTTTATTTAAATTTAGTGTAGAAACCAGAAACATATAAACTTTTAATAATAATATAACTCACAATTATAAACACGGAAACAAGACTAAATTCTGACCGTAACCATAAGATATCAAAAGTGGCAACCAACTAAAGAATTTCAAAATAGCACCGTTTATACGAAAAAGCAAAATAACATCATTCTATGTATAGAATCTAAGTATGCTGCGGTTCGCTCATAGAAAGAAAATATTGTGTGTATTCTTCGAAAAATTGGAAAAAAGAGTATATTGTGTAAATATGCATTAATTCGTTGGTCCAATTTGAAATAAATTCTGAGCAATTAATATTTTAGTTAGGAGAACAAGTCTCCTAAATTTCTCAAATATTGTACTTTTTGTTCTTAAGGGGTAACACCTATGAAAACAGAAAAATTTTGTATTTATAATATTGTATTTTATTAATTTTTCAATAGTGATAACAAAAAAAATGTAATAATACAAACGTTTTGTGTTTTCATATTTTTTTTTATATAATTACTAGGGCAAGGAATCCCATGCAAATGCATGTTTTTTCTCTATAGTCCACAACTGATATGGACTAAGTATTTATCCGAATCATCAAATTTAGAACAAAATGGCATCGATTTGTAGTTGCATATTTTTGCATATTTTGACTTAAAATGCACATTTGCTGCCTTTTTAATGCATATTTTGTGCTTTTTAATGCATATTTGGGCATATTTTTAATTTTTAGGAGCATTTTTTATTTTGTAAAGAAATATAAAAAATTAATACCTTAAAAACCTTATGGACCTATGAAAAATTTTCGAGTTCTGTGTCTGTTTGCAAAATAACTAACTTAAATATATATTTAAGGTTTAAAGTGCATTATTTTTGAAAAAATAATAGTTTTTAGTGCATATTTCTTATATTTTTAATGCATATTTTTCTTTTTTATCCGCATATTTTTTTTAGGCGCATATTTTCCATTTTTAAGTGCATGAAATTCCGTACCCTAATAATTACTAATACAAAGCGATTATTATGCGGCAGTATATTTATTAAATTGGTCTGCTCGAGCAGCATATATAAATCCAAAATTATTCTAACCATAAAAAGTAATTTGGTTATGTTAGACTTTTAGCTGGGAAAGTAAGCAGGATTCTTTGGTTTTTTTTTGTGACTTATCGAAAAAATCATACTTTTTTTTACTGCCAAATATGGTTTTCAAAATAGAGCATTAAATTTGAAAAGATCCATCTGAAACTTTCTGATTTATGAGAAATTATCATGAGCCAATTTATGAAAAATTTTTGATATTTTTTCAGACATATTTACAATGTTCAAAATTGATTCGCAATAAAGCAATATAACGGTAATCTGAGTTTCTGTTAGCAAATTCGATTCAGATTTCTGGATAGGATATTAAAATCAAAATTATGCTGTATTTATAATTTTTTTATTATAACCTTATAACGATATTTGTACTATAACTCTTTATTTTACAATTAAAGCCTTCTTCATGACCTGTATTAGGGTGTTAGGGTAGGGTTGCAGTATCGCAAAAGCCGAAAAACTTGATATTCAAGAAAAAAATCCTGATTTTAAAAAAATAACTTGTCAACCGATATATTCGAAAAAAATTTAATTCAGTTATTATGGTCCTTACAATATCTGTTTATAATATAAGATGAATTGATAAATTTGATGCTTAAATTATAATAAAAATGATGAAATGTATCAGTAGCAACATTAAGAAATATAAGTTTTTCATCAAAAATACACGAAAATATTTTAATTTCCCATTTGCAGCCACATTTTATAAATTTTTTCTCACTAACTGGGAGAATTGAATACTCTTCATTTTATAAATTCTTTGATACTATACTATCGTATATACCAGTGATGGGATTTTAAAATTGTTTTTTGTGCCGAGTCGGTGACTAAAATTCTGCCAAATACGAGTTAATTGCGCCAAAACTAGATTTAGAAAATATCAAATTTATTTTTTTTTTAAAGAAAGAGTTCCTATATCCACAAATTTAAAGTGCTTTAACTGTAAATATTACTGTTAAAAATTTAAGAATTTTTAATAAATCGCACCGTAAATACAAGTGACACAACTCAAAATTTTCCAAAATTGACTTTTTCCATAAAATTCCCAGTACACATCTCTAACTACTTCAAAAATTTATTTTTCATCACCATCTTCTTTAACTGGAAAAATCCCGTTATGTCTGTTTTTATGTTAATTGTGTTGCTTCTGCACGATCAACTAAAGAGAACTATTTTTAGTTGCGTCAATGTGCTCAAGAACAAGTAATTACTTTTTTACACATAAAATAGTGTTATTTTGAGTTCTGCCGCTTTTGCTGTAAAAATTTAGAAATTTTGTGGTGTATTATTTTGCATTGCGCTTGTTTAATTGAAAAAAGTGAGTTCAATTGACTGTATTATTTTGTTATGTGCTTTTTCAGTTTTCAGTTAAAGGGTCATAACTCAAAATTTTTATTTTTTTCCGCAAACATTATATAAAATTAAAAAAAGTATAGCAAAACCTTCTTCAAAATAGGCTTTTTTGATAACGGAACGAAATTTTTTTTAAATTTAAATTTTCATATAAACAGTTGTTTGCCTCTCCTGAAAATTTAAGAATTTTGCTTTTAAAGAATTCTTATTTCTTTATTTTATTTTTAAAGGTGTAAAATCCAAAAGTTTAAAATAATTCTTTAATTCACTTTTTAAAAATTACTGAAATTTGGGGTAAAATTCATTCCGTAATAGCATAAGAGTTAATTCGATAGCTTAATTCCCAAAAGTTTTAAATTATATGAATTCATTCTATTTTGATTGAATTCTAATTGAATGAAACCAAATTTACCTAAACTAATTTAGTAAAATGTTAGCATAATACAATTCAAAAACGTTTAAAATTCATCTATTCATCTAAAATAAATAAATAGTTTTGTTTCCTTTGTTTTAGCTTGAATCATTCAAATCGCATGTTCGTTTAATATTTTACTAATTGAATGAAGAAATTTGATTGTCATTCACTTAGTTCAGGGTAATTTTAAACAAAAGCACTCGTTTTGATTATGTGTTAGTTTAAAATTACTGTGAACTAAGTGAATGACAATAAAATTTCTTCATTCAATTAGTAAAATATTAAACGAACATGCGATTTGAATGATTCCAGTTGGGAATTCATTCAATTCTTATTAAAGCTTTGGGAATTAAGCTCATGAATGAATTCTTTACGAATGGTTTAACGGAATGATGTATGAACATTTTTAAAATCTTAATTAAATTTTTCGTGATTTAAGCTTAAATTCAATTAGGTCGTTCGAATCTCGGCGAATTGGCGGCGTAAATTTTAGAATTTCTTCAGATTCCCAGTGTAGAAAATCATTACCAGATATGTAGTTATGTAACTACATACTTGGTAATGGTAACTAGTTACTTTGGTTATTACATTTCTTATTACCTTTATATGGCGATGTCGCGAAAAATAATGAGTTATGGTTACACACCAGCATACAAAAAATCAAAAAATATATCGTTACCTATGTGCTTACCAGTATTGACAAAAATAATGAGTCTATAAATAGATTTTCAAAAAAATAAATTATATTAAAAAAAATATTTTTTTTTGTATTTTTTTTTTTTGAAATAAAATTTGCCGGAGCGGGAATCGAACCTGGGTCTACAGATTGCCAGTCAATAGCTCACCATCTGAGCTAATCGACATGTAATATTTAATAGATTAAAACATAATTGACCTGCTGCACACAAGTAAGCTTACTCGCCAACATACAAAAAATCAAAAAATATGTGGTTACATATATCCTTACCAGTGTTAAAAAAATATTGAGCCTAAAAATAGATTTAAAAAAATTTTCAAAAAAATCTAAAAAATTATTTTTTATTTGAAATAATGATAAAAATAAGTCATTATCAGTAACTCATTATTATATGTTTTAAAATAATGCAGAAGGAAAGTGGGTGTCATTACTGGTAGTCCAAAAAATAATGATATGTCATTACCGTTTCTACACTGGGATTTACATGAAAATCGGTATACGGGGGTTTTAAAAGTTGCTGATTTCGAATCTGAGGTAAAATTTTTCAAATTCAAAATGGCGAATCCAATATGGCGGTGTAAATTTTAAAATATCTTCTGATTTGCATGAAAATTGGTATACGGGGGTATTCAAGGTTTCTGATTTCAAATCTGAGGTAAACATTTTCAAATTCAAAATGGCGGATCCAATATGGCGGCTTAAATTTTAAAATTTCTTCTGATTTGCTTGGGTAAAAATGTTAACTGTTTAAAATGCAAACTTTTTTGTCCAAAATCTCAAAAAAGACAATAAAAAAATATATTTTTTTTTAAATATGGTGCATATTATAGCAGAAAATTGAACAAGTAGAAACTTTTGCAGAAACTATTTTTTTAATAAAGCTATTTGAAATTTTACTTTACATTTCATTATCTAAAGTAATTTTATTTAATTTTTAATTTAATTTTTATTGTTTAATAATGCTATTTAAAATTTCATCTTTGTTCGTTTAGATTTCTCAGGATACTCTTTCTTTGGAAGCCCTGTTGAAGCTGCAGTTGGCTCAATTTTAATTGCCAAAATAAATTCAGCGTTTAGCCAGAGTTCGTTTTGCATCTGAAATATGTTTATCTTCCTATGAGAACTCTCCCATCTAACTGAGATATTCTTACAAAAAATTCGCACTTTCTCCTTCCCATAAGCCGATTCCTCATTCAAAATATTGCCGACAATAAAATTGTAAAGAGTAGTATTCTTGTCCTCTTTCTTTTGCTCATCCAACCAAATTTCCGCAAGTTCGATATTTTGCAAGCAGAAGCTGCCTACCAAAAATGATATTTCTCAAAAAACGCAAAAAATCGCAACATGAAATTGACAAGTTAAACTCAAAATTCTTCATTTAACACGTTTGTGATTGTTTAAACACATCCAAATTCGGCCAACTTTTCCAAAGCTTATCCAAAGTTCATTTTTCAGAAAAAAAACTTGAATTAAAAGTTACACTCAGAAAAGTTCTGCAGTTACTACATGACAGTTATTTATGTAGTAATGCGGTTGTAGTTATTTTAACTACAATTGTAGTTAATTTACTTAGAACAAAATTTTTCAATGTTTTTGACAGTTATTTTTTTAAACAAACTACAAAAATTACTACATTGTAGTAACATTTATTTTATGCAGTTATTTTGAATTTTATTTACAAATACTTAAATTTTTAAGTGTGTATGCACACACAGGAAGCAAACAGAAGTATGTGTATGAATCACTTGTTTAGAAATTTCTAGTGAAAGAATATGAGTATAACATGTTTTCTCTTGTCTTAGTCATAAAACAACGCCAAAGAGTGAGCACGCGTAATACGGAAAAGGTTATATATTTTTTATTAAATTACTAAAATAATAAGGTAAGTTTTATAATATAAATTTATTTACGGGGAATGTTAAAAAAATATTGTATTTATTTTCTTTCAGTTCTTTTATATTCTCATCCCTTTCTACCTGGAGAAAAAAAAAGGAAGCCAAACAACAGCATATTTCATCCCTCACAGACGGACATGTACAACAATATCTTAATAGTGGAAAAAAAAGTGACATTAAGTGTAAATTTTGATTTCTCAATTTTAAATTTATTATAGAATAAAATTAAATTATTAGTGTTTACATAAATTTGTTTTTTTTTATTAAATTAATAATTAAAAAAAAAAATTTTATTTATGTTTTTTTAACTACATTTGCAAGTTGTTTGTACAATTTTACAATAATTTGCATGTATGTTGTTTCAATTGCATTTGTAGTTGTTTTTACTACATTTGTCAGTTGATTTTTAACAGTTAAAAATTACTTCATATTGCAGTTAATTTAACTGCAAATGTAGTCTACACCTTTTTAAGTGCAAATGCAGTTATTTTAACTGTCATTTGCAGTTGATTTTACCTACATAATTCCCTGAGTGTATGTCAGAAGTATGAGTTTTTTCGCCAAAAAAATTTGTTTTAATAAAATCTTTCTCTTGAACCATTAAGCACTTACTATCACTTTTGTTTTCAATATTTAGTTTAAGTTTATGTTTGTTTTTAACTATTTAAAGAAATTTAAAAATTGCACTGTGTATACTGCGTTCAACATTTTGCTCACAAACAATGGCTTTGACCACTTAATTTTTTACAAAAACAAAACTTGCCGTTATTTGCTTTGATGTGTTCTTAATTGAATACCAACAAAAAAAAAATCATTCTTGAATGTGCGAAAAATGACTTTTTGCCACAAAAATGGGTCATATTACCTATAGTGCAGTGTACCAATCAATCTACGATTTAATTGTGTCACAAATCCCATCACAGGTATATATTTAAAAAATTACGAACGTTAGAGCTCCCCGCGTAAGCATTCAAAAATGGGTCCAAAAGATCTTTTAGAATGAAAATCGACAGGCAATATTATATTTAAAACATTTCGAATTTATTTGTGTACTACGGAAGAATAATATATTATTTTGTGATGGCAATTTCTTAAATTTCATAAGTGTTTTAACTTGACAAATTATATTTTAGCTTGAAACTTGACAAGGCAATCAAGGCGATTGCAGACAATGTGGAAACCCTATGCTTTAGTAAACATATTTACTCTGAATTGTTCTGAAGCTTCAACACTATCCCAATGGGTTCTCTCCGATTTTATTGAAATTTGGAGATAACAACAAAATAAGTTACAGTCTTAGTCAAATGCTAACCTATTTTTCTATTAACATATGTCTGAAATTTACGGATTTTGGATTTATTTATACACAGCGTTAAACCACTTGAGAAAAAAAAATTTTGACGCCAATACTGCCCTTGTTGTGCATCCAGAGTTTCCGCTTAAATAAAGTATTTGGAATATTGATGAAAAAGGAAATATCGAAAAAATCTCAGACGCTCCTTGGTTAAATTAAATAGACATTGTTATATATAAATTTGAACTAAAACCATCAAGAATTTCAAACACAAATATGCTATTTGATTAAAATATAATAAATAATAATAAAAAAAATTTTGTACAATTTTTTTTTTTTAATTTTTATATTTATTTTGTAATTATATCCTTTTTTATGCTTTCAAAAGAAATAAAAAAAAAAACAAACGGCAGCTGATGTAGTATTCTTTGATCACAATTAAGGCACATTGTAAGCACATTCCATGCACATGTAAGCACATTACATCTGCATGGAAATCCCGTGATTTTGAAATGCATCACTCTGAATAGCAATGAGGAAAAGAGATATTAAATTTAGAGTAAAGTACACATAGTTACCCAGCAAAATTGTCGGATGCAAAGAACCGGTTGTAGAACAACTTGTTCTTGCATGCAACCTTTTCTAATTTCTGTTCTATCATCGGTGATTTTTGTTTGAGTTTGTCCCAAAAGCAACAGGTTATGTTCCTCCAAACTAGAACATGTTGCTTTGGAACCAGTTCTAGAACCAGTTATAGAACCGGTTCTGCGACAGTGAGGCCTTCCATTTCCAGTGGTAATAACACCTACATATTCTAGAACAGATTCAAAGGCAACCAGTTCATAAAAATTTTGCTGGGTAGTTCTAATAAACATATAATAATATGTAATAAACATAACATAATAAACATATTTTGACTTTTTTTTCAGAGTGGTAGATATCGAAATCTCGGGATTTCGGTGCAATGTAAACGCAGCTTAATGTAAAATAGGTCCGACTTTTTGCGTTACCGTGGGAATCCTCCCAATCTTTTCAAAAAGTGTTTACGTATCTGAATATTGGATAAATAGAGCGTTTATGAGATATTTCTACTTTCAAAGAAAGTTACCATGACCTCTTCTTTGGGAAATTGTAAAATGAACAGCATGAGTAAACAAAAAATAATTGTTAAAATAAATTGAAAATTTTAATTCACCCATTTCTTACCAATGTGACTTATTTAATTTGTGATTATTTATTTAATGTGATATCTTGAGGCCTTGACTATAAACGATATTTAAAATATTCCAAAAATTTGACTACCACGGTTGCCATATAATGATTTGAAAAAGACTATTTTTAAAAATATAAAGTCATTAAAAAACTTTTAAAAATACCAAAAAGAAAAATTTTAATTTCTTGCAATTTTTTCACAGAAATTTGTATTATCAAAATATAAAAATTTAATTTTTGAAGAATTATTTATATTACCACCGACTTAGCCATAAAAATTACAAAACATGCTTAATACGAAACCGACTTATCCTTCTACCAAGTTTTGTCAAAAAATAAAATAAAAGTTGAAAAATTCAAAAAGAACTTTTGCATTTGCATTTAAATCAACTGCAATATGAAGTTATTTTGAACTGTTCAAAATCAACTGAAAAATGTAGTAAAAACAACAACAAATGCAACCAAAAATACATGCAAATTATTGTAAAAATGTAAAATCTAAAATTTTTGTTAGTTAAACTTGCTGCCTAAATTACTAACACCAATAACATTGTGCACGAATCGGAGACTTTTTTCCTGACAGGTGGGGCACCCCGTGAGTAAAATTAATTCGGTTACGCTGAATCTAGTGGTGCTAGCCGTTTTTCTAGGTTAGCTGTTAAAAAAAGATATTGGAGTTTGAAAATTATGGTTTCAAGCACCCCAAAAAACTCGATTTTTTAATTTGTTTACCGTTAATTTTTAGTTAAGTTGTTTGTTACTCTACCAAGAAGTTTTGTGTTAAAAATAATCAAAATCGGTCTTGCAGTTCAAAAGTTGTGATTGAAAATGTGAGGACACCTCAAAAATCTTTATGTTAATTTTTCATTTCAATACAAATTTCAGTACATACTCGTATATCGAAGCAATAAAATGTACAATTTGGTATACAAAATTTCTAAGTATCCTCACATTTTCACTCAGAACTTTTGAACCGCTGCACCGATTTTGATTATTTTTAACCCAAAGGTGGCTGGGGGAATAACAAATAACCCGGTTAAAAATAAATGATCAAAAAGTTAGATAAATTGGGTTTTTTGGGGTCCTTGGACCCAGAATTTTCAAGCACAAATATCTTTTTTCAAAGAGCTAATCTAGAAAAACGTCTAGCACCACTGGATTCAGCGTAGGGTAGAGGGGGGATCCTTCGCCAGTGGGGCACATACACTATTCCCATTTTACTCGATGTTAAGAGAGATAAAAAATTGGAAAAAATATATTTTGTGCATTTTTCAATTGCCTTTCCTTGACATCCACTTTGACGAATTTATATCACATGTGGTCGCAGACAGACGTGTTTTTGTGTTTTTTGGGGTGCCAAAAAAATAATTGAAAGCAACTACATTTTGCAATAACTTCCTCAAATCCTGTGAGGAAAAAATAATTTTTCATTATGTTAGACCTTTCAGAAAATAATAATTTGATTTTAATAAATGCTTAAAAAGTGTGAAAAAATATTAATTTTATGTTAGTGCCTGACTCTGGGCCACAATCACCAGATGGCCCCTGGAGCTACGAACAGTTGGTGCTTCCCTGCCTAAAATGCTCTATAAGGCTTTTCTATATGTTTAAAATATGTTCAATAGTAAATTAGTACAATCGTGTTCATTCTTAAATTTATATTAATTATTCAGTTTTTTGTAATTTTGAAGAATCATTATATTATAGTTTTAAATTATATTTTTTTTAATGTAGATCAGATTTATCGAGTAAAAAGAATCATATACCTTAAATAACTTATTCTAAATTATTTATTTCAGTCATTAAAACATTGATTTTGCCGTATTAACAATATTTTTTGGTTGAAATTGTATCTAGCTCTTTTGGCGAGCTAGATACAAATCGGCGTAACTGCCCCCAGGTTTGGGGCAGTTACGCCGATTTGGGTTACTTTGGAAATCATAAAAAAAGTAATAGAAACTATGCAAATAATTAGAATAAAAATCATAGAAATTAAAGCCAAGATATGTAGATCTTCAAGTTGAAAGTAATTTTTGAAAAATAATTAGGGGTTAAGCAATGACAGTGCTTTGAAAAAAAAGTGGCGAAGGATCCCCCCTCTACCCTACACGAATTAGGTTTACCCACTGGATGCCCCACTTGTTGGATTTCTCAACTAGCACAGCGTAATTAATTTAATAAAACAAATTTATGTGAATACTCTTAACTTGATTTTATTCTCGAATAAATTAAAAATTGATAAAACAAAATTTACGCAGATAAATACAATTAAACTTTTTGTAAATATAATTAAACTTTTAATTAAAATTGCGCCTTTAATTAATTTTGTAAATATAAACAACACGTTTGTTGCTTAATTGTTGAATTTATTTCAATTAAATAGCCAACAAACACATTTGTTCAAATTCGAAGCAAATTTTAGCAAACGATGTAGCCATATCAAACAACGATTTGATTGAAATTGAAAGCAAAATTTAAGAATCGAATTTGTTAATGTTTAATTTATTTTTTATTTAAAAACACGCTTTAAATAAAAAATACATACGTGTTTGTTTTAAAATCATATTTATACCCTACACCCCTACGTGGACATGGTATACAGTAGTTATCGCTTGTATGCACTTATAAATTTGCACGACTTTTAATGCTTATAAACAGGAAATGCATTTAAAAAACTCATTATATGCATTGCCATTGAGCTGTTGGGCAATTTGGGGTGCATTTAAACGATAATTGCTTATAGCCGGAGTGCATATAAGCGGTAAATACTGTAATAAGTTTGTGCTGATGTCTGTAACACCAAGAAATATTGGACCTATATCCACCTTTTAGTATACCGATCGATTCAGAATCACTTTTTGTTTCAATTTAACGATGTCCGTCTATCTGTACGCCCGTCCGTCAGTCTGTCTGTCCATGGATTCTTGTGCGCACTCTACAGATCGTGATATTAAGATATTTTGATTAAATTTGGTACACCGACCTACGTCGACCCAAGGACGTAGCCTATTGATTTTGGTTAAAAATCTAGTGTCCATATAAGGGTCGCCCCAATATTGGCTTGTTTACACGATGCAGGTCGCAAATACGAAGATATTTCGATGAAATTGGGTTTGCTGACTTGCATGGTCCGATTCTAGATAGGATCGGTCCATATTTGGCCCTATCGCCCTTATGGGCTATATTTCCGATTTTCACTTTTATATCATTTTAAAAAAAATTTTAACACAAGTCCATTTTAACCCATTTGAATTTCGTATCCGAAAATTATTTGGATTTTAACCAGACTAGTGTAGGGTATTATATAGTCGGCATGCCCGACTTTAACTTATTTTACTCGTTTTTATTTAATAAAAGTGCGTCACTTAAAAATGTAACATAGAGTTTTGCTCGTTGTTTGGCATCAACGTTCTCCTTTGAATTATGTAGTTTGCGGAACTTTAGATGTTTTAGTTTTTTTCTTGGTACTTTTGTTTTACCCGTTCTTTCAATTGTTAGGTACCTGTTGAACTTTTTGACCACTCTGGAAACACATGGACTGGTAACGCGTACTTATGTTGCTTGTATGATTCCACAATGGATTACTTTAAATGGTTTCCATAATTTTTTGTGCACTTGTCTTTGATTCTCCATTATAAATAAATAAACCAGTCGAATTTGACAAACCGATGTATTTTGAAACCTGACATATTTCGCGAAGATAATTTGATCAAGAAAATTATATTTATTTAATTTACGCGTGTGTCGTTCATGAATGAACTAGTTCAACTGAACAATTCACAATTTTAATGATATGAACTGATCATCATTGTTCGATCCTGCAACAATTGTTTGTATTTCTTTCCAATAAATTGTTTGAAATTAAAATCGCTTTTTAGGAAATAATTATATTTTTGTTCGTAATTAAAAAAATACCAAAGTTCATAAAAAGAACAAAAATTTTACCAACATAATTTTTTGTATTTTTAATCACAAAACAAGCAAGAATGATTTGAAATAACTGGTTCACTGGCTCGAATTGACGATAAATACCGAGTCAGCAAAGAACCTATACAGTTTCAACAAACACGTTTGTTGATTTTTAACAAACAATTTTATTAAAAAAAAAACTTGGAAACTTGTCATATCAACAAAATATTTAAATGATTCAATAAAAAATGTTGTTGAAATGGAAATTAAATTTTTACAATTATTTTTGTCACTTATAATTTAGTGATATTTAATATCACTTTTGTTGGTCACTTTTAAGGTATTTTTTAGATGTCTTCGAGGTATGAAATATTGTTTGTTTGCTTCCTTTTTTTCTCCAGGTAGAAAGTGATGAAAATATTATAGAGCTAAAAGAAAATAAATACAAAATTTTTTAATATTCGCTTAAATAAATACATATTATAAAACTTTCCTTATTATTTTTATTATTTAATAAAATTAGAATATTCTTCTACCTCAAGTCGAAATTCTATTATGATATTGTCATATTAGATTTTATTTGTTGTTTCAAAAAAGGGGTTGATCATTTTCATGATAGACAATACAATTGTTTCGTAGGCATCACTCTACTCTTCAGTTGTCCGCAATAAGAAAATGATAACTTTCAATGATCAACCCCTTTTTTGAAACAACAAATAAAATCTAATATGACAATATCATAATAGAATTTGGACTTGAGGTAGAAGAATATTCTAACTAAATACATATATGAAAATTAAGAAAGTCCGAAAAAACTATTTTTGTATTTTTAATGCAAAAATTAAAATAATTATTTAATAAAATATATAACATTTTGGGTTGTTTACTCAGCTGTTCACAAAGGGGTTACCCCTTAAATATATAAAAAAAAAATACATTCGACACACCCACAGTAATACCTGTGCGTTTGTTCTAGAAATGCGGTGTGCAACAATTATTATGCCCTAAATTCCCCAATATTTATATTGGTGCATGTTAAAGATAAATTTATTGCTTGTAAACTAGTGAATAAAAATGTTTTTTAATAAAAAATAGAAAACTTTATAAAATTTGTATACCTGTGTAAAAACGTTTGTATATACTGAAACATTCGCCCATATTACAAATGCCATAGACGAATTTCAACTACTTTAACACTGAATTTATCACAAATAATATTCTGCTTGTGAAATTAAGTATATACTCAAAGTTAAATTTTTTTTAATTTCCAATTTATTCAAAGCAATTTCAAAAATTCCAACTACAAATCGACAACTGTAATTAGGGTTGCCAGACGGCCTGGAATGGCCTGGATTGTCCAGTTATTTTGGGTCTTGTCCAGTTACCAGCTAAAATACAATTTGTCCAGTTGAAATAGAATTTCTTTAAATTTGAAAAATAAGTATTTTATTTACTATAATATTTTTTATTAATTAAATTAATATTCAGCAGTATTAGCCCTAGAAAGTGATTCCTGTACTATTATAGAACTGCACACTATAATGAGTAATCTTTTGAATTGCCTTAAAAATCGGTTAAAAGATGAATTTAAAAAAAATATTTCCTATCACAAAACAAAAATTTTCAAATTAGAAGCAAAAAAGTTTTTAAGAAATGCTGTTACTTACTTACAACAAAATTAAAAACAATCTTTTTTATCGTGGGATAACTTATAAGATTTTCCAAAAGTTTTTGGAGATCAAAAATTTTAACAAAATTTGGTCAAGGGCGCCGTGCAAAATGTATGAAATTTGCAAAATTCTAAACTATTTATATACAATCTGCGATGATTTACTTTTTCAAAGAAAAGTTTTGGTATCCATATTTCGCTATTTAGAACATATTGATTCCATCACATTAAATTTCTGATAAAACGCGAACAATCGCGAATTTAAAAAAATCTGAAACGCGTGTTCATTCGTTTTCATAATCGACTATATATTATGATATGTAAGTTTGACATTTCAATCACAAACTTCTCCGATCAAAAGAGTCAAAAATTTGTTTTTTTTTTTTTTATAGAATATCTTTGAAAATTGGACATGTTTGTCCAATAGGGTAGGGGGTCGCCATTTTACATTTTTCGTTATATCTTTGGCATTTACAGTCGAATCTTAAAGTGTGATACATCGATGTTTTTCTCACGAGGAGATCAGTGTTTTGCTGTAAGGGCCATTGACCTCAAGTATCCCGTTCTAAGAGTTACCCACCAGATCTCAGTGGCTACCAACCAAATGTATACCCTAATATCAGAAAATTAATGCTCGCAAAAAATCATTAAACTTTTGCTAAGGAAGTTTTTCGATAAACCCAGTAGAATTTTTTTTTTATATATTGGTTGCCGAACGTAGAGGTCGCCTTTTTAAATTTTTTTTATTGGATTTTTCCTTTATAGCAAAACACTGGTCGCCTCGAAGCAAAAAATTGATATATCACACTTTAAAATCCAACTTTAAATGCCGAAGCTATAACGCAAAATTGAAAAAGGTGAGCCCTACGTTCGGCAAAAACAAATAAAGTTTTTATTGAAATTGCCTTGCAAAAATACTTCATATTGGAGGGTGTACGGCGAATTTTTTTTGAGGTACAGTCTAAAACCTTTCATATGATACACATATTGAGTATGTCTTCAGCTAAAATGCAAAATTCTTACAAAAACTAAAAAAATACCTTTTTTTTAGAAATGGTCCAAATCGTTGCTAGACCCGAAATAAGAAAAATTATAAAACAAACCAAGGTTTATTTTCAGGGGGCACTTTTTTAGTTTTTTTCGTGAGTCGGTCTAATATATAAAAATTGCAATGCTTTTTGTGAAATAACTTTTAGTATTTTAAATAAGCTATACTCACAAGAAAGGAATAGAATGTCCTTCGACCTAATAAAGGCTGAAATTTTAATAAGAATAAATTTTAAAAAAAGTTGCAAATATTTTCAATTATTTTTGCTGACAACTAAATCAAAAGAGTACATTCTGTAAGTAAAAGTACAAAATATATGTGTGAAAAAAATAGTTATACTTTTTTATGGAATTTAAATTAATATATATGTAATATGACGTAAGACTGAATTTTAATTGCTACGTTTCCTTGTTTTTTAAGTTTTTATTATTTTTTTTATTAAAAAAAAAAAATTTAAATAAACTTTTACTTTTTTGAACTAGAAGTGCACTTTTAAATTGTCCAGTTATTTTTTTAAAATCCAGGTGAAATTTTTCCATTGTCCAGTTATTTGACTTTTGGTATCTGGCAACCCTAACTGTAATCAAGGCGATTGTTTTCTATGAACATTAGGGGGTAATTTTTTTTATGAAAAAAATAAAGTTTCGAATTCGAAGGCATGCGGGTCGGAATATTGTGACACATTGGAAAACATTTTACATTTGTCTGTCAGAATTTCACACGCGAATAAATGAAATTAATTTTTTATTATTTATTTCATTATTAACGCTTTTTTTACCGTTTTATTCAATAATCTTAAAAGAAATACACTGTTCATTTTTTCATTTTCTTTTTGTTTCTCTTATTCTTGACGGAAATTAAAAGACCAGAGCATCCATACAAAAAAGAAATAGGACACACAGAAAAAAACTGGAGAAATATTACCTAAGTGCTATCAGTGGGTATCGATCCCCCCTTGTTTCGCTCAATCGGCTCTCTTTTTATTTGTTCGCGAACTCGGGCACAAGCAAAATAACACATTTTGCTTGTGTAAAATCAAAGAGCGTAAAATAAGGAGAAATTCCAACTATAATACAGGAGAATTGCGGGTAAATTAGATGCTTTTAAGGGGAACGAGATAATTTCCTAATGCGTCATAATATAATTTACTGTATTCACTGTTAGCAGTTTTGGCCGAAAAACACAAAATTTAACATGAATCGAAAAAACGTAATGAAGTGTCTACAAATGAAATAAAATACGCAATAAAATTTTAAAATAATTCATACACAAAAAATTCCTGTAGGGAAAATGATGAAAGCATACTTATCAAAAATTTGTTCATTAAAATTCGTGGATTTTATCAAGTTTTGTATAAATTGTATACTTCATTGTGTTAATGATGTTGTGTTAGAAGTTGACAACACTCATTTCAAAGAAGAAAAATGAAAAAGGGAATTTTACGTCATCACATTTTTCCCCTCAGAGTACTCACAGCATCTTTTGTGTGCGCAAACTGTTTTCACCCGGTTTTTATTTGCTCGCCCTAGTTCGCTAAAAATATAAGAGTCAAAGGAAGGATCGTCTCTCTCTATATGTATACTCTTTGGTTAGATTAAATCAGTGGTCGGCACCAGTGTTGCCAACTTTTGGAGTGTAAAAAACGCAAATGTTTTGCAAAAATGCGTTATTTTGCGCTTAAAAAAGCACTATGCCTTTTTAATAAAAACAAATAAATTTGTACAAGGTTTAAAAAAGTAATGTACATGTATATTTTAATTTAAAAACTAAAAACAGAAATAAACAGTTCACATATAAAGGTTTCTATATTTTCTTTAATTATAAATACCATCCAATTCAAGAAACTATAAAAAAGTGTTTAAAAAACCGCAAATGTTCTTTCCGAATCGCATTTTTGTAATTCGCAATACTTCTCAGATCTGAGTAAAAAAATATGTTCATTGTTGAAAACAATTAACAAACAAAAGTTGGAACTAGGTTAATTTTTAATTTACACAGCTTTACAAAATTAATTCCTTGCAGGGATTTAAACTTTGGTACAACATTTTGATAGATTTAGACAAGCTGATTCCAAATATGTTTTTAAAATGTCTCAAACACGTCACATTTTTTATAAAATCGCGATTGAAAATGCGGAAGAAAATCTGTGTTTGGCTTATTTGTAAATTATAGAACAATTATGACTAAGAGTTTTAAAAACAGAGTTCGCAATCACGAACTTAAAGTCCATATAAATTATTTATGAGAACTTAAACCGCATAACGCATGATGAGGTGTTTTATCTGTAACTAATCGTGGCATAAATACTACCTTTCTACAGGTGAAGTAAAAGATAACGTCCAATTATATATAATTCGAATTTATAAAAGCTTTGAATTATCTTAAGAGCAGCGATATAGTCAAGCAGTTAAAATAAATTAAATTTCGAATAAAAAAATAGATAATACTAGTGTTTTTTGATATTTAACTGATGACGATTTCCTGACGATTTCTCATAAAATGGATGACGATTTTGACGATTTATTTTTTACATTTGGTCTGGTACCTTAAAACCTAAAAAAAGTTGCCATATAAAATATTCCACTTAAAAAATTTAGTGACCTTTTTTAGAACAATTTAATTGCTAAAAAAAAAAAACACAAATATGAAAAATTGTTAAAAAAAAGCACTAAAAGCACTAACTAAAAAATAAAAAAGCACTATTTTAGTGCTTTTTTTTCTTTTGGCACCATTAGCAAAATTTTGGCGTTTTGGGTCATCAAAAAGCACCATAAATAGTGCTTAAAGCACCAAGTTGGCATCACTGGTTGGCACCCATAGCCATCAGTGGCCGATCATAATCGGCTTTTCACACGTACGCAACACGAATGACAACAAAACTCTCAACTAAGAGCATAACAAATAAAAATATTCCAATTAGTAGCATGATAGCTTTCAACAAAGCAGTTTGATGTCGCTTTGTGTAAGAAATTTTAGAAAAATTTTAAACTCCCGAGTAAAAAAGTTCTGATATAATCATATATTATTTTATCTAATTGCATATATTAACTTATAGTTATATATGGCCACATATGCTTTTAAATTCAAGCATATATACTTTTATATAGTTATATATTAGATATTTTTTCCTCAAAGGTTTTAATATGGAGACATATGTTATTTTATATTATTACATACTGGCCTACATATAATTGTATGTGCTATACATAAGTACATAAATTAACATATAAAAGATATAATTACATATGCGTTTATTAGGGCGGGTCGATTTAATAATCGGCTCAGTGAAAATCGTATTCTAGGGATCAAAATCAGAAACTTTGCCGAAGGAACCATACCTCTAAAACGAATTCTACTACCCCCCAACTGTTGACTTTTGTCCCGTAGGGTCAAGTTTTGAAAAATCCCACTTTGACCCATTTAGAGTGCCCCAATCGAGCCCAAATGTATGACCGACCCCCACTAACTTTGGAGGGCCGATCCACCCATGCCAGTGCCACACCCCCTGGAACTCCCCTGGGGGGTTCCCCATACAAACATTTTAAAAAATCACCATTTTTGGCACTTTATTTTATTATTTTTTATTTATTTTATTTATTTTTATTATTTTATTTATTTTTTCTCTTTAGAAATTTATTTAGTCAGAACATATGTAAATGAAAAAATTAATTTAACTTAGTAATAGAAAAGAAAATAAAAAAAATTACTGTTTGAAGTCTTTTTTGCTTTCAAGTCTGGGCAATTTCGCACGGCTCTCTAATGTCGTCACCATAACAGCCTCTACATTTTCCGGTATAACTCGTTTGGAAACGCTAGCTAGCAATTGAACGTGTCGTTCTGTTGCAGGTCGTAAAATAGGTTGTGTGGGTTTTTTTTAGCCACCACAAGACACAGCTGCATGTCGTAAACTTACTTAAGCTAAATCGGTTACAGGTAGAATTGAGCATAAAATTATCATAAAGGATTTTCCAGAAGTAATAAAAGGCGCACTTGCTTAACAGAATTTGTGGTCATATTAACGTTTAATTTACATGTAGGTACTTTATGGGCAGTTTTGACAACAAAATCGGTTACAGGTAGAATTGAGCATAAAATTATCATAAAGGATTTTCCAGAAGTAATAAAAAGCGCACTTGCTTAACAGAATTTGTAGTCAGATTAACGTTTAATTTACATGTAAGTACTTTATGGGCAGTTTTGACAACAAAATCGGTTACAGGTAGAATTGAAATTACCATTTCATTCTTATTACCTCGTCTCCTAGACCATATATAACGCAACAGTTTTTGTGAATGCATTAAGTCGTTGTGAAGAACTCGAAGTGTGAAGTGCTAATTTGAGATAAAACAAGCGGGCTAAAGCCCGCTCGATGGTTTGTATAAGTCCCCAGGTGACTGGGAACTTATACAAACCAAAGATTAAATTCGGCTGTGCCGAGTCTTTAGATACCCTCCATCCTGGTGTTTTTATTCGGGGATTCTACTAAGTACAAACAAGTATGAATTATTACCCATTTTGCATTCGGTCAATCCACTGTGCAACAAATGTGTATGATTTTTTCCACCACTACAAGTAAATATTTGAGTTTAATCTTGTTTAATCTCAGTGCTGCCACAAGCAAGATTCAAAATTCCCAAAAGTGTAGACAAAATTATCCAAAAAATATGAAATTATAAATGACTTCAATTAACATATTATTACAATTTGAACTCCGAAAAAAGGTAATAACCTCATCAGTAAACTTAAAAAAAAGTAATTTGGCCATTTCAATTGTCCCATCGTTCTGGGCGTTATATTATTACAAAGAAAAGTTCCTTAAACACTTAAAAAGCTTGTAAATAAGAGTCAGTTATGATCACATGTGAACGATTTAAAAATAATCTTATTTTAGAGTTTTTCAAAAATCAAGTTTTATTAGCGTTTTTAAATACACACAAAAAAATCTTTGGCAAGCAATTGGGAGCACTTCAACTAAAATAATGTTTTTGTGGCATACACAATATAATAAATTATTCGATAAAACTTTATTAGTTGAAATTTGCTAATTACTTGGTAACGATTTTTTTGTGTACGTTAATAGCTTATTTGTATAACGAAAAAATTTCAAAGCATGTATAGATTACTAGACTTTCCTGATGTATCGGTTTAATTCATGGATGATCAGTCGCTGTGAATCAATTCATTAACTCGTATGAATAAAAAATAGATATTGGAATTTTTATGCAAACTTCACTATTAGATGTTAAGTCATTCATAAGCCAAAAGTAATTACATAAATTGAGGCAGGGTTGGTAGGCTCTATCGCTAAAATACTGTTATAGATTCAAATATCGATACATTTAAAATACCAGTATCGAAATTAATGAAATACCATAATCCTTACAACACCATTATTTTTTAGTCTAAACTTTTTGTAATTCCACGTCGAAATTGTGAATTTTACATACACTTAGTTAATAAATTTATTTTACTTTACTTTGTTTTTTCATAAAAAAAAATTGTGGAATGCACCGAAATAACTAAATACCGCTTATCTTAAAATACCATTATCGAAATAATTGCAATACAGTTAACCTTAAAATACCTTTATCGAATATCGATAAATCGCACCTCACCGATAATCGCACCGTTTCTGCTACCAACAATGCTTTGAAGTAATTGCTAAGTTGTATTCATAGTCCCACTATCTATTGGCTAGTTTATGAATTAAATTATTTTTTTATGTGTAATATATTTTTTTATTTACAAATTTGATAACTTTCTCAATTCATTCATTTGAATTGAAATTTAAGTGAAAAACTAAACAATTTAATAATTGCTGCCATCCATGCCCTACCCATAAAGTGGCAACACTGCTTATGTTATTCATATAGATGTGTGCAGACCTTTAAAAATATAATTCGTATTTTAAATCTCAATTTTGCAATAAGTTGATCTCAGTGAATTTTTTTTACCCCGATGTAGTACTTTTCAAGCTGTTAAAAAAATCCGCGGAAAGACCTCTGTAGGGAGTTTATTTCTGTGAAAAGTTTGGAAATGGACTTAGCTACATATATTTAAGTCATTTATAGTCAGATTGGAACAATATATATATACCATTGGAAAGATAGTAAAAATATCTTATGGACGACATTTTTTTTTTGTTTGTTTACCCATTACCGGCGAATGAGATTTATTTTTAAGATTTTTTAAAATAAACCGTTTTTATAAAAACCACCGTATACTACCACATAATTTTCTACTTATTAATATATTCTCAAGATTAAAAACTTTTAAGATGTAGTTCAAATTTTATCACTTCAAACACCGAAGATATTAGAAGGCAAGCCTAATTTTTTTGCAGATGGTACAAAAGATACAGCTTTGACTCTAACCAACAATTATACTGAATTAACTCATCGGAAATCGAACATATTTTGGGAGTAAACACATTTTAAACCTATTGTCGGTATTGAGATTTTTCATTTCTCAAAAGTTAGCCATACTTTGAAAGAAAAACAATCTCACGATTTTGACCTCTAATATCTTCGGTGTTTGAAGTGATCAAAACTTGATCTATATATCAAATAAAAGCTTTTCGTCTTGATAACATTCTAATAATCACAATTTTTGTTCTTATATAGTTATATAGGTTTTTTATGGAATAAAAACATTAAAAAAACAAAAAAAATTAAAATTCCTACGCCGAATCATAATGGGTCAACAAAAAAATGCTATCCTAAAGATATTTTTATTACCTTTCCAATGGTGTACATATTGTTCCAACCCTATCATAAATGAAGAAAATATAGTTAAGTTCATTTTTAAACTTTAAACCGAAGTAACTCCCCATACAGGCTTTTCGGTGAAAAAATTTAGAATCAATCGGTGGGGTGCCTCTAAAACCAACGTACGTCCAAATTATTCAATCGAATCAAAATTGAATCAACACAAATAGGAACAAATCTTATCTCACTTTATTCAATGTCCAATCATTGATTTAAAGGCATTATGAATTATTCAGTAATTTATAAAATGAATCCAATTTTATGCATATAAATTCAAAAAAAAGAATTATCTCTTTCAAGGTCTGGGTGTGTATGTATGTATTTTTTTCTTATTCAGTAAAAACAACAACACACAGTTAATATATTTTTTCATGTTAATATGGAAAATTCTAGAGGTGCTTTTACATTTTCATTCATAACTTTTAAACGTCTGGACCAAATATGCCCATTTCCAATACCAGACTGCTTAAGAAATTGGACAAACATTTTGACTAAAAATTAACATCCTAGCACAACTATTTTGAGCGTGATCGTGATTTCAACAGACAGACAGACGGACACGGCTATATCGGTTTCGCTATTGATAACGATCAGGAATATATATTTTTTTTATGTCCCAGATTTTTTTTCGATGAGTTACAAACGGAATGACAAAATGATATATACCCTCCTGCACAGTGGGATGGAGGGTATAAAAAATATTAAAAAAAAAAAATCATTCCAAATCAAGAAGTTTACAATGAATCCACCATCCTCTACACCGCAAGATGAAGCAATAACAACATCAACAACTATCGAAAACCCAATGAGTCATATACCCAGGCATGATGTTACTGTTTTTGGTGTGTCTACTGATTTGACTGATCTTAATTTACCAACCCATCTGGATATCTTGAGATATTATTTTTACTTGAGCGAACAAAAAAAGTTGTCCTATAAAGCATTCACTATTCAAGTACAAGATAAGTTGATTGGAATTTGGGAAAAACTTGGTATGGAAATAATGCTGAAAAAAAGTGTATGTAATAAATTGAATAGATTGCTTGAAAAATATCAAGAGCAAATCAAGAGAAGAAACAAACCCCAACAATTTACAGAGTATGTAAAATCTCTGGAAACAATTTTTTTCATTGGAACATGTAAATGCGATTTGAAGGCAGTTCCATGTGCATGCGGTTTGGTTCCCGAACGCCTCAAAGAGTTTATGCACGATCAACATAATCAGAGAAGTCTAACAATGGATGGATTTGCGATGGAAATTGAAGAGCAAGGAGCAACGTCTATGTCATCACTGCCAACATACCAAGATCCCGATGATTCAACATACGCACCGGTACAAGAAGATTTGGATATAAGCACAAGTTCACAATACACACAGAGATACGATTGTTTTAACTTTGCCTTGGTATGTGACAGATTTGGCGTGCCTGATAGAGTAGCATCAGCAATGGGAACAGCTCTTTTCCAAGATTTTAAAATGAAAGATATCCATGGCAAACCTCTCATCATGGATAAATCGAAAGTTCGCCGAGAAAAAAAGAAATGCAGACAAGAAGTGCTTCGCAAACGGTTAGATGATACCAATTTGTTAGCATTTTCATTCGATGGCAGAAAAGATGATACTTTAACGAGAGATACAATTGATGAGAAGTATCATACTAGAATGGTAAAAGAACCTCATCTTGTTATTTTGAGAGAACCGAATTCTGAATTGATTGGTTACTTAAGACTGGAACATGAAACCGCTGAATACAAAACAACCAAATTAAATGATTTTTTCAACGATAAAAATATATCACTGGATGCATTAATTGGCATATGCACTGACGGTGAGCCAACAAACACTGGCCCAAACGGTGGAATTATACGACGATTCGAATTGCTGTTAAAAAGACCATTGCATTGGTTCGTTTGCCTTCTACACTTCAACGAACTTCCGTTTCGGCATTTGTTTGAAGCTTTGGATAAATCAACCAGCACTGGACCAAGATCGGCAACCGGAAAATTGAGCCGTCAAATCGAAACTTGTGAAACTCTTCGGGTAAGTTATTGCAATCACTCATTTATTATAATTGTCAACCGTTTTTAATTGTTTTATTTTTATATATTTTCAGATGGTGGACGGCTTTCAGAAAATTGAGTTGAAAAATATGCCCCCTGCTCCAGAAAAAATTGAATTTTCCACCCATTCCAAGTACTTATACGACATGGGCCATGCAATTTCTAGCGGCGTGGTTTCAGTGGATCTGGCAAACATCAAACCAGGGAAAATTGTACATTCTCGGTGGCTCACCAAGGCCGCTAGACTATTACGATTATATGTGACAACGGAAAATCCAGATGCAAATTTAAGAATACTGGTTGAATTTATAATTACATGTTATGTGCCAATGTACTTCAATATCAAGTATTACAGCTCTGTCGTGTACGGTAGTAGATTATTTTTCAAATTCATTAGTTGGTCAAGATTTCTAGAACCTCGTTTACGCAAAATTGTCAATAAAGTAATTACAGATAATTCATATTATGCGCATTCGGAAAATATCTTGTTATCAATGTTGTTTGATGATAGCAAAGAAAAGCGCGACTGTGCTATCAAGATAATTCTACGCTATCGAACCGATGTTGACGACCCAACGGGTCTTAGAGCTTATAAAAAACCAGATATAAACTTTTATTGCACAAGTTACACGGAAATGATCAATATGAATGACATAAATGACGTATTTGAACCACCATTCACGCGAAGCATTCCATACGATACTTTGAAAGAATATTTAAATCAAGATGATCCACCGTTTAATGATCCAAAAATTCCATCACACATACAAGAAACAGAACGACACGTTCAATTGCTAGCTAGCGTTTCCAAACCAGTTATACCGGAAAATGTAGAGGCTGTTATGGCGACGACATTAGAGAGCCGTGCGAAATTGCCCAGACTTGAAAGCAAAAAAGACTTCAAACAGTAATTTTTTCTTTTTTCTTTTCTATTACTAAGTTAAATTAATTTTTTCATTTACATATGTTCTGACTAAATAAATTTCTAAGGAGAAAAAATAAATAAAATAATAAAAATAAATAAAATAAATAAAAAATAATAAAATAAAGTGCCAAAAATGGTGATTTTTTAAAATGTTTGTATGGGGAACCCCCCAGGGGAGTTCCAGGGGGTGTGCCACTGGCATGGGTGGATCGGCCCTCCAAAGTTAGTGGGGGTCGGTCATACATTTGGACTCGATTGGGGCACTCTAAATGGGTCAAAGTGTGATTTTTCAAAACTTGACCCTACGGGACAAAAGTCAACAGTTGGGGGTAGTAGAATTCGTTTTAGAGGTATGGTTCCTTCGGCAAAGTTTCTTATTTTGATCCCTAGAATACGATTTTCCCTGAGCCATGGGCGATTTTTTTGCCTCCCCACAAATCGACCCGGCCTAGCGTTTATATATAATTTAGTATGGCGCTATACATAATAATATAAAACTATATGTGGAGCCATATAAGAAATATTTTATAATTTGTGTTAGTTATGATTATATATTGACGAAAATGAATCCATATATAACTTATATGGTTCCATACATACAATATTTCATGATTTCTTTAATATATAACAATAGCTGTGTTTTCGACTTAACTATATCCGTTAAGTTATAAAAAAATTCAAAGTGCATAAAAACGTGTTTTAGATGTAAACTTAAATATTACTTTTCGTATGCACGTTAACTTTCAACATGGATAATTATCAACGTTGAAAACTCAACGTTTATACATTTTCGCACCTAGCGTAGTTTCTTCGCATTTTAACCTAAAAAGTTTTGCTGACGTACGTTCGATTATTCCGGAACTATCATAAACACTAACTGTTTAAAAAAATTTATACTCCAATCGGTTTAACGTAGCTTTGCTTTAAATGCTTAACGTTGATAGGCATGATCGAAAATACAGCTAATATAACGTTCTTTATAAAATCATCTGTAATTATATATCATCCCACATAAGCAATTTTTTCAAAGTGATTTTATAGTAAAATATACAAGGTCCATATAAAACCGTATTATATTATATGTGGTTCCATGTTAACAATGACTTTGAACTAGTTTTTAGTGTCCGACCGAACAGTTCGGCCGGAAAATATATTTTGTCGGTATTTGGTATTTTCAAGCCTTATGGACAAATTTTGCTTATGAAACAATATTTGTTGGTCCGATTAGAATGCAATTTGAGGGTCAAACTTAAGGAAAAGTCCGAAGTTAAGCAACAAATTCACTGTTCGGTCACCGAAAGTTCGGCCAAATTGATAAAAGTTCGGCGGCCGAACAGTTAGCTTTACAGCTAAACTACGGAGTTTTCCTTAAATTTGACACTGAAAATCGAATTAAATCCGCTCAACAAACAATTTAGCAGTATGAAAATTTCTCCACAATGCTTTCAAATAACAGAAAATCGACTAAATGTCACTTTTTGGCCGAACTGTTCGGTCGGATACTACTAGTTTTAGATTTAATAATTACTAGGGATTGGCGCGTGACTAGATTCGTGAGTCACGTTATTCACACGTGATCGTGAGTAATAATTACTATACGCAAGTGGTTCGTGCTTGAGAGTGAGAATATATAATTCGTACGTAATTCGTGCGTGAGCGTGAGTAAGAATATATAACCTGTGCATGATCCGTGTGTGAGTTTATTTTTTGCATCATATGTTTTTAGCAGTGTTGCCATTTCAGTGCTTTTCGGGTATTTTTTGGTGCTTTTTTCCTTCCCATACCCGGTGATTTTTTACAAATACCCGTTTAAAAAAAGCGGGTATTTACAGTGCTTTTTCGGATTCTGGCAGTGATTTTAGTGCTTTTTGTACAGTTTATATTTTTGGTATTTGTTCTCGTTTTTTTTCAATTTTACTTAAATTTTCTGTCTAAGTTGAAAAAATTATACGAACAATACAAAAAATACATTTTTTTACAATGTTTGTAGTACAATTTTAAAAAGCAACTTCGTTATATTTAAACTTGAAACTTTATAAATATTAATTTGGTGCTTTTTTACCCCTTTTTGCTTATTTTTTGAACCCTTTTTACACAATTTTACAAAGCTAAAATGTGTTTTTAAATTCTTGACTTAAATTTTTCAAAAAATTAATATCGTGCTTTTTTACACCATTTTTGGTAATTTTTTACCCTTTTTACCCGTTTTCACAATGCCCTCGGTGCTTTCCTGCCTTCAAGAGTTGGCAACACTGGTTTTTAGTAATTTTTACTATTTTGCGTGAGAATTTTCTGATAATGAGTAAGTTTTTAATATACGCATGTGTGCGTGAGTAAGAAACGAAATGCTCGTGCGTGAGTTATTTGTTTTTGTTTAGGAGCATGAGTCAAAAGTGGCTTACGCTCCCATAAAATTAACAACACTGAAGCTTTAATACGAAATTCTCTATATTATAACGTACACTTGACTGATTTCTTATACATATCTTGGTTGTATATCATAATCCTATTAACTTTAAAATTTCAGTGTTGTTAACTTTATTTTATAATTACTAACGGTGGGTCTCATACTGTAGGTTTAACTTTAACTTAACTAAAAACAAAAGAAAATGTCAAAAAAATTTACACAAAACAACAACAAATTTTTGGGTTAACTATTAACTAAAGTTTAAACCTGCATTATGAGACCCACCATAAAAACAAAGAGAAATTTGTTCATGTTTAATGCACTGTCATGGTAAATCTGGATTAAAGTAATGGAAGTTTTATCGAAATTATAGGATATACAGCAGACCTGGGGGTTAATCATTACATTTTGTAAATAATTTCACATGCAATTAACAATTACATGTAATTGTAATTGAAAAAAACTCAATTGCAATTACATATTATTTTTAATTGTAATTCAAAAAAGAACAATTACAAGTAATTTGCAATTAAAAATTTTCAATTACACATTACATATGTATGTATAATTGTAATTGAAAAAATGTCAATTACAATGACATTTTTCTGAAAACAACTAATTACAAAAAGCACAAGTTAGGGAACATGACGTATTTTTTTATACTTATCCACGCCTATCCAACCTATCCAGTCAGTTTTTTCTACAAAATTTTAACAAAAAACACTTTTTAATTCTAAATGTAATTGAAATTTGAAATCAATTTCAATTACAATTACTTGTAATTTGTAATTGAAAAATGTCCACTTTTATAACATTTTATATAATTTTATACAAAAAGATATAATTTGATGTAATTGGATGAGGACAAAATTCGGATACAATTGTATCGAACTGTATAAAATTGTATCAAATTGTACCAAATTATATTCAATTGTATACAATTCGATACAATATTATACAATAAGACGTTCTCATTTTTCGGATATAATTATATCTAGTTACATAAAAGATTATATATAATTAAATATAACTTCATATGGCTCCATATCATTTTTTTTACTTGGGATTTTTAATTAAATTAATTAATTAATATTTTAGTATAATAAAATTTATTATGAATTATTTTAAAAAATTAAATTAGTATGAATTATTTTTTTTATTTCCTTAATTCATTCATGCATTTATTATTTCATTTCTTCATTAACTCATGTTCTTAATATACAAAAATAAATTTAAAAATGATAAACTAATTTCTCACAGTGTAAAACACTAATACATTCACATTCTCTCTTTGTGCCGACCACTGTATTAAATGAATATAAAAAAGTTAATAAATAGGAAACGACTTACACATCAACGAATATAAAATATAACCAGAATATATCAAACGCGATCTCCCGGGCCAGCCGCCAAGCCATTTTAAAAATTATAGGCGCAGAGATTTTTTATACAATTAAAATAAAAAAAACCTATCTGAAAAATAAGAAGAATTGTGATCTTGGTAATTATATAAAGTTGGTCACGTGCGACATCGTAAGTTTGAAAAATTTTATGAACATTTTTTTTTTTATTATGTAAATAATTTATTTATCAGAGAAATACATATAATATAGAGATGCAACATCGATAATTTTGTAAACAAACTGTAGATGTCGCTAGCATGTGGGCAATTTTGTCAAAGGCGGATTTTATTTTGGGAAATTTTCTGAAGGGAAGATTTTTTATGTCAAATGAATTTTTACAGAGTTGTTAGGTAAAGGGATTTGGGCCCAAATTAGGGATTTCGACTTCGTTTTGGCGACAGATTAAAAAATTTGTAAATTTTAAACGATTTAGTTTAAGCCCAAAATAAGAAGAATTTTGGTGTAAATTATATGCGTATTATTTCAAATTAAAGTCGAACAAATTATATAATTTCAAAATTTTTACAAAATACTTGGATTATTGAAGAAATGTTCTCCAAATATTTATAAATCTTGAAATAACGTAAAGCAACCAAGCTCAATAATTAATCAAAAATTTTTCTATTTTCCAAATACTGAAATTGTTACATGCAAAGGATTCAGAAAAAATAAATTTTGTGTAGGCTCAAAAAGTACCAGGGGTTTTCATATAACCTCTTATGTACATTCTGAATCGTGTAAACTCGTCTTATGCAAACTTAACGTTCAAAAGAGTTTACGAGCCCTAGAACTTACACCTTACTAGATTTACAAATTTTAGAAAAAAATACTTTTCGTATAATGAGCTTCGTGTGAAAATTGTGTAGAATTTTTTCTCTCCAAAATTTAATATACGACTTTTATTTTGAAACGGTGACATTTCAGCTTAATTGTGATTTGTCTTTCGTATAATAAATTTTTTTTATTTTCACAATTTTAACAAAGATTTGAGGCCTTTAAAGTTCGAGTGAAAACGTATTTCTTCGTAAAATATTCAATTTTATTTAATTTGCTCACTCATTTCTTAATAATTTTAAGAGCGATACTAACTTAGCTCCTTTTTTTTTGAGTTTTTGATTAAATTAAAATGAATTGGGTATAACATTAGGGATTTAAACATTTAAAATGGGAATAAGCTAAAACTGTTTGGGCAACACTGCTCCCCAATAAAATGAAACAGTATTGCCAAAAAAAAAAACAAAACAGCAGTCAGTGCCATCTGTTGCATTTAAAACCGGTGTTGCCATTCATCAGGACCATGAGAGACCCCTATCTTAATACTATACAATACTTTATTCCTACTTCATATTTCTTTTTAGTTTGTTTTTTATTATGTGAAAATAAATATATTGAATACGTCTGTTGATTTAAAAACATTTCTAGTAAGCTTGTTTATATATAATTTCATAAAAAGAGCAACAGAAACAATATAAATTTCATGATGGAAAAAAATGTCCCGTGCGACATGTCCCGTGCGAAAGTGAATAAAATTAAATTTAAAAAAACAATATGAATCGTTTTTGGGTAAAATCAAAACCATTTTAAAAAGACATCAATGAACAACATTGTAAAATTAGTCACATTGAAATATTGCCTCAGGTTTCGCTGAAATCGGCATTTTAATTATTAGCCGCGAAAACCACTTCTGTTTTTGTCCAGTGCGAATGCCTTGGTTTTTTGCAATTATCTTGAAAACGAAAAATTGCCCAAAGTCAACCTTAGCACCAATTATAAGGCTAATTAAGAGCAATAAGTAAAGCCTATTGTCAAAATAAAAATACGTTTTATTTTGACTTTTTTTCACTTTAAATGTGTTCGACGGTCACGCTCGACATAATGGAAATGCCCATATGCAACAAGTTGTTGTACCCGGGTAAAAATCTTAATATGGTGTCATACATAAGTATATCTTTTTTGATAAATCCCCATATACAACGACATACAACTTGATCCGAAAAATGGGTCATCTACATGTGTCTAATTATATCAAATTAAATAGAATTTGATACAGTTTGATCCGAGATTTGTCCATATCCAGGACATCAAATTATATCTAATTTGATATAAAAATATCTGATTTTATAAAATTTTGTCTGATAGTAGGCATACTTTTTATGCATACCAGCTATTAAATTGACATTGAAATGTCTATGGTTTTAACACCCAAAGAAGACCCAAATTTTAAAACATAAAATAAAAATTTATTTGAATACTTTTGTCTTCTAAATCGTACGCATCATTTTTTAATATGATTTTACATGCAAAAACATCACGTGAAAATTATTTGGCTAGGGAGTAATTAACTCTGAATTTGCAGATAACTAATTTTGATGTTATATTAAATTAAATTATATTTTTAGTACGACGACACATACAGTGTTATAAAACTTAGTATCAAATCATATATAATCATATCGATCACTACATATAATTTTATTAGTTTTATATGGCTTATGTAGTTATATATGGAGTCAGATTTGGGGATATGTAATAATATCAATTACCTTACAAAAAATTCGTTGAAAAAATAATATCAGATGTAGTTGTAGATAATGAAATGTGTCTTAATGTGACTCCATTCATTGTCAGATGTAGCCCAATCACATGATATATGACAATATATAACTATTTTTACTCGGGTAAGGCATATTCTGAACCAGGTAATAATGGATTTGTTTGGAATCTAAGAAGTTTTTAATGCGGAAGTTAAAAAAAGAACTAATTCAAAATCTAATATTTTTTAAGTAAAACTTCCTGAAGTCATCAAAAAAATGTCTATAGGACAAATTACTCAAAATATTATTAGTGTTTGAATTGTTAAATTGTTTTTTATTTGTTGAAAAATATTTCCGAATATACAAAAATGTTGAAATAAAAAAAAAAGACAAAAAATTTACGGAATCTGAGCTTTTTTTATTGGTGCAGTCTGAAGAATTTTGAAATTATTCCACAACAAATAACCATTTTAGTAAGCAAATAGCCTTATAAGTGAGGTTTGTATTTTATTAGGCGCCCAATCCCGGGTCAAAGGGTTAAAATGGTGGGGTAAAAACTTGCCAAATGCACAAACATTTAGCCCTTTGACGACCGAACATAAACTGCTGAAAAATTTGTATTTTTTTTGCGGATTCGTGATAATCGACCCAACATTTCTAAACAAAAGTGTCGTCAAAAATATTTTGTATGAACTCCTTCATCGAAAAAATCCATGGGACATATATATCCCATTGGTCGTC
This sequence comes from Leucophora obtusa, assembly GCA_949987735.1. NCBI lineage: Eukaryota > Metazoa > Arthropoda > Insecta > Diptera > Anthomyiidae > Leucophora > Leucophora obtusa. The sequence goes on from OX465300.1 coordinate 14,433,377, forward strand.
AACGGTAAAAATTTGTGAACAACTAACTTACTCTGCTCGTATCGAGTATAATGTATTTTGTTATAGTTTTTGAAGAAATAGTTGCATTTTTGGTTTTGTTGTTGTTGTAAATTTTTACGTAGAGTGCCGATAACTAGCTTTTTTGTTTTTCTTATCATGCGAAGTAGTTTGCATATCGTGTTTTGTGCCTAAAGTCGAGTGTTCTAACGTTTTTTCAAAATAATTATGCTCATTTGGAAAAATCGATTAATAAGTGAAAGAAGAAACCACGTTTATTAAAAATTCGTACTCAATTTTTCATGATCACTTTAGTAGTCCTTCAAAAAGGACTTTAAATTTTCAGCGCATGGTTTTTTGCAAACTCTATTTTAAGGATATTTTGTACATTCCATGATGCTGATGTGGGGATCAAATGAAAGAGGAGAATTTCTACATTTTAAAAACAGCTTTTCAATTTTTTCTACTAAAAATATTAAAAAATATTTTCCTTGTCATTTTTTTGTCAAAATTTATATTATCACTGAACTGGGGAGACTATTCTTTCTTGTTTTATGCCCATTTTGGAGAGAAGTGAAAAAAAAATATATATTGACATTTCAGTATGCATTAATATTTCGAAGTCCTTTAAAAAGGACATCTGACGTGATGGATGTGCAGTTTATCTATAAATGGTGTTGTTATGTTTTACAGCAATATTACCATAAAACAAGAGGTATTTTGTTTTTGACTTTCGAAAAATCACTTATATTTTTTGTTAAATTAACTTTAGCACATTGGTATATTACCCATTATAATGAAGGCAAAATACGTATCCCATTTGGTAATATTTTACTTTCATATTAGGTATTTTGTATTGCGAAAAGACTCGAAAATATTACTTTTTTTATTTTATTAAATCTCAATTTATTTCTTAAAAAATGCACGACAGTTTTACAAACAATTTACTTATGCAAATTACATATATAATTTCTAAACATTACATTAGCGGTTTTCTATAATAAAGTAAGATTTTTTTGTGTTAATAATACTCAAAATTTTATAATTTTTCTAGAAGAAAAAGTAGCTGGAACATGTGAATTTTCAATAGAAAAGTCCTAGGAATCTTAAGGGTTTTCTGAAGGAAAACATCGCCATTTTCTATAGAAGTCCAAAGAATCTGGATTTTTCTATGGGAAAAATATTCAGAATCCAAGGACTTTTTTTGCAAGAAAAGATCTTCAGAATCTTAGAGCTCTTCTAAAGGAAGAAGTCCTCAGAATATGGGGGTTTTTCTGTAAGAGAAAGTCCTTAAAAGCTGATGGTTTTTGGGAAAAAGTCCTCAGAATCTAAGGGGCTTTGAATAGGAAAAGGTACTTAAATTCAGACAGGTTTTCTGTGAAAAAAGTTACCAGAATCTGACCCCGCATTCATAAAGAAAAGTTAGTAGCTCCTTATACATCGCATACAACGAGCTGTTAACTAGAATGTTTTTAGGCCTAGCAGCTTGTTAGAATAGAGAATAGAGTACACTTTCACCGAAATCCCGAGATTTCAATATTCACCTCTCTGAAAAGACAATGAAGGAAAGCATATAAGCACACACAGTTGGCTCTTATAAATGCATTCTCTAAAAATTTAACGCCTATAAGCTTTTCTTCATTGTTTTTTGCAATCCCGAGATTTCGATGCAAGTGTAAACGCAACATTATTCATAATGATTTCTTAGCACAATGATTAAGAGCAACCCTGTGTTTGAAAATATAAGGCTTTTTCATTATTGTGAATGGAATATTTTTTGTTTTTTGACGTTTAATAACAGAAGATTGGAAGGAATTGAGCAACAATAAATAATGAGTTTAACAACAGATTATGAATAAAATTCATGTTAACTCTATGCTAAGTTTTCATTATGATTACCGCTGTATATGTTTTTCAATAGGAAAAAAGACCTCAGAATCCAAGGGCTTTGCTATAGGAAGAAGTCCTTAGAACCTTTGGAGTTTTCTATTTGAGAAAGTCCTTAGAAGAACTTTCATAAAAACATTAAAACCCTTAGGTTATGCGGATTTTTTCGTAGAGAAAACGCTTCGAGAGTTTTTGTTGAAAAACTCTTAAATTAGGAGTCTTTTTCCTTCCATTGTGTATTAAAAAAACTGACTATTTTAAAATATCTTCATAGAAAAAATAAGATTCTGGGAAGTTTTCCAATCAGATTCTGAGTATTTTTCTGAAGAAAACCATCAGATACCAATATTTTTCTATAGGATTGTATATAATACTTAATAAATAAATGGTGGTTGGCTAAAATAAAATAATACTCCTGGAAATTAAAATAATACTCCAATAACTCCTAGAGGTTTTGATAAATAAATGCCTTTATTTTTTAATATATTCCAATGAAAATTCTCAGTTTCAACCTTTTTTTCATAATGCCGACGTCCTACATGATAATGAAGAATTAATTTAATAATTACACACATTTTCATCAAACCAATTTACCTTAAATTTTATTTAATCGCAAACAAATTCATCGTATCTCAACTATTTTCGCAAAACCCATTTCAATTAATTTATATCCCGCAATTAATGATGGCCAGGTTTCTTTAATTGTATGGGATTCGGCTAAAAAGTTTTAATGAAGACATTTAAAAAAGATTGCGATTATGTTTTACAAAAATATAAATATTAGATGACACTGAAATAAACAAATAGAACAAAGTCAAAATTTCGAAGCATTACCTTTTCTCTATAGAAGAATTTACATTGCCAATAGGCAAAAGATTTTTCTATAGGCATAGGTAATATGACGAGTTTTATAAAGATTGCGATTATGTTTTACAAAAATATAAATATTAGATGACACTGAAATAAACAAATAGAACAAAGTCAAAATTTCGAAGCATTACCTTTTCTCTATAGAAGAATTTACATTGCCAATAGGCAAAAGATTTTTCTATAGGCATAGGTAATATGACGAGTTTTATTAATTTAATACAAAAAGAGCCTACCTATGCCAACCAATGCAATATACCCTCTAATATTTTTTTGTGTGTACAACTGCAAGAAGAAAAGAAATAATCATCGTCGATTTTATGCAGCAGATGATGAAGTTATAGAATTGCTTAACGCATATGAAAATGATGAAACCCACTAATTAACATCACCAGTATACTCTGTGCCTCTTGGTTGTTATGGTTCGGCCATGATTTGAAGAAAATTGGATTTCACAAAGAATGTTCAGCAACCAAGCCATCATGATCCATCACGATCGATCGAGCATTTAGAATTCAACCAATTTAGAATAATTACAATTCGTCATTTGGAAGAGCTATGAGTGAAACCAAACGAAAGTCAATCGATATATCGTCACCTGACTTAGAGAAGGGCGTAACAACAGTTTTTATCTTTTTAGAGGATAACCCAAAAACATTGTAGAATTACACATATTTTGGAATTAAAGGATATATTTCTACTCTTGACTATATATTTATTTCTGTATATAAGTTTAAAATTTTGTAGGGACATGTATTTAGTATAGTGCATCATAATCAATCAAAACCTTGATTTTTATTTTTTTGTTGTTACGCCCTTCTGCATTGTAGGCAACGATATATGTATATTTAAAACAAATTTATTTTTCCTAAGTCTTTTTTATGTTTGGTTGAATGGAGAGTTTAATTAATTTTATTAATTTTTTTTTTAATTTAATGAAAAAAATAAAACTATAAAACTTCTTCTTTGTTTACCTTTGACGACCAATGGGACACATATGTTCCATGCTGAATTTGTGCCCTGTAGGCAAGAAAACAAAACTATTCCCAATGTTTTGGTATTTCTGAAAACAGGAAGCACAGGTCCATGCCATATCAAAATTTTGGTCTTGCAAAGCCAATAACATCTGAATAAATGACATCCAAAAAAGATGAACAAAAAAACTTATTTTTCAGAAGTTGGGGTCTATTAATTGGGCGCTAAGAACATATGGGGCCAATTATTTGGTATAATCTGAAAGAAAAAACTCTCCGCTATTAACACAAGTCAGCTTAAAAACAATCGGTTGGAAAATGTGGAAAATATAACAAAAAATAAAAATGGGACATATATCAACCATTGGTCGTCAAAGGGTTAAAGTACTCCAAAAAAGAAAAAAAATTGAAGGTCACGTAATTAAAATATTGAAAATATATGTAGATGCAAAAAGCGATCCTTTAAAACTCATCTTAAATCCCAAAAAGCCCAAAAACCCCCTATCCCAGCAAAAATAAATGGAACGACTTCTAAATGAATCACTTCCTTCATTACATCACAAAGAATTACTCCCTTAGGAATGGGTTTTAAACAACATCTAATGCTGCAATAAATATATGCTAGTCAGAAGTTCTTTTTCATGGGTGATAAGAAGTTAATATTTTGTATGGGGGTTGCATAGGAACGTGCTGGCACAGAAATCAGGGGCTTGCGGGTTCGAATCCCAACAGGTCGAAAAAATGTTTTTGGAATTTTTTTACACAATTAATAACTTTTGTAAATTTCAATGTAAAATTTTTATTTTTTTCTATTTTGTACAGTCAAAAATTAATTTTTGAAATGATTTAAATTTTTTTTTTAATTTTCAATTAAATTTTATGGAAATATAAAAGTTCTAAATAAATATGTAATTCTTCAAATATTTTTTGTTAAAATACGAAAAAGGTAAATATTAGAATTTTGATTGTATTTAAAAAATTGTAATTTAAAAAATCCATTTTGATAAAATTTTTACTAAATATATTTAGAAACTAAATACCCAGCAAAACCTTGGTAATATGTTGGTATTACAGAACACATTACCTGGTAATACCATACCCCTTACCATTGCATTATTTCATAACTAAAATGTAATGTCTTACGTATAATGTGCTGCATAACTACTGGGTAGTAATAGCAACTTATTACCAATGATATATTTAAACACCTCAAAGAAAAGAGTTACTTGTAATACACAACATGAGTTCTAAATAATAGCAGCGACTTATTACAGATGGGATATTTTAAAACCGTAAAATAAGGAGTTACTTTTAATGTGATACGTGATCACTTAATAGAAATAGCCACTTATTACCGATGGTGTATTCAAATACCTCTAAATAAGGAGTTATTTGTAATGCGATACATGAGTGTTATTTTCTATTTAAAATATTCGATACAAATAATTTATATGTTTTATACATATTGACTGAAATATCTTTTATGTTTTTTGTTAACTTTATATTAATCTGAGTAAATATTAATTAAATATGAATATGCTTCGTTTTAGCATTTATAAAAAACCAACACGATAACGTCTTATTTTAATTTTTTTTGTAAGAAGTATATAATGTCTTATTTCAGACCTGTTTGTAACACATTTTTTTGGCCTTACTTTAAGCTGTTATGTAAGTAGTATTGTGCTCAGTATCGGTTATGTAAGTGGTTACGTAACTCCTTACATGTAACATTAAAGTAACATGTTCTTATGTTGTTACCTAGCCCTCTTTTGGAAAGTACATACCTCCAATGACATGCCCTTGTTAAAATAATAGCTGTTGGAATAGCAAAGTAAGAGGTTACATACCTTAATTTCTTCTTACAAACCTTATTACCAGGTAATAGAAAGTTTTGCTGGGTATAACAGAAAAAGAAAAATCCTGTAAACATTTTAGTTAGAACTAGTAAAAATAAGTTAAAAATTTCCTTGCAGAAAAAACTATTTTCTATCTACTAATATGCTGCAAAATTTTTTCCGGATTTTATCAAGGTAATTCGTATTAAAAGTTAACTTCAATGTAACCAAAATTTTGTAAATTTAACAGTTTTATTTTTCTTTCTTATCTTACTAGTATTAAGCAAAACACAATCTGCTCATATCAGCAGTTTTGTGCAAGGTCATTTTTAATTACATAATTTTTAGTAGCTTTTTATCTTATTTTTACAGTTTATTTCTTTCTATGAGTGTATTATTTGTATAAAAAAAACACTTTAAAAATAACAACTTTATATATTTTCCAATATGTTATATATTTTTGTTAATAAAAATAGAAAGAATTAAAGATAATAATTTACTGAACAAGACTGCTAAAAGTCAGCTATCAGTTATAACAAGCCATATCTTAGGGGGTAGAGCGTCTGCTTGAAATGCCAACGAGTGTGGGTTCAAACCCCACACGATGCATGATGTTTTTTTTATTTTTTAATTAAATTAAAATAAAAACAAGTGAAAATCAACTTCCTTTTCATTGGTTCAAATATACATAATTTGTTTCAAAAAAGAACAACTTCCCTCCTATGACAAGCCAATGTTAAATTCATCAGTGAAAACCACAAATTATCACAACTCCCTATTCATCTATTGTTGTGTTTTTACTACTTCTTTTTCCTCACTTTTTTTCCTGGGATATAGCTTAGATCAAATGACGTAAAAAATATTTAAATTTGGTTGCAGAAACCCATAAAAAACCTTCCAAAATTAAAGGATTTGAAAAGTAGCATAATCATTATTCGGAATTCACCTTCTTTATGTTTTTGTGACTAAATTTAATTTTGGCACAATTGGAGATGTTTTGGCACTTTTTTGACTCCAATTTAGCACGAAACACAAATTCTCAAACACCATCACTGGTAAGTGATATAAAGGTAGGGTTGCCAGACGGTCTGGAATGACCTGGATTGTCCAGTTATTTTGGGTGTTGTCCAGTTACCAGCTAAAATACAATATGTCCAGTTAATAAATACCCAATCAGAAATTGCCAGCGGTACAAAAAATCAAGCACTGGCATACCACTGGGTAACCATGGTGTTGAAAATAAATGACTGGGATAATACTCATTTGGGACGCTTTGCAAGCGCTTGCAAAAAGCATTTTTCCAGAATTGGCTTAGAGTGACATGCCAAGGTTTGCAACCAGTGGTTATCAAGCGCTACCTAGCCAATGCTACCAGGCGTACGAAAATCAATTCACTGGTAGACCAATGATTTTATAAAAATGCTGACGCTTCGTTAAAAATGTTTGTAGTCAGATTAATTAAAATTTTTTTTTTGTTTTATAAAATCAATTTTTTTGTTTGTGGAAAAGCTCCTTTAAGACCTACTTTTTTTGCCCTTCCTACACTGGCATACTAGTTACAAAAAATTGTTTGCCAGTACTAGCATTTTGGCACAGCCAGTAGTTGTCCAGCTATTATCACTCATTTATGTGTTAAGCCATCAAATATTATATTTTTCGTTAGCTCAGTGGGTAGAGCAATCGTCTGCCAATCTGACGGCCTGAGTTCAAATTACGGCAGGACCAAACAAAATACATATGAACTTTTTTTAAATTTTATTTTGGAAAATATATTTCCAGACCACCTATTTATTAGTTTTGCCAGCGTTTTGCTAACATTTAAAAATTTTGTTCCTCCAGTGCTTTTCCGGCGCTTTTTTGAACAGCCGGTCCTTTTGTCTAATGATGTTATCATTTTGGCAATGGGAAAGCACTTTTTGCCAGTACTTCTACCACCTGTTAAAGCTTTGCCACCGCTTTCCTGTTTGTATTTTTCTGACTGGGTATGTGTTTAGCTATCAAATATTATATGTCTCGTTAGCTCAGTGGGTAGAGCATCGTCTGCCAATCTGACGTCCTGTGTTTAAATCCCGGCAGGACCAAAAAAATGCATATGAATTTTTTTTAAATTTTATATTGGAAAATATATTTCCAGACCACCTATTTATTAGTTTTGCCAGCGTTTTGCCAACGTTCAAAAACTTTGTTTCTCCAGTGCTTTTCCGGCGCTTTTTGAACAGCTTTGTCTAATGATGTTATCATTTTGAGAATGGGAAAGCACTTTTTGACAGTACTTGTACCACCTGTTAAAGTGCTTTGCCATCGCTTTCCCGTTTGTATTTTTCTAAAAGGTTAATTTCTTTAATTATAAATAATAATTATTGTATGAATTTTATTTTTTTATTAATTAAATAAGTATGTTGTGCAGAAAAAAATTGTATACTAAATATAAAGAAAAAGTATTTTTTGTACTTATTAGGAATGCCAAACGGAAAATCCCGAATCCCGGGATTTTCGGGATTGGAAAAATCCCGAGATTTTCTTATTTATTAATATTAATATGAACGCAAATAAACAAAGTGAGCAATTTTAGTTTACCAACGTTTTTCCTTGAATTTTCTCATATTTACAAGAAATTTATGCCCAGATATTGGCAAAATTAGAAATTAAGTAGATTATTCGAGTAAAATATGCAAATACTTTGCAAAAAAATTTTATAATTTGGTAAACATTATTAAGTTTTCTTACGAAAAATCAAGTTTGTTTGTTATTTTACCAGATTATTCTTCCAAGCGAAATTCGATTTCTGAAACCTAATTTTGGCTAGGACTGTAAGTTTGACTTCTTCCATGAAAATATTTGATAACGATAACGAAATAACTTTGTTGTTGTAATTACACGATTCAGTGGGCAAGGTTGTCGCAACGAATCTGTTTTAAAATCTGCTTACAAAATACTGAGCCCAAGTGTACTTAAGTGCAGGCCTTCATATATTATCCCAGTCAGAAAAATATAAAGGGAAAAGGTACTTTAACAGGTGGTACAAGTACTGGCAAAAATTGCTTTTCCATTCCCAAAATGATAACGTCATTAGACAAAAGGACCGGCTGTTCAAAAAGCGCCGGAAAAGTACTGCAGAAACAAAATTTTTAACTTTGGCAAAACGCTGGAAAATCAATAAATAGGTGGTCTGGAATTATATTTTCCAAAATAAAATATAAAAAAAGTTCAAATGTACATTTTTTCGTCCTGACGTGATATGAACCCAGGCTGTTTTTTTATAAACCACCGAAATTTTTGTAAAACAAATACTGGCTAAACGCTTTTTGCAAATGCTGGCAAAGCGTCCCAAATAAGTTTGCTACCAGTCATTTATTTTTACCAGCTCGGTTACCCAGTGGTATTTAGGTACTTGATTTTTTGTACCACTGGCAATATCTGATTGGGATGTTTCAATATTCATAAAATGTACCAAATTATTAATTAACAACTATTAAATAATTATCAAACGCTTTATTCTATAAAAAAATTAGTTACATAATATTAAAATTTTTATAAAGAAAGTACTACTCTAGAACTTACACAATTATGTTTTCAAATGTATAATCAGTTATATTTGTTTCCTACACTGATTAAGTAGTACCTTCATTTTGTACATCACTGACAATTTATAAAAAAAACTCTTTAAAAAGTATCAACACTAGTATTTTTTGCCTATTGTCTAGTTGGGTTCAACACTAATAATTTAACAACTTTAAACAGCTGATTGGAAACAAGTGAACATTTTTATTAATATAACTGTGTTCCTTTACTTTTTGGGTAAGGTTCGGTAAAATGAGAGTAAGCAGAAAATCCTCTCACCAAATGACAAATTTACCCAATAGTACGGGAACGCAAAGAATATTGTGAAATTTTAAGTTTAATTTTTTAATTTATTTTCAGAATCGTTTTTTGTTTATCTTTGCAACAGCTCTTCGTTTTCAAAGTTGGTTAAGTTTTGGTAAAAAGAGAAATACAAATACATTCTCATGAGCGCTCTCATTTACCCAATTTTCGAGTACGGGAACACGTTTGGGTAAATTTCGGTAACTTTGGGTATGTGCGGGAACGCACTTTATATATGTACCTAATATGACTGAAGACTGAATTTTAATTGTTACCTTTCCTTGTTTTTTGTGTTATTTTTTTTTTATTTAAAAAAATATATATACAGTAGAGTTGTGAAATTTCGATACTTTTTGAGTACTCAATACTACTCAATACTTTTCAATTGAGTACTCGATACTACTCAATACTTTTAACGGTTTTTTTGAATTTAAAAATAAAAATGTTATGAATTCGTATTTATTAGGAAAAATAATAACAATTCAAATACACGTGTTAAATAACTATTGTTACTTACATTTTAATTAATTTAAAACATTTTAAATAAATTAATTAAAAAATTATTCCCAAAAAGTTGTTACAAATTTCTTTGCTTCACAAATAGAGTTGTATTTTCAGAGTTGTATTTTTAGAGAACTTTTTTTATAGTTGTATTTTCATACGAAAAATACACATTTCTACGGAAAATTGCATCTTTAAAAGTATTGAGTAGTACCGTTTTAGTATTGAGTACTCAAAAAAACAGCCAGTATTGAGTAGTCAGTACCGGAATACTCAATACTTTTACAACTCTAATATACAGTGCACAAAGAAAAGAGTTGGACACATTATATATTAAAATAAAATGAGCTGTAATTTACAAAAATACAAAAAACGAAAGAACGGACCTGAAATTTACGAAAATGGGTCAAAGATTTTCGAAAACTCTAAAAAATATTAGTTTCTTTCCTCATATGTCGTTAGTTAATTAAGATAATACTACAGAATTATTTTATTTTTATTAAAAAATGTACAGACGAAATTAAAAATGCCACTTAACCTTTTTCAGCCCAGCATTAATTATTATATATTTTTAAAAACTGGCATCTTTAATTGAGTTTGTAGCTTTAATTGTATGATATAGCGATAAGACTTAAATTAATTGACCTATAATAGCAGATTTTAATGATATATCTATGGCCAAAATCTCTTTAGTACAAAAAAGTTATCCTCAAAAAACTAAGCGAAAATTCTCAAAATTTGAGTATTTTATTTCTTTTGTGACTTTTGTATCACTTACTATAAAATATATTTTATTTAAGATGAATGGGGGAAATGTTTTAGTTGATCTGTTATTTATTTATCTACACTCAACCAAAAAATTCTGTAATGGCTACTGAAAATGTTGCTGTTATTACGGGAAATTTAACTGTTTTGAGCCCAGCGGTATTTTTTCGCTAATTTTAGCAACACATGCCTGCTGATCTGTAGTACAACAAAATTATTAGTCGCTACTAAATTTTAGCAAAATTGTTGTAAACTGAAATTCAAAATCGATTTGCTAAAATCAGCTAAACTAACTAAATATCATAATTTTAGTACAATGAAATTAGTATAAATACTTAGTTGCAGCTACTAAATTTCAGTAAATTGTAAACTGTAATTTAAAATCAATCTGCTGAAATGAAAGTGTACTAAAAAATGAAAAACACTGTAAAATCTAAAAAATATTTATAAAAGAAAACTTTTTTTTTCGATTGTAACAAGCGTATAATTACTTCATCGTACTTGAAAATTGGAGTCAAAATAGCAAATGGTTCTCCAGTTATTACCTTTTTATGCATTGGAGATACAATAAAATTTTTTGAGTCTTATTTCCAAACTAAAAATATATCTATAGTAACAAATATAAACTAATAAGAATTGTAAAAAATAAAAAAAAAATTTAAATTAGTATATTTTTCTGCTAAATATAGCACTATACTTAGTAAAAAATCCGTAATTTGTTATTAGAGAATAGCAAAAATGATTACTAAAAAAATTGTACTAGAAATCAGTGTAAATATAGTAAAGTGCGATTGGAAACTGTTTACAAATTTTTTTACTAACTTTTTATCTGAGTGTAATGTCACCTTTAAATAGAGTTTGCTAAAAACCGAAAAATTTGGAAACCGCGGTTTCGGGTTTTCAAAATTAAAAAAACCGCGGTTTCGGTTTTAAAATAATTAAATATAACAATATTCTAACTAACTATATGATAATTAAATATGCATAAAAATTAAATAGTTTAATACCCAACAAACCAAACGATATCGTTTCGAATTCGTGACGATAAGTTTGTCCTAATGATAACATTAACGATTCATATTGTGATAGGTACTGTGAATAAAAATGTACATTAATTGATATCGTTTTTTCATGAAATAACGATATCATCATGATATCGAAAATATCATGCAGCGCGATAATATTTTCGTCATATTTAAAAAATTTTGTCGTTATTTTATCACTATTCCATGAAAATATGATATCATTAACTATATTGAAATAAACAAATATACATGATATCTAAACGAAAAATTATGATATCATTACGAGCGCATATTTTTGTATCATAAACGATAGCAATTATGATACTTAATATGAAATCGTTAATGATACATTATCGTTTTATGGTTTATTGGGTACGTCCAAGATATCTTTAAAAATTCGATTGAATTTGTCACTCGAATATTTAAAGGCAATACCGCCATTTCGAAACCTTTCCGGGAGAAGAAATAAACGGGGAAACCCGTTATAAATTAATTTTCTTTTTTCGGCTATTAAAGCTGTATTTTAAAGAGTTTAAATTTTAACAATTTGTTTAAAACAATATAAAGTTAAAATTTTATAAATTTCGCGGAATACGAAATAAGGCTTTTTGAAAAATACGCGGTGAAAATCGTAACTGAATATGTGAAACTCATCTCTTAAACCACTTGACTTTTTGGTGCAATTTTTTTCTAAAATTATAAGTCTATTATAAATCTTTAAAGCGACTTTTAATTAATTAATTTTAGAATTAAGTACAAAATTTTGTCAAATAGGAGCTGAGACTTTTCGAAATTCAAGATTCAATAATATGCAATTTAGTTGTTTATATTAATTGTTTAAAGTATTTGTTAAAAACCGACTTATTTTTGTCGGTTTTCGGTTTCGGTTTTGAGGCTTGGAAAACCGCGGTTTCGGTTTCGATTAAAACCGAACAGCAAACTCTACCTTTAAAGACCCTGGTTGGCAGATTACACTGACATACAAATCATTAATATTGGACCAAAAACGTAATTACAGCGATTTTTCATATTTTTCAATATAACAACCCTACTAAAAAAAATTATATGTCTTTTGATATTATATATAATAATATCCGAAAAATGAGAACATCTAATTGTATCAAATTAGATCGTATTATGATCATATTAGATCTAATTTGACAAAATTAGATCTAATTTGATGGAATAAGATATGGTTTGATACAATTTTATCCGGATTTTGTCTTCATCCAAATGTATCAAATATAATATAATCATATCCAACAAGATATAATGGTATATAATTCGATACAATTATGCATAATTATATGAGGCATATGTATATATATCGGTCTATATATAATTGGATATTGTAATAAGTTGCGCTATATATTGTGCAATACATAACAAGATATAGTTATATATTTAGGATATAATTTCTTAAAATTTTATATAATTATATCTTGGTATATATGTTCCAATACATAATTATACAAACTTTTATGTGATAATATATGACTATATCAAAACTTTTTTACTTGGGAATCTATTTGTATTACATACATTAGAGTTTGTAGTGGCAGAAGTCGGACACTCGTTTCTGCCAACACCCTGGCTAGATTTCATCGATTAAATTAATTAAAATGAATTGAATAAAACTGAATTGAATAGAATTGAATAGCATTGAATTTAATAGAATTTAATTGAATTGCATAGAATTGAACGGAATTGAATTGAATTACTTTAGTATTACTCTTACCAAGATGAATAGAAATAAATAGAACATGGAAGAAAGCTATCATTTAGTTTGTACGAGTCACCCTAATGTTAAGTAAATACCATAAGCCGCGACTCAGAGGGTATATAAAGCGCAGCATCGAAGAAATCTGGATCAGTTGCTGGCAGCCGCCAACGCGTGCACAACTAACAAGGTACATCTCACTAATTATCCTTTTTTATTCTAGCTCTTGAAGACGCATCCTGCCTGTATCCTTTGAGGTCCTGCCAAGATCCTTCGAGGTCCTGCACACATCCTTTGAGGTCCTGCGAAGATCCTTTGAGGTCCTACACACATCCTTCGAGGTCCTGCGAAGATCCTTTGAGGTCCTGCGAAGATCCTTTGAGGTCCTGCGAAGATCCTTTTAGGTCCTGCGAAGATCCTTTGAGGTCCTGCGAAGATCCTTTGAGGTCCTGCGAAGATCCTTTGAGGTCCTGCGAAGATCCTTTGAGGTCCTGTGAAGATCATTTGAGGTCCTGCACACATCCTTCAAGGTCCTGCGAAGATCCTTTGAGGTCCTGCGAAGATCCTTTGAGGTCCTGTGAAGATCATTTGAGGTCCTGCACACATCCTTCGAGGTCCTGCACACATCCTTTGAGGTCCTGGGAAGATCCTTTGAGGTCCTGCGAAGATCCTTTGAGGTCCTCCGAAGATCCTTTGAGGTCCTGTGAAGATCATTTGAGGTCCTGCACACATCCTTCGAGGTCCTGCACACATCCTTCGAGGTCCTGCGAAGATCCTTTGAGGTCCTGCGAAGATCCTTTGAGGTCCTGCGAAGATCCTTTTAGGTCCTGCGAAGATCCTTTGAGGTCCTGTGAAGATCCTTTGAGGTCCTGTAAAGATCATTTGAGGTCCTGCCACATCCTTCGTGGTCCTGCAAAGCGTCGAGTGTGTGCCGAGCGTTGGTCACCTCCTTTTTCTGCGTCGAGTGTGTGTCGAGCGTTGATCACCTCTTTTTCAGCGTCGAGTATGTGCCGAGTGTTGGTCACCTCCTTTTTCTGCGTCGAGTGTGTGTCGAGCGTTGATCACCTCTTTTTCAGCGTCGAGTGTGTGCCGAGCGGTGGTCACCTCCTTTTTCTGCGTCGAGTGTGTGTCGAGCGTTGATCACCTCTTTTTCAGCGTCGAGTGTGTGCCGAGCGTTGGTCACCTCCTTTTTCTGCGTCGAGTGTGTGTCGAGCGTTGATCACCTCTTTTTCAGCGTCGAGTGTGTGCCGAGCGTTGGTCACCTCCTTTTTCTGCGTCGAGTGTGTGTCGAGCGTTGATCACCTCATTTTCAGCGTCGAGTGTGTGCCGAGCGTTGGTCACCTCCTTTTTCTGCGTCGAGTGTGTGTCGAGCATTGATCACCTCTTTTTCAGCGTCGAGTGTGTGCCGAGCGTTGGTTACCTCCTTTTTCTGCGTCGAGTGTGTGTCGAGCGTCGATCACCTCCTTTTCAGCGTCGAGTGTGTGTCGAGCGTTGATCACCTCTTTTTAGCGTCGAGTGTGTGTCGAGCGTTGATCACCTCTTTTCCAGCGTCGAGTGTGTGCCGAGCGATGGTCACCTCCTTTCTCAACGTCGAGCGTCGATCACCTCCTTTTCAGCGTCGAGTGTGTGCCGAGCGTTGGTCACCTCCTTTCTCAGCGTCGAGTGTGTGTCGAGCGTTGACCACCTCCCTTTCAGTGTCGAGTGTGTGCCGAGCGTTGGTCACCTCCTTTCTCCGCGTCGAGTGTGTGTCGAGCGTCGATCACCTCCTTTTCAGCGTCGAGTGTGTGCCGAGCGTTGGTCACCTCCCGATAGAACCCGACCAACAGACCCCGTGAGCGAAACTAGGTTGTCCGTCTCCCTCTGAGGCCTTCTTTTCTTTTCGTCCCGTTAGTCCTAAGTGTTTTGTTTGTAGATATAAGCCAATAAATTGAAATTTATAACGTTTAAGACCACGCCTTTCACTCTCTGTCACTAGATCAAACAAATTTCTGTGACGATCCCTACCCCCGCGAGCTTACCCCAGCTAACGGAGGAAACTCGTCGTTACAAGCATGTATGGAGGAAAATAAAGTTTGAGTTTTTTACCGGGCTACCCCCTGGAAATGTTTATTTGGGTGTAAAACTACGTCCCCCAAAAAATTAGGATAATCGGACATCGGGAAGACGTGCTGAATCGGCCCTGAAGTTTGAAACACGGATTACAAGGGGAAAATATGACTTTTTGTGCATTTTCTCGAAAACATTGATATGTTAAAACTAATTCGAATTAAAAATACTAAAGAACGTGAATTGTAGTTGTAATAAAGCAATAAAAACTTAAATCGGTAAAAATCAGCCGAGTTATAACAATTTCTCCAGGCAACTGATGTGTCGCCTTGTCACTTAATCAAGAAATTCTAATATTTATTGAAATAATCCACTACAGAAACATTTTTTTATTCTATAAGTTCCAGGAACTCAGATAAGAATTATTTTTTTATATTGCGTTTTGGTAACTCGTTTTAAATTAGTGCCAAATAGGTCGGAATTCTTAAACACTGTTTTCAGATCTACAATTTTAAATTTTTTAAAATTTTTTTTTAAAGAAATTTAAAAAAATCAACGATTGGACTTTAAAGTTTTATTAAGAACATATTAGAGATTAAAAACTAAAAAAATTGTAGGAATTCCTTTTTTCATTTGGCTACGGTATAGATTTTCTTTGAGCGGATTTCGAGAAAACAGCGTTTTTTGGCATTTATTTAGCTTTTAGGCAAGTTTTTCTTTTTTATCCTTTTAATTCCACATGATTTTTGCCGGAATATAATAAGACAAGATTCAATTCTGAAAATTAGGGAAAAATATAAATAATTAAATTGCCCCTGTGTAAGGTCAGAGGGGCTATTCTGTAACTTTTTAACGACAAAATTCGGTAGTTATATTGACAAGTTTTCATAGTAAACTGGCAACTTTAAAAATTCGGTAGTTATATTGACAAGTTTTCATAGTAAACTGGCAACTTTACTACCGAATTTTGTCGTTAAAACGCAGTGTAGAAACGGTAATGACATATCATTATTTTTTGGACTACCAGTAATGACACCCACTTACCTTCTGCATTATTTTAAAACATATAATAATAAGTTTTTGATAACGACTTATTTTTATCATTATTTCAAATAAAAAAAAATTTTTTAGATTTTTTTGAAAATTTTTTTAAATCTATTTTTAGACTCAATATTTTTTGAACACTGGTAAGGATATATGTAACCACATATTTTTTGATTTTTTGTATGTTGGCGAGTAAGCTTACTTGTGCGCAGCAGGTCAATTATGTTTTTATCTATTAAATATTACATGTCGATATATGTAGCTCAGATGGTAGAGCTATTGACTGGCAATCTGTAGACCCAGGTTCGATTCCCGCACCAGCAAATTTTATTTAAAAAAAAAATACAATAAAAAATATTTTTTTATATAATTTATTTTTTTGAAAACCCGAGTAAAAAAAATTATATAGGAAATTATATAAATTAATATGGACTAATATGTTTATATATAGTCAAATGTGGCACTATATCTTTGTGGATATAATTATGTATAGCTTTGAGTTTTTCAAAAATTTCTTATATGATGTCATATATAGATCAGTTTAAATATATGTACATGTCCCCATATATATTAATATATACCATATTTAGTTACATATGCTATGAGAATTTTAATACAGCGCCATATATAATTAAAAATGGCGCAATGTAAAAAAAAATTCTATATTTTTCTGAGATATATTTACGTATGTATGTACTATGTATGATTTCTAGTATCCGACCGAACAGTTCGGCCAAAAAGTGAAAATTCGTCGATTTTCTGTTATTTGAAAGCATTAGGGAGACAATTTCATACTGCTAAAATATTTGTTGAGCCGATCTAATTCGATTTAGAGTATCAGATTTAAAGAAAACACGGTAGTTTAGCCGTAAAGTTAACTGTTCGGCCGCCGAACTTTTTTCAATTTGACCGAACTTTCGGCGGCCGAACAGTGAATTTGTTGCTTAACCTCAGACTTATCCTTAAATTTTACACTCAAAATGCACTCTAATCGGCCCAACAAACATTTTTCCATAAGCAAAATTTATTCCTAATGCTTCAACATACCAAATAACAACCAAATACATTTTCAGGCCGAACTGTTCGGTCGGACATTAATGATTTCAAAAAATAAAAGCGTACTCATTATAACTCCTAAATTCCTTGTAAACCTTGTATAAATACAAGCCATATTTTTTATATATGGAATTTGACATTAAACTCATAAACATACCAGGTTTACACAGTTTACAGGTAGAATACAAGTTTATATGAGAAAGCTTAAAATGCTTGGTTACAATTATGTACAACTACTTCTAAATACGTATGTGTAAATTCATAAATGCTTTATAAAGTTATAGGAGGCTTATGAAACAAATTTTGTATGGAAATTTGTTTTGTAAACCTCCTAAATTTTATAAAACATTTATGAATTTACACATTAAAGTTTTATTTAAGTTTTGAATTCTTAGCTTAAGGGTGTTATTTTTTTAGTACTTTTAAATAGTTTTTGTTTTGAGCCTGAAATATAATGCGTTATATAATTATGTCTTTCTACATCAAATTAGATATGATTATATCGGGTCAAAATCCGGATAAGATTCTATATGATTTAATATATTTAGATCTTATCCGATATAATTTTATCCACCATTTTTCGGATCATAACATATCTTCAATTATATTTTGATTTTTTGTATGCTGGTGTGTAACCATAACTCATTATTTTTCGCGACATCGCCATATAAAGGTAATAAGAAATGTAATAACAAAAGTAACTAGTTACCATTACCAAGTATGTAGTTACATAACCACATATCTGGTAATGATTTTCTACACTGGGAAAGTTAGAGAATCCCCGTACAGAGATCAAATTTGAAGAGATTTTAATTGTTTTTAATCATATTAATATAATAGATATTCCTGCGCTAATATTAATTAAACTTCTTGATATTATTTTTATAGATCTGAAAATAATATTCCTAATTTAAAAATGTTGGGTTTTAATTTTTATTCAAAAAAATAAAAATTGTTTTTTCGACCTTTTTATTAATTAATTAGAAATTTATTAATTCAGTTCGAGGCCAATTTCCTTATTATGAATTAACATAATAAGTACTTTTTTAAAAAACTGCTATTTTTCTTCATCAGGATATTCTCCTAACAAATACTTCACAGAGTTTTTGCTTTCAAAAACCTCTAACACTTTCAGGAATGAAAAAACGATCGTTTCGGGGATTTTCCAAGTCCCCTTCTTCAGTTTTCTTTAGAAAGTGGTGGCAATAGTGCAATGCAAATTGAAACATCAAAATTTCATATTAAACGTAGTCTACTACATCAACGAAATGAGAATGGAGTAAACAATAAAATATGTTTTCGAAGTCTCTGCAAAGACATAACCAACAATAGAAATATTATGAAAGTTTTTTTTCCTAATTTAATTTTAGAAAATTAACCCTTAAGTGCTGTTGTGTTGTGTTTTGGGAATTTTCGCTTAGTTTTTTAGGATAACTTTTTTCGTACTGAAGAGATTTATTATCTAAAACTTCGTTGAAATTGATTAAAAAATATATGTTCTACATTTCTGAATTGCTTTATCTGAGTTTTATAATTTAAGATTTATCAGGGACTCCTTAATTTTTAGTTATTAAAAGTCTATCTTTTTCAGTTTTAGTCAATTTTTACTTAAAATTAAAATAAAAAATGCGTAATTTTCAAAGTTTCAAATATTGGATATTCCTTTAATCGCAGGTTATTTATTAACGAAATCGTGGAAAAAGGGAAATTTTAAATACGCATATAGGGGATATTATCGCAGCTGTCAAAACGTGCAATATATCAAATTAAAGGACATATTGCAGCATTTTAAAATGATGCAAACAATTGCGTTATTACCTTCAATTTTGTATTTTTTTGCAAAAAGTTTATTAAAAAATTAAATTTTCCTAGAAAATCGTTTTTGCAAATATTGCTTAAACTACAGCTAACTTTAAAATTTTATGACCATATTCGTGATCTGCATCCCAAAGTCTATTAGAAATGATGTGTCGTAAGCCCGATGCATCAAATTTTTCTTATTTTGTTGTACAGTGTTATTAATTAGTTGCATTTTAATTGCCACAGAAGCAAGTATTGATAAATTTTAATTTCAGTGTTAGTTGTGTTTTTTTTAATAAACCGATATGTTAAGATGGAAGAGATTAAAAACACTGTACAAAAAAATCAAATTTTTTCCAAAACAACAAGGTTCGACCAAAGAAAAATATACGTGTGTCGGCCTTTTAAAAGTTTTTTGGGGGGTTAGTTTTTGCAAATGTTTATAGTGAATCGGAATAGGAAACCATGTGAATCTTACATTTTAGGTATAGGATGTGTAAAATACTACATTTTTGTGGAACATTTTAACCCTCTAACTCTTTAACTTACGGGTCATTTTTGTCCCTTTTTAAAAAGGGGCCAAAAAATTCCCTTTAATTGAAGAGTAAGAGGATTGAAATGAAACATCTTATACCTAAATTTTTGGTCCCCTATGCCAGAATCAGTTGTCAGAACTTTGTTATTTTTTTTGTGTTGTGCAGTGTAATAATAACGATATATTCCATCTTATACTTTCAATATGTCGTTAGATAGATACATCTGCAGTAATACAGTCTACATAATTTTTGCACAAACTTCCTCTAAAACTTTTTAAAGTATTTTGGCCTCCTACATACGAATATTAAGTGAAAAATTCCTTCTTCGTTATTTAAACCTTAAGCCTGGGAAAAATACATTATGGCTCAATATGACGTAGAAGTACTTAGGAGTCTCTTAATTTTTATGAGTTTGAATTCAAAAATTACCTTTCATTTAAGGAAATGTTTAAGGCTGTTCTACGGGCCTCGTAAGTATCTCTAAAATCTACTTTTGAGAATTGTCCTTCAAGCGCTTAAATTTTTAAACTAATGGAAATTAACCTGGGAAAATAGCAAAACAATTAGTAGCTTTTTCTGCTATTTTTACAGGTTTATTATTGGGTATACTAGTTAATAATGTAGATTTGGACAACATATGGCATAACTGTCACATATGGTTTGTGTGAATAATAACAAATATGGTATTTGGTGGGTAAACATCTGTCATTATAATTCAGTATTCCACAGACGCCAAAGTGTAAACACACATTTCTTCAATCGCTATAATGTCGAATATTGTTCCTAAAAAAGATGTTTTGCGGGGAAGTCTGATAACCTTCTTTCATTTGACGAAAACGGCTGCTGAAAGTTGTGGATTGTTGATAGAAGCTTACATGCACCAACTCAAAAAACTTGTGAACGATGGTTTGCGCGATTCAAAAGTGGTGATTTCGACACAGAAGACAAGGAGAGGCCTGGTCAGCCGAAAAAGTTTGAATATAAGGAAGCATTACTCCACGAAGATTGTTGTTTTTTTTGTTTTTAATTGAAAGAAACATTTTTTATTATTTAAACTTTAGACAAAATTTTTAGAAAATTTAAAATATTTTTAGTTTCATATACAATTGTTATACACAAGTATCCCATATCGTAAGTACGCACAATGTGAAGTACACGAAATCAATTACATTGTGTGGCCTTACGCGTTTTTCTAAAGGGACAATAACACATTTGTTGTTGTTTCCCACGTAAAATTTTAATTTAATTGCTGGCTAAATTTTAACTGGACATTCAGTAATCGGGGCTTTTTATTTAGTTTTTTGAATATTATTTCATTGCAGGTTATTTAATTTTTCCTTTTGGGAGTTGTTTCATTATGAAACTTATTTTTAGCCTTTATTCCTTAGTGTTATTTCGTAGCACCTTTTTCTCTTTGAAAAAAACTAAATTTTTTAGATCCAACTTTATTAAAAGTTATTTTAATTTTTGTCCAAATTTCTGTCACTTTTTATTTCTTTGATTATGAGGCTTTTTCTCATCCTATCAATTTAGAATTCTAATAATATTTACCAATTTTTTTTACAAAAACATTCTGCTTTCTTCA
Source organism: Leucophora obtusa (assembly GCA_949987735.1). Classification (NCBI taxonomy): domain Eukaryota; kingdom Metazoa; phylum Arthropoda; class Insecta; order Diptera; family Anthomyiidae; genus Leucophora; species Leucophora obtusa. The sequence continues at coordinate 14,454,879 of OX465300.1, forward strand.
TTTTGCCAATACATCAATCGGAGGGAAACTTTCTTAAGAACGAATTTGTAAGTTAAGGAGTGAGATATAAAAATGTTAACACACATTTTTGCCTATAACTTTGGTTTAAAGCTTCTAATATTTTTTTTTTCGGGAGTTTACATTTTAAAAATATGTCAGTTAATAAATTAATGTAGATCATGAGTTTTAGTTTGCAATTTTTTACAGAATGGACGATAAAAGAAAAGTGCGTTCAAAAATAATTAAATATTTTCAACAAAGCTAAACATGGACATACAAAAAAATTGCCAAAGAAACTAATGTATGCCGCCAAACAGTTTCAGAAGTCATAAAAAGGTATCTGGAACACCTAACAATTGAAAGGAAGCCGGGAACAGGAACAACGACTGGTTATCGTAACATTGGTAAGGCATATAAAGTTAAAAGCATCCTTAAGAGAGCTTCTAACACATCTGGCGGAAAAACAGCTCGGTTAGCCCGATGCTCGGACTTTTTTGTGTATAAAGTGAAACGTAAGGCAGGACTAAAGTCCTACAAATTCCCGATAGCAACGCTTTTAAAAATTTGGAGGCCAAAACCAGAGCTCGAAAATTGAAATAAAATTTTATACAAAAATACAACTGTTGTGTAATGGACGAAGAAACTTATGTCCTGGCTGATTTTTCGCAGCTCCCTGATCAAGAATTTTATGTTTCCGATGTTCGAGGAAATGTTGCGGAAAAATTTAGGTCGAAAAAGCTAACGAAATTCCCTAAAAAATTTATAGTATGGCATCTGACATCTGGCTCTATAAACAGCGAAATTTATATCAAGGAGTGTTTACAGAAGAGACTTCTTCCATTTTTGAGTCAGCACTATGTATCCACTTACTTTTGGCCCGATTTAGCATCTTGTTACTACAGCAAGAAAGCGCTGGAGTGGTATAATGATAATAATGTGGTTTTTGTACCAAGAGAGGCAAATCCACCAAACTGCACGGAGCTCAGGCCAGTGGAGAGATATTGGGCTCTTATTAAAAGAGAATTAAAGGGCATGAAAAAGGTCTCCCAGAACATGCAAGATTTCAAACGTAGATGGACCAGCTGCTCTAAAAATGTGACAGAAAATACCATAAAAGCCTTAATGGGAGGGTTTCCGGAAAAAGTGGATAACTTTGTTCGTAGTGGCTAGAATTCCTTGCGGTTTTTTTTGTTTGATTTTGTATTAAATTTCATAAAATTTGGTTTGAAGTCCTAAAATTCAGTGGTTTGTTTTTATTTAACTTTATGTGTATTAACAATTTTATGATCTCACTCCTTATTAAACATATTTCTGCAAAAAAAAAAAAAAAAAAAAAAAAAAATTCAATACAGATTTTTAATCATGTTAAAAGGCTATTTACAATATCTATGAATAATTTCATCATTATCGATCTAAATCACACATATTTGTACCGAAATTTAACATTTAAAAGAATTTGTGGCTGGTCTTCTATTAAATTAAAATTTTTAGAAAATATTCAACAGAACGTCGCGTGCCACTCAAAATCGACTCGCGTACCTTGTTGCCAGCCTTGTCCAATATCACTCATCTAATCAAAATGAGTTAATATGGTTCTGAAAGCCCAAAGTCTATATTTGAAAACTATATTAAACATTATCCGAGCCTAAGTAAAAAAGTTTTGATATAGTCATATATTATCATATGACATTTTGTATAACTATATATTGGAACATATGTACCAAGACACAATTTTATCAAATTATATGAAATTATATCTCAGATATATAACTATATGTGACGCGCAAAATAGAAAGGGACCTAAGGATAGAAAGGGACCTAAGGTCAGGAGAGCATGGGATCGGTCTCATTCGATGCTCAGATGTTGTCCACAAAAAAAAATAGATTTTTTTACCCTTAGGTCCCTTTTTCTATGCGCTGTCACATATATTGCTTCATGTTGCGATATATATAGTGCAACATATTACAATATCCAATTATATATTGACCTATATATACCACATATAGTTATGTGTAATTGTATCGAATTATATAACATTATATCTAGTTGTATATGATTTTATTATATTTGATACCTTTGGATGAGGACAAAATCCGGATAAAATTGTATCAAACCATATCTTATTTCATCAAGTTAGATCTAATTGTGTCAATTTAGATCTAATATCATCATAATACGATCTAATTTGATACAATTAGATGTTCTCATTTTTTGGATATAATTATATATAATATCAAAAGTCGTACAATTTTTTTAGTAGGGTACCTAAGTAAAAAAAAATTATATGGAGCCATATAAAGTTATATTTAATTATATATAATCTTTTGTGTAATTAGATATAATTATATCCGAAAAATGAGAACATCTAATTGTATCAATATAGAATGTATAAATAAGAAATTAATAAAAAAAATGTCATTTTGCTAAAAGTTAAACTTCCGAATATTTTAAAAAGTAGAGCTATTTTTAAAATTTGGTGTTCACATTCGTGATGTTTACCCTGAAATATGAATAAGTCATATTTTATGAGAAAAGCTCCAAATGTACAGCACTGACATTCTGAAAATGGCAACATCGAATATATAGGGATGATTTTTATTTGTTTGTATACGTAATGATTAACGCAAGATGGATTTTGCGCAAATCAGATTTGAAAATAAAAAAATTATTTCAAACATTCATTGATACAAAGTGAAAAGAATATTCAAATAATAATTGTTTTAACAAATAAATAATCTTAATATAATAATGTATATTTACAAATCGTAAGTGAATATATTAAGAAGTTTAAGTCTTAATAAATGTTAAACTTAATATTATTTGTTAACGAAGTGCGAGTGTATTGTCTGTGTAAAGAAAAAAATACCAGAAAAGGAAACAATGAATACACATATAGTATAAACGTTGGTGTTCAATCGTACTAAACTTACAAAAAAAACTTCTATCCTAAATTTAATTAAAACGAAAATATTAAAAAAGTTTGTATTTCTCTTACAATTAATATTTTTGGAAAAAATATTGTTAATATTGTTGAAAAACGTTAATAAATCTTAAAAATAACATCAGCTGTTGAAATTAAAATACTTTAAAAAATGCTGTTGCATTTTAAATTTTAAGTAAACTCATTCTATCAATCTAAGGATTTAATTCTTACAGATAAACTACATGGAAATGTTGTAGTTTATAGTGCTCAGTCTAAATTCATTATTAGAAAGGATAACCAAATATTATAAGTATCACGAATCTCTATATCCCTCGTATCCAAAATCCAGATTTAAAACTAGTCCTGTGTGAATCAATAAAACTCAAATTGAGGTTGTGTATGTGCGTGAAGAAAAAAAAAAACGTAGTGAAAACGAGAGTTATTTTGTTTATGTATATATGCATATAAGTATACATTAATATATACATAAAAATATTTTCTTATCCATTGATATTCATATTTCAAAATGAAAAAACTATAGACGAAAAGAGGAGAACTTAATTTATTTAATTAAATTATTTATTTTGTTGAAAAAAGTGCAAGAATTTTGTCCGTGGAAAGAAATATGAAACAGACAAAAGTAAACAATACAGGATTTATGTTGTTTTTTTATTATTTCAAAATTAAAAAAAATCCACAAATTATTACTCATAACCTTGTACCAACAAAATTTAGAAATCCCGCCCATTTATTGTGGGCGTTTTTGCGATTTGTCTAATTTAAAAACGATGCAGTGTTGCCAAATAGAGCTCAATATGGGGATTTCAACGATTCTTTAGAAACAACCCAGTCAGAAATCGCCAGTGGTACAAAAAATCAAGCACTGGCATACCACTGGGTAACCACGGTATTAAAAATAAATGACTGGCAGAACACTCATTTGGGACGCTTTGCCAGCGTTTGCGAAAAGCGTTTTACCAGTATTTGTTTTACAAAAATTTCAGTGGTTTTAAAAAAAACCACTGGCAAAGAATTGGCTTAGAGTGATATGCCAAGGTTTGTAACCAGTGGTTATCCAGTGCTACCTAGCCAATGCTACCAGGCGTACAAAAATCAATTCACTGGAAAACCAATGATTTTATAAAAATGCTGACGCTTCGTAAAAAAATGTTTGTAGTCGGAAGGTTCCGAGTTCAAATCCGGTTGCAAGCAAAAACATTTTTTTGGATTTTTTTGAATTAAAATTTTTTTTTGTTTTATAAAATCAATTTTTTGTTTGTGGGAAAGCTCCTTCAAGACCAACTTTTTTTTTGCCCTCCCAACACTGGCATACGAGTTACTAAAAATTGTTCGCCAGTACTAGCATTTTGGCACAGCCAGTAGTTGTCCAGCTATTATCACTCATGTATGTGTTTAGCCATTAAATATTATATGTTTCGTTAGCTCAGTGGGTAGAGCAATCGTCTGCCAATCTGACGGCCTGGGTTCAAATCACGGCAGGACCAAAAAAAATAAATATGAACTTTTTTTTAATTTTATTTTGGAAAATATATTTCCAAACCACCTATTTATTGGTTTTGCCAGTGTTTTGCCAACATTTAAAAATTTTGTTCCTCCAGTGCTTTTCCGGCGCTTTTTGAACAGCCGGTCCTTTTGTCTAATGATGTTATCATTTTGGGAATGGGAAAGCACTTTTTGCCAATACTTGTACCACCTGTTAAAGTGCTTCGCCACCGCTTTCCCGTCTGTATTTTTCTGACTGGGAAATTTCGGTAGTGAATGATTTAGAGATTTCACAATTATTTTTGGTATTCCTATTTGTTTCGGGTTTGGAGGTTTTTAATAATTTGGTTATATTATATTTGAAAAATATAAACTATTGGATATTTTAATTAAGATTTGGCTTGTGATATTCAAAGTATAAGTTACAAAAAATCAACCAACCGAAATAAATAACAGTAAGGGTTACGACGGTATTGAAGTTTGTTTATTTCGATATCGGTACAGGTAATAGTATTTAATATTGTTTTTGTAACGTTATACCGTTACCGAAACAACAGTACAAGTATGTACCAGTATTATAGATTAGTTAAAAGTATATTAAAACAAGTCTTCTAATTCAATGCATTGTGCTGCGTATGAAAAGGAAGAAACAGGGAGTAGTTTTCATGAACATTTGACTTGATTTTCTCTAAATATATTCCATATACGGGCAGTTCGACTAATTAACGAATTTTCTATGTAATTTTTTGCGACATTAACTGGACAGTCTACCACAAACGGATGAGATCTACTGGACAAGTGTGCATTACGATCGAAAACACGGGGCCTAGGGATAAGATTACTTACCATGGTAGTGAAAATAGAACAGTTTTATACAACCCACAATTGGAGGATGGTCTTTAATGAGCGCCGAACAACAGTGTTTTGATCCCATTTAACGATTGGACAAAAATAGAAGGAGTGGATACAGAGTTTTGAAATTTGGTACACTGACATAGAACCCCTTAGTTAAGAAAAATTTAAATTTTTAGAAATATGGGGCCAAGAAATCGCCCACCTCCCACAGCTCGTGAAATTTAAAAATATTATATTAGCTACATAAATGGACGTAAAATTACAAAAAGTATCCATTGAGATACACATAAAACTGGAAACGTTTGTGTCAATTTTTATCAAAATCGAAGCAAGGACTCTTAGTCCTCCCATATATCCTTTATCTTAAAATCTTTATAAAACCTGCAAATTATCTGATTGCCATGAAATTTAGCACGTAAATTAATTTAAGGTCAAGCCATATTTGTACCAAATTTGGTTAAATTCCATTCATTAATAAAAAAAACTGCCTCTCATAAAAATGCGTTTAAAACTCTTTAAATGATTTTTCTAAAAAAAATAATTAAATAGGATTAAAATAGGAAATCATATAAATCCTCCATTTTAGGTATAGGGTATGTTTAGCGAACTTATGTAAAGCACTACGAGGCATATTTTTGTGGAAGATTTTATGCTTCTAACTCCCCAATAAACCAAAGAACGATACGATAGCGAAATCGCTATCACCTTAAATATCCAAAACGATATCATATTCCAATAAGATTATAATATCGTTTTCGATAGTCTTTAATGATAAAGTATACTTCAACATATTCATTATTTATAATAATTCAAACAGACAATTATAGTTGCAAAATCTAGGTGTGTTCGGCTTTTCTTCTGAACATGGCGATTTCATTATCATTTTTCATTACGACTTCATTTCAGCTCATTTGAAAAGAATTCCAGTTTTGCTATCATATATGATATCATTTTCGATATCGAAATCGCCTGGAATAACGATAGTATTTCTATGATGGACCAGATTTTGACGATTTTACTATCGTTATTCCAGGGAATTTCGATAGCGAAAACGGTATCATAATTTCTTGGAAATACGATATCGTTATGAAAGGTACATTTTAGAACAAAAAATCTACCGTTTTCATATCGCAAGTGATAATCATACACTCAAAAAAATAAGTTAGTAGAAAAATTAGTAAAACGTCTTGTATATCAAGTGTACTAGTTTTCAGCAATTTTAGTTATATTTTTTTAGCAATAAACTAATTTTGAACTAATGTTTTACTAATTTATTTTGCTACAAAAATTGTGCTGATAACCGCACTCATAGCGTGGACGACAACCAGATAGACAAGATGTAGATGTCGCAACTTGTCTGGAAACGGAAATGACAAAAAAAGAAAAACAACTCTACACGTATTCTATATTTAAATTTTCAGCAAATAAATTAACTAAAGTAAAATTTCGCTACAAGTTTTTTGAGTTTTTTTCAGTCTACTAATATTTAGTGATCTTAGCAAGGATTTTTTTCATTTGCAGTCGACTAAGTGTTAGCAAAACTTTTGCTGAGGATTACTATTTTTTTGGTAAAAATCAGCTCGCTGATTTTCAGCAAACCTTTTGCTGAAATTACCAACTTTTTTGCAAGCACGCTCCTGACTAAAAATTTGCTGACAGAGCAACATTTTTTGCTGACTTTACTGACTTTTTTTTTGAGTGTATATGATAATAAATATCACTTAGGTGATATCGTGAGGATATCGTTTGGTTTATTGGGTCTTCAATTAAAGGGAGTTTTTTGGCCCCTTTTTAAATGGGACAAAAACGACCCGGAAGTTGAAGTGTTAGAGGGTTAAAATGTTCCGCAAAAATATTTGTCATGAAACTTTACCAAAAGTCTTTTAAGACATCAGCATTGTTTAAGGGTTAGTTTCTTACTTATTCAGAATTGGCGTTCAAATGTCCCACAAACCTGGATTTTAGGGAGAAAAAATGGGAATCTTCCATTTTAGGTATAGGATGTGTTCAGCTAACTTATGTAAAACATTATCTATCTTACGGGACTTTTTTTAAAAGGGGCAAAAAAATTCCCTTTAATTGAAGAGTTAGAGGGTTAGAATGTTCCACAAAAATGTGCCTCGTAGTGTTGTTAGCAGTGATACTTCAGTGAATTTGTTCCCAAAGTTCAAAGATAAATTTTTTTTATCACGTGGTAATTTAAATAAAAAATTAAATATATGTAGCTTTTATTACGTGAATGATATATAAAAAAGAGTCTTTAAAAAAAACATTTTTTTCTATAAAAAATATTGGTAGATATTTTTTTTTAAATATAATAACTATTCCTAACAAAAAAAAAAAAATAATAATATGAAAATTAACTAACATAATTTTTTTTAATATATTATCAAACTTTTGTAATTTTTTGGATTTTAACCAAAAATTAGGTGTATTTAAGGATTTATTAATGAATTAGATAATGTGTTTTTGCCAAACCCAGCAAAATATTGGTAATGACACTTAATTGCTGTCTGCATTACCAATAATTATATATCATTACCTTTTGCATTATTTTGTAATATAAAATAATGACTTCCTAATAACGGCCTATTGTAGTTATTGCTTTTAAATATAAAATAATGACTTACTCACAATAGTTTAAAAAAGTATTTTTCAAAGTTAAATTTTATACATTTATATTTATTACATGTAAATATGTTTTGTGTTAAATTTTTATGACGAGTACTAAAATCACACTAGGAAAAACTTTAAATTTTCTGAATGTATTTCCTGAAGCTAATAGTATTTGTGTAACTCCTTATTTTTAAGAATCAAGTAAGCAGTCGGATAACCACTTATAATTCAACTTTTTGTAAGCATGTATGTAACCACTTATTATTCAAAATCTCGTAACCACTTATTTCTCAATTTTTCGTAAGCGAGCAGGTAAGCGTGACTACTTATAAAAACGACCACGTCAAACAAAAATAATGAGTTTAGACGCCAAAAAATAAGTTGTGCGGAGCTATGAATTTCTATTATATAACCACTTATTTGGTAATGAAAGATTTTGCTGGGAAGTTTATACTTTTTTTTTTTTAAATAATATTACCTTAATTTTTGTAAAAAAATTATACCATTTTATTAAAATCTAAGAAAGTTGGAAACTTTTTCGTAACCCATAAAAGGTGAAATTACAAAAATAAATTTTTTGAAACTTGGAAAAAAAAATTTTTTTTCTGATACAAAATTATAAGACCATGACAAAAAATTTTAAAATCAATTAACATAATTTTTTTTAAAGTTCCATTTAACTTTTGATATTTTTAGGCTCCCAGCATAAAATTTTGTAAAAATACAAAAATTAATTTGATATGTTAATTGCAGATCTTTTTGCAATTTTATTATCTTTTATTGATTCCAATATATTTAAATATTTAAAAAAAGAAAAATTTTAAAGATACCTCTAAGAATGAATTTTCACCAATTTTTTTTGTAAAGCACCGTAAGTTGTTTTTCACGTGGAACAATTTCACTCGAACTTTAAATGCCTCAAATTGCAATATAATTTAAACAAATGAAAACTTTTTTAATTTTATAACAAAGACACAATCATAAACACAAAATGTCACTTTTTCCCAAGAAAAATAATAGTCTTGTACATTAAATTTGCGTGAAAACAAACTTTTCACGTGAAACTCATTGTCGTGAAAAATTATTTTTTTTATATGGAGTATAACAGTTTTTTCACGTGAAACTCAAACAACTAAGCTTAAGATCCAAAAATTCATCTTTTTTCATTACATTCTATGTTAAAAATTTAGCGACTTTAGCGACCTCTCCCAAACAAAATGCAATAAAAAATTAAAAAATAAGTGAACAGTTTTCGCGAAATTAAAGACCACAGTTTGACAGCACTGCCTTTGTCCACTGGCACTGTGAGTATCTGTTTTAGGCTTTACACCGGTTAAGAAAGCCAAGGCACTTAAATGCCTCTTTCGATACATGAATAACGCTATCCTTCCAACTTACTTTATATGGTATTCTCATGCCCAGAACATCAAGAACTTCAGATTCCTCAAAACTGATACCAACCGTGTATACAGATGACATCAGTAGAATCGTACTGCCCTATGGTCAAAAAAATTATTGGGTCTTGCGTGGATTAAAATCGACTCTTCTCACGCTACCCCAATGTATGTCATTCATTACCTGCTTTTTGACCCCAACCTCCATAAGACTTGCTCTATGATCGAAGGAATATTGTATGAATAACAAATGTTGCAGTCATCTGTGAAAGATAAGAATTGAAAGTTTAAGCAATAAGATTGAAAGTTGGACCATCTTGGCCCGCCGAATTATTTATATCGAGACTCGCAAGAGGACGAGGAATATCCTACACTCTAAAAAATACGTAGTTGCTTATCACCAGGGCAAGTTTAAAATGGCACAAAAAAAGTTGAAATTGGCAGGCAAATTGGCACGAAAAAGTAGTAAAATTGGCACAAAAAACGCAAAAATGGCACGCTGATTCCAAAAATTTTAAAGTATAAAGGTTGATTTAAGTGTTTTTCTGAATGTTTTTAATAAAGATACAATAATGAAGGAATTTACCGTTGAACTGCTAAAGTGCATTCGCGGTATATTAGTATGAGTTAAAAAAAATCTGAAATTTTATTAAGACCCGATTACCGAATGTTCAGTTAGCTACTAACTGGGACTTTAACTGACGCATTTATTGTTGTTTCTCATATAAAATTTTAATTTATCTGTTGGCTAAATTTTGAATATTAAGTAATCGGGCCTAAATATTAAAAAATATCATTTTTTTGTAAATTTTTTCCAAAAAATTATTTACAAAGATTGAGTTTTTACTAAATTTTATAACATTTTTTTAATGAAAAGTCTAGAAAAATACGCAAAATGGCTTTTTTTGGCAAGGATTTGTAAAAATTGCATTTTTACAAAATAAGTGAAAAAATGGCAAAAATGGCATTTAATGGCAAATGCCAAAAAAAACTTGCCCTGCTTATCACTATAATTTTTTAACTATTTCATAGGTGAATGCCATAGTTGATATGAAGTAGTGAAAGGCAACTATGTTTAATTAAATTCTAGAAATTAACTATAGAGAAAGTTGAACGGCATTCACACCTAAATCTTAAACACGTGTTTAGCTGAAACGAGTATAAAAGAATAAAGAACTGTTGTAATAGAATAAAGAGCTAAAATACGTGTTTTAGCTAAACACGTGTTTAAGAATTAGGTGTTAATGCAGCTTTGATGGCAATGATGTACTAGTGGAAATTAAATTAAATCTAAACATGGTAGCTAACGATTATAATCAATTAAAATATTGTCAACAAAAACCACGGTCCTTGTTCTTTTACCTTATTTTTTGCAATAGATAAAATTTTAATGAAATCAATGGTTCACATTATTTTTATTTATATGAAAACATGATATTAATTAATTTAAAATTATTTGCATTTACCATTATATAAGACAATGTCAATATTCTGCAGATAGGATTTTTCTTTGGGACCTTGATTGTAAATTTTGTAAAAAAAATAATACATTATTTTTAATTAAATTCATATGTTTGCAATTATTTACCTTTAGTTTTGGTTTTCAATTTTAATGTAGAGATACAACCTTGCGGTTTGTTCTGCGTTGATTTTTTTTATATGGAGTTTTGACAATTAAAAACGCACTGCGGATTCTCTCTAAATTAAAACTTAATTTAATTTCTCTGCGTTTTCTCTCATACTCGAATATTTTCATTCTCACTCTCACTACAGTGTTCCCATATTTTCAAAAAATAATCCCGAAATTTGATGATGTTCCGAGATGGAAAAGTAGAAACGATTGAACTTTTATTTTGAAAAATCATTGTTTTTCATGTTTATTACTAGTTTCGAACTCATTTAGCCTATCACTTTATGAAATGAAACAAAAACCTCATTTTCCATCTTTGGTGCTCTCCACACACACACTAAATGTACACACACATACATGTAAAGAAAGTGTGAATGGATGTATAAAAACAACCGTCACCGCAGCCGCAGTCATTTAATTTGTTTTTTTTTCTCCGCAGCGGAATCCGCAGCCGCAAGTTTGTATCTCTACTCTTATATGGAATAAAAAATAAATGCATCAGTGTATGCCCAGAATAAGAGCGCAGCGATTTTTTCCATACAATTTGACATTTAAAAATCGCTGGGCGTAGCTGTTGTGAGATAGAATCTATTTTGTTTTAATGCCGGTTTTTGTTATTCTCTCATTTTTTCTCTCTCATACTCTCACCAATGTTGTCAACTCTATTGTTATTTTTGCTGGTTTTCACTACATTTTGTAATATCAAAGAGTACAACTAACAAAGGCAATCAATGGCTCTTCTGACTCTTTTTCTATTTTTTTGCAAAAAAAAATAAAATTTTTAAATTATTAAAATTTTGTTTTCTTTATTCAGCTGAGATATTAAACATTATTAGTAGCTCCTTAGTTCATCGTTTAGCATTGTATATTATGTTTGCAGTAAGCTAAGAGACATATGAGTGGCATAAAGTCTCCTTGTTATATATAACACATGCTCATTTATGCCGCTGCCGCTGTACGTCGTTATTTCGGGCGCGTTTTTTCTCAGAGCGTAAATCGCTAGCCTCTGCGCTCTTATTCTGGGCCTACACTTAATTGCAATTCGAGCATATAAGGTGGGAAATTGTGATGCAACATCAGAGGGTACAGATTTTAAATTATTAACTTAATTTTGCATTTATGTTTATATTTTTTCGCTTCTTTGAAATTTATATATTTTGAATGAGGGGAATCAAAGAGTATATATTATAGAGAGAAATTATGCTACTCTTAACTCTCTCGAAAAAAAATCGAACTCGGGCCAACTAGATATACAACATTTTTCTCTTAAAATTAAGTTGAGTTGCAACATTTTGTTTAGTTATGGTGGAAGAATGCCATATTTACAAAAAAAGTAAAAAGTATAAATATGCCGGTTTTTGGTAAAATTTGCCTGTTTTGGGATTAGTTATGTCGCGTTTTTATTATAAGTGTTATAAGGAATAGCACGAATATCTTTATTTCCAACATAATCAAGTAAAACGTTAACCATAGATATTTCCATATTAATTTAACTATGGTTAATCATTAAACTTAGTTTATTTTAATATAAATTAACAGTTAAAGATAAGTAAATTTTTGCTAAAGTGCAGTTTGCGGGCATAAATCTGATGAGTTCAACATTTTTATCATAGGTAGATATTTTTATTGTGAGTTCAAAAATATTAATATTTTTTGTCGGAAATGCCTACTTTCGAGTGGGCGGGGCTTTAAAGTTGAAAATTGAAATTGGAATAAGTCTGAAGATACTTATCCGATCACTACAAAACGCACACCAACTCAAAGGTCTGTAAAATGCCGTTTTGATGGGATTCAATATGATCCCAAATATTAAGGCATTACCCAGAAAAATATTGGTAATGACACCTCATTACTATCTGCATTACCAAAAATGATATATCATTACCTTTTGCATTATTTTATAATATAAAATAATGACTTCCTAATAACGGCCTATTGTATTTATTGTTTCTAAATATAAAATAATGACTTACTCGTAATAGTTTAAATACGTACTTTTTACACAGTTAAATTTTATACATTTTTATTTATTATATGTAAATATGTTTTATGTTTAATTTTTTATGACGAGTCCTAAAATTACACACTAGACAAAACTTAAATTTTTCTGAATGTATTTCCTTAAGCTAATAGTATTTGCTTAACTCCTTATTTTTAAGAATTAAGTAAGCAATCGGATAACCACTTATAATTCAACTTTTTGTAAGCATGTGTGTAACCACTTATTATTCAAAATCTCGTAACTACTTATTTATCATTTTTTCGTAAGCGAGCAGGTAAGCGTGACTACTTATAAAAACGACCACGCCAAACAAAAATAATGAGTTTAGACGCCAAAAAATAAGTTGTGCGGAGCTATGAATTTCTATTATATAACCACTTATTTGGTAATGAAAGATTTTGCTGGGTATGGGCTAAATGAGCATGTTTGTTTTTTCCGGCAATTTTTTTTAAATTTGCTGATTTTTTTAAGTTTTGGCAAGTTTTTAAGTTTCGGCGACTTGGCGATTTTTATCATATGCATATGTAGTAGTGCAGCTTTTGCATGCACATCAGTTTTTGCGCATGTGCATATGCGTGCATTACGAATCCTGGCTGTAATACTTTTTTGAAAAAAGGTACTTTTTTTTTGGAAAAAGGTATTTTTTCTTGGGAAAGGTACTTTTTCCAAAAAGGTTTTTTTTTAGAAAAAGGTATTTTTTCGAAAAAGGTATTTTTTTTATTTTGGAAAAGGTACTTTTTTTAAAAAAAGGTACTTTTTTACAAATCGAAATTCAATCTTTGAACCCTTATATTATATTTTGGAGATTTTTTCATTTCCATCTGAACCTTGAATTTTTAACATCAAAAATGGGTAAAATTTATATGGCAGCATATATTTCTGACTTTTCATAATTTGAAACGTAACAAAATATGTCGAAAGCAACAACATTTTTTAAAAAATGTAATAAAAAATATTTATTTTTTGTTGAAATCAAATACCAAATGGCCAAGTTTCTTAAGTTTTCAATTGCGAAAACTGCTTTCTAAAAATTTTAGCTGTCCATGAAAAAGCGTACTTTAGGAGAAACAAGAAATTTATTCTCAGATTAAGGTAATCATAAAGGGCTACATTTCAATTGTAGCGGTAGCGGCTTTCTCTGGTAAACCTGCCCAATGTTTCAAATGCGAAATGAAAGTACGCTGTTGCTAAAACAAATCCCTCAAAGTGTTTTGCAAATCTAGCTCGGTTTTTAATTTGATGGCCCCTTGAAACATGTGTCTATTTTAATCACGATCTCGTCACAAAGAGGCACTATCAGTTGCTTTTTATTCATATTTAGGCCTTTTTCTAATCACTGGATTTATTTTTAGATTTATTTTATCTTCTCAAAAAATTCATATTTTTATCCAAATCTAACACTTATTCCCTAATATAATGTGAAAGAAAAAATTTAAACTTTGTGAAAATGCAATTTCTGGACTAAAATTAAGCTAAATCCGAAACGGATTTATTTATTTTTTAAATCCATTTTAGATTTAGCTTATTTCAATTCCTGTGTTCACATTTTTACAAAATTTAATGAATTTCTTGTACATTATATCGGCGAGTAAATCCAGTGATTAAATAAAAAAAGGCCTAAGTGTTTGTTATTAGCAGTTTGGTGTTAAAAATTGTCGAAATCTATTCTATTTTCCTAATTCTAAAACAATGCACTAGCATAAGTAGGGGGTATAAAAATAAAAATGTGAGGACACTCGGAAATTCTAACACAAAATAAAACATTTTGTACAAACAAATAATTGGAATAAAATAATTTGGCATTATAGTTCGCAGTTCATTTCAATCAATTTTATTTTTGAACTAGTGTGTTTTTTTAGTTCACTCGCTCATTCGAGAAATATTTTCAGTTTTTCATACACTAATATAAAAGTCTTAAAAAATTTTTCTTGAAAAAACAGCTGAGTCAAGCAGAATCTGTTTGCTAAACATTATAAAGATACAAACAGCAAGAAAAATCTGTTAAATTTACAAAATTTCAGCTATAATTTAGTTAATCGAAAATGACAATTTACCCTGCAAAAATCAGAAAAAAATTTACTGGAAATTAGTCGACCAAACCATCACAAAGAATTTAAAATTTTTAGTATTTATTTTATTTTCTTAATGCGAATAAAAATCTGCACTACAGAAAGCAGTCTACTATTTTCTAGCAAATAATTCTGTTTATTGTAGCAGGATAGACCGCTATTTGTATTCAACTCAAATTTAAAGATAAATTAACTTTTGAATATATAACAATTTCTTTACTGATTTCTGTCTACTAATATTCAGCAATATTTTCTAGCCAATATTAGCAAGGTAAATTTGCAATTCAATTAAACGAAATTTAACTCAAATATTACTTAAACAGTTGCATTTTTGCTGTACTTATCTTACTAATATTTAGCAAAAAGGATTTACTAATTTCAAAAGCTTTCTGTGCAGGGACCCTTTTAACTAATTTTGAGTACCTTTTTTTTTGCTATTTTTTTAGGATTTTTCTATCAGTATAAGATTATATTATGTCAGTGGTTTGTTTGATAATTCCGAATAAAATAAAAGAACCGAAAAGAACTGTTGAAAATTAACTTATTCGTGAACGCGAGAGAGTTCCTAACTCTTAAAATGTGCAACATTTTTGGGTTTTCGCGCCACACAGATATTTCAAAAGGTCATAAAATAAAAACCCGAGTTAACTTTGCAAAATCCTCTCGAATTTTACTTTCATTTCGCGTTTGAAATTATTGTTGTGCTTTGAAATTAGTCTAGGATCGTATTGGAATGGCGCACTCCATTGGAAATCAAAATATTAATGATGTAATTTACTTTAAATATTTAACCTTTCCGATGATCTATAAAATTGTAATAAAACCCCAGCAAAAAAGAGATGCCGCCCTATAATTGATGATCTAGATTAGGGTATTCAATTAATCGGCTTTTTATTTTAATCGATTAATCGTGCAAATAATTATTTGGATTTTTTTTTTAAACGGTTAATCGAACAAAATTTTAAAATTAATCGATTAATCGAAAAAAATTTATGTATAATGATATACATACACTTGTTGTGTTTTTAATAATTTTATTTAAATAAAGGAACAAAAATATATTCAGTAACTCTTCTGAAATTCATAAAAATAAAAAAAATGTAATAATTGAGATCAGATTTGGTCAATATTTTTACTTTTTCTGTCCCCGCTTTTACATATTAAAATTTTATCCAAATTGGGGAGAACCACACCCGAAAGAAGAATATAAAACCCCGTACATTAATTTGTATCTCTTTCGTATGCATTGAATAAATAAAAACGTAAATGTAGTGAGGAACTTTGTTGAGAATTGATTTTTCCGCTACGTTTCCGCATCTCCATCCCTTTATTTTATTTTATTAATTCAGAGTGCTCACTAAACAAGCTTTATTACATTGAGCATTAATTACACTGCTCTACAAAAAAAAGGTGAATGTTAGTGCAGTAGTTTTAGTATAACTAGGGGGTGCTGATTTCGAATCGAATTGTTCAAATTGGCTCTAAGTTTCGCTCAATACGCGATTTAAATTTTTTTAATTTTTCAGCCGATTTTTTCAATAAAAAATTTATAATTTAGAAACTATAGCTTCGGAAAGAAAACGCTTTACACAGTTTAAGCTTAATGCTGTGCCCTATTTCTCATACTTAAGTGTGTATCAATATCTCAATAACTTTTCTAAATATAGTAGCTGAAAATCAAAATTTCAAAATTTTTTAAGGTTTTTTTTAAAAACAAAATTAAGTATAAGACGATTGTGCAAAACCTAAAATCAATTTGAAGAAACTGGTTCCAGATTCGAAATCAGGACCCACTAATTATCCTAAAACCCCTGCAAAGTTGTGCAACTTATAAATATTGTCATATTTTGTAGAGCTGTGTTATAATTAATAATTCTAATAATCATTAATTACAATAAATATTAATGCTTTCATTTAATATCAACGTAGTAATTCGGAAGATGACAAAGCAAACTGTGATAATTTTATGTTGTTTCTGTTTTTCCTTTGGATTGAAGATGTTTATTAACCCTCCTACTTAGAACATGAAATTCTCATTGAGTTGAATTTAACAAATATTTCTAGCAATTCTAAAAGGTCGTCCCTTAATTATTTTTTTAGGCCAGAATGAAATCCGGATAAGCCTACAGCAAATCATTTATCACAATTTTTGAAAAAAATTTTGAATTTTTGCAAATTTACTTTAATAAAAAATTTATATTTTTTAAACATTTTTGTAATTTTCTACCAATTTCGATTAATCGATTAATCGTTTGAAATTATTCGAATTATTCGTTATTCGAAATTTGGACTTTTTAATTATTCCAACAATTTGAGAAAAGTTGTTCGATTAATCGACTGACGATTAATCGATTGAATACCGTAATCTAGATGCACTTCTTTTTTAACATAAACACTAATGATTTTAACATTGAGTTGTCATAGGAGAGGAGTATTACAACTTCAACATTGTTCGCAAAAAAAATGATGTGTTTTTTATTTTACATAAGTTTTTTATTGCCGCCATCGGGTATCGAACTTACGACCTCACCATTGCTAGTCTAGCGCTCTACCGCTGAGATATTCTTTGATATGAAAGTTGAATGACATAAAAACGACACTTTGTTACTGCGAGATATTCTTCCTTATACTCTTCAATAAAAGTACTTATTAAACAAGTGTAAAAGGTGCACTCCAATTCAATATTGTTTTCAGTACTATTTTCACAGTTGCATAAAAATTCAAGTTTTTTTGGTCATGTTTAAAGTGTTGCAGTTTTAAGTCTGGTGACTATTTGTAGATAAAAATAATGCAAGACTTAAGGAAATTTTATAGGATTTCCATAAATATACAGTTTGTACAGAACCGATCAGTACTGCTTAAATTTTATTATGTAATTTGATAAAAGGTTGATATCGATATCGTTAAAAGCTACGCCCACTTAAAACAAGTGACCAAATGAAAAAACAAACATTACGTTAAAATTCTGTACAATTTTCTGAACCATCCACTTGCCATTCGTGGCGAATTTAGCCACTATTTTATTCTTTAAAAATAAAGGCAACAACAATAAAATTAGAAAAAACTTGAACTGTGTTAAATTCGTGGCCACCACTGTACATATTTTTAAAAGTTAAAAAATATTCAATTTAAAAAAAATTAACAGAATAAAAAAAATGGAAACAAATTATTGGTCCCGCCGGAAATCGATCCCGCGACCCTCTGTTTGGAAATGCCAAATGATACGAAAATCACTTTTTACGATCACTTTTAGAGCAATTACTCTGTAGCAGCAATACTAAAGTGACTTTTTTGATGTTGTTCAGAAGTAATTCTAAAAAAGCTGTAAAAATATACTAACGGATATTTTAGAAGCAATGAAAGAAGTAATTTGTTGATGTTGTTCAAAATAACTTCTAAAAAAGCAGTAAAAATACACTAACAGATACTTGTGAAGCAGTGGAAGAAATAGTTTGTAAAGCATTACATACAAGTGCTGGAACCTTTTAAAAGACCTTTGTCCAAAAAGTATTAAAAGATAATTTCACTATTAAAATCAAGTAACAAAACTATGCGAAACAGTATTTAAATTGTTTAATCCATTTTTTACCAACAATTCTACCTATCCTTCTACGAAGTTTTGTCAGAAATTAATCACGGAATCCATGCTTGGCAGAAAATGTGTAAAACCATATACTCCATATCACAAACGGATTGCAGAAAATTTTAAGTATGTATTGACAAAAAACTGAAATTTTTGAAAATTGAAAACACCTGGAAATCATATTACACTTGCAATATATATAATTTAGTTTAGAACTTAGAAAATGCATTAGAAATTTAATTTTCCTTTATGGTTATTAGCCACTCTTAGTTTTGTAATATTAAACAAGTTTTAAAAACCTTTAGGCCCTTACAACCAGAATTCGTAATGCACGCACATATGCAAAAACTGATGTGCATGCAAAAGCTGCACTTGTACATGTGCATATGCATATGATAAAAATCGCCAACTCGCCGACTTTCAAAAAACTTGCCAAAACTTAAAAAAAATCAGCAAATTTAAAAAAAATAGCCGAAAAAACAAAATTGCTCATTTAGCCCATAATGCCTTAATATTTGGGATCATATTGAATCCCATCAAGACAGCATTTTACAGACCTTTGAGTTGGTGTGCGTTTTGTCGTGATCGGATAAGTTTCTTCAGACTTATTCCAATTTGAATTTTCAACTTTAAAGCCCCGCCCACTCGAAAGTAGCCGTTTCCGACAAAAAATATTTATATTTTTGAACTCACAATAAAAATATCTACCTATGATAAGATATTTTATATGTACTCATCAGAGTTATGCCCGTAAACTGCACTTTAGCAAAAATATACTTTTCTTTAACTGTTAACTTATTTTAAAATAAACTAATGTAATGCTTAACCATAGTTAAATGTATATGTAAATATCTGTGGTTAACGTTTTACCTTGATTATGTTGGAAATAAAGATATTCGTCCTATGCCTTATAACACTTATAATAAAAACTCGACATAACTAATCCCAAAACAGGCAAATTTTACCAAAAACCGGCAAATTTAGACTTTTTACTTTTTTTGTAAATATGGCATTCTTCCACCATAACTAAATACACAAAATGTTGCAACTCAACTTAAAAATGTTGTAACTCAACTTAATTTTAAGAGAAAAATGTTGTATATCGAGTTGGCCCGAGTTCGATTTTTTTTCGAGAGAGTTAAGAGTAGCATAATTTCTCTCTATAATATATACTCTTTGATTTAACATATAAAATTATCTTCTTCCATAGCGACCAGCTAAAATTTATTTGTATTTTTGGTGTTGTAATCAGCTGTTATAAGAAACTTGCTTATTTTCTGCTCGCGTACATGTTTGGGAAAATTTTATTTTGAGAATAGATCTTGTCTTACTCTCTGTAAGTTTGTACTGAGTAATTCTTAGTGGACTTGACTGAGAAAAGTAATCGAATGGACCTATTGTTTGTAAAATCAGCTGAGAAAGGCAGTAATTTTTGACAGTTTAGAAACAACTTAGAGATGCATTTGAAATTTACAGTTCTAATGTTCTTGAAAAATTAACTGACAAATAAAAAGAAAAAATATAGCAAATTTTTTCAACAGTTATGCATTAGCCGTTTTTTCTAATCACTTGGATTTAATAAATCCAAAAAGTATTTCTAAAAGTGCTCAACAGATGGGGTTAGATTCTTCCTATTTTAAAAAAATTTTCTGTCCGACACTTTTTTCACCCTAATTTTTAATACCGAATTCGATGATGAAGGATTTTACTTTAACTTTTAATTTATAATTATATTTTACATAAAACAGCGATAAACAGTCTGACTTTTCAGTTTTATCACTTCAATTTATATTTTTACACAATTGAAAAATTCCATTGCAATATTTAATATTCACTAATTGGATTTAATTAAATTACTTACTGTAGAGTGAAAAATTGCCATTTCTATTTGAGCTATTTATCCATGTCCAAGATGAAAAAATATGTATTTGGTGAGGTGTAGTTTTTTTCTAAACATATTTCATAAAAAAAAAATTTAATAAAAACCTTTTATTTGTTAGTTTTTCAATTTTTTTTGTTTCTCTTTTAATTTTTATTCGTATTTTTTTCTGACATTAAATTAATAGGCTGTTTCATATATTTGTGCTTTTATTGTGGATTTATTAAATCCAGCTTTCTTTTTGGATTTAATAAATCCATTTTTTGTATGACAAATTCTAAATCCAGTACCCCGTTTCTGTATCTAATGCGAGAAGTTTTCGCATCGAGAAATGCATGGTCACCTTGCATTATACAGGCTGATTAAAGACGTGATAAAATGGACTGCACTTTTTGTTGTAATTCGTTCAGATAATGTAACTTTAAGAACTGTTGACACATGTTGTAAAACACCTAATTTAATTAGAAATAACTTACTATGCAACGTATTACTAGCTGATTTGGTTTCATATATATTTTATTGTCTGCGACTCACCCTCTATAAAGCAGAGCATGGTTGCATTTCACATGTTTTTTCCGCAAACTTTTTCGATGCGAGAAATACAGAAACGGGGTGCAGGTGATTAAAAAACACGCTAATTATTAATATTTTTTGTGTAAAAGTTATAAAATAGCGATTTTCACATATTCTTGCGGTTGCGATTTGATAGAAAATATTAGCAGTGAAAATGTATTTAAAATAACTTGTCATTATGACGCAAGCATTAATTTACTAAATAATTTATTATTTTCTCTCCCAGTTCTATTTAAACGTTAAGAAACTCAAAGAGAATACATCGACCACTGGCAAGTTTTAGTTTTACATGCTGTTTTTTTTTTTTTTATTTACAAAAGTTTTTGTAACATATTTAAAATTTTTTTTTTATTACTTGTATATAAATGTTAGAGATTATACAAATACTTCATAAACCTGTTTAAAATAAAAAAAGTAGGGTGAAATTTGGTAAATATTAGGGAAGCCAAACGGGAAATCCCGAATCCCGAAATCCCGGGATTTTCGGGATTGGCAAAATCCCGAATCCCGGGATTATTTCTCAAAAATCCTGGGATTTTCTTATTTTTTAATATTAATATAAACGCAAATAAACAAAGTGAGCAATTTTAGATTACCTACGTTTTTTCTTGAATTTTCTCATATTGACAAGAAATTGATGCCAAGATGTTGGTAAAATTATAAATTAAGTAGATTATTCGAGTAAACTATGCAAAGACTTTGCAGAAAAATTTGAAATTTTGGTGAACAATATTAAGTTTTTTAGTAATACATGCGAAAAACCAAGTTTGTTTGTTATTTTACCGATTTGTTCTTCCAAGCGAAAATCGATTTCTGAAACTGGGACTGTAAGTTTTGGCTGGGACTGTAAGTTTGAATTCTTCCATGAAAACATTTGATAACGATAACCAAATAACTTTGTTGCTGTAATTACACGATTTAGTGGGCAAGGTTATCGCAACGAATCTGCTTTAAAATCTGCTTACAAAATACTGGGCGCAAGTGTACTTAATGACAGGCCTTCATATATTATCCCAGCCAGAAAAATACAAACGGCAAAGCGATGTAAAGGTATTTTAACAGGTGGTACAAGTACTGACAAAAATTGCTTTCCCATTTCCAATATGATAAAGTCAATAGACAAGAGGACCGGCAGTTCAAAAAGCGCCGGAAAAGTACTAGAGAAACAAAATTTTTAACTTTGGCAAAACGCTGCCAAAACCAATAAATAGGTGGTTTGGAATTATATTTTCCAAAATAAAATTTAAAAAAGTTCATATGTATCTTTTTTTTGCCCCGCCGTGATGTTTTGTAAAACAAATACTGGCAAAACGATTTTTGCAAACGCTGGCAAAGCGTCCCAAATGAGTGTTCTGCCAGTCATTTTTAACATCCCGGTTACCCAGTGGTATGCAAGTACTTGATTTTTTGTACCACTGTCAATTTCTGACTGAGATGTTTCAATATTCATAAAATGTACCACATTATTAATTAACAATTATTAAATAATTATAAAACGCTTTATTCTATAAAAAAATTAGTTACATAACATAAAAATTTTTACAAATAAAAGAAAATTTAAATCCCGAAATCCCGTAAAATCCCGGGATCCCGAAAAATCCTGTAGTTCTGAAAATCCCGGGATCCCGAGATCGGGATCCCGGAATTTCATACACAATCCCGAATCCCGGGATTTTCAAATATCAATCCCGATTGGCATCCCTAGTAAATATAGCTACCCGTTTTTGTTAAAAATTACGGTACGAATACGTACAGTATACGGTATATTATAAACGGAGTCCAATCCGTTTTCATAATAAATAACGGCACGTAAATGTTTCGCAAACGATCCGATTCATACGGACATTAAATTTTAAAACTCCGTTTTCTGCACGGCATAATGGTCCGTAAACGGTCTGCCATTGACGCCGTTACTATTAACCCAGCAAAAAAATTTTCAAGTAATGCTTTACAAACTACTACTTTCCATGCTTCACAAGTATCCGTTAGTGTATTTTTACTGCTTTTTTATAAGTTATTCTGAACAACTTCAAAAAATCATTTCTTTCATTGCTTCCAAAGTATCCGTTATTACATTTTTGCAGCATTTTTAGAATTACTTCTGAACCACATCCAAAGAATCACTTAAGTATTGCTTCTCAAGAGTAATTGCTCTAAAAGTAATTGTAAAAAGTGATTTTGGTTTCACTTGGCATTTCCAAACAGAGGGTCCCGGGTTCGATTCCCGGCGGAACCAATATTTTTTTATTCTATTATTTTTTTTTAAATATTTATAATTAATTTGTTTAAGTTCAATATTTTTTAATTTTTATAAATATCTATATATATAAAAAATGGTGTGAATTGGAGTGTGCCTTTTACACTTGTTTAATAAGTACTTTTATTGAAGAGAATAAGGAACATATCTCGCATTAACAAAGTGGTGTTTTTATGCCAGTCAACTTTCATATCAAAGAAAAGCTCATCGGTAGAGCGCTAGACTAACAATCGTGAGGTCGCAAGTTCGATACCTGGTGGCGGCAATAAAAAACTTTTGTAAAATAAAAAAGATATAATTTTTTTTTAAAGAATTTTTTTTTAATTTTTAATTGGTGAAAAAGAGCTTCCTTTGAACTCGTTCAAAAAGTACCGAAAAATATTAAAGTAGGAGTACTCCTATCCTATGACAACTTAATGTTAAAATCATTAGTGTTTATGGGTGAAATCAAAAAAAGTGATAAGTTTTTGGGCCAAATTTGTGAGAAGCAAAAAGTGTTAATATTTCGGGTTTTTCTTAATGGAATCAGTAAGTTTAGTCATTATAAACCTAATTGCAAAAAATCTCTTCTACAAGTTGTCGCAATTATTTTTTTTCCTCAATTTTAATTTTTTTGTAGTAACGGAGTTTACATTTCCACAAGCAAAAGATATAACAAAAAAAAATTGCGTACGAATATTCTTCAATTTATTAGTTTTTCGTATTTGGGTTTTCAACATGCTTTTCAATAATATAAAATTTGTGTTTATCAAATTGGCGGTTTCACAAATAAAAATACAATTCATTCCGCGAAAAAAATTGTATTTTTAATTTTGTATTTTTGCTCCTTTTAAATGCTTTTCAAAAATATAAAATTTTTTCAAATTCAATCAGCGGTTGCGTTTGACCCTTCCATGAAAAAAATCGATATGGATACCATTTTAAATGGTACATTCTTACCTAATAAATAATACCAAAACGAATTTTATACTTTGAATCGTTTTTAAGTTATTGTCGATTTTGTAATCATACTTTAGTAAAATTTTACCGTTTTTTTTCAATATCCGTGACGGCATATTTCGGAAACCGAAAAGTTCCGGGCCCCAAAATTTATGCATCGTTGATCTTTTGTAGTGTACCACAGTTATGGTGAATTTTATTCAAATCGGAGATGGTAAATCCGAATGGTGTGTTGAGTTGATATGTTTTCACCTTTATCGACATTTAAAGCAGGTGACATTTATAGAACTTTTTGTGATACTCAACCTCTTGATGGGTCTGTTTTGAACAATAAAATATGTTAACGCTGCAACAAATTTTATTAATATATTTCTTTGGTGCACGCTGTAATAGCACGCGAGCGACTTACATAGAGCCTCAACAATACATTTTAATTGTTAAGTTTTATATATTTGCATTTAGTGAACAGAAGAATTCATATTTGGGTCATAGTCTAGGAGATTCTTTATTTCCTTCCCTTGTTCAATGGGAACTTTAAATGAAGTATTTTTTAAATATGTACGAATAATTAAAAACCATGTAAATAATTGTAAATTAATAAAGTATTTGAGAAAAATTAACTATTTTGTTTTTTTAGAGACAAAAAATGGAATTTCTAATAAATTCCTAATTTACAAACAAATGCATTTACAAAGAAACAAACATATATACAATTTTGAAAGTTGTTTTAAAGCACATACTTTCGAAAGTAACTAATTTAAAAGTTGTTTATTTTGAATGACTACATATATTTTTGCTGATACATCAGCTGTGGTTTGTTTTTTTTATGTATAATATATAAAAAAAAAAAAAATTACCAATACATATAATATAAAGAATGAATAAGTTCAAATATAATTTTCATAGAACAAAAAAAATCAAAGAAATCCCTGCATATCTTTAAGCAAAATTAGCAAATTAAGGTAATTAGAAAGTAGAGATGAAGTCGAAATTCACTCACGCTCACGAACGAAAAATAATAATCACGCACGACTCACGCATGAACAATTTTTTATAATCACGCTCACGTGATTAATTTTAATTTGAATCACCCCTCACGAAATACTCACGAAAAATACGAAATTTGTTTTATACATTATTTTTTTTAACGAAACTTTCTATACTCAACATAAGTTTTATTTATTCACAAACCCAGTGTAGAAACGGTAATGACTTATCATAATTTTTTGAACTACCAGTAATGACACCCACTTACCTTCTGCATTATTTTAAAACATATAATAATGAGTTACAGATAATGACTTATTTTTATCATTATTTCAAATAGAAAATAATTTTCTAGATATTTTTAAAAATGGGGCAAATGTTTTTAGTTAATCTGTTATTTTTAAGTAAATGAATGTTATTTTTAGTTTGACTCAAGATCATAAATTAATATCACTTTATGTTTAAATTATTTTCAAATCAAAGAAAGATGATACAATTTTTACAAGTAAATTACAAAGAATAAAAATTATTGAAAAAATTCGATAAGACCAACAAAGCAGAATGCGCATTTTCGGCTTTCGCTACAAAGCCATCATCAGTGCCTTTCGCCTTTGAGTGGGTTAATATTTTGATAATCGTCTACTTATGTGGTTGTTGAAAGCAAATCGTTAGTCTAAGTTGAGTTATTGATAACAAACCCGATTTGCTTTCAACAGCCACATAAGTTGACGATTATCAAAATATTAACCCACTCGAAGCAAATCGTTAGTCTAAGTTGAGTTGTTGATAACAAACCCGATTTCCCTTCAACAGCCACATAAGTAGACGATTATCAAAATATAAACCCACTCAAAGGCGAAAGGCACTGATGATGGCTTTGTAGCGAAAGTCG
Source organism: Leucophora obtusa (assembly GCA_949987735.1). Classification (NCBI taxonomy): domain Eukaryota; kingdom Metazoa; phylum Arthropoda; class Insecta; order Diptera; family Anthomyiidae; genus Leucophora; species Leucophora obtusa. The sequence goes on from OX465300.1 coordinate 14,480,982, forward strand.
AAAATGCGCATTCTGCCTTGCTGGTCTTATCGAATTTTTTCAATAATTTTTATTCTTTGTAGTTTACTTGTAAAAATTGTATCATCTTTATTTGATTTGAAAATAATTTAAACAGAAAGTGATATTAATTTATGATCTTGAGTTAAACTAAAAATAACATTCATTTACTTAAAAATAACAGATCAACTAAAAACATTTCCCCCATTCATCTTAAACACATTGACACGGTGCAAAAATATAATTTAATAACATAAATTTAAATTTAACGGTTCGTTATAATTCAAAAATCTGTGTTTGTCATACACAGAGTTGAATAGAATCAGCTGAGATATCTTGAGAATTAAGGTTCAAAGCAAAAAAGAGTAATAATAACAAAAGGATAAAAATAGCATTGTTAAATTTCGTTGATGTTAGTCTAAGTTGAGTTGTTGATAACAAACCCGATTTGCTTTCAACAGCCACATAAGTAGACGATTATCAAAATATTAACCCACTCAAAGGCGAAAGGCACTGATGATGGCTTTGTAGCGAAAGCCGAAAATGCGCATTCTGCCTTGCTGGTCTTATCGAATTTTTTCAATAATTTTTATTATTCTTTGTAATTTACTTGTAAAAATTGAATCATCTTTCTTTGATTTGAAAATAATTTAAACAGAAAGTGATATTAATTTATGATCTTGAGTCAAACTAAAAATAACATTCATTTATTTTTAAAAATTTTTTGAAATCTATTTTTAGACTCAATATTTTTTTAACACTGGTAAGAATATATGTAACCACATATATTTTGATTTTTTGTATGTTGGCGAGTAAGCTTACTTGTGTGCAGCAGGTCAATTATGTTTTTATCTATTAAATATTACATGTCGATTAGCTCAGATGGTGAGCTATTGACTGGCAATCTGTAGACCCAGGTTCGATTCCCGCACCAGTAAATTTTATTTAAAAAAAAAAAATACAATAAAAAATATTTTTTTTATATAATTTATTTTTTTGAAAATCGATTTCTAGACTCATTATTTTTGTCAGTACTGGTAAGCACATAGGTAACGATATATTTTTTGATTTTTCGTATGCTGGTGTGTAACCATAACTCATTATTTTTCGCGACATCGCCATATAAAGGTAATACGAAATGTAATAACAAAAGTAACTAGTTACCATTACCAAATATGTAGTTACACAACCACATATCTGGTAATGATTTTCTACACTGGGAACTTAAGTATTATAGAGTACTAAAATTAGTTGAGCTATAAAAAAATTTTGTTAAAAATTTAATTTTACAAAATTTTTAAATTATTTAAAAAAGTTCACTGTAAATCTTTAAATGTTATTCAAAATTTTTGTGCATGAAGAAAATTTTGTCAACGTTTTGCCAAAGAAGTCGATTTCTTTCCTGAAGAATTCTGCCAGAAGTATAAAACACCCGTTCGCTAGTAGCTAAACAGACGGGAATACACATTATTTATGTAGCTAGTTTTTAAAGGAGGGGAAGGTCTCTGTCATTTTTCCAAAATTCTAAAATATTGCAATCTGGTTTAATATAATCACGCAAACTCAAGGACAAAAATTCACCCACGCACTCTCGAACATTTTTCTTAACTCACGCACACGCACGACTCACGTGAGTGCTATAATTTTAACTCAAGCGTGATTCACGTGAATCACGCAAATTTCGTGTCACGTAACCATCTGTATTGTAAAGCACTACATATCAATTGCAGCGGTAGCGGGTTTCTCTCGTAAACCTGCCCAATTTAATAACCTATTACTTTAAAGATGTTTCTACACCATGTACTTTTGAGATTTACCCCTTGTTATTATAACAAGATACATAATTCCTCTGGAGGAATCTTTCCGTTCGTTTTGTAAAAACAGGGGGTTTATATGCAATATTTTATATTTCGTGATCCTCAGTTAATATACTTACAAAAAAAAAATATATATCACAAAAGTGCGCCCACAATAATAGAAAAAAGTCTGTACAAATTTTAGCTAAAACCACTAAAAATTTGTTAAAAATTACGTGAAGGAAAAACTCCTGAAATTAGCAGATTATTTTTGTTATATTTAGCAAGATAGGAACAGCGAAATTAAAATTGTAAAATACACAGAGTTTTAGTTATATTTGAATTAAATTTTTGTTTGCTAAATAATTTTTAGAATAAAAAAAAAATCACAAAAAATTTAAATTTTTTTGCCAAATATTTCTATTGATTATACCAGAATAAACTGTTATTTGCAATTCAACTAAATTTAACAAAAATGTTGTTCATATAATAGTTTGTCAGTTTGTTCTTGCTATTTTCGTCTACTAATATTCAGCAATTTTTTTGCAGATTTTAACAGTGTAATTCGTTATTTACAATTAATAAATAGTTAACTCAAATATCACTAAAAATTTTGTAAATTTAACAGTTTTATTTTTGCTGTTATTATCTTAGAAGCATTTACGAGCAGATTTTTCTGGAATGTCATTTATAACAAATTTTTAGTAACTTTTTCTTTTATTTTTACAATATTTTTTCTATGAGTCCAAAATAATTACCAAATTAAAGATTAATTTTTTCTTCTATTCCAGAACTCAACAGAATGTAAAATCTTAAATGAATGGAACTTAATTAAACTGGCCAAATTCCGAAATACATCTTAAAATTTTTAATTATGAGAACGATATCATCATCTTCAGGCCATACCTTATTTATTTACAAATTAAGACCAATTATTTACATAATTTTACATTTAAATATATATTTTTATCTTATCAGTGGAGGTTCGTCCCTATCAAATTCTAATGGTAAGTTTTACATAACATGGTCTGTATGTTATTTAAATTTAAGTTTTTTTACACAGTATGATTTTGACATGTGGTTTTAGTAAAACCCCAATGGGTCAAGTTATAAAGCAGCTTAAAATTTTAATTTTTTTACCAACACCATGTGAATTGAGAGACCAAAAATCTGTACAAAAGTTTTTCAGAACGTAATTCTATGACAAAATTATCCATAGATGTTAAATTGATTTTATCACTTGCAGTCCAAAAAACATGGTAATGACAGGTCATTACCGTACGGATTACCAAGTAATTATAGGTCATTACCTTTTGCATTACTTTAAAACAGAAAATAATGACTTACTGATAATAAGTTATAGAAGTACTTATATATTCCTGGAACGTAATCACTGACTTGTAATTCATTAAATAAGTACTCATTTAGTGTTTTTTATATTAATATTTTATTTATTAAATTCCCAGCAAAATATTGGTAATGACAGCTCATTATTATCTGCATTACCAAAAATGATATATCATTACCTTTTGCATTATTTTATAATATAAAATAATGACTTCCTAATAACGGCCTATTGTATTCATTGTTTCGAAATATAAAATAATGACTTACTCGTATTAGTTTAAATAAGTACTTTTTACACAGTTAAATTTTTTTATTATATGTAAATATGTTTTATGTTTAAATTTTTATGGCGAGTCCTAAAATTACACACTAGAGAAAACTTAAATTTTTCTGAATGTATTTCCTTAGGTTAATAGTATTTGCCTAACTCCTTATTTTTAAGAATCAAGTAAGCAATCGGATAACCACTTATAATTAAACTTTTTGTAAGCATGTGTGTAACCACTTATTATTCAAAATCTTATAACTACTTATTTCTCATTTTTTCGTAAGCGAGCGGGTAAGCGTGACTACTTATAAAAACGACCACGCCAAACAAAAATAATGAGTTTAGACGCCAAAAAATAAGTTGTGCGGAGCTATGAATTTCTATTATATAACCACTTATTTGGTAATGAAAGATTTTGCTGGGTTGTTTCAAAAATTTTTTCAACTGAATAGAAAATTTTCCGAGGTAAAAAGTTAATTTGCCACTAACTCCTAACTCCTGAGTAACCACTTATTTTATCTTTGTGAGTAACTACTTATTCTTTCACTATGGGTAACTCGTTATTCCCACTTTTTTTGTAAGCAAGAGGGTAAGGACTACCCATGAATTTTTGGACATCGCAAACAAAAGTAATGTTGTGAGTAAATAGCCTGGTAAGTAGTGAAACCCTTTGTGTGCTACTTACTCGCTTAATTACTCGGTAATGTCTGTTTTTGCTGGGTAGGTACATATTTTTGGAAAAAGTTTACAAAAGAATTGCAAAACAAATCTGTGAAAAGAAAATATTTTATTAACCATAAACATAAAATATAATCCAATTTGTTTAAAATGATATCAGGTTTGTATTTAGCAACTTTCGTAAGCTCCCGAACAAATTATTTAAAATAATTTCTTTCACTTTTAAAAAATCGTCGTCCATGTTGGATCCGCAATTTTTTGTCTCTCTTGAATTATGCTAACCCACTCCCAGGTATGGCCAAATAAAGGATATTTTTTTTGTAAATTTACCATACACTAATTTTGAATTTTTAAAAATTTTGTTAAACAAAATATAAAAAAAGTGGTTAACGCATAAATTTTTTTTTAATACACCTAAGAGAATAATCCTACCGAAAATTACACATATCCCTCATTTAACTTAGTAGTATATATATATTCGTTCCTTTTACTCCTGCAAGGAGCATAGGGCCGCTTAGTAGTGACGGCGTTTTAAATTTGAAAATTTTAGAGAAAAGTGTGATTTTGGATAATAATTTGGGTAATATCATTAATTTTTGTTTTTTTAGCTAGCTCTAACATGATCTCTTTAAATTTTTTACTAATTCAGTTAAAGGATATTGTTTTCTGAAAGCTTTGTGAAACTTCGACAACGTTAACCCTTTCTATACCAAATTTAACCCTTTTTATTTCAAATTTTTGAAAATGAATGTGAAGACTTCATTTTAAACGACCCTCGGTGAAATTTAGACAGAGATAATTATGATCGGTTTCCATTTATTTGTAGAGAAATATATCGTCACCTAAACTGCAAAATAACATAAGTTTACAAGGGAAGCGAAAAACGATATAAAATTTAAACTGCTTGAGATGTTGAAACAAAATTTTCAAATCTGAATTAACATGAAACTAGAAATATATTTTAGATAAAAAATCTGTTTTTTAAAGTATACTTCACGCTATGTGTCTTACGTTATTTTGAATTGTTGTTTTCTGAAACAAAATAACGTAACACATCACCAATTTAAATCTGTATGAAAAAAATAAAAATTTTAAATAAAAACAGTTATAGGTTTTTTATATTATGTGTTTTTCAATTTTCTTTTTTTTAATTACTAAAACTACTTGTTTAAACAAAAAAAGGAACTTCATTTAATTTTTGTAAAGAAAAAAACAAAATATTTAAATTTATTAAAAAAGAAATTAGGATACTACAAAAATAAGGTAAAAAACTATTAACTAATTAACTATTCAAAAGGTATAAGTAGTGCCATTTCCCAGCAAAACCTTGGTAATATGTTGGTATTACAGAACACATTACCTGGTAATACCATACCCCTTACCATTGCATTATTTCATAACAAAATGTAATGTCTTACGTATAATGTGCTGCATAACTACTGGGTAGAAATAGCAACTTATTACCAATGATATATTTAAACACTTCAAAGAAAAGAGTTACTTGTAATACACAACATGAGTTCTAAATAATAGCAGCGACTTATTACAGATGGGATATTTTAAAACCGTAAAATAAGGAGTTACTTTTAATGTGATACGTGATCACTTAATAGAAATAGCCACTTATTACCGATGGTGTATTCAAATACCTCAAAATAAGGAGTTATTTGTAATGCGACACATGAGTGTTATTTTCTATTTAAAATATTCGATACAAATAATTTATATGTTTTATACATATTGACTGAAATATCTTTTATGTTTTTTGTTAACTTTATATTAATCTGATTAAATATTATATTAATCTGATTAAATATTAATATGCTTCGTTTTAGCATTTATAAAAAACCAACACGATAACGTCTTATTTTAATTTTTTTTTGTAAGAAGTAAGTATATATTTATGCAGTTAGTGAACGCATAATTTTAATGTGTTATTTCAGACCTGTTTCTAACACATTTTTTTGGCCTTACTTTAAGCTGTTATGTAAGTAGTATTGTGCTCAGTATCGGTTATGTAAGTGGTTACGTAACTCCTAACATGTAACATTAAAGTAACATGTTCTTATGTTGTTACCTAGCCCTCTTTTGGAAAGTACATACCTCCAATGACATGCCCTTGTTAAAATAATATCTGTTGGAATAGCAAAGTAAGAGGTTACATACCTTAATTACTTCTTACAAACCTTATTACCAGGTAATAGAAAGTTTTGCTGGGTTCTTCTGCAGAGTGCCATTTCTTCTAGGAAATTCTTAGCCTTTGGGAGTGCAATAGGTTAGGCTGTCGAATTTCGAAAATTCTAGCAGTTCTTTGTGAAAGAAGCTGGTAATCGTCCTTACTACAGGTTTTATAGTACACTCAAAAACAAAGTTAGTAAAGTCAGCAAAAATTTTGCTCTGTCAGCAAATTTTTAGTCAGGAGCGTGCTTGCAAAAAATTTTGTAATTTCAGCAAAAGGTGTTGCTGGAAATCAGCGAGCTGATTTTTACCAAAAAAAATAGTAATCTCAGCAAAAATTTTGCTAACACTTAGTCGATTGCAAAAGAAAAAAATCCTTGCTAAAATGACTAAACTTTTCGCTGAATATTAGTAAACTGAAAAAAACTCAAAAAATTTGCGGAGAAATTTTACTTTAGTTAATTTAGTTGCTGAAAATTGAAATATAGAAATTGTGTAGAGTTGTTTTTTTTTAATTATCATTTCCGTTGTCTACTACATCCAGACAAGACATCTACATCTTGTATATCTGGTTGTCGTCCACGCTATAAATTCGGTTATCAGCACAATTTTTGTAGCAAAATAAATTAGTAAAACATTAGTTCAAAATTGGTTTAGCTCTAAAAAATATAACTAAATTTTTTGCTGAAAACGGAATATATATATACAAGACGTTGTTCTAATTTTTCTACTAACTTATTTTTTTTGAGTGTATATGGATCATACGCCAAAGCACGAATCAAATTTACTGTAGGGTGTCCAACTTTATTACCTGAAAAAAAACTAGCCATAGGTTAAATATATTGTATATAGTTTTTTTAAATAAAACAAATAAAAAATAAAATGTATTACCTATTTACCTGGTCGAATAGATGAGAAGGTTTACATAATCGTGTTGTATTGTAGATGATGAACAACCCAGTATAGAAACGGTAATTACATATCATTATTTTTTGTACTACCATTAACGACACCCACTTACATTCACCATTATTTTAAAACATATAATAATGAGTTACTTATAATGACTTATTTTTGTCATTATTTTAAATAGAAAGTAATTTTCTAAATTTTTTTGAAAATTTTTTTAAATCTATTTTTTGACTCAATATTTTTTAACACTGGTAAGGATAAATGTAACCACATATTTTTTGATTTTTTGTATGTTGGCGAGTAAGCTGACTTGTGTGCAGCAGGTCAATTATGTTTTAATCTATCAAACATTACATGTCGATATATATCAGATGGTAGAGCTATTGACTGGCAACCTGGAGTCCCAGGTTCGATTCCCACACTAGAAAATTTTATTAAAACAAATTTTACAATAAAAAAATATTTTTTTTAGAAAACTTAATTTTTTGAAAATCTATTTTTAAACTCATTCTTTTTGTCAGTACTGGTAAGCACATAGGTAATGATATATTTTTAGATTTTTCGTATACTGGGGTGTGTAATCATAACTCATTATTTTTCGCGACATCGCCATACAAAAGTAATAAGAAACTTAACTATAGTTACCATTACCAAGTATGTACCCAGTCAGAAAAATACAAACGTTAAAGCTATGACAAAGCACTTTAACAGGTGGTACAAGTACTGGCAAAAAGTGCTTTTCCATTCCCAAAATGAGAACATCATTAGACAAGAGGACTGGCTGCTCAAAAAGCATCGGAAATGCACTGGAGAAACAAAATTTTTGAAGGTTGACAAAACGCTGGCAAAACCCATAAATAGGTAGTCTGGAAATATATTTACAAAAATAAAATGAATAACAAAAAAAAAAGTTCATATGTATTTTTTTTGGTCCTGCCGTGATTTGAACCTTCAGATTGGCAGATGATTGCTCTACCCACTGAGCTAACGAGACATATAATATTTGGTGGCTATATACATAAATGAGTGATAACAGCTGTACAACTACTGGCTGTGCTAAAATGCTAGTACTGGCAAACAATTTTTTGGGACTAATATGCCAACGTTGGGAGAGCAAAAAAAAAGTTGGTCTTAAAGGAGCTTCCCCACAAACAAAAAAATTAATTTTATAAAACAAAAAATGTTTAAATTAAAAAAAAAAAAAAAATGTTTGTTTGCACCAGATTTGAACTCGGAACCTTCCGAATACAAACCTTTTTTAACGAAGCGTCAGCACTTTTACAAAATCGTTTATCTACCAGTGAATTGGTTTTTGTACAACTGGTAGCATTGGCTAGGTAGCACTGGATAACCACTGGTTGCAAACCTTGGCATATCACTCTTAGACCATTCTTTGCCAGCGGTTTTTTTATAAACCACCGAAATTTTTGTAAAACAAATACTGGAAAAACGCTTTTTGCAAACGCTGGCAAAGCGTCCCAAATGAGTGTTCTCCCAGTCATACCGTGGTTACCCAGTGGTATGCCAGTGCTTGATTTTTTGTACCACTGGCGATTTCTGATTGGGCAGGTTTCAAATTGGTTTCAAAGGTTCCGACTATAAAATTGGCCCTAATATTTATCTAAAAGTTTTCGAAATAAAAAAAATTAAAAAAATTGCGAATTTCGTTGTGCATCTTTCATTAGCCCAGTTAGTTGGGAGGGCAAATTGATTTGTTTATTATTATTTTCCGTTGTACTAATGAATGGGTGGAATCGCATTCCATTTGTGTATGTCCTACACTCATAAAAAAAGCCTGTAGAAATAGTTCAAAATTCTGCTAAAATAACAGGAAATAGTACCTGTATTTGCGCCAGCAGAATTTTCAATGAAGTTGAGAATTATGGTCTGCTAAACTTAGGTAAGCTAAATTTTACACACTGCTAAATACACAGACAATTCCAGTTAACTAAGTTAATTTGAGCTAAATTCTACAGAAACATTACCTGATTTAACTGAAAATTTCTCCTACATACACTTATAAAAAAAAGTTAGTACAAAAGTCTGTTAAACGCGTTCTGGCTCAAATTAACTAATTTTTTCTGTTATTTTGTCTTAAAATTTAGGATTGAACTAATATTTTTTGTAAATCCCATTTAGCATAACAATTACTTTCAGCCGTATATAAACTAACTCTGCATCCAAATTTTTAGTAATTTGTCCCTTTAGAAAAACGTGTAAGACCACACAATGTAATCGATTTCGTGTACTTCACATTGTGTGTACTTACGATATGGGATACTTGTGTACAACAATTGTATATGAAACTAAAAATATTTGAAATTTTTCAAAAATTTTGTCTAACTTACATGCTGCTATACTTGTGTGTACTTACGAAGTATATTGGCTTGTGGGCCATTACAATGCGGCCATACCCTGGGTAAAGTAAGCCAGCTTGTGTGTAGAGTTTGAAAGCACTCGGGGATTCTAGTAAGTACACACAAGTATCTCCGAGAACTTTCAAACCCTACACACAAGCTGGCTTACTTTACCCAGAGTATGGCCGCATTGTAATGGCCCACAATTCAATATACTTTGTAAGTACACACAAGTATAGCAGCATGTAAGTTAGACAAAATTTTTGAAAAATTTCAAATGTTTTTAGTTTCATATACAATTGTTATACACAAGTATCCCATATCATAGGTACACACAATGTGAAGTACACGAAATCGATTACATTGTGTGGACTTACACGTTTTTCTAATTTGTTTCTTAATTTTACAAATTTTTCAGTTAATTTAAACCACAATTACTTCCCAATTTTTATGTCTCTGCTATCAATATCACATAGAGATGGCGCTATATTTTCATAATTTTTTATTGAAAATCACAAAACGGCTTATATTTTGGAAACTAAGCGAGATAGAGCAAAATGGACAAAAATTTGATACTCTGAACTTATCAATCTTTATAATCCATATATACTCCCAAAAATAAATATGGGCCTGTCTTGGTACAGATCCGTAGAGCCCAAAAACCAAGACAGTAATCGACATTTTAGGAGAAATATTCAGTTAAATCAGGTAATGTTTCTGTTGAATTTAGCTCAAATTTCTTAGCTAAGTTAACTAGAATTGTCTGTGTATTTAGCAGTGTGTAAAATTTAGCTTACCTAAATTTAGCAGACCATAATTCTCAACTTCATTGAAAATTCTGCTGGCGCAAATACAGGTACTATTTCCTTTTAATTTAGCAGAATTTTGAACTATTTGTACGATCATTTTTTATGAGTGTACATTTCGATTTTCGTAAAAGCATCCAGCAGAATATTGTATATCAAAATCATGAACATTCGGCGTATTAAACTTTTCTTTTTTTTATGTGCTTTATTACAATTGTTGCGAAAGTAGAAGCAACAATATTTCCTTCAGTTTCATCCCAGACATTATAAATGGTAAAAGTTATGAACTTGAAGTTTCATTTTGTAATAGGATTAGGGTTTGGGATTTCCCGGACTTTTTTATTTCCCGGGAAACGGGAATAAAAAAATTTGATTTGAAATATTTTTTAACAAAATTGTTAATGAAATCCACCTATATAAGTAATTTTTGTTAAAAAAAACACTATTTCAGTATAAATTTAGTCTGTGTAGTGAGAATTCAAAGTAAAAATATCAGAATGTTGAACATTTGATTTCACATAAATTACTCTAAGCTCTGCCAAATGAATTGCATGATTCCAGCAGAAAGCACCCACTACTGGACTGTCGGAAACAAACAATTTCATCACATTTGGCCCACTAGATATGGTGGCTACAATGTTATTTTCCAAAGACAAATAAAACTCTTCTAGTGTTATTCTACAGTTCTTCTTATTTCATCAATATTACATCTTCCTGATATATAAACCAACCCCAGGTTATAAAATGAATTATTTCCGTTTATACATATTTTCAAATATCTCTTTTGTGATATTCTTGTCCATTCATCTAAGATTATAGTAAATCTCCTATTGTTAGAAATATTGGTCGATATTTCTTTTATCATGATATCTTTTACATGATTGTAGTAATTTAATATAATGTTCTTTACATCGGTTTCATTTTTTGGCAATGCCAGATTTTTATTATAAAAACTTTCTCGAATAAACGAAGATCTAGTTATGGTGCGCATTAACATTCCGTCGACTGCGGCTAATTTAGATACCATTTCAGGAAATGTTTGCCCTACCATAAAACGTTCAATGCCTATTCAGTTTATAATTTTTTCTTCGGGTACTTTGCTAATTTTAGCTGGAACATTATTTTTGTTGTTGTTTTCTTCCTGATAACCAAATTTAGATACCTCCGTTAACCATTAGTCTTTTAGGGCAAATATTGCACTGCGCTGCATTGTCCTTTTTGTGAAGTATTTCCATACTCCTGACATTTTATTCTTTAATATAAAAGAATATATTAGTTTGAAAGCAGGTGTATTAAAATAAAGTAAACTTACTTGAAAATATCACATTTATTAATGAAAACGTTACTTATAAAATTATTGACTCTTAATATAAAGGAGGATTTTAAATTTAAAGTCGACTTTATTTTTAATCATACGGTTTTGTTCATTTTGTGTATGAAAACCTTACAAAAATATTTATATTTTCTAATATTTTGATTGGTTGAAAATAAATTAACCAATCAGAATGCTCCAAAAATAAACCAAGTCAAGGTATACTGCCACCCAATATTTTAACTAAAGTCGACTTTAACTAAAATATATATTTGAAAAATTTAGATAGTAAAGGCGATTATTTGTAAGAAACAAAACTTTTTGTTCATATTTCTTTTAAACATTTTACCAAGTTTTTAGGTTTTACTACTTATATTTTGAATAAGTTATGCGAAAAATCTTTATTAGTTGAAATGCTCCTAATTACTTGGAAAAGATTTTTTTTGTGTGTCAAATAAATTGATTCCCTTTTAAAAGATTTTAACAATGACATTTTTGTTTTGGTATTTAAAATGTTTTTTATGACTAAAATTAAAAAATCCTATTCCGAACAAAAACAATTTAAAAAATTTAATATTTTTAAAATTTCCCGTTTTCCCGGGAATTCCCGAACCCCAAACCCTAAATAGGATGCATTCGCCTTTGACTGCGGAGTAAGCTTTAGCGCGTGAATGTCTATGCATAATAGTGAGAATGAGCCCGCCTTAGGGCTTTTAATATCATTTTTTTTCTTCTCTCATATCTTCTACTGCTTTTCTGTGTTTATCGTATTGTTCCTGCGATATATTTTTTGATTCAAACGATATGCAGGTGTCACATACATATATAATGTGACTTCCAAAAAATTAGGAAAATATTTGGTAGGGATACTAGTTCCTTTGTACGATTCACAGTCCTGAAAATACGCTTCATACATATTTGCATACGATTTAAATACCGATTGAAAATACAATTTATTAGTATACTGACGTCGGTAAAGGCATCATAGTTTCGGGACGTCTTCCAACAGTTTATTTAAATAACCTAATCTAGTTTGGTACTCTTTTCCCCGTTTTGTATTTTTTTGATTTTCAGCTTGCTATGTAGTTTCACTGGAACTCACCCAATTTCTTACCATATTTTCCGAAATGCCGAGTGTTGACAAAAACATTTTACTCCACACTTGTCGAGGTGGTTGATGCAAAAAATATGCTTTTGAATTTAAACGCCGGGAATTTTCTACATAAATCCGCTTTACAATGGAAACTTCAATAGTTTATTTTGGTCCCATGACATTTGCCAAAAAGGTTCAAATATTTCCTTTTGAAAATTTTTCGGAAAAAAGAGAACAATATCCCAGGAAAAAAAAGTGAGGAAAAAGAAGTAATTAAAGCACTGCAACTGTTGAATAGGGAGTTGTTCTTTTTTGGGTTTTTCATCGATGAATTTAACATTGGCTTGTCATAGGAAGGAAGTTGTTCGTTTCAAAAACAAATTATGTATACTTGAACCAATGATAAAGAAGATCTTTTTCCCTTCTTTTTATTTTAATTTAATTAAAAAAAAAAAAGAAAATCATCATTCAACGTGTGGGGTTTGAACCCAGACTTGTTGTCATTTCAAGCAGACGCTCTACCCCCTGTGCTATCGCTTCTTATACATGACAGCTGACTTTTAGCAGTCTTGTTCAGTAAATTGTTGTTATATTCCTTTCTTTTATTTTTTATTAACAAAAGTATATAACATATTGGAAAAATATAAGTACAGTAATTTTAACTTAGCTGCTCAACCAACTTTTGCAAGAATTTATGTGCAGGTAAGACAAAATCGCAGCTAAGTCAAATTGTTTACCTGCCTTAATGTAGAGGTATACCAATACAGACTGAAAACAAACAAAACAAATGAAGCTAATGATGACAACTGCAGTAAATTGATCTTGCGATTTTTATGGTTAAAAAACGACTAGAGTAGGATATTTTTGTCACAAAAAAAGTTGACAACACATTTATTTTATGTGTGTGTTTTTTGCTAGAATTGAAAAACAAAGCAAAACACAATAGGCAGCTAACGGTGATCTTTTTTATGAAAATAATGTAAAACTGCCAAAAATATGAGGCAGTTATGAAAGTGTGGTACAAAAAGTGCACTTAAGACAATTGGGTACATAATTTTGTAAAATAGAAACGAAACCAAAATTTTGTGCAGTTATAGCAAATGTGCACTTAAGAAAAAGGCAGTTAAATCAAAACTACTGTATATAGTTGTTTTTTTAAAGTGTTTTTTTTTATAAAAAATAATACACTCATAGAAAGAAATAAAGCTGTAAAAATAGGAGAAAAAGCTACTAAAAATTATGTAATTAAAAGTGACCTTGCAAAAAAACTGCTGATATTAGCAAATGTTTTTGCTAAATACTAGTAAGATAAGAACAGGAGAAATAAAACTGCTAAATTTACAAAATTTTAGTTACATTTAAGTTAACATTTAGTTAATTAAAAGTAACAAACAACCTTGATAAAATCCGCAAAAAAATTAGCAGCATATTAGTAGAAAAAAAAATAGTTTTTTCTGCAAGGTAATTTTTAACTTATTTCTAATAGTTCTAATTAAAATGTTTACAGCATTTTTCTTTTTCTGTTAGTGTTATAACAAATATATTTCGTAAAAATTTTATCAAAATGGATTTTTAAAATACAATTTTTTAAATACAAACGATATTGTAATATTTATTTTTTGGTATTTATTTCCATAAAATTTCATTGAAAATATATAGAAAATTAAAAAAAAATGCCTTTTAATCGTTATAAAAATTAGTTGAGTGTACAAAAATATAAAAAAATAAAAATTTTACATTGAAAACTACAAAAAATTATTAATTGTGTAAAAAAATGTCTAAAAATTTTTTCCGACCTGGTAGGATTCGAACCCGCAACCCTCTGATTTCTGTGCCAGCACATTCCTATACAACCCCCATACAAAATATTAACTTCTTATTACCCATGAAAAAGAACTTCTGACTAGCATATATTCATTGCAGCATTAGATGTTGTGGAAAACCCATTCCTAAGAGAGTAATTATTTGTGATGTTATGAAGGAAGTGATTCATTTAGAAGTCATTCCTTTTATTTTTGCCGGGTACCTAGTTGGACTTTTTTTTACAATACTTTGACGTGCACCCAGCTTTCACATCTCTTGGCTTTCTGTTGCAAATACTTCCGTTTGATAAGCCTTAACCCTCTAATGCTCTTTCTTCTGATTACAATAATATTCAAACCATATATTTGACATTGAAAATCCACTATGTAACAAATATTAAAATTTTAATTTATCGCTTTATTTAGGCGATATAGCACAACAAATGTTGAAGACGTATCTTGAAACCCAGTAGTCAAATAATTTCGGTTTTTGCTGTAAATAACACTATCAATAAAATTACGTACCGAAAATTGTTGATCAATTGTTGTTATTTAAAAAGTTATGGCGATTTTCGCTTTTAGAAAATTACGAAATTTGGCGAATTTGGCACTAAACTGCTTACTACTACTTCTAAGTATATAATCTGTGTTTAATTTCAAGAAAATCTGTTAGCTAGTTTTTGAGTTAGAGAGATATTTGTAAAACGTATCCTTGCGTTATCCTGTGAGTCCTGGAGAAAATTTTTACTTGCTTCTCGCTAAAATCTGAAGACCGCCTTTTGGCGGCCTTGGGCATTAGAGGGTTAATATCTTTTACCATTCATTAGATTTTTTTTATTTTCTTATCTTTTGTTAATTTTTTTAGACCCTTCTATGTTTTCATTATAACTATTTTCGATTACAGAACACATTTTATTATTTTTACAACACTTTTTTCCCTTCAATTCGATAAAAAATTCCACTAAAACTGAGGTAACAGTAAATAAAACATAAACTAAAAAAAAGCAATGCTAGCAGTGTTCTAAACAAAATAAATAAAAGTCTGGCATGCCTTAAATTATTAATTCTAAAGCATGCATTATAAAAATCAGCATTAAAGACGTAGCTTTTCTGCTTTTGGCTACGTGTACAAAAATGATTAAAAAAATATGTAAAACGTGGATTGTCCAATGTTGAGTTATAGCTCAATATAAAAAAGAATGATTCAATGAACTAGTTAACTGAACGATAATGTATCGAGTCACCAAAATGAACGATTAAGCCCAACTCTATATATATTTTACAGGTATGGAATCTCAACAACAACAACAACAGCAACAAAATCAGCGTCCATATTTTGATGATATCAACTCGAGAAATGTGACTACAGTGGCTGATGAAACTGCTATACTAAAGTGTCGTGTTAAAAATAAGGGCAATCGCACTGTATCTTGGATGCGTAAACGTGATCTACACATATTAACCACAAATATTTATACATATACGGGTGATCAACGATTTTCTGTTGTGCATGCGCCTGGAAGTGATGATTGGGATCTAAAAATCGAATATGCCCAACAGCGTGATAGTGGCATTTATGAATGTCAAGTAAATACAGAGCCCAAGATTAATTTGGCAGTAATGCTCGATGTAACAGGTAAGAATTCTGATTGTGTTTCTTTAGATGACAGAATAGGTGTCATAAAGTAGCCATAGATATAATCCCAATTTTAAGTATGGGGTTATGATCAGATTAATATATTATTTTCCATAAAATAGTTTAAATATGTTTCACCAAGTTGTAAGTTTTGGAAAACGCTTATAATATTCCCGGTTTTTACATTATGTTGGACGGATATTGTCCCACAGATATTATCTTTATTACGAGTTCCCGGCAGAGATGCAAGCCGATCCAGCGGCGGCGGCTTAAACGGCTTGAGCCGCCAAGTTCTTTTTTAGAACGGGGGCTCTGTACTAACCAAATTACTTAAGACTTAAGGAATAAGTTTATAAAATAATTTTTAGAATATCTGACTTATTGTATGTTTCTATATGTGAAACGGCTTAGCCGTCCGCCGATGGAAGCCGATACACTCATAGAAATAAAACTGTAAAACAGCAGAAAACCCTACTAAAAATTTGTTCAAAATACCTGCAAGAAACTGCTGAAATTAGCAAATTTTTTGATAAATATTGGTAAGGAGAAAACATCAAAAATATTACTGTTAAATTTACAAAATTTGACTTTCATTGGAGTTAAATTTTAGTTAAATACAAATGACAATTTACCCTGTTAAAATCTGCAAAAAATGTTGCTGAATATTTCTAGACATAATATAAAGCAAAAATTGTTATATTTTTCAAAATATTAGTTATATTAAAATTAAATTTAGCAGAATGCTAATAACAGACTATACTGCTAAAATCAGCAGAATTATTTGCTAATAAATTGTAGGCCTCTGATTTTAGAAGGGAAGATTTTTATTCGCATTAAAAACAATCGGAAAAAATTTTTTTTATGATTTTTTAGTCCACTAATTATTCACAAATTCAGTTGCAAGGTTTATTTCTTAGGTTTTTTCCACCGATGCTTCGTTACCGGCAGTTTCAATATCGGTATATATAAATTGCATTCTTTTTCTGAAGTTTTTTCTCTTTTAATAATTTTGTTTAACCTTTCTGTAGAGTTTTTTTCAATGCTAAGTTTCATATTCCTTGCTTAGTGTTTGCACTGATATTTACAAGGGGTTCTTTACCCCTTTTTGTTCCTCCCTGTAAAAATACCCCAGCATATAAAGGGTTCTTCAACAGGGACGCTACAAAAGTAGAAAGACAAGCCAGCAAACGACGCCATATTTCTTGCCGCTCTTTTGACATTTATCTTCAGTAAGGTTTGCCATTTCATGATGGAAAGATATACGAGCCAACAACGAGTCGAAATTATTAAAATTTACTACCGAAATTCGGAGTCAGTGGCCTCAACGTTAAGAGCGCTACGTCCAATTTATGGCCGTCATAATGAATGGCTTCGTCAATAAACAAAATATGCGTTATTGGTCAGACAGCAATCCACACGTACTCCATGAGTCATCATTGCATCCCGAAAAAATTACGGTTTGGTGCGGTTTATGGGCCGGCGGCGTCATTGGGCCGTACTTCTTCCGTGATGATCAAGACCGGCACGTTACTGTGAATGGGAATCGCTACCGTTCAATGATAACCGAATGTTTTTGGCCCCAATTGGATGATATGGACTTGGAGGACATGTGGTTCCAACAGGATGGCGCCACAAGCCACACAGCGAATGTCGGTCGTGCGATTTGACGTCGTTGGACTATTTCCTGTGGGGCTACGTCAAATCTATGGTCTATGCCAACAAGCCAGCGACGATTGATGAACTTCGTACGAATATCGGCCGATTTATGCTTGAAAACCGTCGAAAATTGGGTTCAGCGTGCCCGTGGTGGCCATGCAAAAGAGATCGATTTCCATACATAATGGCATCGAACGTACTTTCACAGAAATAAAGAATTTCATTGATATCCAAAACCGTGTTTGTTTTATTTAAAAAAAACTTTCGTAGCGCTCTTATTGAATAACCCTTTACATATAATCTTGCATCAGTGGATATATGTATGTCTATGTTAAAAGTAGTCACATGCGAAATTTTAAGTACCAAACTCCAGCAGTTTAAGTCTTTGCGTTTACTAATTTTAGTGTTCCAATGCAACTCGTTCCCAGAATCCATTTCCGTCACCATTCCATTGCATTTCGTTCTTAGTATTAATTGTTCCATTTCCAATTGCTCCCCGTTTCAATCCATTCCGTTCCCACTGTCTTGTGTTTTAATATCCGTTGTGCATCTTTCCATTCCATTGCTTTGCACTTGCTCCGTTTCATTCCTTTTTTAACTGTAGTGTTTAAAATCCACTCGTTCCCCATTCCATGCCATCTCGCGTCCTACTCCATTTGGTTCCATATTCCATTCTATTTCGATCCGTCTTCCCGCCATAAAGGGCGCCCAAGCTGGAAGACCAATTCAAATATACCGAATTTCAGCTTCCTAGTTCCAGCAGTTTGGGCAAGCCGTCAAGGTGCCCCCACCTTTTCTATTTTTGCCCCTCCCGGTTGGAAGTTATAAAAATGCCGTCTTAGTGGACTTCTACGTTGGAGTAGGAACCTACATACCGAATTTCAGCTTCCTAGTTCCAGCAGTTTGGACAGGCCCTTAAGGTGCCACTTTCCTTTTCTGAGATCCCATTTTACAACGTCCGTGCCCAAAATTCCATAAAGTACCTTCCTAGTAAGTCAGCCCATACTCGAGGGACATATTTTAAATTTAAGGTTTCTAGCCAAAGGGTTTTGGCAGGCCATCAAGAGGAGACTTCTTCTTTTTGTCCCTCCCTGTAGGAATTTCTAAAAATTCGGTCTTCGCGGCTGTCTACGATAGATTAGGAATCTTCACACCAAATTTCAACTTCGTTGCCTCAGCGGTTAGGAGGAGGAACCTACATTCTGAATTTCAGCTACCTAGTTCCAGCAATTGGGGGGCTGTCAAGGGCGGAATATCTCCCCCTTTGGCCCCCCTTTAGAGGTTTCCAAAAATCCATTCTTAGCAGTAAAGGAACCTTTATAAAAAGGTCGTTTTTTGTAAAAAGGAGGACGTTTTCATCTTTTTGGCACTAACGGCATGAATATTCAAAAATCCAAAAACATTTATGCTAATTTGTTTTCTGAAAAGTTATGGCCTAATTCTGTGTTCATCACATCACTTCACTCACCTAATGCGGGGAATAAAAAATGTTATTTTATAAATCCGTAAGTATTCGTGATTGATTTTTACGTTATCACTTTAATTGTCAAATACTTACATTTAAGAATTGCCATCTTTCTGGAAAAATAGAAAAATTTTAACCGTTTTTGTTGGAATTCATATAATTTATTATTGGTATCCCTTAAAATAGAATAAAAATCTAAACAAAAAGGAAAAATGTGCAAAATATCCTAAAAAAATTTTATAAAAAATTAATAAAAGAACTCAATCAGCGATTAACATTCTGCAGAAAAAAAATCGGGAAAAAATGTTCCAAATAGAAAATTTTTGCATCATTATATTCGTGTTTTAATTAATTTTTTCTACCATAAAGTTTTTTTCGCGTTCCGCTATTATTTTGCAATTTTTTAAGTGCGGTTTTTTTAAATTTATAATCTAGGGACTATAATACCCATTTCGTACAACAAAGTTTGGCGGTAAGGCGCAAAAAGAATTCGCGAAAAAAATGGTGGAAAAAGAAAAATTTTTGAAGTAATATGTTCGGCTGCAGAATGTTAATCGCTGATTAGGTCTTTTCATTCATTTTGTGCAATGTACTTTTTCAATTAAATTTTTGAAAAATAAAGTCGTGTTATAATTGTTTTTATTCCGCTGGATTATCTTATCCATATATTTTTTCAGCATAATTATCGTTAATTACTTTTTTTCTAGTATTTTTTTTTTTTAAGTTTTTGGCTATATATTGCAGTATTTTTCATTCAACATCTAAAAAATGCAAGTAATAATATTTGACAATTCAAGTGATCAAAATAACAGTCTGATGATTTACAAAATTAGCTTTTTCATATAATTTTGTTTAAAAACTACGTAAGTCAGCACGAACGATCACCGCGTTCATCACCGGGATTTACAAAATATAATATTTTAAAAAACTAGGGGGGTTATTTTGTAATATGCAACGCCTGGCGTTGCGTTGTTTTCCATACAAATTGTTTTTGTAACAATAACAATTTACACACAAATCAACGCAACGCAAAGCGTTGCGTTTTACAAAATAGCCCACTAGGTAAAGTGTAGTGTTTTAAGAAATTAGGCTACTAGTTTTGTTGGGAAAAGTCACTTTAATGGAAAAAGTGTTTTTTTTTTTAAATGTGCTATTTTTAAAAAAGGTACTTTGTTTTGAAAAAAGTTATTATTTTACAAAGAGGTACTTTTTTTGTATAAGTTAAATTTTTGGAAAAAGTCCTTTTTTTGCAAAAAGTTACTTTTTTGGGAAAATCTAATTTTAGTGGTGGTCTTATGTCGGAGTATAATAAAATACTTTTATTTTTGGAAAACAGTACTTTTTTTGAAAGATTATTCTTTTTGGGTAAAGGCTCTTTTTTAAAGGAGAAGGTACTTTTTGGAAAAGCTGTTTTTTGTTTTTGGAGAAAGGTACTTTTTTGGAAAAAGCTACTTTTTTGAAAAAGGTACTTTTTTTTGAAAAAGGTAATTTTTTGTCCCCTTTTTCACCTTCCAATAAGAATTTCCAAAAATACCGTCTTGGCGGTCGTCTACGCCGGAGGTGGAATCTACGTACCGAATTTTAGCTTCCTAGTTCCAGAAGTTTGGGCAGGTAGTCAAACCAAAATCGACAAATCGCTATTTTAAGGGACAGTCTAATGTACACTAATAGAAACAAGTCCGTAAAATATTTATTGTTGTTAGAACTAGGGTATTCAATCGCTTAACCGTTACTCGATTAATCGATGAACTTCTTTCGACAACTTTTTCGAGTAATTTCAAATGGCCAGTTTCGAGTAACGAATTACTCGAATGATTTTAATCGATTAATCGAGTAAATCTAAAAAAGATTTTTTTTAATTTATACCAATTTGTTTTTAATTTACTGACTACTTTTTTTTATTTTTTTTTATAGATTTCAAAGTAATGTTTCAGTTACAATTTGAATTTAAATACTGTAATCATTTTCTGAATCATAACCACTTTAAATCTACGATTTGAAATTGAATAAAATTATATATAATAAAATTATATAAATTTATATTTATTGACTAAATTTTTGAAGAATTTATATGTTTTATGATTTGATTCGCTATTGAAGGCAACCTTTATTGGTTTAATTAATTTATTCAAATTGAATCAGTTCGTTTATATATATTTGTTCCTTTTACTCCTGCAAGGACATAGGGCCGCAGTTCGTTTGATTATATGAAAAGAATCAACAAAAATCAAATTGATAGTGATGGAATTTCAATGCTTATCGATCCATTCAAAATTTAATCAGAGTTAAAAATCTAATTAAGGAATTATATTTTTGAAGGTCTGAATTTTACTATATTTGAAGTTACTAAGGGTATTCATGTCAGAAATTTAGGTCTTGTAAAATTGCGAATGTATAAAATTTTCCTCCAACACAACAACAAACACATGTGAATAACACTTCATGACAAAATCTTGACTTTTAAAAATTAATAGAGCTCTGACCATCAATTCTATATATCTCGTACATGCTGATTACAATGGCGTACTTTATTTTTCGATAAATTGTTCAGATTTTTCGCTAAATGTCTTTAAAGTTTGGCGGTTGTCCATTCAGTTTTTTATATAAAAAATTTTTCAAATTCAATTAATAAGAATTTGTTGTGTTAAAATATAAGCACAGGACCTGTGTTCATATTTACGATATAAATGCGATGTGCTAATCTTAATATTTAAACCACCACTTTGCGTTTTATATAGGCTTTTATGGTTTTTTGCTATTTCAGCGACTTTGGTCGCCGAATATACAATCGACAATCAATAAATGTAATGCCTTAGTAAGGAAGCAATTAAAAGGAAAATATTTCAATAACAAAAATGTATGCATCTATAGCGAACTATACGTTAAAATAGCGACTTTTCAAAAATTTTATATGGCAGCATAGCTTTCCAATATGTCCCCAGAGCCCAACTTTTAGTATTATATGGGGTCACCTCTTGCGAAAAAAGCTGTTCTATTCAAAAATTTCAAGCGAAACAGTTTCCATTTGTTAAACTTATGGTAATAAATAAATTTTTTACTAAGGTTAGTATCGTACTAAAGACACAAAAATACCAATATATATTTTAATACAAAAATACACATTAACACACAGTTATATAAAATGGCTTTGCATCCATATGTATATATTCATATATTATAATAAACCATATAAAATCATATACCAAAAAATGTGTTAATTTTAATGATACACATAACTATATAGAATCACATATGGTTGATCCCATAAATTGAGGTTTAATATACAATAATATATAACCCAGTACGATATAAACCTAAATGGAAGAAATTTTCAAGGTCATTTTAGATATAATTTAATATGAACCTTTATCAAAAAAATTTATAAGTTGTTTTAGATATAACTTTATATGATAAATAAATTACACCTCTCTACAAAAAAAGGTGAATGTTATTGCAGTGGTTTTAGGATAATTAGGGGGTGCTGATTTCGAATCTGAAACCAGTTTGTGCAAATTGACTCTTGATTTCGCGCAATTCGCGATTTAAATTTTTCAGCCGATTTTTTCAATAAAAAAGTTATAATTTAGTAACTATAGCTTCGGAAAGAAAACGCTTTACACAGTTTAAGCTTAATTCCGTGCCCTATTTTTCCAACTTAAGTGTGTATCAATATCTCAATAACTTTTCTAAACATAAATAGTCGCACAAAATCAAAATATAAAAAATTTTTAAGGTTTTTAAAAAAAAAATTTTAAATATAGGACGAAGTCCGATTTTAAATACCAAAGCCAATTTGGGTATAAATCTTGAAATCCAATTGTATTAAATATTTTTTAACTATATCAGACTAGATATAATACGATTCAATTAGATGTGCCCAATTTTGGGATGCAATTGCATCAGAGTATATCCAATTGTATACTATTAGAGTGAATTGTATGTAAAATAATACAATTGTATGTTAAATAATAATTCTTATATATAAGATATATACACTCTTTTACTCGGGTAACTAAAAGTTAACTTAAATATAACTAAAATCCTACAAATTTAGTAGTTTTAATTTTGCTGTTCTTATTTTACTGCTAATTTTAGCAGTTTTTTCTGCGGTATCATTTTTAACTAATTTTTGGTAACTTTTCCTGCTATTTTCACAGATTTATTTCTATGAGTGTAGTCCAATATAAAAGTAATTTTTGTAAAATAATTATTGTATAAAAAATTACAGTGCTTCGAAAAAAAAGTGGCGAAGGATCCCAACTCAACCCTACTGTAGTTTTTTCAGAGTTTGGACGTGCCCAATAGAGATCAGTATAGGCGGATTAGAATTATTCCATTTTTGATTTAGATGGAGTTCCTAAGTTTTTAAGATATCTTTCGACCACGAATTCATTCTAAAATTATAAATGAATGTAACTCAGAAACGGTTTTTTTATTTTTTATACCATACACCACTACATGGAGAGGGTATAATAAGTTTGTGCTGATGTTTGTAACACCAAAAAATATTGGACCCACCTTATAGTATACGGATCGACTCAGAATCAATTTTTATTTCGATTTAACGATGTCCGTCAGTCCGTCCGTCCATCTGTCTGTCTGTCCATGCATTCTTGTGCGCACTCTACAGGTCAAAAATATTGAGATATTTTGCTAAAATTTGGTAGAGCGACCTATGTCGGCCCAAGGACAATGACCTGTCATTACCATAAGAATTACCAAGTAATTATAGATAATTACTTTTTGCATTACTTTGAAGTACAAAATAATGACTTACCGATAGTAATATATAGAAGTACTTATATATTCGAGCAAAGTAATCACTTACTGGTAATTGATTTAATAAGTACTGATTAAGTCTTTTTATATTAATATTTTATTTATAAATTTGTTTTGAACTAAATAGGAAATTTTCCAAGGTAAAAAGTTTTTTCTTGCCAATATGACCAACTATTTTACAATATAGGGTAACCACTTATTTCCTATCTTCTAAGTAACCACTTATTCTATCTTTGTGAGTAACTACTTATTCTTTCACTTTGGGTAACTCGTTATTCGCACTTTTTTGTACACTCTTGCCGATCGGAGGCCAAAAAGTCCTTACAAACTACGAATTTTGTACCTGAAGTGCTCTTTAAGATTAGCAACCAGAAAAAATGGAAAGTATTATAAAAACATGCGAATTTTTGCAAGTTGCAATGTTGATTTCTCCAATATTGGAAGGGATCGCCATGTCCGCCATGTATAGCCACGATATCCTAGTTTTCGAATTGGTACGTTGCGAAAATATCGGCTTCACGGTTTATGCGACCGTGAATTTTACGGATTTTTTCTGCAGTCTTGAAATTTACACATCAAACTGTTATCTCTCTAGCGTCATAGATCATGTACTCAAAATTTAGTCTACCAGTAAAGTCTTGAGTTCTACTCTCCGAATTCATTAAACAATTTTATACCAAAAGAATAAAAAAACATGAAAATCAATAAAATTTTCACAAAACGCTATAAAAAAAGAATATGAAAAATGAAATTTTATGTGTAAGAAATAAATTAAAACCGCTTTAGTTTGGTAATATCTTTTAATATCGACACATTCAAGCTCAGAAAGAACCTTTTCATGGCTACCAGACAAAACATGGATCGATTTTACCCATTTTCTTGAGGCAATACAAACTTATGTACCACATTTTTTCCAATTATATTCAGAACTGTGACCTGTAGTTTAATTACAAAGATTGTTCATTTTATACGGTCGGACAGGCATCGCTAACTTTATTCAGCCAGTGATTCTGAATCGATCGGTCGGCTTGCGTACATTATTTTTACTAGTTGCAAACATCAGCACTCAACTCAATATACCTTGTACCACAAAATGTTGTAAGGTATAAAATATTTGTATTAATTAAATAACCCTAGTAAAAAAAAATATGACTTTTTATATTATACATAATTATATCCTAAAAATGAGTACATCTAATTGTATGAAATTGGATTGTATTAGATCTAATTTGCACAATTAAATCTAATTTGGTAGGATAACATATGGTTTGATACAATTTTATCCGGATTTTATCCTCAATCCAAATGTATCAAATATAATATAATCATATCCAACTAGATATAGTGGTATATAATTCGATACAATTTTACATAATTCTATGAGGCATATGTGACTATATATAGGCCTATATGCAATGGGATATTGTAATATGCTGCACTATGTATAGTGCTATATATTGTATTGTATAGCAAAATATAGTTATATATTTAAGATATGTATAATTTCCTAACATTTTATATAATTATATCTTAGTATATATATTCCCATATATAATTATAAAAAATTTTATTTGAAAATTAATGACTATATCAAAACCTTTTTACTTTGGAAACTATTTTCTTTAAATATATCAATCATGAAAATCAACAAAATTTTCAAAGTATGCTGGTAGCCTCTCAAAGTGTTTCGAAAATTTAAAAAAAAATTAAAGAATTTTTTTCCAATCTTAATCAAAAAACGGGTGGTGAAGTCAATAATTTGTATTTTTTTAAGAACGACCCTACTACATAGTGGTGTTACTCGCAGATTTTAATGAATTTTGGATATGTGATAGACGGTAAGTAATAAACATTCGCTAAGAAAGATACCTGTAGTGGGATTCTCTAACTTTTTAACGACAAAATTCGGTAGTTAAACTGTCAAGTTCTTATAGTAAAAAGACAACCATTATTTTCTAACATTTTAACGACAAAATTCGGTAGTTAAGTTGTTATTTTACTATAAAAGCTTGACAATTTAACTACCGAATTTTATCGTTAAAAAGTTAGAGAATCCCACTACTGCACAATTTAAATTTTACAGGGTAAAAATGGGTTCAAAATTTGAGCGAGACTTTTTTGTTTGCGAACTTTTAATTTTTCCCAGGGTTGGCAACCGATTCATAAAGTTAGTGTTAGTGGATAACGTTATTTCAAAAGCATTTAGATAGGGTATTTTGCCATAAGGTTATCGGTATATTAAGTTATTTTGTTAAACCTTGAAACTATTTCGTTCGGTTATGTTTGGTTTAACGGTATTTCATTTAAGTTATTTCGTTAGTGGTATTTTAAGGTTAACGACAACTGACAACTTTGCGTATCGTCACTGTACAACCATATGTGGGCGTGTTAACAACAGCAACAGCTGTCCAATAAAAACTGAAAGTCAATATTTCATGTATGATCTATTGAGAGGAAGAATTAAAAATTTAGAGTTATTTCGTTTGGTTCTTTTATGGTTAACGGTATTTTGAATTATTTCGTTAGTGGTATTTTGAAAGGGTCATTTGAAAGGGTTTTAAATCGCTATCGGTATTTTACGGTTAGTGTTTGCCAAACATATTTTGAAAAAACACAAAAAACCAACCACGGGTTTAAAAATATTTGTTCCATAGTTTTGTTTTCTCCTCTATAACATTTTTTAAGGTCTGTGGGTTACACCATCATGTAGTTTCCTTGTTAGTTAGAATTTTATAATTATCTTTGTAACATTTGAAAAAATTAATTTTTTAAAATTTTTAATTTCAGCAGTGGCCGTTGTTAGAGATAAAATTTCTGAGCCTCAATACTATGACGCTAAAGGTTGTATTTTATATATTTTTACTTGTCAATAGACTGGATCAATTTCGAGTTTGTGTGAAATGTCGAAAACGGCTGGCTGGTGTGAAAAAGTTGTTAATTGAAATTAAAAACATTTTTTTAATTGTTTCAGTGTAGTCTTAATCTTCATAGTGTTCTGATTTTCGTTAAAAAAAACCTGAAATCTTAAAACAAAACAAATTTTTTGTTTTTTGCGAAGTCAAAACTTTTGAATTTCAGCTTAAAAAAATTAATATTATTTCATATTGGTAACACTGTTTCGTCTAGTACTTTTAAATGGCTTTAGCTTTAAATACAAATTATTTAATTACGAATTGCCGAATTTTCATGCAAAGTACGCCAAGTTTTATTTCATTTGGTCTCAAATGAACAAACTTTAATAAAATTGTTTTTCTTTTTTGGAAAAAGGTAACGCGTGCGAAATTGTGTCCAAAATTCTTAAGTTTTTGAAAATTTTCAAAATTTTTTATAATTTTTATATATTATGCGATACAGTGTTTATAATTTATTTTGGTACGCTGATCATTTTAAATTTTGTAAATCGTTCGAAAGAAAGGCTTTCGAGCTGCTGCTACATAATTTTCACTTAGAAAATTTTTCAAAAACAATGCTAAATTTTTTTTTATATATTTTTGGTCTGTGCAATCCAAGCTTTCATTTTTGTATAATTTTATTTGTATAAATTCTAGCGGAATTTGAATTTTTTTTATACATCAGGTTTTTGAGAATATTTTCTGCAAAATTTTAAAGATATCCTTTGGCCATTGCACTCGTATTTATACTGAAAATAAAGCTTGGTTTGAGCGGACTAAAAAAATACAAAAGGAAAAAATTTTGGTAAAATTTTTCCCCTTTTTGATTTTTTCGCATCCAGTTTAACTTTGTTAAAAATATTAAAAAGGTTAAAACTTTTCGTCTAC
The DNA here is from genome assembly GCA_949987735.1 of Leucophora obtusa. Taxonomy (NCBI): domain Eukaryota; kingdom Metazoa; phylum Arthropoda; class Insecta; order Diptera; family Anthomyiidae; genus Leucophora; species Leucophora obtusa. Next base: position 14,508,843 of record OX465300.1, read on the forward strand.
AGCCAGAAAATTATGCATAAAAATCCACATGAAAACTATACATGAAAGTCATACCCGACTAAGTGGGTGTAGATACAACGTTTTTATTTGTTATAAGTTTGTCTACTCGCGCCGTTATATAATTCCTCTCAAGCCCGAAATCGATTCATTCTAATTAACATTTACTTTACACACCACCTAACTAATCGATTAAGCTGTGTTTACAATGGCAGAGTCATTCCCAGTATTTCAAAATTCATTGTCATAGGGAATGAGTATTAAAAGAAGGAACGGCCAAACACCAGAAATAAAATACTAAGGTTTAAAAGTTAATAGGAGAAAACTCTCGATTAATTATTTTTAGAGTCCGACCGAACAGTTCGGTCACAAAATGTATTTGTACCGTATTCGGTATATTCAAGCATTATGGACAAATTTTGCTTATGGGCCGATTTGAATCCGTTTTGGGTGTGACATTTAAGGAAAAGTCCGAAGTTATGCAAGAAAATCACTGTTCGGGCGGCGAAAGTTCGGGGGCCGAACGGTTAACTTTACAGCTAAACTACGGGGTTTTCCTTAAATTTGACATTCAAAATTGCATTAAATCGGCTCAATAAACATTTTCCCAGTACCAAAATTTCTCAATAATGCCTCTAAATATCGAAAAACTGCCCAAATATATCTTTTTGGCCGAAGTGTTCGGTCGGACACTAATTATTTTACCTTCGTAGAAAGGATATGTTGTATGTAAAATGCAACAACCGCTTGAATGACGTTTACTACATATATTCTATACACATACTCCTTTCAAAGAAGCATAAAAGAGGAATAAAATACAGTAGGTTTGAGGGTAAGAAGAGTAAATATTTTGCTCTAAAAATTATAGACACAATCATTTTCAAGTCAAAATAGAGATCCAGGTTCTGCCTTTTTGTATGGACAGGCTTCATCAGTGATTTTCTATTAAATTGTATTAAGTGTTCATACGATTATTGCCAGATTGCCGCTATATGATAATTTATTTCAACACCCCGTCGGCTGTAAGATTCGAACACATGCGCCTATACCTACATTACAAACGTAACTATACTAATTTCCGACCGCCTAACCATCTCACCCTTGAATGCAATGTAACTAATTCGTAGTTTTCTTTTCTATTAAGCTTTCTGGTATTGGTTTTTGCTCAGAAGTGATCAACACAGATATATTCAAACATTCTATTTTTAGATTTTTGTTTATCTTCCATTCTCCTCCGTGTATCTTTTTTCCGCAAATGTTGTCAAATTGAAGTATGGTTTTTACGTTCAAGAGCTTCGTCATTTGAAATGGGTTGCAACAGGACAAATTTCATAATGTATTTCTGTACAGTGTGGTTTTAAGGTCATATAGACAGGTTGCTATTAATATTGTAATTAATATGCATTTTATGAATTTTAATTTAGGTTTGAGGCTAAGAAGCAGAGACTATAACTTATTATTAATCCAAAAAGGAGCCAGAGTTTTCCAAAGGCGGCAAGCTGTATCGCAAAACAATCGGCATAAAATTAATTTACTCGTAAAAAGGGAACGTTTGATTGCATATTTCATATGTTTTTGTTCAGACTAACTTGGCAAGTCTTTTAAATAAAGTAGTAAGGTTCGAAAAAAAATAGGCGTTCTATGAAATTTAATAAGCTTCAATAAATAAGCAACAACTATAACATAGAGAAAAAATAATAGCTTTCTTAAAACCAATTGGTTTTCTTTAGTTTTTTTTTTTTTTTTTTTTTTTACTATAGACCTCTCAGGGGATGACCCCTACTAATGCAATGCATTGTGTTGATATCAAGAAAATAGGTTATGGGAAGGAGGAAAGTGGGAGTAGTGTTTGTGAACGTTTGACTTGAATTTCTCTAAATTGTAAGTATCAGGAAAGACATCTGCGGGGAGTTTATTCCACATACGGGCGGTGCGACTAATGAACGAATTCTCTCTATAATGCGTTGTGCGACTAACTGGACAATCGACCACAGTAGTTATAATAATATGAAATGGATAAGTGAAAATGTTTGAGTTTACTTCTCAAAATGCTTTTCTTGGAAAGTTAACATATATATACAAAAAAATAAAATCTACATTATAGCCTAGAGAGAACCCTATAAAGACAATCTGATGATAGTGAATTTGGTAACACTTAAAAATGCATTAATTGTCAACCATTGGTTCTAGGAAAGTTTTTTCCATAATTTTTTTCTCTATTGGTTGTAAAATAAATTGTAAATTCTATTTGGAATTTGTAATATTTGATCTTAAACCGAACAAAAATAACAAGCATTGTAACAATCTTCAGATCAACTAAAAATCTATAATAAAATTTAATAATAAATTAATATATGTGTGAATTTGACCGTCCTTGGCGTATATAGTCTCGCGCAATTACAGTGTTGCCATATTTGAAGCACTTCATCTTTCACCTCCTTTCACTTCTTCTCTATCCCCTATCCAAAGGAAGCAACACGTTAATTAATAGGAAGAATTTCCTGAGTGTTGCTTAACTTAAAAAAAAAATAAGATTTTTCACTAATGTTTTTTCTTAAAAACTAATTCTATGGTCACGAAATTTTATTACCTTTGATTATACGAGGTTAAAACCCAACAAACAATTCGTTCCGTTTACGCACCGTTTTCGGTCCGTCATAAACGGAATCCAACTCCGTATTCGTACGAAACATAAGGAACATCGAAACTGATTCGAATCCGTTGAAAATCCGTCAATGACGGACCGTTTACGGACCGGTATGTCATGTTAAAAACGGAAAAGTCCGTTTAAAGTCCGGCAATGACGGACTGTTTACGGACCGTTATGTCATGTAAAAAACAGACTAGTCCGCTGAAAGTCCGTCAATGCCGGACCGTTTTAGAATCGTTATGGCGTGCGAAAAATTGAGTATTTCCTTGTCCGTATCCTACCGATTTTTTCCACAAAAATAGACCATATGTTTATTACTTTTAATACACAATACTTTTTGCCTTTTTTTTATAAATTCATTAATAATTATTATTTACAATTACTATTAATAAAGTTCTAATTGATACAATTACAATATTTAGCACATCCGGTTTACCTATCTATCCAGCGCTTAGGGACCCAGAGTAAAATCCAACATCTATATGAAAAAGAGACAATAAATTAGTTATGGTTTAATTAACTGTGTATACGATGCAAATTCTCACATTTATACACAAAACATTAAGTTTCATCAACGACTATATAGACTAAAGACAAACCACCAGCCTCAACTGCTATTAAAAAGTCTCTTTAATTTTATATGCAAACTGGTTTTAAGAGAAACAGTTTTTAGTGTTTTTTTTAACGCGTTTTTTTTAATATTAATAAGCAAAATTTTGTGCTAATTATACAAATCTAATGTAGAGAACGTATCAAAGAACACAAGTGCACTTTACAATTTAATTAAAATTGCTTAAAAACAATAAAAATAATTAATTAAAAATACCACTTTTTCACGTTTTTTGTTATTTTACATTGAAACTCTCTTAAAACCAGTTCAGTTTTTCAGATGAGGATAGTGCCTGGTTTCATAAATCTTACCTTGTTACTTGATGTTGTTTGATTAATGGTGTGATAGAAAGAATTCCCTCTATTGCATATTCTATTGAAAATGTTTTTATTGTTTTTCAAAATTCTCTCCTTTATAATCTATACATTTTGCAAGCGTTCGAACAACTTGTCATAGCATTTTTTCTTCGTCTGTTGACGAAAATCGTTGTCCACGTAGTTTCTCTTTGAAGCGCGGAAACAAGAAAAAGTCATTGATGTACGGTGGATGACCAATTAATTCAATATTTTGAGTGCTCAAAATGTCACTTTGTTGAGCCTAAATGTGAGCTCTCACATTGTCATTGCGAAGAATTATCCGTTTTTCGGGGTTGGTTTATCTCATTTCTCCAAACACTTCTCGCAAACAAATGGTTATGTACTAAATATTCAGAATTAACTGTTCTACGTTGTTCTAGCGGCACTGTTGCCACATGACAAGTTAAAAATAAACTGGCGATCAACGCACAACTTTTGTAGGATTTCTTTCATCATTAAACACCCATACAGTCGACTGCTGCATAGTTTCAGGCTTTAGGTTTCAGCCATAGAATCCGACGAGAACAAATCCTGTTTACTAGATTCTAACATAATATTTTATTTAACTTATGTGGAACTTATGTCTAAGCCTCAATCTCAGAGTATATCACTTGACGATCTTGCATTATCAGTTTTTCTACTGTTTCCAATTATTCGACATAGGCTTTTAACCGGTTATTGCATTATTCGAAAAATCACTAAAACTGATTAACCGCTTATTCGGGTCGGTTATTCGAGAAAATTGGCGATTAATCGATTAATCGTTTAAAACAAAATTAATGTATTTCCTTAACTTTTTACCAACAAAAACACTAAAAGCTTCCTTTTTTTGTTAAATATCAACATGACACATGAACACGATGTATTTAAAAAATTTTTTCAAATTAAAAAAGCACATCTACACTAGAGAGAAAATGCTAGAGATAAAACAAAAATCACCTCTAATTAGCTCTTTTTTGAATGAGTAGTATTTTGGAGTGTTTTTGCTTCATCTCTAGCAGTTTTCTCTCGCGTGTAAATGTACCTTAAAGTTGAAAAGTTTCGGAATCTAAGATTATCTAAATTGAAACATTTCTTATACTAGTAGAAAAATGTATGTAAAATATAGCTGAAGCTATTAAAAATTAAGGCCCTGTGCTCCTTATAGGAACGATGGGAATATATATATATATTAAAAATTAGTTAAAAATGGCAAAAAAAAACTGCTGAAACTAGATTTTTTTATAAATATTAGTAAGTTAAAAATAGCATAACTCAAGGTAGATTTTTTACTTCTTACGAAATTTTTTTTTTAATCTGTAAAACTTTTGATACAAAATTTCTTTGAATGCAAATTTAATCATTACTACAATAAATATAATATTGCATTTAAAAAAATTATTGTCCAAAGTTTTTCCTCCTCCCCTGAAGAAATAAAAAAAAAAATTTTGTTCCATTTGAGTAAAATATTAGTTAATGAAAACACCAATTTACTCCACAAAAATTTGCAAAAAAATTTTCTGAATAGTAGAGTTAGTAGACTAAAGAATATCATAAACATTTGTTAAATTTCTCAGTCTTTTCCGTTTTTAAGGGCCATTGACAATAAACAAAATTATCCAAAGTTTGAGCTAACATTCCCTTCTGTATTTATGTATTTAAATAAATTCTAAATTTTTCCAAATGTATTTCCGAAATTTATATTTTTATTTTAAAAGCATTTTTTCAAACATACATACTTTCTCTTAAGTCTCATAATTCCTATAAAATTTTCATTATGAAAGAGAAAACATGTATGTTTGTAAAAATGCTTCTAAAATAAAAGTAGAAATACATTTGGAAAAATTTGAAATGCAATTGGAATTTTATTAAATACATTTGAATAATTTTGAAATGTATTTGAACAATTTTAAAATACAAATATAAATTTATTAACCACAAATAAAATATATTAAAATATATTTGTAATTTTGAAATACATTTTGAAAATTTTAAAATACATTTTGGACAATTTTGAAATGCAATTGGACAAATATCAATTAACAATTTTAAACAATATTTGGACAATTTTGGAAGATTTTTGGATAATTCTAAAACATTTTTGAGTGATTTTTGGACAATTTTAAAACATTTTTGGAAGAATTTAAAAAATTCTGGATAATTTTGAAACATTTTAGACAATTTTGAAACCTTTTTAGACAATTTTGAAATATATTTGGATAATTTTAAAACATTTTCAAACAATTTTGAAATAAAACTGAAAATGGTGTAGTTGGAGATGTTGTAGAATTGATGTGGTTTTGAATCGATTATACACACTTTCTTTGGAGATGTGAGAAAAGGTTGAATTTCTACAGAATTAAGATGTCAGTTGACAGTTGTGGGACACATATTTGAAAAAATGCAACCTTGCCTTAAAGGACATGGGAATAGAACTTACATTAGTTTTAATTTTTAAAATAACAGAATCAAAAATCGCCGACTGTATTGATTAAAGCCTATAGAGCACTTCGACGCTGATCCAGCCAGACACTTTGTGTATTTTAGGTAGTTTTAGAAACACCTTTCTTTTGCTTAAAAAAGTTATCTAAAGACCTCTTTTACTCAATTTTAAAAGAATTTAATGGTATTTTAGTAATTTTATGTTTATTCTAAACTTTTCTTGTAATTTTTTAGCCAAAGTTAAGAAAATTATGAAGTTTTGGGAAAAAAATAAGGGAAAAATTCCATACTAAAATTGTAACCGGTTAATCGACCTGTTTTAACCGATTATTCGAATCGAATAATTATTTGAGTTTTAAATTATTTGTTTCGACATTAACCGAAATAGAGGCGATTAATCGAGGAATCGGTCAATGTGTTCTGGCACAACAACTGATTTTGGACGACCTTCTCGAAATTCGTCCTGGAGCGAAGGATTTCCGCGATTAAGTTCGTTATACCAGCATTTCTCAGTTGCAAAGGATGTATACCTCAACTAAGATAGGATTTCTGAACATTCCTTTTTCACAAAAAGATTCCAAAAACAAAACTTTTTTGAGTCCTTTTTTCAAAAAAGAAGTAGGTACTTTTTCCCGAAAGAAAGTATTTCTTTGTTAAAAGTACCTTTTCCAAAAAAGTACGTTTTACAAAAAAAAATTACCTTTTTAAATTGAAATTAAATTCTTGAAAAAATAACACTTTTTTCAAGATTCCTCCACCGCAGGAGACCTCTACTAAGATGGTATTTTTTCAACAGGGAGGGCCGAAAAATTGTACTAAAAAAAAATTTGCTATTCACTTATTACAAATTACGGTTTTTTTTAACTAATTTTCGCTGCTTATTTCAGCAAAACATTTTACTAATTTTTCAAAACCGAGTGCAAGAATTCGTTGATTTTTTACAATTCTTGTAAAATAGTTACTAAAAATTAGCAGATTATTATTGCTATATATTAGTAATATAGGAACAGCAAAAATAAAAGTGTTAAATATCCAGAATTTTAGTTATATTTGAGCTAAATTTTTTTAAATGGAGAATAGCAAATTAACCTGCTAAAATCAGCAAAAAATAATTAGTAGCCTAAAAAATCATCAAAGAATTTCAAATTTTCGAAGTTTTTTTTTTGATTTTTTTCAAATGCAAATAAAAATCGAGCCTTTTGAAAACAGCAGTTTACAATTTTTTAGCAAATATTTCTGCTGATTTTAGCAGAATATGCTATTTGCATTCAACCAAATTTAGCTTAAAAATAGCAAAAATTTTGTAGATTTAGCAGTTTATTTTTGATATTTTTAGTCTACAAATATTTACTAAAATTTTATGCAGATTTTACAGTACAATTTGCTATTTTCAATTAACTAAAAGTTAGTTTAAATATAACTAAAATTCTGTAAATTTAACAGTTTTAATTTTGATGTTCTCATTTTACTAGTATTTAGTAAAAAAAATCTGCTAATTTTAGCAGTTTTTTCTGCAACATCATTTTTAACTAATTTTTAGTAACTTTTTCTGCTATTTTTACAGATTTATTTCTATGAGTGTACGCTTGTTACAATCGAAAGAAATTTTTTTTTTTTAGATTTTACAGTTTGTTTATTTTTTAGTACACTTTTTTTGCTAATTTCAGCAGATTGATTGTAAATTACAGTTTAAAAAAATTTACTGAAATTTAGTAGCTGCAACTAATTATTTATACTAATTTCATTGTACTAAAATTTTTGATATTTAGTAAGTTTTTAATTGATTTTAGCAAATCGATTTTGAATTGTAGTTTACAACAATTTTGCTAAAATTTAGTGGCGACTAGTAATTTTGTTGTACTACACATCAGCAGACATGTGTTGCTAAAATTAGCAAAAATATCGCTGGGCTCAAAACATTTAAATTTCCAATAATAACAGCAAAATTTTCGGTAGCCATTACAGACTTTTTTGGTTGAGTGTACTTTAAAAAAAACAAAATACTTTTTCAAAAATGTGCCTTTTTCCAAAATAAAGGATCATTTTCAAAAAAAAAAATGCTTTTTCAAAAAGTATAACTCAAAAAAGCAAACTTTTGTAAAAAGTACATTTTCAAAAAAAAAAAATACCTTTTTCAATAAACTTAACTTTTCTAAAAAATTACCTTTTTCAAAAAAAAAAATTAAAACAAGTACCGCACAAGTACAGGACAGGGAAGTTGTAAAAATCGGGGTTAAAAATTGGAAAAGTGCCGCCCTTCCTGGAGGTAGGAAGTTGAACTTTGGTATGAAGGTTCCTCCTCAGTCGTAGACATCTACTAAGACTGGATTTTTGGAAATCCCTACAGGGAGGGGCAAAAAGAAGAAAAGTCTCCCTTTGACCTGTAAAAACGCCTTTGGCTACTTTTACATAAACTGGAATTAAATAAAGTTTAAGGCACGCTTACAACGTGTTTCAATAAATGTGAAATTTCGGTAAAAAGAGGTTCTTCTTAAAAAATTATAAAAAAATTATTAGGTATTTCAGAAGGAAATGTAATGCACATGCTGCTAGCTTATATGTATAACGGACTATTAAAAAAAAAAATAAAGTTAGTACTTTTGAAAAGGAAAAAAATTAACATTTACGAGTAAGTTGTGAAAATATCAATAAAAAGTAAAATTTTACCACAAAACTGAAAAATTGTATTTAATCACTATGTTCTTAGCGAAAAAGTTTAAATAGAGTCTTCATTTTTAGTCTCCATGTGTTCTAATGTATCTAGTCCCCTTTATGCCAATTGCTTTTTAAATGGGTTGCAATTAAAAAATCATTTTTGACTGTCTTCTAAAAATAATACGTTTCCACAGTGAGACGTATTATTTTGAGTGTAGACAAAAACACAGCAAGAAAAAGTTGTTATATCAACAAAAGTTTAGTTATATTTAAGTTGAATGCATATAAAAATTGCTCTGTTAAAATAAACAAAAACATTTACTGACAAATAGTAGACTTCTGATTTCAGAGCGATAGTTGCTTATTTATTAGCAACCGGCAAGACCGCCTCCAGGCAGGGTATATTAGATTGTCCACAAATACGACAAATGAGAATTTTATAGTAAGGAATAAAGCTATTTCGATAAAAAAAAACTTTCTAATTTTTTTGTTAAGAAATTTTTTGTGTACAGTGCACGGTTTGGAAGCGGAAAATTTACACTGCATGCAAGGCCTTACTTGGGTGAAATAGCTAAGCAGTTGCACCTAAGTATAGTTACATTTGTAATGTAGGAACAGGCGCATGTATTCGAATCCTACAGCTTACGGGTTGTTGAAAATACTATCAGAATGAGGCAATCTGACAATAACATAAATATATAAACATTAATACAATTTAAGGAAAAATCACTAATGAATCCTATCAATACAAAAAGGACAGATCTAATCCGATGAAAATCAATGTGTTTGTAATTTTTACACAAAAAGGTTTATTCTTCTTCGTAACCTCAAACCTGTTAAATTTAATTGACACAGTTCGAATACAAATTAAATATTTTTTTACTTTATCGTATTTATTTACACACTATTACTTATTCACAAACTCTGTATTATTACGAATACTTGAGCGCTACTAACTTTAACACGATACTAACTCGCGGTCTTAACAGCACAAATATTAATAATTAACTTCTTCTTCGCTAGTGTTTATGCCTTAAGCACCGTAAGTCGTTTTTCACGTGGAAAAATTTCACTCGAACTTTAACCCTCTAACCGGCCTAAGCTTTTTTGCAATGAAATTTATACCATGTGTTCCTCACGAAAAATAAACAATAAGTTCTTCTACAAAATTTTTTTAGTTGCCTACTTTAGGCGATATGGGCCAAAATAATTTAAGGGTGAATCTCGAAAACTAGCGCATAAAAATTACTAGGTTTAGGCACAAATTATTTCTCTTACCAAGATGTAATTACAATAAAAAAATTACATATTTTGTGCTGTTACTTAAGAGGTTGAGCGATTTTCGTTTTTCGAAAAATGCGAAATTGAGCGAAAACGCACCAAAACTTCAATATATATTATTCAAATTTATCAGCTTTGCTACCTATACTAAATATATTCTTTTTACCAAATTTCAGAAAAATCCGTCGATTCGTTTTGAAGTTAAGGCGATGTCCTTTAAGGGTATCCTTATGGAATCCTGTGCGTACTTGGACCAAAGTAAGGACCAATTCATGGCCACTATCAATTGTTTTAGTCAATTTAAATATGTTTTTAAGATTTTTGAAACTTTTGGTTGTTTTAAAATATTTAATTTTTGAAATTTTATCTTTGACACTTTCTCGCTTCCAAACCGTGCATTGCATACAAAAAAATTCTTCACAAAAAATTTTATAAATTTTGTTTTCTGTTGAAAAAGCATAATTTCTAATTATAAAATACCCCTTTGGCGCTTTTCTGGTCAATTTAATAAACCCCGCCTGGAGGAGGGCTTGCCGGGTAGAGGGTTAAAGGCCTTAAATTGCAATTTAATTTATAAAAATTGACAATATTTTAATTTTATAAAAAAGACACAATCACAAAAAACACAAAATGTCATTTTTTCACAAAAAAAATAATAGTTTTGTATTTTAAATTTGCATGAAAACAAACTCTACACAATTTTTACGTGAAACTCATTGTCGTGAAAAATTGGTTTTTTATATGGAGTATAACAGTTTTTTCACGTGAAACTCAAACAACTTACGGTGCTTAATATAGTAACAGCCATACTTCTACAACACGCTGGAAAATTCTAGCATGCTATAATTATAACACTTATCTTACTTAACTCTACATTACTACTAAACACTATACACACATACAAACACTTATAATCAACAGACTTTACCACGGATGGTAAGACTTTTTTCGCTGCGTGCCAGAAACGGACAAATTTTTTTTTTGTAAAAATTTCTCGCGTGCCACCTTAAGTTTAGTTGTCTTTTAAAGGCCCTTTTTTAAAAATTTTTAAAATTTGGAAAATTTCTCTTAAAAATATCATCGCAGATGTACCTATTTATCAGCGCTATGGATAACCCCCAAAGGGAAAAATTAAATTACATCCAAGAAATGAAGTAAAAATGTTTGACGGTTATTTAATTTTGGGGGTTTCTTTAATCTTTAAATATTGAGATTATTTTATTATGAAAAAATTCCCAATGAAATAAAATTCAAACACTTTGAACATTATTGCCTTTTCATTTTTTTGGGGGGTTATTCCATTTTTGGTGGTTATTTCATATCGTTAGAAAAAGTTAAATTATTGGGCGCCATTAAGTATTTAAGTATGTAAGAAACTAGTTGAAAAGTGTGCTTTGGGAAAAAATTTGATTTTGTTAAAATAAATCGCGAGGTTTTTATCATCATAATAATGAATAGAAAGCGAATATTATATATTTGAACAAAGAAATTTCTATTTTAGATGAAATGTCCCTGCGAAACACGATAAAAACCCAATTTCAAATCCCAACAAAGGGGGTTATTTCATTATGAAACTTATTTTCAGCCTTTATTTCATTGAGGGTTATTTCGTAGCACCTATTTTCCCTTTAAAAAAAAATTAATTTTTTAGGTCCAATTTTATTACAAGTTGTTTTCCATTTTTGTGCAATTTTCTGGTACTTTTTATTTCTATGATTTTGAGGCATTTTCTCATCGAAACATTTAAACTTCTTTCAATCTAGAATTTTATAAAATTTCCCAGAATTTTCTGATAATCGAATTTGGGAGTTCTGTATTAACCATATTTATTTAAACAAAAAATGGTGGCAGTACAGAGTTTTATTCCTTTTAAAAGACGATTTACAAGCTCTATAAAAAATTTCACTATTATGGAGTTAAAGCACACATTTTTGTAGCGAAAATTAACATTAACTGAATTTTTTGCTGGTCTTATAATAGTTTAAATTTTTTGAAAATATCCAACAAAATGTCGCGTGCCACCTAAAATCCACTCGCGTGCCCCTACTGATACGCGTGTCATAGTTTTGCCAGCCCTGGACTCTACAATATAAGAGATTAATCAGAACTGAGTCGACAACGACATGTGCTTTTTCATATATATTGTATGGGAAGCAAAATGTCGCCATGTCGTCCGGCGATTTGTCGTCGTAATAGAATCTAGTCTATTTTCGTGATGACACACTAACACACACTCAAAATATTTGTCAAAATGTTGCCATATTAAGGGAACAGAGTTGCAGAAATTCGTATTAAAGTTGCAAAGATTCGTACTTTGTTTACAAAAAATTTATTGTTTTGACAGAAGAAATGTAATTGAAAATAAAAATACATAATTTACCGCAAAAAAGCAAAATTAAATACAAAAAAATGTAAAACAACAAGAATTAATGCAAAAGCAATTGAATTAATGAAGAATTGTAGCGAAACAAATATAAACATATTCTTGTTTTGCTTTCATTATTTTCTAAACGTCAACAAATGTCGACGGTCGATTGTCGCTGAATTTAAATTATCGCGACGACTTTTGCTGTCGTCGGTCGACAATCGACACAGTTGTGATTAACCTCTTACTCTACATAACTTTTAACACTATACATACTAGGATTTGGGATTTCCCGGACTTTTTTATTTCCCGGGAAACAGGGCGATTATTTGTAAGAAATAAAGCTTTTTTTCATATTTCTTTTAAACATTTTACCAAGTTTTTAGGTTTTACTAATTAAATTTTGAATAAGTTATGCGAAAAATCTTTATTAGTTGAAATGCTCCTAATTACTTGGCAGAGATTTTGTTTGTATGTCAAATAAATGTAATCCCTTTTAAAAGACTTTAACAATGACATTTTTGTTTTGGTATTTAAAATGTTTTTTATGACTAAAATTAAAAAATCCTATTCGAAACAAAAACAATTTAAAAAATTTAATATTTTTAAAATTTCCCGTTTTCCCGGGAAAAATATATTATTTTCCCGGGAATTCCCGGCAAACATACACATAAACTTTTATAATCAACCAACCCACATAGCATTTGGAAGATTGTTTTGTCAAAAATCACCTAAGAGAGTCTTCTTCGAGTACTTTTGATGACCAAATACTGATTAATCACTTGCTCGCTTGAAAAAAGAATCGAAAATGATTCTCGCTTATGCTTAAAAGAGATTTATTGAAAATTATATTGCGCATTTAAAAAATGCTTCTTTTGTTGTTTTTGTTTAAAAAGTGGTTTATTAAAAATACAATAACAAAACCTACAGCAATCACAAATTGATCATACAGGTGCTTGAAATGTGACTGTTTTCAATGTTATTTTAGAATAATATTTTGCGCAGCTGAAAAAGTGCTTATTATGTTGTTGTTTTTGCTTATAACGGGACAATATTTTACTTGCTTTGAAGCAGACGTCCAATATTTGAATATTGTAAATTTTTGTTTATTTATCTCAGTGGATTCGTGGTATGAAGTTGTGTAATTTATAAAAGTAAATATAAGTAATTTAATACTATAATATTTATATATTATAATTTTAGTGAAAAGTTATTTTTAAATTAAAAAAGATGATGTCAGCCAAACAATTAAAAAGAAAAACAAAAAGAAGCCGAAAAATTAATATAACCAAAAAATAAGTTCTCAGGAAATTTTCATTAACAAACATTTTTGCTATATTATTATAATTTTGTTTTGTATATAATTTTAATAAACTTAATTAAATAACTATTTACATCAAATAAATATTTTGTTTTTTTAATGTAAACAATTAGAAATTCTGCTAAAAAAATGACACGAAAAAGACTCCCAAACGATCATAATCACGACCAAAAATGACTCGAAAAAGATTAGCAAGTGATTAGAAAACGACTAAAAAATGACTCGAAGAAGACTTACAAATAATTATAAATACGAGTCAGAAATGAGTCGAAACTGATCAGAAAAGCGAGTCATAAAAGACTCATCAAGAAGAGTCGCGGGTAGGGTACCATTTTCTCCCGACAAAACAGTCATTTATGATCGGAAAATGAGCTCAAATATGATAATTTTAATCGTCCAGAGGAGTCATAAATGACTCGAATGTGATCAAAAATTTCATAAAATGCTATGTGGGAACTATACAATATTACTTTTAACACTATACATACACACAAACTGTTATAATCAACCAACTATACAATATTACTCTATATTAGGCTTAACACTATACATACACACAAACTCGTAAGCTGCCCACATACTAGGGAACATTCTTAAAAAAGAGAGCATTTTTTGTGAATGTGTGAGTGCGTTTGTGTGTGTGTGCGTGATGAGAGCGTGCATTTCGTGTTTACAAAATTTTTTGATATTTTTTGTTCCCTCAACCATGTTCCCTAGTGTATGGACAGCTTTATAGTCAAACAACTATACAATTCTAATACGTATTTAATTATAGCATATACTTAGGTGTATAATTAAATGTAGTACTACGTTGCCAGATTGACGTATTTTGTCCATCCCGTCTCTGGGGTATTTTCATCCAGAAAAGTCCAGAACTTTCTATACTAGGCCAAGCCATTTTCGTAAAAATATTAATTATGACTACAAGATTGTAAAACCCTAAAAAAGTCTCCACTTGCTAAAAACAATTATTTTATGTAACATGATCCTTATAGCATTGATTTTTACACTTTTGACAAAAAGAGACCCACTAGAAAATTTACAGAATAACACCCTTCATAATTTTCGGAAATATTGGATAAAAAAAAATTTTTCACTTAATAAAAATTATTATTTTGTGTAACTTCATACATATAGGGTTAATGTCATCGGTGTAGCTAGACCATTTTTCTAGGGGGGCTATTAAGAAGGGCTTAATATTTTTTTGTTGTAATTTTTTCAAAAAAATTATTTAGTTTCATAAACCGTTTAAATTTTTTGCTGCTCTGTTTTGAATACATTCTTCTGTGCACTCTAACAAGTAGTGCTTTTAGTTTTCCCCACTAAGCACTACAAACATTCAAGTGAAATCAAATTGAATTCCACTTCTTAAGTCAAGGCCTACATTTTATTCGAATTGTGCTTTTATGACTTGCTCCAGCAATATTAATACACTGATATAAAAAAATCTGTGCAAATACCAGAAAAAGCTACTAAAACTTTGTTAAAAAGAGCCTTGCAGAAAAAACTGCTGATATCAGAAGAATCTGTTTGATAAATGTTAGATAAAAACAGAAAAACAAAACTGTTAAATATACAAAATTTCGATTACATTTAGGTTACATTTTAGTTTACTTTGAGTAACAATTTACCCGTCTAAAATAGGTGAAAAAATTATTTCAATATTAGTAGAAAAAAGCAGAAAGAAAAAAGCAGAAAGAAAAAACTGTTATATCAATAAAACTTTATTTATTTTTAAGTTAAATGCTGAAATTAACAGAAATGTTTGCTGAACATTTGTTCACTGTTGATTTCAGAAGGGAAGACTTTACTTGCATAAAATAAATGTATAAAAATAAAAATATAACACTTTTTTCTGAAATTTTTAGCTTAATATTCAACAAAATTTATTGCTGCTCTGTTCAAGGTAAATTGTCATTTGCAATTAACTAAAATATAGCTTACATTTTGTAAATTTAAGAGACTTTTACTTATTGTTTTCATTATACTAATACTTAGCAAACTGAGTCTGTTAATTTTGGAAGTCAGACCTCTATATTTATTTTTTTTTTTTTTTTGTGAAAAAAGCCTTAACCTTTTTTTTTTAAATAAAGTATATTAATGGAGAATTCTCAAAAAAAACATTGAAATACATTAGATTTTAGAAATGAAAATGCCATATACATCAATAATTTTTTTTTTCAAAAAACAAAACAATATATATAATAAAAATTGGCCTTAAATTCATTTTCCGGAGATTTTGCAGTGTGACAATTATAGAACTTTTAGAACTTCATGCAAGTACATATGTGCAACAAAATTGCAGCGATTTGTTAGTGCATATTTTGCTACAAATGCATATTATCAATAAATGCATATTTTGCCAAAAATTACTGTTTCAAAACTTATTTTTGATTCTCACTAAAACTGAGGTTTTACACAATTTAAAGTGCTTATGTATAATAATGTGAAAACCTTATAACACGTTTATAAAATGAATTTTGTATGAGAATTTTGTTTTATAAGCAGAAAAAATCTGAAATAGATTGCTTTTTTATTTACATCTTCAATATAAAATACTGACAAAAAAAGCCAGAAATAAAATTGATGAACTTGGTCATTAATAAAATCTTTAAAAAATTTTTTTTTTTTAATTTTTATGATGAGGACGAAAGTTATAGGAAACTAACAATTTTTCGATGATAATAAACGATAGATTTCAATGTTTAAACTACTTTTTAAAATGATACAGCCCTACTTAATAAAATTAATATTAGAAACGCTAAAAAAAATAAATGCATATTTTTAAAATTTTAATGCAAATCTTCTGGTTTTAGCATATATTTTATGAACAAAAAATACGAATTTCTGTGCATGAACTTACACTCAAAAAAATAAGTTAGTAGAAAAATTAGTAAAACGTCTTGTATATCAAGTGTTGTAGTTTTCAGCAAAAATTTTAGTTATATTTTTTTTGTGCTGATAACCGCATTCACAGCGTGGACGACAACCAGATAGACAAGATGTAGATGTCGCAACTTGTCTGGAAACGGAAATGACAAAAAAAGAAAAACAACTCTACACATATTCTATATTTAAATTTTCAGCAAATAAATTAACTGAAGTAAACTTTTGCTACAAGTTTTTTGAGTTTTTTTCAGTCTACTAATATTCAGCAAAAAGTTTAATGATTTTAGCAAGGATTTTTTTCATTTGCAGTCGACTAAGTGTTAGCAAAACTTTTGCTGAAGATTACTATTTTTTTGGTAAAAATCAGTTCGCTGATTTTCAGCAAACCTTTTGCTGAAATTACCAACTTTTTTGCAAGCACGCTCCTGACTAAAAATTTGCTGACACAGCAACATTTTTTGCTGACTTTACTGACTTTTTTTTAGTGTACTTAATCTGGGCATTATTGGCGATCCACTTTCAGATGAAAACTTGAACAAATATTTATTCATTTTTAATTTTTTAGGTTTGAGGTTAAGAATAAACCTTTTTCTCTAAAAATTATAATAAACACATTAATTTTCAAATCAGACTATATCTAGTTTCTGCCATTTTATATGGAAAGGCTTCATCAGTGATTTTCCATTAAATTGTATAACCTTTTTGACTGAACAATGGGCTAGTTGATTAAAAATGTGTAAAACATTTTATTTTAAGTAAAAGCAAATAATTTTTTTTTTTAATTCTGGGGGGGGGGGGGGCTAAATTATTTCTGGAGGGGGCTTAGCCCCCAGGCTGGCCTATCTACGCCTATGGTTAATGTTTTCACCAAAAAATACCCGCTAGGAAATTTGCAGAATAACATCAATCAGATTTTTATTAAATTCGGATATGTGATAAAGGGTACAAAACTAACAAACATGCTTAATTTTTATAGTCCTAATCTTAATTGCATTTCTTCTTTTCATCTATGATTACTGCTCTAAATGATTATATAGAATTTTAGAATATTACAGTGTAAATATGATTTTCCAAAAACAAAAAAAAATAACAACAATTTTGGCATGCGGAAAGATTTTTAAATTTTTAAAAATTTTTCTACAAATCGTGAATCTCATGTATTTAGGAATTTAAATTTATGTTAATAAGTAAAAAGCGAGACAGACATAACTAAAAAGCAAAACAAAAAAATCACAGCTTTTTTGACTTTTTCTTTATCAACAACTATTTTTGTTTAGGATTTATTGGGCTACGATGAAATTTCAGAATATTTGTCTACGCCGAAATCATATGACACAATATTACAAGGCAGATGTGCGATAACTCCTGGAGAATCCTAAGTTTTTAGCATCAATCAATGAAAAACAGGCATTTTTCATTGATTTTTAATAAGTACAAGCGATAGATTAAGCAGTAATAAGTATGACTATTTAAGAATGTTTCCTGTAATTTTTGTATATTTTTCACGGGAGATTTTACAAGGTGTCTAAGATCTTTCTGGTAATTTTGTACAATATGTTGCGACTAAGCATTGTTTTTTATCTTAGCATTTTTCTTAGAAACCGACAGTGACACAAAAGAGTTTCTATGTATACAAATTTTTTGGCTTTTTACATTATCTAGAATGATTTTAACAGTTTTTGAAAGTACTGTAGCAGACTAAAGTCAAAGTTGTTGGCAGTAACGTTAATAGGGAAGCCAAACATAGGGATTTAATGACTTTGTAAATCTACTTATTGTTTTAAAAAATTAAAAACTCTTTAAAAATGGTTGGATTCCAAATCCCAAAATATAAGTGTTCACACACACATAAGTGCACAGATTATTACCTTTAATTTTTTTTAAATTCAAAATTTATTTTTTTTTAATCAAAATGCCTTTGCTAAATATGTACAAATCCTCATGTCAAGTTTTAAAATTATTCGATACTTATTGGCTTTAAAATGAGCTGTGAAATAGAAATGCGTGAAAAAAACATTCAATTATTTATTGAAATATAGTATGCAAAGCCAGATATGCAAATCCACCTACCTGTCCAGAGCTCAGACCCATTGAAAGATATTGGTCTCTGGTAAAAAGGATCATGAACGGTACAAAACAGGTTGCTGAAAACATTAAAACATTTTCAAAAAAATAGCTATCATCAAGCAAAAAAATCACTGAAGACACTATTAAAAGTTTAATGGGAGGAATTGCAGAAAAAATTAAATTTTTTATTAAAAACCGCTAAAGTGTAATATTTTTTTATTCAATGTAAACATGAATAAGATTTCTGTTAATAAAACGTTTTTTTCTTTTGTATATGTCAACTAGTTCAAAAGTTCTTTGAATTCATTCGCGCACTAATTTCATCTAACGCAGTCCTGGTAATTTTAAGTAGCAATTGAACTTGAAATTTTTTAAAATTAAATTTAAAAATTAAAAATAAATAATTTTTAAATTCACACCATTTGACAGAATCAATCTTTAAAGCACCAAATTATAAAACAATTCATACGAAGAGCCGTTTTTCTATTTTTGATTTGTTTACTAGGATATGTTGAAACTTGTAGCGATTTAAATTAATTTTATTTAATTTAACTTTATCCCATTGAACGCCATTTAAGGGATATTAGGTTATTCGATTGTATCATCTTATTTGAGCCGTAATGAATGTTGATTCTTAAAATCTTCTTTGGCTCTTTATACTTCACTTATGTATATTACGATATGGTTAAAAGCTATACTTTTTAAAACACTTTTTTTAGATTCAAAAAAAATCTAATAAAGAATTTATTTACAACATTTCTAATTAAAAAAAAGGTTAAACAAAATTTTTAGCTGGTAGATTTTATATTGAAATAAATTTTTATTTGATACATTTCGTTAGCAAATAAGATTTAATTTGAACAAAATTTGAGTAAATTATTGTTTTATTTTATTAGATTTTTATACAAATAAAATTGCAAAATATTTTTCAAGGCAAATAAAATAATTAATAAGAAATCTTATTTTATATTTTTACAAATTTAAATATTTTAATATAATAACAAAATTCGTAAAGAATAAATTTTAATTCAAATTTGATGAAAAGATTAAAAAAAGTATTTGAGTTGTGCTCAAATAGAAATATTAATTAAAAAATATCTAATTCTATCTCATAGCAAATAAATATTAAGTTTATTGATATTTTTATTTGAAAACGGTCACTTAATTTAAAAATTATTTTTATTTTTTGAAAGAAAAAAATAATATATTATTTAATTTTTCTCTGAAATTCAGATAAAAGTATTTTTTTTATTTATAAATTTTTATAAATCAGTCATAGTGTCGGTAATTCAATGTATCGAAACGACAACATACCACGAGAAATAACCCCAGACCATAATATTGCCGTGCTTGACTGTCTTCTTTTTAAAGCGAACATGGAATTCCTTACCCTTAGATCGTCGAACATTCCGGGCACAATCGTTTCCAAATAAATTAATTTTTGTTTCATCGCTCCACAAAATGTTTTGCGATTTTTTTTACCATCTGCTCCGGACCAATTGGAATGACTTCTTGCAAACGCCAACCTAGCCTTTAACTGTTTTTGTCTAAGCAAAGGGACTCTTCTGGCTATCCGTCCTGGTAAATGAGCTTCTTGTAGTTTACGACGAACCTTTCGCGATGAAATTACATTTCCAATATCTGCTGAAATCGCTCTTGAAGACACAAATGGGTCCTCCTTCGCAAGAGTTACAATACGGATATCTTTTGTTTTTGAATTTTTTTTCGGTCTTCCGCGAGGATTTTTTGGCTTTAAAGCATTTTGTACAAAAAATAACGACCGATTAATAGTTTCTGTTGTAGAGCAAAGACTTTGGCCACTTTCTCTTAGTCTAAAACAATTTTTCTCTCCTCCGGAGAACAATGACTTTTTCGACCCATCGCTGATTTTTTTTACTATATGTGACCTTCTCCGAGAAAAGGGACCTAGTGTGTCAAAAAACGGGTTTGGACTTAAGAGTGGATTCTGGTATCTAAAAGGGTGCAGAATAAGATGAAATGAGTTAGATTTCATAATCATAACTAACCATACCAAATCGCATCTCCCAACTGAACGTGTGTTCAAAGTGATAATGCGTTATGAAACGTTAAATGCGTTCTTCTCAAAACTTTATTTTCATACACTAGGTCACTTGAAACCAAGTGAGAAAATTATAAACCACTTATACTCCTTACCATAAGTATGAACCTGGCTCGGTTAAGATCCAAAGATTTCAGATTTTAATCAAAATTTTAGCTGAAACTCTTAGTTGCATAAGAAAAATTTTAGTTTAATTTAGCTCAACAGGCTTACATATTAAAAAAAAAATTATCTATGAATTTAGCAATGTGCCAAAATTTAGCGCAAATATATGTAATATTTTTAGTTATCTTAACAGAATTTTCAACTATTTGTACGGGACTTTTTATTAGTATATGATTCATTCACAAAATTTACACCAAAGAATGAAAAAATTAAAAAGGATGAATAAAATTATATATGGTTGGGTAAGCTCAATAAATTCAAACTCAGATGAGAGTGGTGTAGGCACTGATGCAAACCATTTAAAAAATAGTTACAGTTAGTCCCAAAATCTTTACGGAACTTGTTTACCTATTCTATTTCCGCGCCTTTTTAAATCCCTGAACATGAAATTGGACCGAAAATATAATATACGAATTTAAGAGAAATCGGATTTTTCACTAGGGAGAGTTATCTTGTTAAAGTATAAACACAATGCATAGGACCCCGTTTTTATTTCAAACAGTTTGACATTTAAAATTGTACACCGATTTCTTTGAAAGATAAAATATATTCTTTTCTCTGATTTTTACATTTAAATTCTTCACATTTTTACAAAAGTATGCAAATTTGAAAACAAAAACATATATTCGAAATTTTGTTTTGGTTTCGAAATTTTATTTTGAATTTTTAAAGAATACAAAATAATTAATGAATTTGTTTATTAAAATTAAAATAAATAATACAGCAATGAACAAATAATTGGAACGATTAAACAAATATTTTTTTCCAATTTCAAGGCTTATTCTAAAAAACAGCATTTATATTACACACTGTTCTAGAAGTTGAAAAAGTTTTACTAAAATAGATCCAAAATTGGGTTTAATGAGAAGTTTCTATATCCTTTAGAGGTTAAAAATCTGAAAGAATCAAAATCTGAGATAATCCCTTTTATCGAAGTATCGACATTTTAATATGTAAAAATTTATTGTCATAATAAACGAGTAAAAAAGTTAGTC
The DNA here is from genome assembly GCA_949987735.1 of Leucophora obtusa. Taxonomy (NCBI): domain Eukaryota; kingdom Metazoa; phylum Arthropoda; class Insecta; order Diptera; family Anthomyiidae; genus Leucophora; species Leucophora obtusa. The sequence goes on from OX465300.1 coordinate 14,530,695, forward strand.
AGGCCTGCCAACTATATAATACCCACTAGATTCTGGTTGAAATCCAACTAATGTTGTGATCCGAAATGGACTTGTGTTAAAATTTGTCTATGAAATGATAAAAAATTAGAAAAACGGTGGACCGATTATATTTTTTTTTTCATATATTTAGTTAGAATACCTCAACCTCAAGTCCAAATTCTAATATGATATTGTCATATTAGATTTTATTTGTTGTTTCAAAAAAGGTTGATCATTTTATTTTTTTTTAAAGGGAAGCAACCCTCAGAAAATTCTTGCTACACTCATAAAAAAAAAGCCCGTACAAATAGTTAAAAATTCTGCTAAAATAACAGGAAATAGTACCTGAATTTGGGCCAGCAGAAATTTCAATGATGTTGAGAATCACGGTCTGCTAAATTTAGGTGACCTAAATTTTAGGTAAAACAGTTAGTTCAAATACAATAATTTATAAGAAATGTTGTTTAATTGAAATGAAAATTACTCAGTTGAAATCAGCACATGTTTTCTGCTAAATTTTAGTTGGTTATAAACAGGTAAAAAATTTAGTTAACATTCAAAAATTTAGAAGAATTGTCGTTTAATAGAAATGAAAGTGGGTCAGTTGAAATCTGCAAAACATGCTGCTAAAATTACAATCACTTTTTGTTATTAATTGAATAAAAACAAATTAATGTAAATATTGTTAATTTTATTTTCAAATAAATTACACAATCCAAAAACACTATTTGCACTTTTATTTTCTTGCCAATATGTTAAACTTCCGCTGTCGTTGTATTATTTGGTTCCTTTTTTTTTCGTCTACCTGCGGGTCGAATTTAGATGAAAATGTTAAAGGGCTGAAATAAAAGAAAAAAATAACATATTTAATAGTATTCCCTTAAATATAGTTTATATTATAAAACAAACCTCTATTATTTTATTTTTTAAATACAATTTTAGCTGCGAAATGTTAATGTCCAATATACCTCTGTTTTCTTTTGCGTTCCTTTGCTGACTAACAGAAACAAAAGAAAACATGCTCTTATCATATTATTTTATTTACTACAACTTTCTAAACAAGCGCATATTATTTTTATTTGTTTTGGTAAGCGTCATCAGTGATGACTCATCACACACATTAAAATACACTTACTAGAAATTTCCTAATTTGTATTGGGCGGCAAACTCACCAATACACACTTCACCATCAAGCGCCATCAAGCACCATCAATCACTATACACTAGCGCCCCTATCGTTTTCTTTTGAAAACACAAATATTAAAAAAGTTGCCAATAAATTTATCTATATTAGCTGATAACATTGTCAAAATCATTTATAAAAAAATAACTAAATATCAGGAGGAAAAATTAGTTCAAGTAAAGCAGAAATATGTTTTTGTGGTGAAATTTGATAACTAACAACTTTAGCTAAACAACGGATTTAAACGAAAACAACAGGAAAAATTAGTTCAATTGAATTAGAACGCGTTTAACAGACTTTTGTACCTAACTTTTTTTTTATGAGTGTATTAATTAACGTGTTGCTTCCTTTGTAAAGGAGATAGAGAAGAAGTGAAAGATGAAGGGCTTCAAATATGGCAACACTGTAATTTCGCGAGATGTTGAATATTAGAACAGTTGTTGCGCGGAGTACGGAATTTCATCCTAATATATTAATATTTGCCACCTACAGCGTGCGAGCAAGACAATTTTGGGGGGACCTTTATATGGGCACTAGGTCTAGACATGGATCGATTTTAAACACTTTATGGAATATCCCACATAAAAATGTAAGTGCAAGTGCATGCTAGGGTTAACAAAAATTTTTCTTAAAAATAACAGTTTTAAGCTTCGAGGAATAATTCATTTATTTGAACAAATACATAACCGAACCCATTAGGCCATATAAACTTAAAAACGCTACTAATACATTCATACAAAAAAGATTCATATAAATAATTATGTGGGAACAATATCCCAGCAAAATTTTGGTAATTACACCTCATTACTGTCTGCATTACCAATAATCATATATCAATACCTTTTGCATTATTTTATAATATAACTTCCTAATAACGGCCTTAATTAGTCACTAATTTTAAATATAAAATAATGACCTAATCGTAATAGTATAAATAAGTATTTTTTACACAATTAAATTTTATACATTTTTTATTTATTATATATAAATATGTTTTCTGTTTAAATTTTTATGACAAGTCCTAAAATTAGAAACTAGAAAAAACTTAAATTTTTCTGAATGTATCTCCTTAAAGTAATACCCCTAAATTCATAAACGCTTTGTAAAATTATATGAGGTTTATTGAACAAATTTTGTATGAAAATGACGTTTTGTAAACCTGCTATAACTTTACAAAGCATTTATGAATTGAGGGATTAGTATTTGTGTAACTTCTTATTTTTATAAAAGGAATTTTATGGAAAAATAGTAATATACGTATGCAAATAAAATTGTAAAACGAACTCCAAAGAAAATGTTTCACATTTCGGGATACATGTGCCCTTGCTCTTAACCCAACGCATATCTTACGATTCTATTAAAAATTAGGGTATGCCTTCTAGATATGCATTTTTTAGTATGTACCAGAAAATAATTCAACGCAATACAAAATAAGTGGCACCAACAAAGCCTTAGAAGTTTGAATTTGAATTTATTTATTAGAGTTTCTATGCTACAAGATATAATCTTATAATTTCTTTATTAAAAGAAGCCAAATACTAGTTCAAAACTACCAGGCATGACATCAATCTAGGAAGATGTGTTACGCAACATGTTCATCTGATTCCAGGTATCCATCACATTTGTCTGTGGTTCAAATTCTGCAATAAACTTGTGTGCGCTCGCCTCTTGATCACCCTTATTACCCTTTTCCCCATTTCTATGAACACAGTATATAGACCAATTTTCAGAAATTCTTAAGAAATCGGGTGAGCGATATCAGGTGAGTTAAACCAGTTATCAGTCTGTATACCAACCCTCCGTCGAACAATAGGAACCAGATAATAAAAGGTAGCAATATTATGCATACAAACTCCTAGCTGAATTAAGTCAAGTTTCATCAAAATTCTCAAAAATTTACGAAATATTTCGATATATTTATTTATGACAAACCCAAGTTGTCCAAAAATTTTATTTTTCACCAAGGCTGGTAACGAGGATCGTTGTCCGATTTTGATAACATTTTTGGAATATAATCATTATAATTTGGGTCTTACGACTCCGACAAAAGACAAACAATAAACAAGAATTTTTTGTACCTTTAGTGAGTATATTTAATAAGGTATTATGTGCATTGAAGATATAATCTTGTTTAAACAAGATTATGGCTAATAATGGCAATAATGTTTTAAAATGTTTGGCATTAGCTATAGAAAATAAATTTAATAATTTGGTAGATTATCGGATAATCTTCAATGTTGGCAAACATTTTTTCACTATTGCTAACTACAAAACAATAAAAACCGTTTTATTCGCTTAAAGCAAAAACCGCTAAAAAAAGTGTCAAATATAATATTTTCAAACAATTGTAATATTCATAAACGGCAAAATAGGCAATACCCAGTAAAATCTTTTATTACCAGATAAGTAGTTATAAAATGAAACTAAAATTGTTTATTACTTATAATTCAGCGTCAGTACTACCCAGCACCTTGGTTATATGTGGGTATTACTATGCATATTATCTGGTAATATATTAAGCCGCGTACCCTTGCATTACCCAGCAAAACCTTCTCTTACCCGGTAATGACTTTGGTAAGAAGAAATAAGGATTGGCAACCTCTTACAAAAGCTATTATTTTACCAATGGCATGTCCATCGAGGAAACCCCTTACCAAGTAATATGTTATTCTGAACTTACATGTTACGCTTTGTAACCTTGAGGTAATAGGTAACCTCAAGGTTACAAATAACCGTAAAATAATAAATTTTTTTCTTAAAATTTTACTTTGTTTTATTTGAGTATTAAATTAAAAATTACATATTTTTAACAAAAATTTTGAAAAAATATTTTTTATAAGTTTTGGTTATAAAAATAAGCTCTTACTTTTTTATTACTAGACCTATTATTTTAACAAGGGCATGTCCATCGATGTAACTCCTTACCTAGTAACATATTATTCTGAACTTACAGGTAAGGAGTTTTTAAAAATATTTTGCTTAAATTTTAATTTTTTAAGCCAAATATCAATTTAAAATTCACAGGTTTTTAACAAAAAATTGAATTTCTAAAATTTTCTAGAAAAAGGAATTATTTATACCTATAAAACATCAAAACGTATGAATTTGGTTTTAAAAGTAATGCAAAGGTAAGGTGTAAGGGTCCAAGGTAATGCAAGGATAAGCGGTTTGATATATTACCAGGTAATATGCATAGTAGTACCCATATATTACCAAGATTTTGCTGGGTACTTTGGACTCTTACACCTTACCCTTGTATTACTTGTAATACCAAATTCATACGTTTGGATATTTTATTGGTATAAATAATTCAATAAAGTTTTAGAAATTCAATATTTTGCTAAGCAACTGTGAATTTAAAATTGATATTCGGTTTAAAAATTAAAATTTAAACAAAAGATGTATGAAAACTCCCTAGCTGTAAGTTCAGAATAACATGTTACTAGGTAATGAGTTACATCGATGTACATGCCCTTGTTAAAATTATAGGTCTAGTAATAGAAAAGTAAGAGCTAACCACCTTCATTACAAAATGCTTAATTTTATAACCAAAACTTATTAAAAAAATTTTACAAAATTTTTTGTTAAAAATATGTAAATTTTAATTTAATACTCAATATAAAATATGGGCAACTACTTACAAAAACGACCTTGTCGAATAAAAGTAATGAGTTTTGACATTGAATATGAAACTGAATATGCAGTGGACCCTAATTCTACTGCTTATAATTTAGATATTAGTAATGAGCACCCATTACTGAAATTTTGCTATGTATAAAAGATCAAGATTATAAAAATGATTAAAATCATAATCTGTCAAATTATAAATTTAATGTAATACTGTATCTTGGAGTCGTTTAAAAGAATATACTGCGACAGTAGTTTGAAAAAAAATGTGGCAGCCTTATTTAAAGTATGTTTTAAATTTGTAGGCGCCGCGTTGTTTAAAATTTTTTTTTGGATCCATGAATGGAAATCGATCTCAGTGAGTTTGTAAAGGCGAAAAAGAAAGTGTTGTTTCATCAAGACAATGCACCAGTTCACACATCCACTATTCCGAAGGCCATTAAAAATTTAGTGGCCATACGAATTTTTTGGCTCAAGGCGGATTTTTAGCACTTTTCTATATTTTAACACGGTTATATCTCGGTATACCGTACGGAATACCGAGTAATACCGGTATACCGTATTAAAATATAGAAAAAGTGCTATCAATTTTTTTTTTAAATTTCGAACGCTTACTCCCTGCGGGAATCTGGCCCCTGGTTTCATTCGTTCGAATCACCCTGTTCCTATCGATTTGCTGTAAAAATATCAGATGTGTTAATGACTGCCACATCTAAATTTGAAAACTATTGTTGCGTTCCATTTCGTATTTGGGAACCCCTAGTGCATTTCTCCAATCTGCCACCACTTCGCATTTTAATAAACTCTAATAATCCCCTCCCCTTTTTTTCTTGAAAATCAATAATGGGAGCTCAACTCTACCGACTGACCATCGATGCAAGCCTTGTTTATTTTTACTCTCCTTTTACTAACTACTGACAAAAACAATGTAACGCATGTGTAGTTCTTTTGTTGTAATGATATTAGTAGGACGAGGAACTCTGGACTAATCTGGACTAAATATTTATCTGAATTATCTAATTTAGAGCAAAATGGCGGATTTTTAGCACTTTTTCAATATTTTAACAAGGTTATATCTCGGTATACCGTACGGAATACCAAGTAATACCGGTTTATCGTGTCAAAATATAGAAAAAGTGCTAACAATTTTTTTTAACTATTTCGACCGCTTACGACCTGCGGGAATCTGGGCCCTAGTTTCACTCGTCCGATTCATCCTGTTCCCATCGATTGGCTGTAAAAATATCAGTAATGCTTGCCACATCTAAATTTGAAAACCTATTGTTGGGTTTCACTTCGTATTTGGGAAACCCTAGTGCATTTCTCCGATCTGCCACCACTTCGCAATTTAATAAACTCTAATAGCCCCCTCCCCTTTTTTTCTTGCAAATCAATAATGGGAGCTCAACTCTACCGACTGACCATCGATGCAGGCGTTGTTCATTTTTACTCTCCTTTTGCTAACTACTGACAAAAACAATGCAACGCATGCGTAGTTCTTTCGTTGTAATGTTATTAGTAGGACGAGGAACTCTGGACTAAATATTTATCCGAATTATCTAATTTAGAGCAAAATGGCATCGATTTGTAAATGCATATTTTGTAAAAGCTTTATATTTTTGCATATTTTGATTTGAAATGCACATTTGGTACCTTTTAATGCATATTTTGTGCTTTGTAAGGCATTTTTTTTTGTTTTTTTTTTACTTGAAATGCATATTTGGTGCCTTCCTAATACATAGTTTCGCTTTTTGAAGGAGCATATTTTCTTTTTAAGTCCATGATATCCCTTTGTGTAATTATTAGTACAGCTTACTTGTTTATTTGGCACCGTTACGTTGCTGTAGTGTATGACATAAGTTTATGCCCAAACGTATCGTCGTAATAACCTATAATATTTTAATTAATAAAATATCGATATCTTGCGAAAAGAATCAGCTAGGATTTTGATTCTTCCAGATTTTGTAAGTTTAAATGATGTAGGAATTTATCATAAAATCCGATTTTGGATTCATTTTAGTTAAATTTCTTTCAGCTTCACGAATTGTGTGATTGTTTGTTTGTATTATTGCAAACCATATTAAACTTAACCTTCTCGTTCCTTTTGGTTTTATTTCAATAGAACTCAATATCACGAACTCAGTTCATATTTTTTAAGTGTAAGTATTACTTTATACAAATTGAAGATTTATTAAACTGAGTTTTTTCTTTTAGACTTTCTAGTGTTCTATTGGAATTTTTTTTAATTCTAAACGATCCCAAAATTTCTTCGTTTTGAAACGCATTTGCTATTTTGACGAAACAAAACTCAAAGCCATTATTTTGAATATTTATTTGTTTGGTGCTTTTACACAGCCAGAAAAAATTTGTAAAATTGTCTTTATTTGTTATTCGTTAGTCTTGTGGTGTGTAGGGTTTATATAACACCGTCCGACAAGGTATGGACGTATTAAAATCTATAACAGATTCTGAAAATAGGACTAAATCATAAAATAGAGTTCAAACTAAATAACGAGCATTAACACGTCAATGACAAGTTGTCCAATAAGAAAATTTTCCAAATTTTGAAATATGTTAACAAAGCATACGTAGCTAAGACTGTGTGAACGTCGATATCTGGTAGTGTTTTTTAACATTGTTGTAAAACAAAATACGACTATACAATCACAAGGATATGTGAGAGAGAAAAATAAGACACACGTATTATACGTTTAAGGGTTACAAATTGAGATCCAAAACAGACTTTGTTTTCTACGAAACCACGTCTGAAATTTAAGAAATTTAGATTTATTTGTACACGGCGTTAACATACTCGGGAAAATAAAAATTTTGTAACCATGTTGCTCATATTGTGGGTCCAGGATTGATACTAACTTGAAATATTAGAAGTATTGGTGAAAAGTGTTATATTCGAAAAGTCGCATAAAGTCAAACGATAACGAATACCGAAAAAAGATGAGGCACCCACTCGATCAATAAAAATATGCTATTCGAAAAAACTAAGAATTGAATAACAAAAAAAGTTGTACATGACGCCCATGTATTTGACTCCCAATTTCTCGATTTTTCTTTGAAATTATAAAAAATAAATTAAGAAAAAAAAGAAAAATTGGATAATTTTCGACCCCATTTTTTAACCCCTAATCACGAGATTGGGCCGCTTAAAAAAATATTTGTACATAAATTTTCTTCTCCTTTCTCACATTCCTGAATATCATTAAAATGGGAGAGAACCCAGTGGGATACCTACCTTGTTAGAGATTCATTTTAAGTATTTTCAAAAAAATAAATAAATAAAATATCCCTATAGTCACTTTGGAAGAAATACGCAAAATTACGAAAAATTGGGTATAAAACACGCACCATATTCTTATCTCTTCCACATTAAGATCTGAGAATTTCTTTGGGGATAAGACAGCTTTAAATAATTAGTTTTAAAAAAATAGTTAACAGTTTTAAAATAGTCGACGTTAGAGCCCAGTATTTTGTTCGTACTTTAGTGAACAAAGCTGTCAATTTGAAAATGTAGCGAAAAAGTGACATTTGGCTTTGTTATGATTGTAGCTTTCTAATGGCTATAAAAATTTTGTGAACAAAATACTTGGCTTTAATTTAAAAAATAAAACGTAAACTTTTTGCATGGTGACTGGCTTTCAGAGCAGTCACCGTATAAAACTCACTCTTTTGGACAATGAAGCACTTTTTCGGTTAATTGGCCATTCTAAGCCGGTATAAACTACTTTATGGACGTTTTATAGAAAAATTACTTATGAAAATAAATCTTAAAACCTAGCGAATTTATCCAGAAAATAGCAAAAAATGGATATTTTCTAGTGCCTATTTTTGGAATCTGTTAGTTTATTTTAGTGGGTCAAAATATGTTCGTCGGACATTGTAATATGTATAAAAATAATCTATTTTATTAATATCGTTTTATTTATCACCACGTTTAAGCAGCGGCCAGAGCAAAAATTTTGGGTTCAACAGAGATTCATGTAAAACGTGATAGTACGATAGCGTTGGCTTGCTCAGTGAATATACATGCTTCTTCAGTATTGTGGTAAATATTTATACATATTAAGTCTCCATCCATGATGTGTTGCACATTTAATAACTGGATTTTAAATGTACTATTTATGTATTTTATATTCACTAGGTACCATGGATCTTCAGTAGTGGATTTTGATTCACTCCGTGGTGGCATAAGCTTAGAAACGGAAAAAACTGACACTGGTACGACGAGTCGTCTTATGCTAACCAGAGCATCATTGAGAGATTCTGGTAATTATACATGTCTACCAGTTGGTGCAATACCAGCATCAGTACGGGTTCATGTTTTAACCGGTAAGTACTTTATTATTTTATTTTTTAGCAAAATCAAACATGAAAGGAAAATGAGAGAAAAATAAGATTTCTATTTTTCAATAGACAAATCATTAAATTCTTAGGACCTCACCTGGAAAGTTTTTAACTGAGAGAAGTTTTTAAATGGGCTTTAAACTCTGTGACACATTTGATCCAGAAAAAGTCTTCTAAACTATTCAATTTTTTGTTTGTTTTAGTTTTTTTTAAAGCTTTCTGAAATAGGTACCTTCTATTCTGAAAAAAATATTCTGGGTTTAAAACTTATCGAGTAAAAAGGTTTTTTAATACAAAAATATACATTAACATATAGTAATATAAAATGGCTTTGCATCCGTGAGAAAAATCGCATGTTCTTCTGAAAAATTAAGTTTTAGGCAAAATATACATGAGACCATAAAATCTGAACAGCAGCTAAACTATCAAAACCCAAATGAGGTTTTGTTAGTTTCGATAAGTACTTCGGAAAACCACACACGAGAAGGATTTAAATTTTATGTGTTGCACTGTGTATATAATTACTTCTAAACATATACAAACACGTCCTTTTCCTGCGTGTGACAAATCTTAAAATAGTAATCCTATGGGCTCCTTAGTTTTTCATACAAATTCTAAAAAATCGAACTGTTAATATAATGCTATATATCAACGGTGGGCAAATGCGGCCCATTGGGCCGCATGCGGCCCTTCGTTGATTTTAGTGTGGCCCTTGCTGAAATTCAAATTTCTATTTTTTTAAAAGTATTTTTTTCACAATTTTTATTTCTAAAATTTTAGATAAAAACTAAGGGTCAGTTTTATAGTCAGAACTAAGATTTGTAAATTTCTCACTTAAGAAATATTCAAGATTCAAATCGATTCTAGTCCTGACTATTAAACTGACCTTAATTATTTACAAAATAAATTCAAATTAAATTTAAAGTTCAAATAGCACCTAAAGGGCCAGTTTTATAGTCAGAATTAAGCACTTAAGAATTTATATTTAAATTTAACTTAAGTAGGAATTTTGTTTAAAAATTGTTTACTTGAGTTTTAGCAAAAATTCATAATTATGTAGTTCCGACTATAATAATATTTGTAGTAAATTTAGAACTGTGTGAAAAGTTAGTGTTTTAATTCATCAAAAGCACTTAAATTACTGGAAATGGTATTCAATGTCGTCATAGAACTTTTTAAATATTTATATTTCAGAAAATGTAATGAATATGTGTAACAAATAAATAACTAAAAATTGGCTGCCAAAATATGTTTATTTTTAAGAAAAAAATTTTAATCAGATCTGAAATTTCCTCATCAAATCCGTAGGGTTGATTTATAGAATTCAACAATCGGAAATTTCCGTAAGAAAAATGTAGAAAATTTTCTAATTTTTCTTTTTGTACGGAAATTTTTAAACGTAAATTTCCGATTTTGGGTTCCTGTCTATGGATTTGATGAGGAAATTTCCAATTCGATTAAAATTGTTTTCATTAAATTAATTAATTTTAATTAGAAATTTATTAATTCAGTTCGAGGCCAATTTCCTTATTATGAATTAACATAATAAGTACTTTTTTCAAAAACTGCTATTTTTCTTCATCAGTATATTCTCCTAACAAATACTTCACAGAGTTTTTGCTTTCAAAAACCTCTAACACTTTCAGGAAAGAAAAGGAAATTGGCCTCGAACTGAATTAATAAATTTCTAATTAATTAATAAAAAGGTCGAAAAAACAATTTTTATTTTTTTTGAATAAAAATTAAAACCCAACATTTTGACAACACTCGCAGTACGGAGAAATGTTTTCTGCCCCTTCCTTGTAATTGACAAAGAAGGGGTAAAAATAAAATTTGTATTTTATTTGTACCGATGGTACGAAATACAAAAAGAAAAACTTTCATAATATTTCTATTGTTAGTTATGTCTTTGCAGAGACTTCGAAAACATATTTTATTGTTTACTCCATTCTCATTTCGTTGATGTAGTAGACTACGTTTAATATGAAATTTTGATGTTTCAATCTGCATTGCACTATTGCCACCACTTTCTAAAGAAAACTGAAGAAGGGGACTTGGAAAATCCCCGAAACGATCGTCTTTTCATTCCTGAAAGTGTTAGAGGTTTTTGAAAGCAAAAACTCTGTGAAGTATTTGTTAGGAGAATATCCTGATGAAGAAAAATAGCAGTTTTTGGAAAAGGTACTTACTATGTTAATTCATAATAAGGAAATTGGCCTTGAACTGAATTAATAAATTTCTAATTAATTAATAAAAATGTCGAAAAAACAATTTTTATTTTTTTGAATAAAAATTAAAACCCAACATTTTAATTAATTTTAATAAAAAATTTTAAGCGTCATATATTTATTATATGTTTTTATTTAATATTTTAAAACTTAAATATATTAAAAGTTTTATGACGTCATTGTATGCCATTTCCGTTAATTTTTATAAATCCGTTTAATTGAATACGTTTCCAATCCAATTCCGGTGGGAATTTCATAAACACGAAAATTTTTAGTTTGTAATGTCCCTTTAAAAACTGCAATTTCTTTTGCTTTGCGCAATAAAATTATTAAATAAAAATTAAATCTTATAAGTCATTGAGTTTTTAATTATCGTTTGGCAGATTCCGGGGATCAAAGAAGAAAAACTTTAAAATATATTCCCAAAATTAAAAACGTACATAACTTAAAACGAAAAATATGATACCCTACTCCAGTATGGTTGAAAGATATGGTATAATAAAGCTATAAATATGGTTGAATGTTTGAATTCGAAATTCGAATGGGTTTAAATGGACTTGTGTCGAAATTTGTCTATAAAATCATGGTAACGGTAATAAATTTTGGTTTTACCTAATTTTAGGTGCATTTAAGAGAAAATCGGGAATATAGTCCATATGGGCGATAGGTTCAAATATGGGCCGATCTTATCTAGAATCAAAAGGCTTTGTCCTTGAGCAATTTCATTAAAATATCTTCCTATTTGTGACCTGCAGCGTGGGAAAATCCAATTCTGGGGGAATGGGGACTATGTCCAACCATGGACCAAAATAAACAGGCTTCGTTCATGGGCCGATATAAGTAGGTGTAGTAAATTTCATTGAGATATCTTAATATTTGCGACTTGGAGCGAGCGCACAAAAATACATGGGCGGATAGACAATCGAAACAAAATGTGATTATGAGTCGATGGGTATACAAAAGGTGGGTCTGAGTCCAATATTTTTTGGTGTTACAAACATCAGCACAAAGTTTTACCCTGTCCTCTAGTGTTGTAGGCTATAATAATAAGTTGTGGTGTAGGGTTGCAAAAAGTTGAATTTACAATCGGTTCTTGTGGAACCAGTTTGGAACAGATGGAGTTGAGAACCAAATTTTTATTAAAAAAGTAAAGCAGTACTTCCGTTTAGTTTAAAGTGGTTATGCATAATAATTTGAAAACCTTATAACACGTTTAGAAAATAAATTTCGTATGGAAAATTTGTTTTAGAAGGCATTTATAAATTTAAAAAGTGATTATGCATATGACCCTAATAGTTTTACTTTTTTTTTAATGTATGGTGCGGCCCGTTATAATTTGTGAAAAACTATAATTTGGCCCTCGGTGACAAATCCGTGCCCACCCTTGCTATATATTATGATCTAGAATTTATCACACTTTGGTCATTGATAAAAAACTAAGAACTACCCAGAAAAACCTTCTATTACCAGGTAAAGGGAAATGGAATAAGAACCCAAAAATTGTAACCACTTACACTTTGGTCGCATAACACATTATTTTAACATGGGGGTGTCATTGGAAGTAAATGGTTGCCTAAATCGTACCGGTATAGGCTAAAATAAGTGATTACGAAGTGATTACTTGTAATATTGAATTCACTAGTTAGCTAAAATATGTACACACTTTTATGGAGTGAAATAAGTCGTTACACATTAGTACATATTTCATTGGTTACTTTGTTTAAAAGTACTCCGATCTGAGCAATGTAATTAGATTATACATTTTTATTAAATCCTACTTTCGCATGATAAGTAGGATTTAATACCAATAACTTATTATTTTTACCCTTTAATAAGTAATAAGTTATTATTTAACACAATACCAGTTATATATTATTTTAAAGGGTCCAAATAAGTAGTTATCTATCCCTGTAACGGTAACTCATTATTTCATAACTCCCACATAAGTATTGATGTATAAAAATATTAGTAACGTATTACCTACCAGGCAATGCGTGAAAAAGGTCCAACCTATTACCAAGGTTTTGCTGGGTAATACAAAAATATTAAAAAGCTACGATAAGGCATCCCGAACCGCGGATTAAGATAAAATGGCTTCAGACCTTTGATAACGATAAATGGTTAAAGTTCATTTGAAAATAGTAACTAATACGTAGCTCAATAATGGCTTCAATAGTAAAAAGATAGAAGAAATTAATTCATTGTAGAAAAATTTTCAAAATTTAAAAAAATTTATTTTGATAAATCAGGAGTTATCAAATTAAATAATGAGTTGGGGACCAACTTTAAACACGATTTCAGAAGCTTTAAAGCAACGGTTCCCAAAGGAGGGTCCGTAGCTGAATTCCAGGGGGTCCGCGAAGAGATCCGACAAAAACATAAAAAAGTTATTTAAAAAAAAACAATTTTTTTTTATAATTTTTAAATTATTGAACAAAATATTTAGCGTTTTTTCTAATCACCTGGATTTAGAATTATTCATACAAAAAGTGGATTTATTAAATCCAAAAAAAGGTGGATTTAATAAATCCATAATAAAAGCACAAATATATAAAACATCCTATTAATTTAATGTCAGAAAAAAAAGACGAATGAAAATTAAAAGAGAAACAAAAAAATTTAAAAACTAAGAAATAAAAGGTTTTTATTAAATTTTTTTTTATGAAATACGTTTAGACAAAAAACTACACCTCACCAAATACATATTTTCCATCTTGGACATGGATAAATAGCTGATATAAGTAGAAATGGCAATTTTTCACTCTACTGTAAGTAATTTAATTAAATCCAATTAGTGAATATTAAATATTGCAATGGAATTTTTCAATTGTGTAAAAATATAAATTGAAGTGATAAAACCGAAAAGGCAGACTCTTTATCGCTGTTTTATATAAAATATAATTAAAAATTTAAAGTTAAAGTAAAATCCTTCATCATCGAATTCGTTATTAAAAATTAGGGTGAAAGAAGTATCGCACAGAAAATTCTTTTTAAAATAGGGAGAATCTAACCCATCTGTTGAGCACTTTTAGAACTACTTTTTGGATTTATTAAATCCAAGTGATTAGAAAAAGCAGCTATTGATTTGAAAAATGTTTTTTTCCTTACTCCTGCTTAACCCTTAAATGCATGGTGTAGCCATTTGGCAACATAACGGTTTTTTAATAAAAAAAAACCCACTTGATGCACAAAACTGCATTTTTGGGCATTAGGGGCCCCTTCTGTACATAGTGTTCCTACACTGATAGAATTTTGTGCATAGTATTAATGAATTTGTTCATTAATCCAATGGTTTTTTTCATTGAAAAGTCCCCAAAGAACGCGTTCATTAAATCAATGAAACGTATTCATTAAATGAAAACTAATTGAAAAAAATATATTTTTTTTGCTTTACTTTTTTATTTATTATTTATTTTTATTTTATTAATTTTTATTTGTACATATATTTCTTTTTGTTTTTATGCCATTTTTGACATCTTCCTGGACTCGACTTGAACCCGCAATCACCAGAATGTAAACATTACCGTGTTACCGATTCATCTAAATAGCCAAAATAAAATGATGTAATTATTTGGAATTTTGTATTTAAATAATTTCAGTTTTCAACCCTAGCGTTCATTATTGGAACATATATCTATTTTAGTAATTAGCAAATTCAAAACCCTTATAAAAATTATAGCATATCTTACGGGTTAGTTGAAAATATATAATGAAAAAATTCATTAAATTAATGAATTTTTCATTAATTCAATGAACATTTTTCATTAAATCAATGAATTCAGGTTAATGAAATCGATTCATTAATAGTATGAACGAAAATTCTATCAGTGTATAGTTTAGCGCAGAATTTTTAAACAGTTAGAGTAAAAATCTTGGTTTTGCTCTGTATATTTGTGAAAAATCTAAAACACGCTTTTTTTTACAAAAAGTGTAATATTCAAAAATATTTGTTTAAATATTTAAAGTGGTAGTCTCGCAATAAAATTCATTTTGGCCACAATAAGTGTATAAATTATAGTTAATATTTTTTTTTGTTTTTTTTTTATATATACGCTATTCAGCAAAAAACTATATTTTTCAATAAAAATCACCCTTTTTAAAAAAATAATTTTTTTTTTGGTATTTTCGCCTTTAGAAATCATATATAAAAAAATGATTAAAATCGAAGAAATCATGCATTTAAGGGTTAAAATTGGGCATCATTTAAAATAAGCAGGTGCTTTTATTACATGGGGTTTCTAGAAGACGTTCGTTCTCACACGAATGAGTGACTACATGTATTTTGTTTTTGTATTGCATGTATTTTGTTATTGTATTTTCGTTCGTGTGAAGCAAAACGTCATCTAGAAACACCACCTTAATTTTGCCCCATAATATATAAAGTACCTCTCGCTCAACACTGGTTTGGGGATCCGTGAGCTAGTAGAAATGTCTCAAGGGGTCCGTGAAGCAAAACTTAGTGGGAACCGCTGCTTTAAAGTGATATATCAACAAGTCACATACAAAAGTTAATACAAAAGTTAGACCCAGTTATGTAAGAAAAGTTTTTAGCAAATTTTATCATGTTCCCAAATTGAATACCAATTTATGATGGTTATCTTAGGTATACAAAGTATTCCAAGTTATAAGTTTGGTACAATGCAAATATAGTGCGAAAATTTCAATTGTTGATTTTATATGATTTCAGCCTTTATTTAATATAAACTTTTTTTGGACATAGTTAACCCATCTTTGTTGGAGGTAAAATACGTATCATAAAGATTAACTTTTGAAGTAAATTTTGATGAAAAATATAACTTATTAGTAGGGCAACATAAAAGTAGCTCGAAAAACATGATTTTTAGCTCTAAAAATCAGCTTTAAAAACTTCAAAAATTTTACCACAAAACCTAAAAAAGTTTCCTTAATATTGTAAAAATTACAAAAAAGAAAAAAAAAATAATTATAATTTTTTTTTTAATTTACTGATTATTTTATAAGGCCTGTATTTACAAACATTTAGTAAAGCCAAAAGATGTTTATTTCAAAAAGGTCTTACACTAAATTGGATTAATAAACCTCTTATATCTCTTTACATTTTATATAAACACAAAAAGGGTCAAGCAACGATAATTTCAAGACCGACGGTTCAAAAGCGAAATGAAAGTAAAATTCCAGAGGCTTTTGCAAATCTAATTCGGTTTTTTATTTCATGGCCTCTAGATTTATCTGTGTGGCGCGAAACCCCAAAAATGTTGCTTATTTTTAGAGTTAGAAACTCTCTCGCGTTTACAAGTAACCCAGCAAAACAGACATTACTGAGTAATTAAGCGAGTAAGTGGCACACAAAGGGTTTCACTACTCACCAGGCTATTTACTCGCAACATTACTTTTGTTCGCGATGTCCAAAAATTCATGGGTTGTCATTTCCCTCTCTTTTACAAAAAAAGTGCGAATAACGAGTTACACATAGTGAAAGAATACTCACAAAGATAGAATAAGTGGTTACTCAGAAGTTAAGAAATAAGTGGTTACACTGAACCAAAAACAGCTGTGAAATCAAATAAAATCCATATTAAATTGATGAATGGGTGATCACATACAACCAGTGTTGCCAATTTAGCATATTTAATGCTAGATTTAGCATTTTTTTAATTCATTTAGCATGAAAAAAATGTATCTAGCATATGGCATTTTTTTCAGCATTTTTCCAACAAAATTTAGCATATTTTTAGCATTTTTTACAGTTTTTTACAGTTTTATTTTCTGTTTTTTTAGAATATTCTACATTAATTTGAATTTAAATGTAATATGAAAAAGAAATATTTTTTTTTACTTTTAGAGTAAGTACTAGGAACTATTTTTATACGTACACATTCATTACACTGTGCAGTTGCAAATTTTAACAAGCTGGAAACCCTACTGGTAAAGCTAATTCGAGTACGCTGTATTCAATGATGATAGCAGTTTTTAAAAGTTAGCTCTCGTATTCGCGATATTCGCAATTAAAAATTTTAATGGCTACCAAAAAAATTTTATTTTTATATTTCTGGGATCATTTTTAATTATAAATTTATCAAATTTTATTAAATATGTAAAACATTAAGGAAGCTATAATTTTTTTCACGAATTTTTTTTTATAGATTTTATTCGCAAAAATTTTCCAAAATCATTTTTTTCTGCAAATAAAAAGTATGTGTTATGTTATTTTGTGTATATTCAATAGGGTTTAGAAAAATATTTAATAGAGTAAAGAAAAAAATAAAAAAAAAAAATTTCT
This sequence comes from Leucophora obtusa, assembly GCA_949987735.1. Lineage (NCBI taxonomy): Eukaryota > Metazoa > Arthropoda > Insecta > Diptera > Anthomyiidae > Leucophora > Leucophora obtusa. Next base: position 14,548,351 of record OX465300.1, read on the forward strand.
TTCGAAAAAAAAACAAAAATCGCGAAAAAAAAAATGTTTCTGGGGAAAAAATAGCGAAAACTTGTATTTAACAGGGTTGGATTGATTGAAATTCAAAAATGATCCCAAAAGTATAAAAATATTGCTTTATGGTACTTTAATATTAAAATTTTAAATCGACATGCCCGGCTTTAACTTTTTACTCGTTTTACTTTTTGTTGTTGTTATGGTGAAGGAGTGATTTTGCACAAAAATACTTCAATTTTTGGTAAAAAAAAGAAATAATAATAAAAATTTAAAGAATAGAGTTTAAAATAGAATTAATAGAATTGCAAAATGTTGATAAGATTCGTTTTTAATCTTTGCAATTTTTATTGATGTTTTTTTAGGTTTGGGTCATAGAGGGTAATGTGGATAGCGTTTGTGATAAATTCATATCTTTTAAGAATTTCAGTGAATTTTGATTTTTTTTTTTACTGTAACACCTGTACATTTTTCATTTAATCATACCAAAAATCTTACAACGTCAAGCAACACCACAAAAAGTATTAACCCTGATCGCGAAAATAAATTTTTTAAAGAATTTCATGCAGGTAAGCCCAAAGATGCAGAAATTTGAAAACGGCAAACAGAGCGTGCAATAAAAACCATTAAATTAATTTGGAGTAGATAAATTAAGGCTGAATGGGAAATTCATATTACACGCCAAAGTATTCCACATTACCACCTATTTTAGAAATAAAACATTTTGAGGTACTTTTGTTTATCCGCCTTTAACTTTTCGAGATAACATATTTTCAGTGACACAGTGCAAAGAGGATCTAAAGGAAAGAGTTTTCTTCCCAAGAAATTATGTTAACTCGTGCTCAATTATTTGTATGGATGCTCTGGCCTGTTAATTTCAGTGAAGAATGAGAAAAACAAAAGAAAAGTGAAAAAGTTAATATTTTGTTTTTTTGCGATTACTGATAAAAACACTAACAAAAACAACTTTAATAAGGTAATAAATAATAATTAATTAATTTAAATAAATTTTTTTGCTTTTAACTTTTGTTTTTTTTTTTGTTGTAAAAACGATTTTATTATTTTTTTGTTTTCCCGAATTCCTTCATTTTATCTCATTCGCTGTTAATTTTCTTCATATTCTTTCTGTTATTCCTCTGTTTCTTGCTTGAAATTTTTTGGCTCATAAAGCATTTTTAAAAGCAGCTGATGGAAACCCCCTGACAGTTGGGAAATCAAATAATAAATTTATAAATGGGGGAAAAGTTTTTAGTTGATCTGTTATTTTAAGTAAATGAATGTTATTTTAGTTTGACTCAAGATCATAAATTAATATCACTTTCTGTTTAAATTATTTTCAAATCAAAGAAAGAATTTCTTATCGAATTTTTTCAATAATTTTTATTCTTTGTAATTTACTTGTAAAAATTGTATCATCTTTCTTTGATTTGAAAATAATTTAAACAGAAAGTGATATTAATTTATGATCTTGAGTCAAACTAAAATAACATTCATTTACTTAAAATAACAGATCAACTAAAAACTTTTCCCCCATTCATCTTAAACACATTGACACGGTGCAAAAATATAATTTAATAACATACATTTAAATTAAAATTTAACGGTTCGTTATAATTCAAACATCTGTGTTTATCATACACAGAGTTGAATAGAATCAGCTGAGATATCTTAAGAATTAAGGTTCAAAGCAAAAAAGAGTAATAATAACAAAAGGATAAAAATAGCATTGTTAAATTTCGTTGATGTTAGTCTAAGTTGAGTTGTTGATAACAAACTCAATTTGCTTTCAACATTCATATAAGTAGACGATTATCAAAATGTTAACCAACTCAAAGGCGAAAGGCACTGATGATGGCTTTGTAGCGAAAGCCGAAAATGCGCATTCTGCCTTGCTGGTCTTATCGAATTTTTTCAATAATTTTTATTCTTTGTAATTTACTTGTAAAAATTGTATCATCTTTCTTTGATTTGAAAATAATTTAAACAGAAAGTGATATTAATTTATGATCTTGAGTCAAACTAAAATAACATTCATTTATAATAAATTTATTTAAAGGATTTTTGAACTTTTTTACAAGAATTAACTTTTGAGTTGTTTTTAATTTTTCTTTTATATAAATTTAGTTAATAAAATGAACTAAATTCATAATTAGAGATAACTTATTTTCAGTCTAATTGTAAAAAGTCACTAAAATAGTATTTCTTTAAACAAATTGAAACATATTTTTATAAAATTTTTTTAGCATATTTTTTCTAGCATATTTTTTTAGTTTTTAGCATTTTTTAGCATTTTTATGCAAAAAATCTAGCATTTTTTCCTAAATAAGTTTTGGCAACACTGCATACAACTAACAAAACCTGTCCATCAATTTAACGCATTGTTTAGTAGATTTATATTTTGACGTTTAACTATTTTATGTGGTATTATTTTGACAAAATATCGTCAAATGTATTACCAAAAATAAGTTGTCTTAACAATTATATTTAATTAAATTGCATAATGATTTTGTTGTTTTACCAATGCATTTTATTAAATTCAATAATGCATTTTATTTAATTAATTAATTTTTTATTATTAATTTTTTAATTATATTTTTAGACTCATATTATTTTTTATATTTCACCAATTTAAAATTTTTTTAAGCAATATACATACAATGTCTTTTTTATAATGAATTTGATAAAATATAAAAAATAATGAAATATAAAATTGAAATTATAATATAGCATATACTAAAAACTCTTTATTTAAAACACATGTACCATTTCATATACAAAAACATATAACTTTTTTTTAATTAATAATTCAAATACATTATATATTAATAGTTTGCCTTAAACAAAATAACAAAAAGATAGATAATAATATCAAAATTAGTGACAGAAATTTTAATATACGATTTAATTGAGAACGTTCAAAATTATATAAATTTATTTAAATTAAAATTAAGAAATCTTCAATTAGCAATTCACTTTAAGTCAGTGAATTTCTTAATTATCTATACTTTGAAAAACAAAAACACTTAATGTCAATTTATTGATATTTCCGACAATTACAAATACACATGCTAGAACGAGTAATGACGCGACAAAACTAACCTCACCAAACTTTTTTACACAGATTTAATACTCTTTTTTTCAAATTGAAGAAAAATTATATCAAATTTAAGTTGCAGCCTTTTTACAAAATTTTTTAGAGTTAACAAATTAAATTTTGTTAAAAAATGGACAAAAAAATTATCAAATTAACAATTGTTTTGTAGAGAATTATTGACGGAAATAAGTATGTTCATTAAAAAAAAAAGTAGTTGATTTAAAAAAAACATACATTAATTTGAATAAAAAATATATTGTTTTAACAATTCGTTTCATCAAAAAGTAAAAAAAAATTTTATGTTGATTTCACTTACGACTTTTGGTTCAGTGTACCCTACAATGTGAAATAGTTGGTCATATTGGCAAAAAAGAACTTTTTACCTTGGAAAATTTCCTGTTTAGTTCAAAACAAATTTATAAATATAATATTAATATAAAAAAGACTAAATCAGTACTTATTTAATCAATTAGCAGTAAGTGATTACTTTCCAAGAATATATAAGTACTTCTATATTTTATTATCATTACCATGTTTTTGCTGGGAAGTTAAATTTCAACTGTTCGTTTCAGTTTTTTTTATTTTATTAGGAATTATCAAACAAACCATCGACTTAATATAATCTTATACTGATAAAAAAAAGTCCTGTAAAAATAGCAAACAAAAAAAGATACTCAAAATTAGTTAAAAGGGGCCCGCACAGAACGCTTTTGCAATTAGTAAATCCTGTTTGCTAAATATTAGTAAAATAAGAACAGCCAAAATGCAACTGTTAAATATACGAAATTTTAGTAATATTTAATTTAAATTTTGTTTAATTCCATTGCAAATTTACCTTGCTAATATCGGCAAGAAAAATTTTGCTGAATAGTAATAGAAATTGTTATATAATCAAAAGTTAATTTATCTTTAAATTTAATTGAGTTGAATACAAATGACGGTCTCTCCTGCTACAAAAAACAGAAATATTTGCTGGGAAATAGTGGACTGCTTTCTGCAGTATAGATTTTTATTCGCATTAGAAAAATCAATAACTAAAAATTTTAAAATGTTTGTGATGGTTAAAAAATGTTTGTGATTTTCCAATGAAAGAGTGAACTAGATGAACACACTAGTTCAAAAATCAAATTGAGTGAAATCAACTGTGAACTTTAATGCCCAATTCTAGTCATATTTATTCCGATTTTTTGTTTGCACAAAATGTATCATTTTGTATGGAAATTTCCACGTGTCCTCACATTTTTTCTCACAATTTCTAAGCCGATTTCGACAATTTTTAACACCAAACTGCTAATAACAAACAATTTGAATAAAAAGAAGCAACGTATAGTGAGCCTTTGTGACGGGAACGTGATTAAAATAGACACATGTTTCAAGAGGCCATCAAATTAAAATCCGAGCTAGATTTGGAAAACCCTTTGAGGGTTTTGTTTTAGCAACAGTGTACTTTCATTTCGTGTTAGACACATTTAGGCTTACCGAGATGATCATTTTGCAAGGTTTTCTGAAACCGCAGAATATATTTTTGTTAAATATACTGCAAGAAGCTTATTGTGACAAATCGGAATTTATATATGTATCTAATTTACAGTCAGTTCCAGAATAAATTTCTTGTTTCTCCTAAAATACGCTTTCTCATGGACAATTAATAATTTAAATTTTAAAAAAATTATAAAAAGTCAACATTATAATGCTTAACTTAGAGTGAAAATAAAGCTGTAAGTTGTAGCGCATTGGACAGTTACACACAAGGTTGCTTGTTCGATCCCCTGCGACAGCAATATCCTTTGGAAAATATAATATGTATGATTTTTCTATCCCTCATACATACCGCAGCGTCCTCCTTCGGTGTTCCCATGGCACTTAACTCCACCGAAGTAAAGTAATATAACAGAGCTATGAACTAAACAGCTTCAACAAAGTTCGCCAGATGGCGTGCAACAACTGTTCAACAACATCTCGCGCAATTGCAGTGTTGCCATATTTGAAGCCCTTCATCTTTCACCACCCTTCACCTCTTCTCTATTACTTTTCCAAAGAAAGCAGCACGATAATTAATAGGAAGAATTTCCCGAATTTCCATTTTTAAGGAAAACCAAAGCTTAATTTATCAATTTTTTGTTTAAATTATAATAAATATGAAGAAAACTATTAGTAGTAACAAAAGAAAATAGCCACTTATCAATTAAAATGTGGGAAAAGAAATTCCAGTTTCCTATTTGCAGCCACATTTTACAAACTTTTTCTCAGTAAATGAGAGGATTGCATTTTCTTTATTTTCCAAAATCTTTGATTAAGTCTCGCACACGTAACTATTCAGGATTTTTTCAAAAAAATCCATAAACAAAAGCAGTTTCTATGGGCATCAGAGAACGGTTTGAGTGCCTTATTTTATGCTTTTGAATGCAATCACAAAAAATGTGCATATTGTTGTCAATACACATAATTTCAGTAAAGCAATACAGACACAATTGAAAAAAGTGAGTATGACGAAAGCCATGCATTGCACTGCATGTCTTCTATTAATCTTACCTAACACTCACAAAATCAACGAATATAAAATGATTGGTATGAATACAAACCGATTATTACGAATGGTCTCAATGTTGGTTGTATAAAAATTGAACATTTTTCTCTGTCAAATATTTTAGTATATTTTTGATGTTTATTTTTTTTCACTTAAACATTAACAAAATGAGAAAATATATACATATTTAAATAAAAAAAAATGGAAATTTCTTCACACTGCATTTTTCAAAATATGTACTGCAACAGGTCAACGATTACTAAATGAATGTTGTGATTGATTTTATTTTTTTAATGCGTCATCTCTTCATTTCGTTGCTTGACATGTAGTGGCATTATAAAAATAATGCGTAAAAACCACTCATCAAAAACAATGAATGTATATAATAGCAATAGCATTAGTTATTGTTGTTACATGAATACACGGCAAAAGCAATGAATGGTATGACTGCACAATAAAAACGAATGTACTCAAACCGTTCTCTGATGGGCATCAAACAGCTTAAAAATATTTTTAGAAAACAGTTTCCGCAATTGGATTTTTTAAAACACGTTGCTACTTTCGACGTATTTTGATACGTTTTAAAATTTGTCAAATCATTCCGGGGGGCCTCGAGCCCCTTAACTGCGTGTCTGTACCACAGTAAGTCTCGTGACTTAAGCCGTTCAAAAGGTATAGACAATTTGGGTTAGTAAACATTTAGGTTAGTTTGGTTGGTTTTATATGGAAGAGCATTTATAAGAGCATAAGAGCATTCAAACCAAGAATCTTTATTCAATTTCACGAAAAACATCGCCGGAGTCCTCAAAATATGATTGAAATGATAACCAGAATTTAAATCAGGTATCATTCCATATTAAATGTATACAAAAATAGAAGTTTTTGGACATGACCCCTTTCGATTTTTACAAAACTTGGTACATACATTCTGCTAAATGTCACGATATTAAACGTATTTTTTTTTTTTTCAATTCAATTCAATTTATTTCTTATAATATTTATATTATTTACATTTGACTTAGAAGTAAAGAGTTTAGGGACTTCGTTCCTTTTCTACTTAGATATATAAATATATTTTTTTAATTTATGAAACTTATGTACATTATTATTAAACGGAAGGAAAAAAATTTACAAAAACCTTTATGAAGCAGAGGTATAAGATAAAAATGAAAAAAAAATAAAGTAGATAAAATTATGATGAGATGAGTTCATTGATATGTACATGTTGTGAGAATTGGCATCTTCCATTCAAATTTAAAGTCAATCTTTCGATTTTATCCAGAACGAGTTCGAAGCCAGCGAGACTATGTAGGCGTCGGGTGGAATAGTGCCATGGTAGTTTAAATATCATTTTAAGTAGCTTATTTTGTGCTACTTGGAGTTTTTTTATATAACATTTTGCAGACGTGTACCAAACTGGAGCACAGTAAAACATTATGGGGTGGAATATAGATTTGATGATGAGTTTTTTATTGTCTATGTTCATTTCCGACTTTCTGTTTATAATTGGGTACATTATTCTAATAATTTTGTTAATTTTGTCCACTACATAGGGAATATGATTATTAAAATTAAGCTTTGTATCAAGCATAACGCCCAAGTATTTGACGTTGTTTTCCCATGGAATATCATGGTTCATGAAACGAGGTAAACTCTGGGGTATAAAACAAGACTTACGTTTTCTTGTAAAATAAATAGCCTGCGTTTTTTCAGGGTTAACCAAAATCTTCCATTTATCAAAATAATTACTCAACCCAGTAAGAGCAGACTGCAAGTTTGTAATAATATCAGATGAATAAACATCAGAACTAAGAACTGATGTATCATCTGCAAATATAGACGTAATGCAATTGGAAAATGTTGGAATGTCAGCAGTAAAATGTTGTAAAGAACTGGCGACAGGAAAGAACCTTGTGGACATCCTGCAATGATATTAACTTGTTGTGAACAGGTTTTACCCAAGTAAACGCTGAACGATCTATTTTGAAGAAAGTTTTGAATAATTTTTATGAGTTTAATTGGAAAGTTGAATTTTTTCAATTTAAAAATAAGTCCATTATGCCAAACGGAGTCAAACGAAGCTTTTATGTCTAGCAATATCATTCCAGTTGATTTGCCGTTTTGAAAATTATTTTTAACAAATTTTCTGATTTTTAGTAGGGGTTGAGACGTATTATGTTCACTTCTGAACCCGAATTGTTGCGATATTGTTTGCATCGATAAAATTAATAAGCTTTTCCTTAATAATTTATTCCAAGATTTTACGTATAGAAGAGAGCAGACTTATTGGTCTATAAGAAAGTGGCGAATCAGGAGGTTTATTTGGCTTGAGTATTGGTATGGTTTTTGAGATTTTCCAATCACTGGGAAAGTAGCATAATTTAAGGCAAGCATTAAAGATGTTCGTTGGATAGTTGATACATTTATTAGGTAAATTGTTTAGACATTTATTATTAATACCGTCTAAACTTGGAGTTTTTTTGTTTTTAAATTTTTTTATAATTACTTTTTCAGTAGTAGTGAAGTAACAGTTTTGTGGGATTGGGTTAATATTACGAATAAGGTTTGCAACACCATTAACCTCAGTAATCGTAGTAGTATCACTTAAATTTGATGAAATACAGTGATTCAAATTAAAGTTGTGAGCCAAAATTTCAGCCTTTTCTTGCCGGGTGAAACATCCCAGCAAAATATTGGTAATGACACCTCATTACTATCTGCATTACCAAAAATGATATATCATTACCTTTTGCATTATTTTATAATATAAAATAATGACTTCCTAATAACGGCCTATTGTATTCATTGTTTCTAAATATAAAATAATGACTTACTCGTAATAGTTTAAATAAGTACTTTTTACACAGTTAAATTTTATACATTTTTATTTATTACCCAGCAAAATCTTTCATTACCAAATAAGTGGTTATATAATAGAAATTCATAGCTTCGCACAACTTATTTTTTGGCGTCTAAACTCATTATTTTTGTTTGGCGTGGTCGTCTTTATAAGTAGTCACGCTTACCCGCTCGCTTACGAAAAAATGAGAAATAAGTAGTTATGAGATTTTGAATAATAAGTGGTTACACACATGCTTACAAAAAGTTGAATTATAAGTGGTTATCCGATTGCTTACTTGATTCTTAAAAATAAGTAGTTAGGCAAATACTATTAGCCTAAGGAAATACATTCAGAAAAATTTAAGTTTTCTCTAGTGTGCAATTTTAGGACTCGTCATAAAAATTTAAACATAAAACATATTTACATATAAAATTTAACTGTGTAAAAAGTACTTATTTCAACTAATACGAGTAAGTCATTATTTTATATTTAGAGACAATGAATACAATAGGCCGTTATTAGGAATTCATTATTTTATATTATAAAATAATGCAAAAGGTAATGATATATCATTTTTGGTAATGCAGATAGTAATGAGGTGTCATTACCAATATTTTGCTGGGTATATGTAAATATGTTTTATGTTTAAATTTTTATGACGAGTCCTAAAATTACACACTGGAGAAAACTTAAATTTTTCTGAATGTATTTTCTTAAGCTAATAGTATTTGCTTAACTCCTTATTTTTAAGAATCAAGTAAGCAATTGGATAACCACATATAATTCAACTTTTTGTAAACATGTGTGTAACCACTTATTATTCAAAATCTCATAACTACTTATTTCTCATTTTTTCGTAAGCGAGTGTGTAAGCGTGACTACTTATAAAAACTACCACGCCAAACAAAAATAATGAGTTTAGACGCCAAAAAATAAGTTGTGCGGAGCTATGAATTTCTATTATATAACCACTTATTTGGTAATGAAAGATTTTGCTGGGATACTACATTGTTGTGTTTTAAAATTGGAATAATGCTAGATTTCTTCTTTGACATTTTTGAAACTTTCCAAAAAGGGGAAGATGCTTTGTCCAAATTGGACAACATGTTATTCCAAGTTTGGTTTCTGAAGTGGTTTATTTCATTCGTAATATTTTTATTTAAACGTGTCATAGCTCGACGAGCATTAACATCTCTGTAACGCTTCCAGTTCCTTTTAAATACGTTCCTTAATTGTATCATAATTTTTATGTTGTTTGGTAAGGGTTTAGAGGTTGGTGCAATTCTACGTTTGGGCACACTTTCATCTATTCCCATTTTTACTACATTATTGAAAACATTTATCATGTTGTCAATTTGAGTGCTGTTGTTTATTTCATTAAAGCTATCCGCCACAGGAAGATTCCTGTTTATGAATTTCATAAAATGCGGCCAGTTTGCCTTGCTGAAAGCGTAGCATAAATTGTCTACCATTTCATAATTTAAATTAATTGTACTAATGATTGGTAGGTGGTCAGAACTCAAGTCATTTATAACTTTTACTGCGGACATATTTTGAGATATGTTAGTTAGGAAAAAATCTAGAGTTGACGGTTGTCCAAGAAATGAAATAATTCGTCTTTTTTAGTGCGAATGCTACGAGCATTCCATTGTAATAACGTTATGTTGCTGTTCATTGGTACAAAAATTTGCATGCAAGGTTTGTAACAACCTCGAATTGCTCTTCACGAGACCTGCATTTTTTTAAATTTGAAATTAATTCAAACGTAAGATTTTTTAATTCTTCTAAAGAGAACAAATTATTATTATCGTTATTTTGGGTGAATGGTTGGCTATAACCCGTTCTAGATGGATTTGGTGTTTCGCTCTGATTTAAAGCATTTGGAAAATTAACGTTGTAATTTGATTGGTTGTTGAATTGTTGGCTTCTTTGTCTGGTACTCTTTGGTTGCGCACGTTGCCTTATTTGCTTATATGTTTCCTTATTATGGCAGTCAGGGGACATAGCCTTATGGGGGCCTTTACAATTAGCACATTTTACAATGGTTGACTTGTATTCTTAAGTTTTGTGATTCCCGGCGCAATGGGCACAAAATGTTTTAACATTGCATCTGCTGGCACCGTGTAAATACATCTGACAATTATAACATTGGGTCAGTTTTGTTTTGTTGGGTTTTGGGTATTCCCACCTGACTTTTATGTAGTTGATAGCTGAGTAGTTTTGCCTTACTTCTCTTAATGCGATTGACTTTTTTTGAAAGTAGACAATGAATATAATTTGTTCGTTGTTACTGTCCCTAGCTCCAGCATAGGCTCTAGTAACAATTTTAACATCGATACATTTAACAACTGATGGGTCTGTTTTATCTAGACCTAATAGTACAGCCTTATAAGGCTTTTCGTTTTTAGCATCATATGTGAAATATTCGAGCTGAAACTTCTTAGTGAGAGAGTCACAAACGGTAGTAAAATCTACGTTATTTGTGCAAAACAATTTTAGACCGATGGAAATTTTACGTATAGAGTAATCTTTGATTTTTAATATTCTACACATTTCATGAACTTGTTCAATTTTACATTTTAAGATTGTTATTGGTGGTATATTAACTTTAACAGCTGGTTCGATAATTGTTTCATCATTATCGTCATCATCGATAGTTTGCAGCAGGGATGATAAAGTTAGTACTATAGTACTTTTTATGGTACTATTAGAACCTCAAAAGTACTATGGTACTCCTATGACTCATTTAGTACTATTTAAAAAATTTTAAAATTTATGAAAACTTAATTCTGTGAAACAAATTATTAAAATATATACACAAAAATATCAAAAATAAGGCGAATTTAAATTTTTCGAAAATTTCGTATTTTTTATTTCAAATATCCTTAATAACCGCAACTTTAAATTGTTGTGATAACCAAGAAGTTGCGTTCATCGAGGGTTATGTTAATTGAAGTGATACTTATTGTGTTTTCTTTTGTGACAAAATTTTGGCTTTTTTTTTGCACTTTGCCTTTTTGTGTTCTTTTCTAAATTAAGGGTAAGATTATGAGAGGGCATCGTGTTCTTTTCTAAAAATGTTGTCTAATAAAGGGCAACATTTTCCGCCCTCAAAAAATTTACGGGGTAGAGCGTCGCCCTGTTTTTTTCTTTTCATCAAAGTTATGTGTATATTAGAGCGTACCACCTTACAGGCAAAAAAAAAAGTTCGCCGTACACCCTCCAATATGAAGTATTTTTGCAAGGAGGTTTCAAAAAAAATTTTTTTTGCCGAATGTAGGGGTCGCCATTTTACATTTTTTGTTATATCTTTGGCATTTACAGTCGGATCTTAAAGTATGATACATCGATGTTTTTCTCTCGAGGAGACCAGTGTTTTTGTTTTAAGGGTCATTGACCTCAAGTATCCCGTTCTAGTAGTTACCTACCAGAACTCAGTTGCTACTACCCTAATGTACCACCCTAATGTCAGAAAATTAAAGCTTGCAAAAAATTATTAAACTTTTGCTAAGGAAGTTTTTCGAAAAACCCAGTAGAAATTTTTTTTATATATTGGTTGCCGAACGTAGGGGTCGCCTTTTTAAATTTTTTTTAATTGGATTTTTCCTTTATAGCGAAAGACTGGTCTCCTCGAGGCAAAAAAATCGATATATCACACTTTAAAATCCGATTTAAAGTGCCGAAGCTATAACGAAAAATTTAAAAAGGCGACCCCTACGTTCGGCAAAAAAAATTTTTTTTTTTTTGAAATTGCCTTGCAAAAATACTTCGTGTTGGACGGTGTACGGCGAACTTTTTTTTTTGAGGTACGGTCTAGTGTATATACTGCAATGTTATTTGCCAGCAAACTCGCAACTTGGTGGCCTAGGGCGTACTATCCTGGCTTCTGATGCAGAAGGTCGCAGGTTCAAACCCCGGTTGGACCACAAATTTTTTTTTTCATTTTATTTTTTTTTTTTAATTTTATTTTTGTTTTTTATAAAATTTTATTTTTTTTTATAAATTTTTTTTTTATAAAATCTTATTTAGTTTTTTAATAATTTGCTCTGTTATTTACTATTTACTAGTTTTTACGCTACCAATAAATAAAAAAAATAATTTTTTTTTTAATATGGAGGAAAACTTCTAAATTGAAAATAGAAAAAGAGAGTAGTATATAAAAATTACTTCACCTTGGCTGGGATTTGAACCTGGCCATCCCGAGCCGAAGGCAAGCATCACAACTAGAGATGAGCGATATTTTCATACCGGTGATTTAATCACAGTTATTGATAAATCACTGGTAACTGCAGTGATCAAATATTTCAAGTCGCAGTTACTCGGAATGTCGTTCTTTTAATATTTTTGTACTATTCTTTCTTGCAAACTTCATTGTGCACAGTAATACATGTTTTTTTTTCAATAACAGTGACTTGCTTTCACACTCTTCTGAATAAAATGTGTCCTTCTATCATGTCTTTGTTACCGGTCGCAACTATTCTTCTTTTAAGGCCCAGTTTTTAGGAAGTGGATTATCTTTAAACTTAGTTTAACGCAGTTTATAACTGGAATACTGCTTTTAAAATGTGGTTTATTTTGTTTTATTTCAATAAAGAAATAAATTATACTCGAGAAAAAGTTTTTCCGGCAAATTTTTGTTAATTAACTTTGAAATGGCTGACAAAATTCGTTTTCGGTTTAACTAAACTAAGTTTAACTGACATCTTAAAAACTCGCCATAAATATTATTTCGTTTATTTATCAGAAAATCGCAGTCTTTTCCCTAGAACAACCGTGATCACGATCACAGTTTAAAAGAACAGCGATTTGCAAATCACATTCACTGACAACAATGTTACTGAAAAATCGCCGGATCGCCCATCTCTATTACAAACCCGTGATCACGGTCACTGTTTAAAAGAACTGTGATTTGAGAATCACGAACACTGGTAGCAGCGTTATTCAAAAATCACTTGATCGCTCATCTTTAATCACAACCACTAGGCTATCATATAGTAGTAGCTAGCTTAAACAATATTGCATATACATCATACATGGGAATTTTTCATTACCATTGAATTTTCATTACCATTAGTTCATACTAATGGCAATGAAAAAAATTCCATTACCATTTAATGGTAATGAAATATTTTTCATTAGAAAAATCATTACTAATGGTAATGAAATTACACTAATGTATAAAAAAAACTAATTACAATTGATTAAAAACCATTTGTTTACAAAAAACTCAGACAAATGAAAACGAACAACTGGTTTGACCAGGGAAGTTATAAAACATACTTTATTAAGGAGGATCCATTTAATTTCGTTAAACTTTATCTGGATACAAATAACAGCGGAATGGAAAGTAATATTTAATTTCAAATGAGCATGAGCCTTAATGAGCATATTCCATCTTCTATTTCAGCGAGTTTTACTCCATTTTTACGTTTTTCTGTCAATGGAAATTATTTAATTTATTCATTATCAATGGTAATGAAATTTAAAATCATTGTCATTAATCAATGAAATGAAATTTTAGAATCATTACCATTAATTAAAAAAATGGTATTGAAAAAATAAGTTCATTACAATTGATATCAATGTAATGGTAATGAAATCATCAATTAATTAGTCCACCTAATTAATTAGTCCCATATATGATATACATACACATGTGTTTTGAAAAATGCAAATAAGTGATTTTATTGTTTTATTCTGATTGGTAAAAGGTAGCATTTTATTGGGGTGAGGGCAACATTTTTAAAATTTTACACTTTAACAACGCAACATTTTTTTACAGAAAAGAAAACACCATTAATTTAATGGTTCAATAAATCAAACGAGATAACTTGATTAAATCCCTTTAAAATAATTTTCGCTTTCAAATGAAATTGAATACGACTTTAAACTTCATTTAAATAAAAATCTGAATCAAACTGCTGAATCAAACTTTTTAATTTTACATTGGTTTCAATCGTTCGGTTGCTGCAACCGATACTTCAGTTGTCACAACCCTAATTCTGTTGTTCCAACTGAAATAGGGTTATGGCAACCGAAATATGGTTGCGACAACCGAAATAGGGTTGAAACAATAGAATTTTCGGTTGCAGCAACCGAATGATTCGATTACAATCAAATTCGGTTGGGACAACAAATTTTTTTTGTAGATGTAGATACTAGTGTAACAGTTAAGTCTAGATAGCGAATAAATAGCAAAGAATAAAAAACACGAAAAAGAAATAAAATATTCGTAATTTTTCGAACTTTTTCGAATACAAAACACTGTAAAAACGAGCCGCAAGCCAAACTTGAAATTATTTAGGTCCCGTGGAAGAAATCGTAAAAAAATGCTTTAATTTGGTTATACCATTAAATACCAATGCATTCAATATCAGATAAGACCTCTTCATGATTACTAGGTCAAAACATGGACCAATTTTAACCATTTTCAACACCGTTAGTAATCGATGCAGTACAAACTTATATACAAAATTTCGTCAAATTATCTTTTAAAATGCGAACTACTTATAGTTTTATTATAAAGATCGTTCGTTTTATAAGGACAGACGAACCGACATCACTAACACCAACTCAATACACCCATAGAGTGGTGTAGAGTACAGAATATACTTTTTGGTACTATGGAGGTCGAAAAAGTACTATTTTTTAAGCAGGTTGGTACTATTTTGAAAATCCTATTTATCATCCCTGGTTTGCAGAGGTGCAAAATAATTTGAATTGCTAGCTCTCTGAGAGCTGCTTGTGGCCATTTTTTTCTATTCATGTTATACCCAGAGCAGGCATCAACATCTTCTTCTCGATTGCGTTTAATTTTGTTTTTGATTTTTTTTTAATATTTAGATATTGTTAACAAACAATACCAACAAGAAATAAAGAAAAAAATAAACCGTAAACTTTTATTACACTTTAAGGAAACAGAATAAACTATGACTTAACACATCAAATGATAATGCAAGACTTTTTTTTGCAAATTTTGGTACGCGTTCTATCGCTGTTTTAAGTTGATTTTTTTTTCAGTAAATTTGTGGAAAATACATGATGTTCAAATGATTACAACTTTTGAACGCGTTATCCGATTGTTATAAATTGTTATTTTCACCTAGCAATGCTTATATAATCTACTTTCAAAATAATTTGCAAAAATAAAATGTGTTATATAAAAAGGCTAATACAATTTGAAAAATATACTTAATTTCCATATACATATCTCAAAAAACCCATTTTTAATTTTCTTTAAATTATTTAAGCAGATAACTTAATATTTCAGCTAAAAAATGTGAAAATTTCAAATTGGAAGGCCAATGGGTTCAGACAGAAAAACATTTTTCAACAAATTTTCTTAAAATTTCACAAAAAAAAACAAAATTATTTTCTATAGTACTTCGGATCGAATATGCTCTCGAAATTTTTTACAATCGGTTGCTTTTATTACGGGAAATTTAACTGTTTTGTGCCCAGCGGTATTTTTGCTAATTTTAACAACACATGCCTGCTAATCTGTAGAACAACAAAATTAGTACAAAAAATTAGTAGCCGCTACTAAATTTTAGGTAATTGTTGTAAACTGAAATTCTAAATCGATTTGCTAAAATCACTTAAAAAATTTAATAAATATCAATAATTTTAGTACAATGAAATTAGTATAAATAATTAGTCGGCGCTACTAAATTTCAGTAAATTGTTGTAATCTGCAATTTAAAATCAATCTGCTGAAATTAGCAAAAAAGTTTACTAAAAAATAAAGAGACTGTAAAATCTAAAAAAAAATAAAATCAAATTTAATTAAAAAAAATTATTTTTTTTTCTTTCAATTGTAAAAAATGTATATTTTAACATACTTGAAATTTGGAGTAAAAATTGAAAACGGTTCACCAGTTATTACCTTTTTAAGCATTGGAGATGCAATAAAATTTTCTGAGTTTTATTTCCAAACTAAGAATATATGAATAATAACAAATATAAACAAGAATTCTGAAAAGTCAAAGAATTCTTGTAAATAAAATTTCCTTAAATATGCCCTTATTTTTAAATTAGTATATTTTTCCTAAGTTTAGCACTCGGTTTTAAAAAATTAGTAAAATGTTTTGCTGAAATCAGCAACGAAAAATAGTATAGAATCCAAATAGAATCCGTAATTTGTAATAAGAGAAAAGCAAAAATTATTAATAAAAAAAAAATTGTACTAAAAATCAGTACAAAAAAAGTAAAGTGCAATTGATAACTGTTTACGAATTTTTTTACTAACTTTTTTGTCTGAGTGTTGTCATTGTTGATTCGCTTTGAAACATTGATTTTTTCTTCTCTATTTTTTAGGTGAACAACCTGCCGCCATGCAAACTAGTAAAGGCATTGGAATTACAAACAGTGCCCACTTGGCCATTGTGACATTCTGCATATTTTCCATAGCAGCATGGCACTATTCAACCATATCACAAGTTTCTAATTTAATTTCAGTTTATAACGAATTGCCACACAAACATTTATACCACACAAACTTGCAACATATACAACAGCACCGTAATCAACACAATTTTAACAATAACAACAATTACTTTGGTAGTAAACGAAGAAATATAATAAGCACACGACAGGAAAGCTGGCATCGATCACATCGCATAAGGTGACTAGAAATCTAGGAAGCAATACTCCAACTTGTGAGAGCTACCTACCTACATACATAAATAAACTAATAAAGGTAATTACATACCCGATATTCGATTGGAAATAACCTGGTATTAGTTAAATATCCAGCAAATTTTTCCAAAGCAAACTGAAATTGAGGAAAATATAGATCCAGTATCTCCTAATAATAATAATAATCATACTAATAATTAAAATGATAATATTAGAACAATTCATATACATATTTATATATACATTATATATAATAACAATAAAAAACAATAAATAATAAAATTATTTACAAAGGTTAAGTAAAATAGAAAATAATGCTTGTAAAACATTCCTAATTTCATAAGTTCACAGTTGGCTTTAGAATTTCCTTTGGGTAAAAAATATTTAAATATTTAAAGAAACTTTGATGGCATTGGAAAATTTCAAAATAAGAATTTTATGTTTTTTCATATTTTCTAAGTCAAAATTACTGGTATTTTTGAACAATTCTTCAAAAATTCAATTATGAATAACACCAATTTGGATAAGTTCTTACATAAAAAAAAATATAATTTTAGATAAAACTCCAATTCATATTTTAAAAATAAAGGAAAGTGAAAACTTCATTCGAATAAGTAAATACCCGATTGAAAAAATTGATATGGGGCTGTATAAAATAATATATGGGGACATATATAATTATATATGCCCCATATAAAATTATATATGGGTGATATCAAAAAATGTAATAAAAACCATGTAACCAGCTAATTTCTAATGCATGGATTACATTTGAGTTATATATTTCGATATATATCAGCGCATTGTCACCAGTTTTACAAAATACATAACAATCTGACCAATTTTTGGTTAATACATAAAATTTGTGACCAATTTTATAGGCCAAATGTAAACTCCGTAACCAGTAACTCGTAAGATTTTTCAACTTTAATGGCTTATATTTTAATAACCAATGAAGTTAAACACTAACTGTAAGAATTTTTATGAAGAGGAAAAGACATTTTTAACAAAAATTAATAAATTTTACAAACTTGTTCGTATATCTATGCTAACACGACTTCAACTCTGTAACGATTTTTCGTCATAATTTTTGATAAAAATGCATACACCAGTTATCTGTTATTTATATTGCGAGAAGTATAATGTTATTTATACTCAAATGATCGTTGGACTGTAAATAATCATTTAGTATAACAGAAACAAAATTTTTAACGTTGGCAAAACGCTGGTAAAACCAATAAATAGGTGGTCTTGAATTATATTTTCCAAAATAAAATTTAAAAAAAAGTTCATATGTATCTTTTTTTGGTCCTGCCGTGATATGAACACAGGCCGTTATATTGGCAGACGACAACTCTTCTCACTGAGCTAACTAGACCTATAATACTTGGTGGCTAAAAACGTAAATGAATGATAACAGCTGGACAACTACTGGCTATACTAAAATGCTAGCACTCGCAAAAAGTTTTTGGGAAAAAAATTTAAATTTAAAATTTAAACCTTCTCACTACAAACTTTTTTAACGAAGCGTCATTTTTATAAAATCATTGCTCTACCAGTGAATTGATTTTTGTACTGCTGCAATTTTTGACTTATTTAGTAGCACTGGATAAACACTTGTTGCTAAAGTTGGCATAGCATTCTAAGCTATTCATTGCCAGTGTTTTTTTTTTTTTATAAACCACCGAAATTTTTGTAAAACAAATACTGGCAAAACGCTTTTTGCAAACGCTGACAAAGCGTCCCAAAAGAGTGTTCTGCCAGTCATTTATTTTTAACACCGCGGTTACTCAGTGGTATGCAGGTACTTGATTTTTTGTACCACTGGCAATTTCTGACTGGGATGTTTCAATATTCATAAAATGTACCACATTATTAATTAACAACTATTAAATAATTGTAAAACGCTTTATTCTATAAAAAAATTAATTACATAACATAAAATTTTTATAAATAAAGGAAAATTTAAATCCCGAAATACCGTAAAATCCCGGGATCCCGAAAAATCCCATAGTCATGAAAATCCCGGGACCCGGGATCGGGATTTTTAAATATCAATCCCGATTGGCATCCCTAATGCCTACTAAAAACTTTAGTTTTCTTCATTTCTGCTTTACCGACAATATTGTTCAAATGTCTAATGCTGTTTTTATTTTGCTTCTCCTGAAAAAGTGTTAGTTACGCCTCTTTACATTTTAGCTGCCGATATATACACACAAAAAAATAATTCATACATGGAATGAATTTTTTCCAAACAGTATAAAATATACATGATAAGTTTTTCCCAAAACTTTTTCATACAGTGTATGAACTTGTTCATAGATATAATGAAGGAATTAGTGGTGGATTTTATAGATTTTTGTTTTACTAAATAAAAATCATAAAGCAATTAATGAAATTTTCAATGCAGATCCTTATATTGCAACAAAATTCATGCATTTTTATTATTATTCAGAGCTATAATGACAAAATATATCATATGAAATCTGATTGATCTGAACAGATTCCTTGTGGTACCAAAAACGTGAAATGGTTTCTATCGTCAAGTAAGTAAACGGGTGCAACTGAACTGAGAAAATGTTTGCAATGTGAAACAGAGTTCAGAAAATGGCTTTGTTTTATAAACCAGCATTTTATACATAAAAATATATGTAAAATATTGCACTTACCTTTTGATCTTAGTCGCTAGCATATTTATTAGCGATAAATTTAAAAAAATCGTTTTTTACAGAGAAAATTAAAACATCTAATTGACAATTAATTTTCTATTCCAAACAAACTTGTTAACTCAAATATTTTTGAAATATGAGAAATAAAGAAAAATTTATAAATAGTAGGAATTTGTTCATACATATTATGAACTGGAATCAATGACTGCTGTTCATAATATTTATGAACAAAATGTGTTCTGTGTACAATTTATTTAAAGGGAAAATTTATTTATAGTCAGTCGGGTTTTTAAATAATTTTTTTAGTTATTTAAATGCGTATTTTCGGTAGTTTTTAACAAAAAACTTTTGTGAGTGTATGCATTAAATTTTTTTTATATTTTTACCCCTCAATTCATAAATGGTTTGTAAAGTTATAGCAGGTTTACAAAACGTCATTTTCATACAAAATTTGTTCAATAAACCTCCTATAATTTTACAAAGCGTTTATGAATTTAGGGGTTAGACTTTATTTAATAATTAAATAAATAATATTTATTTCAGGACTGGGCGAAAAACTACAAAAAGGGAAATTAAACATCCTAAAATATAATACCTGCTTGTATAGAAGCTGTAACAACAAATTAATACACAAAGGATACACCAGCTACTTAAGATCTCGGGAATACGTAATTTATTATTAAAAAAAACTATGTAATAACTATGTATTACTACCATTTAGGGATGCCAATCGTAATATGTTTTCGTTTAATTCCGGGATTTTAAAATTAAAACGTCGCACATTGGAAGATTTCGAAAAAAATGGAAATAATTCTGGATTTCCTAAACGGTTCATTCTTAGCTTTGTCCCGATTCAAATGAATAAAAGGCACTAGTCGAGTCCTACAAAAAAGTTTGCGACATGCATAGTTTATCTGTTATAGTTTACGAAATATTCGACTTTGAAAATTAAAATCTCCTATTTTTTACCTACCTTGGTCTGGTATTTTGGTCCTGATTTTTTTAAAATATTTTTCTGTGATTTACCAATAAATTGATAAATATTCTACAGAAAGAATTTTGTAAAAATATTTTGTATTTTCTAAGAATTCTGGATCGATTTTAAATTTGGAATACCCGAGGTGCACGATTTTGGGGACCTATGGCGTCCTTCCTGATAGGTCTATAGACCCCAAATTCAAAACTTAAACTGAAATAAATTTTGTTCCAATCGGACAAACCGTTTAGAAAATCCAGAATTATTTCCATTTTTTTTATGAGTCGGTTTAAATTTTTTAACTAGAAGAATCTAACAATTTTTATAATATTTTTTACCCATTTCTCTTCACATTAATGAATAAAATTATTTAATTTTGGCAATCTTTTATGCTCATCCGGTAGTGTGTTTTATATTCCACCATTGTTTTAAGTCAAAAGTGAAAGTTGAAATTTAATTTGAAATAATTTATTGATGGAATTGGCAGTTTTAATGCTAATGTTCAGTTCTGGTAAAATAGCATGATTTCTTAAGTTTAACCTATAGAAAATTGTCAAATTTACTATAAATGCTAATTTACTACATAAAATAAAGGGTTCTTCAACTGGAACGCTACAAAAGTAGAAAGACAGGGACAGCAAACGACGCCATATTTCTTGCCTCTCTTTTGACATTTCTCTTCAGTAAGGTTTGCCATTTCATAATGGAAAGATATACGAGCCAACAATGAGTCGAAATTATTAAAATTTACTACCGACATTCGGAGTCAGTGGCCTCAACGTTAAGAGCGCTACGTCCAATTTATGGTCGTCATAATGAATGGCTTCGTCAATAAACAAAATATGCGTTATTGGTCAGACAGCAATCCACACGTACTCCATGAGTCATCATTGCATCCCGAAAAAAGTACGGTTTGGTGCGGTTTATGGGCCGGCGATACCAAAATTTAAAAATAGAGTTTAACTTTTTTTTGGAATTTTCTACATGACTTTTACAAGTGTTCTTCGTCTTATTCCGTATTTTCTGAAATACATGTGATAAGTACAGGGGCGATACACGTGAACCCGAAAAAGTTGACGATGAATATCTTCTAAACTATTCAATATTTTTTCTTGTTTTAAATTTTAAAGCTTTCTGAAATAGGTATCTTCTGTTTTGAAAAAAATATTTTGGGTTTATAAATTTTTGAGCAATAATTTTAAATAAATATATGTCGCCATAAAAGGATCAAGTGTGTTATATACTTCATCCCTCTATGTAAGACACTTAATCCCGGGGATCAAGTGTACACATGAAACAAATACTTACAAAAAATAATACACGAAATTTAGATAACACTCAAAAAATAAGTTAGTAAAAAAATTAGTAAGACGTTTTATATATCAATTGTATTAGTTTTCAGCAATTTTGAAATAAGATTTTACTATTTTTTTTGCTATGTACCAAAATTGTGCTGATAAACACATTGGGAATTTTTTTGTGTGTTCCTTTTCACTTTTTAAAGCAAAAGGGTTATAGTGATATGCAGAGAAGACAAAATTGCTGTTTTTGCTTTTTTTTTTAAGAGAAGCAACACTCGGAAATTTTCCTATTAATTAACGTGTTGCTTACTTTCGAAATAGAGAAGAAGTGAAAGGTGGTGAAAGATGAAGGGCTTCAAATATGGCAACACTGTAATTGCGCGAGATGTTGAATTTTTAGAACAGTTGTTGCGCGCCATCTGATGGTAAGTTGGCGAACTTTGTTGAAGCTTTTTATTTCATAGCCCTGTTATATTATTTTACTTCGGTGGGGTTAAGTGCTATGGGAACACCGAAGGAGGACGCTGCGATGTGTATGAGAGATAGAAAAAATTCATACATATTACTATTTTTCATAAATTAATGTTGCCTTGGTTGGGGCTCGAACCCGCAACCTCACGTGTAACAGTCCAACGCACTAACCATTATACCACAGCGCCCACAAAAAAATGTTTTTTCTCCTAACTTTGAGATTTTTTTTAAAAAACTGTTGTTTTTCCAAGTTTTTTGCTTTTGCTTTTTTCTTGCTTTTTTAAAATATTTTTTTGCTTTAAACACACCGGATTTTGTTTTTTTTCTGTTTTCTGTGGTGATGTGTAAGCGATATTTTGTCATTTTTTTTGTACAAGGTGGCGCAAAAGTAATGTCATACTGTGAAATGCCTACTATTTTGTTAGAAATGCAAAATGAGATCTGTTTTCAGATTTCACGAAAAGTTTATTTGAAGATCTAAAATTTATTACATTAAGTTGAACAAATTATATCGGTCAAATGACCACCTCCCGAGTTGATGCACATTTGTGCTCGTTTTTCGGCATTTTGCATTGTTGCTCGCAAAACATCTGGCTCAAATTTTGGCTATTTCTTCATATGATTATCATTTGGGGAGATTTCTGGAAATTGTCTCCGAAATTATAGAAAACAAAAACCGATAAACATTGAAGATAGTTTATTGCCAGGGATGCCAACTTAATGCTTTTCGCGCTAAATCTGGTGGTTTTTGATGTGCCAAAACGCGAAAAAATTAAACTAACGCGTAACTGAAAAAAGCGCTAAGTTGGTGCATTTTGAAAATTTATTTACCACGTTTTGTGCTTTTAACGCATGTTGTATATTTTATTTTTAGGACACATTTACACGCGAATGAAAACTGTTAGTGATAGAGCATAAAACACCCATTATTTGGTAAAAGCATTTACAATAGATCTTTTTTTGAGGTGTATTTTACGTTGTCTCTAGCAGTCTTCCCTCGCGTGAAATCTAGCAATAACGATACGTTAGTTTATCTCTGAACTTAGTTTAATGCAGTTTGTAACTGCTTCTTAAATGTGGTCTATTTTGATTTATTTCAAACTATAAACGAGAAAAGGTTATTCCGACAAATTTTTGTTAATAATCTTGGGAGCAGTTGACAATTCGTTAAACTAAACTAAGTTTAACTGAAATTTCAAAATCTCAGCTTAAATTATCAAGGAAAGTTGTAATTTTTGATATAGTTCCTACACGCTGAAAAAAACGGCCTGTCCCAAACATATTTTTGCTGGTAATATATATATATTTGGAGAAATTGTTAAACATATTCGCCGTGTTTTTACTAGAAACAATATATATTTGCATGCAAATATATTATGTTTGCAAGCAAATATATTATGTTTGCCTTTAAATATATAATGTTTGGATGAAATGAAATGACGCTATCGACAAATATTATATGTTTGGCAGCAAACATATAATATGTGTGTCATAAACAAATTATGTTTCCATGCAAATACTATATGTAAATAATATATTTAGTTATAAAGCAATTATTAATATATGCCAAACAATAGGCGTATTTATTCTACTCTCCAAATTTCTCTATATTTTAATGGAAAAACATAAAAAGTAAAATTAATACATCTACTGTTTGGCGATTATTTAATAAATAAATATATTATAAATCACATTGAATTTTACATCTAATACATCCATTGAAAAACAATAACTATAATCTCTTCATTTATTTTTTATTTATTTTTTTTAACAAATATTAATTAAAAACTCTTATAATAAGTTAATACTTTAATACACACAATTAAATATTTTTTTTTTCTTTTTAACACAGTTTTATGTTTTATTTATACTAATTTATTTTATTTTTTCACATCCATCACAATAAAATTAATAAATAAAGGAAAAATATCACTAAATTTTCTGACTAGATGCAGTCTAGCTAAACTAAACGATTATTACTAACTACAAAAGTTATAATGGCTACATACAACTTTATATGTATCAAGAATGGAAGCCGTTTTTTCAAATATATGTTAATTGTATCCACAAATATAATTATTACCGGAAAATATATGTATAGTAACTATAAAAACAATATAATTGGAAGCACACTGCAAATACATATATGGTAGTTTGTAAACATGCATTGATTACCTCCAAACATATACAAAAACGTCTTTTTCCTCCGTGTATAATTATAAGAAACAGCAATGCAAAATAGTGCTTTTTGAGCAAAATTTAGTGTTTTTGATCAGCCAAAACGGCAATATTTTCAATTTTGCAAGTAGCGCCTTTCACTTAAATTTAACAAAAATCTTTTAAAACAAAAATTTAAAATTTTTTGTAAAACTGAACCATTTTTTATTTTATTTTTAAAATTTTTTCTAATTTTATACAAAAAAAATTTTTTTTATCAAACTATGTGAAACACGATTAAATTTTTTTAAAGGTCAATAAAATTGTTTAGTGCTTTTTTAGCCTTTTTCAAACGGAAATTTTTGAATATTTTTGCGCTTTTTACAATGACAAAGTTGGCATCTCTGTTTATTGCATGTTTAGTTGATTTTAATAAATAAAAATTAATAAATTAAGAACTATTGCCATTCGGTACCAACTATTGTTTACAGCATCAAGGACTTTGAGGATTGGCATCCTTGCAACCTATATGGAAATTAAAAAATATTTGTTAAACTATTTAATAAATATTTTAATTTTTATTGAAAAAAAATTAATAAAATTAATAAAAATACAATTACATTTCTTGGTTTTAAAACTTTATAAATATAATATGATAATTAGTAAATATAAATTCAGTAACATTTAATTACACATTTAAGTCATGTGAAACAAATATTATTTAAAAAACAAAAACAATAATTTATTAATAAATTAGCTGTTAAATGATTCTAAAGCAAAAAGGGATGTACTTTTGTTAATTTATTTTGTGTGTAAGTATAAAATCGGATTTGACTGACATTTCTACAAATGTACTGTTAACCCCTACTGCGGGCACTACGTCAGTGCTGTTCAAAAGTAAAACTGTAGTTGTGTTGGTGAGAAAATAAAATTTGCACTGTAAGAAATCTTAAATCCCAACAAACACCAGTTCAAGCCTTAGAGAAAATTTGAGATTCACATTTGATATCAAGCGTATATTTCAAATCTGTCTCAATAAATAAAATTGAGTCCATAATTTTATATTGATTAATATTTGAAATCGATTTGAGAAATATACTTGTAAAAGCTTTGAAATTTCTATATAAACTTCTATATTTTCCTCTAGTGTTTTTCTATTTAAAAGCATAGGTTTGGGATTTATCATTTATATCAAATCATTTTCAAACTGAAAATAAGTTTTTTTTAAATTTTTTAGAAAAATTATCTTCACATTAGAAAATTATATATATTTCAAGTATTTGTGGAGTATTTTTCTATATTCGATAATGATTTGAGATAATTTTGTATGTATAACGTATCTCAAATAACAAAACAAAAATGTCAATAAATAAAATATATATTGGAAAATTTTAGGAATAACGCGTAAATACGCCTTGAAATATCTTATTTTACAGAAAGAGGCAACGCGTTTTTTATATTTTAAAAGGAGCTAAGAAGGTAAGTAATAAAATATGAAAACAGTGAATATAAAAAATTAACTTATTTCATCAACATTTTACAGATCGTACTTTTTACAGCGAATGTTGCCATCAAGGTTGTGCTTTGCATTTTTCAGGTAAGATATGATTTAAACTAAGCATTTTAAGCGCTCCTTTTTTCATTACGAGACCAATAAAAAAATCTTATACTTCATTTATCCCTACCTGGTTTTTGGCTCTTCTAGTTTTTAGCTTGACAAAACGCATCAAAAAAACAAGCAAAAACTAGTTTTGTACCAAAACTAGGTGATTTTTGCTCAAGTATAAATGTAGTGTTATGGACATATTATTAAAAAAAACAGCCTGTATGCAGTTCTAAAGGTACATCTACACGAGAGAAAAAAACTTCTATAGATAGAGCAAAAAACACCTCTAATTAGCTCTATTGTGAATGATTTAAGCTATTTAGAGGTGTTTTTGCTCTATCTCTAGCAGCTTTCCCTCTCGTGTAGATGTGCCTTAATAAATATGTTACATGGGCCAGTTTTATAGTCAGAACTATGGAAGATTTTTGTCCTAAATATTTCTCAAATTAGAAATTTTGTTTAAAAATTTCTGGCTTAAGCAAAATTTTAGAAAAAAATCGTTCTCAATTCTGACTATAAAACTGGCCCTGAAAATTTAATGTCAATAAGATTGTTTTAATTGTCTTTTAACATTTAAATAAACACAGCTAAACTTAAAATTTATTAACACTAAAAAGTCACAACTAAGAACTACTACTACTCAAGTTACAAAAAAAAAATCTCAACATTTTTTAATTAAGCAAAATTTTAGAAAAAAATCGTTTTTATTTTTGACTATTAAACTGACCCTTAATCATTTTTGTATTTTAAGGTATCCAAATTTGAAGATAACTTTTTACCACCCGGGAGTTTAATTTTTAAGTGGCTTTTAAATATTTTATACTTTACTTTTTTAAATGTTTTTATCTTGTAACCATTCAATACAATTTTTTATTTTTTTAAGTGTAAAAAATAAATGGTAGTAAGATTTGAAAAGAGTTCATTATTTTCATTGGAGGCAGATTTGATATATAACATATTTCTCAAGTCTTAATAGACAGTATTTTTCTATTATATAATTAATATTGATAATAATTTAATATTCAGGTTAAATGTTGATATGAGAAACATTTGAATTTTTGTTACTTTCAAGTCTATATCTCGACTCTAAAAATATTTGAGAAATATGCTTGAGCTCTAACTGCCGTTTTTATAGAGAACGGCATGATTCTCAAATTGAGAATAAAAATTCTCAATGCTATTCTCAAAGGTAATGTTTGAGAATTAAACTTGTTATCAAATCTATATTTACTCTGTTTCAATAGTGATTGTTTGTTGGGATGGATTAATAGCAGTATTAGTATCTGCATGAATTCAATTTTTCATTGAAAATAATAATGTTTTGTGTAAAAAGCAGGGACGTAACAGTTATAACTTTTATTCAAAAAACTTATTGTTTTACAATTATTTCTTGTTTGAATATTTTTAATTTTCTGTTTATTTGCTCTGTTTGATTTTTATTTTTAATTCAAACAAAAACAATCCAAACACGATTTTTATTTTTTCAAAAATAATAAAAGTTATTTTGTGATTTTTTTTTCTTTATCAAAAATTAACAATTAAAAATATAAATCAAAAGCCATAGAACCAGTGACTTCAACAATTATAATATCCTGATGATGTCAACTAGTGTTAATAAAAGATTGAACAGTGATTTAAAGTGAGTAAATATGTATATTCCAGCAACTTCCTGCATTCATTTTAGGTCAATTTTTTAATTTTTATTTTATTATCAAATAAAAAGTTAGTGCTTAATTTTTTTCAAAAAAATCATTCTGTAACTTTTATAAAAAGTTTTAAAATAAAAATCAAAAAACAACAGAAATTTATAGAGTAAAATATAAAAATTAAAATGTTTGCCAAACTTTGTGATTTTTTTATGCAATATGATTTATAAAATATAGTGCATTATTGAAATATTATAATTAAATAAATTTGGGTTGTGACTTTTTAAGAAATATAAGAGTTATTTTGGGTATCTGGTAAAAAGTGAAGTACTATCGGAAAAAATAAATACTGTTTTAAAGAAATAAAAAATAAACAAAAATAAAATTTTTTAAAGAAAGAAAAAATAAAGTACATTGCTATTAATTTTCTTTTTCAGTGCATTAAAAAAAACCAGCATACATCCACCACACGTGTTTATTCGCAGCTCTTTCAGTGACGACTAAAGGCAAGAGCGTAAGAATACACGTGAATTGAGCAGGGTCAATGGTTTTATGAAAGGAACGACACCAACGACGTCCATTTCATTGCATGAACACGCAGAAAAAAGAAATTGTTAAACATATTTAGATGCAATTATATATATATCCCAGCAAACATGGCAATACGACGACAATTCCCCAATCGTATTGCCTGGAAGAAAAATTTTATTGTGGCGAGAATCGTTGTCGTATTGCGAAGTTGGTCTAAAACGTGTCCCGAAAGCAATACTTCAAATACATACGAAAACGAATCTTCTAGAATATAAATTGGCGATATCGCTAATTTATCAATTGGAAGATAAAAAAGTATCGTATATATCGCCGATATATCATCTGGAAGTTAAAAAAAAAGATATCGCCTGATAGGCACCCAGAAGACAAAATTAATCTTTTATTTTCAACTTTTTTTATAAACAAATACAACAAATAAAAATTTTTCCACCAATATTAATTTTTCACATTCGTAATTTTTATATTAACTAAAACGACAGGTCCATTAATACATCCATCAGTCTTTTATGGATTTGAATTTATTTTGCAACCGGACGATACACCATTTCATAAAAAATTGGTTATATTTGCAATAAATTATATATAAATTTATAATATAAATTGCAAACGTTATTCTAAATCCATCGGAAGTTCGGAACAAAAATTTTCAACTAAAACAAACATAAACTAAAAACTATATTTTTTGACATTTTTGGTCAATATCGAATATATGTATATCTTCCAGCTGGTAAAAAGAAGATATATTCGAGATACTACTTAGATTTTCTTTTAAGGGATAAATGGATGATATTGCCGTAATAACTTTTGGATGATATTTCTTCCGAATGCTAATTGGGATGTTAACAAACTACAATACACATATTTGAAGTACACAAAGAAAAAAGATATTGTTGAATACATTTGCAGGCATTGTATGAATGCTTTAGTGGCCAAATTGATTTACTCCACTTTCTGAATTTTATAAAAATTTAATTTCAAAATACTTTAATGATTCCTAAATGTACAACATTCAAAACAAATTTCTCTGATAATAAATATAAACAATACTAAATGACAAAATTTATAATTCAATAGGAATTAAAAAAATATATATCGTCGGTTGCCTGCAAATAGTGCTGTGTTTTTTTAACTGCCCTGTGGGAAAAAAGGGGTGAGTTGAATGCGAGGTCCTGTCCCGTAACCGGTGCAAATAGTACCGGTCCAAATGGACCTATCCCGTGTCCTGTCCTGTGACCGGTGTAAATATGACCGGTCTGAAAGAACCAACCACTGCACTGGTGGAAATGGGACCGGTCTGAAAGTAGTTACCCAGTGATCTACGCCGTGAACAGTACAAATAGACCAGTCTCAAAGGGCTAGGCCCTTTGAGACTGGTCTAAACAACACCGGTATGAAAGTACCTACCCTATGATTAACAAAAGTATGTACGAAAAAAATTCAATTCGTATAAATTTTCCGTATTTAAGTTTTAAATAATTTAACTTACAATGGAACTCTCCCAATATAGAACTCCAATTGGGTTGAAATTTGGATATCTGATTGCGGAGACAAAACTAACGAATCTTTATTTTTTTCTTATCGGCCCAGTCTCATATTTTGAGGGTAGAATTGACTAGGAATTTAAATTCCTTTTGTTACGATAAAACAAATGCCTAAATTTTTGGTGTTTCTGAATGGGATTGTGTCCCGCTAGGTGTGTCCTTTAAAATCCGCTACATCGAAGCGCATTGAAGAGCTTAATACGGGAAAAATTACAAATTTGTTGAAGGGTAATTTTAGGTCCTGACTAGCGTTTTAAATTGTGCATAGAAGTGTGTTTTGTTTGTACTCAGGCTTGGCAACAAAATAGTTTGACACTACACACAGAAAAAAGGGGGAAATAAGAACTATGTAATTATACAACTACATAATTTTCAAGTTAGTTTTACAAAGTTCTAGTAAAATATCCACATTTTTTTGTAAAATATATACAATCCTTGCAAAATATATACATATGTAGTGGAAAATATCCGGAAAATTACATATATTTTGCTAGAAATTTGTAAAACTTGCTTCGAACTTATGTAGTTGTATAATTACATAGCACTTAGATAAAGTTCCACCTGTTTTTTTCTGCGTGTAGGGTTATGACTCATTTTTGACAAAAAGTTTACCTATCCCCACGTGATAGGCAATACTAAATTAATAATAAAAATCGTCTTTGCGGGTCATTTTGGCAAAAACCTTCCGTACCAAATGCAATTTCTAAAAATAATTTTTTGCTTGGGGATTTTGCTTAATTTGCATAACTAATTAATAAAAAATTATTGTAATCGACAAAAAAATGTATCCAAAAGTCCCTCCAAAAAGGTTTCGTAATTTTTACCGTAAATAGCTTTTAATACGCATCGTTGGAGTCTAATTTGCTTAAAACTGCGGAGAAATATTTCAATTAAACTAAAAAATTATAGACCAAATTTCAACCCTTTTGGTGCGGGAACGTTTTTGACAGCAGCGAAGAAGTAAGATTACGTTTCCCAATATTTTGTATGGCCTGTAAAATTTGATATTTGCACAAAAAAAATCAAAAAGTCATAACCCTAATATACACATGTTATTTTGAAAGGCATTAACCCGTTCTTTGCCGTTTGTCCTGTGACATGTCACAAAGTGCAATTCACCCCCTCCTATGACAAGCCCATGTTAAAGTGACCGGTCCTTTTCATATAAAAGAACCGGTCCGAGGACCGGTCTCGGTCCCAATGGACCAGTCATGTGACGTGTCCTGTGATAGGTCCGTTTCCCACAGGGTAGTTTTGAGGAGATTGAAAAAACTGTTAAAAAATAGTCTTTTAAGATATTTTATTGACATCATATGACTTAATGATTTACGACATCATTTACTAAAATCATCATTAAGGCATATGATGTGAATAAAATATATTAAAAGGCTATTTTTAAAAATTGGCGATTAATCGATGAATCGTTTAAAGCTAAATTAATATATTTTCTTAACTTTTTATCAACAAAGACACTAACAGCTTCCTGTTTTTGTTAAATATCAACATGACATATGAACACGATATATTGTATTTAAAAAAAGTTTTCAACACGAGCGAGAAAACTGCTAGAGATAAAACAACAAACGCCTCTAATTAGCTATATTTTGAATGAGTTTAGCTATTTACGGATGTTTTTTGCTCCATCTCTAGCAACCATAAGGTTGGAAATTTCGGAATCTGAGATTATCTAAATCAGTGGTCGGCACAAAGGGAGAATGTGAATGTATTGTGTTTCTACACTCTGAGAAATGAGTTTATCATTTCTAAATTTATATTTGTATATTAAGAACATAAAATAATGAAGAAATGTAATAATGAATGAATGCAGGAATGAATTAAAGAAATAAAAAAAAAATAATTTATAGTAATTTAATTTTTTTAAATAATACATAATAAATTTTATTATACACATTATTTAAAAAATATTTATTTTTTTGAATATAAATTATTTATTCTTAAAAAAGTATTCCATTAGTTATTAAATTTTAATGCACTAAAGAAATAAAAATAATTCATAATAAATTTCCTGTTCTTGTAAAATTTTAAGAGTGTAATATTTTTGTAAAATTTCTTAAACAAAGCGACGTCAACCTGCTTTGTTGAAAGCTACCATGCCAGGGATGGAAATGAGTTTTTTCATTTTGTACCAACCACATAAAGAAATTGTACTTTTTCGACCCTCACGGTACCAAAATTTTTCATATATAGAAAATTTGTCCGAACAAATTTATACTTGAGCATAAACGACTTAGTTTTTGTACGAGACTAGTTTAGGAAGTTTTTGCTCAGGAATAAATGTAGTATAATACATTTTTTTTGCAACATTGGACCCAAAAGTTGTCAGTTACAAGTTTTTGTTAGAATGATTTTAGCCCACGTCTGCATTACGAATATTTATTGACATCTTTAAAGTACAACAAGTTCATTTAATACAAAAATTTTAAATTTGTAAATTTTTTAAATTGTACCAAATGGACCGAGGTAGTACCACGGTACCAACGGAGGTGAAAATGTACCAAAAAAAGTACAATTGTACCATTTTTTCCATCCCTGTACCATGCTACTGAATAAATTTTACGCTCTTAGTTGAGAGTTTTGTTGCCATTCGTGTTGTGTACGTGTGAAAAGCCAATTATGATCGGCCACTGGTGGCTATGAGTGCCGACCACTGATCTAAATTGAAACATTTCTTATAATAATAGAAAAATATCTGTAAAAACTAAAATCTAGTTAAAAATGGAATAAAAAATTCCTGAAACTAGCAGATCTTTTTGCTAAATATTAGTAAGTTAACATAACTCAATGTAGATTTTTTTATTCCTTTTAATTTTTTCTTTAATCTGAAATACTTTGAATACAGAATTTCTTTGAATGCAAATTTAATCAATACTACAATAAATATAATATTGCGTTTTAAAAAAATTATTTCAGAAAGTTCTTCCTCCTCCTCCACCGATATAAAAAAAAAATTAGTTCCATTTGATTAAAATATTAGTAAATTGAAATTACCAATTTACTCTACAAAAATTGTAAATAGTAGAGTTAGTAGACAAAAGAATATCCTAAAGATTTGTTCAATTTTCAGTTTTTTTTCGTTTTTTAAGGGTGAATTTTTCAATTTTCCGGAAAATTTGTGGAGATTATAATCACTATTGCCGGAATATGTATACATGACGGATATTTTTGAAGTATAAATAAAAAGTGTTTTTATACTGAGTATATCATAAAAGAAACAGGACCCATAATAATTGATACAAAAAATAAATTAGGTACAAAAACATTTCATTAGCAAGTTCTGACTAGTAAAAGTGCTGGTGATTATAATCACCGGTTGGCGAAAAATGGGTTAAGCTTCATAAAATATATGAAGATTTTTATAAAATGTATCATTGTAAAAATTCATGAATAACATGTAGACATTTCTCTCAGTGTAAAGTTACAAATGTCAAATTCAATTTAAATTTAAATTTCTTAACTTTATTTTTGTGTTAACTTTAGGTTATTTCGTTATTGTTAATGTCACCAATGCGAATAAAAATTTAAATTCAGTGAAAAGGGTACGGGCTCCATTATATTCTAGTTGAACATGTTGTAGAATTGATGTGGTTTCGAATCGATTATACACACTTTCTTTGGAGATGTGAGAACAGGTAGAGTTTCTAAAGAATTAAGATGTCAATTGACAAGTGTAATGTGACACGTATATAAAAAAATGCAACGTTGTCTTGAAGGATATGGGAATATAAT
This sequence comes from Leucophora obtusa, assembly GCA_949987735.1. Taxonomy (NCBI): domain Eukaryota; kingdom Metazoa; phylum Arthropoda; class Insecta; order Diptera; family Anthomyiidae; genus Leucophora; species Leucophora obtusa. Next base: position 14,582,120 of record OX465300.1, read on the forward strand.
TTACATTATTTTTAATTTTTAAAACAATTAAAACCGAAATTAAAAATCGCCTACTGTATTAACTAAAGCCTATATAGCACGTCGTGTATTTTGGGAAGTTTTAAAAACACCTTTATTTTTCTCATGAAAGGTATCTAAATGCTTTACGACCTCTTTCACTCAATTTTAAAAAAAGTTTATGGTGTTTTAGTAAGTTTTTGTTTATTCTAAGATTTTCTTGCAATTTTTTAGCCAAAGTTAAGAAAATTATGAAGTTTTGGGAAAAAATAAAGGAAAAATTACATATTAAAAATTTAACTGGTTAATCGAGCTGTTTTAACCGATTATTCGGATTGGATAATTATTTGAGTTTTAAATTATTTGTTCCGACATTAACCGATTAATCGAGGAATCGGTAATCGATTAACCGAATTGGAAACACTACGTGTAAGCGAACAAAAACCAGTAGGTATCTAAGCACAGATAGGTACTATCTATGAGTTTTGGTTGTAATTACGGACATTAATTATCATGCAGTACGTCATCTATCTAATATAAGAATATTATTAAGAGTTTTAAAGAATACATTTTGATTAGTTCGGTAAAAAAATAGTTATACTAGTAATACAAACTATATTTATTTAAAACATTTTTCTTATAAATATAAAATATATAAAACTAAAAAACAAAATAAGTTCTTGTGATGGCAAATCCAAATAATTTAATTAGACTTCCGATTCTGAATCCGCCACCTCCACCACACCCACAATCAAAATTAGAGTCACAAATATCTACTATAGTACGCAGCGTCTACGCTAGGGTTTATGTCCCGGGAATTCCCGGGACGGGATTCCCGGGAATCCCGCCCTTTTTTCAATCCCGCAATCCCGGGAATATTGTGCGGGATTTCCCGGGATTTTTTTTTATTCTTTTACAGAAGTTTTAACTATTATATATTGCAATTTTGGAAGCTAAATAAATTTAAATTTAAAGCATTTGTTTGAAATTAATTTAAATAAGAAATATTTGAAATTAAAAATGCGATTTAAAATTTAATAAACTGAATTATTATAAAAAAAAAAAGTATTATTTAGGCCATATATTTACAACACTTCAACATCCGTATCTCAGTTCCAAATACCTCCGAAAAACAACTAGACATTAAAAAATTTGTAATATTTTCGTATTTTCAATTGAGTATTTTGAGGTTTTTTCACTTCAAATAATTTTATTTAAATTTCAACTGCTATTCCTTTATTTCAATTGTATTTTCTTAATTTTGTGCCGATTCTTTTTTAAATTATTTTGGATTTCTTTGAGTCCTGCTACAAACCCATCCTCAATATTCTATGCATTTATGGGTTAATAATTGATGCTGATCTATTTATATTTAATTGAAACAAATAAGCAAATTGAAACAATTCAATTAGACTAGCATCAACAAAATTCTAACAATGTTATTTTTATCCAGCTGCTTCCTATGGAATTCAACTCTGATCGACAACTTATGAACCACATATTTATGAACGACAACGAACCGTTTATTTTAAACGCATATTTTAATTATTTTTTAACCTACAACATAAATTCATGTTGATAGTAAACAATTAGGCATACGTATTAAATTATATTTTTCACTATATCTAGTGTGTTAAGATGAATAAAATATTATTTAATAATATTCTAGGGTCGATTTTTATTTAAATCTTTAAGAGAATTCGCCTAATAATTTGTATGAAGAATACTCACTTTTAAACTTTTTTATAAAATACTTCTATACGAATACTTCTTAAAATCTGCATAGAAACAAAATCTTTAGAAATACAAATTTTTGGATTCCATATTTAAGAAATACTTAAGCAAAAAATGTATCTTAGTTCTGACTATAAAACTGGTCCGACACAAGTTTGCTCCCATTAACAATTCCAATATATCCTGAAAGAAGGGAAGAAATTAAAATACCCGTGTCTTTCAATTTTTCTATATCAATTTTAATTTTTAGTTAATATAATTAATATTATTCATTTTAAAATTAAGACGGCCTTTCATATAAATTTGTTACCTAAATAGTAATTCGCGATTTAAATTGTTAAAAGAATTGATATAGAAAAAGTGGAAGTCATGCATATTTTATATTTAGCCCTCCTTTTAGAATATTTTAAATAGATTTTATTATGGGTACAACCAAAAGATGAACTTTGCCCGACTGTGTTTTAATAGAAATCGAGTTTTTTAAGTACAGCATATGTCGGATTTATTTATTTTCTAACGAGCGGGAAATCCCGGGATCCCGGGAAATTCAGAAAATATTCCCGCTGTCCCGGGAAATAAAAAAGTCCGGGAAAAGAAAAATCCTAGTCTACGCGGAAAACGAACACTTTTAGTGCATCAGGGAATCGGTAACGAAGATAGGGAATTTACCGACCTTGACAAAATACCAGACGTAGGTAGAAGATGTCTTCGTGACTTTTCTGGAAAAAGTGCGTCGAAAGAATTCTTAAAATATATGGACCTTTAAAAGGTTCTCCCAAATATTACGGAATATTGAATGTTGTATGCAATAAAATTATTGGCGAGGCCGACAATGCTCTTGAATCTTATAATACGTCAGTGAACTGGAATTGCATTATAAACTGTTTGATTACCCATATACAGACAAACGAGATTTAAGTACCTTAGAATTCTTCCATGGTACAGGATAATAACAATGTTCAAGATTTCTATAAACAACTCTATGCTCATTTGTCTTTGATCCTTAACAAAATTGCCTGTATAGCAGAAGATGATGCTGCTATTCAATTGTTAAAACTAACTTGCATAAATAGAGCACTTCAAATAATTTGTATCTACAATGGCCATCGAATATACTGAGAATTGACCAACATATACCACGAAATAGACAATACTCTACTCATTTCGGATATTCTTCTTAACCTCAAAATCAGAAACAATTTTATCAACCAATACCTAAGCAACAAAAACCTCCTGTCTCAATGGAAGTTGATCGGTCTATGCAATCCAAAATGGTAAATTACATTAACAGGCCCAAACAAAATAACAAATTTTCGGGGGTAATCATCCCAACCTGATAAATTGTAAAGAATTATTCACATAGAAAATGGTGATACATAAATCATAAGTAATGAAATACAGGAAAGTGAAATCGGTCATGAAGTTCCGGTACCTCAATATGAGAATGAGGAATTAAAGCAATTATCCGAATATTTGGAGAAATACTGTAATATGAGAAATTTGTCTCAGGAAAATGAATACAACGAAGTCTCGGGTATTCATTTTTTATATTTACGAACTCCACGTTACCATATTTTCAATGTAGTGGCAATTATGGGATAATCCTAAAATTCCTAACAGATACAGGTTCAAATAAAAATTATATCCAACCTTCATTGGTAGAAAATCCAAAAATTGACGAAACCATTTTCCAAGCTAATTCCGTTGGCGGAAAGGTAATCATTACTCATCATACCATAATTAATTAATTAATTAATAATTCTTTTTGTCGCCCACATTGAAATCATTCCATGCCATTCTCAAAAAACTAAACTCTATTATTTATACTACTCGAGACTATATGATAATAAAAAATTCAATAAACAAGAGAAATTTGGTTGTTCCAAAAAAATTAAATCCTTCTAATAAAAGGAAGTACAGCATCGCCACAGACTATCGGAATTAATACTACCACAATTTCAGACAAATATCCCATACCGGAAATTAATGAAGTCCTTTCTCAATTTGCAGAAACAATTGGTTTTCTGGTTTGGATCTAAGAAGTGGTTTTCATCAAATAACACTTAAGAAAAGGGACATTGAGAAGAAGGCATTGTCTATAAATAATGGAAAATATGAATTTACCCGTCTGCCATTCGGACTGAAAAATGCTCCGACTATATTCCAAAGAGCATTGGACGATATACCTAGGGAACACATAGGAGAAAATCTGATATGAGTACATTGATAATATTATCATCTTTGGACAAAACGAAGATTCACATATTAAGAATGTTGAAACTATTTTTAAAACCCTGCAGAACGCTTATATGAAAGTAGAATTTGATAAGTGTGAATTTCTCTGAAAGGAAGTAGAATATTTGGGTTTTATTATCACAACGGAGGGTATTAGGATCAATCCAAGTAAGCCCCAAGCGATTAAAAATCTGAAACCTTCAAGTACAATAAAGGAACTCAGATCATTTTTGGGATTATCAGTGTTCTATAGGCGACTTATTCGTGATTATGCTAAGATGGTAAAACCTCTTACCATCCTTTTAAGGAAGAGGAGGGACGCATGTCTAGGACAATGTCGTCGAAAATTTCTATAACATTGAGTGGCGAAGCTATGGAGCCTTTCATATGATAAAGAATTTCCTTAGTTCTAACGATGTAATGCTCGCATTTTCATAATCTCCAAAAAGAATTTAAATTAACGACTGATGCCTCAAGTTACGAGCTTGGTGCTGTCCTTGAACAAGACTGAAGGAACACTATGCAACGAATGAGAAGAAGATGCTTGCAATAGTGTGGGCTCTCAAAAAGAAGTTATTCTTGTAGGTTAGCGGCAGTAAAAATGTTTACTGATTATCAGCCTTTGACCTATGCGCTAGGTAACAAGAACACGAACAATAAATTGAGAAGATGGAAGGATATCCTTGAGGAATACAACTACGAGTTAAAATACAAGTCTGGTAGTACCAATATAGTAGCGGTACTACCAGGTCAGACCGGTACTAGCGCACTGTCTTGACCCGCGCAGAATTCCGGGGTGAATTCATTAAACTCGACTCAACATAGTCACGAAAGCTCATCCATTAACGTACGCACCCATAAATGTTTTCAAGAAGCAATTGGTAATATCGACAGTAGAATCTCTCTCCTACAAATTTCAGTTAGCATTTCCAACCTATCACGGACACATAATAACGGATGCGGAATTTACTACTGACAAACTTACGGAATTATTGGGGAAGTATTTGAATCCATCAGTGACAAATGCCATTATGCTAGAGGATCGAATTTTAGGGAAGATACAGGAGCTTTATTCACCCAATTTTGACCGATACAGAACTAGGTATACGAGGACGAAAGTAAAGGACTTGACATCTGACATAGAACAGGAATCGGAGATAATTAGCGAACATAAATGGTAATAAATAGAGCCATAGAATTAAGAATTAATGAAATATCTAATGCGACAAATGTAATTCTTAATAATGTAAAGCCGAGTGATTCTCTTAAAATTTAAATAATAAAGGACTTTTAAAGAAAATTAAGAATAATTAAATTAGTATTGAAAATTATCAGTTACACCATACAGAGGGCGTAATTTGGGAATCATTTGTTCTTTTATGTATTCTGATTTTAAACTTAACATTACAAAGACATTTTTTGAAAGGCAAAATATGCCTTGTTTGAATTTGGTTGAAGCCCTAGAATTTGTGGACTTTAAAATTAGAGCAAATCATTCAAAATTTCTTTATATTAATTTACCCAAAACCGAAAAGGAAAAATGCAACAGTCTATTTGGAAAATGAAGTTATTGACCTAATTCGAGTGAGACATTCAATTTTAACAAATATCTTATTAAAAGTAATTATTTTTCTCTTTGTCTCTTTGTGCTCTTTGTTATTTTGCTGCTTATTTAATATTATTAAAAAGTTTTTCTTAATAGCACAAAAAACCGAAAAATAACCAAAACCACGGTTTCCAAAATTTTCGATATTTAGAAAACTCTTCTTAACATAAAAATAGAAAATTGCACTAAAAAAATCCCATAAATAAACAAAATGAAATGGCAATTTTATAAAGAAATCTTGGAGGTGCCTTTTGATCAGAGAGATTATATTCAGACTCAGGAATCCAAAAACTATTAGGACAGTACAGTACAAATTCTCCGTTAATACGAACTAATTTAGAAGTCCCGAAGTTTTGGCAACAATTTCATTATAAAAAACATTGGTTAATACGAATTCTCTTAAGACGAACACTCGGTTAAAACGAACTGTTTGTGATGGTCCCACAAACAAATTTTCATACAATTTTCCACTTATAATTTGAACTTTACAAAACTCGACAATTTTTCTATATTTTTTTCTGACAAACTTTAAACCGAACACACAGAAATTTTTTATTAAATATAATGCAAACAATATATTTAGGAAACTAAATAAAAAAATTGCAAATTTTTTAAAGTGACAACGAACTAATTTATCTAGTCCTCCGAGTTCGTTTTAAACGAATTTTACTGTAAATGCAAATGTAAAAACTACTTAATTTAATATACAATTGTAAACAATAAATATAAAAAATATTAGCAGTTATTTTGAATTTTAAAGGAAATGTATGTTTAATCCTAACAATTGTTTTCCTTTTCTTTTCTTTTTTGGTCTTAGCCACAATCCCTTTTTAAAACTATTGTATAAGAATTAACAATTGTTCTCGTTTCAACACCTATATATATGAGAAATATGAGAGACCTATTATACATATTTGTATGTGTTTGTATGTGTGCCTACCTAAATTGGTTTTGATTATTATCTCGTGCCTTATTTTAAAGCATTTTAACACCTTTTGTATATTTTTGAGTGGTTTATTGTAATTATTACTAATAATTATAATAGTCTACACAACATTCTGTTGTATACGGCACTGTGGGGCAAATTAAAAACGTTTCAGAAATTTTTAGGCAAGCTGTTGTCAAAATGTTTACACACAAAAAATTAAGTTAAGCATAACCTATCAGGGTTATGATTAACTTAAACAGTGACAGTGCTGTCAAACTTTGTTCTTGAATTTCAAGAAAACTATTGAATATTTTTAAGAATTTCTTATTGAATTGTGTTTTGAAGGCATCTCTTGTTCACTGAAAAAATTTGTCGGCAGAATCTACCGAAAATTACAGAAAAAACAAAGGTACCCTACGGAGAAAGGGACCGGTCCCAGATGACACGGAGGATAGGTCCCAAGGGGGCAGAGAAAGGTCGTTGATCGGTCTTTTTCATTGAAAGAGACATATCACTTTAACATGGCGTTGTCATTGGAAATGACGTATTGCCACAGATTAGACACCTTTCGACATGTCGCAGGTCTAGCCCCAAAGGACATGTCGCCTAACTGACTTAAAGAGACATGTCACCGAACTAACCCAAAAGGATCCGTCAAAGAATGAGTCACACTTTGTATATTTTGTGATATGTCACCCACCTAACCTAAAAGGAACTAATACAGAACCAGTCCCATTACAAAACTGACAAAAACAGTGACAAAACTGAGGTGAATGGAAATTGTTATGGTTTTGGTATTATAAGTAAAATTGTCACAGCAAAACCTTGACAAAATTGTTATGTAATAAAAAGCACAAATATTTTCATTTGTCAACAAATTAAAATATAAAAATTTGTTTTTTTTTTTAAGGATTATGGTATGTTATTTCACAGAAATAAAATATGAAATACATATTCCTTTTTTAGATGTTCTTTTAAGATATAATGATCAAAAAATCGTAATTTTTCACAAATTACGATTTTTTGATCATTTTATTTAACGAAATTCTTCATTGAACTTACGAAAAAAATTCTATGAAATTGTTTATCATGAAGGATAATTCTATCAGTGTACTGGGAAACCGACCAATTATGGGCGCTGTGGTGTAATGGTTAGCAGGTTGGACTGTTACACGTGAAGTTGCGGGTCCGATCCCCAACCAAGGCAACATCAATTTATGAAAAATATAAAGCGTACTCCTTCGGTGTTCCCATAGCACTTAACCCCACCGAAGTAAAATAATATAACAGGGCTATGAACTAAAAAGATTCAACAAAGTTCGCCAAATCACCATCAGATGTAGCGCAATAACTGTTCTAAAATTCAATATCTCGCGCAATTACAGTGTTGCCATATTTGAAGCCCTTCACCTTTCACCATCTTTCACTTCTTCTCTATCGCCTTTCCAAAGGAAGCAACACGTTAATTAATAGGAAAAATTTCCTGAGTGTTGCTTCTCTTTAAAAAACAAAAAAAAGTCTTACTTGTGGGTTTTTTTATAACACACTTATCCAGTTAAGTGATATGTCCTCTTTGCACCAGTCTTGAGGCCAGTCCTTTAACTATAATTGACAGAGCTTAACCCATAGAAATAATAAATTATATCAGTCCTGCGACAAGACCATCTTTAACCACTCACGGGATAGGTACTTTGAGGACAATTCAGTGGTATGTCATCATTTCACCAGTCACGAGACCAGTCCTTTAAGTATAATTTACACTGCTTAACCCATTAAATTATACCAGTCCTGATGCAAGTCCTTCTTTAACCAGTTACGGGATACGTACTTTGAGGGCAATTTAGTGGTATGTCCTCTTTTTACGAGTCACGGGATAGGTACTTTGAGGAAAATTAAGTGGTATGCCACCGTTTTACCCGTCATGGGACTAGTCCTTTAAGTATAATTGTCACTGATTAACCCACAGCAATGGTAAATTATACCAATCCTGTGACAAGTCTTGATTTAACCACTCACAGGATAGGTACTTTCAGGGCAATTGAAATTGAAATTCATTCCCCGTAGGGTATATACAGTAAAAAAGGCGACAATTGTATTTACCTTTAAAATAACTAAAAATGTAGTTATTTTTAACTGTTAATAAATAACTAAGAAATGCATTAAAAAAAACTAATTATGTCATAAAATTAACTGACAAATGTTTACTACAAAAATTCTAAAACAACTTACGAAATGGGTAAAAATGTTTGTATACTAGAGGGCTGAATGAATGTTTTACAAAACATTCTCTTGCATGCGCTGATGAGAGATTTGACGATTTTAAATACTAAATATAACAAAAATTGACCATTTTACTTATTTGTAGTTATTTACAAGATATTAAAATTTAGATCATTACAAAAAAAATAAAACTGAAAACAAAAAAAAATATTTTGGTGTTGTATAAGAAAATGTTTTGTGAATGTTTAGCAAAACATTCCTACTGGCCTGTATTGTATACAGTTAATTTTTTTCATATTATAAAAGTATGTTTTAATAAAAAAATGTGTAATTACTTCATAGTACCCACTTGAAATTTGAAGTAAAAATTCCAAACCGTCCTCTAGTTATTACACTTTTATGCATTGGAGATACAATACAATTTTATGATTTTTATTTGCAAACTAAGAATATATCAATAATAACAAATATAAAATAAACAAGATAAAATAAACAATAATAACAAATATAATATACACAGAACGGTTACACAGAACATAATTTTATCATGGTTAAACCCGATGGAGTCCAATGTGGACTTGTTGGTAAAATCATCGAACGTTTTGAGCAGAAAGGCTTAAAATTGGTGGCGATGAAATTCATGTGGCCCTCGAAGGAGTTGTTGAAGAAGCACTATGCCGATTTGTCTGCTCGTCCCTTCTTCCCCGGTTTGGTCAACTACATGAGCTCCGGCCCTGTACTACTCATGGTTTGGTAGGCTTTGAACGTTGTCAAAACTGGCCGTCAAATGTTGGGTGCCACCAACCCTGCTGGCGCTTTGACCGGAACCATTCGTGGTGATTTTTCCATCCAAGTTGGCCGCAACATTCTTCACGGTTCCGATGCTGTTGAATCAGCACAAATGGAAATTGGCTTGTGGTTCAATAAGAAAGAACTCGTTGAATAGAAACCCGCTGCTATTAACTGGGTTTACGAATAAAGTTTATTCGTTTTATATCAATGAAAATATGCTATATAGCAAGTTATAAAGCATAATTGCATAACAAGAAAATAAAAAACAAGAAATTTAAAAAATCAGCGAATTCTTTACATATACATAGTATATGCCCAGCATAAACATGGAAATGACAGGTCATTACCATACGGATTACGAAGTAATGATAGGCCATTACCTTTTGCATAACTTTAAAATACAAAATAATGACTTATGGATAATAAGTTATAGAATTACTTATATATTCTTGCAAAGTAACCACTTACTGTTAATTGATTAAATAAGTAAGGATTTTGTCTTTTTTATATTAATATTTTATTTATTAAATTGTTTCGAACATTTTTTCAAATGAATAGAAAATTTCCCGAGGTATAAAATTATATATTTCCAATATGACCAACTATTTCACAATGTAGGGTACACACTTATTTCGTAACTTCTGAGCAGTGTTGCCAATTTAGCATATATAATGCTAGATTTAGCATTTTTTTAAATCATTTAGCACGAAAAAAATGCTTCGAACATATAGCATTTTTTTTAGCATTTTGCCAAAAAAATGCAGAAAATTTGTAGCATTTTTTACAATTTTTTTGTGTTTTTAGAATATTTTGATTAATTTGGATTTTTGCTATAAAAATATTATTGCTTTTGACTACCCGAGTAAAAACAGTTACATATAGTCGTATAAAATGCGATTAAGTTATATCTGCATGAATATTTGTATCCGACATTTGCCTTATATAATTGTATCAAAGTTTTAAAGCAGATATAATTGCATCAGGTCAAAATTCAGATATAACTATATAAGTTTGTATAGTAATGTATCTATTTGGATCTAAACTAATACCATGCGACATAAACCCATAAAATTGTATCAGGTCAAAAATCAGATAAAATTTCATCTGCTTAATATATAATCTAATCAGTTAAGATCTAAACTGATACAATTAGATAAAATGTAATAACCAACTGACACAATTATATCGGGCCATTTTTCAGACGAAATGGTATATGAATCACATTAAGTTATATATTACCATATAAAGCTCCATATTAATTTTTTTAATAGAGTATTTACTATTTTTATTAATAAATATTCAAGCTCGAGGTCAGTCTTAAATAAGATTATTCCTTTCTTTTTATTTTCAATATTCTTCATCTTATTCGTATTTCCAGAAGATGCTGTTCATATACTTATCTTATTTAAAAATGACCTCGAACTTGACTATTAATAAATTACAACAAAAAGGTCGACAAAAAACAAATTAATTATTAATTGCAATGTATTTTAATTTTTTTAAGTGTAACGCCTGTACACTTTTTCATTAAATCATACCAAAAATCCTACAATGATAGAATTCACAGTTCTTACAATATCAAGTACTAAATTAGCATTTGTCAAAAATTTGACAATTTACTGTGGGTTATACTGCAAAAAGTATGCTATTTTACAACGATAGCACATTAGCACTTAAACTGTGAATACCCTCAATGTAAACCAACACCACAAAAAGTATTAAACCTGACCGCCAAATTATTTTTTTAAAATAATTTCATGCAAATAAGCCCAAAGATGCAGAACTTTGAAAACGGAAAACAGAGCATGCCCTTTAAATCATAAAATTTATTTGAAGTACAACTAGGGTTTGGGGTTCGGGAATTCCCGGCAAAACTCGGGAAAAATTTGCCGGGAATTCCCGGGAAAATAATATATTTTTCCTGGGAAAACGGGAAATTTTAAAAATATTAAATTTTTTAAATTATTTTTGTTTCGAATAGGATTTTTTAATTTTAGTCATAAAAAACATTTTAAATACCAAACCAAAAATGTCATTGCTAAAATCTTTTAAAAGGGAATACATTTATTTGAAACACAAATAAAATCTTTGCAAAGTAATAAGGAACTTTTCAACTAATAAAGATTTTTCGCATAACTTATTCAAAATTTAAGTAGTAAAACCTAAAAACTTGGCAAAATGTTTAAAAGAAATATGAAAAAAAAGCTTTGTTTCTTACAAATAATCGCTCTTACTATTTAAATTTTTCAAATGTATATTTTAGTTAAATTCGACTTTGTTAAAATATTGGGTGGCAGTATACCTTGACTTGGTTTATTTTTGGAGCATTCTGATTGGTTAATTTATTTTCAACCAATCAAAATATTTTAAAATATAAATATTTTTGTAAGGTTTTCATATACAAAATGAACAAAACCGTTTGATTAAAAATAAAGTCGACTTTAAATTTAAAATACGCCTTTATATTAAGGGTCAATAATTTTATAAGTAACGTTTTCATTAATAAATGTGAAAAGAAAAGACTAATGGTTAACGGTGGTATCTAAATTTGGTTATCCGACATCTAAATTTGGTTCACAAAAAAAAAAATTGATGGTCATGCAACTTCTCTTAAAGAAAACAACAAGAATAACGTTTCAGCTAAAATGAGCAAAGTACCCGAGGAAAAAAGTGTAAGCTGAATAGGCATTAAAGGTTTTATGGTAGGGCAAACATTTCCTGAAATGGTATCCAAATTAGCTGCAGTCAATCCGCACCATAACTAGATCTTCGTTTATTCGAGAAAGTTTTAATAATAAAAATCTGGCATTGCAAAAAAATGAAACCGATGTAAAGAACATTATATTAAATTATTACCCTACGGGGAATGAGGGGTCAATTGCCCTGAAAGTACCTATCCTGCGAGTGATTAAAGCAAGACTTGTCACAGGATTGGTATAATTTACCATTGCTGTGGGTTAAGCAGTGACAATTATACTTAAAGGACTAATCCCATGACAGGTGAGACGGTGGCATACCACTTAATCGTCCTCAAAGTACCTATCCCGTGACTGGTAAAAAGAGGACATACCACTAAATTGCCCTCAAAGTATGTATCCCGTGACTGGTTAAAGAAGGACTTGCAGCAGGACTGGTATAATTTACTATTGCTGTGGGTTAAGCAGTGTCAATTATACTTAAAAGACTGGTCTCGTGACTGGTGAAATGATGACATACCACTGAATTGTCCTCAAAGTACCTATCCCGTGAGTGGTTAAAGATGGTCTTGTCGCAGGACTGGTATAATTTATTATTTCTATGGGTTAAGCGCTGTCAATTATACTTAAAGGACTGGCCCCAAGACTGGTGCAAAGAGGACATATCACTTAACTGGATATGTGAGTTATAAAAAACCCCTCAAGTAAGACCTTATTTTATTTTTATTTTTTAAAGAGAAGCAACACTTAGGAAATTCTTCCTATTAATTAACGTGTTGCTTCCTTTGGAAAGGGGATAGAGAAGAAGTGAAAGGTGGTGAAAGATGAAGGGCTTCAAATATGGCAACACGGTAATTACGCGAGATGTTGAATTTTAGAACAGTTGTTGCGCGCCATCTGATGGTGAGTTGGCAAACTTTGTTGAAGCTTTTTAGTTCATAGCCCTGTTATATTATTTTACTTCGTTGGGGTTAAGTGCTATGAGAACACCGAAGGAGGACGCTGCGATATATATGAGGGAAAGAAAAAACTCATATATATTACTATTTTTCATAAATTGATGTTGCCTTGGTTGGGGCTCGAATCCGCAACCTCACGTGTAACAGTCCAACGCGCTAATCATTACACCACAGCGCCCACAATTGGTTGGTTTCCCAGTACACTGATAGAATTATCCTTTATGATGAACAATTTCATAGAATTTTTTTCGTAAGTTCAATGAAGAATTTTATGAAATCTTAAATGAAATGAAAACTTAAAAAATGTACAGGAAGCGCAAAACGCGAGAGAACTAGTTCTAAGCACTTTAAATTTTAGCATCAAACCCCAAAAATACCGTGCTAATTCGTAATCTTTTGGAGGATTTTGCAGGAATTTTAGAATCGGTAAAAGGTTCGACGCATATATATATATATATATCTTATATCTTAAAAAAACATCTTAAAAAAGGAATATGTATTTCGTATTGTATTTCTGTGAAAAAACATACCAAAATTCTTCAAAAAAAAAGAAATTTTTATATTTTAATTTGTTGACAAATGAAAATATTTGTGCTTTTTATTACATAACAATTTTGTCAAGGTTTTGCTGTGACAATTTTACTTATAATAACAAAACCGTAACAATTTCCATTCACCTCAGTTTTGTCACTGTTTTTGTCAGTTTTGTAATGGGACTGGTTCTGTATCAGTTCCTTTTAGGTTAGTTGGGTGACATGTCACAAAATATACAAAGTGTGACTAATTCTGTGACGGATCCTTTTGGGTTAGTTCGGTGACATGTCTCTTTAAGTCAGTTAGGCGACATGTCCTTTTGGGCTAGACCTGCGACATGTCGAAAAATGTCTAATCTGTGGCAATACGTCATTTCCAATGACAACGCCATGTTATAGTGATATGTCTCTTTCAAAGAAAAAGACCGATCAACGACATGTCTCTGCCCCCTTGGGACCTATCCTGCGTGTCATCTGGGACTGGTCCCTTTCCCCGTAGGGTACAATTATGTAAAAGATATCATGATAAAAGAAATATCGAGCAATATTTCTAACAATAGGAGATTTCCTATAATCTTAGATGAATGGACAAGAATATCACAATAGAGATATTTGAACATATGTGTAAACGGAAATAGTTCATTTTATAACCTGGGTTGGTTTATATATCAGGAAGATGTAATGCTGATGAAATAAGACGAATTGTAGAAATAAGACTAGAAGAGTTTTATTTGTCTTTGGAAAATAACATTGTGGCCACCATATCTAATGGGCCAAGTGTGATGAAACGGTTTGTTTCCGACAGTCCAGTAGTAGGTGCCTGCTGGAATCATGCAACTCATTTGGCTGTGCTGCGAGTAATTTATGTGAAATCAAATGTTCAACATTCTGATTTTTTTTACTTTGAATTCTCACTACACAGACTACATTTGTAGTGAAATAGTGTTTTTTTTTAACAAAACTTACTTATATAGGTGGTTTTCATTAACAATTTTGTTCAAATTTTGTTGACTAGTATTTCATTACTATAACATCATTTTCATAATTTTTTTAAAATTGGCGAGTATTGATAAAATTTTGGGATAAAAATGAGTATATTTTGACTCTACTTCCTGTTAAGTATTCTAGAAAAAATAAATCTATGATAAAATTAAAGTACCACCTAGAACGCTTCGTTGTTATCATTATATTTTTAATATTCTTTGTCATCTTACAAACTATGCCCAGAGTATTAAGTACTTTAAATCGCGCGAGTAATTATCTTACTTATTTTTTGCGAAATAACATATTTAAATTACGACTTAAACTTAATTATTTCACTTTTACTTTATTATTGCCACCTTTACTTTATTATAAAATAAATAAATTAAGGCCCTAAAATATACTATATATTTTGTTTAGTTTTTATTAATATTATTATTGCAATTTGTTTAGTAAGATACTAATATTTATAAATGAATGTATTTATACCGATAACTTTTGCAAATGGAAAGTATTTGGTTTGAATTTTTGCAAGAATATTTTTTAGAAGGGCCCACATACTATACTAAAAATTGGAATCTGGGATCAACTTGGAAAGCTATGCTGCCATACAAAATTTTTGAAAAATCACGATTTTAACGTATACGCTATAGAAATATTTTTATAGAAATATTTTCCTTTTAATTGCTTCCTTACTAAGGCATTACATTTATTGAGGTCGATTGTCCATTCGGCGACTAAAGACGCTGAAATAGCAAAAAACCATAAAAACCTATATAAAACGCTAAGTAGTGGTTTAAATATCAAGATTAACACATCGTATTTATATCGTAAATATGGCCACAGGTCCTGTGTTTCCATTTTAACACAAAAAAATTCATATTAATTGAATTTGAAAAATTTTTTATATAAAAAACTGAATGGACAACCGCCAAACTTTAAAGACATTTAGCGAAAAATCTGTACCATTGATCGAAAAATAAAGTACGCCATTGTAATCAGCATGTCCGAAATATATAGAATTGATGGTCAGAGCTCTATTAATTTTTAAAAGTCAAGATTTTGTCATGCACTGTTATTAATCCATGAAGGAATGGATACTGAGGATGGGTTTGTAGCGAGATCCGAAAATACGTAGGGGAAGTGCGACATACTTGATCCGGAAAAAGTTGAAGTCGAATATCTTCTAAACTATTTAATATATTTTATTGTTTTAATATTTTTCTGAAAGCTTTCTATTCTAAAAAAAATATTCTGGCGCTATAACTTTTTGAGTAATAATTAAAAATATAAATCGCTATAAAAGGATCAAGTGTGTTATACCATGAATACACTTGATCCCTGTATGTAACACACATGATCCCGGGGACAAGTCTTTTAAAGGATCAAGTGTGTCGCACTTCCCCTATTCTCTTTTGCTGGCCTTAACGATTTGTTTTTCAATTTTTATTCTCTATAATTTACTTCTAAAAATTGTATCATCTTTTTTTCATTTGAAAATAAATTGAAGGGAAAATTAGATAATATTTATATGATCTCAAATCGAACGAAAAACATTTATCATGAAAGTATGCTAATATCTACCCAAAGCACACATACAGCACAGGATATAAACATCAATAATTTTATATCGATATTTTATATTTATTACTACGTTCTTTAAAATCCCACTGTGCGTTGTCATCAGTTCAAAGTTTTTCATAGGTATTTTATTCATAAATGAAGTATTTACAAATATTTGTTTTAAAGTACGTTTGTGTAGATTTTGTTTTATTTAAGTAAACCCAACAATAAGTGTTAATAAAAGATTTCCAAAAAAAAGAATCGAAAACGAACTATGAGTATTATACACTTACTCTCGGTAAGAAAAACAATTTGGTAATAAAAATATTTTCGTTTCTTTCCCTTTGTTTATTTTGTGACTTGCAAATGTGTGTTGTTTATAAAACTGGTATATGGAAACCTTTTAATTGTCTAATTTTAGGCTCAAATTTTATAAAATTATCTTGAATTACATTTTTAAACACTACATCGCTTTACAAATTCCGGCCAACTTTTGGACTCGACCAGATGAGAACGGCACTAGAGCAGCCTACGCCTGTCAGCTGTTGGCTCCTCTAGAACTATCATTGTTTTTTTTACGTTTGCTCGGAAAAAGTGGCAATATAATATAACAACTGCGCTCAAAGGTTTATCAAAACAAACATCATAGTTTGTCGAATCTAGGTTGCAGGAGGAAAATAACTTCCTTTACAAATAATTGTAGTCGAGAAATTTGAATTACAAATTATATGCAATTCCCAGCAATAAAAGTTGGAAGTCATTCTTTACAAACTACTTTTCCATTGCTTCAAAAGAATCCGTTAGTGTATTTTTACTGCTTTTTATGAAGTAATCCTGAATAACTTACAAAAATTTATTTCTTTTATTGCTTCCAAATTTTCCGTTAGAGTATTTTTATAGCTTTTATTAGAATTCTGAACAACATCCAAAATATCACTTAAATATTGCTTATAAAGAATTATTGCTCTAAAAGGATTCTAAAAATGATTTTGATAAAATTTATTTCTGCTAATCGTAGGTTCGTGTCCTGGCGGGACATATATTTTCTTAATATTTATACTTAAAAAACAAAGTTGGTTGAAAAATTAGTAAAACGTTTTGATATGAAGTATTAGCATTGCCAGAAAATTTTGTTGAAAAATCGGGACAATGCTAAAAACATCACTTTTATATATTTCATTTTGAACAATACATATCAGAATTAAAAAAAATCAAATATACAAAGATTTTTATTCGAAAAAATTCCGTTTCCTATATACACAAATTGCCTGCACTTGTACATAAAAACCATACGTCAATGTGGCAACATTTGCGAAAGGGTGACACGGAGGAAATAAGAAGATAAACAAAAAAATCTAAAGTAGAATGACAATAAAAATATAAACAATATGTGATGCAGTTTTTGTTTCCAGCTGGGGAAGAACTCAGTGGGGCTAGGTTCGTTCATTCCTTTTGAGTGTCAGCACGATTATTATCGTACTACAGAGAATCTCGTGTTAGTGCGCTTGGGAGTCGGCAAGTGAGTCGGATTATTTCGGGGAAACGAGGAAATGTGTTAAATATGATTAGTTTATATTTCTAAGTAACTCACGAGAATAGTAAGCAGGTGAGTCGTGTTATGTTACGAGAGAATATGGTAAATACGATTAGAAAATATTTCTAAGTAACTCACGAGAATAGTAAGCAGGTGAGTCGGGTTATTTCGGGGAAGCGATGGAATATGGTAAATACGATTAGTAAATATTTCTAAATAACGAGAATAGTAAGCAGGTGAATCGGGTTATTTCGGTAACTCCGACCTTGTTGGCTTATTCGTGTATACTTCGCCGAAGGACGAATTATAGTAAAACTCCAACTGGGTTCGGGTAAACTCGGGAACACCAGGAGATGTTGTAAATACAATTAGTAAATATTTCTAAGTAACTCGCGAGAATAGTAAGCAGGTGAGTTGGGTTTTTTCGGGGAAACGAGGGAATATGGTAACTTCGATTAGTGACTCACGAGAATAATGAGTCGGGTTAATTTGGGAACTGTAATCGGGCTGGCTTAAGATCTCGTTACTAGATCGTAAATGTAACGAGAACGAGTCGTAACGTGGTATTTTATTTTTGCTAAGTTACTCAAAATATGTAACGTGCTATTAAGGATTAATTTGATTTTCAGAATAGTACCAACCAGTTTAAAAATCGTACATTTTCGACGCCTATAGTACCAAAACTTGCACATTTTTATAAAATAATAAGCAAAAACTTTCATAAAAATTCATTGTGGATTATATTTTATCCCTGAACATCGGATTCAATTTCATTTTAAATCGAAAATAATTTGCAGTCGATTTAGCTCATTTGATTCATTCAATCATTAAATTAGTTTTTATTTTTTATTTACTTAATTTGTTTACTTTTCAAATATAATATTTTATGTGTTCGTTTTAAACAAAAATTTTTGTATGAAAATTAAAAAAAAAATTTTTTTATTTTTTTTGCCAATTAATTTCTTTTTTAAATAAAGTGAATTTCTATAGAATATTTGGAAATAACAAAAATGTGAATATTTGGAAATAACAAAAGATTGTACAATTGTGCCACAAATCCAATCACTGATATGCAACTAAAAACAGCTGTTTTGCTCTCTCACGTAAAAACGGAGAAAAATTTCTGTTTTCAACAGAAATGTCCGGCACGTTACGACTCGTTTACGTTTAGTACTCAGCACTATGTGTTTCTCATTAAGCAGGTTGAATCAGCTGATTCGTCACGTTACATTTACGTTAAAGTAATTTGGCCTTTATTCGTGTATACTTCGGCCGCGGGACGAAGTATACATGTGTTAAGATTTTCCCGTAATGACAGCAAAATTTTCAGTAGCTATTACAGACTTATTTGCTTGAGTGTATAAATTTTTATTTGCACAAGCACAATCATGAATGTCCTTATTGTTTATTGTTAACGTATGCTTTTTAAGTATGTGTAAAAACATAAATATTTGTATATAAATATGGTTGTTGAGAAATAGTGTAATACATTTTTGATTTCATACTGTGAAATTGACGTTTCGTACAATCCATCATATGAAACGACGGTATATTTAAGTTTGTCATTTCGTTTGCAACATTAGTACACGTAAGTACTTTTTCTACCTAAAGGTTTAATTGAAAAATATTAATCCGAATCTGGACCAATTCCCGCAGTCGCGAGCACTCGAAATTATTAAACATTCACGTTTTTGAACTGCAAATAAAAGAAAATGAATAATTATTAATATAAATGTAACTTATATTTGCAATATAACACCGAAATACTACACTCCTAGTCGAGCTTAAATCTTTTTAATATTTTACGTAATAATAATTGCTATCAAAAAGAACTCGATTACGACTGCGGTAATCTGCCTCTTGGTCTCAGAGTTACTCTCAAACATCAGGTTTTCGAACTATATTATCGAGAAAAACGTCGTTTTTAATAAAATATTCCGAATTTTCACGTTCCTCGGATAATGTTTTTCACAAGACTCATAACGGCATTTCTTCTGAATTCTTTAGGTAATTTATTTCCTATCGTCCATTAAAAGTGGGGTTGTAATCGCAATTTTAAAGTCCTGCAGATATTGAAATTGTCCATAAATCGGGTTTAAAAGCAACTTCAACATATGATAATTACAATAGCACAAATTTCAAAGCGTTGGGAATGTACGTTAGACAATACGACAAGCGTTTATGGACAATTTCAAAAAAACGCTTACTTTTAAAGTGTCAAAAAAGTTGGTTTTTATTTTAATGGCTATTAATGCCATTTTGTAAGCACTTTAAATTTATGTTATATTTTATAAATAAAAACATAATTGATCTGCTGCGCGCAAGTATGCATATGCATCAGTCAACATACAAAAAACAAAAAAAAATAAAAATATATGGTTTCATATATCCTTACTACTGTTGAAAAAATATTGAGTATAAAAATAGATTTGAAAAAAATTTTACAAAAATCTAGAACATTACTTTATTATAGAATAATGATAAAAATAAGTCATTATTGGTAGCGCATCATTTTTTGTTTCGAAATAGTGGAAAAAGTAACTAGTTATAAGAAGCTCATTATTACATGTTTTAAAATAATGCAGAAATTAAGTCGGTGTCATTGCTAGTAGTTCAAAAAGTAATGGTATGTCGTTACCGTTTTTACACTGGGATGTAGTCCATCCCTAACTCGATTTTTTCAAAAATTGTCTGTAGGTCAAACTAATAATAAGCTGACGAGTTGTTTGTTTAGTAATCAGCAGGGCAAGTTTAAAACTGCACAAACGAAGTTGAAATTGGCACGCAAAGAGGCACGAAAAAATAGTAAAATTGCCACTAACCCTTTCAAACCCAAAAATCTGCAACAATTTATTGATTTTGTAACTTTAATGTAAAATGGTATTAAAACTATTAAAATTTCCTGATGTCAATTCATATTTTATGAAATATAATTTAGGTGAAAGTATAATTGCAATTTTTTTTATCTAAGGTTGCGTTTACATCTGCTCCGAAATCTCGAGATTTCGATCTTCACCACTCTGAAAAAGCAATGAAGGAAAGCATATAGATGTTCAATTTTGAGTACTCGTAAACATATTTAGTTCTAATAAATACATTTTACAAAAAAATTAATGTTAATACGCATATCTTCACTGTTTTTCGGAGTGGTGAATATCGAAATCTCGGGATTTCGGTGCAGATGTAAACGCAGCCTAAGTAAATAAACCTATTAGTATTGAAAATATTTGCAACTTTAAGAGAAAACATACTACTGAAAAAATGCAAGGCCTTGTATTTCACATGATCAATATTAATAAACACTTTGTTCAAACATTTATTTTCACTAAATATTATTCAGTAAATATGTATATTTTTTCTTTGTCTATAATTTAAATTATATTTTATCGCATTGTGTTATATTTTTATATGTATGCAATCTTTTGGCATGCTTTTGTTTTATGTATGAAATACAGATACAAAAAACCTTCACGGTTGTATTTATCATATGTCATACATGGGAAAATGCGGACCTTCATTAATTTTATAACAATCAAAAAAATTTAATTTCAAACAAAATGAAAAAAATTTAAATTAAATTAAAAAAAAAAATAAAATCAAAATTTAAAAATTCATACATAATGGAAAACAGCGATAACAAAGTAAACTCTAATGCAGTAAAGTAAACTCTAAAATTACACCGATCAACAAATATCGACATTTTTGCACAGACTTCCTTTTAAACTTTTTAAAGTATTTGTTCTCAAATTAATCTATTAAGCTTGTGAAAAATACTTTATAGCTCAATATGACGTAGAAATACTTTTATTTTTTATGAGTTTGAATTAGGGTTTTGGATTTCCCGGACTTTTTTATTTCCCTGGAAACGGAAATGAAAAAATTTGATTGCCGGGAAATATTTTTGAACAAAATTGTTAATAAAACCCACATATATAAGTAATTTTTGTTAAAAAAAACACTATTTCAGTACAAATGCAGTCTGTGTAGTGAGAATTCAAAGTAAAAAATATCAGAATGTTGAACATTTGATTTCACATAAATTACTCGCAGCACTGTCAAATGAATTGCATGATTCCAGCAGAAAGCACCTACTACTGGACTGTCGGAAACAAACCGTTTCATCACACTTGGCCCATTAGATATGGTGGCCACAATGTTATTTTCCAAAGACAAATAAAACTTTTCTAGTCTTATTTCTACAATTCTTCTTATTTCATCAGCATTACATCTTCCTGATATATAAACCAACCCAGGTTATAAAATGAATTATTTCCGTTTACACATATGTTCAAATATCTCTTTTGTGATATTCTTGTCCATTCATCTAAGATTATAGTAAATCTCCTATCGTTAGAAATATTGCTCGATATTTCTTTTATCATGATATCTTTTACATGATTGTAGTAATTTAATATAATGTTCTTTACTCGGTTTCGTTTTTTTGCAATGCCAGGTTTTTGTTATAAAACTTTCTCGAATAAACGAAGATCTAGTTATGGTGCGGATTGACTGCGGCGAATTCGGATACCATTTCAGGAAATGTTTGCCCTACCATAAAACCTTTAATGCCTATTCAGCTTACACTTTTTTCCTCAGGTACTTTGCTAATTTTAGCTGAAGTGTTATTCTTATGGTTGTTTTCTTCAAGAGAAGTTGCATGACCATAATTTTTTTTTTTTTTTTGTATACCAAATTTAGATGTCGGATAACCAAATTTAGATACCACCATTAACCATTAGTCTTTTCTTTTCACATTTATTAATTAAAACGTTACTTATAAAATTATTGACCCTTAATATAGAGGCGTATTTTAAATTTAAAGTCGACTTTATTTTTAATCAAACGGTTTTGTTCATTTTGTGTATGAAAACCTTACAAAAATATTTTGATTGGATGAAAATAAATTAACCAATCAGAATGCTCCAAAAATAAACCAAGTCAAGGTATACTGCCACCCAATATTTTAACTAAAGTCGACTTTACCTAAATTATACATTTTAAAAATTTAAATAGTAAGAGCGATTATTTGTAAGAAACAAAGCTTTTTTTTCATATTTCTTTTAAACATTTTGTCAAGTTTTTAGGTTTTACTACTTAAATTTGGAATAAGTTATGCGAAAAATCTTTATTAGTTGAAATGCTCCTAATTATTTGGCAAAGATTTTATTTGTGTGTCAAATAAATGTATTCCCTTTTAAAAGATTTTAACAATGACATTTTTGTTTTGGTATTTAAAATGTTTTTTATGACTAAAATTAAAAAATCCTATTCGAAACAAAAACAATTTAAAAAATTTAATATTTTTAAAATTTCCCGTTTTCCTGGTAAGAATATATTATTTTCCCGGGAAATCCCGGGAAAAGTTTGCCGGGACCCAAACCCTAGTTTGAATTCAAAAAAATTACTTTCCATTTTAGGAAATGTTTAAGGCCTTTTACGGACCTCGTTAGGATCTCTAAAATCTACTTTTGAGGATTGTCCTTCAAGTACTTAAATTTTGGTAAAACAGTTAGACACAAAAAAATTTTATTCAATTTTATTCACATTTTATTGAAATAAACTTGTGAAAATAGCAAAATAATTAGTGGCTTTTTCTGCTATTTTTACATGTTTATTATTTAAAAGTGACTTTGCAGAAATTTTTTTGCCGATTTAGTCTAGCTTGATGACGGAAATATATAGTGAAAAATAGTAGACTGCTGATTTCACAAAATTAGATTTCTATTCTCTTAAAACAATTTAAAATTTTTTTGTGTTTTTTTATTTCACTAATATTCAGATAAATTTGTTGCTGATTCTGGCAGAGTAAATTTTTAATTCAATTCACTAAAATTTAGCTCAAATAGAACTAAAGCTCTGTTTATTTAAGAGCTTCGTTTTTGCTATTTTTATCTTATAATATTTAGCAAAGAAAATCTGCTTATTTCAGGAGTTTTTTATGCAAGGAACAAATTTTTCATAATTTATTTTTTCTAGAGTTCCCAGCCAGCAAACAAGCCCAACAATGAATCAGAAAACTGCTCAAAATATATTAATAAACTTTCACTTTGATTCAAAAATGACTCAAAGAAATATTTTAAAGAATTATTTAGGCTAAAAAATTAATCTTTTTTTGAGTAATTTTTGAATTGTTCATAAATCATTTAAATTTGTTCACATTTCTGAGTCGTTTCTGAATCATCTTTGGATTTAAAAATTTCCCTCAAATGTTTGTGCATTTTATGATTCATTTTACTAAGACTAATATTTTCGTCCAAAAAAGGCGCAATTTTTGACAAATAAGTTTAAAATTTAAAAATATATGTTCTTTGTTTGAATAATTTTTGACTTACTGAATAAGAACCCTCATAAAAGTATCCAAATTTTCTGGCTGGGTTATCAGTTTTTTGATTTTGCTTTTAAAATTTAAGAATTAATTTAATGCATTCAGAGCGTGAGAGGTTTGATATTTGTTATAAATTTTCAGCACGAAAATGTAGACCTATGAGTTTTGAATTTCATTTACATTCAAATTTTCTATAAAAATTACATTTTGTATCAAAATTCCGTTCGTCACGTAACACAATTCATGTTATACATTTCAGTAATTAAAACCAGGGATCAAAATTCATTAAAGCCCCTATGATACTTGTTTAATTTTGTATTGATGAAAAATTGATGAATTTCTTTATGAAAAAATAATGTGTAAGGAGATTTCAGCTTTATGGAATAAATCAGTATCTGTCAAATGAATATCGGTAACGCACTGCTCCCATTTGATTTACATTGCTGTCAATATCAATCCAATACAAAATAAAGCTAGTGCCATACGGGCTTAAGTAAATATAAAAATATTTGAAGAATTGGTGAAAACCTTAAACCAAATTATTGGAATCAACGAAAACTATATTTTCGAAGATTAATTCGCATGTTTTTTAATTCAGATTCGTATTAGGGAGGGTAAATATTTTAAAAACATTTATTGAGTCCGTGCCTTTATTTTAAAATATATTTTGATCAAAAATATGAGAAATCATAAAAATGTAAAAGATTTTGATATACTTCTCCGCAATATTGATTCATAAAGTATTTCCCTGGTCCAGGGGATAAAAAAAGAAAGAGTCACAACTCGAAGGCTATTCAGTAGACCTCTTTTGGATTTACATCCGGGCTTAGGAAACCAAAATACTTAAAAAAAAATTTAACAGAAGGCTGCACAAAAAATTCGCTTTTTTCGAGTAATATATTAATTGGTGCGGCCCTCCGTAAGTTTGTGAAATCCCAAAATTGGCCCTTCAAGCCATTTATGTGCCCATACGAGTTATATGTCTTAAGAGTTTTGTTTTCTGGATCATATTCTTTGTCCGCACTGCATCTAGATAAGCTGCGACACCTATATCTAGAACAATTTTGGTAGCAAAATAAATTAGTAAGACATTAGTTGAAAATAAGTTTAGTGCTAAAAAATATTACTAAAACTTTTGTTGAAAATACAATTTCAGCAAAAAAGAAAGTTTCTGAAAACTAATATACTGGATATACAAGACGTTTTACTAATTTTTTTAAGTTTTTTTTTTTTTTTTTTTTTTTGAGTGCACTATCTGACTGAATAAAGATTATAAGAGCGTTAACGTCTTAAAGGGTATTCAAATATTCTACATAACCGATTATAAAACATTTACTAGTTGTTTTTTCGACTTCTACAACGTTGTTGGTTGTTAATTAATTTGTGCAAAATGTGTGTAAAAAGCTTTTATTTTGTAATTCTATTGAAAACCAATGAAACATTATTAATATATAATGATTAACCCCATTGAATTCGAGTGCGCTGTGCTGCTATGGGTTGTTGTTATAGGATTTCATCGTAACAAACTAACAATGACATTTTGGGCTGAGAAATGACAACAAACAAACATACAGTGGGGTGGTTTATTAAACAAAAATTGTTAAATTTAGAAAGCAAAACGAAATCTAACTCCAGCTGGACAAAATTAAATAAATTTGACTTCAGAATAACAAAATAAGGTACTTTTGATCATAGAATGAATAGTTATGGGTGGGAATTAGGGTTTGGGATTTTCCGGACTTTTTTATTTCCCGGGAAACGGGAATGAAAAAATTTTACCGGGAATCCCGGGAAATATTTTTGAACAAAATTGTTAATGAAAACCACCTATATAAGTAATTTTTGTTAAAAAAAAACTATTTCAGTACAAATGCAGTCTTTGTAGTGAGAATTCAAAGTAAAAAATATCAGAATGTTGAACATTTGATTTCACATAAATTACACGCAGCACTGCCAAATGAATTGCATGATTCCAGCAGAAAGCACCTACTACTGGACTGTCGGAAACAAACCGTTTCATCACACTTGGCCCATTAGATATGGTGGCCACAATGTTATTTTCCAAAGACAAATAAAACTCTTCTAGTCTTATTTCTACAATTCTTTTTATTTCATCAGCATTACATCTTCCTGATATATAAACCAACCCCAGGTTATAAAATGAATTATTTCCGTTTATACATATGTTCAAATATCTCTTTTGTGATGATATTCTTGTCCATTCATCTAAGATTATAGTAAATCTCCTATTGTTAGAAATATTGCTCGATATTTCTTTTATCGTGATAACTTTTACATAATTGTACTAATTTAATATAATGTTCTTTACATCGGTTTCATTTTTTTGCAATGCCAGGTTTTTATTATAAAAACTTTCTCGAATAAACGAAGATCTAGTTATGGTGCGAATTGACTGCAGCTAATTTGGATACCATTTCAGGAAATGTTTGCCCTACCATAAAACCTTTAATGCCTATTCAGCTTACACTTTTTTCTTCAGGTACTTTGCTAATTTTAGCTGAAACGTAATTCTTGTTGTTTTCTTCAAGAGAAGTTGCATGATGTCGGATAACCAAATTTAGATACCACCGTTAACCATTAGTCTTTTCTTTTCACATTTATTAATGAAAACGTTACTTATAAAATTATTGACCCTTAATATAGAGGCGTATTTTAAATTTAAAGTCGACTTTATTTTTAAGCATACGGTTTTGTTCATTTTGTGTATGAAAACCTTACAAAAATATTTATATTTTCTAATATTTTGATTGGTTGAAAATAAATTAACCAATCAGAATGCTCCAAAAATAAACCAAGTCAAGGTATACTGCCACCCAATATTTTAACTAAAGTCTACTTTACCTAAATTATACATTTGAAAAATTTAGATAGTAAGGGCGATTATTTGTAAGAAACAGCTTTTTTCATATTTCTTTTAAACATTTTACCAAGTTTTTGGTTTTACTACTTAAATTTTGAATAATTTATGCGAAAAATCTTTATTAGTTGAAATGCTCCTAATTACTTGGCAAAGATTTTATTTGTGTGTCAAATAAATGGATTGACTTTTAAAAGATTTTAACAATGGTAGCATTCGGCAGAGAAACCTTAAACTGATAACGGTGACTTGTAGCGCTTTGTGATTGGTAACTCTGCTGAACGATGTTTTCTTTGTTTTGTTTTTAAATAAAATTTTTCTAAAATTTCCTGTAGTTTCTTTAAATTTTTGCTTTTGAATTATATTTGTATGTTTTTATTTGTCATTCTTATAAAAAAAAATATTTTTAAAATTAACAACAACAAATATATCACTAATTGATCAAAAGTAGCAAACATTTTTTGCGCTACCAAAATTTGACAGCGCTATCTCAGCGCTTAGACTGAGCGGTTAGTAATCAGATCGTTCAGCAGATAGTTGTGCAACTGTTGTAGAACTGTTGACTAATAAAGTGTATCTGCCGAACGCACCCAATGACATTTCTGTTTTGGTATTTAAAATGTTTTTTATGACTAAAATTAAAAAATCCTATTCGAAACAAAAACAATTTAAAAAATTTAATATTTTTGAAATTTCCCGTTTTCCCGGGAAAAATATATTATTTCCCGGGAATTTCCGGCAAACTTTTCCCGGAACCCCAAACCCTATTGCGAATACGTCGATAAATTTTGTATAGCAAAACGTCCTTGGAATTTAAGTTTTTGTAAAGGAATAAATTTACGAACAAGAAATATTTACCCAAAAACACATTTATTAACTCCTTCAATTTTTAAAATTTTCTGTAAAATTCTGGGACTCTAAAGACATTTTTCAGTGTTATCAACAGATTCATATGGTTAGTGATATTAGATAACGATATTTCAAAATTTAAAAATTTTGTTTATTGCTCATACGTCACGTATAATCAAAAGGGTTGCTATATCAGTCGAAATATTTATAATTAACCGGCTGTCAACCCATTTTTACCCTCTTATTGTTCCACTGAGAATTTTGTGACACTCTTCGTGTGAAAAAATACATATTACATTTTCCAAAATTCGATATTCAGTTTAGACAGCAAATTGCGCTGCAGTAACGAAAATCTTTTGCATTTTTTTTAGAACAAACAATTATGCGCCAGAACTAATAATTAATTTGTTCAAAAATTTTACTCAAGTAACAAATTTTCAAAGAAAATTTCTTACATAAGTTATATTTAAGACAAAAATCGTTTTTAGTTCTGATTATCAATATATTCCTTTTACTGGATGGATTTAAGAAATTAAAATTATACTTTTATTTTAATATATATATATATGTATGTGGTGCGCATAGTTCGGAGACATGGCCAAAAATGTGCCCAAACTATGCTGTATATGAGTCACAAATGTCTTGATACTATGCGCTAGACCTAGGAAGAGTTTGAGGACAGTCCCCAAACTAACCAAATGTCTCCATACTAAACACTTGATCGAAAAACTGTCCCCGTACCATGCGCTATGCATACATATATAATATATATTGGAAGCTATTCACCTCTCACCACCTTTTATCTGTCCTCTATCTTATTTTCAAAGAAAGCTGCTTATTAATTAAGATGACAAATTTCTTGAGTTCTGCTTTTTTTTAAATAAAAAAATGCAAAAGTAAACATATCCGCAGAAAAACATAAAATTTATTTTGAACCTTCAGCACTACACTAAAAGAATTATCTGCATGATATTAATGAGTTTTTGCACAAATTCAAGGAAGTTTCGCTGGAACGCGTCAATTGAAATTTTTCATTGAATGAAAGTATAAAAAATAAAAGTTTCATACACTTAATGAAAAAGTTTTATTTAAGCGGGATTTACTTTGTGAAGAAAACTTTATTGGTTTACTGAAAAATTCCATAAAAACTCGTCCAGCAAAATTTTCTCTGTGTCTTTATCTAAATCTGTATATTTTGAGAGTATTTGCCGAATATTTAGTATATTATTATAACATGTGTAATGTTAATATTATAGGGATTTACTTTTATGAAAAATATTTCAGATTCTGAGGACTGTTTCATAATAAAATCTCTACCAATTTGTTTAAAAAATTTTAAGATTCTAACAGCAATTTATTACGATGACTTTTAGATTTTGAGAAATTCATCCCTAACATTCAAAAGACTCTTTTATAGAAATATTACTCGAATTGTGAGGACTCTTCCGTAGAAAACCACTTAGATTTCCAAGATATTTATTTTACAGAACTCGTTTAATTTTAGCAACTTTAGAGTATAAAAAATCCTGATTCTTAAAATACATTTTCCTATATAAAAATCCTCTATGCATTTCTACATTGAATCAATTAAATTTCGCTGGAATTCGTCCATTGAAAATTTTCATTGATTTAATGCAGTTTTTCATAAAGTTTTAACAGCAGTTTCATATTATTTATTAAACATTTCGTGCACCCAATAAAAACGTTTCATTAAAAAGAGTTTCCCTTAGTGAAAAAAACTTCTTTAGTTTAGTAAAAATATTCATTAAAACCAATCGTAGTGTACCGAAATCGGTTTGTGCACAAACACACAACCGCAAAAACGATAGATACGGTATGTGTTCCTTAGCCGCACCCTACCCTACATGTTGTGTACAGTTTATTTTCCTACTCTGATTAAAACTTAAATTTCTCTCTATGTAGAATTAATCCTTTATCTAAGGATTTTTTGTTCTAGGAACCACGAGGCTTGTCAGAACTTGTCTGATTAAAATTAATTGACTACTGCGAGCTCTCATATTTAATTTTTGAGACAACGCACCAACTTCGAGAACCATGAAATTAATTAAAAATCTGAAGTACATAACGTTCGGATTAACGGTATTCAGATTATCGAGTGGTTACTGTATGTAATATATATTTTTTTTTTTTTTGCAAAGTAGTTCATGTTGTCATATGAAACAACTGTTACCTAGTGTCTACAAATGCAATGAAATGTGCAAAGAAATCTGAAAATAATACACAAAGCAATAACAACGAAAATAATTTTGTTGTTACTTTTTTTGAAATTCGTAAATTTTATGGCATTTTTTATTGCATTTGAAGACACTAGGTTATGGTCCATAAAAAAGAAAATTATTTTTCAAAATTCTTGTCGTTTATTTAACCTTCTATTTCTATTTTTAACTCCACAATTTCCTTGACCTTAAGGTTTGTTTTTCACATATAAAAATTTTTTTATTTTCGATATTTTACTACTCCATTGTGTAGCATGTTCAGGAAATAACAATTAAATTAACAAATTATTGTTTATAAAATATTTGGAAAACAAATAGAAATTTTAACATAAGTTTTAATGATTCTTTTATATAAAAAACTGTTGTTAACTATTAAAAACACAGTTTTTTATGTAAGAACAACTTTAACTTTCATGTGCAGTTTGGTTGAAATTTCAATATTTTTAATATTTTGAGGCATTTCCAGCGGTTTTGCAATTTTTATGCACAATGTTGTTTATTATAGTATCTAGTTTTGTGAAAAGTAAAATTGTAAAAATGATGATGGTTGCAGGAAATGAAGGAAAATATTATAATTATATTTTGAAGTTTTAATATTCAAAATGTTTTTTACGATTAAGTGTTTCATATGAAAATTGTGTATCATTTGTTTTTCAGAAAATTTAATATACAAGACTATTATTTATCTGGTGAAAAATTTAAGTTTTGTGTTTGTTGTAATAACATCTTTCTTATAAAATAAAAAATGTTTTCATTCACAATTTAAATAACCATTTGAGGTCTTTAAAGTTCAAGTTCGACTTAATTTTTTTCAAGGCAAAAGGGGAAGAAATTTTAAAGGTTTCTGTAAAGATGTAGGTTTAGTTCGCCGTAAATATAGAATCCTTGGTTTTTACAACTACATATATAGGGTTTTTCAATAAGAGCGCTACAAAAGTAAAAAAGTTTAAATAAAACAAAAACGGTTTTGGATATCAATGAAATTCTTTATTCCTGTGAAAGTACGTTCGATGCCATTATGTATGGAAATCGATCTCTTTTGCATGACCACCACGGGCACGCTTGCAGAAGTCCAGACGCTGAATCCAATTTTCGACGGTTTTCAAGCATAAATCGGCCGATACTGCTGCAATTTCACGTTCGATATTCGTACAAAGTTCATCAATCGTCGCTGGCTTGTTGGCATAGACCATAGATTTGACGTAGCCCCACGCTCAATTGTTGATCTGCTAGGACGATTATGACGACCATAAATTGGACGTAGCGCTCTTAACGTTGAGGCCACTGACTCCGAATTTCGGTAGTAAATTTTAATAATTTCGACTCGTTGTTGGCTCGTATATCTTTCCATCATGAAATGGCAAACCCTACTGAAGAGAAATGTCAAAAGAGCGGCAAGAAATATGGCGTCGTTTGCTGTCCCTGTCTTTCTACTTTTGTAGCGTCCCTGTTGAACAACCCTATATAATTTTCTATAAAAAAAATGTTCTTAACAAAACAATATCACAATTGATTTTTAATTAAGGTTAATTCTTAGAAAGATTCTTCATATAGTTTGATAAAATTTTCATAAAAAAAGTCCTCAAATGAAAAATATCACTAATTTTCATAACCGTATTCAGTTATAGGTTTTTTTCTTAATGAAAAATTGCCAGAAAAAAATTTATTTAAATACTTAGTTATTTGTATATTATTTTTCTCGTATTTGATTAAATGTTTTTTCAGAATCTGATACATTTGTGTATAGGGGAGACTTTTTGTTAAATTGCTTCCGAACAGTTTTGGACTTTGGAAAAACTTTTTTTCTATCTTGATTCCTGTTTTAATTTTTTTCCTTTTTTTCTTTTCTTTCCCATTTTGTTGTTTTCGATTTCTGTTTTGTGGTGGGGGGAATTCCCATCCCATTTAGTTCGATTTAACGATGTCCGTCCGTCTGTCCATGTATTCTTGTGCGCACTCTACAGTTCGCAAATATTAAGAAATTTTGATGAAATTCTTACACCGATGTCGGCCCAAGGACGAAGCCTATTGATTATGGTAAAAATCGGTCCATGTTTGGACCTAGATCCCATATAAATGTCTATCGCCCATATGGGCCATATTTCCGATTTTCTCTTATTTTATCATTTTATAGGAAATTTTGACATAAGCCCATTTTAACCTATTCGCATTTCGGATCCAAACATAAGTTGGCTTTTAGCCTGACTGGTGTAGAGTATTATATAGTCGGCATTCTCGACTTTAAGGGTCGATGGTGGTGCCCATATAAGGGTCCCCCACCCTTATATGGGCACTATCATCGCTGACTCAAATGATGTCAAGGACATACCTGATAAAGGTAACTACTAGAAAAATACGAACGGCACAAAGCTGGCTCAGCATTGGAGACGGTAGTGTATGTACTGGCGATGTGTCGGCTTTTATACTTTTCCAGTACTGGTACAGTGTCGAAATGATAACACCAATATACGCTTGGCCGTAGGTACTTGCCCACGTTGGCACAGTATTCGATTTTGTTATTGCCTAGTGTTTTCCTAGTATGTACTATGAATTAAAAATATTCAGTAACTTGCCACTACTTTAAATACAAAAAATCAATGTATATAAAACCATTTACTATAAAACCATTTAAAAACCTGGTGGGGAATCACCCTAAATTTTAATAAAATAATAAATTATATTTTTGTTTAAAATTAATATTGTTGTTTTTTATTGTGTAATAATATACTAAATAATTGTAAAACAAGAAAATAAAAGGTTTTTCTTAAATTTTTTTCTCGCTGTTTTATATAAAATACACTGAAAAAATTTATATTTAAATTCTTCATGATTGAATTTAGTGTTAAAAATTAAAGTGCAAGAAGTGTCGGATAGAAAAATCTTGTTAAAATAGGTCTCATCTATTGAATACTTTTAGAAATACTTTAAAAAAATAAGAAAAAAGTAAAAAAAAAAAATAAATTAAAAAATAAATTTAAAAAAAAAATAAAAAAAAATAAAAATAAAAAAATTTAAAGATAACAAAAAATAAAAAAAAAAAATTTTTTAAAGAATAAAAAAAAAATGAAACAAAAAAAAATTAGTGAAAAAAATTGAGTAAAAAGGAATTTTAGATATATTGTAATAAGTGGGCGTGCCAGAAAAACATTTTTCACAAACATATCGGAGCACCAAACGAACATACAGTGTGAATATGGGTTCTATACAGCCGGTGGTATTTCACGGATGCGATCACCAACATACACACAGAGACTTTTTATATATTAAGATTAAAATGGTTTAAATCCTGAGTTACATGGAATCGTCCGGTTCCGTAGATTTGCCCATATACTCGTTTCGCTTTATTCAAATCATTGAATTAAAGTGAATATAAATTGCTAACTGATTCAAAAAATAAATCAAATGTTATGCGAGTTGAATCAAAAAAGAATTATCTTCTTTAAGCTCCTGTTTGATTTTGCTCTCTGCGTGCAGGGAAGTTGGACTAAAGGGCTCATACGTGTATACATTTTGGTATATTAAATAACCATTTTGAAATAATATGAAAAAGATTTATATATTTTTTGTATAATTTCATACGGGTTTGGATAATTTTTGACCTACAACTGTGTAATTTTTTGTTTTACTGTTGGCAAAAGTGAACGTATGCCAATCGTTTACTTTTTAATTAAAAAAAATCAAATTCAAAAAAAATTTTCAATATTTGAAGCCCTTCATCTTTTACCAGCTTTCTTCTTCTCTATACCTTTTCCAAAGCAACACGTTAATTAATAGGAAAAATTTCCTGAGTGTTGCTTCTCTTTAAAAAAAATGTCGTTGTTCTTGAGCGGGCGGCAGGAAATTTAGAAGCAAATTCTTTGGAGCATGTTTGTTTATGATTTAAAATTCAAAAAATTGATTTAAGTGGCGTGACTTTTTTTTGCCACATTCAAAAACATTAAATTTCGTCCAAAAATTCCTTATTTTCGACCAATGCTGGGCGTAGGGTGCATGTTTAAAAATGTTGTTAATTGAACTATTAAGCATTCCTTAAGCCTATTCTTTTAAAATATGTTTAAAACTATTAAAAAACTGATTAGAAATTTATTAATTCAGTTCGTTTGAAAACGTTTTAAAAAGTTAAAGGTAATAGTGAATGAAGTAACCCTCCTTTTTGCAAGCAAAAAATGCCATTTTTGGATACACTTTAAAGTTTTGATTTTAAAATCCATCACTACTAAACGGATTGAGACAATTGAGAATAATTTTCATTCTGAAATTTAGAAAGGCCATGGCAATGACACAACAAAATTTCAAATATTTTTTTTATAAGGAAAAACTTATTGGCAAAAAACAATGGTACTTGAAGCATGTTTTTTCTTTATCTTGTAACCTAGATTACAAAAAGGATAAAATCAGCAAAATGGGTTCACATTTGTAAAAGTTGTACAACCATAAAGCTTTTGTATACCCGGGATGGTCAACTTTGACACCCTGTAGCAAACCCTTATCTAAAACAGGGTGCCTACAAGACTAATTTTCTAAAATCCTAGATCTTTCCCTTCGCTTCTTGTGAACATTTTTTTTCCGATTGGATCAGTACACCCAAAAAATTACATAGTTACTGATCACTATTTTTTCAACTATGTCATTGGTGAAATAACCCTCACTATGCCGTAGTTGATATTAAATAGTGAACAACAACTATGTTTGCTTTCAATCAACAAATCGACTATGGAGGTAGTTATTGGCAACGTTTTGCTAATGAAAACAAAATAAAATTTATTCATAGTAAGCATCGACTATGTTCAATTAAAAAATGGTCAATAGAAATTATGAATTGTTTGTAGATTTCTTTTACATTTACAACAAAGAAAAATACAATATTAATCAGTCTAAATGTGCTTCTTCCAATTTATCTGTATTTGTTTTATTGAAATAAATACAATACATTGCATACACTTATTGCTTCAAAATTTGTTTCATTTACCATCTATATGGACGCGCCACCTTTTTCCTGGTCTAGTTTTCCTTTTTGACTTGTTATGGACATTCTGAAGAAAAAAAATTAATATCATTAATTTATTTTAAATAATATTAAAAACGATTTGACATTACCTTTAAGCTAGGATATGGATCTTTCAAACTTTTATTTCCACCAAGAGAATAACTGCCATATATTACATTATGATAACTGCAAACATTTTTAGCAGATCTTGAATCCGTAACGAGCTCTTAAAGGTTTTAAAATTTTTGTTATTTTTTAGGATTTGTGTTGCATTTAAAATAAATTTTTAAATATATTTTTTTCTTTGACAATTTGTGTTTAAAATTTTTGTAGTAAAATTATGAAGTCAACTATGTATAAAATTGTTCCCAATAACTTTATAAATAATTATTATTGATTATAATAGTTGATTTATAAAACATTTCAAATGACTATGGATTTTGTTGACTATGCAGCCATGTAATTTTTAGGGTGTAGTTTAGAAGAACCATAATTATTACCATTTTTTCGGGTTTGGAACCACTGTGCAACAGTAGCTAGGCTCTTCAGTTATTAAATCATTCCTTATTATCACCATAATTCATAACAGCTTTATGAATACGGGTACATAGCGAGTGTGGGTGGGATTTTAATATTTCTGCAATCTGCTAGTGTATCTAAGGGTGGTTACTTTTCTTGAGTTGTATTTCAATAGACAATGTCACTATTGGGTATAAAATTGTGTGGTTTCTTTTGTATTATTTTCATTTACAATCATCATCTTATGAACGGATTAGTTTTCTGCATCATTTTATAATACAAATTTTTATTATTAATAATCAGGAGAGTTAAGCGGTTTAGTATTGTTTAAGCGCCGTTCAGACTAGTAGACTTTACAAAAGATTTATTTTCTATGAAAATAAAAAAATAATGCGCTAGCCAAATTTTCATTTAATTTCATAAATTGAGAGAGAAATAATTAAAATCTTTTGGGAAAAAAATAATCTTATCTTAAAAATTATTGTACACCGAAAAAATTTCTCAGTTACTGGCTACTAAATTTTCAACTGAGGCTCAGGTGAAATACCCCTTACTGAGACTCAGTTAAAAAATTAATTGTAGGTAACTGAGTGGGCAATTATCTTTAGATAATTGTTCAGACTTCAAAATATAACTAATAAAACAGTTGCAATTAACGAGGCTTTAGTCAAAATTTTAGAAATTCGCACATTAATTATAATTAATTAATAAATTTAATTTAAAATTCTGTGGAAATTTAATTTATTGGCAATTCTGGCAATAAGCATTTTCATACGTTTATTACATATTTTATTAATAAACTGAATCTTACAATTGTAAAAGATATTAAATTTAGTTAAAAGAATAAAAGTTTTTGGCTGGATTCAGCTTAGCATGCTAAAGTTAATTTAAACATCCTCTCTTTTGTCCTCAGTACCAAAATCTCTCTTTTGATGTATTTATTAGACTTCAGATAGAGTAAAATTTTGTTCAACATTCTTCCTTTCTATAATAAAAAAAAATTAAAGAATTTAATGTTTGATTATGGAAAACCTAACTTAAAATTCAAACTAATCTTGATATATGTATATTTGTTTTATGCAAATTCTTGACGATGTTTTTTTTATTAAAAAACTTAATTTTGAGCCAAATTTCCGTATCACATATAAAAATCAAATAAAGGAAAATTTATTTTAAATTCTATTCATTTTTCGAAAACACTGTGACAATTAAAAATTTACATTTTTGTTTATACAGGGTAATGAAAGAATGTGGCATTTAACAGAAATTATAGTTGATAACAATTATTTCAGTTACTTTGAAAATTTTCGGTTTTAACTGAGGAATTATTCAACCGAGCAACTGAGAAATTTTATCGGTGTAGGTATTTAATGTAATTAAGAAAGAAAGGATGTAGAATAAAAACATCTGAACTACTCGTACCTTAAGAAAATTTTCACTTTTTTTTATACATATGTCGTACTGGCAAAGTAAATATTAGCAGACGGTGTCTATACAATAAATGTCTGTGAAACATTCGCTACACTTTTTGCAATTCAGAAATCTTTAATTGAAATTTTGACAATATCAACTGAAATATAGAAATCACAAATTAAGAGAGATGTTATGTTTTCTGAATTTTAATTGATATTTTTTGAATTTCAATTGATAATTTCTGGCCTTGGCCACTTTAACTTATTAGGTTATAATCGAAAGTATGTCAACATCATAATTATCCACGATGAAAGTAAACGTGCATATGAAAAGTAATGTGTTAGTTTTTATCTTAAAAACTATTTTATCAACTTTGAGTTTTTTATGAGTTAAGTCGAAAATACAGCCATTGATTTGAAAACGAAAATGCTTGCAGTAAGAGAAAAAAGTTTACACAAATTTTAGTTAGAACTACTAAAAATTAGTTAAAAATTAACTTGCAGAAAAAACAGCAATTAGTAAGATAGGAACAGCAAAAACAAAACTGTTAAATATAGAGAATTTTAGTTATATTTAAGTTAAATTTTAAATTTAACAACGGCTAAAATATGCAAAAATTTTGATAAATACTTATTAGACTAGGAAATAACAAAAAATTTTAATTGTTCAAAGTTTTTTTTTCGATTTTTTTTAATGCAAATAAAAATCTAGCCTTCTGAAATCAACAGTTTATTATCTTTTTAGCGAATATTTTTATTTATTTTATTTATTTAATTGATTCCATTTCCTGTACAACAAGACTGAGTCTTATATTTATAGTACAGGAGCGTATTACGTTACAAAAATTAGTTTCATATTATTATTAATTAATTATAAATTATTAACATAACAAACTTATTACAAATATAACAATATTGATTATCAAAAAGAGAAAAAAAAATAAAAATTATTTGAAAAAATTAAATAAAAATGTTTTGAAACTATTAGCATTGCTATTTACTTGTTGACTTAGTGGAAGATTATTCCAAAGACGAATATTTATGTCAATTTTAGCAGGATAGATTTGCATTAAACTAAATTTAACTTAAAAATAACAAAAATTTTCTAGGAAACTGTTTTTTTTTTGCTATATTTAGTTTACTACTATTTAGCAAAATTTGCTGCGGGTTTCGCAGTAGAATTTGTTATTTTAAAATAACTAAAAGTTAACTACTCAAATTTAACTAAAATTCTGCAAATTTAACAGTTTTATTTTTGCTGTTCTTATTTTACTAATATTTAGCAAAAACACCTGCTAATTTTAGCAGTTTTTTCTGCAAGGTCATTTTTAACAAATTTTTTGTGTTTTTACTGGTTTATTTCTATGAGTGTACTTTAACTATACTCAGAAAAGTTCTGCAGTTACTACATGACAGTTATTTGAGTAGTAATGCGGTTGTAGTTATTTTAACTACAATTGCAGTTAATTTACTTAGAGCTAAATTTTTCAATGTTTTTGACAGTTGTTTTTTTTTTAATAAACTACAAAAATTACTACATTCAAGTAACATTTATTTTATGCAGTTATTTTCTATTTTGTTACAAATACTTCAATTTTGAAGTATGTGTGTGTGTGTTCGAGACATGTGATACGAGACGAGACGTGTGTTCGTACTCAACGAAGCGCTTGTTTAGAAATCTAGTGAAAGAATGTGAGAAGAACATGTTTTCTCTTGTCTTAGCCATAAAACAACGCTAAAGAGTGGAGACGCGTAAGAGTAGGCCCAGAATAAGAGCGCAGAGGCTAGCGATTTACGCTCTGAGAAAAAACGCGCCCGAAATAGCGACGTACAGCGGGAGCGACATAATTGAGCATGTGTTATATATAACAAGGAGACTTTATGCCACTCATATGTCTCTTAGTTTACTGCAAACATAATATACAATGCTAAACGATGAACTAACGAGCTACTAATAATGTTCAATATCTCAGTTGAATAAAGAAAATAAAATTTTAATAATTTAAAAATTTTATTTTTTTTTTTGCAAAAAAATAGAAAAAGAGTCAGAAGAGCCATTGATTGCCTTTGTTAGTTGTACTCTTTGATATTACAAAATGTAGTGAAAACCAGCAAAAATAACAATAGAGTTGACAACATTGGTGAGAGTATGAGAGAGAAAAAATGAGAGAATAACAAAAACCGGCATTAAAATAAAATAGATTCTCCCAGCGATTTTTAAATGTCAAATTGTATGGAAAAAATCGCTGCTCTCTTATTCTGGGCCTACACTAATACGGGAAAGTTTATATATTTTATTAAATTATTAAATAATAAGGTAAGTTTTATAAAATAAAATATAAGTTTATTTACGGCAATATTAAAAAATATTGTATTTATTTTCTTTCAGGTCTTTTATATTTTCATCCCTTTCTACCTGGAGAAAAAAAGGAAGCCAAACAATATTTCATCCCTCACAGATGGACATCTAGAACAATATCTTAATAGTGAACAATAAAAGCGATATTAAGCGTAAATTTTGATTTCTCAATTTTAAATTTATTGCAGAATAAAATTAAGAGTATGTACATAAATTTGTTTTCATTAAATTAATAATTTTTAAAATATTTTTTATTTATGTTATTTTAGCTACATTTGCAGTTGTTTGTACAGTTTTACAATATTTTGCATGTATGTTGTTTTAATTGCATTTGTAATTGTTTTTACTACATTTGTCAGTTAATTTTTAGCAGTTAAAAACAACTTCACATTGCAGTTGATTTAAATGCAAATGTAGTTTACACCTTTTTAACTGCAAATGCAGTTATTAGAACTGCCACTTACAGTTGATTTTACCTACATAATTCCCTGAGTGTAGAATCATAATTATGTTAAAAAGATTCATACTTAATTTTAAAATGTTCGTAAAAAATAACATCATGCAGGGTTGCCAGATATAATTTTCAAACATGTTTGCCGAGTTAATTTTCCAAATGGCGACAGGCGGTTATGAAGTTTTTATCAATTTTTATGAGTTTATAATGTCACATATTGTTATTTAAATCATTTATATCAAGGAATTCCATGCAAATGCATGTTTTTTCTCGTTAGTCCAAAACTAATATGGACTAAATATTTATCCGAATCATCAAATTAAGAACAAAATGGCATTGATTTGTAGTTGCATATTTTTGCATATTTTGACTTTTTTTGCATATTTTGTGTTTTTTATTGTGCATATTTTTAATTTTTAGGAGCATTTTTTATTTTGTAAAAAAATATAAAAAATTGATACATTTTCATATTTTGATTCAATCAAAATAAATATTCTTAAAAACCTTATTCACCTTTGGAAAATCTTCGAGTTATATGTCTGTTTGAAAATAACTAACTTAAATATATTTTTAAGTTTAAAGTGCATTATTTTTGCAGAAATAATAGTTTTTAGTGCATATTTCTTATATTTTTAATGCATATTTTTCTTTTTAAGCCGCATATTTTTCGTTTTTAAATGCATGAAATTCCTTGCCCTAATGATTATAATTATTTGAAAAGATAATATTTTACATTAAAGAAAACAAAGCTGCGTTTTGCTTTAAAAAACGCCAAGTCAATGCAGATTTAATAATTTTTATTTTTCTTAGTTGACAATATTGAAAATATGGTTGTCAACATTGTAGATTATCCGAAAGTCAGCCAACAATTTCGACAAATATCGTTAACAAAACTCCTAAAAGGTTTCTGTAGATAAGTTAACGATTTTTTAACGAAAAATATCGGTAGAAAGAATTAGAGAATAACTTTTGTTTTTTTGTTCTAAATTATTGAATTTTGACAATTTGACTACCGAATTTTTTCGTTAAAAATTTACGGAATTCCACTTAGAGAAAGGCTATCATGTGCCCTCAAAAATTGTTGAGTATTTATTTTAAGGACCGTAACGGTTATGACTTTTTCATAAAACTCAAATAAAATCAGGATTTTTTTTTGAGAAAAAATAAAAGTTATTTTATTTTATGACTTATTTTGGAATACTAGCCCACAAGGATCATTACGATATACTTGAATTAGTTCTCCGACATTTTCTATGTTAAATTAACTGATCACAACGTAGGGTTGCCAGACGGGCTTGATTGTCAAGCTTTTTCAATGCGTGTCAAGAATAAAGAAAAAATGTCATTTGTCAAGCTAAAACGGAATTTAAAAATTTTTACATAAACTTGATAAGAAAAATCAAGAAAACTTAACCATTAGCAAAAAAAAAAACTAATTATTTTTAAATATACCATGACTAATTTTTACGGATAAATAACCGTTTCCATGGTAGTAAAGCATAAAAAGTCTTTCGTTGAATGAAAAGGAAGAGTTTGAGTTAGATGCTAACAAATTTTTACAAAATGCTGAAAGATATGATTTTGGAGAAAACAGTTTTTTAGGAAATTGCTGTTTTAAATATAAAAAACTCGTTGTTGTCAAGGAATAATTATGATATGTTGTATGCAGACTACTGCTGCCTTCGGGAAGTTTTTGAAGAATTGCCAAAAGACATATCCATTGACAACATATGGGCCCATTTCTTTAAAAAATGTGGTACAAAGAATGTAGAAAATCTGTATAAATTAATAAGGTTGTTCATAAGGGGTGTGCTATCTGTTGTATCGTCCTAACAAATAACAGAGTTGTTAAAATTTTTATTTGTGTTTAACAACGATTTTCTATTCAGTTTTCTATCTGTTAGCACACTCAAACATAGGACACGTAACATACGTAAAAATGTTGTATCGTGCTATTCTCAAATGTTGTATTTTTTCAATTTAATTTTTAACAACTCTGTTTTTTGTTAGGACGATACAACGAATAGCACACCCCTTGTGAAAACCCTTAATAGCATTTAAATTTTTAAGTCAATTTTGCAATTTTTTTTGCTAATTTAACTGAATTTTAAATTGTAAAGAAAAATCAAGCCTTTTTTTGAATGTCAAGAAAAATCAAGATTTTTCCTCTGAATGTCAAGCTTTTTGCCAATTTCGATCTGGCAAACCTATCACAACACTTTATTGGATCATTTCGTTAATCAAAAACGAAAAATGTTTTAAGTAACTTCTTGCATGTAAAAAGTAAATAGAAATTAATTTTTGGTGATTTTTTGTATTCAAAAATTAGACAACAATAATTTTTGCAGATTTTGGCTATTTCCGTTACTCCGTTTGGCGAAAAAAGGCAAAATAAATAAATATAAGACTGTATACAGAAATTTTTTATCAAAAAGCGGGATAATCTAAAAAAAGACGATTAAATGGCGACATTTTAAAAACTTTGGGGGACTAACAATTTGAAATGTAAAGTTAAATTTAAATCCCAATAAAAATTAATTTGATGACTAGGTATCGAAATTAGGCTATTTTTGTGATTTATCTTTGATCCACTTCGCGAAAAATAGTGTAACGTTATGTTCCTTAGAGGATTTCCATGCATTTTTTCATACGGAAATCCAAAAAATTTTTCACAAAAATATCGTTGCCTTAAATGTATACTTTTTATACAAAAAATACTTACCCATATTAACAAATTTTATTCGAAAATATCATTAAATTTGTCGTTCTTAAGGCACATTTACACGTGAGAGAAAACCGCTATAGACCAAGCAAAAACACATGTACTGTGAATGATTTAAGCAATTTACAGGTATTTTTGCTCTATCTCTAGCATATTCTTTAAATCTGCCTTTATGCCTAAGTTATTAATTTATTCATTTGTTTTAAAAGGCAGCTTTAAATTTTAAAGAAATTTAAGAGCTTAAGGAGAAATAATTAGTTTCGTCAAAATGATTTAAGAATTCACATATCGTTACAACAGTGATTGTACAAATCAGAAAATAAATGCTACAATTTATTATTTTCTTTTTAAAATTGTGCGCGGAAAATACACTATAGTGGAAACTAGAGATGGGCACGTGAGTGCATTTTGACTCGCGCTCACGCACGCTCACGAAAGAAAAATAATAATCACGCACGACTCACGCACGAACATTTTTTTATAATCACGATCACGTGATTAATTTTAATTTGAATCACGCTCACGAAGTACTCACGCTCACGAAATACTCACGAAAAATATGATGCGGTTATCGGTAAGGGTAACGCGATTTTAGATTATTTCGGTAACTGTATTTTAAGGGTAACGCTATTTTATTTATTTCGGTATCGGTATTTTAAGGATAAAGGGCGGATTATGGGACCGTAAAAGTAAATGTGATGTAACTGTACCGTGCCGTAGCTAAAAAGTACACTTATAGATTATCGTAAACGACATTACTATTTAGCATCTATTTCATGTGATTTTATATTTTATTCTAAATTTTTCCATTTATTTGTTAATTTTTATTCCTTATTTGTTGTTTGAATCAATTTTCTTTAATCATTTCATATTTTTTCCGACTAAAATCATTCAGCTGTTTCGATGCCGGATAGAAAATTCTGATGTCAACAGAATGGTCCGGCAAGTTCGTTTACATTTACGTGTTAGTAATCATTCGTATACATTTCTTCTTGTGGTATCGAAACAGCTGATTCGTTACAGATACGTTTACGGTTGGGTAACTCAGCCTTAACTGTTTTTTAGTTATTTCGGTAACGGTATTTTAAGGATAACGGTTTTTTGATTATTTCAGTAACGGTATTTTAAGGTTATCGGTATTTCGGTTATTTCGGTAACGGTATTTTAAGGATAACGGTAGTCAGTTTTTTCGATGCATCCCTCAATTTTTTTTTACGAAAAACAAACGAGATTAAGACCAGAACCAATTTACCAACTTAATGTACGAAAAATACTCAATAAATCAGTGCAATTGCCAAAAACAGAAAATTAAAAATATCGGTAACGGTATTTTAGGGGTAACGGTATTTCATTTATATCGGTAAGGGTATTTTAGGGGTATCGGTACTTTAATGGTAACGGTATTTCAGTTATTTCGGTAACGGTATTTTAAAGATAGCGGTATTTCGGTTATTTCGGTAACGGTATTATAGGGGTAACAGTAGTCAATTGAACGGGTTTTGAATCGATAACGGTATTTTAGCGGTATTGCCTGCCAACCCTGTTTTTATCTTAATTATTTAAGGAAACTTTCTTTATTGAATATAAGTTTTATTTATTTAGGGCCATTAACAAATGAACCGAAGTTTGAGCTAACTTAGAGTTACAGATGTCAA
Source organism: Leucophora obtusa (assembly GCA_949987735.1). NCBI lineage: Eukaryota > Metazoa > Arthropoda > Insecta > Diptera > Anthomyiidae > Leucophora > Leucophora obtusa. Next base: position 14,626,295 of record OX465300.1, read on the forward strand.
ATTCCATACAAATTTGAATTTTTTAACTTTCAGTTTGTGTTAACTTCAGGTTATTTGTTTATTTTTATTGGGGGTTAGAATTAAAATTAGCTTAGCTATAAAAAAATTTTGTTAAAAATTTAACTAATATGCAAATATAAATATTACTGACACTTTAGAAAAACTTTTATTTTCTATTGTTGATTACACTTGAATGGATGTCACTACATTGCTACATCTGTCAAAACAACAGAGTAGTATATTGGAAGATGACAAAGCAAATTGTGATATTTTTTTTGTTGTTTTTTTTTCTTTGATATTAGCTGTGTTTGTGTGACTGCATATCAGTGTTATCTAGAACGATTTTGACAGTTTTTTTTCACTTATTTCGGCTTTTTACTGTCAAAATTGTTCGAGATAGCATTGATAGGCATGCCACACAAACACAACTATTTTACATGTTTAGAAACGCTCCTAGACGAGAAGTAGAAATTCTCATTGAGTTTGCACTTTAACTTAACAAAGTATTATAAGTATTTACTAAATTATTGTTTTTACGCATGCTCAGTTCCATACTGTAATATAAGACTTAAGTCTTGTGTATGGAATGACAAATAAATAAATAAAGAAAGATAAAATAAATATTTCTAGAAATACTAAAAACGTCGCCCCTTGACGATTGCCTTATTCACGAATAAAATTTGGATAGGGACATGCTTAACAGATTATTTTTCATAATTTGTTAATTAGGTTTTGGGATTTTAGCGTATTTAATTTCTTTAATTTTATATTTAAAATCTTTAAATAACTTGAAAAATTCACTGTAAATCTTTAAATGTTATTCCAAATTTTTGTAGAGAAACAAAATTTTTCAATGTTTTGTACAAGAAGTCGATTTTTTCTTTACATAAGAATTCTGGCAGAAGTAGAAAACACCCGTTCGCTAGTACCTGAACTGACTGGAATACACATTATTTGAAGGAGGGGAAGATCTCTGGTATTTTTCCAAAATTGTAAATTATTGCAATCTGGTTTAATATAATCACGCAAATTCACGCACAAAAGTTTACTCACGCACGAAAATTTTTTTTAACTCACGCTCACGCACGACTCACGTGAGTGCTATCATTTTAACTCACGATCACGCGTGAATCACGAAAATTTCGTGTCACGCGCCCATCTCTAGTGGAAACTCCTAATGCTGCAAATGAAATAAGTTCTTTTGTGAAACGGAAATTAATAAAATTTCGAAAAAAGTTGATTTTAGAGGTTTCACATATTTTAGTGTATAATAGAAAATATAAAGAACAGACAGTAAAATAATGCGAATTCAATAGTTATATTGTCGACAAAAATCTTGGAAAATGTTCTTAACCCTTTGACGACCATAGGCAAGTATGCTTGCCCAAGGGTTTTTCGCATTTATAATTGCCCAGACAAAAGATAGAGTAAATATTTCCAAAGGTGATTTGTACAGGAGAAATGGGGAACAAAAATGTAGTAGGCAGCAAATCCCTACCTAGTTCCGCTTTCCCTTTGCGATCCCTCGGAATTGGTTATTTAGAATTCTTCATTTAAGGGGTAAAAAGCACGAACTTTGACAAGCGAAATGAAGGGCAACCAAGGGGTCTATGAGGTAAATTTTTTGTAACATATACATAATTTAGTTCCAGAGCACGAAAAGGAAATAATAAGAAAAATCGCTTCGTCCGAAACGGCAGGGTCGTCAAATGGCAAATATTTTTGGCAAGTGAAATAAGGAGTAAGTAGGGGTTTTACGGATCCAATTTTTCTTGGCATAACTATTATTAGGTCAGAGATTATGAAAATCGTAAAATTTTCAAAATCACTTCGGCAGAAAATGTATGGTCCTCAAAGTGGTTAAGTGGACTTAAATTGTTTTCCGAAAAGTCCTTAAAAGACAAAATGAGACAGAAAATTTGTCTAGCGTTTGATGTAATATAAAATTATAGACAAAAGACAACTGACAAATTTCTTGGTGTGACTCTGAATGGGGTATATATAATTTAATCCAAAACGAAATTGTGTTTTTTTGAAAAATGATATCATATAAAAATTTAATTAACCGTATCTAATTGTTAATGCAATATACAATTATATACTGATCGATATGTAATTAGATGCAACTAAATATAAAATCATATTACAATTTTTTGAGAAAGAAAAAATTATATATGGATACATATAATTATGTCCGGTTATATACACTGGCGTACAAAAACATACATAGGTACATAAAATTATATATTATTATATTCAAACATTTTTACTCGGGTTGTCAAAATTTATGAATTTCACCCCTCAAATGAAGAATTCTAGTTAACTAACTTCGAGGGCTCGCAAGGGGAAAGTGGAACCAGGTAGAGATTTACTACACTTGCTGCCTCAACCATCCTCCACAAATCAACTTCGGACATATTTACTCTATCTTTTGTTTGGGCAATTATAAGTGCATAAAACCCTTTGGCAAGCCTACTTGCCTGTGGTCGTCAAAAGGTTAAAATGCTTTTTGAATTTTTTAGAAAGCTTTTTTATTCTTGAAAATATCGTCCGTTAAAATTTTCTCTTAAAGCATTTTTTTACAATTTTGTTTTTAAACTACCCAATCAACATTTTTTTTTTCACAACTAGTCAAATATGACTAACGAGAAAATTCCTTCGTGTAAGTTGAAAACATGTGTTAGACATCATGAGTTACGAGCCTAACCAGTTCATGGGGTTTAGTGTGTTGTAGCCTACGATGTTGATCTTCGACATTAAAGAGATTTCTGGCTTCCTGGTTCACATGTACAACCAGTCGATTGTGGCGCGCAATGGCGTATTTTTTAACCCAATGAACATCGAAAAACTAAAAATTCAAGTGCTTTAAAAATCGTACTTACACTTTGGTCGCATAACACATTATTTTAACATGGGGGTGTCATTGGAGGTAAATGGTTGCCTAAATCGTGCCGGTATAGGCTAAAATAAGTAATTACAAAGGAAGTACCGAAATAAGTTGTTACTTTTATTATTAAATTCACTAGTTAGCTAAAATAAGTACATATTTGTATGGAGTGATATATCTCGTTACACATTGCTACATATTTCATTGGTTACATATAGGGAATAAAATAAGACGTTAACAGTAATGACTTTGTTTAATAGTACACTGATCCGAGCAATGTAATTAGGTTATAAATTTTTATTAAATCGTACTTTCACATAATAAGTAGTTATATAATGCAATACTAATAACTTGACAAAATCTTGACATTTAAAAATTAGTAGAGCTCCGACCATCAATTCTATATATTTCGCACATGCTGATTACAATGGCGTACTTTATTTTTGATCAATGGTACAGATTTTTCGCTAAATGTCTTTAAAGTTTGGCGGTTGTCCGTTCAGTTTTTTATATACAAAATTTTTCAAATTCAATTAATATGAATTTTTTGTATTAAAATATAAATACAGGACCTGTGGCCATATTTACGATATAAATTCGATATGCTAACCTTGATATTTAAACCACTACTTAGCGTGTTATATAGGTTTTTATGGTTTTTTGCTATTTCAGCGACTTTAGTCGCCGAATGTACAATCGACCTCCGTAAATGTAATGCGTCAGGTTCTTTTGTGTCAATCGTGTGAAAGGTTCTTCTGCGTCAGTTCTGTGACAGGTTCTTTTGGGTTAGTCCTGTGAGAGGTTCATTTACGTCAAACCTGTGACATGTTCTTTAGCTTCAGTCCTTTAATATGTTATTTTGCTTCAGTCCTGTGACTGGTTCTTTTGCGTCGGTCCTGTGACACGTCACAAGGGGCAATTGACCCCCTCCTACGACAAGCCCATATAAAATTTACCACTAAAAGAACCAATCCAAGGACCGGTCCCCGTCCCCAAGGACCGGTGCCGTGTCCGGTGACCGGTGCCTTTCCCCATAAGGACACGTCCAATATTGGCATCATATAAATGATACAAATACTTCATTAATTTGGCTTCTCGCGAGCAGAGCTTTGAAGAATTGATTCAAAATGATTATTAAATTAATGTATTCGATGAAAGTTTATTTCTTGTAGATATACTCTCGCTTAAGACGAACTCCGTGGGACTAGATTAATTAGTTCGTTGTAAGCGATTTTCATATTAACCGGGGTAAAATTTATTTAAAATGTCCTAATTATCCACAAAATATTTAAATTTCCTTGAAAGAACTTTAAAAATTTTACAATTTTTTCATTTGGTTTCCTAAATATGTTTTTTGTAATATATTTAAGAAAAAATATCTGTGTGTTTGGTTTAAAATTTGCCAGTAAACAAAAAAAATATAAAAAAAATTGTCAAATTTTGTAAAGTTCGTATTAAAAGTGGGAAATTATATTGAAATATGTTTGTGGGACCATCACAAACAGTTCGGTTTAACCGAGTGTTCGTCTTAAGCGAGTTCGTATTAACCGATGTTTTTTATATTAAAATTGTTGCCAAATCTTCGGGACTTCTAAATTAGTTCGTATTAACCGAGCATTCGTCTTATCCGAGTTCGTATTAAGCGAGTTATACTGTATTAATGACTAAAATTGATTCCTGGATCATACAAATACAATTTTAATTCACGAATCAGAGAATAAAATGATAATTGGCGCGAATAAAATATATCCAGACATAATTCGCGAATCAAAAATTCGCAACAAATCACCCCATCTGACAACTCTGCTCACAAAATAATCCAAAGTACCAAAATATTAACGTTTACAAACAATAAAAAGTAATATATGTTCGAATCTGAAATTTGCCCGTATGATGACACATAGGTGGCGTCACTAATGAAAAATGCACATTACTTTTTGCAACTACCAGACTTCAGATGATACCTGTAAAAATTTAATGACAATTCGTTCATTAATGAACAACCCACGAAAAAAAGAGATGCCGAAGCAGTAGAAAAATCACTACAATTGATGATCTAGATCAGGGGTGGCAAGCCTTTTTTCGTTGCGTGCAAAAACGAACACATTTTTTTTTGTAAAAATTTAACGCGTGCCACCTAAGTGTATTTTCCTTTTAAAAACTTTTAAAATTTGTAAACATTTTTCTTAAACAACTTTTATCAAAGGGGTGTTTCCCCACAATTTTTATCGAAACAAATTTTTAGAATTCGTAAATCCTGCACGTATTATTTTTATTTTTTTATTTCTTCTTTAATCTATTTTTTGTAATTACACTGTTAGAAATAAGTAGGTATAAATAGCAGAAAAAGTTGCTGAAAGTTATTTAAAAAGGAACCTACAGCAAAATCTGTTATAGCATCTATTGCAAAGAAGTTTCGATACTCTTGATCCGAAATACTTTCGAAAGAACGAATTTTTGGGTTACTAACCGTAATTGTGTAAACAAAAAATAGTTTGAAGACCACTTTTAATCATTTTAAAAGAATTTTTTTACCATTATCGGTTTAAAGCATTATTGCAACGAAAATAGGAGAGGAGTAATCCCACTTCATCATTGTTTCAGTACTTTTTGAACGAGTGCAAAGGAAGCTCTTTTTCACCAATTAAAAGTTTAAAAATATTCTTTGCAAAAAATTATATTTTTTTATTTTACAAAAGTTTTTTTACTGCCCCACCGGGTAGCGAACTTGCGACCTCATGATTGCTAGTCTACCTCTCTACCTCTGAGTTATTCTTTGATATGAAAGTTGACACATTTTTGTCATTGCGAGATATTGTGCTTTATTCTCTTCAATAAAAGTACTTTTTAAACAAGTGTAAAAGATGCACTGCAATTCTATATTGTTTTCAGTATTCTTATATTTTTAAAGAGAAGCAAAACTCTGGAAATTCTTAATAGTATAATTAGCGTGTTGCGTTCTTTGGAAATGGGATAGATAGGTGATGAAAGGGCTTCAAATGTGGCAACACTGTAACTGTGTGCGTTGTTGAATCTTAGAATAGTTGTTTCGTACCAGCTAACGGAGATTTCATGAACATTGTTGAAGCTTTTTAGTTCATAGTTCTCTTCTGTTATTTTACTTCGGTGGCGTTAAGTGCAATCGGAACACTGAAGGAGAACACTGTGATATGTATGAGAATCGAACCCTCAACCTTATATGTAAAAAACAACGCTGTAACCATTGTACCACGGATCTAATTAAAATTATAATATTTTTCATTTAACTAAAATTTGAATATATTTAATCTAATATGTTAGTTAAATTACAATAAAATTTATTTATTTTCGTTTTATAAACTGAAATGTAAAGTTAAGTTCTTCTGAGCATTAAGTGATTAACTAAAATTTAGGGAATTAAATAAAAACTTGATTGCTTTACACTGACGCAAAAGTCGTAAGTGAAATCAAAACTTTGTTACTTTTTGATGAAACGAATTGTTAAAATAATATATTTTTTATTCAAATGGATGTGTGTTTTTTTTTAATTCAAAAAATTTTTTTAAATAACATACGTATTTTCGGCGAAAATACTCTACGAAGCAATTGTTGTTTTCATAAATTGTTGAACATTTATTAACAACATTTAGGGCTTACGCACGAAAAGACAATGTAAATTATTATTTAAGTAAAAAAAAAATTTTTTTAATCATGTTAGCATTGAAAAATATAATGAAAAATTGTATCAAAATATTAACAATACTGCACAATTTATTTTGCTTTAAAATGCATAGTCAACAAACAATGCGTGAAAATATAATAGGAATTTTTAATGGATATCCGAAAATCCTAGACAGGCAAATCCGCCAAATTGCCCAGAACTCAGTCCAGTGGAGAGATTTTGGGCATTGGTAATAAGAGAGAAGAAGACTACATGGCAATTCGCTGAGTTTTCCAAGGAAGAAGACCACTGAAAACACCGTTAAAGCCTTAATGGGTGGTATTCCAGATAAAGTTAAAACTTTCATACAAAACAATTAGATATCTCAATTATTAATAAAATGTAAATTCAAATGAAATTCCTTTCAATAAAATGTCAGTTTTATTTAAATATGACGTTTAGTTCAAAAGTTATTGCGATTAATTTTTGCTCTCGTCATTTCGTGCGCTCGGCTAACTTATCTAAAAGAATTTTTATTTTAACACTATTTTGATGAAAATTATACTCTTAGTTAAGGTAGTGAAGTTGGATTTTAACCTTAACCATGAATAAAATTTGCATTAAAATGAGTCTGAATAGTCTTGAGTTGGGCGTACTTTTAGAAAAGCTAGCCGAACTAATTTGTTAATTCTAAAAAAAATGTTTTAAATATTTTTTAAAACACGTAATTTGGGGATGTCGATTGCTATTTTTATAATATAATAGTTGCTATAAAAGACAAAATATAAATTGGAAAAATGATAATTCGAGTTTGTGTTTTCCAGCAGGCTGGCCAGACTTGGGGTTTAGTCCCCAAATTTGGGAATTTTTTGTTGGTCTTGGGACAAAAATTTTCATTTGGGTATAGGAGGTATTTTTGCGGATTTAAAATATGTTTTGGGGATATTTAAAATCTTTCATAAATTTTTAAAATTATATTATCTTTGTATAGTTTCCAGAAAACATCAGTTAAGTTTGTTCGCAAATTTCAAAAAAGTAACAAATTCACCCTTTTATGGATTTTCTATATTAATTTAAAGCCTTTTAATACAAATAAATCATTTTGTTTTATATGATTAATGTCCCAGAATCTGAAATATTGTTTTACAAAAAAACATCATATCGATTATGGATAAAAGTCTATTGTATTAAACAGACAAACTTAAAAAATTAAAATCTAAAAATTCTTTAAAAAAGATTCCTTAAATTCTTGAAAATTTCAACAAAAAAATATGTTTAGGGTTCGATTGGTTTGTTTAAATAATTTAATAAAAATTTTACGTTTTCTTCGTAAAAGTCCCTTAATTCTTAGAATTTTCCTAGGCATTTATACAAAAACAATCCAAGAATTTTTAAAAACAGTTATAATTTATTTTTAATTTTAGTTTTTATGCGTATAATGTTCATTTTAGGCAAATTAAATAAGCTCTACTACGTTTTTAAATTTTTTTTATAGTTGGGGATTTTTTGGGGATATTTTTAGATTTGTTTGGGCACAAAGAAAAAAAGCCTGCAAGCCTGCTTTCCAGGTCATTTTATAAAAATTGCTTATTTTGTCAAAAATTTAACAAATTTTGAATGTTTTCATCGAAGTTTGCATAATTTTCGGATAATTTATTTTTACCAGCAAAACTGTTGAGTATATAGAAAAACGTTATATGAACAGATTAAAGGAATTGTAATTTTTAATTATTTTAAAATTGTTTGAGCAAAATCGGACTAGTTGTTCTCGAGTTATTATTATTATTATTCTTTAATTCAGTCTATGGATACAATATTATCCTTACAGACTAGCAACTTATTTCTAAAACTAATTATTTATAACAATTTATTTAAAAGAGTTTTAAACTTAAAATTAGAAATACTTAAATCTAAATTTTCACAAAGATTATTGAATAACCTCATTGACTTAGTAATTGATTCATTCAAAGCATAATCAGTTCTATGAATATCTACATGGAAGAAATTATTTCGCCTAAGAGTTCTCTGCGGAACTATAATTTTAATTAAATGCAATAAATCAGGACAATCAATTACACCACAGAAAATGCCGTGCAAAAATAATAAAGCCGTAATTTTCCTACGAGATTCAAGAGATTTCAATGAAATCCAAGAACATCTATGCTCATAAGATGTAAGGGGAGTTGAAAAATTCAAAAAAGAAACTTTATGAATTTTTTTTTGAATTCTTTCCACACGGTTTATGTGGGTTTTAGCATTAGGACTCCAAATGAATGAAGCATATTCCAATCTAGAACGGACAAATAATGAATATAAAATTTTTTTAGTATGATAATCAAACAGATTACCAGTGTTACGGCGAATAAAACTTAGGAGAGAATAAGCCTTTGGTACTATGTAGTTCAAATGACTACAAAACGTAAGCTTAGAATCAAATACTACTCCTAAATCTAAAATTTCAATAACAGATGACAAAACTTGACCACCCATGGAATATTGAGCTAACAAGACGTGATGGCATCTATGAAATGTCATGTAATGGCATTTAGCTGTGTTAAAAAAAGGCCATTAAAAAAGCCATCAAAAAAAGATATATCTCGATTCCTAGGGGTGACCCAGCGAAACGCCGGGACACGTATAACTTGTTTTTGACCGATATAACATTTCCCGTTGGTTTCATCCCATCCCGATTTTGACTGTCGCATAGTGTAATTATTCAATATAATTGCTAACCCGTGAAAAATCGGTTAGATCTAGTGAAATAATATTTTATCAAGTTTTATCTATTCATATTAGAGAGTGAATAACCCCGTATATAATTAAATAAGACTTCATCAGCAATATTGATTTTCAAAATTTTATCATTCGGTGCCATATATTATCTTATCTTAAAATATCTTAATGTATTTTTATCTGCCATATATAATTGTATATACTTGATCAAACTATATCTGGTTGCAAATAAATTTCTATATTACTTCGAAAAAAACTACAGTGGTGGCCACAATTTTAAACAATTCAAGTTTTTTCTCATTTTATTGCTGTTGCCTTTATTTTTAAAGATCCAAATAGTGGCTAAATTCGCCAGGAAAGGCAAGGACATGGTTCAGAAATTTGTACAGAATTTTAACGTAATGTTTGTTTTTTCATTTTGTCACTTGTTTTAAGTGGGCGTGGCTTTTAACGAGAAATTAGCGATATCAACCTTTTATAAAATTACATAGTAAAATTTAGGCAGTACTGATCGGTTCAGTACAAACTGTATATTTTTGGAAATCCTATAAAATTTCCCTAAGTCTTGCATTATTTTTATCTACAAATAGTCACCAGACTTAAAATTACAGCACTTTAAACATGACCAAATATTTCTTTGTTTTTAGCGATTTTAAAAGAAAGTTATCAACAATGAAATTTTAACATGAAATGCTTCCCTATATACAATTTCACTGTAATTCAAGTTGAAATCAAGTTCAATTCCAGCCCTGTTTTCCAGTTTCAAGACTTGAATACAACTTTTATTATAAATGCGTTAAAAATTAAACTTTCTTTTAAGATTTTTAGCCACTCATAATAATTATTAAAATTCTTATAAAGTTGCCTGCCTCTAACTTTTTTATATTGGAATATCCTTTTTTTTTATTCAGTATGAGGCAATTAATAAAAGAAATTTGTCTGGTGAATTTTCACATATAAGGTCTGTTCCTTTACGTTGCGATTGGGTAAATGAGAGCACTCAAAAGATTATATTTGTGATTTTTTTACTCTGAATTTCGAAAAATTGTAAAAGGAACAGCTGATGCAATGGAAAACAGAAAACACCATAGTGAAAAAATTTTATTTAACCAAAGAAATACGCAAAATAATACATCTTTTCTATAAAAATTAACTGAACAAATTCAAAAAAAAAAACTTAAATGCCAAAAATATGTGTATCTGTGCGATTTTTCAAACTAAAACTATACGCATTTTAATTTTTTTCTTCGATACGTAAATGAAAATTTGTCATTTCTCACTCTTTAATGTTTAATTCAAATCTTATCAGAAAAATATTAAGAAAAGTAACTACACAGAGAAAAAATTTAAGTCTAATTAATTTTAATTAACATTTTATTTTTTACGAATACTTTTAAATTAACTATGAATATTAGGAGATTACAAGGGCAGTTTGAAATGTTCTTAATCTAACAATGAAAAACAAGAGCTAGATTTTTAAATTTATTTAATTTTTCAATATAATCTCTTGAAACTTCAATGCACTTAGTCCAACGTTTTTCTAGCAATTCTATCCCTTGATTTAAAAAATTTTTCTGAAGCTCCTCAAAATAATCGTTTACAGCTGCCATTGCATCTTCATTCGAGGTAAAACGTTTGCCAGTAAGGAATTTTTTTGGATTTGGGAACAGGTAGAAGTCAGAGGGAGCTAAATCAGGAGAATACGGTGGGTGGTCATGCAAATCGAACTTCAATTCGTTGAATTTTGCCATTGTTAAGACAGTCTTGTGGAATGGTGCGTTGTCTTAATAAAAAATTATTTTTTGTGTTCTAAACCAGGTCGCTTTTCTTGAATTTTCAAATTCAATTGATCTAAATGTCTACAATAACTTTATTGTTTTACCTTTTTGAAGATAGTCGATCAATAAAACTATTTTTGCCTTCTTTCCTGCATTTTCACAAGCTTCAGTCCATTATTTGGATTCTTCTTTTGTCTCTGGTGTATAGTGATGTATATGATGTGTATAGCAAATTTAGTTGGCTTTTAAAAAACCAAACAAAGAAAATATATTAAGATTGTTCACAAGGGGTGTGCTATTTGTTGTATCGTTGTATCGTCCTAATAAAAAACAGAGTTGTTAAAAATTAAATTTAAAAAATACAACATTTGAGAATAGCACGATACAACATTAAGGGTTTTCACAAGGGGTGTACTATTTGTTGTATCGTTGTATCGTCCTAACAAAAAACAGAGTTGTTAAAAATTAAATTGAAAAAATACAACATTTGAGAATAGCACGATACAACATTTTTACGTATGTTTATTGTCCTATGTTTGAGTGTGCTAACAGATAGAAAACTGAATAGAAAATCGTTGTTAAACACAAATAAAAATTTTAACAACTCTGTTTTTTGTTAGGACGATACAACGATACAACAGATAGCACACTCGTTATGAACAACCTAATTTATACGTATGTTTAGTGTCCTATATTTGAGTATGCTAACAGATAGCAAACCCAATAGAAAATAGTTTTTAAACTCAAATAAAAACTTTAACAACTCTGTTTTTGGTCGGGACGATACAACAGATAGCACGCCCCTTGTGAACTACGTAATTAATTAAAATTTTTTTCCTTCTTTATTGAAAGAAATCATAATTTTTGCAATTTTGAAATTTTTGAGATTTTCAGTCATTCACTGTGTCCAGTAACAATAACCAAAGTGGATAAAATAAACACAGAATGAAAATTTGACATTTTTTGTTTACAAAACTCTTAACAGAAGTCCTTCCATATTTAAAGTAACGGTATTATGCATATTCAAAAAGAGGCCTTTTCATGTCGTCATATGACAACGCTAGGATAATATGGGTTAAGATTTCTCGGTATTATCAGTGCTTGGGAAATATAATTCTTTTTTGAATCGACTCGAAGAAAATTTGATTCAAATTAATCTGTGAATAATTTATAATCGCTTTAAATCAATGATTTGAAAATTGAATAAAGTAAGATATGAGTTATTTAAATTAAAATTGTTTCAATTTTGTTTGGATTGAATTATTTATTTTACAGTAGTTTTGATTGAACTGCCTTTTTCTTAAGTGCACATTTGCTATAACTGCACAGAATTTTGGTTTCGTTTCTATTTTACAAAATTATGTACGCAATTGTCTTCTTTAAGTGCACTTTTTGTACCTGCACATTTAAGATAACTGCCTCATATTTTTGGCAGTTTTACATTATTTTCATAAAAAAGATCACCTCTTGTGTTTTTCTTTGTTTTTCAATTCTAGGAAAAAAGGAAACACATAAAATAAATGTGTTGTCAACTTTTTTTGTGACAAAAATATTCTACTTTAGTCGTTTTTTGAGTTTTGCTTATCGATTTATTTAAGCTTAATCCTAAATTCCTAAATCGTATTAAGGAATTATGTTTTTAAATGTTTGTAATATACGGCGTAAGCTAAACAGTTTTCTTAAAATCGACCTTTATCAAAACGAAAGAAAAAGTCTTTTAAAAAGCAAAACACTTCAAGTATATATTATTTTTAAAAGATCATATTAGAAGATCGCTTTGCTTTGAAATAAAAATATTTCGAAAATGTTGATTTTGTATTAGCTTTTTTGTGCTTTATTTATTTAATATTAATTAAATATAAAATTTAAAAATCCATGGCTAAATGTAAAAAGGCCATAACTCTATTTCTTATTTTTTTTAGAAGAATAGACTCTGAAAAACTTTGACTCTAAAATTTCTTTGAATGCATTTTTTATTAATAAAAAATTTAATTATAATTTAAGCTATCTACAAATGTTTAGTTTTTTAGTAAACTGTACTACGAATTATTTTGAAACGAGTTTTTAATTCTTAAGAAAAAGTAGCGAAATAAAATTCTTGAAATAGTTCAAGTTACTCAAGTAATTTTTAAAAATTACTCGATTAATTAAGTAAGTTCAAACCTAAATCGAGTTACTCGAACGAAGCCAAACCTGAGTAATTTGAATACCCTAGCAGTAACCAGTAACAACCCGGTATTTTGTTCGTACTTATATATATTTTTTTTATTTTTTTGTATAACTTAAAATTGCGGGATTTTTGTCAAATTTTGGGAGTTTATTGTGAAACATTGGTACAATATAAATTTATTCAAAGTATTGGTCATCGTTACCTATGACCTTTTCCCACCTTTCTGGCAACATTTGGACTCCGCACCAAAAGAACTGCTCATTTCTTGAGGCCAAGAACGAATCAAGCCAATTTCGAATACCCTGTTCTGAAGAGAAGCGTATTCCAGTGAGAACGTTCTGCATCGATCGAAAAAAATGTTAGTTGGACTGAATGGAATATGATGGAATATTACGGCTTCATGTCTGGTCACATATTCCAGGCATTTTTCGGCCAATGCTCACTTCAAACGAATCAATTGCGTTCAGTACAGGTCCCCTGTGATCGTCTGGCCCGACTACAGTAGCTCATAATAGATGGGAAGCTTCTGGTCCCACCTGAGCGGTCTTTCTTCTTCAAAATCACCACTTCTGAACCGCACAGACCACCTCTCACACACTGAAATCGATGGAACATATTCAGGATAAGCTTCGGTGAGCAATCGATGTGCTTAAGCTGCACTTTTTTCAACTTGAAGAAGTAAAGCAAAAGTTGCCACAAATGATGATTTGTTTTCACAAAATCCAACATTTTCGAATCAAAAAAAAACTTTGTTGTTTACAGTGTTGCCATAAGACAAATGCGAAAAAGTGCTAGATCATCGAAAAAAAGTACTAGAAAGTGCTAGATTCAAAATAAAAAGTGCTAAAAAAGGTGCTAGATTTTCTTTTGTTTTTAACATGCATTATGGGTTTTTATCAGAGTTGTCGACCTATTCATAAGGTTAAGGCAAGTTTACATTATAAGATTTTCGGTAGTATTTTGCTTTAGTACACATGCAAAACATATAGACAAGGTTGCAAAATCTTTCCGAAAATCTTATAGTGTAAACCAGTCTTTAGTGTTAATGGATAACGTTATTTCATAACTATGATGTTAAGGTATTTTAAGGTTATCGGTATAATAAGTTATTTCGTTAAGTTGTTTTAGAGTTACCGGTATTTAAAGTTATTTCGTTTGATTATTTTAAGGCTTTTAAAGGTATTTCGTTATGGCTAGTTTACACCGAAAATCTTATAATGTAAACCAGCCATTAAGGCTGGTTTACACTATAAGATTTTTGGAAGGATTTTGCGATCTTGGCCATATGTTTTGCATGTGTACTAAAACAAAATCGTACCGAAAATCTTATAGTGTAAACCAGCCTTTAGTAGTATTTTAAGGTAAATGATGGTCCCAAGGATATTTAAAATTTTTGAGTTAGGGTCTGTTAGGTTAAACGGTATTTTAAATAATTTCGTTAAAGTATTTTGCGGTTAGTGATATTTTAAGTTATTTCGTTAATGGTATTTTTAGGTTAATTGTAGTTATTTGAATGCATTTTAAATCGTTATTGATGTTTTGGGGTTAGTGTTGACAAACCATGGTTTTTATTGATATATTGAATTATTAATAAAAAAAAATATGCATTTCATACAGTCGCCATTTCAAAGGGTCATAATTTATTGCTGGCTTTAAATCAGTAAAGAAATTAAAAAATCATAGTTTGGAGATAAATTAGAAACGTTCTCCATAGAAATAATTTCAGATTTTGAGGCTAAAACATATCAGATTCTACAGAAAGATTAGCTATTATACGAAATATTGTAGGTTTTGTTAACTATTTCGTTAGAAAAATCATCAATTATGTGAAATTTTTTCACAGAAATGCCTTCAGATTTTGAAAATATTTTTTTATATTGATAAATCTTCAGATTCTAATGCCTTTTGCGGTCAGAAAATTATATTTATATAGAGAAACCATCTAATTTTAAATTCTTCCTATTGTAGAAAAACTATTTAAGATTCAGAGAATTTTTACTGAACAATATTTTTTGTTAGTCCTATACTTTTGTAATTTTAATATACATGCAGGAGCACCAGAGCCTTAGCAATATTTCTTTTCGAAACAGATTTTTACCATTCTTTCCAAAAGTTTAAAAATCTGCTAACAACCTCAGACAGGGTTTTCGGGCTGTACTTTAAGGTCATTTCGATTTCCGTTAACAATCAGATGTTGGTTTTCAAATTGGAACTCTTTTAAAAGTGATCTAGTGTGAACTTAAGTCAGAAATGCCAAACTAACTTTTCTTATTTCTTCTTTTTAGAAATTCGTAAATATTGTAATGGCAATATTTAACAAAAAGTTGGCATGACTGGTAAAGATATTTATTGACTTTTCAACTTTAACCCAATTCAGAGAAGCCGTATATTTGTGTGTGGACTGTAGAGATGAGCGATCCGGTGATTTTTGAATAACGCTGCTACCAGTGATCGTGATTTTCAAATCACCGTTCTTTTAAACAGTGACCGTGATCACGGGTTTGGAATAGAGATGGGCGATCTGGTGCTTTTTCAGTAACATTGTTCTCAGTGAATGTGATTTGCAAATCGTTGTTCTTTTAAACTGTGATCATGATCACGGTTTTTCTATGGAAAAGACTGCGATTTTCTGATAAATAAACGAAATAATATTTATGGCGAGTTTTTAAGATGTCAGTTAAACTTGGTTTAGTTAAACCGAAAATGAATTTTGTCAGCCATTTCAATGTTTATTAACAAAAATTTGCCGGAAAATCTTTTTCTCGAGTATAATTTATTTCTTTATTGAAATAAAACAGAGCTTCGAAGAATTAATTCCCTAATTCCCTTTTTTTGAACTGAATTTATATTTTGGGAATGAATTCCCGTTTAATTCAAGAAATTAAATTTATTTCGTTTAATTCCCTAAGGAATTAAATTTTTTTCGTTTAATTCCCTGAATTTAAGTTTTCAATTCCTAGGGAATTAAACTTGAATTCCTAGGGAATTAAACGAAAAAAGCTCTGAAATAAAACAAAATAAACCACATTTTAAAAGCAGTATTCCAGTTACAAACTGCGTTAAACTAAGTTTAAAGACAATCCACTTCCTAAAAACTGGGCCTTAAAAGAAGAATAGTTGCGACCGGTAACAGAGACATGATAGAAGGAGACATTTTATTCAGAAGAGTGTGAAAGCAAGTCATTGTTATTAAAAAAAACAACATGTATCACTGTGCACAATGAAGTTTGCAAGAAAGAATAGTACAAAAATATTAAAAGAACAACATTCCGAGTAACTGCGACTTGAAATATTTGATCACTGCAGTTACCAGTGATTTATCAATAACTGTAATTAAATCACCGGTATGAAAATATCGCTCATCTTTAGTGGACTGTGATATTTGTAAATCCTGTTATTTCTTGAAGTTGAGAAGTGTTTCAAGACATTTTTCATATATATATTGAATTATTTAAAAAAGTGCAAAAAAATTTTTATATTTTTAAAAAAGTGCTAAACTAGCACCTAGCACTTTTTTTTTAATTTTTGGGTGCTAACTCCCAAAAAAAAAAGTGCTAGATCTAGCACCTAAAGTGCTAAAATGGCAAGCCTGGTTGTTTATACTATTTCGTTCAATGATTCTCACTTAGAATGGCAAATGTTTACCCTCCAAAATGCCATATAAGTTATCAGACACAAATCATGCGTAAAAGATATGTCAGTTATGTAGAAAATAAAATTTGATTAATCCCTTTTCCGGATTAAATTTTATATAATTTAGTTTGCTGCCAAATAAAAAAAAGATACCGAATACATTTTTTTTACGGGAATTGGTAATTGTTAACATAACTATTTTTGTGAATATATTTGACGATATTTTGTCAAATTAACTCCACAGCAAATAGTTAAACTACAAAGTATAAATTTACTAAGCAACGTGTTAAACTGAAGGAAATGTTTTGTTAGTTGTATAATAATCACCCATTCTACAATTTAATATTGATTTTAGTTGATTTCATCGCTGTTTTTAGTTCAGTGTAAGGAATTAAAAGTACAAGTGAATTCCTTTAGGAAATTATGCAAAAATTTTACTCCGTCAGGGAATTAAGTGCACAAATAAATGAATTCAAGAAGAATTCACTCAGCAGCATTCTTAAATTTTAATGGTTACACTTTTGGCAAGGAAATTAATTCGCTGAATTTTAATTGTATTAACTCATTCACTTACAGAAAAACATTTGATGTTAATAATTCTTTAAGAATTATTAACATTTATTTGAAATTTTACAAGTTAAAATTCACAAAAAAGCACTACCGCTCGTAACATAATTGTCTAGCTCGAATAATGGCGACAAATCAAATTTTTCGAAAACGCAATTTTAAAGTAGCTCTACCATAAATAGATGCTGCTTTAAAAAAATTTTGCACTTTCATTTCATCAAACAATAATAATATTTTCATGCTAACATCCCTAACGTTTTTTGGTTCTGTGCAGGCAAAAAAGGATTTCTCATTTCTCTTTAATAGCTTGACTTCAATATTCAAAAAGATTTCTTAAAAAAACAATACTTATTTTGCGCTTTCCCTGAAATTTGAATTTTGTTTGTTTTTCTTTGCACTTCCAACTAAAACTGATTATAAAAAATGTATAAGCGTAGCTTAACCTCAAAATGTCTGTTTTAAAAGAATAATTGTGAAAAAAGAGGACGAAAATCATTTTAATCTATTTATTAGTTGTATACGCATTTATGTCTGTTAATAATCGTACTTGTCGTCCGACTCTAGTGGATATTTTTTGTTATTGTTATTTTTATCAGCTTTTGAAAATCTTAAGTGATTTTGAAGGTGTCAAGTAAATTTTTGTTTCGTTTTAATCTTTCACAAAAAATCGTTTGTCATTCATACATATGTACATATGTATGTGTCTATATAGGTGTGTTTTTGCCTGTCTGTCCTGGAAATAGAAAAAGAATTACCAACCTGTAGTATGACTGACAGAAGTGCAAAGTAATTGTTTTGTTATTAGCAGATGTTGGTTCAACAATGCAAAAGCAAAATTTAAAAGAAAACAAATAAATGAAATATAATATGTATGTAGCTAAATGAGTTCAAAATGAATTTACTTGGACCTATTTGGCCAATAAGAAGATAGCGGATAAAATTTCACTCAAAATTTCGGGGTGAATTTATGTATTAGAATAGTTGGTGCCCAATAAAGCTACATATTTCCGAATAATGTATAAAGTGACAGAAGCATAATACAATTAGTCTACACTCATAAAAAAAAGTTAGTACAAAAGTCTGTTAAACGCGTTCTGATTCTATTGAACTAAATTAGGATTGAACTAATATTTTTTGTAAATCTAATTTATGGCTAGTTTACACAGTACGATTTTTGGTATGATTTTGCTTTAGTACATATGCAAAACATATAGGCTGGATTTCAAAATCACACCGAAAATCTTATAATGTAAACCAGCCATTAGCATTACAACTACTTTCAGCCGTATTTGAACTAACTTTACATGCTAATTTTTATTAATTTGTGTTTCTTAACTTTACAAATTTTTCAGCTAATTTAAACCACGATTATTTTCTAATTATTATATTTTTGTGTCTCTGCTATCAATATCACATAGAGATGGCGCTATATTTTATTTTTTTTATTATAAGATCGTAAAATAGTTTGTATCTCGGAAACTAAGCCAGATAGAGCAAAATGGACAAAAATTCGTCACTCTGTACCTATAAAGTAACCCTTATCAGACACATATACTCCCAATAATAAATATGGGCCCGTCTAGGGTCAGATCCCGGAAGTCGAAATTTTAAGCGACATTTTAACAGAAATTTGTAGTTAAATCAGGTAAAATTTCTGCTGAATTTAGCTCAAATTTCCTAGCTAATTTAACTAAAATTGTCCGTATATTTAGCAGTATGTAAAATTTAGCTTACCTAAATTTAGCAGACCATGATTTTTAACTTCATTGAAAATTCTGCTGGCGCAAATTCAGGTACTATTTCCTATTATTTTAGCATTATTTGTACGGGCTTTTTTTTATGAGTGTACTTTCTACCTTACAGCAACGAGAATTTTGACACGCGATGGGCACCAAGTAATACAGCACATTACTTGGTGCCCAAGTAATGTGCCGTATTACTGCTCTGCTATTCACAAGCAGAATTTTACTGGACAAAAAGTAATGATAATTTTCAGTATACCAATGAAACCTCTGTTCACAAAGTGAAAGAAAAATTATTGTCATTATTGAAAAGTTTAATACTTTTTATAAGACTTCAGTCAAACCCTGATGAGACTTCATTCAATACTTGAAAATCGTTAAATTTTTCGCACGATAGACCTTTTCTTGAACCGGGAAAAGATTTCTTTGCAAAAAAATAATTTTTAGTAAAAAGTTTATTTTTATTCGATTTTTTCAATAAAAGAAATTTATTGTTAATAACTCCATTGGGTTACGAGTATAAACTTCATTGGGTTACGAGTATAAAAACTTTATTATTGTATTTTTAAATATGGGGTGCAAATTGAATTTCTGCATCTTTTTTGTATCGATAGGAGGCGCAAATCGATATTCAACTGTAGTTTTTTGAAAGTTTTTTTTTTTGAGTTATATGCTAGGGTGACTCGTTTTGCCATTTTTCTTTTGGAACAAGATCTAACAGAGATTTACTTAAATCTTCTGCTAGAAGTTTTGCCTCAATATTACAAACAAAAAATAATCCATATAAAATTAATAACTGATATTTAAAACAGTTTTTGTGTAGGGTTCATTCATAACTATCCAGGTAAGAAATATTAACTTTCTAGGGTAACGTTAAACCATTTTAACGCGATGCCCAACAACATCATGATTTTGGCATAATTTTCCAAACAACATTTTCAAATTTTTAAACATTCTATTTAACAAAATATTAAAACTTCGAGGTGTAAAGCAATTATTTTTATAATATTTTCGTTCCTTACTTTTTCTGTTGCATTCAATCTTGCAAATTACTTTTTGGACATGATTAGTATCCCACCAACATGGGTTAATGATGCCAAAAACAGAAAATTACGGTACTTTTTATAAAATGTAGTTTTTATAAAAGTACTTTTTATAAAAGTACTATTTATAAAAGGTAATTTTTGTAAAAGGTACTTCTATATAAGGTACTTCTATATAAGGTGCTTTTTGTAAAAGGTACTTTTATATAAGGTACTTTTTTACAACAGTTACGTTTTATAACAGGTTCTTTCTATTAAAGTTACTTTTTAAAAAGGTGCTTTATATTAAAGTTTGTTTTGTTTTTTTTCGAATTTTATACCTATATCTATAACGACTTGTAAAAAAACGACTATCCGTACTTACCTGATTTTCTTTTATTTTTTGTAAACAAACAAAATTTAAACATTTGGGTCGCCTTTGTACAAAAGCTGTTTTCTTACAAAGACTTCGCCGGAACTCAAAATGGATCAATAATATTGTTTGCCATGCTGTACAAACGCATAATTCATTTGTTAACTTTTGTTGTTTCAGTTATTTTATGAAATAAAAAATTACAAAAATTTCTGTATCATCTTTCTTGTATCATCTTTCTTTAATTTGAAAACAATTTAAACAAAAAGTGATATTAATTTATGATCTAGAGTCAAACTAAAGAACATTCATTTAATTTCAAATATTTTAATGACAAATATTTTTGTTTACATTTGAAAGAGAAAAGCCAAGAATTTTTAAGACTTGGTAGCATTTTTATAACTATTTAAAAGTTTTATAAATGCTTACATTTTTATTGAATATTTATACAAAATTCGAAAAAAAACAAAACTATTATTGGCTTACAGAATTATTGTTGCTGTATGCTTTTTACTTTTTATTTTAACCGATTAATCGGGGAAATAATTATATAGGTTTTTTTATTTTATTCTTTCGAATTTTAAAATTAATCGATTTATCGAACAAAATTTTTATCAAAAATCATTTTTTTACTGCAAAAATTAAAATAGTTGTTAAACAAAGCATACCACGACTGGTACCATGCAAAATATTTATTTTGTTTGGGATAACCTCGTTGTTTTTACAAATGTTATTGACAGTGAACACACAAACATGCTTATAATAGTACACAAAGGGTACTTTTATGTAAAATGTTGCTTTTCAAGATTTGTTGATTTATAACTGGTTTTACTAAATCAGACATTTGATATACAAAAGTACAAAATTCTCGTCCCGTTGAATTTTTGTACATTATGTAATGTCTCGGTTTGTGTCTTCCAATCATAATTATTTTATTGCGGACTACTGATGAGTTGGGGTGATGCCCACGAAACAATTGTATTCTCTATCACGAAAATGGTCAACCTTTTTGAAACAACAAAGAAAATGTAATATGACAAAATCATATTAGAATTTGGACTTGAGGTAGAAAATTATTCTAACTAATTATATAAAACTATAGAAAGTCCGAAAAAACAACTTTTGTATTTTTTAATGAAAAAATATTTTGTAAATATTCCTATTTTTTCTGAGCCTACAGTGTTCAGATTTTATTGGAGTGATCCATAACGCAGACCTTCCTTGTAAGTTCAATATTTTGTAAAGTTAAGCCCGGATTAGCCAGACCTAAACGTAGCGCTCTGTAATATATGCGACAACAATCGGTTGTACAACCTCTTCTTGTTCTATGAAACCCATTCTAATTTAACCCTCTAATGCTTTTTCTTCTGATTACGATAATATTTAAACTTTATATTTGGCGTTGAAAATCTAATATGGAACCATTATTAAAATTTCAATTTATCGCTTTATTTACGCGATATAGCACAACAAAGGTTGAAGACGTATCTAGAAACCCAGTAGTCAAATAATTTCGGTTTTTTGCTATAAATAACACTATCAGTAAAATAAAATTACGTACCGAAAATTGTTGATCAATTATGGTTATTTCAGAAATTATGGCGATTTTGGCTTTTTGAAAATTCCAAAATTTGGCGAAATTGGCACTAAACATCAATATATTTTGACTAAATTAGTTCTGAGTATATGCTCTGTGATTAATTTCAAAAATCTGTTGGCTAGTTTTTGAGTTAGAGAAATATTCGTATAACGTATCCTGCCATTATCCTGTGAGTCCCGGACAAATATTTTTAACTGATTTTACAATTAGAGATTCTAAACTAGCTTTGTTATTATCGATAATGTACGCCAGATTGTAAATGTATTTTTGGCGATTTTTCAAATATTTTATCTTTTTTAAAAAATAAATTTTTTAAATTTACTAAATTTTCACTTTACATGCTTCTCGCTTGAAAATTGTTTCTTATACAAAAAAATTTGAAGGCAAAAAAATGGGTAATTAAGTTTTCTATGGATATAATACAACTTGTTTAATAAAATATTGTTATTTAGCCAAAAACTATTTAAAATCTGAAGACCGCTTTTGGAGGCCTGGGGCATTATAGGGTTAAGTGCTATCATCGATGATTTTTGTTTGAGTTTACCACAAAAGCAACCGGTTTTGCGGAACCCATTGTAGAACTGATTGCAAATAAGCGATTATTTTTTATATTTTTATCTTTGTGCCTTATTTACTATGCTGTTTTATTGTGTTTCTTTCCCACTTCTTCTTTATCTTTTTATTTATTTTTTAACAATCTTTTAAAGTTTTTTTGTTAGCTACGCCCACTTGTGACCTTGAACTAGGGTTGCCAGACGGGCTTGATTTGGCTTGTTTGTCAAGCTTTTTCAATGCGTGTCAATAATAAAGAAAAAATGTCATTTGTCAAGCTAAAATGGAATTTTAGAAATTTTCCCATCAATTTGATAAGAAAAATCAAAAAAAATTAACCATTAGCAAAACAAAAACTAATTGTTTTTAAATGTACCATGACTAATCTTTACGGATAAATGACTGTTTCCATGGTAGTAAAGCATAAAAAGCATTTCTTTGAATGAAAAGGAAACGTTTGAGTCAGATGCTAACCAATTTTTACAAAATGCTGTAAAATACCTAGAAAAAAGATATGATTTTGAAGAAACATCAGTTTTTTAGCAAATTGATGTCATAAATATAAAAAAAACTCTTGGTGTAAAGGAATAGTTAAGCAGAGCTGCCATTTATTTTAAAAATATCAAATTCAATTAATACCCAGTGTAGAAACGGTAATGACATATCAAAATTTTTTGGACTATCAGTAATGACACCCACTTACCTTCTGTATTATTTTAAAACTACATAATAATAATGAGTTACTGATAATGACTTATTTTTATCATTATTTTAAATAGAAAGTAATTTTCTAGATTTTTTTCTAAAATTTTTTGAAATCAATTTTTAGACTCAATATTTTTTAGCACTGGTAAGGATATATATAACTACATATTTTTCGATTTTTTGTATGTTGGCGAGTAAGCTGACTTGTGCGCAGCAGGTCAATTATGTTTTTATCTATCAAATATTACATGTCGATATAGCTCAGATGGTAGAGCTATTGACTGGCAACCTGTAGTCCCAGGTTCGATTCCCGCACCAGAAAATTTAATTTAAAAAAAATTTACAATAACATAATATTTTTTTTTTTATAAAACTTATTTTTTTGAAAATCTATTTTTAGACTCATTCTTTTTGTCAGTACTGGTAATAGGGTTGCCATATGGCCTTGAATGGCCTTGATTGTCAAGTTAATTTAGGTCTTGTCAAGTGCCAAGGTCAAATTTATTTTGTCAAGTTAAATTGAATTTTTGTCGTATCAGTAGTAAAAAAAACATGTGAAATTATAAAACTGATGAAATTTATTAGTGTTTTAATTTTTTTGAGTAGCATTTATTTCTAAACAATAAGAAAAGAAAGATGAAGTCTGCAGGAAGTCGTTGAAATTTTCAAACTTTAGGCCCAAAAAAATATATAAATTTTTCATAATTCTCGCAACGCCATTTTAAAATTTTAGCATATTTTCTTTTCTGAAACGTAAAAACCAAAACTTTTTTTCATAAATTTATTAAATTGATGATATATTATCAAAATAAAATGGCGCTTAAGGTACATATATCTTTTGTTTTGAGAGCGTGAGTAGAGATTAAGAATGACGGTTTTCCTTAAAAATCGGTAAACAATAATTTTACTGGGACAAGAAAAATCTTAACCCGTGAAAAAACAATTAGATTTGATCATGTTAGGTTTGATCCAATTGTATCTATTCATATTAGAGAGTGAATAACAACGTATAAAATTAAATATGAGTTTATCTGCGATTCCGATTTTCAAAATTTTCTTATTCGTTGCCTTATATAATCATATCTTAAAATATCTTTTCTCTTATATCATTTTATATGCCATATACAAATACATTTACACTTAAGTCTTTTTTTATGCGGTAGATGCCTTCCAGAAGAAACCGCATAAAATAAATCCGCATAAAAAAGAACTCTACTTCCATACAAAAATGGAAGATGCGTTCCGAATATTTCAAAAACCGCATAACTTTAAAATAAGGTGAGCAAATTTAACTAAAATCGCTTTAAAAAAATATATAGAAAAAAATTATTCGTTTATTTTTACTTTTAATACAAAATAACACTTGTATTCATACAGTACATACCAAAAAAACAAAAAATCAATAAAAAATAATACCCCGGCTAAAAATCTACATATATGACAGCGCATAGAGAAAGGGACCTAAGGGTAAAAAATAATTTTTTTTTTTGTGGACAACATCTGAGCATCGAATGAGACCGATCCCATGCTCTCCTGACCTTAGGTCCCTTTCTATCCTTAGGTCCCTTTCTATTTTGCGCGTCACATATATGGATTCATACAGATTTAATGTATGTTCGTGCATGATCATAATCATGAATGCTTTTCCATACATGGATACATAAATCTCCATACATGCATCCACATATGACCAGTGGACATTGTCCACACTTGTGTATTAATGAAAATACGATCGTATTCCCGAGAATTCGATGACAATATTGTTGTTGTTTGAGTTTGAGTCTCATTCATTTTAATTGCGCTTATTGAGGATTCTCGAAGTTTAAAATATTTTCCAATAGTGGCATATCTATAACAATTTTCTATGCTGTCTAAAATTACCATTTTTGTTTCTAACGAAATTACTGTCTTTTTTACTTGGTTTTATACATTTCTTTTAAGAAACCCTTTAAAAAATAAGACGAATTTTTTTCTTTTAAATTAAATGAAAAGTATTATAAATATTTTAAAAAAACGCAACGCAAGTCGATTTTAAAACCGCATAACTTCAAATCCGCATAAAAAGAGACTAAGTGCACTTGATTAAATTATATCTCGTTGAAGATAAATTTCTATATTGCTTCGAACAACACTTTATAAAACTAAATGTAACCAAGAATATTTTATATAAAATTATTTACTATCTTGAATCGAACAAAATGTAAGTGGATTTAAATACAATTATATACTTAATTGTAAAAAGCTGAGCTTATATGTTATGTTGCGTCTAGGGTTTCTAATGACCCAGATTTTTTTAATTTCTGGGATAAATGAGACATCGGTATGCCGCACTTTTTTAATTATAATATCTAATCTTAAATCTAATGAGAGAAATAATAAGAAAAGTAAGTACACAGAGAAAAAATTATAGTTAAATTAATTACTATATCAGATTTTAATTAACATTTGATTTTTTACGAACACTTTGTAAATAAAGTATGAATATTAGGGCCAGTATTATAGTCATCACTTAGTAGGATATTTTATTTAAGTAAGAAACTTTAAAACGAAATTTTATAATTGGTGGCTATAATACTTATCCCTATAAAAGTAAATATGATTATAGTTAAATTTTTTATATAAAAAGAAAAAAACCTGAGATTTGTGTGATTTCAAAGCTGTTTCTATCTTAGTAAACGTTGTTTCTGTATGATTTTAATTTTTTTCTTCTGTGTAGTTACTACTAACTGTTAATGGATTATATAACCCACACAGAGAGAAGTTTGCTGGACCAGATTTAATGAAATTGTTTAGTAAAATAATAAAGTTTCCTTATAAATAAAATGAATATTTTGACAACCCGAGTAAAAAAAATTATATATAATCATATGTGGCATATATTACAATATATAATTAGACATGTGGTTATGTATATCCATATATAATTATATATGAGGTTTTTTCCGAAAAATTTTCCTTATATTATGCCATATATAATTTCATCTAACTAGATATCGGCCTTCATAATATTAGATATGGCATATATAATTATATATTACATAACATGGTTGATCTTATTGCATATATAGTTATATATAGAACTATATCTTAATATATATGGTGGCATTTTAGCAATATATAATTATATATGGTATCATTTAAACAATATATAATTATATATGGTGACAGTTAAACTAGATATTCTCATATATGGTGCCATTTAAACAATATATGATCATATATGGTACCTCATAAACCAAATCTTTAATTCAGTTCCAGATATGATAATATATGGTACTATATATAGTGCGATATATATTTATATATGGTGTTATTTAAGCTATATATTATCATATATGGTGCCATTCAAACCATATATTATCATATATGGTGCCATTCAAACCATATATTAAAATATATGGTACCATTTAAACCATATATTATCATATATGGTGCAATTTCAACAATATATGCCCATATATGGTACCTCATGAACAATATTTTTAATACAGTTCCACATATGATAATATATGCTACCATATATAGTGCCATATATATTTATATATGGTGTTATTTAAGCAATATATTACCATATATGGTGCCATTTAAACCATATATTGTCATATATGGTGCCATTTCAACAATATATGCTCATATATGGTACCTGATGAACGACATTTTTAATACAGATGCAGATATGATAATATATGCTACCATATATAGTCCCATATATATTGATATATGGTGTCATTTAAACAATATTAATATATAGACATATATGGTATCATTTAAACAATATATTGTCATATATGGCACAATTTAAACAATATATGGTCAAATTTGGTACCACATCAACATTTTGAATACAATTCCATATATGGTTTAATTTGAATAATGTAAAACTGTATGGCGATATAAAAAATATTATCAGATATGTTACTTCATTAACAATATTTATAATACAGTGTCATATATTGTAATATATGTATATCATTCAATATATAGATGTATGGTAATGGTACAATAATTCCAATATCAGTTGAGATACAATTTGTGGGTCCATATCAACAATTTGTTCACGTACCTACATTTAACATATATATTTGTACATTTAAGTTATAATTTATAAACACTTTATAAAGTTAAATAGTTCCATAAACCTCGTCTAACTGTACAGAATGTTTATGAATATACGATTTAATATATAATAATTACAACTACAAATTGGTGCCATTATCTAAAATTTAATTTAATGTTAACTTATAATAAAATAAAAATGTATTTCCTAAAAATAAAAATATAGTGTTAATTAATGTTAATATACAATAGGTTTAAGTTTAACATCCCAGACAGAAAAATATAATCGGCACAATGCTGGCAAACCGTTGGCGATGGTCGGTTATGCGTTGGCAGAACGTTGCATTAACTATCTTGTCAAAAAAATAGATTTCAAAAAACATTTTTCAAAAAATTGAGAAAACTTTTTTAATATTTGCTTTTAAAAACATAAAATTTAACCCAGTCCACCAGATTGTCAGCCAAGACCTCTACACTCTAATCTAACGAGACTTGTTATAGATGTGTGATAGCTACAAATTAAATGAATGATAAAATCATTTCGAGCTAACTTATAAGCATCGAAAAAAGGTATTCCAGAAATTATTAAATGTAGTTTAGAAAATTTTAATTGTATATCACAAAATATTATTTGCACTTCAGAAACTACAATATTACGCAAATTTAATTATTTATTTATTTAGTTGTGTCCAGAAATAATGAAATCTATTTCAGAATTTCATAGCTAATAGAGAAAAATTTCTCAAATACATTTCATAATTTCGGAAATACGATTGATAATTTCTGAAATACAGTTTGATAATTTCTGAAATACAGTTGTGAATTTCGGAAATACAATTAATAATTTCTGAAACACAATTGATAAAACTGAACTTCAATTGATTATTTCTGAAATACAATTGATAAATCTTAAAACAATTAATACAATTGGAAATGGTGTAGAGCGTCAAAAAAAAGTAAATAAAATTATTTTATTCAAAGATTTCAATTTAATAAAAAAATAAATATATAATTTTATAAAAAAAATTATAGAAAAAAAAATTTTAATTTTATAAAAAGAAATTCATTTTGTAAAAGAAATGCATATTGAACTCGTTACCTTCTGAGTTTAAACCTTATTTTAACAAAATATTGTAATTTTTATACAATCAGTGCTCTGCCAGTCTATTATTTTTTGAACAGTTGGCAATATATGTCTGGGATCTTATTTAATCCCAAATAAATGGAGATCTTACGTAGTACCCAAATATAATGCGGCATCTAATTTTATCTGTCATTTTTATGGATACTTTTAGATGTCAATCCCCAAATATATTGCTGTTTCTAATTCGATCTGCCATTTTAATACCGAAATAAATTGCTGGATCTAATTCGATCTGCCATTTTTCTGATAAATTTAGATCCAAGTTTATCCCCAAATATATTGCTGGATCTAATTTGATCTGCCATTTTTCGGATCAATTTATATCTAAGTTTATCCACAAATATATTGCTGGATCTAATTCGATGTGCCATTTTTCGGATCAAATTAGATCTAAGTTTATCCCCAAATATATAGCTAGATCTAATTCGATCTGCCACTTTTTCGGATCAAATTAGATATACGTTTATCCACAAATATATTGCCGGATCTAATTTGATCTGCCAAAATTGAGATCAAATTAGATCTAAGTTTATCCCCAAATATATAGCTGGATCTAATTGGATCCGCCATTTTTCGGATCAAATTAGATCTAAAAATATCCGCAAATATATAGCTGGATCCGCCAATTTTCGGATCAAAATAGATCTAGGTTTATCCCCAAAGATATCACTGGACCTCCCAATTTTGAGATATAACTTGATCTTAGTTTATCCCCATATATACAATGGGATCTAATACGATATGATTGGATACACCCAATTTTGAGATCTAATTGGATCAGCTAGATATTACACCAGATCTTAAACAATATCAAATTGGATATAATTAGATATTGCGCGAGATCAATTTTTTTTACTCGGGAATAGCTGTAATTTGTCTCATGCCTATCAATGTTAAGTATTTAAACCGATTGTAGTATAAAATTTTTTTAAACAGGTTATTTTTATAATTGTTTCGCTATAATCGAACGTCCATCAGCAAAAGTTGAAAATGAAAATGTATAAACGTTGATTTTTCAACGTTGATAATTATCCGTGTTGAAAGTTAACGTGCATACGAAAAGTATTGTGTTAGTTTTCGTCTGAAACGAATTTTTATGCACTTTGAGTTTTTTATGAGTTAACGGATATAGTTAAGTCGAAAACACAGCTAATATTTTATCAAAAATTCCATTAATTTCATAAAAAGTTTCAATGGACGAGGCCTAGTGAAATTCATCGGTTTTGTTCTAAAATTTATTAATATCATTCAGATAATTTATTGGTTGTTTTCCTACACTATACATATTCATATAAACAAACGAAATTTAATGCAATTAAATAAGACCAAAACTCCAAAAAAAAATTGGATGAAATTATATCAATTCAAATATCTTTTTTATTCGTTTATATACAATTTGATTAATCCATTTTCCAGGTAAAATTTTATATAATTTAGTATGATGCCAAATAAAAAAAGATTTGCTACCGAAATGAATGTATTTCCTTCCCAGTAAAATCTCAGTAATGGGTGCTCATTACTAATATCTAAATAATAAGCATGTCAAAACTCATTATTTTTGTTCGACAAAGTCGTTTTGTAAGTAGTTGTCCATATTCGCTGCATGAAAAAACGTACAATATTTGTGCACCCGCTTACCCGCTGCATTACAAAAGTATATAACATAAGTAGTTACCAAAATAAGTAGTTATTCGTGTGCTAGAAAATAAGTGGATACAAGTTGTTAAATAATACGACTTACCTATATACTTACTAGTGGTTAAAAAATAAGTAGTTACACATTATTTTTATAAATAAATAAGTAGTCGCGCGTAAGCTAGACTGCTTATAAAAACGGCTTCGCCTAACAAAACTAACTAGTACTGACGCCGAATTATAAGTACACCGAAAAATTTCTCAGTTACTGGGTACTAAATTTTCAACTGAGTCTCAGGTGAAATACCCCGTACTAAAGCTCAGTTGCTGTAATCAATTAAAAATAAATAATTTTTCCAAATGACAAAATTAACTGAGATCTCATCTGCTGGAAACCTAACTGTTAGTTAAAATAAATAAATATGAAATTTTAGTTACAAATAACCAAAATCGATCAAAATGAATAAAAAACTGTAATTTTAAAATTTGTATTTATATTATTGGAATAATTTAAATAAAATTGTTTTTAAACTTATTTGGTTTTTACACTTCCTTGTTTGCGACAATCGGCAAAATTCTTGGTCCATTACTTAAATAATTTCCTTGAGATGATTTTAAGATCTAAAAAGAAATGATAAAAACTTTGTTATACAAATTTATTGAAATTCAGCTAAAAAACTAGTTTTACCTTTTTGGAAAAATCCGCTTCAATCTTGCAAATTTATTATTTAAAAATTTAGGTGATTTAGTTTTCCTTAGTGGCCAAATGTGAGTTTTTGTGTCAAATATTAAGTTGAAATGAAAATTAACTTCAAATTTGGGTTGTATTTGTTTCCAAAAATATTTGTCAATTTAAAATTTTTATATATAGGGTAACAAGCAAATTTTATTTAACCAATTTCAGTTAATTTGAATTTTTTCAGTTTTAACTGAGAAATTCTTTAACTGAGTAACTGAAGAATTTTATCGGTGTAGTAAAAAATTGTAGTTTCATTATATAACCACTTATTTGGTAATGAAAGATTTTGCTGGGTTGTGCTAATAGAGCTATGAATTTTTATTATATAACCATTTATTTGGTAATGAAAAATTTTGCTGGAATATGATACAACCTTCTTTGAAGTTCGCGAGTTTAATTCTAGCTTACGAAATTTATTTGTTTTATTTTATTTTTTTTCTATTCGTATGAAGATAATCAGTACACCCAGAGAAATAAATCTGTAAAAATAGCAGAAAAATCAATTAAAAATTAGTTAGAAATGATGTTGCAGAAAAACTGTTACATTATCAAATGTTTTTCCTAAATAATATTAAAATAAGAACAGTAAAAATAAAGCTGTTAAATTTACAGAATTTTAGTTATATTTAGGTTAACTGGAAATGACAAAATGTTCTGAAAAGTCTGCAGAAAATTTAGCTTAATATTAGTAGACTAAAAATAGTAAAAACAAATTGTTATATCTACAAAATTTTTGTTATTCTTAAGCTAAAATTTAGTTGAATTCAAATAGCAGTCTATCCTGTTAAATTAACAGAAATATTTGCTAAAAAAAATTGTAAACTGCTGTTTCAGAAGGATCGATTTTTATTTGCATTTAAAAAAAAATGGAAAAAAAAATTTTTAATTTAAAATTTTTGCGTGATTTTTTAGGCTACTAGTTATTTAGCAAAATTTTTGCTGAATTTAGCAGGTTAATTTGTTATTTTCTATTAACAAACACTTAACTCAAATATAACTAAAATTCAGTATTTTTAACAGTTTTCTTTTTGCTGTTCCTATCTTACTAATATATAGCAAAAATAATCTGCTAATTTAGCTGTTTTTCTCCGCAGCATAATTTTTAACTAATTTTTAGTAGTTTTAACTAAATTTTTTACAAACTTTTTTCAATTAAAGTACAAATAAATTTTTGACAAAATGAAAACGAAAAAGAATTCTATTAATTTTTTTGGTTCCGTAGAATTGCTGGGAGAACAGTGGTTGGTTGCTAAAAAAACCTGTTCTTGAACGAATTGTGTTTGTAATCGATTCCGAAAACATTTTCCTGGAATATAGCGGTGTAACCCTCAGAGCTTAATGAAACTTCGATTGTTGACGAGAAAGTTGAATAGACACTATTTTTTAGGTGCGCATCCTCACGTTTATGGAGTATTAGGTGTCAAAAATTCATTAAAAAAACGAGTAAAAAATTAAAGTCGGGCATGCCGACTATATAATACCCTACACCAGTGGTCGGCAGAAAGAGAGAATGTGAATGTGGTGTTATACACTGTGAGAAATTAGTTTATCATTTTAAATTTATTTTTGCATATTAAGAACATGAATTAATGAAAAAATTAAATAATGAATGCATGAATGAATTAAAGAAATAATTCATAATAAATTTTATTATACTAAAATATTAATTAATTAATTTAATTAAAAAGATTTATTTTTTTGTATATAAATTATTTATTCTTAAAAAAGTATTCCATTAGTTAGTAAATTTTATGAATTAAAGAAATAAAAATAATTCATAATAAATTCCCTGTTCTTGTAAAATTTTAAGAGTGTAAAATTTTTTTAAAATTTCTTAAAAAAAACGACATTAACCTACTTTGTTGAAAGCTATCTTGCAACTGAATCAGGGATGATATAGTACTTTTTGTGGTACTTTTGGAACCTTAAAATTACTATGGTACTCAATTTTTTAATTTTTTTTCGATTTTTAATTTTTTTTTGCTTTTTCAATTTTCAGAGATATTTAGCGTTTTTTTAATCACCTACACCGAAAAAATTCCTCAGTTACAAGCTACTAAATTTTCAACTGAGTCTCAGGTGAAATACCCCTTACTGAGCTTCAGTTAATTGATTAGGTTGAAGGTAACCAATTTGATTTTGAAAATTTAATTTAACTGAGCCTTCAGTTAAAATGAAACAAAATTTGAAATTAGTAGCTAATAAATGATTCAACAAATTCAAATAACAGATATTTATATGGTTGTCAATAAATAAAACCAAATGAAATTTTTTGTAATAATTACGGTATTTATTTAAATAATCAAAATTAAATCACAATTTTCATACCCTTAATGAATGTGTTCCATATTTTTTCTTCTTCCATTGTCAGCATACACCTAGATTTTAAAAACTTGTCACAGGAATAAAGTTTTACATCTTATTTTACCCAAAAATTTCCTGTAAACAATTAAAAAAAATTAAATCATTAAGGTTAATTTTAATTTCCATAAAAAAAACAAGAACTTAACAAAAATCCAAAAATTTTTCATTGTTTCCCTTTTGTGAGACTTTTGTTTCTAAATATTGTTGTAAATTTATTAACAATTGAGTCAGTTAAAATTTACAGGTTGACTCAAAAAAAGTTATTGTGAACCAAATATGAGTTGCTCAGTTAATTTTGATTTATTTTAAATTAACTGAGGATATCTTTAACTGAGCAACTGAGGAATTTTTTCGGTGTAGGTTTAGAATTTTTCATACAAAAAGTGGATTTATTAAATCCAAAAAAAAGCTGGATTTAATAAACCCAAAATAAAAGCACAAATATATGAAACATCCTATTAATTTAATGTCAGAAAAAAATACGAATGAAAATTAAAAAAGAAACAAAAAAATTGAAAAACTAACAAATAAAAGGTTTTTATCAATTTTTTTATCATGAAATATGTTTAGAAAAAAAAACTACACCTCACCAAATACATTTTTTCCATCTTGGACATGGAGAAATGGCTGAAATAGAAATGGCAATTTTTCACTCTACAGTAAGTAATTTTATTATATCCAATTAGTGAATATTAAATATTGCAATGGAATTTTTCAATTGTGTAGAAATATAAATTGAAGTGATAAAACTGAAAAGGCAGATTGTTTATCGCTGTTTTATATAAAATATAATTAAAAGTTAAAGCAAAATCCTTCATCATCGAATTCGGCATTAAAAATTAGGGTCAAAGAAGTGTCTGACAGAAAATTCTTTTTAAAATAGGGAGAATCTAACCCCATCTGTAGAGCACTTTTAGAAATACTTTTTGGATCTATTAAATCCAAGTGATTAGAAAAAACGACTATTATTTTTTTTATAGCGAACACATCAAATATCGGAGTTTTAAATAAAAAATACTTATGTTGAAAATATTTAAAATATTAGATGTTACTATTGAAAACTCAAGTTAAACACATAAAAAATTATCTTTCGCATTTTTTATTAAAATACGTATGTAGAATTAAGAAATCAGATATCCTAAAGAATTCACTCATTCGATTTTCATTTCTGAATGATTAATTACCTAAAACCTATTTCGAAGAATGAATGAATAGAATGAATTCTTAATGCACTTAATGCAATCATTAAATTCATTTGATTCGATTGTCAATCAATTTGTTCATTCGAGAATATTCTTATGACATTACAAGGTGAAATAGACCTGTAAATAACTTTAAAATAATATTCGCTTTAAAACGAAGGTGAATACGATATTCAGGGACTTTAAATTCTGAACCCTACACTCACAGAAATAAACCTATAAAAATAGCAGAAAAAGCTACTAAAAATTAAGCAAAAATGGCCTTACAAAAGAAACTGCTGAGATTAGCAGATTTATATATTTTTTATATTTCAAATAAAATAACAAATTATACTGTAAAATCTGGAGAAAATATTAATATAGTAGAGTAAAAATAGCAAAAATAAACTGTTATATCTACAAAATTTTTGTTACTTTGAAGTTAAATTTAGTTGAATGAAAATAGCAGGCTATCCCGCTAAAATCAACGGAAATGGTTGCTAAAAGTAGTAAACTGCTGATTTCAGAAGAATAGATTTTTATTCGTATTAAAAGACCAAGGAAAAAAGCTTTCTAGATTTTAAATTTTTGGTGATTTTTAGTTTACTAATTATTATTTATTACTAATTTTAGCAGGTTAAGTTGTTATTTTTTTTTAACTAAAGTTTATTCAAAGATAACTAAAATTTTGTATATATATTTAACAGTTTGGTTTTTGCTGTTCTTATCTTACTAATATTTTACAAAAGTAATCTGATAGAATTTTTTTATGCAACGTAATTTTTAATAGTTTTAAATAAATTTTTTATGTTTTTCTATTACTGTATAACAGAACTCTTTATTTTTTATGAGTTTTTATTTGTCAATTTATAATGATAAAAAAATTAAATGAAAAAAATGTTTGGTACTATAGAGGTCGTAAAAGTACTATTTTTAAAGCTGGTTAGTACTATTTTAAAAATCCCATTTATCATCCCTGTACTGAATGGAATATTTTTATTTGTTATGCTCTTAGTTGAGAATTTTGTACCAAATTTCATTGAAATATCTTCGTATTTGCGACCTGCAGCATGTAAACAAACCAATTTTGGGGGGTACCCTTATATGGGCACTAGGTCTAAACATGGAACCAAAATCAATAGGCTTCATCCTTGGGCCGACATAGGTCTGTGAAACAAATTTGATCAAAATATCTTAATATTTGCGACCTGCAGCGTGTAACCAAGTATTTACAAGTAAGATCGCAAATACGAAGATATTTTAATGAAATTTGGTTCGGTGACTCACATGGTTCCAAGGACAAAGCCAATTTATTCTAGATAGGATCGGTCCATATTTGGACCTATCGCCTATATGGGCTAAATTGCCGATTTTTTTTTCTTTTATCATTTTGTAGAAATTTTTGACAGAAGTCCCATTTTAACCCATTCGTATTTCGGATCCAAACATAGTTAACCAGACTGGTGTAGGGTATTTATAGTAGGCTTTACTTTAACTTTTTTACTCATTTTTTTAATAAAGCTGTGAAGAGTCATTCTTAAAAATTCTGTAATATCTTATTCATATTGAACACAAGACTAGTAGTTTTCAAATTTATTTAGTTTTCGATTATCAAATCCTATACAACTATATTTTTCTCAACTTAAAGTGGTGCCGAAAATACAACAACGAAATGCATGCAATGCAATAACAAAGTACATGTAGTCAGTCGCTAGTCTTACGACCAAAGTCTTGTAGAAACTCACCGGAAGTGTAGGTCCAGAATAAGAGCGAAGAGTTTGTTCCATAAATTTTGGCATTTAAAAACCGCTGAGTGGCGATGTCGTGAGATAGAATCTATTTTATTTTAATGGCGGTTTTTCTTATTATCCCATTTTTCTTTCTTTGTGGGTGTTTATTAAATTTTATAATATCAAGGAGTATAGTTAACAAAGGAAATCGATGGCTCTTCTTTATTTTAATGCCAAAAAATTTATTAAAAAAAATAAATAAAAATTAAATTAAAATTATTTAAAATTTTAGTTTTTTTATTTAAATTAGATAGTGAACATATGTATTTAGTAACTTGTTACTTCATGGTTTAAAAATATATAATAAGTTTTCAATAAAATAAGAGGTATAGAGCACAGCTTTAAAGAATTAATTCCTTTTTGGAATGAATTTTCAAAAATTTAATTCAATTCTTTAATTCAAGGTATAGAGCACAGCTTTAAAGAATTAATTCCTTTTTGGAATGAATTTTCAAAAATTTAATTCAATTCTTTAATTCAAGGAATGAATTCATTAATAAGACATAACCAGGAATTAATTCCTGTTAATGTATTCAAAGAATTCAAATTTATAGAATGAATTCCCTGACCAAAGCACTAAGCATTAAAATTAAAGAATTCATTCACTAAAGAATTCATTCAACACGAGTTAATTCAATTTTAAGTCATTGAATTCATTCAATTTTAGTTAATTCAACTTTTCGTCAAGGAATTCATTCAATTCTTGTTAATTGAACTTTTAGTCAAGGAATTCATTCAATTGTGCATTTAATTCCTTGAAGGAATTAACTTTTTCGTTTAATTCCCTAAGGAAAAAAAAACAATTCTTTATCCCTACTATTAAACTCTGGAACAAACTTCCCCATGATATACAAATTATACGCAACGCAATACAATTTAAAAAATCAATTTTTAACTATTTTGAAAATAAATATTATTATTATTATATATTATTATTTGATTGTTATGTAAACCAATGGAATGTTATGCATTTGGGTAATAATCTTAAATTTAATTAATTTAATTATAATTATAATCATATTGTAACTTTTAACAATTTAAATGTCATACTTTTATTGTCTTTATTTTTATTTTTATGTATCTCTTTTAGTAATTAATGTTAACCAAAAACCTAATGTGCCACTTGATTTTTTTCCAGTCCTAAATCTAGAAGATATTATATCTTACTGCACTGATGTAGAATTTTAATAATAATAAATAATAATTAAATTTTTCCTTTAATTCCTTAGGGAATTAACTAGAATTGAATGAATTCCTTGGTGAATGAATGCATTAAATTTTATGAAGCAATTGAATAAAAAATTAATGAATTTCTTTAAGATAAATCGAATGAAAAAAAGAAATTCATTCAATTCCTTAAGTTTGATCAGGGAATTCACTCCCAAAATATAAATTCAAATCAAAAAAGGGAATTAGGTAATTAATTCTTCGAAGCTCTGGTATAAAGTTTCTTTGTTATATAAGATCCATGTTTAATTATGCCGCTGCTGCTGTCCGTCGTTATTTGGGGCGCGTGTTTTCTCTTCGCTGTTGTTCTGTGCCGTCACTAAGTTTTTGACCATATTTTTATACAATCTGTCAAAAAGTATATGAAATTGATGTAGAGACACCGAGTATTATTTCAAGGTCGCAAGTAACTCCATTGATTAAGTAATTTAAGGCAGCATGGCGAAAAAATTCTCATTCCATTGTAATCACCCGGTAAGAATGATTCCCCATATATTTCGCGCCACCCCAATGTACATATTAGCTGTGTTTTTGCGGCACACTATCAACTTTTACTTATGTCATTCCCCTACAAATTTGACATTAGTAACTTTAAGAGTTAACACTAAACGTTGGTTTATTTCAAATTTATATGAGAATGACATAAAGCAACGTTGATAGCTTGCCGCACAAACACAGCTATTTTTCTCTAATTTCTTAATTTTTTGTCAGATCAAAGCACAAAATATCAGTTATATACATACCCAGCATTAAAGCTTCCGTCGTCCGTTAATTTTCCTTCTTCTATGTATGCGAAATGAGTGAAATAAATTGTTTACATTTGACTGCAGCATAACAATGGAAGTCCATCAAAACGTATGATGACGATGATGTGCGCATTAAAACGGAAAAAGGCGAAAACTAATGATGATTTGTTCAAAACGAATGATTTTAAATGAGCCATTTTCTGCCTTTGTTCGTTGGTTGGTTTTCTTTATGGAATAACAATAACAACAACAACATCAGCTACACAAATATGTGTGAAGAATGGCAAGGTTGGTAATTGTTATTGTTACAGTCACGTAATGTTGTTATATATTTTTTTCTTTGTTTGGAGCGGTGACGCCGGGAGGTTTGGGTCTAGATAGTGTTGTCATACGTGCAGTTTTAAACAATGCATGTACTGTTTCGTCACAAAATATAGTTACTGGTTTTCAAAGTAAATATTGTTATTTCAGCTTATTTTTTTATTTTTTGAAAAAAATTAACGAATTTTATTAAAAATTAAATTGAATTTTTTTCATCCCAACCCTGAAGCCAAATGTCTAAAAAAAAATATGTAATTAATTTTTCTATAACTTGCGGTAAATACTGCACATAAATAGCGCTAATTTTTACTCCTACAATGTTAAAAATTATCAGCCTTACTATCAATATTTTTCAAAGGTATATTTATGTTAAAGTCGACTTTATTTTAAAGCAAAGATTTTGTTTTTACCGTACCATACAAAATATTTAAAATAGAACTTTTAAAATAATGCCAATTGAAAACCAAAACAAAATATTTAAAAATAAAAAGGAAATTTGTAAATAAATATAAACAAAATTTGAAAACAATAAATAAATATAAAATAAAAACAAATGGAAACTTAAAATTTAAAAGAGAATTATAAGGTACATTTTAAATATTTTGTATGGTAAGAAATTTAAAATAATAGTCGAGTTTTGTGATTTAAAATCGACTTTTAAAGTAAAGGTGTATGTTTCCGCTTTTCAGCAGTAAATTCAACTTTACATGCCTTTTTCTTCAAACAACATACCAGAGTTGTCACTTTTTGAACAATTACGCAGTGCAACATTTTTGAAGTCATCGAGTGCAAACTCCTTTTCGTGTGGAATGTCTGGAAGTACTTATCCAAACTAACAAAACCTCATTTGGGTTTGCTAGTTTAGCTGCTGTTCGCATTTTATGGTCTCATGAATATTTTGGCTAAAGCTTGATTTTTCCGAAAGACATGTAATTTTTCTCACGGCTATATCTTGGAAACCAATTGGAATTTTGTTTTCCAGTCTTCGGCACAATTGTAGCTATAGACTAGAAGAAAAAAATTGTAAAACAAACTAACTAGAAAAATCTAGATCTAGTGCCTCAAAATTGCTAAAATGTCGAAAATTTTTTCATTTTTTCTATCTTTTTTCACCATTCTTGGCCCATAGCTGCCAAACTGTAGGAAATTCAGTAAAGTAGTCTTCAGAAAAAAACATTCCTTATAATATAGTTCATAATTCTTCAGAACATTATAAAACTGGAAACCACATTTTCCAGCTGTATTTTATATCGAATATTTGAGAAATGTATGAAAAATGTGGCAAAAGGCAAAAAAAACATGAATTAATCAATATCCTTTTAAGTTGGTGCTCTTAATGAAGCCTATGAAGTTTATGATCTTGATTTTTTCGTTTGTGTGAATCATCATCTTCATCCGGGCTTAGTATCACATTCAATGGCATATCTCTTTCCGTGTGTCCTTCAAATCTATCGCCCTCATAGATGTTAAGTAATGATTACTAATCATAATAATTAGTAATTAGATTACTTTCTTTTTAAAGGTGAAGTAATGATTAAATTACGATTATATTCAGTTTCGGACGATTACTAATTGATTATGATTCCAAATAATCTAAAAGTAATCAGGATTATATTTAATTCTGACAAAATATAATAAAAAAGAATCATAAATAATAAATAAAAAAAACCAAAGTAATTTCTATATTTTTACCATAAAAACTTATCCAAAATCCCAGGAAAATTTTTTACAATCGGTAGCCAACCACACCCGTTCTACAACTGGTTCCACTGCAACCGATTCCATGGAACAGGTTCCGGAACCAGTTCCTGGGATCCTATATGGAAGGTGTGGGTGACGTAGAATCAGTTCCAGAACTGATTCTAGAGCAACCGGTTCCACTTTGGAGCCATAGAAGGGGTTGCTTTTGGGACAATTTCAAACAAAAAGAATCGGTGTTAGAATCGACAGAAGAAGGGGTTGTGAATGAAAAGTACCCAAGAAAATTTTTTACAATCGGTAGCCAACCACACCCATTCTACAACTGGTTCCACTGCAACCGATTCCATGGAACTGGTTCCGGAACCAGTTCCTGGGATCCTATATGGAAGGTGTGGGTGACGTAGAATCAGTTCCAGAACTAGTTCCAGAACTGATTCTAGAGCAACCGGTTCCACTTTGGAGCTATAGAAGGGGTTGCTTTTGGGACAATTTCAAACAAAAAGAATCGGTGTTAGAATCGACAGTAGAAGGGGTTGTGAATGAAAAGTAGCTATTCTACAACCGATTCTTTGGAACAGAAAATTTTCCTGGGTAGCTATTGTACAACCGATTCTTTGGAACAGAAAATTTTCCTGGGATGTTTTTTCAAATTTCAAATGACATTTCAGAACATTTCAATCACGCAAAAATTCTACTAAGGCACTGTAACTCATGCCGAATATTTTTGAAAATAATCAAAAAGAATCAAAAGTAATCTTTGAAAGTAGTCGAATTATTTTTTGATTACTTTTGATTCTTTTTGATTATTTTATGGTAATCTCAAGTAATCTTGATTACTTTTAGATTATTTGTAATCATAATCAATTAGTAATCAGAAATTGTTTAATAGAGAATTATATAATCAATACAATTCTTTCCAAAATGAAATCTAATTGATTAGTAATCGTAATCGAAATTTAACAGCTATGATCGCCCTCCGCGACTTCGGTGCCTGCTTGGTTCGAGTAACCGAATAACTTCATTTTGAGGTTTTTAACTTACTCGATTAATCGTGTACGGTTTTAAAATTACTCGAGTAACTGGATTAATCGTGTAAGATTTAAAATTACTCGAGTATAAATTTTATTTCATTGTTTTTTTGTAAAAATTTCCTATTTTTTTGTAGGTTTTATGGTATAGTAGTAACAAAACACAACATATTAACCAGTGTTTCAATTGCTAACGCTATTTCAGCAAAAGCACCTATTTTTAACTGTTTCATCAGCTAAACAAAAAACAAAACTGCACATTTAACAATTGCTTAAACTTCCACTACCATCAAATTTCAACAGCAGTAGCACAGCAAAAGTTTATTTTTTGAAAAAGAAAAACTGATCTGAAAGAGTTATTGTAAAAACTTCCAGTTTTACCAAACAGCTATAAAGACTAAAGTGAAAAAAATAAAAGTTAAACAAACATCTTTTTATACACACAAGCAGTTATTCGCCAGCAATAAAATCGTTTTCTGTCGTTTAACTAGTAGCTTAAAATACAAAACGAAGAAAGACTGATCAGTAGGGCAAAGAATTTTATGCACTTAAAAATGGAAAATATGCGGGTAAAAAAGAAAAATATGCATTAAAAATATAAGAGATATGCACTAAAAACTATTATTTTTGCAAAAATAATGCACTTTAAAACTTAAAAATATATTTTAGTTATTTTGCAAACAGACACAGAACTCGAAGATTTTCCGTAGGTCAATAAGGTTTTTAAGAATGTTTATTTTTATTGAATGAAAATATGAAAACGTATAAATAAAAATTATGCACAAATATGCATTAAAAACCACAAAACATGAATTAAAAAGGCACCAAATACGCATTTAAAGTCAAAATATGCAAAAACATGCATTTTTTGACAAAATATGCAACTAGAAATCGATGCCATTTTGTTCTAAATTTGATGATTCGGATAAATATTTAGTCCATATTAGTCCATGCATTTGCATGGAATTCCTTGCCCTACTGATCAGCAATAAAATTATTAACCACAGCTAAAAAAAAAAACAAAACAAAGAAAAACTGATTTACAGTGAGGTTACATGATCAAGATTTTGCTTTCAAGTTGATAACACATACCGCTTGTCAAATTCAGTTGAACTTGAAGCTGTGACGTAGGCTTCATGCAACTTGATAGTCAATTTTGCTTTCAAGATGCCGTCGTCAAGGAAAGAACTAAAAATGCTCGCCTCTGTGGGCT
The DNA here is from genome assembly GCA_949987735.1 of Leucophora obtusa. NCBI lineage: Eukaryota > Metazoa > Arthropoda > Insecta > Diptera > Anthomyiidae > Leucophora > Leucophora obtusa. Next base: position 14,668,842 of record OX465300.1, read on the forward strand.
ATTTCCGCACTGTAGGCTGTTCGGAAAGACTTCATTTTTTTCTTCACATATTCCACAGACATTTTAATGTCAGCAGAAATTGATTTTTTAATTTTAAATCATTTCGTCGATATACCAAAATATTCACATTTCGTATTTTTTCAATCGTGTTTTATTGCGGCACAATATTTGTAAAAAGAAAAATAAATTTACAAGAAATTGATCAGCTGTTTAAAACTTGACCGTCAAGTTTTCCCAAAACTTGAAAGCAAAAATTGATATCAAGTTGCTGTTCAATTTTTAAAATGTGTTTGTGTTAGTAAAAAAATGTGAGTGTATTGAAACTTGAAAGGCAAAAATTGATCGTGTTACCCCTATGTTATATACACAAAATTAAATAACGGATTTTAAAAAAGCAATGTCGAACAGTTTCATGTATACAAGCGTCTTTTTATTGTATTTGAGAGTTGTTTTTATTGACGGAAAAACATACTGTTGATGGTAAATTTAATATAAAACAATGGAACGCAGTTACTTATAACTTATTTTTTAAATATTTGATTGTCAGATAAGTAAATAAAGTTTTTTTGTTAACCCTTAAATGCACACTGTATCTTTAAAGATACAACCATGGAAACAAGAATATTCAAGCACTATGTTACAAAATTAATTTTTATAAAAATATTTCGAATTGTGTTTTAAATTAATTAAAATTAAAAAAAATTAATTAAAAAATTGAAAATTGTAATTTGAAATTAACAAATCGGATTTTTTTAGAACAAGTTGAGTTTAGGGGCACAGCTCCGATACACGGGCTGTCCAAATCCGACAACAAATCACGGAGTTATAAGCAAGTCCAACTTCGAACTTTGAACCAAAATAACTCCCGGGATAGGTGCGACCCACAAAAAAATAAGTTTTTTTTGGAATTCCAATAAAAAGTTTTACCTGTGGTACAAATTTGAACCCGATCGTAGCTGTGACCCTAAACTCAACTTTAACCTTTTTTATTTCAAAAAAAGTAAAAATAATTAAAAAACATTGGCGGACTTAGGCCGGTCTGGGGTGGGCAAATCCCACCCTAGACTACTTTTTGCCCACCCCAGAATTAAAAAAACTTACTATAATTCTTGTATCTTTGATTTTTATATTAAAATCACAATATTATTTTTTTTTTCAGTTAATTCTTTGTTTTTTATTGGAAAAATGTCTACTGATTTCCTAGGACGATAATTTGTTGGAATCTAAGGGTCAGTTTTAAAGCCAGAACTAATACCTCATTCATACTGAACCCAAAACTAGTAGTTTTCAAATTTATTTGGTTTTCGATTTCAAATCCCATACAAATTTCAAATCGAAAACTAAAAAAAAGAAAATTTCTACTAGTTTTGGTTTCAGTATGAATGAGGCTTAAGGCCGATTTTTGTCTTAAATATTTCTTAATGTTTGAGAAATTTTTACTTGAGAAATTCTTATTAAAAATCGATCTTAGTTCTGATTATGAGTTTTTCTTTAACCCTCTAACCGCCTCCAGGAGGGGTATATTAAATTGACCACAAATGAGTATTTTATAATAACAAATTTCGATCAAAAATAAAATTTACTAAATTTTTTTTAGTAATCATTTTTGCTATTCATTTATTACTAATTACGGATTTTTTACTAATTCTCGCTGCTGATTTCAGCAAAACATTTCACTAATTTTTCAAAACCGAGTGCTAAATTTAGCAGAAAAATATACTAATTAAAAAATTTTTTTTTGATTTTTTACAATTGTTTAGTTTATAGTGTTATTTCCAAACTATAGCTGTATTTTCGTTCATACATATCAGCGTTAAGTGTTTATAGCAAATCTACGTTAAACTGATTGGAGTATCAAATTTTTTTAAATAGTGAGTATTTATGATAGTTCCGGAATAATCGAACGTACGTCAGCTAAACTTTTTAGGTAGTAACGCGAAGAAGTTACGCTAGGTGTGAAAATGTATAAATGTAAAAAAATGTATATATATATTAGTTTTCGTCTAAAAAACGTTTTTTGCACTTTGTGCTTTTTTAAAAGTTAACGGATATAGTTAAGTCGAAAATACAGCTTATATTCTTAGTTTGGAAATAACACTGATAAAATTTGATTATATCTCCAATGCATAAAAAGGTAATAACTGCAGAACCGTTTGCAATTTTGACTCCAAATTTCAACGACTATGAAGTAATTATACGCTTGTTACAATCGCTTGTTACAATTTTTTTTATAAATTTTTTTTTTAGATTTAACAGTTTTTTTTTTATTTTTTAGTACACTTTTTTGCTAATTTCAGCAGATTGATTTTAAATTACATTTTACAAAAATTTACTGAAATTTAGTAGCTGCAACTAATTATTTATACTAATTTCATTGTACTAAAATTATGATATTTAGTAAGTTTTTTAACTGATTTTAGCAAATCGATTTTGAATTGCAGTTTACATAAATTTTACTAAAATTTAGTAGCGGCTACTAATTTTTTCTACTAATTTTATTGTTCTACAAATCAGCAGACATGTGTTGCTAAAATTAGCAAAAAATACCGCTGGGATCAAAACATTTAAATTTCCCGTAATAACAGCAAAATTTTCAGTAGCCATTATAGACTTTTTTGGTTGAGTGTAGGAAAGCTACCAGGATTACTGAATTTTGAAAATTGCGAAAATTTTATCAAAAGTTATTTTTAAAAGATTTTTTTTATTAAAAAAATTATAATCATAATGCCGAAAGTGTTTTTTAAGATTAAGAGTCTGAGAATGGGCAAATAAACAGCCGAATATAAATGGGTCCCTTGCCCACCCCAGAAAAATTGTCTAGGTACGCCAATGTTAAAAAATATTTAAATAAAATATGTATATACAAGTATAAACCTTCTACTAAAAATACGTCTATGTTTCTAAATTTTGGTGTATTAGGTAATCCAAAGTCTTGGCCAGGCGTGGATACAAGGGGGTCCCCCTTGAGGACCAAAACAAATTTTTTTTCCAAATAATGCTAAAAGGGACAACACCATTAATTTTTTAAACAGACATTTTAGAATTTCATATTCAACAAACATTTTTAATCAAAGGAATTAAATATGCTAAAAATCCCAAACGTATTTAACAAATTGTGAAAAATAATCCGCTGCAGGCATGTCCCTATCCGGATTTCATTCTTGCCTAAGGAAATCGTCAGGGGACGACGTTTTTAGAATTTCTGGAAATATTTGTTAAGTTAAATTACAAACTCAATGAGAATTTTTTGTTCTCATCTAGGAGCGTTATTAAACATTTAAAACATCAAAGAAAAAACAAAAACAACAACAGAAAATTTTCCGCAATTTGCTTTGTCATCTTCCAATGTACTACTCTGTTGTTTTGACAGATCTAGCAATGTAGTGACATCCATTCATGTAGAAACAACAATAGAGAACAATGTTTTCTAAAGTGTCAGTAACATTTAAATTTGCACAAGCACTTGCATATTAGTTTTTTAATTTTATCTTATCGGGATATACATTAATTGCATCAAAGGAATTAAATATGCTAAAAATCCCAAACGTATTTAACAAATTGTGAAAAATAATCCGCTGCAGGCATGTCCCTATCCGGATTTCATTCTTGCCTAAGGAAATCGTCAGGGGACGACGTTTTTAGAATTTCTGGAAATATTTGTTAAGTTAAATTACAAACTCAATGAGAATTTTTTGTTCTCGTCTAGGAGCGTTATTAAACATTTAAAACATCAAAGAAAAAACAAAAACAACAAGAGAAAATTAATTTTGAGATTTTTTGAATTTTTTTTTTCTGGGAAGAAAGAATTTGTTTTGTTTAGGAAACCTAACAGATTACGCATTTTTTCAAGGTATAACTCTCGAATGTTTTTAAAATGAGATTGTTTTTATAGAATTATTATGAAACTATTAACCATTTTTTACAATTGAACATATTTTTTAAGGCATTTACTTAAAAATTAATATTTAGGGCCAGTTTTATTGTCAGAACAAAGATCGATCTCAAACGAAATTACTTAACCCTTTCGACCCCAACTTTAAATGGCTGGGAATTTTCCGACCAAACTTCGTGTAAACGTAGATCTATACCAAATAAATATTTTTTATTACCTTTATGGCTTTGCAGCACCTCCTAACCGGAGATAATTGGAACTAAAGTTCAAACATTAACATGCTACCGGACCCGAACGGGTTAAGATTTTTTTAAATTTTAATTTTATATTTTTTCTATTACTAAACTCTACACGGAAAAAATAAAAAGTGTATAGTTATCGAAGTACTTAGGTAAAATACAACTTCAAAAGTATATTTTGTAAGTTAGTAAAAAATACATGTTGATTTACCAATTTTTGATTTTTGTCAACTTGCCTTAGTTTTTGACCTATTCCATTTTCACGCACTTCAAAATATGTTAAGTTACCTAAGTTTTTTCTTTTATAAATTGTCTTAGAAAATATTATATTTCAATTAAAGGAGTGTGTAACTTAGCAGAAAACTTTTGAAGTTGTATTTTACCTAAGTACTTCGGCAATTATCCACTTTTTATTTTTTGCGTGTACATAAAAATTTTTAATTTTTTGAATTTAACTCATCACACAATTTTTGAGACTAATTTAAAGAAAAAATTTATTTTTCCGTAAAATTTGCTGTGAGAAAAAGTGTGTATGAACACTATGGAAAACAGCTCTCAAATGAACACTATCGAAGCCTGCTATATGAAATTTATACACAGGCATTGTGGAACTGCACTGCTACTGAGTAAAATTCGTTATAAAAAAATAAATATAACGGGAGTTATAGGCACATAACAACGAAGTTGCTTGTAGGCAACCTTGGGGTCGAAAGGGTTAAGAAATATATAAGAAAACTATCGTACTTAGTTCTTACTTTAGAACTGGCCCTTATATTTCAAAATTAGAACAAAAGTTTTTTTTTTTGGTTTTGAAATTTAAATGCACTACTAATAAAATCTCTTAAGTGAACTTATTAATTAATTTTTAAATTTCGTGGTCTTAGAATCACCTATTACTATTTATAATATCGGCCTTCCGATTTTTTGATATGGAAATTCTTAAATTATAAAATTTTTACAAAAAACCTACTCATATTTTTTGATTTTCTACCGCAGAAAAATTTTACATTTAAAAAAAATATTATTTTTTTTTTTTTTAAAGAGAAGCAACACTCAGGAAATTCTTCCTATTAATTAACGTGTTGTTTCCTTTGGAAAGGGGATAGAGAAGAAGTGAAAAGTGGTGAAAGATGAAGGGCTTCAAATATAGCATCACTGTAATTGCGCGAGTTGTTGAATTTCTAAGACATTAAAAAAATATCAGATTTGGAATCATATTTTTATAAAAAACGAGTAAAAAGGTTAAAGTCGGGCATGCCGACTATACAATACCCTACACCAGTCTGGTGTATTGTTTGGATCCGAAATTCGAATGGGTTAAAATGGGGCTTGTGTCAAAATTTTCTATAATGTGAGTCAGCGCACCAAATTTCATTAAAATATCTTAATGTTTGCGACCTGCAGTTTGTAACCAAGCCAATTTTGGGGGGACCCTTATATGGGCACTAGTTCTAAACATGGACCGATGTTCACCAAAATCAATAGGCTTCGTCCTTGGGCCAACATAAGTCTATGTACCAAATTTCATCAAAATATCTTAATATTTGCGAACTGCAGCGTATAAACAATATAATTTTGGTGGGACCCTTATATGGGCACTAGGTCTAAACATGGACCGATGTTCACCAAAATCAATAGGCCCCTATGTTGGACCAACATAGGGGTGTGTACAAAATTTCATCAAAATATCTTAATATTTGCGACCTGCAGCATATAAACAGTATAATTTTGGTAGGACCCTTATATGGGCACTAGGTCTAAACATGGACCGATGTTCACCAAAATCAATAGGCTGCGTTATTGGGCCAATATAGGTCTGTGTACCAAATTTCATCAAAATATCTTAATATTTGCGACCTGCAGCGTATAAACAGTATAATTTTGGTAGGACCCTTATATGGGCACTAGGTCTAAACATGGACCGATGTTTACCAAAATCAATAGGCTGCGTTATTGGGCCAATATAGGTCTGTGTACCAAATTTCATCAAAATGTCTTAATATTTACGACCTGCAGCGTATAAACAGTATAATTTTGGTAGGACCCTTATATGGGCACTAGGTCTAAACATGGACCGATGTTCACCAAAATCAATACGCTGCGTTATTGGGCTAATATAGGTCTGTGTACCAAATTTCATCAAAATATCTTAATATTTACGACCTGCAGCGTATAAACAGTATAATTTTGGTAGGACCCTTATATGGGCACTAGGTCTAAACATAGACCGATATTCACCAAAATCAATAGGCTACGTTATTGGGCTAACATAGGTCTGTGTACCAAATTTCGCAAAATATCTTAATATTTACGACCTGCAGCGTATAAACAATACAATTTTGGTAGGACCCTTATATGGGCACTAGGTCTAAACATGGACCGATGTTCACTAAAATCAAACTTGTTCGTCCTTGGGCAAACATAGGTCTGCGTACCAAATTTCATCAAAATATCTTAATATTTGCGACCTGTAGAGTGCGCACAAGATTGCATGGACAGACAGACGGACGGACGGACAGACAGACGGACATCGTTAAATCGAAATAAAAAAAATTCTGAACCGATCGGTATACTATAAGGTGGGTCTACGACCAATATTTTTTGGTGTTACAAACATCAGCACAAACTTATAATACCCTGACACATAGTGGTGTAGGGTATAAAAATAAACATCTAAGCAAAAATTACCTCATTTAAAATATTTTTTTTACTTTTTTTTGAATATCACTGCATATTTTCTAGTGTTTTAAAAGAAATTTTTTTTATTTGAAAAAACTGGGGTTTTTAAAACCCAATAAAAATTCTTACGGACTCTCCGGCACGTACGGATTGATGAATCCGACTTTTACGGCACGTTAACTGTCCGTAATGTACTCATCCGTCAATGCTTGTACGTATACGGAAGATTAACGGACCGTATAAATGGATTTTCGAACACAATACGTTTTAACTCCGTTTTGGTGTATCTGTTTCCGTATCTTTAAATACGGATTTCATCGGTTGCAGTTTGTTTACAAAATAAAAAATTATATTTTGGGAAAGTCGGTTAAAATATTATTATAAAGGGAAGAATATATGGAGAATACGCAATATAGGGAATTCTTTCTATCACACCATTAATCAAACAACATCAAGTAACAAGGTAAGATTTATTATTATAGTTTTTGAGCTACCAATATAGAGCATAGAACATAAAAATGTGAGAATTTGCATCGCGTACACAGTCAATTAAACCATAACTAATTTATTGTCTCTTTTCCATATAGATGTTGGATTTTACTCTGGGTCCCTAAGCGCTGGATAGATAGGTAAACCGACCCGGATGTGCTAAATATTGTAATTGTATTAATTAGAAATTTATTAATAGTAATTGTAAATAACAATTATTAATGAATTTATAAAAAAGGAAAAAAGTATTGTGTATTGAAAATAATAAACATATGGTCTATTTTTGTGGAAAAAATCGGTAGGATACGGACAAGGAGATACTCAGTTTTTTACACGACATAACGGTCCGAAAACGGTCCGGCATTGACGGACTTTCAGCGAACTGGTCCGTTTTCTACATGACATAACGGTCCGTAAACGGTCCATCATTGACGGACTTTAAACGGACTTGTCTGTTTTTAACACGATATAACGCTCCGTAAACGGGCCGTCATTGACGGATTTTCAACGGATCCGAATCAGTTTCGATGTTCCTCAAGTTCCGTTTTCTGGATACGTATACGGAGTTGGATTCCGTTTATGACGAACCGAAAACGGTGCGTAAACGGAACGAATTGTTTGTTGGGAAACTTAGTTTTTGATTAAAATTTTTTATTGAATTTGATAAGTAAATACAAGTGGTTTTGAAAATCCACTGTTTTTGTTTAACTGTAAAAAGCTGTGTTTGTTTGACTCTCTATCAGCGTTATCAAGAACGATTTTGAGAGTTTTTCAACGTATTCCGGCTTTATAATTGTCGAAATTGTTCGAGATATCATTGATAGGAATGCCGCACAAACGCAGCTAATGTAGTATTAAAAATATACCCAATAATCATTTGGAGGATATATCACCCAGAAGATATTACGGAAATATCATAAATTTATCATTTTGAAGAAAATTAAAGTAGTATTTTGAAAATATCTTTCTTTTAACAGTTAGAAGATATATCGACGAAATAAAAAAAAATGTTAAAAATAAATTTTTATTCAAATAAAAAAGAATACATCAGAATTCATATAAATATTGGAAAAAACCCAATTACGAGCTTAATTTGGGATAATATTTGCAAATTTAATCGCAGAAATTGGGGTAAGCAATATATGTGACCTTCTCCGAGAAAAGGGACCTAGTGTGTCAAAAAACGGGAACTTGGAAAATCGATAAAATGAGAAAAACATTAAAATTTGAAACTTTAAATGCGTTCTTCTCAAAACTTCATTTTCACACACTAGGTCCGTTTTCTCGGAGAAGGTCACATATATTTAATTCATATGTATATTGCAAATTAAATTTAAACTTTTGTTTCTCCAGAAAAGTACGGGCACCAATTATTGAAATTGAGAGAAGGCTGGTAAATGGAATCATTTTAATATCGGTGTGAAGAAGAAGAAATTGCAAGATGAGTAGTTAATTATAAATTTTACCTATGTTTTATTATAATAAAGAATTAGAAAAATATACAAAAACATATTTTTATCATTTGGGAAGTTTTCCAGCAATATCTTCATTTTGACTTCCAGAAGATATATCGGCGATATTTGCAATGCATTTTTATATCTTCTAGATGATAAAAAATCAATATCGCCAATTTATCTTCCAGAAGAATTGCTCTCGTATTGCTGCGAAGTATTGCATTCGGGACACGTTTTCTACCAAATGGGGTATCTTCCGCAATACGAAGAAGATTGTTGCCACAATAAAATTTTTCTTCCAGGCAATACGATTGGAGAATCGTTTTCGTATTGCTATGTTTACTGGGTATATGTTAAAATTAATTTAATACACAAATAAAAAATATTTAAATTGAAAAAAAAATCATTACTTGTAACCTACACTGCGAGAATTATCTGCAGGATATTAATGAGTTTTTGCTTAAAGCCAATGAAGTTTCACTGGAATTGAAACTTTTCATTGAATTAATGGAATTTTTCATAAAATTTAAAACACATTCCTATTACCATATTCGAGATTTATATCAGAATCTCGATTATGTTTCCTATGAAAATATTATTTAATTTTTAAATGCTTTTTACAAAACAGAATATTAAAATCTTGTGATTGTTTCAGTAGAAAAGTTTGCGAATTTAGAAATATTTTCTTTTATAAAGTGTTCGGATTATGTGCTGCGATCTCTTAATTTATTTATGACAAAATTTGCAATAGAAAATTCTTCTAAGTTTATGTTAAGAAGTTTTTGGTTAACCCTTACATTTTTAAAACAACTAATTTTGTTGGTGCTTCTTATAAAAATATACAGAGTAAGATTTACTTAACCGACAGTTGTCTTAAGTAGCTATTATGATATAAATCGGTAACGAAGACCGCAGTAATGAAACAGATTTTTACTGAAAAAAACTAACTAAGCATTCAAAAAATGTCGAAATGGGGTTGAGCAGATTATTTCGAACCACTTTTTTTTAATTTTTACAACAACTTTAAATATTATAAAAAATGTTAGAATTAAGAAAAAAGATTATAGTCATTGATGCAATTATTTTGTCCAATGCCAGGTCCGATGTGCAATCCGATAGCGATTGGGACTCCTAGTCTTATACTCTTCTTGCAATAAATTCATAAAATATCTATAGATAGAACCACCATATAAGGTACAAACATTTTTTAGCCCCCCCCCCCCTTTAGTGAATCCTGGATCCGCGCATGGTCTTGACCATTTTTTGTCTAACAAAATTTTGTTTGGTTTTTAAAACGTGGTACGCAGTGTTTATTTATTTATCATTTTACATTACAAAAAAATATTTTTGCCCAAATCGACGTTCTTGAACATTTAAAGATCCGTAAATTGTTTTTCATGTGAAAATTTTTCACTCAAACTTTAAAGGCCTTAAATGAAAATTTTTTTAATGCAATTAGCAAGCAACAATCACAATAAACACAAAGTGTCACCTTTTCACAAGAAAAATAATAGTCTATTATATTAAATTTGAGTTTCACGTGAAAATTGCGTAGAATTTGTTTTTTTTTTTTTTTACTTTAGACCAACACTCAGGGGATGCCCCCTACTAATGCAATGCATTGTGTTGATATCAGGAAAATAGGTTATGGGAAGAAGGAAAGAGGGAGTAGTGTTTGTGAACGTTTGACTTGAATTTTTCTAAATTGTAAGTATCAGGAAAGACATCTGCGGGGAGTTTATTCCACATACGCAATACGGTTCGACTAATGACGAATTCTCTCTATAATGCGTTGTGCGACTAACTGGACAATCGACCACAAACGGATGAGATCTACTGTACAAGCGCGTGTTACGGCCAAAAACACGGGGCCTCGGGATAAGTGCACTTATCTCAGCAGAACACATCCCATGGTAGTAACGATAGAACAGTGTTACACAACCCACATTCCGACGATGCTCCAACGAGTCAATAGAGCTTGATAACCTACTGTCATTAATGAGCGCCGACGCCCTCCTTTGTACACGGTCCAAAAGCTCCAAAATAGACTTTGAAGCCCCTGCCCATATATGAGAGTCTTTTCACGCAAATTTAATGTACAAGACTATTATTTTTCTAGTTACATAATTAATAATAAATAATAATTTTCTAGTTATTAATTACATAAAAAAATTTAATTTTCAGAATTTAAATTACTATTTAGGGCCTTTAAAGTTTAAATGAAAATTTTTCACGTGAAAAACAACTTACGGTGCTTTTTCTACAAAAATTTACGTTTTTAAACTAAATGCGTTGGCATCACTGACTGCCTTTCATATCTTGATGTTCTGCTTTCAATATACATACGTCTACTGATGGAAACAAAATAAAGCAGAATCAGCTATTGATCGTTTTTTGTTTTTAGCTTCCAGTTTTTCTTGTTACTTTTTTTAAGCTGTCAGCAGATAATTGAAAAGTTATTTTATTGCTACAACAGTAAACATTTATTTTGTGCTTAAACTGTTTAGGCAGCCGTAAATTTTTTGTGTGGTTCAAGTTATAGCATATAAACAAAAACTTAAACCACTCAAAACAATAGCTGACTCTTTTAGAATAATTGAAAGTTATTCAATGTATTCTGCTGATCCTTTTTAAATTATTTGAAGTTGTAGTTAAAGTTAAAAGAAAACCTTCTTACCGAATGCCAGTCTTTGAATCACTGATACATATTAACAATTAAAATGAATCCATAAGTTGAAGTTAAAAATTTTTTTAGATCATTCATCTTTGTAAACTTTGAAATCTAATACTACGTTCACAGTACGATTGTTAAACACGTTTATGTAAAAGGTAAACATATCAGTTCACAGTTAAAAATGAAGTGTTTAAGTTAAACATCTCGAACAACTGTTCCTTAACAATTGTAAAAAAACCAAAAATTTAACAAAATTTTCCTTCGGCCGGAGGCCGGAGGCAATAATTAATAATTTTTGGCATTATCCAACGTTATAATTGCTATAAAAAGTGAAATAACATTATCCGTCCCAGTCGGAAACAAGATTTTTCAATTTTTAGCTAAGGGACAACTTCATGGCTGTTTTTGGATTTTTCGTTCACCGAAAACAAAGTTTAATTAAGTGTTTTGTTCATCTATCACTTTAATAAGAAAAAAACACATTTTAACTGTCTTCTTCTGCTTCAAACTAGTCATTCAACACCAATTGATATCAATTTTATCGTGTTTAACAACGTGTTTAAAAATTAAACACGATAATTTAGTGTTTTTAAGGGTAGAAAAAATGTACTGTAAAACATCTCACTTAAACATGTTTAACGCTTAAACACGTCAAATCGAGTTAAACACGTATATGTGAACGCCGCATAAAAGAGGTCTGTTAAATACTCAATTAAAAATAATTTGTAGTGTAGTGTAATCTAAAAAAAAATTCGATGGATTAACTTAAAACAATTGTAACTCTCCTTTTTATTTCTTTATAGGAGAAGGAAAATCTTAATAAAATCTAAAAACTGTGAATAGGTGTGAATGAAATATTTTAATGATAAAAACTTAATTCAAATAAATTTTATAGTATATTTAGACTGGGCAAAAACCAGTAGTTTTTGGCCATTTTTAGTTTTTGAGCCGAAAACTACAAAATTACTTTAGTTTTCCCATACAATTTTCGTACAAACTAAAAACCACATTCTACCTAGTTTTTGCCAAAAACCAACTAAAAATATCTGAAATGTGTATTTTTGATACACCCGGTATTATTTATAGTTAACCTTCGATGCACCCTGTTACAACGAATATAGAAGTAAAGCAAAAAACCTGCTGGTTTTTGCTTAGTCTAAATTCAGTATTAGATTCAAAGTTATTCAGATTTTATTAAGTTTAAAAAAAAATAAGAAATAAAGTTGTGGGCTTTTTATAGTAAGCCATGGATTTGGAAGTTTTGTATTTCGCTTATACAAAATCAACAGTTCCTAAGTGTTTTTATTAAAAGTTAAAGAAGTCTAATATAATATTTTAAAAATAATATATAGCTAAGCTCTTTTGCTTTTTAAAAGACTTTTCTTAAATTTTTATAAAGGTCGACTATGGGAAATATATTTCGCTTACACAGTACCCTAAGGAGAAAGGGACCGGTCCTAGATGACACGCAGGATAGGTCCCAAGGCGGCGGAGACCGGTCGTTGATCGGTCTTTTTGTTTAACATGGCGTTGTCATTGGAAATGACCAATTGCCACAGTTTAGACACCTTGTGACAGTAAGGTGATGTGTCTAAAAATAGCTTTTCAAATAAACTAATAAAAAAATAAGAATTAAAAATAATCTACTTGGCGTCGAAGTAGGGCTCGATAGCACAACCTCCTGCTTGTAAGGCAAACGCTCTACCGTCTGAGCTAATGTTGCTTATGCGTGATGGCTGGCTGGTGGTAAAGTTATATATTTTTCGTTTCTGTTGAATTAAAAAAGAAAAAGAAAAAACAAACACTACAAGCAAATAAAAAAAAATGGAAAAGAAAAAATAGAAAAGAAAACAACACTAACACACACACAAATATAGTGGAAGTGCCTTCAGTATGCCCCCGATTGACCGGTCACAGGATAGGTCCTTTAATGGAAGTTGACTCGTTTTTTGCGTTGGCCATAATTAAATTAAAAAATCAATTAAAAATTAGAAAATTACCTCAAAAACTCTGATAATATAAATAAAAATTTAAAAAATTGTCCTTAAGTTAAAAAGAAAATTAAATGAAATACCAATTGTTAAAACTAAAACATCTTTAACATTAAAAAACGTTGAATTTGTATTTGTATTTTTTAGCAAAAAATTATAAAAATTTAAAATAAGAGCTAAAATAAGCAAATCGTAAACAAATAAAGTTCAAGATAAATAAAAGAGTAAAATAAATAAAAAAAAATATTTTGAAAAATATGCCGCGAATTTTGTTTTTATTTCGGTATCGGACAAGTTTTTAAAAGCAACATTGAAAGTAACGAATCAGAAAATACTTAGAAAATTAATTCATTCTCTTTGGTTCATATTTGTACTAATTTAGCAATATGCCTTCGGTTGACCGGTCACGGGATAGGTCCTTGGAGGGCAATTGACTCCTCATTCCCCGTAGGGTACCTTCAAATAAATATGAATCAGATTTTTTCATTATCTAATTCAATTTTGAACGAATCGATAATTCTAACAACTTAATTTAACAAATAATAGTTGCCTTCCATCGCGAATCAAATCGTAAAACAATTAAATTTTTTCGAAATTAAATCAACATAAATTTATATAAATCATATCTCAGTTTATTCAATTTCAAATCGTTGATTCAGAAAATTAAACAAATTTTATGCGAGCTGATTAAAAACAGAATTACCTTTCTCAAGCTCTGATAAAATATACTGTGAGATTTTAAAATTAAACACAAAACAACGTTAACAATATTGTGTTTTCTTTATGTGCAATTTTCCAATTTCTTGAATCGTTTTATCGAATTTTAAGACACTATGTTAAGGCGGATTTTAGAGAAATTGATAAGATGCATAATCACTTTTTAAATGTATAAACATGTTATAAAACAAATTTTTCATACAAACTTCATTTTATTATTTTGTTTTTAATTTTATAAGGTTTTCAAATTATTATGCATAAGCATTATAGTTTTTAAATTCAAACAATAACGGAAACATTACTTTTAATTCTATAAAAAAAACAGTCGGCAAATTAAAAAAAAATTGCTATTAACTAATAAATATAGACTTTTTCGATTTACTCGAGTTACTCGATTAAAAGACCAAAATTACTCGAGTTATTCGTTACTCGAAATTGGCCATTTGACATTACTCGAACAAGTTTTTGAAAGAAATTCATCGATTAATCGTGTAACGATTAACCGATTGTATACTCTAGTGCCTGCATCTTTATTTTGGGATACCTTATGACTCCACCAACAAACTTTTGCAAGCAATACATCCGGTTTTTTTTCCTTTGTATCGTTTTTTCATTGGCATGGTGACCTGATGAAATCGATCTCCTTCAGACGCGGATCGAAACATTTTTTATCTTGTACGGTAGTCATTTATACAGAGAAAAAATATGCCATTTTCCAACTGAAATTCGGTTAGATCTACTAAAATAGGTTGGTGCAAGTGAATATTGGTTATCACAACAAAATTCGGTTTATGGAGCAGAATTTTAGTTGCAATACCCAAAATATTTAGGAATCACATTCCAATATGGTTTCACCAACCGAATTTATTAGTTCTAGCAACCAAAATAGGCTTAGCAATTCGGTTGGCAATATTTTTTCCTGTATCTATAGATATTTTATGAACTAGAAGTAGAAGTTTTAATACTTGTTTTAGCAAAGGTTCGCCAAGTTGTTCCAAAAAGTAGCAAACAAGCAGTTCGTGAAAATATGTTTAACCCCATTTTGATATTGTTTGAATGTTTAGTTAGTTTTTTGTCAATAAAAATCTGCTTCCTTAGTGTGGTCGTTTATCTTCGATATAGCTAACTCAAGAATATGTCGTTTAAGTCAACATAAAGCTTATTCTGTATTTTTTTATAAGAAGAACCAACAAAATTAATTTGAGTTTTATTTGCTTTAAAATGTAAGAGTTAACTAAAAACTTGCTAACATAACCCTGCAAAAAGGGCACATCCACTTTTTTATACATGACTTTTTTCTCAACATTTAATATAAGATATAATGGAGATTTTGATATGAGAAAATTTTTAGAATATGATCCTTTTACAACAAAAATTACTCCAAATCCTATAACTTTTATATCAAACCTAGAATATAAAAAATGTTTCAGTGTCAGTGTCAAAAATTATACAGAAGAATGTCCTAAAATTTGAAGAATTTTCAATACGAAATTTTTGGAAACAAAACCTTGAAATTAAAAAAAAAATAAGCAACTAGCGAGGAAATTATTTGGAACAAGTTAATAAAGGTAATCTCTTACTCTCTGTTAAAAAACGTATTAAGAAATGTTGTTCGAGGTAACTCCATGTCATGTCGATTGAGGCAACTCCCTACAAAACACTCATTACCCCTACACAGAGAGAATATTAGTCGACGAGTTTTAATGAAATTTTTCATTAAGCTAATGTAGTTTTCTTCACAAAACAAATGAATAAATTTATTAAAATTGATGAAAAACTTCATATATTTTATGAAACTTTTAATAAATAAAAGGAAACTTTTCACAACATTTTTGAAAAATTCCATTAATTCAATGAAAAGTTTCTATGGACGAGTTCCAGTGAAACTTCATTGCTTGTATGCAAATACTCATTAGTACACATAAATATGCGAATTCAAAAGTTATATTGTCGACAAAAATCTTAAATTGTTTTGCCAAAAATCCCATGATATGATTATTTACAAAATCAGACAGAAAATTTGTCTAGTGTTTGATGTAATATATAATTATATCCAAAAGACGATTGACAAATTTTCTAGTGTGACTCAAATGGGGTTATATACAATTTCATCCAAAACGAAATTTTGTGTTTTTTTTAATATGTCATCATATAAAAATATATATTATTTTAGGTTATGTACAAAATAGGTAGATATAACGTCATAAAAAATTAGATTAACCGTATCTAACTGTAAATGCAATATACAAATACATACCTATTGGTCGATATGTTATAAGATGATGACATCATATAAAAATTCTTTTAAAAAAAAAATATATATGGATAATTATGTTCGCCCGAGTAAAAAAGAGTATATATAACATATATTTTTTAATATTAAAATATATGATAATTTAAAATATTGTATGCGACTTTATATGTTTTTATATGATGATATATTAGAAAAATGTTTAAAAATTTTCTCATATGTAATCATATTGAATCATATATCAGTATTTGCGTTATTGCAAATTATTTATATAGGAATATATAATTGATAAAACCGTTAAAATTTTTATATATAAATACATACGAAGAATATTTTTGATTGTATTTTATATATTACAATATATTAGTTAATCTCAGACACAAGTTCGAAACTCATTGCATGAAAAAAATTTTTTATATGTTTTATTAAATTTTTTCATTAAATTAATATTTTCTGAGCTTTTTTTATTTTTAAGTTTTTTTTTTTTTTAATTTAAAAACTCCAATTTAATAAAATTAACATTTAAAATCATGACCCGGCTCGTAATGGGTTAATAAGTTTAGGCATGTTGCACACCATTGGTTAGGTATTTCAAGTACCTTTCCAACGCCATATATATTTTGTTCTGGTCCGATACGTTTTGAGTGGAGAAATAAGCCATTGAATACTGTTATAGATCATTTTCAGCTCCATAAATCGGGAATTAGGAGCCTCCAACAAAAAAGAAGTGCATTGCCGGGCTAATCATTAAAATTTTATTTAAAATAAAAAAAAACAATATATGTATTTAAAAAATCCAAAGAAAATTCCCATATTTGAGAAAAAATGAATGCCCAAATAAGTACCAATTTAGATTTAAATTTTTGTTATTCCCAATATATTTTTACCAGGAATTAAATTATTTATTGCAGACAGAAAATAGAAAGAGAATTTACAAAAAGTTATCTCAATTTCCGAACTTGATTTTAACTGAAACAAATGGCTTTAAAAGAAGTTTAATTCATGCTATTTTTAAAGCACTTGAATTTTCAGTTTTTCGTATTTATTGGGTAGTTTAAAACCAAATTGTAAAAAATGCTTTAATAGGACATTATAACGGACGATAGTTTCAAGAACAAAAAAAAATCGAAAGCATTTTAAAGGAAAATACAATTCGAAAAATTCTGATAAAAAAATATGTTTTTCACAGACGCCAGATTTGGATTTAGCTCACAGTTTGTCTTTAGAAAAGTAAAGTTTATTCCATATGTCAGACATCTTTCGGTGCTTAATGGGGTCATTTTGTAACTCGAATGAAAAACGTTTTTTCGTTTTCGTTTGAAACGTAAACGAAAATATTTGGTATTTTATAAAACGGGTAGTAGTTTGCGTTTGTTGCCATTTGCGAGTTATTATTGCCAGACAAAAAAAATAATATTTGTGACATGGAATTACAAATTATTTAAATAAAAACTTGTTCATAGAGTTTTCCAAGTTCGTTTAGCCTGATTGGTAAATCAGTTGTTATTTTTAGTTCTAATATTTTTAGGGTCCAGGTATCAAATCCAGTGTAGGGCAATTTTTTTTTATTAGTAGTTTTTTTTTATGATATATTTTTGGACATTTTTTCCTAATAATATGAAACAAATATATTTAAGAAATATTTTATATTGTACAGAAAATCAACCTAAATAAGAAGAACCTTCCATTAGCGGATAGCAAAGGAGTACAAAGTATGGTTTGTTAAGATAGCCCTTAAGTTTGGAATTGCCAGTTTTTAGTTTTAAACCCCCTCAGTTTGTTTCATTTGGTCTCAAACGTAGAAGTTTATATATAAAGAAAATTTTTTTTAAATCGTGTCTTAACGCATCTAATCGTGTCTTAGCGCATCCAAATTTTCACTAATTTGCATATAAATTTAAGTGCTTATGCATAATAATTTGAGTTTTTATAACGATTTTTGTGTGAAAAATTTGTTTTATAAGCCGTTTATAAATTTAAAAAGTGATTATGCATATGACCCTAAAAGAATTATTTTTTATTGAGAATAAAAAATATAGAAGTATCACATTTAACTACTTCATATTTTTAAACCCATATTTATACAATTTTTATTCCAAAAATTGCAATTACCTAACTTTTTATGCAAAAACTTTAACTTTTTAATAGGAAACGACAACTATTTCTGTTCGTTTGAATATGGCATAATATCCGTTTGCAAACGTTTACTTACTTCTTATAAAATACCGTTTTATTAAGGAGTGTGTCTTCGATTATAATATTGCCAGATTGAAAAAAAAAGAAAATATACATATTTTTTTTGAGTTTTACAAAATTTAAAAAAATTTAAAATAAAAAAATGTTCAAACGAAAGCAAAGTTTCGTTTTACAAAATGACCCCATAAGTTTCCTGAAATACTAACAGGTTTTCACATACAAGAGGAGTTCCGCAATAAAAACGACCACGCCAAATCAAAATAATGAGTTCAGACGCCAAAAAACAAGTTGTGCAGAGCTATGGATTTGTATTATATAACTACTTATTTGGTAATAAAAGATTTTGCTGGGATGTTATTCATTTGCCTTACAATTATGATTACAACAAGCAATAACATTTTTAATCCGTTTACAAGAAAAAACGAAAATGTCTTTAAAAATCTTTTTTGCCGAGAGAGGGTATTTTGGTCGCCTATAGTGCGTCTTGTATTTATCTACCGTGATTTTTATAATAATTATTTGTAAGCTGTAATCCTTTCCATAAATTTCATTAAGTTCGATTCAATAAGTTGGAAGTAATAATTTTTGTGTGCTAGATTGGAACTTTCTCCCACTTTGTTCCAAAAAGTACGAAACATGGGTTCGGAAAATTCTGTTTAACCCCATTTCGACATTTTTTAACGTTCAGTTAGTTTTTTGCCAGTGAAAATCGGTTTCATTAGTGTGGTCCTCTATCTTCCTTAACGATTTTATCAATATAGCTTCTAACTTAAGACAACTGTCGGTTGAGTTAAAGTAAAGCTTATTTTTTTTTAATTTTTTATAAGAACCAACAAAATTAATTTGAGTTTTAGTTGTTATGAAAATGTAAGAGTTAACCAAAAAATGTGTAACATAAACTTATGGGGTCATTTTGTAACTCGAATGAAAAACGTTTTTTCGTTTTCGTTTGAAACGTAAACGAAAATATTTGGTATTTTATAAAACGGGTAGTAGTTTGCGTTTGTTGCCATTTGCGAGTTATTATTGCCAGACAAAAAAAATAATATTTGTGACATGGAATTACAAATTATTTAAATAAAAACTTGTTCATAGAGTTTTCCAAGTCCGTTTAGCCTGATTGGTAAATGAGTTGTTATTTTTAGTTCTAATATTTTTAGGGTCCAGGTATCAAATCCAGTGTAGGGCAATTTTTTTTTATTAGTAGTTTTTTTTTATGATATATTTTTGGACATTTTTTCCTAATAATATGAAACAAATATATTTAAGAAAAATTTTATATTGTACAGAAAATCAACCTAAATAAGAAGAACCTTCCATTAGCGGATAGCAAAGGAGTACAAAGTATGGTTTGTTAAGATAGCCCTTAAGTTTCGAATTGCCAGTTTTTAGTTTTAAACCCCCTCAGTTTGTTTCATTTGGTCTCAAACGTAGAAGTTTATATATAAAGAAAATTTTTTTTAAATCGTGTCTTAACGCATCTAATCGTGTCTTAGCGCATCCAAATTTTCACTAATTTGCATATAAATTTAAGTGCTTATGCATAATAATTTGAGTTTTTATAACGATTTTTGTGTGAAAAATTTGTTTTATAAGCCGTTTATAAATTTAAAAAGTGATTATGCATATGACCCTAAAAGAATTATTTTTTATTGAGAATAAAAAATATAGAAGTATCACATTTAACTACTTCATATTTTTAAACCCATATTTATACAATTTTTATTCCAAAAATTGAAATTACCTAACTTTTTATGCAAAAACTTTAACTTTTTAATAGGAAACGACAACTATTTCTGTTCGTTTGAATATGGCATAATATCCGTTTGCAAACGTTTACTTACTTCTTATAAAATACCGTTTTATTAAGGAGTGTGTCTTCGATTATAATATTGCCAGATTGAAAAAAAAAGAAAATATACATATGTTTTTTGAGTTTTACAAAATTTAAAAAAATTTTAAATAAAAAAATGTTCAAACGAAAGCAAAGTTTCGTTTTACAAAATGACCCCATTAGAAAAATTTGCTATTAATAAGTTAACGATATATTTTCTATATTCAAAAATTATTTCCGTTAACTATCAAATTTTATCTCAAATAAGTTAAGAAATCTCAGTACAGAATCCGAACTATTGTTAAGAGAAAATATCTCTAAAATCGCAAACTTAGTACGTTTCAAAATCATTTAAAAATTAAATAATATTTTCATAGCAAACAAAATGGAGATTCTGATACGGAAGAAATTCTCACAATATGATAATAGGAATACGCCGTAAATTGTAAAATTTTTTGCAGTGTCTGTGAATCTTTTATAAGAAAAATTACTGCAATTCCTACAATTTTCATATTAAAGCTAGAATATTAAAAATGTTCCAGTGACAAAGAGTTTTTCGAATACAAAAATGTTTCCAAATCTAATAGGTTTAATATAGAATCAGTGTCTAACGGACAGTTTTATAATCAGAACTAGCATCTTTAAAAATTTCTTATTAAAGTAGGACATACACATTCAATATTATTGATCAATTTTCCAAAAATCAACCAATCGGAACATTTTATTTTTAAATACTTTGTTCTGATTGGTTGATTTTAAAAACATTAATCAATAATATTGAACTTGTATGTTTTCCTTAAGAAATATTTAAGAAAAACAAAATTTCTTACTTAAAAATATATAAGAAAAAATCAACATTTGTTCTAATTATGAAAATGGCCCTAATTATTACAACTTTTGAATAAAAAAAATCATTTTAGAAGAAGAATGACCTAAAATTTTAAAGGCTTCACATAAGAAAAATTCTGAAACAAAACCTTTAAATTAAAGAAAATAAACAACTAACGATTAAACTATCATGATGGGTTCTTTCCGATCTTAATAAAATTCGGATGTGGGATAAAATTCTGCGGCGAAAGTTGCCAAATATCCAAATCTCAATAAAACCTTCTATAATTACCCGGTAATGAGTTTTATAAGAAGAAGCAAAGGTATGCGATTAGAGATTAGGATATTTCCTAATTTTCTATTATATAACGTATTATTTTAGCTAGGACATGTCGATTGAAGTAACTCCCTACAAACACTCATTAACCCTACACACAGAGAGTTTTGCTCGACGAGTTTTAATGAAATTTTTCATTCAACTAATGAAATTTTATTAACAAAATAAATAAGAAAATTCTTAAAATTGATGAAAAAGCTTCGTATACTTTATGAAACTTTTTCATTGAGTGTATGATACTTTTCATAAATAAAAGAAATTTCCATATATTTAGTTAGAATATTGTTCTACCTCAAGTCGAAATTCTAATATGATATCGTCATATTACATTTTATTTGTTGTTTCAAAAAGGTTGATAATTTTCATGATAGACAATACAATAATTTCGTGGGCATCACCCCAACTCTTCAGTTGTCCGCAATAAGAAAATGATAGCTTGAGCATTACTTACTATTTAAGAAGGTCTGTCAAGAGGTTTTAAAAGTAGTGCACTTAAGTTTAAAAAAGAAGAAAATTGTAGTATTCACTTTAAAATAAAAGGTAAGTTTTATAGTCAGAACTAATCACGATTCTTTTCTTAAATATATCTTAATTATTTTCGTTTGAAATCTATCTTTTTTCTGACAATAAAACTGACTCTAAATAGTAATTTTTCGGTAAAATGCCTCAAAACACTTGTTTAATTGCAAAAAATAGTTAATAGTTTCATATTAATTCTGCAAAAAAATGCTCATTGCAAAAAAATTTTGAGAATTATCTGTTGATAAAATGTAGAATCTCTCAGGTTTCCTGCACAAAAGAGATTCTTGAATCCAAGAATCTACAAAAAATCTCAAAATTATAAATGTTTGTTTAATGTCAAATTCTAAAATGTATGTTTACTAAATTATTCATGTTTTCCATTATAGCATTATTTAAACCACATTTTTTTAGTCTTCAAGTGGGGGGTAGCCCCCCCCCCCCCTTGTATCCGCGCCTGGTCATGGTTCCAGCTAACAAAAAATAGAGATTATTGGAGACAAGCCCAATAATAGCCAAATAAAGTAATAAGTCAATTTATTGACCTGTTTATTTTTTATAAATGGTTACATAGCCCTGCATCTAATAACTTGTATCACTGACAAGAGTAGACATAATTAAAAAAAATTAAATAGAATGCGTGCCGCATATTTAATAATTGTGTTATTGTTAGAAAAGAAAAAGCAAACAGCGTTGAAGTTAACAATTTGTACCAAATTTTCTCTCACTCTATCTTACTCTGTTATTGAATAAAATGAACATTTGTGAATGTTGAGACACCATCATTACAACATGTGTATGTAATAAGATACCTGCGTATTATTTAATTTGTACTGGTTATCATCACATTAACATCCATCCCCTTGCCAGTTGAGTTTGTTACGAAAACATCAAAGCGAAAGCTAATTTCCACTGGGTGTTCGTCTGCTCTATGTAGGTGGCACTGAGTGGTAAATACAAAAAGTAATAATGCGATTATAATGAAATTACCATGTTTAAAAGGGAAAAAGTAAGATATACACTAGAGTTGGCCGAAGTTGAAATGTGTATGTGGCTATATGTTACGACATAGGTTTATATCTCAGAGTTATATTAACGAAAATTTCTAATATAACACTATATACTCATATCATCATGTATCATTATATCTTTTGTTATATTTTAGTTAATCTTCTTTGATATAACTACCCTACGGGGAAAGGGACCGGTCCCAGATGACACGCAGGATAGGTCCCAAGGGGGCGGAGACCGGTCGCTGATCGGTCTTTATGTTTGAAAGAGACATATCACTTTAACATGGCGTTGTCATTGGAAATGACCAATTGCCACAGTTTAGACACCTTGTGACATTAAGGTGGTGTGTCTACAAATAGATTTTCAAATAAACTAATAAAAAATTAAGAATTAAAAATAATCTACTTGGCGTCGAACTAGGGCTCGAACACACAACCCCCTGCTTGTAAGGCAAACGCTCTACCGTCTGAGCTAATGTTGCTTATGCGTGATGGCTGGCTGATGGTAAAGTTATATATTTTTCGTTTCTATTCAAATAAAAAAGAAAAAGAAAAAACAAACACTACAAGCAAATAAAAAAAATGGAAAAGAAAAAATAGAAAAGAAAACAGCACTAACACACACACAAATATAGTGGAAGTGCCTTCAGTATGCCCCCGATTGACCGGTCATGGGATAGGTCCTTTAATGGCAGTTAACTCGTTTGTTGCGTTGGCCATAATTAAATTAAAAAATCAATTAAAAATTAGAAAATTTTACCTCAAAAACTCTTATAATATAAATAAAAATTTTAAAAATTGCCCTTAAGTTAAAAAGTAAATTAAATGAAATACCAATTGTTAAAACTAAAACAGCTTTAACATTAACAAACGTTGAAAATACAAAACTTAAAATTTTTTAGCAAAAAATTATAAAACTTTAAAATGAAATAAGCAAATCGGAAAAAATAAAGTTCAAAATAAATAAAAGAGTAAAATAAATAAAAAAATATTTTAAAAAATATGCCGCGAATTTTATTTTTTATTTCGGTATCGGTCAAGTTTTTTTAAAAGCAACAGTGAAAGGAACGAATCAGAAAATACTTAGAAAATTAATTCATTCTCTTTGGTTCATATTTGTACTAATTTAGTAATATGCCTTCGGTTGACCGGTCACGGGATAGGTCCTTGGAGGGCAATTGACTCCTCATTCCCCGTAGGGTGTTTATAAGAGATTTTCATTATCTCGTTAGCAGCTGTTTCGTTATTTTTGTAAACAACAAACACTTGTAAGCTAACCAAAAATTTAACAAAAATTTTAAAAGGAATACTCTTCATGGCCGGAACACAATATATATTAACTTTTGCTAAGATACAACACTACAAATAATGTGGAAAACCTTTTTGAATAGGAATGAACAGTTTGAAGCTGAAATTTTTAACGAAAATAAAGAACATGGTCCAGATTTTTATATAAGAAACGTCTGCAAATATTTTTTTCAATCTCTCTAAAATCCATTTTATTAAAATTGTTATTTCCCCCTTCGACATAAGTTTGTACCTTAAGTTAAAAAGTAAATTAAATGAAATACCAATTGTTAAAACTAAAACAGCTTTAACATTAACAAACGTTGAAAATACAAAACTTAAAATTTTTTAGCAAAAAATTATAAAACTTTAAAATAAAATAAGCAAATCGGAAAAAATAAAGTTCAAAATAAATAAAAGAGTAAAATAAATAAAAAAATATTTTAAAAAATATGCCGCGAATTTTATTTTTTATTTCGGTATCGGTCAAGTTTTTTTAAAAGCAACAGTGAAAGGAACGAATCAGAAAATACTTAGAAAATTAATTCATTCTCTTTGGTTCATATTTGTACTAATTTAGTAATATGCCTTCGGTTGACCGGTCACGGGATAGGTCCTTGGAGGGCAATTGACTCCTCATTCCCCGTAGGGTATATACAAGAACATATATATATAAATATGTATGTCATACATGAGGTGTTGCATATATATATATATATTTGTTCCTTTTACTCCTGCAAGGAGCATAGGGCCGCAAGGTGTTGCATATAATCATATATAATTTTATCGGAAATTTTGTTTTTCGAAAGTTTTTAATATGGTCCCATACACATTAATATCTATTTAAATATACATATATTGAAGGATATTCCCATAGATGTGACATATATAATTATATATTATGTGTATTAATCAGCATTATTTCACATATAATTTAATATGACTTAATATGGTATTACGTATGATGATATATGTCATCACCTTAATATTTTGTTTTCATTATTTTATATACAACTAGCTATTTCTACCCGGCCTTGCCCGGGACTCAAAGTCTTCTGCCTTAGAAACTAAAAAATTAATAATATGGTTGAAAAATCCTTTTTTTGGTGTCTTAACATTTGAATAAGATTAACCAGTTTCATACCAAGCATGGATTTTGTGGGTATTTTTTATAAAACTTGGTAGAAAGTTTGGCCCGTTTAGTATTAAGAATTTTTTGTAATTTTTATGGCTAAGTCGCGCCCTCTGGTGGTGGTA
Source organism: Leucophora obtusa (assembly GCA_949987735.1). NCBI lineage: Eukaryota > Metazoa > Arthropoda > Insecta > Diptera > Anthomyiidae > Leucophora > Leucophora obtusa. The sequence continues at coordinate 14,694,499 of OX465300.1, forward strand.
TAAGTTATTCAAATTTTGACGCTCCATACTCACTTAAATGGTTAGTGTTTTTTCAAAAATTTAATTTTTATATTTTGATAATACAAATTTATGTAAAAAAAATAACGAAAAATTTTAATTATTCCTTTTGCAATATTTTTAAGAACTTTTTAGAAAAAATTTGAATTTTAGACGAGAATTTTAGTTGAGAGGAAATAGCGCATTTTTAATATAACAAATAAAAACGGACTAATTTTCTACATACTTACAATTTTACAAAAACGAATAACCGTTGGTAACATCAGTCAATTTATTTTTTAAAGTGCGAACTGAACTCAGAAATTTTTTTCCCTTAAGTATTTTTTACACGTTTTTCTCGAAATCAACATATCACTTTTACTACGCAGCTCTTCCTTATATTTTTAAATATTTTTTGAAAAAGTGCTTTGAAAATAAGTCAAAAATAGTTTTTTTTTCAAATCATTATATGGCAACCTTTAAAGTAAAATTTTTGTAATTTTTTAAATATCGTTTATAAAAAAGGCCTCAAAGTATCACATTCTTTCAAAGCCATTGTAATATCCTCTTCCTATTAAAATGTATAGGCTCTTAAAAGTGGATGTGACTTTAAAATCACATTGGTAAGAAATTGATTAAAATACCAGTGTTGCCAATTTAGCATATTTAATGCCAGATTTAGGATTTTTTAAATCATTAGCATGAAAAAAATTCATCTAGCACATGGCACTTTTCTTAGCATTTTTCCAAACAAGTTTAGCATATTTTTAGCACTTTTTGTGTTTCTTAAAATATTTTGCAATAATTTGGAGTTTTTTAGTATAAAAATATTACTACTGTTGTTTCTGATATAAAAAACAACATTTAATCAATCACCTTCCAAGGTTCTCTTCTCAGAGTTAGAGTTTTGTAATAAAATATTAAAATTGTGTTAACAGTGGTACTTTTAATTAATTATTTTTAATTTTTTTTTTTTTAACTATTTTAATTCAATTTTAAGTTTTCTTGGTGTTGTTTATTATATTATGTACATTAATTATGTTAAATTAACACGAAATTTTTATTATTTATATTGAAAAATGTGCATTAAAAAGTCACTATTAACAGTTTCAAAATCGCAGTTGGCTATAACAATTTGGAGACCACTTAACAGGGGTTTAGCGCCTTAAATCCTCTTTATTCTAACCCTGGTTTCTTGAATAATTTTCTTTTATTTTAGAATTTAATAATAAACGTAGCCAAATATGAAAAAAAAATTATATATTTTTTTTAATAAATTGTGTTATTTTGTTCGGTTCTAGATCAATTCTCACAAATTTGAAATAGAATTTGCAATCATTTTTACAACAAATAGGGAAAAACTTTTGAAAAAAAACTTTCCCCATAAAGAAATTCTGAGAAGTCCATAATCTCATGATAGTACTTGGTACTACTTGGAAATGCATTAATTGTCAATAATTGGTTCTAGGAATATTTTTTTTTAATTTTTTCTCTATTTGTTGTAAAAATAATTGAAAATTCTATTTAGAATTTGTGATATTTGATCTTGAACCGAAAAAAATAACACTCGTAACAATCTTGAGATTAACCAAAAATCTACGATCGAATATTTTTTAACTTCTAAAAACTTTTAGAGAAAGTGCGCGCAATGTGGAATGCCGTGGTGTAGAATATCATTAAGACAAAAAGGAAAATTTGTGCGTATGTTCAAGGAGTGATTTTGCACAAAAATACTGCTCCAATTAAAAAAAAAATTAAAGAATAGAGTTTAAAAAAGAATTGCAAAATTTTAATAAGGTTCAATTTAATGTTAGCAATTTTAATGAAATTTACTTGACCAATGGACCTAAAGTTGCTTAAATATGAAAACGGTAAGCAGAACATGCCCTTAAAGCAATAAAATAAATTTTGAGTAGATATTTAAATTAAGGCAGAATTTGGAATTCATATTACCCGCCAAAGCATTGCACATTACACCCTAGAAATAAAACATTTTGCGCTACTTGGGTTTATCCGCGTGCAACTTTTTGAAATAAAATATTTTCTAAGATGCAGTTGGGAAAGTGAATAATAAGTAGATAATATTGACTGCACAAATTTACCATTTCAACTTTATCAGAAAACTGAAGAACAAAAGCTGTATTTTGTCTCATGCCTATCAACGCTAAGTATTTAAAGCAAGTCTACGTTAAACCGATTGTAGTAAATATAAATACCTTTAAACAGGTTATGTTTATAATTGTTCTGTTATAATCGAAAAGTTTTAGGGAACTAACGTGAATAAGATTGAAAATGTATAAACGTTGAGTTTTCAACGTTGATAATTATCCTTGTTGAAAGTTAACGTGCATACGAAAATTAATATGTTAGTGTTCATCTTAAACGCACTTTTATGCACTTTTTTATAAGTTAACGGATATAGTTAAGTCGAAAACACAGCTAAAATAGGTAAAAAAAATTAATTTTTTAAATTTATTTTAAGGGCTTTTTGATTTTTTTTTACAAGAATCAACTTTTTATTTGTTTTTAATTTATATTTTATATAATTTCAGTTAACAAAATGAACGAAAGGCATAATTACAGATCACTTATTTCCATTTTAATTGTAAAAAGTCACTAAAATACTTTTTTTTTAAATAAATTGAATAATTTTGTTATAAAATTTTTTTAGCATATTTTTTCTGGCATATTTTTTTGTTTATTATTTTTTGTTTATTATCAAAAACATTTGTCATTTTTTCCTAAATAAGTTTTGGCAACACTGTTTGGTACACACGCTTTGTAGCCACCGCGCCCGATGACACCACGCCCGATGCCCGCCGCCACCACTGCACTCGTCATTATCGTACCCATTTCGGCGTGAACCCCAGCCATTTTGTTGCCAAAAATCTGAAAACAAAATGATTAGAGCTGAACTATTGAAATAATTATGATAACGCATCAAATTTCAGCAAAATTTGAAAAGCAGTAAACAAAAAATGTCATGAAAAACATACATGATTATGACAAACGCATTGAAAATTAATAACAAACGATTATTAATACAAAATTACGACAACATCCAAAAAAAAAAATATTTTTATAGTAAAAATCCAAAATGGTCACAAAGAACTCTTATATTAAAAAAAGCCGCAAAAGTTGGCGTGGTCAATGAAAAGTATGCGGTGACCTGGCCTGGGATATAAGTATCATGCCTACTAACTAAATTTGAGTAAAATCCTTTGGAAAATAAAAATTTCCATATTGGAATTTCCGTTGGAAAATAAAAATGTCCATAAAATTTAAGACAAATTCACAAATTAAAAAAGTGGGCGTAAAAACGGGCATGATCAACGAAAATTATATCCCGACCTGGCCTAGGATAAAAGGATCATGTGTACCAAATTTGAGCAAAACCAGTTGGAAAATAAAAGTTTCTGTAGCGAATATCCATTGTTTTATAACAAATTCATAATTTAAAAGAAGAGGGTTGAAAAATGGGCATGGTTAATAAGAAGTATATCTCAATCTGAAAAGAAATATCAGGATCGTCAGGAGAATGTGTTCCAAATTTGAGCAAAATCCGTTGTAAAATTTAACTTTCCGTAGCGAACAAATCATTGCTACATAACAAATTAATAATTTTTTAAAAAGTAGGCGCAGAAGTGGGAGTGATCAATGAAAAGTACATCGTGACCCATCCTGCAATATCGGCATCATGTGTGCCAACTTCGAGCAAAATCCGTTGGAAAATAAAAATTTCCATAGCGATCATCCATTGTTATATAAAAAAACACATAATTTAAAAAATGCGGGCTTAAAAGGCGGCGCACAGTGCTTTGTCCCATAGGCAAAATTAAAAAAAAAAATGTGTGCTGAACGTTAGTGATTTATACATTTTTGAAGAGGTGACATAATACCATAGATAAATATGAAAGAGGAATTCAATACCTTCTCTTTTTGTTAACAACAGAGGGCGCTAAAGTCAAAAAAATTTCGAGCAAAAATAGTTAAACGAAAATCAAATTTTAAATGCTTTACAAAAATTAATTTTTAAAGATAATTCTTTGAAACACGGTGGTTTTGTTATTTACTATACATACCACCAAAAATTAAAATAATAACGTTTTTTAAAAAAAGGGCTTGAAAATTAAAACACAAGCTTCGGTTTTATGTTGTGTAAAAATAAAAAAAAATTCAAGAAACATTAAAAAAAATTTTTAAGTACCCAAGTAAAAAAAAATGATATGGAGCCATATAAAGTTATATTTAATTATATATAATCTTCTATGTAATTAGATATAATTATATCCGAAAAATGAGAACGTCTTATTGTATCGAATTGTATACAATTGTATACAATTTGGTACAATTTGATACAATTCGATACAATATGATACAATTGTATCCGAATTTTGTCCTCATCCAATTACATAAAATTATATCTTTTTGTATAAAATTATATAAAATGTTATAAAAGTGGACACAGTTTGATACAATTATACCTAAATATTAACCCTATATTTTTACCATAATATATATGACCATATCTAACAATATACAAAATTATATTTTTAAATAAAAAAAGATATACAATATCTGGAGATCATACCTGAGGGATTTCAATTACAATTACTTGTAATTGAAATTACAAGCAATTGTAATTGAAAATTTTCAATTACAAATCACTAGTAATTGTAATTAAAAGTGATTTCAATTACATTTAGAATTAAAAAGTGTTTTTTGTTAAAATTTTGTATAAAAATCTGACTGGGATAGGTTGCATAGGCATGGATGCGTATAAAAAGAATACGTCATGTTGGGATTACCCCTAACTTGTGCTTTTTGTCATTATTTATTTTCCCAAAAAATGTAATTGACATTTTTCAAATTACAAATTACTTGTAATTGTTCTTTTTTGAATTACAATTACAAATAATTTGTAATTGTAATTGAGTTTTTTTGAATTACAAATTTTGAATTACAATTACAAATAATTTGTAATTGTAATTGAGTTTTTTTTCAATTACAATTACATGTAATTGTGTAAATGAATGTGTAATTAATTACAAAATGTAATGATTAACCCCCAGGTCTACTGGATATCCTATAATTTCGATAAATCTTCCATTACTTTTATCCAGATTTACCATGACAGTGCATTAAACATGAAGAAATTTTTCTTTGTTTTTAGTAATTTTAAAATAAGGTTAACAACACTGAAATTTTTAACTTAATAGGATTGTGATATACAACCAAGATATAAGAGATCAGTCAAGTGTGCGTTATAGTATAGAGAATTCCATATTAAAGCTTCAGTATTGTTAATTTTATGGGCGCGTTAGCCATTTTAACTCACGCTCCTAAACAAAAACAAATTACTCAAGCACGAGCATTTCGTGTCTTACTCACGCAGACATGAGTATATTAAAAACTTACTCACAATCAGAAAATTCTTACGCAAAACAGTAAAAATTACTAAAAAACATATGATGCAAAAAATAAACTCACACACGAATCATGCACGGGTTATATATTCTTACTCATGCTCACGTACGAATTATATATTCTCACTCTAACGGGCGAATTACTTTGGTATAGTAATTATTACTCACGATCACTTGTGAATAACTTCACTCACGATCGTGTCATGCGCCAATCCCTAGTAATTACAAAATCTAAAACTAGTTCAAAATCATTTTTAATATGGAACCACATTTAATACAATACGGTTTTAAAAGGACCTTATACATATATTTTTATATAAAATCACTTTGAAAAAATTGCTAATGTGGGATAATCGGGATGGGATGAAACCAACGGGAAATGTTATATCGGTCAAAAACAAGTTATACGTGTCCCGGCGTTTCGCTGGGTCACCCCTAGGACTCGAGATATATCTTTTTTTTGACATAACTCGAGAACCACTAGTCCGATTTTTCTCAAACAATTTTAAAAAAATTAAAAATTACAATTCCTTTAATCTGTTCATATAACGTTTTTCTATATACTCAACAGTTTTGCCGGTAAAAATAAATGTTTGTTACCGCTACCATAAATATCAATAACCTTTTGTTTATTACTTTTTTTTTAATATTTTAGGCAAAAACTATTTTTTATACCCTACACCACTATGTGGTCAGGGTATTATAAGTTTGTGCTGATGTTTGTAACACCAAAAAATATTGGTCGTAGACCCACCTTATAGTATACCGATCGGTTCAGAATTTTTTTTTATTTCGATTTAAGGATGTCCGTCTGTCTGTCCGTCCGTCCGTCCGTCTGTCTGTCCATGCAATCTTGTGCGCACTCTACAGGTCGCACCTATTAAGATATTTTGATGAAATTTGGTACGCAGACCTATGTTGGCCCAAGGACGAACAAGTTTGATTTTTTTGAACATCGGTCCATGTTTAGACCTAGTGCCCATATAAGGGTCCTACCAAAATTATACTGTTTATATGCTGCAGGTCGTAAATATTAAGATATTTTGATGAAATTTGGTACACAGACCTATATTGGCCCAATAATGCAGCGTATTGATTTTGGTGAACATCGGTCCATGTTTAGACCTAGTGCCCATATAAGGGTCCTACCAAAATTATACTGTTTATACGCTGCAGGTCGTAAATATTAAGATATTTTGACGAAATTTGGTACACAGACCTATATTCAGTTCAGTAGTGATTGTCGTTTAAACAAGTTCATTTTTATTTTTTCTTCCTAATGCAGTCTAATACTGATTGTGTTAGTTGCTTTAGAGCTGTTGGTAGTATATTTATTAGATGCATAACATGCAGTGGTCTATTCCATAAAGGGTGCTCTGGTGTCAATAGTGATCGTGATTTTAATGTTTTAATTTCATCAAATAATATTGTTTATAACTGCAATAAATGCGCTAAAGGATCTAATAATTTAATTGCTATAATAACATTTTTGTCAAATGAAGTAAGAGAATTAAAAAAGTTATTCAATGCCTGTATATACAACAACAATGCAGTTGAGAGTGCCTCCATTAAAAAAAAAAACATACATGCTGAGTCAAGCTTAAATTCAAAAAATAATGATTTACAACAAAAAGGTTTTCAACTCTGAGTGATTCCTTTTCTTCAAGTTCTGCTAATTATGCTTTTCGTAAAGATGTTGTTGATACTACTGAACCAAGTAAAAATGTTTTAAATTCTAATATGCGAATACGTAGAGCTAGTCTTTGTCTTTCTTTACATGATGATGATGATATTCATAATGATAATATTGCTACAATTAAACCAAATGATGTTATTGCTGCTACTGAGCCAAATGCCGTTTTAAATTCTAAACGAAGAGCTAGCATTTGTTGTTCTCAAAACTCTGACAATACTGTTAGCTCAGCTTCAATTGCATACTCTCAAGCAGAAAGTAATATCCCAGTTAACAATGCTGGATGGACTAATGTTAACTACAAAAAAAAGCAACGTAAGCCTGTGGTGTTTGGAGATAATAATTCCAAAGACTTAGAAGTTATTGCTAATCAAAAATGGGTGCATATTTCCTCATTTAAGCCCAGCGTAACAGCAGAACAAATCCTGAGTTATGTTGCAAAAGGTGCTAATATTTCCAAAACCCATCTAAAATGTTTTAAATTGGTTAAAAAGGAAATTGAGCAGAACACATTGAGGAGTGTTTCTTTTAAAATTGGGATCTCCGCTGAATTATATGATAATCTATTTGAGCCTTCCTTGTGGCCTACTAATGTAAAAGTGCGTCCGTTCTTGTTCTTTCAAAAGCCTATATCTTAAAACATGTATAATAATAATTACTATTTATAATTATTTTATAGTTTAATCATAGTCTGTAAGGAAATGATGTTCCATAGACTGAATAAAGAATAATAATAATAATAATATTGGCCCAATAACGCAGCCTATTGATTTTGGTGAACATCGGTCCATGTTTATACCTAGTGCCCATATAAGGGTCCTACCAAAATTATACTGTTTATATGCTGCAGGTCGTAAATATTAAGATATTTTGATGAAATTTGGTACACAGACCTATATTGGCCCAATAATGCAGCCTATTGATTTTGGTGAACATCGGTCCATGTTTAGACCTAGTGCCCATATAAGGGTCCTATCAAAATTATACTGTTTATACGCTGCAGGTCGTAAATATTAAGATATTTTGATGAAATTTGGTACACAGACCTACATTGGGCCAATAACGCAGCCTATTGATTTTGGTAAACATCGGTCCATGTTTAGACTTAGTGCCCATATAAGGGTCCTACCAAAATTATAATGTTTATACGCTGCAGGTCGCAAATATTAAGATATTTTGATGAAATTTGATACACAGACCTATATTGGCCCAATAACGCAGCCTATTGATTTTGGTGAACATCGGTCCATGTTTAGACCTAGTGCCCATATAAGGGTCCTACCAAAATTATACTGTTTATACGCTGCAGGTCGCAAATATTATGATATTTTGATGAAATTTGGTACATAGACCTATGTTGGCCCAAGGACGAAGCCTATTGATTTTGGTGAACATGTTTAGAACTAGTGCCCATATAAGGGTCCCCCCAAAATTATATTGTTTATACGCTGCAGGTCGCAAATATTAAGCTATTTTGATGAAATTTGGTACATAGACCTATGTTGGCCCAAGGACGAAGCCTATTGATTTTGGTTAACATCGGTCCATGTTTAGAACTAGTGCCCATATAAGGGTCCCCCCAAAATTGGCTTGGTTACAAACTGCAGGTCGCAAATATTAAGATATTTTAATGAAATTTGGTGCGCTGACTCACATTATAGAAAATTTTGACATAAGCCCCATTTTAACCCATTCGAATTTCGGATCCAAACAATACACCAAACTGGTGTAGGGTATTGTATAGTCGGCATGCCCGACTTTAACCTTTTTACTCGTTTCTTCATACATTTATTTTTACCGGCAAAACTGTTGAGTATATAGAAAAACGTTATATGAACAGATTAAAGGAATTGTAATTTTTAATTTTTTTAAAATTGTTTGAGCAAAATCGGACTAGTGGTTCTCGAGTTATGTAAAAAAAGACCACCAAAGGTCAAATCGATATATCTCGATTCCTAGGGGTGACCCAGCGAAACGCCGGGACACGTATAACTTCTTTTTTACCGATATAACTTTCCCCGGTAGTTTGAACCCTTCCCGATCACTGACCCCTACCATTTGTCTCACAGTGTAATTATAGATGATTTTATAAAGAATGTTATATCGTTATATATAAAAGAAATCATGAAATATTGTAGATATGAAACCATACTAAGTTATATATGGGTTCATATGCGTCAATATATAATCATATATAACACCTATTATATAATATTTCTTAAATGGCTCCATATATAGTTTTATATTATTATGTATAGTGTCATACTAAATTATATATAAACATATATGTAATTATATCTTTTATATATTACTTTGTGTACTTATATATAGCACATACACTTATATGCAGGCCAGTATGTAATAATATAAAATCACATATGTCTCAATATTAAAACCTTTGAGGCAAAAATATTTAATATATGACTATATAAAAGTCTATATGCTTCAATTTAAAAGCATATGTGGCCATATCTAACTATAAGTTACTATATGTAATTACATAAAATAATATATGATTATATCAAAACTTTTTTACTCGGGTAATACCACTTTTTTTTGCGAAAAACCAAAAATTTTATAAAGTTTAGAGAAATTTAAAAAAGATATAAAAAAACAAGTAATTTTTTTTATGATTTAGATAGTCCATTAGGATGTGTAATTTTCTGTAAACTAAAAATTTAAAATTTTGAACCGCAAATTTCTGATTTTAAAATTTTTCTACATACCCAAGTAAAAAGAAATTATATGGAGCCATATGAAGTTATATTTAATTATATATAATCTTTTATGTAATTAGATATAATTATATCCGAAAAATGAGAACATCTTATTTTATCTTATTGTATCGAATTGTTACAATTGTATACAATTTGGTACAATTTGATACAATTTTATCCGAATTTTGTCCTCATCCAATTACATCAAATTATATCTTTTTGTAAAAAATTATATAAAATGTTATAAAAGTGGACATAGTTGGATACAATTATATTTAAATATTGACCTTAACAATATACAAAAATTATTTTTTTAAATAAAAAAGATATGCAATATCTGGAGATCAGACCTGGGGGATTTCAATTACAGTTACAAATAAATGTAATTGATATTAAAAAAAAACTGAATTAAATTTCATGCAGCTGTAACTGAAAATGTTCAATTACAAGTAATTGTAATTGAAAGTGATTTCAATTACAAATTTCAATTATATTTAGAATTAAAGTGTTTTTTGTTAAAATTTTGTAGAAAAAACTGACTGGGATAGGTTGGATAGGCGTGGATAAGTATAAAAAGAATACGTCATATTGGGCTGACCCCTCACTTGTGCTTTTTGTCATTATTTCTTTTCCGAAAAAATGTAATTGTAATTGACATTTTTTCAATTACATTTATATGTAATATATAATTGAAAATTTTCAATTACAAATTACATGTAATTGTTTTTTTTTAATTACAATTACAAATAATATGTAATTGTAATTGAATTTTTTTCAATAACAATTACATGTAATTGTGTAATTGCATAAGTAATTAATTTCCAAATATAATAATTAACCCAAAGGTCTGCTGAAGATCCTATAATTTCGATAAATCTTCCATTACTTTTATCCAGATTTACCATGACAGTGCATTAGACATGAATAAAATTTTTTTTATTTTTAGCAATTTTAAAATAAAGTTAACAAGACTGAAATTTTAAAGTTAATAGGATTATGTTATACAACCAAGATAAAAGAAAAATAGTAAGAAAAATAGTAAAAAAAAATAGTAAAATATTACAAAATATTAAAAATTACTAAAAATATATGATGCAAAAAATAAACTCACACACGAATCATGCACGGGTTATATATTCTTATTCACGCTCATGCACGAATCAAGTACGAATTATATATTCTCAGACTCACGCACGAATCACTTGAGTATAGTAATTATTACTCACGATCACGTGTGAATAACGTGACTCACGAACATTTCTAGTCACGCGCCAATCCCTAGTAATTACTAAATCTAAAACTAGTTCAAAATCATTGTTAACATAGAACCACATATAATATAATATGGTTTTATATGGACCTTATATATTTTTATATAAAATCACTTTGAAATAATTGCTTATGTGGGATGATATATAATTATAGATGATTTTATAAACAACGTTGTATTGTTATATATTAAAGAAATTATGAAATATTGTAGATATGGAACCATATTAATTTATATATGGGTTCTTATTCGTACATATATAATCATATCTAACACAAATTATGAAATATTTCTTATATGGCTCCACATATAGTTTTATATTATTATGTATAGTGTCATACTAAATTATATATAAACGTATATGTAATTATATCTGTAATATGTTACTTTATGTACTTATATATAGCATATGCAATTATAGAGCAATTCCATATGAAAGCGATCACCTTTTGGACGACCCCTCTCCGATTCTAAAATAAATAGTCTCAATCGATTGCCCAGCAAAAAATAATGTACCTACATATTTTTTTTTTTTGTTTTATAGTGACTGGTTTAGTGGTGGTGTACACCACTGCCATGTGACAAAATTGAAGAATTCTTCATAAGGGACCTCATTGAAAGTTGTTTTAAAAAAAAAAACTACTAAAGCGATCGCAACGAGTGATAGCTCGTTGGAAAGGTATTGAATCAGGCTTTAATTGAAAAATAAAATTTTCCTAATTTTTCTCAGAAATTTACCTTTTTTCCCATGAAAATTAAATTTTCCGATTTTCCACAGAAGCTCCTAAATTTTCCGGCTAATTTTTTATTTTTTTGGATTCCTCATAATTTTTGCTTTAAGAATCAGCAATAAAAAAATGGGCCCCGACTCCTTGTTTGGACAGGAGAGGAGCATTTAAGAGACCACCTTGTTCTCATTGTTTTTATATTTTTGATAATTGAATTATTTGTAATTATTTAACATTGTTTTATTATACCCTACACCACTATGTGGTCAGGACCCACCTTATAGTATACCGATCGGTTCAGAATTTTTTTTTATTTCGATTTAACGATGTCCGTCTGTCCGTCCGTCCGTCCGTCTGTCTGTCTGTCCATGCAATCTTGTACGCACTCTACAGGTCGCACCTATTAAGATATTTCGATGAAATTTGGTACATAGACCTATGTTGGCCCAAGGACGAACAAGTTTGATTTTTTTGAACATCGGTCCATGTTTAGACCTAGTGCCCATATAAGGGTCCAACCAAAATTATATTGTTTATACGCTGCAGGTCGTAAATATTAAGATATTTTGATGAAATTTGGTACACAGACCTATATTGGCCCAATAACGCAGCCTATTGATTTTGGTGAACATCGGTCCATGTTTAGACCTAGTGCCCATATAAGGGTCCTACCAAAATTATACTGTTTATACGCTGCAGGTCGTAAATATTAAGATATTTTGAGGAAATTTGGTACACAGACCTATTGATTTTGGTGAACATCGGTCCATGTTTAGACCTAGTGCCCATATAAGGGTCCTACCAAAATTATACTGTTTATACGCTGCAGGTCGTAAATATTAAGATATTTTGATAAAATTTGGTATACAGACCTACATTGGCCCAGTAACGCAGCCTATTGATTTTGGTGAACATCGGTCCATGTTTAGACCTAGTGCCCATATAAGGGTCCTACTAAAATTATATGGTTTATACGCTGCAGGTCGCAAATATTAAGATATTTTGATAAAATTTGGTACACAGACCTACGTTGGCCCAAGGACAAAGCCTATTGATTTTGGTGAACATCGGTCCATGTTTAGACCTAGTGCCCATATAAGGGTCCTACCAAAATTATATTGTTTATACGCTGCAGGTCGCAAATATTAAGATATTTTGATGAAATTTGGTACACCGACTTATGGCAGCCGAAGGACGAAGCCTATTGATTTTGGTGAACATCGGTCTATGTTTAGACCTAGTGCCCATATAAGGGTCCCCCCAAAATTATATTGTTTATACGATGCACGTCGTAAATATTAAGATATTTTGACGAAATTTGGTACACAGACCTATTTTGGCCCACGGACGAAGCCTATTGATTTTGATGAACATCGGTCCATGTTTAGACCTAGTGCCCATATAAGGGCCCTACCAAAATTATACTGTTTATACGATGCAGGTCGCAAATATTAAGATATTTTGATGAAATTTGGTACACAGACCTATATTGGCCCAATAACGCAGCCTATTGATTTTGGTGACATTAGTTGGCTTTTACCCAGACTGGTGTAGGGTATTCTATAGTCGGCATGCCCGACTTTAACCTTTTTACTCGTTTTATTATTAAAAATACATTTTAAAAATTATTTTACAGTTAAAAATACATTTATGAAGAAAAAATCTTTCTTATTTTGCTGCTTATACTTAATTACAATATTTATTAAAAATTTGAATTGTCTTGGCATCATTATAAAATTAAAGTAACTTTAAATTTAGCACGTCGGCAGACGAAGAGTACCGCTTTACATTAATTGACATATCAGAAATATTTGGTATGAAGCAATGAAACTTTTGCGTTCCAGTTATAGTTTTGACATTATTATATCTGTTTTGAATTCGTCGCTCCATGGCATCGTGTTCTTTTTGAGTGCATAAAACTGTGTTAATGGCAATTTCTTTGCTTTGAATCCACGAAAACAAATGTTGTACATTTAAGATCTGGTCAGTATATGGCCTTTGCAAACTTGCCTTAGTCGCCATGCGTTTTAGGGTTCCCCCTAACGCATCGCATGGGCCCTTACCGTGGGACGTCGCAAAAAAGTGCCACTCGACCTTGCAGTTTTGTTCTTCTTCAATTATGCAAAGATTGTAAAAATTTTTTTTATTCTTGTACTGAGAAGCCGCGCCGTCTGAGAAAAACGTTACTTTGTCGATTGCATCGAATTTTGATCTTAAGAATTCAAACAGTTTCATTTGAAATAAATAAACGGACAAATAATTATGAGCTAAACTCTCCGCGAAAACAACAAGGCTTACGGTCTGTAGGATGCACCGTGCACTGGTCGTTTGCCCAGTGATAAGCCTGAATTTCATCCTGAACGAGAAAAGTGTAATTCTCGGCAAAGTCGCTTATCACAATGAATTCATTTTGGGCTACTTTCTCCTTACTTTCCTTTAGAAATTTCGATTGCATCTCGGATATGAAATGGTGCGCCTTCAGTTCATTCAACTTGAATCCGAATTCCTCGATGAATTCCGGAATCTGCTTTACCACGGTCTCAAGGGAACATCTGCCGCTGCTAATTATCCACTGTTTGAAATGCACCTCCTAAATTAACAGCTGTTCAAACTTTTCCGCCAAATATTGCTCTAGCTCGTCAATCTTCGGACAATTGTCGCATTTGGACAGATGACAATTTTCCGTGGGGTATGCGCACAACGACTTCGACAGAAGGTCCCTATATGTTTCAATTTCACCGTGAAATACTTTCAATTTCTTGCATGGAAAGAACATTAATTTGATGTTTTGATGAAACATGCAAACGCAGACTGAATGCGTTCCGTGCCTGTCTAATGCCAGCTCGCATTCTTTTGGTCGTAGGATGGCAAACTTAGAAAATCCCACTTTTTCTGCTGGGTATTTCTCTTTGAACTGATGGTATGCTTCGGATAGATTACATAATAATAATCTGCGCTGCTTGTGTACTTTTTCTCCATCTTCACGTGTGATAACATAGTCACGTGTACCTGGGCAGGCGCGGCTGTTGTCATCATTGCAGTAAAAATCTTGAATCAATTTCACCGTTGCTTCGCTGAGGGTCCTTGAGCCAAATTTCTTGGTGGGAGTCGCCAAAATGCCCTTCTGTCGAACTAATTCTTTGCTTCTTCTCGCGATGTAATAGACCATGATTGAGGCAGCACAGATAAAATGAGATATTTCTCCGGAAAAGTGGTCGCTAAATTGAATTTTCTTTTCAACTGCTCAATCATTTGTTTGCCGTCATCAACGTCATCTGCTTGACTGCATTCGTTATCAGAGCCTTCATCAAATATTGTCGCGATTGCACTCATAACCTTGCCTTTTTTCTCTTTCCTGTATTTTTCACTTCGCAACTTTCTTTTTGTAATAGGCGATTCACCTAAAGTGGTAATAGCCTCATTCAAAGGACTCAAAGACATATTGACCATCGGAATGTCTGCCTCACTATCAGATGAAACATTTTGTTCAATTGTCATTTCACTCTCGGATTGTGGTTGCATTTGTTTCAATGCATTAGCTTGTTGAGACAAATCGATTTTACACTTGGGGCAAATGAATTTTGCTTCTTCACCGTATTGTATATTTAATTCATTCATGTATCGCTTCGAAACACCAGTTAATTTTAATACTTTTATCTTTTTCGAACGATGTCCACTCTTGTTAAACGGATTGCAGCAAAATTTATGCATTTTACTTTAAATTGTCTTTACAGCTTCACTCTTTACTTTACAAAAAAAACACTTTAAAACTTTCACGTTTAGTATTCAACTAAAATTTGACTCAGAGTGTGTGAAGTATTTATATTTATTTTTTGGTAAAAAATAGGTAAAAAAAAATAAGCGATATTTGCTTTTCTTTAATAGGAAAATTTGCGTGAACTACTGGTCATAAAATGTTTTTTAAAGAGGGACTTAATTGGTTACTGCCAATAAGCCGACCACAGGTCATAAAATGTTTTGTAAATTTTTTAAATTACCAGGTAATAAATATTTCGCCATATTTATGGAAAATCCGTGTTTTATGACTTGTTTCTGCACGTGTCATTTTAGGCGAAATATTTATTACCTGGTAATTTAAAAAATTTACAAAACATTTTATGACCTGTAGCCTCAGTCGGGTTTGGTGTGCCATTACATGCCACTGCTGCTATTATCCATGGATTTATGGCCGATCTTGTGAAGGCAGGCAGACCATATTCACTACACACTCAACTTGGGGCTCTTAAAAAAAATTGATTTTTTCTTCATAAATGTATTTTTAACTGTAAAATAATTTTTAAAATGTATTTTTAATAATAAAATAAAATAATGTTAAATAATTACAAATAATTCAATTATAAAAAATATAAAAACAATGAGAACAAGGTGGTCTCTTAAATGCTCCTCTCCTGTCCAAACAAGGAGTCGGGGCCCATTTTTTTATTGCTGATTCTTAAAGCAAAAATTATGAGGAATCCAAAAAAAAAAAAATTAGCCGGAAAATTTAGGAGCTTCTGTGGAAAATCGGAAAATTTAATTTTCATGGGAAAATTTAATTTTCATGGGAAAAAAGGTAAATTTCTGAGAAAAATTAGGAAAATTTTATTTTTCAATTAAAACAACTTTCAATGAGGTCCCTTATGAAGAATTCTTCAATTTTGTCACATGACAGTGGTATACACCACCACTAAACCAGTCACTATAAAAAAAAAAAAAAATATGTAGGTACATTATTTTTTGCTGGGCAATCGATTGAGACTATTTATTTTAAAATCGGAGAGGGGTCGTCCAAAAATTTGCCAATTTTGATCGTTTTCATATGGAATTGCTCGATAATAAATTTGCCTTATTTACTCCACCTGTGGTTTTGAGCAAATATTTATCTAGCCTTAAGTTTTAAACGAACATGCTAAACATGTTAGGCCCACAGTACGTGTTCCATATCCAAAGTCCATTAAGATCTAAGGGTTCTCAACAATATTTTAAATGTTGATGTATTTTTAAGGAAATTATTTTAAAAATACACATTCAATAAAAGTCCTTATTATTTTCATCTCAAATGCGAAACAAAGTTCAGAAAAAATGCTAATTGTTTATAAAAATATGTAATATAAAACAATGTTTTGTATAAAACAAAAATCAAAAAAAAACTTCGATTCAAACTTTAAGGCCTTTGAGGATTTTTGCTTAGCATAAAAGGATATTGTACATAACTGTCTTTTGGTTTTATTTTTTTAATGCTACTTATTACATTGCACTGTTGTATTCATGTTTATGGTTTCTCTCTGGGGAAAACTCTTTTGAATTTCCCATAGGACTTTCGTATAGCTGCCGGAAAATTGTTAAACGGTACTTAATTTGTACATTAAAAGGATTATCTGAGATCACATAACGCTCATGTAGCACATAATGCTGCACGACACAATGCTGTTACCAGGCTTTGTGGCTTAAATAATAAAATCAATGAAGAACTTGACGATACAATATTTAGCATGAATATAAATACGAGAATGTTGCTACCGCTGCTTCTGATGATGATAATGATGATGTTAACAAGCTACAATACAAAGGACACCACAGTGTGATAAATAATCCAAAGGCTTCAAAAAATTGTTTTATTAAATGGTGAACAATATGTATATCAACCACCACCAATTTTACATGTACGTGGTAAAACTTAATAGGGTTTCTCTATATTGTATACCACGACATTGCACGAAAAGGCAAATTTAATAATTAGCCTTTATTAGTCGAATTTAGAAAGTTTAAGTTTAAAAAAAATACTCTGCTGCCAATTTTAAGTTAAAACTTAGGGCTTGTTTATCTACTACGAAAATAGTCCAAATGATATAAATTGATAAATACTTTCATCAACAATACCAACACATAGTGTCCGACCGAAGGCAATTTTTTTGACCGAACATCGGCCAAATTTACAATAATCGGCCTAAGCCGAAGCCGAATATTTTTATTAGTCCCAAAAATCACTTTTGAGTACGGGAACACTTCTGCACACGAAAAAGACATATTTTAAACAATAATTTTTCCTTGTAAATAAAAACAGCCTAAAAGCGTTTCCATACTGAAAATTGTGTGAAAATTATTGTTGTTTGAGCTGTTTCGGATTGTTTTCGGTAATAATTGGTAATCGGCCAAATTATAGCCGATTACCGATTGTGAATTTTTGGCCGATGCCGAATCCTCTTAATCGGTCGAACACTACTAGCATACATTTGTATATGGGACATACATGAGACTAATTAATTATTTAGACAAATTAATTAATTTCATTAGCATTAAATTGAAATCAATTGCAATGAAAGTTTTGGCATTATCATTACTTCGACTAATTCTAATGCTTTAAAATACATCAATTTTATTACTAATGCCAACTGTATAGTAAATTATTTACGATTACTAATGCCTCAATTATAAGAAAGAATTGGCATAAGTAAAAGTCACTTTACAAATTTACATTGTGCAAAGGAATATATTAATGCAAGAATTTTTCTTTTTGCAAAACTTTTTCGCAAAAATTGGTCAAATAAATTTGAAACCCGTTTGAGAGATTTTTTACTGTCGTATGTATTATTTTAAGTGTAGTCAGTTGGCTTTAAGTAAGTTGACTTTATATTTTTAAAACAATTAAATACAAATTTTGGATTTTTTTAATTAAGACAACAGTTTTTCTTCAAAAGAACTTTTACAAAGTGTAGAAATTTATTTTTGGTCCGTTATTTTTTTAAACAAAGAAGGTGTTTGTAATTTGTATCAATACTTATAATATCTTCAATATTATTTGGATTAATTAAATCCGGATAAGGACAGATTATTTTTCACAGTTTGTTAAATAAGATTTGGAATTTTAGCATATTTAACCGTTAAATGCATGATCTCTTCGATTTTAACCATTTTTTTATATATGATTTCTTAAGGCGTGTATATTTCAAGAAAAATACCAAAAAAAATTGATTTTAAAAAAAGGTGATTTTTATTGCAAAATATGGTTTTTTGCCAAATAGCTAAATTGTGATTATTTTAACGTGTATAAAAAAAATCTATAAACTATAATTTATACATTTATTGTCGCCAAAATGAATTTTATTGCGAGAATACCAATTTAAATATTTAAACAAATATTTTTGAATATTACACCTTTTGTAAAAAAAAACGCGTGTTTTAGATTTTTTACAAATATATAGAGCAAAACCAATATTTTTACTCTAACTGTTTAAAAATTCTGCGCTAAACCATAGGAACACTATGTAGAGAAGGGGCCCCTAATGCCCAAAAATGCAGTTTTGTCCATCAAGTGGGTTTTTCATTAAAAAACCGGTATGTTGCCAAATGGCTACACCATGCATTTCAGGGTTAATGCAATTATTTTGGCAGATTGAACAAAATTCATTAATTTAGCTATCAATTCACGCTCAAAAATTATATTTTGTACAAAAACGAAAAATGGCTACACATTTTCTAAAAATGGCTAAATCTAGCCATAGGAAATGCTGCTGCAAAGCAACAAAATACAAGAAAAACTTTAAAATTATTTCCATATAAAAATA
The DNA here is from genome assembly GCA_949987735.1 of Leucophora obtusa. NCBI lineage: Eukaryota > Metazoa > Arthropoda > Insecta > Diptera > Anthomyiidae > Leucophora > Leucophora obtusa. Next base: position 14,713,895 of record OX465300.1, read on the forward strand.
AACAAAAAAAATTTAAGTATGCAGTATGTAAGCAGCTTACTCTAATCCCTTAGAAGGATTCAGGTTGTAATGCAGTAAATTTGATATCGTTAATTTTAAACGAATTAAATATATGAGTTGTACCGAGTTATTGCTGATTATCTTTGATGTTTTTGATTATGTAGTAAAATGTGATTAGTTATTAAACTGCGCTTCTGAAGAGCTATGTAGCTCGCGGTGCGGTAAAAAATACGAATGTAAAGAAAAAAATAAAACATATTGCTCGTAATATGTAAAAAGTTTTAATTAAAATAAATATCTATAAAAGATTATGTAAAATAAATAATATAGTGTGCATAACTATTATCATTACTTTTTAATGTCGTTAATGTAGACATGAAAAATGTGCTTACTGAAAGCCATGAAATCGCAGCGATTTATATGTGCTAAAATCTGCGCTTATTATTCCCTAAACTATAGCTTCCAAGTGGGAATTCGTCATAAAAAAATAATGGCATATGTAAGCAGGTTTGTAAGGGATTGTTTTAATTTGTTCCCTTATAAACCTGCTAACGGGTAAGCACAATTTTTTAATGGGTATAATACTTAAATAACGATTTCACATCCTTTAAAATTATACCACAGTAACTCTAGTGACTTAAGCCGTTCAAAAGATATAGATAATTTGGGTAAATCAAAATTTGAATTATTTTGGTGTTAAATATATAGAACCAGGCGCGGATCCAGGATTCACTCAAGGGGGGCTAAACATTTTTTGTATCTTAGACGGTAGTCCTATCTATAGATATTTTATGATCATTTTATTTTCACTTTTTCCTCATTTTTCGATCGACTGTCTGACATCGCCATAATGTTCTGTATGATGTTGGATTGCATCTCCTAGTCTTATACTCTTCTTGCTAGAAGTTGAAGTTTTAATACATGTTCTAGCATAGGTTTGCCAAGTTGTTCCAAAAAGTCTCAAAAAAGGGGTTCGGGAAAATCTGCTCAACCCCATTTCGACATTTTTTGAATTTTTAGTTAGTTTTATTTATTGAAATAATTACAAGATTTTAATGTTATGTTTTGTAAAAATCATTTAAAAATTAAATAATATTTAAATAGGAAACGCAATGGAGATTCTGATACGAAAAAACTTTCAGAATATGATAATAGGAATGTGCCCTAAATTGTAAAGTTTTTTCCAAATCCTACAACTTTTATATCAAACCTAGAATATAGAAATGTTTCAGTGTCAAAGAGTTTTTCGAATGCAATAATTTTTCCTAATCTAATAGGTTTAATTTAAGGGGCAGTTTTATAAAGAGTTCTTCAACAGGGACGCTACAAAAGTAGAAAGACAGGGACAGCAAACGACGCCATATTTCTTGCCGCTCTTTTGACATTTCTCTTCAGTAAGGTTTGCCATTTCATGATGGAAAGATATACGAGCCAACAACGAGTCGAAATTATTAAAATTTACTACCGACATTCGGAGTCATTGGCCTCAACGTTAAGAGCGCTACTTCCAATTTATGGTCGTCATAATGAATGGCTTCGTCAATAAACAAAATATGCGTTATTGGTCAGACAGCAATCCACACGTACTCCATGAGTCATCATTGCATCCCGAAAAAATTACGGTTTGGTGCGGTTTATGGGCCGGCGGCGTCATTGGGCCGTACTTCTTCCGTGATGATCAAGACCGGCACGTTACTGTGAATGGGAATCGCTACCGTTCAATGATAACCGAATATTTTTGGCCCCAATTGGATGATATGGACTTGGAGGACATGTGGTTCCAACAGGACGGCGCCACAAGCCACACAGCGAATGTCACAATCAATTTATTGCAAACCAAGTTTGGAGAACGTGTTATCTCACGAAATGGTCCAGTCGATTGGCCGCCTCGGTCGTGCGATTTGACGCCGTTGGACTATTTCCTGTGGGGCTACGTCAAATCTATGGTCTATGCCAACAAGCCAGCGACGATTGATGAACTTCGTACGAATATCGGCCGATTTATGCTTGAAAACCGTCGAAAATTGGGTTCAGCGTCTGGACTTCTGCAAGCGTGCCCGTGGTGGCCATGCAAAAGAGATCGATTTCCATACATAATGGCATCGAACGTACTTTCACAGGAATAAAGAATTTCATTGATATCCAAAACCGTTTTTGTTTTATTTAAAAAAACTTTTGTAGCGCTCTTATTGAAGAACCCTTTAATTAGAACTAGAGTCTTTAAAAATTTCTTATTTAAGTAATATTTAATAAAAAAAACGATCTGAGGACAAAATATATAAGAAAATATCAATCATTGTTCTGACTATAAAACTGGCCATAATTATTGCACTTAAATAAATAAAAATAGTTTTACAAAAAGATTGTCCTAACATTTAAAGGGTTTATTCTTGGAAAATATTTTAAATTTTACAAAAGTAAACAACTAATGGGGAAACTATCCCGATGGGTTCTTTCCAACCCTAATGAAATTTGGATATGTGGTAGAGCTCTGTGGCAAACGACGCCATAAATCCAAGTCACAACAAAACCTCCTACATTACCCGGTAATGAGTTTTGTAAGAAGTTATTTTTCATAACTTTTATTTCATAAAATTTCATAATTTCATTAAAAAAATTCATTGAATTTCATAAATTAGATCTCCATAAATTTAATGAAAATGTTCTTTATATTTATGAAATTGTTCAATAGTATTTACTTTTTTTAATTTTTTATAAAATATCGTCATTTCCTGAGAAATATGTTACGATTTTATTACACCTTTTGCATTTGCTAAGTAAATTTAATTATCCACTTCAGCTTAGCACCTACAACAACCAACTATAATAAATAATAGTAAATGAAATTGCTTCATAGATTTTATGAAGCTCTTCATTGGCTAAATGATTTGTTCATTGGATGAGTGGCCTATTAATTTTATGAATAGTTTTATGAACTTTTCATAAACATTGACTTTAATGAAACATGTTTCATAAATTCTATGAAAACTTTCAATGGACGAGTTCCAGTGACAATTTTCATTGAAACTATGAAGAAATTCATTACTGAATTGATGAAAATTCTCTCAGTGTAGCAAGGGCATATCAAAATTTCTTAGAATTGATAAAAAAGCTTCATATATTTTATGAAATTTTTCATTGAGTGTATGATACTTTTAATAAATAGAATTTAAATTTTCACAAAAAAAATTCTATCAATTCAATGAAAAGATTCAATGGACAAATTTCAATGAAACTTCATCGGTTTTATGCAAAAACTCAGATAATGCAGATAAATCTTCCAGTGGACATTGGCGGACTTAGGTAGGGTTAGGGTAGGCAAAGCCCTCCCTAGACTTCTTTTTTCCCACCCCAGAATTTTAATAAATCTACCTATAATCCTTTTATATATGATTTTTATGGTAAAAATTATCACAATATTATTATTGTTTTTACATATCAATTAGTTTTGTGTTTCTTCACTGAGAGAATTATCCTTCATGATATTAATCACATAATTTCATAGAATTTTTTTCGTAGAACCAATGAGGAATTTCATTATGTATATAATATTTAATAAATATTATGAAATTTTTCATAAAATTTCATAATTTCATTAAAAAAAATTCATTGAATTTCATAAATTAGATCTACATAAATTTAATGAAGATATTCTTTATATATATGAAATTGTTCAATAGTATTTACTTTTTTTTAATTTTTTTATAAAATATCGTCATTTCCTGAGAGAATAATCTTTCATAATTTTTATTTTTTTTAAATTAATTTTTATTATTAATTTTGGACTATGAAATTTTTTTATAAATCATATTAATTTTTCGAATCTTATTTTTAATGAAACTTTTTAATTTAATGAATTCTTTCTTTAGATATATTTTGTACATCCGTAAAATATGCTACGATTTTATCACGCCTTTTGCATTTGCTAAGTACTTTTTATTTATCCACTCCAGCTTAGCAACGACAACACAACTATAGAGCAATTCCATATGAAAACGATCAAAATTGGCAAATTTTTGGACGACCCCTCTCCGATTTTAAAATAAATAGTCTCAATCGATTGCCCAGCAAAAAATAATGTACCTACATATTTTTTTTTTTTTATAGTGACTGGTTTAGTGGTGGTGTACACCACTGTCATGTGACAAAATTGAAGAATTCTTCATAAGGGACCTCATTGAAAGTTGTTTTAAAAAAAAATAAAATTTTCCTAATTTTTCTCAGAAATTTACCTTTTTTCCCATGAAAATTAAATTTTCCCATGAAAATTAAATTTTCCGATTTTCCACAGAAGCTCCTAAATTTTCCGGCTAATTTTTTTTTTTTGGATTCCTCATAATTTTTGTTTTAAGAATCAGCAATAAAAAAATGGGCCCCGACTCCTTGTTTGGACAGGAGAGGAGCATTTAAGAGACCACCTTGTTCTCATTGTTTTTATATTTTTTATAATTGAATTATTTGTAATTATTTAACATTATTTTATTTTATTATTAAAAATACATTTTAAAAATTATTTTACAGTTAAAAATACATTTATGAAGAAAAAATCAATTTTTTTTAAGAGCCCCAAGTTGAGTGTGTAGTGAATATGGTCTGCCTGCCTTCACAAGATCGGCCATAAATCCATGGATAATAGCAGCAGTGGCATGTAATGGCACACCAAACCCGACTGAGGCTACAGGTCATAAAATGTTTTGTAAATTTTTTTAAATTACCAGGTAATAAATATTTCGCCTAAAATGACACGTGCAGAAACAAGTCATAAAACACGGATTTTCCATAAATATGGCGAAATATTTATTACCTGGTAATTTAAAAAATTTACAAAACATTTTATGACCTGTGGTCGGCTTATTGGCAGTAACCAATTAAGTCCCTCTTTAAAAAACATTTTATGACCAGTAGTTCACGCAAATTTTCCTATTAAAGAAAAGCAAATATCGCTTATTTTTTTTACCTATTTTTTACCAAAAAATAAATATAAATACTTCACACACTCTGAGTCAAATTTTAGTTGAATACTAAACGTGAAAGTGTTAAAGTGTTTTTTTTGTAAAGTAAAGAGTGAAGCTGTAAAGACAATTTAAAGTAAAATGAATAAATTTTGCTGCAATCCGTTTAACAAGAGTGGACATCGTTCGAAAAAGATAAAAGTATTAAAATTAACTGGTGTTTCGAAGCGATACATGAATGAATTAAATATACAATACGATGAAGAAGCAGAATTCATTTGCCCCAAGTGTAAAATCGATTTGTCTCAACAAGCAAATGCATTGAAACAAATGCAACCACAATCCAAAAGTGAAATGACAATTGAACAAAATGTTTCATCTGATAGTGAGGCAGACATTCCGATGGTCAATATGTCTTTGAGTCCTTTGAATGAGGCTATTACCACTTTAGGTGAATCGCCTATTACAAAAAGAAAGTTGCGAAGTGAAAAATACAGGAAAGAGAAAAAAGGCAAGGTTATGAGTGCAATCGCGACAATATTTGATGAAGGCTCTGATAACGAATGCAGTCAAGCAGATGACGTTGATAACGGCAAACAAATGATTGAGCAGTTGAAAAGAAAATTAAATTTAGCGACCACTTTTCCGGAAAAATATAACTGGAACGCAAAAGTTTCATTGCTTCATACCAAATATTTCTGATATGTCAATTAATGTAAAGCGGTACTCTTCGTCTGCCGACGTGCTAAATTTAAAGTTACTTTAATTTTATAATGATGCCAAGACAATTGAAATTTTTAATAAATATTGTAATTAAGTATAAGCAGCAAAATAAGAAAGATTTTTTCTTCATAAATGTATTTTTAACTGTAAAATAATTTTTAAAATGTATTTTTAATAATAAAATAAAACAATGTTAAATAATTACAAATAATTCAATTATAAAAAATATAAAAACAATGAGAACAAGGTGGTCTCTTAAATGCTCCTCTCCTGTCCAAACAAGGAGTCGGGGCCCATTTTTTTATTGCTGATTCTTAAAGCAAAAATTATGAGGAATCCAAAAAAAAAAAAATTAGCCGGAAAATTTAGGAGCTTCTGTGGAAAATCGGAAAATTTAATTTTCATGGGAAAATTTAATTTTCATGGGAAAAAAGGTAAATTTCTGAGAAAAATTAGGAAAATTTTATTTTTCAATTAAAGCCTGATTCAATACCTTTCCAACGAGCTATCACTCGTTGCGATCGCTTTAGTAGTTTAAAACAACTTTCAATGAGGTCCCTTATGAAGAATTCTTCAATTTTGCCACATGACAGTGGTGTACACCACCACTAAACCAGTCACTATAAAAAAAAAAATATGTAGGTACATTATTTTTTGCTGGGCAATCGATTGAGACTATTTATTTTAGAATCGGAGAGGGGTCGTCCAAAAGGTGATCGCTTTCATATGGAATTGCTCTATAATAAATAATAGTAAATGGAATTGCTTCATAGATTTTATGAAGCTCTTCATTAGCTGAATGATTTAATCATTGGACGAGTGGCCTATTAATTTTATAAAGAGTTTCATTAATTTTATGAACTTTTCATAAACATTGACTTTAATGAAACCTGTTTCATAGATTCTATGAAAAGTTTCAATGGACGAGTTCCAGTGACAATTTTCATTGAAACTATGAAGAATTTCATTATTGAAGTGATGATAATTCTCCCAGTGTTGGTTGAGAAAATGTCTACTGGTTTCCTAGGTTTTATAGTCAGAACTTAGATCGATTTTTGTCTTAAATATTTCTTAAATAAGGAATGTTGTTTGAAAAATTCTTACTTAAGAAATATTTAAGAAAAAAATTGATCTTAGTTATGATTATAAAACTGGCCCTAAGAGATTTTTTTTTAAGAAAAATAATTAGAATCAGAGAGTTATTCAATATACAGAATCTTTTTTGATGAAATTTAAGATTTAATAGTTTTTTAAATTAATAATTAGTTATTATCTAACAAGGAAGTTACTTCAAACTAAATACTTCTATTTTCTTGAAATTTCAATACGTTGTAGAAACAAAAGTTCTAAGATGAACATCTTAGACCGATTTTTGACAATCTCGGTTATTTAAGTAGTTAAAATATAGGGTCAGAAAGGGTTCGAAATGGGACGAAAAAAATGAGACGGGTTGATCTTAGATTTATTTTTTCTATAAAATATCCAAATTTCATACCACACATAAAAAAGAGTAGGCACCAACAATGGAATTTGTAAAAGCAATCACATTTTATTTTAAATTGAAATTTTATTCTGAACAATTTTTTTGTTTGAAATATTTATAACTCGTTTGTAAATTGTTATCTCTTATATAAAAATTGTTTAAAAATAAAAATTCAAAGTTACAAAAAAAAAAGGAAAACTATTTTGGATTTAAAAATTTCTTTGTTGATGCCTTTTTAAAAGTTTTGTTTTGTATTTACAAATTTGGTATGAGAAAGGTGTTTAAAAATTTAATTACAATTTTGTAAATTGTTTCTGTGTAATCTGAAAATATAGCTTGGAATATATTCCTTGTATGAGGGTTTCTTCAAAAAAAAAAAAAAAAAATAGATGCAATTTTCCAAGTTTTCTATGAAAACATTATTGAATTATGAAAATTTTATCCGAAGTGAGGGAGGTTTTTTTGTATAGAAAAATTGTAAGTATAAATGCCGAAAGTGTTTTTTAAGATTCTGAGAATGGGTAAATAATCAGCCGAACTTAAATGGGTCCCTTGCCCTCCCCAGAAAATGGTCTAGGTACGCCTATGAGTGTAGGTTAAAAGTAATGAGTTTTTTTTCAGTTTAAATATTTTTTTATTTGTGTATTAAATCAAAAATAACATATATTTAACGCTAGATTTACAATTAACCAAAAAATAGTAGTTTTTAAAAACTACTTCTATTTACTAGTCAAATTAAATACAAATTTTTAATCAAAAACTAAAAGTTTTTAAAAACACCAGTTTATTTCGAATAAAAAAACTTTCAAAACACTAAAAAATATGCAATTGATTTTCAATTTATCTGCAATTTCTTTGAAATAATACGAAAAAGCATTAAAAATATTGTAAATTGGGTAATTTTTGCTTACGTGTGTGATTTTTTTATGAAAATATGACTCCAATATTTTTTTAATGTCTTAAGGCTGAGTTACCCAACCGTTCCAAACCACAAGAAGAAGTGTACTTGCAGGATCATTCTGTTGAAATCAGAATTTTCTATCCGTCATCGAAATAGCTGAATGATTTAAGTCGGAAAAAATATAAAATGAATAGAGAAATTGATTCAAACAACAGATAAGGAACAAAAATTAACAAATAAACGGAAAAATTTAGAATAAAATACACACACAGTACACTGATAGAATTTTCGTTCATACTATTAATGAATCGATTTCATTAATCTGAATTCACTGATTTAATGAAAAAATTTCATTGAGTTAATGAAAATTTCATTAATTTAATGAATTTTTTCATTATATATTTTCAACTAACCCGTAAGATATGCTATAATTTTTATAAGGGTTTTGAATTTGCTAATTACTAAAATAGATATATGTTCCAGTAATGAACGCTAGGGTTGCAAACTGAAATTATTTAAATATAAAAGTCCAAATAATGACATCATTTTGGTTTGGCTATTTAGATCAATCGGTAACGCGGTAATGTTTACATTCTGGTGATTGCGGGTTCAAGTCGACTTCAGGGAGATGTCAAAAACGTTATAAAAACGAAAAAGAAATATATGTACAAATAAAAATTAATAAAATAAAAATAAATAAAAAAAAGTAACTCAAAAAAAATATATTTTTTTCAATTAGTTTTCATTTATTGAATACGATCTAATGAACGCGTTCTTTGGGGACTTTTCAATGAAAAAAATCATTGGATTAATGAACAAATTCATTAATACTATGCACAAAATTCTATCAGTGTAGATGCTAAATAGTAATGTCGTTTACGGTTTTCTATAAGTGTACTTTTTAGCTACGGCACGGTACAGTTACATCACATTTACTTTTACGGTCCCATAATCCGCCCTTTAGAATTAACGAATTTGTTTTTTAAATGTAAAATTTTTATACGGTAAAAATTCAAAAAATTTAGAATATGAAAATTTTCATATCAAAAAATCTGCGAGCCAATATTATAGTAAACACTTAAATAAAACCAAATACTTAAGTGACATTTTTTCCGATATTTTAAGGAGCATTACCTACGGTTGAGATGGTGATCCTAAGACCATGAAATTTAAAAAATTATTTAAGAAGTTCATTTAAGAGATTTTAATAGTAATGCACTTAAATTTCAAAACAATCAGAACTAAGCACGATTGTTTTCATAATTAAGTAATTTCGTCTAAGATCGATCTTTGTTTTGACAATAAAACTGGCCCTAAATATTGATTCATAAATAAAATGAATCAAGAAATTTGTTAAATTGCAAAAAAAAGGTTAACAATTTCAGTAATAATTCTATAAAAACAAGCTCATTATAAAAACAAATTTTGAGAATTATCTCTTGAAAAATGTAAAATCTTTCATATTTCCTGAACAAAGAAATTTCTTCTTGAGTCCAAGAATCTACACAAAATCTCAACATTTAAAATGCTTGTTTAATATGAAATTCTAAAATGTCTGTTTAAAAAATTAATCGTGTTGTCCCTTATAGCATTATTTGCAAAAAAAAAAAATTTTTTTTGGGCCTCAAGTGGTGGGCTTTACACCCCATAGCACCACGTTTTCCTATAGGAGCAATCAAAACAAGAATGTTTATTAAATTTTACGAAAAACGTCGCCGAAGTCTGAAAAGTCCTCAAAATTTGATGGAGATGTTTACCAGGATTTACATCAGGGATTATTTCTTAACTACACAATATTTTTATTTCCTGAAAAGTTTTAAAATTATTTTCATTATTTTTGTTTATATTCAATTTTTTATGAGAAGTTGATTTTTGTATTCCATTTATAAATTTTAATTAAAAACATCTAATTTAAAAAAAATTCCTGTTTTTGAAGTATTTTATGAAAATGTTTCGCAGACCTCTTAGGATGCAATTACGGACACTCAGGGGGTTCGTGGTAAACATTTGGAAAACGTTGCATAATAAATTTTTCATATCGGTTTTGATTTAGGCGTAGTAGCCATCTGCCGTTATTAAAAATAGAATTACTGGCCAACTTTGCTTTAACGCTAGACCAACATTCCGACTTTTAAAGTAAAAAACTTTGCAGGTTGGGAGGAAATACAGGATTTAACGCTAATCAATTACTCGCATGCAATCAGAAATCGAAAATTATTTCCAAAGAGATTATTTTAGGAACATAACTGTATACTCTACGACATCAACATGTATGCTCAGGATTTTTCAAAAGACTGACTAGAATAAGTTCAATATGATCCTGTGGAGAAAACTAAAAAAGAACTATACATATCTTTCCGAATGAAAGTTGGAAGATTTCAAGTGAAATTACTTTTTTTTTATAAAAGTGAGAAAATTTTAAGAGAATTTCCGATTTTTTATTTCGAATTGAGAAAATTCTAAAAGATATTAGCATTTTCCATTTCAAATTTAGAAAATTCCATTAGAAATTCAGTTCTGTAATTTTAATGAAAAAAATTCAAAATAAAATTTAAACTTTTTGGCCCCTACTACGAGTATTTCAATTTTAAAGTCGACTTTGTTTTTATACATACGGTTTTGTTAACTTTTTGTATAAAAATCCTACAAAAATATTTATATTTTAAAAAATTTTGATTGTTTTAAAATAAATTAATCAATCAGAATGCTTCAAAAGAAACCAAGCCAAAGCATACCGCCACCCAAAATTTTACTTAAGTCGACTTTAAGAAAAATAAATAATTGGAAAATTTTAATAGTATTTTATATTTAAAAAAATTTCAATTAAAATCGGAATTTTGTATTAGAAAATACGAAATTTTAAAATGAAATTCTTTTTTGTCATTTGAAGTTACTGGCTTGATATTAATAATAATAATAATTTGAGATACCGATAATGGTACACTATTCTTTTTTTTTTAATTTTCATACAAACTTATTTGTTTTAAATTGTTCGTTGTTTTAAATAATTGATTTGTTTTTGTGTATAGAAATAAGTTGTCTTAGTGGTTGGTGTCTCTCTTGCTCTCGTTTGATTTACATTCTATGTGTAATATATGCTGTTGAAGCACCGCCCTAAATTACTGGTAAACCCTTCATAAAATGATACACAAATATGGAGTTTTTACATGAACAATATTTTTAAAACTTTTAGTGCGTAAGACTACAATACATCACACTGCCTTGAGACTATAAAAACGGTGGGCAAATTCGATTCTTCGTTGATTTTATTGCGGCTCCGTTGAAAATTAGAATACGTCTGTTCTTTGAAGTTTTTTTCTAACTGTTTTTAATAGGGTTCTATAAATCGACTTTCGACTAATCGATTAATCGAATTTTTGCGAAAATTTTCGACTTTTTCTTTCGACTTCTCTACTTTTTTACTTATTACCATATGGCTTAAAAGTAAATTTTGTTTTTGCTGATATACCTATAACACAATAGAAAAAATTAAGCAAGTGATGCTAATTCTATTGGAAAACAAAACAGTGAAATATGACATAAAAAACTCTAGAATGTCTACGACACACAGTGGTTTTAAACTGAGAGAAGTGTTAATACATAAACAACTTCTAAACTAATGGTCCGATTTGTACAAAGTTTATAGAATATTGTAGAGTAGGAATAAGGCTTTTGGAAAAATTGATAGTCACCCTGTTTTATTAATAGGGCACCTATTTAGTACCAGCGTGCCAAAGTAGACAACCTCGAGTGTAAACAAACTTTCGGAACCTTTGGCTTCTTAAATTGTCGGCCGACTTCAATGACTTTATACTTTTTGAATTATACTTAAGTCGAGTAACTTTTTTCCAATGTAAACATGGTTAAACGTTAACCACAGATCTTTTCATATAAATTTGAATTTTTCAACAAAACTTTTCGTTAATTTCAGCAGGATAGAATATTATTGGCATTTAACTAAGTTTAACTTATAACAAAAAGTTTATAGAAATAACAGTTTTTTCTTTCTGTGTTTTGTCTACTAATATTGAGATAATTTTTTTGCGAATACGAGAAGGGTAGTTGTCATTTAAAACGAATTAAAATATAACCCAAATACAGCTGAAATTTTCTATAGTTTACAGTTTTATTTTTTCTGCTTTATCTAACTAAAATTTACTAAACAGATTCTAAACTGCATTTTATGGGCTTTCGTCAAACAAATATAAAAAAAATATGACCCCCTCTGAAATTAAAAAAGAAAAAAACCGAAATTAATTTTGGGAGGGGCTCGGCCCTCGAGGACTGTGGGGGCAAAAAACGGGGGGACATAGTAACATGTAAGTGAGGGAACTCAAATTAAAGGAAATTGTCTCACAATTTCAAAAATTTTATTTTTTTTTAATCCATAAAACGTAGCCCTAATTAGTGCCATTTTAGTCCCTTAAGATGAAAATGATGAAATTTTTTGTATGGTAAAGTGGTACTCAAATGATAGAAAATATCCCCCCACGACTTCAAAAACTATATTTTTTTTCAATAATCGATAAACGCATTAAAAATTTAGACATTTACATAAAAAAAATGAAAATTTCTTTTGAAAAATCGCGCGATTTTTACAAAAAAAAAATTCCCTGCGGCGCAATAACAGTATATCACTTCTGAAATTGCATTTTCCATCAAAAAGTTTCATTTTTATATCATCTAAAAAGTTTGGGTATACCTAACATTAAAAAAAAAGAAAATGAAATTTTTATTTGGAAAAATCGCGCGATTTTCAAAATAACAACAAAAAATGGACATTTACTGGGTTTTACCAAAACTAAAATAATGTGATTTTAGACCTTCTTAATTTTTCGAAAGTCTAAAATTTAACAAAATGCCTCTAATTCGATTCACGACCAACGGATTAGTAAAACAATTTCCTTTAATTTGAGTACCCACACTTACTTGTTATTGGCTTTATTGGTAGCCTGAATCTCTAGGGAACTCTAGGCAGCACAAAAGATCTATATTGGTCGCGGTGCGTAGTGCCTTCGTATCTAATCTAATACTTGTTACTATGTCCCCCTGCCAGTGTACTTACATTTTATCTTTTAGTCAAAACTCTAAAAAAAATTTTTTGGTGACCTCCTCGAAATATGCCAATCATTTGTATACCCGATCAAAAAAACATTATATCTAGCATATGTGTCATATCCCATTTGATATAGATCGACATTTATTCTTATCCAAGTTCATCTCAAAATTGGGGTATCCAGTAATATCCAATCAGATCCCTCAACTATATTACAGGATTAAATTAGATCCAAATAGATCTTAAAATTGGGAGATCTAATAATATCCAATAATATCAAATTGAGATCCTGATAGATCCCAAAATATCCCATGGGATTAATTAAGATCCAATTAGATACAAACGGATAAGCTAATTTTGGCAGAACGAATTGGATAATTTGAGACCAAAATTTATTCTATGATATATTTGAAATTATTTAAAATTTAAAAAATAACACAAAAAATTAAAAAAAATATTTATTATTTAAAAAATTTATTTCATTAAAAAAACGCCGTCGGCAGGATTTGAACCCAGATGCAGGCGCTGTAGTCGGTCACTTAACTCACTCATCAACACACTGCTATACAAAATGGCTGACTATATGAGACAACATTGTTCGTATTACTGAGTTATGTATAATTATATAAATTTATATATATGTGTAGATGACTTAGAAAAAATAAATTAATAACATTCTTGCAAAAAACAAAAACTAAAAATCTTAAATGTTTTCCACCCAAGGAATTTTTTTGTGAAGAACATAAAAAAAATATTTGTTGAAGGGTCTAGGCTCCGATTTATATTGCTCAAAAGTCCAAATTTCAGCAATATGTACTTGCGAAATTAATAATGGGATAAGAACAATATACATGTTGTTCAAAAGGTAATATAAATGTCTTTAAAATATGGTATGACATGTATAAGCTTAGCAATCCTTTGGAAAAAATACTCTTATCCAACACTATTTCACAAGTTGTTTTGTTGTTATTAAAAGTACACCGAAAAAATTGCTCAGTAGCTTAGTTAGAGAAAACTTCAGTTAAAATGAAAATATTTTAAAATAACTGAAATAATTATAATAATAACACTATGGAACATTTTTGGGATTATTGTCTGGGGGGTGAGAAATTCCAAGTCAGGGTGATGGTACTAGGTCAGTATAGTAAAACCCTCAAAGGGTTTGGCGTTCGTATGTCATTTTTTATGACCTTTTAAATTTTTTCCTTATCTTGATGTTTTTTCGCTTAGTTGTAACATTTTGGCAAAAACGTAGTTTAACATAACTCGAGAACCACTTGTCCGATTTTGATGAAACAAATTTAGAAAAATTTAGAATTACAATTTCTCTAATCTGTTTCTATACCGTTTTCCTATATGTGCAACACTTTCGAAGTTAAAAATGAATGTATGAAGGGAAAAAAGTATTTTTTGCCTAAAAATTTAAATATTTTTTTTTTAAAATTCATAAAAAATCCAAAATGGAAAAAAGTGCCAAAACTAATTACTTTCGCGTAAAGTCACATAACTCATGAGCAAAAAAAGGCACAGATCATGAAAATCGATGCACTTGTTTCTCATTTATTCACAATTAGGTAAATGTATGAATTTCAAAAATTTGCTCCAGATATGCACAACATTATTTGGAGAAAACATTGACACTCACAAGCCGAACTCTCTCATATTTTTCTACTGTACTAAAAGAGAAATATTGATGTGGCAACACTGGTTCTGTAATGTTCACATAAAACATGCATTGTCATTATACTTCTTCTCTTTCTCACACTGGTTCTGTGATTTTTGTCATTCAACAAGTGCCGACGAACGCGAACAGTAAAAGTGATTTTTCTCCAGTTTTTTAAAAGTGAACAAAAGAGAACAGAATATGGAACTGTGCAAGCCAGATATAAATAGCTTTTGCTACTGCTGTGGTCAATATGTCTCAACACATAAAAAAAGGGGAAATTTCAGTACTGATTTTGTTCAAACATTCGAGATGTACTTCAACCAAAATGTTATAGTGAACGAAAATTGGGTACCAAATATAGTGTGTAAAAGCTGCTAGAACCGTCTAATGGATTGGAAAAATAGAAGACGTGAAAGTATGCCATTCGGTATCCCAATGACTTGGACTAATCCTGGTGAAGGTCACAATCCATTGAATTGCTATGCATGTGCGAATAAAGGAGCCGCAAAAAGGATAAGAAAATCGTATAATTACGTTGGTGTTGCAAGTGCCGCAACACCATTGCCTCATTCGGACCACATTCCTGTGCCAAAAGCTTCTAGCCCAGATATTTTCTCTTCTACGACTGCTCCGACATATCATGCACGTGATGATTCCCCATATGAGCCATCAGTATCCAATGAGCCAATTTTAATAAATCAAAATAAGCTTGATTCAATTGTTGCCAAGTTGGATTTAACACAGCATAAATCGGAAGAGCTGGCTTCCATTTTGAAATCAAACAATTTGTTGGCACCCGGTGTGAAAGTCACAGCTTATCGAAGTCGTCAGGCAACACTCCAAAGTTTATTCCTTGTGAATGATGAAAAAACTTCTGCATATTGCCCGGATGTAGGAAAATTGATGGACGCAATGGAAATAAAATATGAAGCAGATGACTGGAGATTATTTATTGACAGTTCAAAACTCAGCTTGAAGGCGGTTTTACTGCATAAGACCAATAAAAAACCTTCAGTTCCAATCGCCTACAGTACAGAAACGAAAGAAACATATGATGCACTGGAAAATATTTTAAAAATGGTTAACTACGCCAAACATATGTGGCGCATATGCTGCGATTTAAAAGTTGTAGCAATGCTTTGCGGTCTTCAAAGCGGCTATATAAAATATATGTGCTTTTTGTGCGATTGGGACACACGATTTTCCGGTGACCAATATGCATGCCACGGATGGAAACTCAGAGAGCACAGCAGGTTACAAATGGCCAATATTATTCGTGAGCCTCTAGTGCCGAAGGAGAAGATATTGCTGCCTCCACTGCATATTAAACTTGGAATTGTTAAGAATTTTATTAAAACTGTCGCCAAAAGAGATGAAGTTTTCTTGTGTTGGAAACTAATTTACCCGAGACTCAGCGAAAGTAAAATTAAAGAAGGTAAGTTATA
The DNA here is from genome assembly GCA_949987735.1 of Leucophora obtusa. NCBI lineage: Eukaryota > Metazoa > Arthropoda > Insecta > Diptera > Anthomyiidae > Leucophora > Leucophora obtusa. The sequence goes on from OX465300.1 coordinate 14,730,121, forward strand.
ATATCACATTCATTTCCCATGATTTTCCATCTTAACAAATTAATTTTTTCCAATCAGGCGTACTAAATGCTCCAAATATACGAAAGCTGATTAAAAGTGACGCATTCAACAATATTTTGATTGACGCTGAATTGAATGCATGGCAGGCAATCAAAGAAGTAATAGAAGGCTTGTTGGGAAAGCATCGTTCTAACAACTACGATGTTTCTGTCGCAAGGATGTTAAGAGCATTCTCGGAAATTGGTGTCCACATGTCCTTGAAAATCCATTATTTACATCATCATCTGGACTACTTCAGCAAACAATTGGCTACCGAATCTGATGAACAAGGTGAACGCTATCATCAAGTTGCTATGCCATTTGAAATGAGGTAATACTGATTTTTTATTTTTTCAAACTCATTTTAATAAAACAAAAACTTACAGATATAGAGGCAAAAAGTCGCCGAGTGCAATAATTGCGGAAATTTGCTGGTGGAGTAAGTTAGTGTGGCAAGACAAGGATGATCTTGATGATAAAGAATTTTCAGGAGATGCAGAAGGGCCAACAATGGAGTCTCACATTGACATTATGTGTGGTTCAGAAACTGATGATAGCGATGAATGCGATGCCACTAGTCCCGAACAACCACCATCGAAAAAGTCTAGGCAATATTTATTAAAATAAATAAAAATAAATAAATAAAATAAAAAATTATAAAAATGTTTACTTAATTTTTTTAGTAGTTTATGGCCAGAAGTCTGAAGTTATTGGGGAAAATTTATGAAACTTAATTGTAAATAAAAGCAGAACGCGTTAAATTTTGTTTATAGGTTATGTGACTTTACATGAAATTAATAACACTTGATCCTTTTTTCCGTTTTGGATTTTTTATGAATTTAAAAAAAAAAAAAATTTAATTTTTAGGCAAAAAAATATTTTTTTTTCTCCACAAATTTATTTTTACCGGCAAAACTGTTGATTATAAAGAAAAACGTTATATGAACGGATTAAAGAAATTGTAATTCTAAATTTTTCTAAATTTGTTTCATCAAAATCGGACAAGTGATTCTCGAGTTAAGCGAAAAAACATCAAGATAAGGAAAAAATTTAAAAGGTCATAAAAAAATGACACATACGAACGCCAAACCCTTTGAGGGTTTTACTATACTGACCTAGTACCATCACCCTGACTTGGAATTTCTCACCCCCCAGATTGGCTGTTGTACTGTGTAATTATTATCAACTTTTGCTTCAGTTAAAAAGAAAAATTAGTTGTGAGTTGATTTCTTAAAAACTAAAAATTTGTTTAAAAAAAAATTTTTTTTAACAAAATAAATTAAACAAATTCAATTGCAAGATATTGAAAAATATAAAAACAATTAATAAATAAAAGCAAACAGTTATTGGCAAAATAGAAATGCATTCGCATTTGATGGTTGATACGTATACAAAATGTTGATATTCGATACACGAGTACACAGTGACAATCTGGAATAAGAACCAAAGCGAAAATCGTATATTTTATTTGTGTTTTGTTTTTAACAAAATAATAATTTTGTAACAAATAAAGTGTGAAATTTATTAACAAAATGCAATATGTTTTATTTATTTGCAACCAAATTAAAATATATGAAACTAGCGGGCGCAGCCCGCTACGTTGTTAGCGTGCCTTAAAGGTTCAGGGGGGGGGGCCTGCGCCCCCCACAATTTTTATTAAATTCGTTTTTTTATTTAAAGTTTTTTTATTTAAAGCCTTCACCCAGCCACCACAAATAAATAATTCTGTACAACAATGGGTTTAAAATAAATAAATATTTGATCACTTTTTCTCATGAAAGTGGATTGTTAGTAATGAATCCATAATAAATTGCAATATACGTGTGTATGTTAAGATAATTTGGTAAAGTGCGAACTTAGGTAGATAGACCCGTAAGTAGTTTTGTTCATTTGTGTTTTGAATGAAAATAAATAACGTAAAGCAGGGTTGGAAAGCATTTTATAATATTAAAAATAGCGGGCAAATCCCGCTACGTTGTTAGCGTGTCTTGAAGTTTTTTTTTAATTCCAGTTTATGTAAAGGTAGACCTGGCAATTCAAGTAAATTCACAAATTCAGTTGGAAAATTTACTGCGTCGGTTTCTTCCACCGGTGCTTCGTTACATGGAGTTTAAATATCGGAATATATAAGTTCCATTCCTTTTCTAAGGTTTTTTCTCTTTTAGAAAATTTGTTTAACTTTTTGGAGAGTAAGTTTCAATGCTACATAAGTTTCATATTCCGTGGATAGTGTTTGAACAGGTAATTCCCTCTTCCAATCCATTTGCATTGTCTATAACTTCAATTCTACTCGTTCAACGTTTATATCCATTTCATTCCACTTGTGTAGTGTTTCATTCCACTCGTTTCCTATTTAGTTTCTTAATTTTAGTGTTTCATATACACTTGTTCTTTAAGTTTTAGGTTTCTAGCTAACGACGCAGACGTTAAGGGGGGGGGGGCAACTTTCCCCTTTTGAACCACCATTTTTACCACGTTCCTGTCCAAAGTCCTAGAAATGCCTTGTCGATAAGTTAGCCCATACTCCAAGGAAAACATATTATATATTACAGGTTTCTAACCGAAGGGTTCGGTTAGGCCATCAAGGGGGAGAATTATTCCGTTTTTACCCCTCCCGGTAGGAATTTCCAAAAATTCCGTCTTAGAGGACGTCTGCGTTGGAGGAGGAACCTACTACATACATAATTTTAGGTCTCTATATCCAGCAGTTTGGCCAGGCCGTCAAGGGGGAAGTTTTTTCCCTTTTTACCCCTCCCGGTATGAATTTCCAAATTTAATTGGCCAGGCCGTTAAGGGGGAGACTTTTCCTGTTTTTGACCCTACCTGTAGAAATTTCCAAAAATCTCATCTTAGCGGATGTCTACAATAGAGGAGGAACTTTAATACCAAATTTCAACTTCCTACCTCCAGCGGTTTGGGCAGGCCTTTAAGCGGCACTTTTCGCTTCATTAATCCCCATTTTTGCAATGTCCCTGTCCAAAAAGCACCTTCCCGGTCCAAAAAGCCCATACTCCAAGTAACATATGTTTTACATTTCAGGTTTCTAGCCAACTTTTACTATTTGTGCCCCTCTCGGTAGGAATTTCCGAAAATCCATCGACAGGGAATTTCAGCTTCCTAGTTCCAGCAGTTTGAGCAGGCTGTCAAGGGGGACACTTTTTCTTTTTTTGTCCCTCCCGGTTGGAATTAGGCTGGAAGAGGAACCTAAGTACCGAATTTCAGCTTTCTAATTGCAGCAGTTTGGACAGGTCGTTAAGGGGCAACTTTCCCTTTTTGAGCCCCCATTTTATAACGACCCTGTCCAAAATTCAAAAAAGTATCTTTCTAATAAGTTAGCCCTTACTCCAGGGACCCACATTTTAATCTTCAGGTTTCTAGCCGAAGGGGTTTTTACAGGCCCCCAAGGTGAGGCTTTTCTTATTTTTGCCCCTTCCTTTTAGGAATTTACAAAAACTCCATCTTCGCGGCTATCTGCGATGGATGTGGAACATTCATACCAAATTTCAACTGCATTGCCTAAGCGGTTTGGGCAGGCCGTTATTGGGGACATTTTTCCCTTTCAACCACCATTTTTACTATGTTGCTGTTCCAAAATAGAAAAATTACGTTGCCGGTGAGTTAGTCCTACTCCAAGGAATACATATTTAAAATTTTAGGTTGGCCAAAAGGGATTGGGCAAGCCGTCAGGAGGAGACTTTTACCTTATTTCCCCTCCCGATAGGAATTTCAAAAATTCCGTCTAAGCGGACGCCTACACAGAAGGAGGAACTCACATACCGAGTTTCCTTTTGGGATATCCTGTAGGGAATTCCAAAAATACAAACTTAGTCGATGTCTACTACAGTGGAGGAACCTTTATACCAAATTTCAACTTCTTACCTCCAGTGGTTTGGGCAGGCACTTTTCCAATTTGTGAGACTGTTTATGTGGAGACTTTTCCCCTTTTTGCCCGTTCCGGTAGGAATTTCCGAAAATCCCGTCTTAGCGCACGTCTATGCCGAATATCAAGAAACCTTGTTTTAGTGGAGATATCCGTGGAGGAGGGAAAAAAGTAGTTTTTTTGAAATTATATATTATTTTAAATGGTACTTTTTGGAAAAACGAAATTTTTTGGAAAAAGATACTTTGTTTTTACAAAGTACTTTATTTGTACTTTTTTTGGAAAAGGTATTTTTTTTTAATAAGGTGTTTTTTTTTGGAAAAATGTATGTTTTTTGGAAAAAGGTACTTTTTTTGGAAAAGGTACTTCTTTTGGAAAAGGAACATTTTTTTAGAAAAAGGTACTTTTTTTTGGGAAAAGGTACTTTTTTGGGAAAAGGTACTTTTTTTTGGAAAAGGAACTTTTTTTGAAAAAGGTATTTTTTTGAAAAAATGTATGTTTTTTGGGAAAAGGAAAATTTTTTGGAAAAAGGTACTTTTTTTGAAAAATGTACTTTTTTTTTGGCAAAATGTACTTTTTTTGGAAAAAGGTACTTTTTTTGGAAAAAGGTACTTTGTTTTGGAAAAAGGTTCTTTTTTTGGAAAAAGGTACTTTTTTTGGAAAAAGGTACTTTTTTCGGGAAAAGGTACTTTTTTTGGAAAAAGGTACTTTTTTTGGAAAAGGTACTTCTTTTGGAAAAGGAAAATTTTTTTAGAAAAAGGTACTTTTTTTTGGAAAAGGTACTTTTTTTGAAAAAGGTATTTTTTTGAAAAAATGTATGTTTTTTGGGAAAAGGAACATTTTTTTAGAAAAAGGTAATTTTTTTGGGAAAAGGTACTTTTTTTTGGAAAAGGTACTTTTTTTTGGAAAAGGTACTTTTTTTGGAAAAAGGTACTATTTTTGGAGAAAGGTACTTTTTTTGGAAAAAGGTACTTTTTTTGGAAAAAGATTCTTTTTTTGGAAAAAGGTACTTTTTTTGGAAAAGGTACTTTTTTTTGGAAAAGGTAAATTTTTTTAGAAAAAGGTACATTTTTTGGAAAAAGGTACTTTTTTTTGGAAAAAGGTACTTTTTTTGGAAAAAGGTAGTTTTTTGGAAAAAGGAATTTTTTTTAGAAAAAGGTACTTTTTTTGGAAAAAGGTACTTTTTTTGGAAAAAGGTACTTTTTTTGGGAAAAGGTACTTTTTTCGGGAAAAGGTACTATTTTTGGAAAAACGTACTTTTTTTGGAAAAAGGGACTTTTTTTTTGAAAAAGGTACTTTTTTTTGGAAAAAGGTACTTTTTTTTTAAAAAGGTACTTTTTTTGGAAAAAGGTACTTTTTTTGGAAAAAGGTACTTTTTTTGGAAAAAGGTACTTTTTTTTGGAAAAAGGTACTTTTTTTGGGAAAAGGTACTTTTTTGGAAAAAGGTACTTTTTTTGGGAAAAGGTACTTTTTTGGAAAAAGGTACTTTTTTGTCCCCTTTTTGCCCCTCCCGATAAAAATTTCCAAAAATGCCGTCTCAACGGACGTCTACACCGGTCGAGGAACCTACATACCAAATTTCAACTTCATAGCTCCAGCAGTTTGAGCAGGCCGTCAAGGGGGAGACTTTTTCCCCTTTTTGCCCGTCCCTGTAAAAATTTCCAAAACTCCCGTCTTGGTGGATGTCTACGATAGTGGAGGAACCTTTATACCAAATTTCAACTTCCTACCTCCAGCAGTTTGAGCAGGCCGTCAAGGGGGAGACTTTTTCCCCTTTTTGCCCGTCCCTGTAAAAATTTCCAAAACTCCCGTCTTGGTGGATGTCTACGATAGTGGAGGAACCTTTATACCAAATTTCAACTTCCTACCTCCAGCAGTTTGAGCAGGCCGTCAAGGGGGAGACTTTTTCCCCTTTTTGCCCGTCCCTGTAAAAATTTCCAAAACTCCCGTCTTGGTGGATGTCTACGATAGTGGAGGAACCTTTATACCAAATTTCAACTTCCTACCTCCAGCAGTTTGAGCAGGCCGTCAAGGGGGGCCTTTTTCCCCTTTTTAACCCCCATTTTTACAACGTCCCTGTCCAAAATTCCAGAAAGTACTTTCCAGAAAAGTTAGCCCATACTCCAAGGAATACATATCTTAAATTTCAGCTTTCTAGCCAAAGGGGTTTTGGCAGGCCGCCAAGGGGGAGACTTTTCCCCTTTTTGCCCGTTCCGGTAGGAATTTCCAAAAATCCCGTCTTAGCGGACGTCTACGCCGAAAGAGGAACCTACATACCAAATTTAAACTTCCTAGCTTCAGCGGTTTGGACTGGGCGATGTTGAGTCAGTCAGTCAGTCAGTCACGTTATTCTTTTATATATAGAGATTATTTTAAACCATTGAATCGGTTATTAGCTACTAATGTAAAGTCTGATTTAGTTTAACTGAAAGTTCTGTTAAAAAAAATAAAATATATTAGCTAAATTCAATCAAATTAATCAACTGAAGCTCAGTAAGGGGTATTTCACCTGAGACTCAGTTGCAAATTTAAAATAATTTAAAATAAAGTTGCAATAAAAAAATCATTGTCGCTCTGGAAGATCTCAAATTCAGAACTTTAACGAAATTATTATATATTATGATATCTAATTATATATTTAAAATCCCGAGTAAAAAAGAGTATATATAACATATATTTTTTAACATAAAAATATATGTTTATATAAAATAATGTAAGCGCCCTTATATGTTTTTATATGATGATATATTAGAAAAATATTTAGAATTTTTCTCATATGTAATCATATTAAATCATATATCAATACTAGCCTCATCGTAAATTGTTTATATAGGAATATTAGGCCGGGTCGATTTGTGGGGAGGCAAAAAAATCGCCCATGGCTCAGGGAAAATTCTAGGGATCAAAATAAGAAACTTTGCCGAAGGAACCATACCTCTAAAACGAATTCTACTACCCCCCAATTGTTGACTTTTGTCCCGTAGGGTCAAGTTTTGAAAAATCACACTTTGACCCATTTAGAGTGCCCCAATCGAGTCCAAATGTATGACCGACCCCCACTAACTTTGGAGGGCCGATCCACCCATGCCAGTGGCACACCCCCTCTAACTCCCCTGGGGGGTTCCCCATACAAACATTTTAAAAAATCACCATTTTTGGCACTTTATTTTATTATTTTTTATTTATTTTTATTATTTTATTTATTTTTTCTTCTTAGAAATTTATTTAGTCAGAACATATGTAAATGAAAAAATTAATTTAACTTAGTAATAGAAAAGAAAAAATAAAAAATTACTGTTTGAAGTCTTTTTTGCTTTCAAGTCTGGGCAATTTCGCACGGCTCTCTAATGTCGTCGCCATAACAGCCTCTACATTTTCCGGTATAACTCGTTTGGAAACGCTAGCTAGCAATTGAACGTGTCGTTCTGTTTCTTGTATGTGTGATGGAATTTTTGGATCATTAAACGGTCATCTTGATTTAAATATTCTTTCAAAGTATCGTATGGAATGCTTCGCGTGAATGGTGGTTCAAATACGTCATTTATGTCATTCATATTGATCATTTCCGTGTAACTTGTGCAATAAAAGTTTATATCTGGTTTTTTATAAGCTCTAAGTCCCGTTGGGTCGTCAACATCGGTTCGATAGCGTAGAATTATCTTGATAGCACAGTCGCGCTTTTCTTTGCTATCATCAAACAACATTGATAACAAGATATTTTCCGAATGCGCATAATATGAATTATCTGTAATTACTTTATTGACAATTTTGCGTAAACGAGGTTCTAGAAATCTTGACCAACTAATGAATTTGAAAAATAATCTACTACCGTACACGACAGAGCTGTAATACTTGATATTGAAGTACATTGGCACATAACATGTAATTATAAATTCAACCAGTATTCTTAAATTTGCATCTGGATTTTCCGTTGTCACATATAATCGTAATAGTCTAGCGGCCTTGGTGAGCCACCGAGAATGTACAATTTTCCCTGGTTTGATGTTTGCCAGATCCACTGAAACCACGCCGCTAGAAATTGCATGGGCCATGTCGTATAAGTACTTGGAATCGGTGGAAAATTCAATTTTTTCTGGAGCAGGGGGCATATTTTTCAACTCAATTTTCTGAAAGCCGTCCACCACCTGAAAATATATAAAAATAAAACAATTAAAAACGGTTGACAATTATAATAAATGAGTGATAGCAATAACTTACCGGAAGAGTTTCACAAGTTTCGATTTGACGACTCAATTTTCCGGTTGCCGATCTTGGTCCAGTGCTGGTTGATTTATCCAAAGCTACAAACAAATGCCGAAACGGAAGTTCGTTGAAGTGTAGAAGGCAAACGAACCAATGCAATGGTCTTTTTAACAGCAATTCGAATCGTCGTATAATTCCACCGTTTGGGCCAGTGTTTGTTGGCTCACCGTCAGTGCATATGCCAATTAATGCATCCAGTGATATATTTTTATCGTTGAAAAAATCATTTAATTTGGTTGTTTTGTATTCAGCGGTTACATGTTCCAGTCTTACGTAACCAATCAATTCAGAATTCGGTTCTCTCAAAATAACAAGATGAGGTTCTTTTACCATTCTAGTATGATACTTCTCATCAATTGGATCTCTCGTTAAAGTATCATCTTTTCTGCCATCGAATGAAAATGCTAACAAATTGGTATCATCTAACCGTTTGCGAAGCACTTCTTGTCTGCATTTCTCTTTTTCTCGGCGAACTTTCGATTTATCCATGATGAGAGGTTTGCCATGGATATCTTTCATTTTAAAATCTTGGAAAAGAGCTGTTCCCATTGCTGATGCTACTCTATCAGGCACGCCAAATCTGTCACATACCAAGGCAAAGTTAAAACAATCGTATCTCTGTGTGTATTGTGAACTTGTGCTTATATCCAAATCTTCTTGAACCGGTGCGTATGTTGAATCATCGGGATCTTGGTATGTTGGCATTGATGACATAGACGTTGCTCCTTGCTCTTCAATTTCCATCGCAAATCCATCCATTGTTAGACTTCTCTGATTATGTTGATCGTGCATAAACTCTTTGAGGCGTTCGGGAACCAAACCGCATGCACATGGAGCTGCCTTCAAATCGCATTTACATGTTCCAATGAAAAAAATTGTTTCCAGAGATTTTACATACTCTGTAAATTGTTGGGGTTTGTTTCTTCTCTTGATTTGCTCTTGATATTTGTCAAGCAATCTATTCAATTTATTACATACACTTTTTTTCAGCATTATTTCCATACCAAGTTTTTCCCAAATTCCAATCAACTTATCTTGTACTTGAATAGTGAATGCTTTATAGGACAACTTTTTTTGTTCGCTCAAGTAAAAATAATATCTCAAGATATCCAGATGGGTTGGTAAATTAAGATCAGTCAAATCAGTAGACACACCAAAAACAGTAACATCATGCCTGGGTATATGACTCATTGGGTTTTCGATAGTTGTTGATGTTGTTATTGCTTCATCTTGCGGTGTAGAGGATGGTGGATTCATTGTAAACTTCTTGATTTGGAATGATTTTTTTTTAAATATTTTTTTATCTCAAATTAGCACTTCACACTTCGAGTTCTTCACAACGACTTAATGCATTCACAAAAACTTTTGCGTTATATATGGTCTAGGAGACGAGGTAATAAGAATGAAATGGTAATTTCAATTCTACCTGTAACCGATTTTGTTGTCAAAACTGCCCATAAAGTACTTACATGTAAATTAAACGTTAATCTGACTACAAATTCTGTTAAGCAAGTGCGCCTTTTATTACTTCTGGAAAATCCTTTATGATAATTTTATGCTCAATTCTACCTGTCACCGATTTTGTTGTCAAAACTGCCCATAAAGTACTTACATGTAAATTAAACGTTAATCTGACCACAAATTCTGTTAAGCAAGTGCGCCTTTTATTACTTCTGGAAAATCCTTTATGATAATTTTATGCTCAATTCTACCTGTAACCGATTTAGCTTAAGTAAGTTTACGACATGCAGCTGTGTCTTGTGGTGGCTTAAAAAACCCACACAACCTATTTTACGACCTGCAACAGAACGACACGTTCAATTGCTAGCTAGCGTTTCCAAACGAGTTATACCGGAAAATGTAGAGGCTGTTATGGTGACGACATTAGAGAGCCGTGCGAAATTGCCGAGACTTGAAAGCAAAAAAGACTTCAAACAGTAATTTTTTTTATTTTCTTTTCTATTACTAAGTTAAATTAATTTTTTCATTTACATATGTTCTGACTAAATAAATTTCTAAGGAGAAAAAATAAATAAAATAATAAAAATAAATAAAATAAATAAAAAATAATAAAATAAAGTGCCAAAAATGGTGATTTTTTAAAATGTTTGTATGGGGAACCCCCCAAGGGAGTTCCAGGGGGTGTGCCACTGGCATGGGTGGATCGGCCCTCCAAAGTTAGTGGGGGTCGGTCATACATTTGGACTCGATTGGGGCACTCTAAATGGGTCAAAGTGTGATTTTTCAAAACTTGACCCTACGGGACAAAAGTCAACAGTTGGGGGGTAGTAGAATTCGTTTTAGAGGTATGGTTCCTTTTGATCCCTAGAATACGATTTTCACTGAGCCATGGGCGATTATTAAATCGACCCGCCCTAATGGATACACATAATTATGTCCGGTTATATACACTGGTGTACAAAAACATTTATGGGTATATAAAATTATACATTATTATATGCAAACGTTTTTACTCAGGAGGGCTATGATGCCTCAACAAAGTTCGCCAACTCTCCATCAGATGCGTAACAACTGTTCTAATATTCAACACCAAGCGCTATTGCAGTGTTGCCATATTTGAAGCCCTTCATCTTTCACTCCTTTCATCTCTTCTGTATCCCTTTCCAAAGAAAGCAGCACATTACACTCAGATAAAAAAGTTAGTAAAAAAATATGTAAACGGTTTCCAATCGCACTTTACTATTTTTATACTGATTTTTAGTACAATTTCTTTTTTTAGTAATCATTTTTGCTATTCTCTTATTACAAATTACGGATTTTTTTACTAATTCTCGCTGCTGATTTCAGCAAAACATTTTACTAATTAATTAGAAATTTTAAAAAAATTAAAACCCAACATTTCATTTTACTAATTTTTCAAAACGGATTGCTAAATTTAACAGAAAAATATACTATTTTAAAAAATTTTTTTTTGTTTTTTTAAAATTCTTGTTTAGTTTATATTTGTTACTATTGATGTATTGTTAGTTTAGTAACACTCAGAAAATTTTATTGTATCTCTACACTCAAACAAAAAAGTCTGTAATGGCTACTGAAAATTATGCTGTTATTACGGGAAATTTAACTGTTTTGAGGCCAGCGGTATTTTATGCTAATTTTAGGAACACATGTCTGCTGATCTGTAGTACAATAAAATTAGTACAAAAAATTAGTAGCCGCTACTAAATTTTAGTAAAGTTTATGTAAACTGCAATTCAAAATCGATTTGCTAAAATCAGTTAAAAAACTTACTAAATATCATAATTTTAGTACACTAAAAAAAAGTAAGTATTAAAATTAGTAAAACGGTTTCCAATTTTATTATACTAGTATGTATTATACTAATTTTTAGTATAAAGTTGTTTTTTAGTAAAATAATTTGGTATTCTCATTTTACAAATTACAGAATTTTTTACTAATTTGAGTTGCTAAATCTACAAATTTAATTTTACTAAATTTTGAAACCCGATTAGCTAAAATTAGCAAAAAAAATTACTAATCTTTTTTAGTTTGGAAGTTTAAACAATTTTTTTTTTCAAATACACAGAACCCGACAGAAATTTTTCTTACAATATTACCAGAAAGACCAAGTGGTTTTTAAGCGTTTTTTTTTTTTCATTTATAATAAAAATAGATTTGTTCTCTAAATTTTTTTGTTGTTTTTTAATGTTTATATTTCCAGTTTTTAAAATATTATTTAATATTAAATAAAATATTATAATATTACATATTAAAATATAATTATTCCCAAGTTGCAGTACCCGAGTAAAAAAGTGTATATAAAATTATATGTGAATGGATATATTTGCAATATGTAAATGGATATAATTTCATCCGAAAAATGGTTATATTAAATTGTATCATATCGGATATAAGTGTATTTATAAGGATACAAAATTATATCAAATGTTAAACTTATATTCGAATTTTGTCCCGATCAAATTAGATATAAGTTAATACAATACGATATGATTAAATTTTTTAAATGATAAAAAAAACTTTGAATTGGAGGGCAGCAGAATTTCGGATCATACACACTCAGGGGTGTAATGAAAATCGAAAACGAACAGTCTTCAATCTAGAATAATTAGTTTCGCGAAAATCAAATTGGCTTCAAATTATTATTTATCGTTTTATTTGACGCCGGACATCTAAATTCGTTTTCGATATTCTTCACATGCCTGACTGTCAGCCGAGGGCTACTGTTGATAATGAGTAACTATTAAAGACTTTAATGTATAAATCTGTTATTCTTTAAAAAATAGATAATTTTTTATCAAATATGGGAATTTTCTTTGAACTTAGAAATTTGTTTTAAATATGTTTAGCTTTTTTTATTTTAAATAAAATTTTAATTGTTAGAAGAAAAAGAAGTGCATTGCCGGCACTTCTTCTTTGTTGGAGGATCATTGTTCCCGATTTATGGAGCTGAAGATGATATACAACAATATTCAATGGCTTATTTCTCCACTCAAAACTTATCGCACTTATATATCGTTGCATGCGCGGTTCCAGCAATTAATATAAGGGGAAAAATCATACGCCTCAGTGTCCAACTCAATGTATTTGTCTACGGTGTCGTATGATTTTTCCCCTTATATTAATTGCTGGAACCGCGCATGTATCGTTGGAAAAGTTCTTGAAATACCTTTCCAATGATATGCAACATGCCTGTACTTATTAACCCATTACGAGCTGGGCCATGATTTTAAATGTTAACTTTTTTAAATTGGATTTTTTAAATTAAAAAAAACTTTTAGAAGTAAGAAAGCTCAGAAAATATGAATTTAATGAAAAAATTGAGTAAAACATAAGAAATTGTTTTTGATCAAATATTGTATTAATATCGAATATATTAGTTAATATTGAACGTGGGTCTGATATTAACTAATATATCGTCGGCTTGCCTGCAAGAAGTGCTATGTTTTTGGTTTTTTCAGGAGAGCGAAAAAACTGATTTATATTATCCTTATTTATTATATATGATATTTTATTGATATCATATGCCCTAATGATTCACGACCTTATTTATAACAATCATTATTAAGGCATATGATGTCAATGAAATATATTAAAAGGATAATATAAACCAGTTTTATCGCCCTCCTGAAAACCTGTTAAAGAACACATAACACTACTTGCAGGCAAGCTGACGATATTGTTATATAAAAAAAATTAAAAATATTTTTCGTATCTATTTATATATAAAATTTATATAATATATATAAATAATAATAATAATATATTCCTATATATACAATTTTCAATAAAGCAAATACTGATATATGATTTAATATGATTACATATAAGAAAATTTCTAAAATAATTTCTAATATATGATCATATAAAAACATATAAGGTCGCATACAATATTTAATATTATCATATCCCGAGTAAAAAAAATTATATATAATCATATATGGCATATATTACAATATATAATTATACATGTCGTTATGTATATCTTTAATTCAGTTCCAGATATGATAATATATGGTACTATATATAGTGCGATATATATTTATATATGGTGCTATTTAAGCAATATATTATCATATACGGTGACATTCAAACCATATATTATCATATATGGTGCCATTCAAACCATATATGATAATACAATTTCATCTGATTAACACATAATTTAATCCTGTCAGATCTAAACTGATACAATAAGTTAAAAACTGATAAACAACTGATACAATTTTATCGGGCCATTTTTCGGATCAAATGGTACATGGATGACTCTAAGTTATATATTACCATATAAAGCTCCATATTATTTTTTTTAATAGGGAACATACCATATATGGTGCCATTTAAACAGTATATTGTCATATATGGTGCCATTTAAACAATATATGGTCATAAATGGTAACTCAACTACAATATTAACTGTATTTCAGAAGCTATTAATTGCATTTCACAAATTTTAAATGTATTTCAGAAATTATGGAATGTATTTCAGAAATTATTAATTGTATTTCAGAAATAATCAAATCTATTTCAAAACTTGTTGATTGTTTATCATAGTTAATAGAGAAACTTTCTTAATTACCTTTCATAATTTCTGAAATACAATTGATAATTTCTGAAATACAGTTTGATAATTTCGGAAATACAATTAATAATTTCTGAAACAGAATTGATAAAACTGAACTTCAATTGACTAGTTCTGAAATACAATTCATAAATCTGAAAAATAATTGATAAGTTCTGAAATACAATTGATAAAACTGAAATTCAATTGATTATTTCTGAAATACAATTAATAAATCTTAAAAACAATTAATACAATTGAAATGGTGTAGAGCGTTAAAAAGATGTAAATAAAATTATTTTATTCAAAGATTTCAATTTAATAAAAAAATAAATATATAATTTTATAAAAAAATTTATAGAAAAAAAAATTTTAATTTTATAAAAAGAAATTCATTTTGTAAAAAAAATGCATATCGAACTCGAGACCTTCTGAGTTTAAACCTTATTTTAACAAAATATTGTAATTTTTATAAAATCAGTGCTCTGCCAGTGTATTATTTTTTGAACAGTTGGCAATATATGTCTGGGATCTTATTTAATCCCAAATAAATGGAGATCTTACGTAGTACCAAATATAATGCTGCATCTAATTTTATCTGTCATTTTTATGGATAGTTTTAGATGTCAATCCCCAAATATATTGCTGTGTCTAATTCTATCTGCCATTTTAATACCTAAATAAATTGCTGGATCTAATTCGATCTGCAATTTATGGGAAAAATTAAGATTTTACCAAATCACTAAATATATCACTGGATTCAATTCGATCTGCAACTTACTGAAAAAGTTAAGATCTTACGCAATCCCGAAATATATTACTGGATCTAATTTTATCTGTTATTTTTTTCATAAATTTAGATCTTACGTAATCCCCAAATATAATCCTCGATCTTATTCGATCTGCCGTTTTCCAGATAAAGTTAGATACAACTTAATCCTAAAATATATATGTGACCTTCTCCGAGAAAAGGGACCTAGTGTGTGAAAATTAAGTTTTGAGAAGAACGCATTTAAAGTTTCATAACGCATTATCACTTTAAACACACCTTCAGTTGGGAGATGCGATTTGGTATGGTTAGGTGCCTCAACTCATTTCATCTTATTCTACACCCTTTTAGGTACCAGAATCCACTCTTAAGTCCAAACCCGTTTTTTGACACACTAGGTCCCTTTTCTCGGAGAAGGTCACATATATCTAGATCTACTTTTTCGTATAAATTTAGATCCAAGTTTATCCCCATATATATTGCTGGATCTAATTCGATCTGACATTTTTCTGATAAATTTAGATCCAAGTTTATCCCCAAATATATTGCTGGATCTAATTTGATCTGTCATTTTTCGTATCAAATTAGATCTAAATTCATCCACAAATATATAGCTGGATCTAATTCGATCTGCCATTTTTCGGATCAAATTAGGTCTTACTAAATCCCAAAATATATTGCTGGATCTAATTTGATCTGCCAATTTTCTATTCAATTTATATCCAGGTTTATCCACAAATATATTGCTGGATTTAATTGGATCTGCCATTTTTCGGATAAATTTAGATCTAAGTTAATCCACAAATATATTGCTGGATCTAATTCGATGTGCCGTTTTTCGGATCAAATTAGATCTAAGTTTATCCCCAAATATATTGCTAGATCTAATTCGATCTGCCACTTTTTCGGATCAAATTAGATCTAAGTTTATCCACAAATATATTGCTGGATCTAATTCGATCTGCCAAAATTGAGATCAAATTAGATATAAGTTTATCCAAAAATATATACCTGGATCTAATTGGATCCGCCATTTTTCGGATCAAATTAGATCTAAAAATATCCCCAAATATATAGCTGGATCCGCCAATTTTCGGATCAAAATAGATCTAGGTTTATCCCCAAAGATATCATTGGACCTCCCAATTTTGAGATATAACTTGATCTTAGTTTATCCCCATATATACAATGGGATCTAATACGATATGATTGGATACACCCAATTTTGAGATATAATTGGATCAGCTAGATATTACAGCAGATCTTAAACAATATCAAATTGGATATGATTAGATATTGGGCGAGATCAATTTTTTTTACTCGGGATATTTTAATATTAAAAAATATATGTTATATATACTCTTTTTTACTCGGGTAACCATAGCTTTCAGGTGCTGTTGGCAGAAAATGGGTTAATTTTTTTAAGATCTGAAAGAAAATATTTACAACCCGAGTAAAAATAGTTATATAGGAAATTATATAATTTAATATGGACTAATATGTTTATATATAGTCAAGTGTGATACTATATCTTTGCGGATATAATTATGTATAGCTTTGAGTTTTTCAAAAATTTCTTATATGATGCCATATATAGATCAGTATAAATATAAATGTCCCCATATATATTACTATGTACCATATCTAGTTACATATGCTATGCTTATATAATTTAATATGGATTAATATGTTTATATATAGTCCAGTGTGACACTATATCTTTGCGGATATAATTATGTACAGCTTTGAGTTTTTCAAAAATGTTTTATATGATGTTATATATAGATCGGTATAAATATATATGTCCCCATATATATTAATATGTACCACATCTAGTTACATATGGTATGGCAATTTTAATACAGCGTCATATATAATTAAAAATGGTTTTATCGGAAAACATATAAAGTTTTATATAGCTCAATGTTAAATTTTTTTCTAAGTTGTTTTATATATGTTTAAGTATAGCGCAATGTAAAAAAATTCTTATGTTTTTTTACATATATTCATGTATGATTTCAAAATATAAAAGGCGTACTCATTATAACTCCTAAATTCCTTGTAAACCATGTATAAATACAAGCCATATTTTTATGTATGGAATTTGACATTAAGCTCATGTTTACACAATTTACAAGTAGAATACAAGTTTATATGAGAAGGCTTAAATGCTTGGTTACAATTATGTACAACTTCTTCTAAATATTTAAATTTTTGTTTTGATCCTGAAATATGAAGCGTTATATAATTATGTCTTTCTACATCAAATTAGATATAAATATATCGGGTCAAAATCCGGATAAGATCCTATATGATTAAATATATTTAGATCTTACCCGATATAATTGTATCCACTATTTTTCGGATCATAATATATCTGCAATTATATTAAATAAGATATCATTACATATGACATATTGGGTGTTTAAAGTTTTTTTTTTAATTCAAAGTTAAGAGAAAAAATATTTTTTACGAGCAAAAAAAGTATTTTTGGGCAAAAAGTCTTAAAAAAGCAATTTAAAGCTCTAAAATCTTAAGAAAAAGCTATTTTAAGGCTAAAAACGGAAAATCCAAAAAAGCAAAAAGAAGCAAATTTGAGTAAAATAAGCAATAAAAACCAGAAAAAGCTAAAACAGCAATTTTGTCTTCTCTGAAAATTATATATCAAACACATAGAAAGTATTACTGACGTGGGACCATACATAATCATATCTTAAATTATATTGTTAATCTTGCACCATATATGGAATCAAATTATATCTTATAGCATTTAATATAATATATAATCATATACAAAAATATCTTACATCATACAACCAACAAATTTTTATAAGAAGCCATATATTATTATATCTCAAAATATATGGCTTATATGCCACCATATGTGATCATATTATAATTATATATGACAACAGATCTGTCATACCTTATTATGTACAGCATATATGGTTGATATCTAATCTTACAAAAGACAATATATAAAAATATATGGTTATATAAGGTTATATATTCATGATTATATTATACATGGCTATTCACATATTATAAGATAAAACAAGATATTACTATATATGACTATATATAAAAATTTTTGATCGGGTAGCCATGAATATTGTTCTGTGTATTTTTCAAAGATAAAGAAATCTTCTTTAAGGGCGGTAAATACTGTAACAGAATTTTAAGGGGCAAATTAAAACGGTTGTCAAAAATTCAAATAACAATATTTTTACTATCCCGGGTGAAAATTGTCATATATATTTTTAAATTTTCAAGTGCTTTTTTCAAAATCAAGCAATTTTTCCACTAGTATCAAGTTTTTCGTCTATTGCAATGTCGCATAGAAAAAACTCTCCGCTACTATCCTGGGCTACATTAAACCTTCTTTGTCGTTTTTTTCGATACAAATTTTATTGGGTACCAAATGCCTTAAATAATAATTGTAGTTGAAGACAATTTCATCCACAACGATTTGCCAACTGGACAATGTACCGTATGTGTATGTGTGGATGTGTAAAGCTGAAAGGATAATATCAACAATAACAACAAAACTTGTATAAATACAAAACAAAAATATTTTGTAAAACACAATTATTAATTGTTTATTTATAAGTTTGTTTGTGTTTGTCTATTTGCCTGGTTTTATATACAACCAACTCATACGATTGGTTGTTTTTTTATATTTTTTTGTCTTCCCCGCACGTAACACTAACTAAAACCAGTTTCAGTTCATTTAACTCTCACCAACATAAGAGTGAAAAGTATAAACCATATAAAGAAAGAGAAGAACATACACAACGCCGATAAAAAAACTAGCAGATGAATGAGTTTTTTGGTTTGTTAACTCTGCCAAACTCTGTAAAAAATTGTTCATGCATGAGTATAAGAGTGTCCCCAATTTCCAAAATTTTAAAATTTCGTGACAATAGCACTCAGATTATGGAAAAAATACCAAAAAGATATTCGAGCAGTGTTGCCACTTTTTGAATAATTATTCAAAAAACGGGACTATACATTCAGTGGATAATTTTTGAACAATAGTATTTTTGTGTAGTTTTTGTGTAATTTTATATTTTCCAGAAATCTTTTAAAACTGCTCTTGGTCGGCAAGACGATTTAAAAATTTAGCAAAAGAGTAAAATTTTGGTTTGTAAAAGCTTGAAGGTTTTTATCCTACTATTTGCACATGTTCCAAATTTCAACCGAATCCGATGAAGTTTTCGGATATACATACAGTGGCACAGAAAAGTATACACCCCCCTTGAAAATCCAGTTTTATGAAATATAACTGCATATAAAAAATTATGCAAAATAGTACATTTCCTTTCATTTAAAACATTAATGCCGTTTTCTTTTCTGAAAAAAGTGTTGCCTTTTTTCTGCCCTTTTTTTAAAAAATGTATTTTTGTATATAGAAATAATTAGTAAATATAGGCATATTAGGTATAAAATTAAAGGTATTTTAAAGACCTATTTAACTATGCTTCAAAAATGTCCAACAATATTCAACTTATTTAACAAAACACCAAAATATAGAAAAATGTGACATTTTGTTAAATTGCACGAAAATTAGGGAATAATTAGACATATTTTTTACACGGTTAGATTGATATCTGAAATACCTTTAATTTGATACCAAATTTGTCTATATTTACCTTTTATTACTATACACAAAAAGGCATTTTGTAAAAAAAGGGCAGAAAAAAGGCAACATTTTTTTCAGAAAAGAAAACGCCATAAGTTTGAAAAAAAAATATTTGCTTTTTACCTTGTCTAAACGAGCAAAAGTACCTTTTCATGACACAGAAAAGTAAACATACTACCAGAAAATAAACAACCAAATGCTGAAACAGTGCACCCAACTGTTCAAGAAATGAGTTTAGATAAGAGCCGAATTATTATAAAGCTTCGAGATGAAGGAAAACATCTTAGGGAAGTTGGTGATTTGGTTGGATGTTCAAAGGCTACTATCCAAAAAATAATTAGAAAATATAACCAAACGAAAAGTTTTGCAAGTAGGCTTAGGAGGTGTTGGACCACTAATAGTGACTCCTAGAGTAGGTCAGATACTGGGTGAAATAAAAAAAAAATCTTAGGACACTAATATTGGAAATTGCTAATCACTTGAATCTAATGAATGACATTGCCTCAGTTTACCCAGAAACAGTTCGAAGTGTCATAAGAAACAACGGTTTTCATAGTTGTGTACATAGAAAGAAGCCATACATCAGTGAAGAAACGTGTTGGAAAAGATTAAAAGTTTTTGGGCCAATGTTATTTTTAGCGATGAAAGCAAGTTCAATTTATTCGGATCTGATGGCAAACAAAAAGTACGGTGCAAAAAAATGTAGAATTGATGGAGAAAAATCTACTTCCAACAGTCAGCATGGTGCAAGTAATGTCATGGTCTGGGGTTGTATTAATGTCTGCGGCTAGGGTAGGGAATTTGGTATTTATAGAAACAATAATGGATCATTTTCTTTATATTGATCGTCTAAAAGATAATATTAAACAAACTGCTGCAAAAATGGGTCTTAAACCATTCAGGTCATTATCCAGCACACTTCGGGGATTGTTAAGGAATAGCTTCTATATAATGTGCCTCACCAACTACATTCACCACCCAAATCGCCAGATTTAAATCTTATAGAGCAGGGCTGGCAAAACTATGACACGCGTGTCAGAAGTGGCAAGCGTGTGGATTTTAGGTGGCACGCGACGTTTTGTTGGATATTTTCAAAAAATTTAAACTATTGGAAGACCAGCAAAAAATTCAGTTAAATGTTAAATTTCTATACAAAAATGTGTGAAATTTTTCATAGAGCTTGTAAATCGTCTTTTAAAATGAATGAAATTCTGTATTGCCACCATATTTTGTTTACAGAATTATGGTTAATACAGAACTCGAAAATTCGATTATTATAAAAATTTCTAAAATTCTAGATTGAAAGAAGTTTAAATGTTTCGATGGGAAAATGCTTCATAATCGGAGAAATAAAAAGTACCAGAAAATTGCACAAAAATTAAAAACAACTTATAATAAAATTGGATCTAAAAAATTCAGTTTTTTCAAAGAGAAAATATGTGCTACGAAAAACCCCTCAATGAGATAAAGGCTGAAAATAAGTTTCATAATGAAATAACCCAATATGTTGGAATTTGAAATTGAGTTTTGATCGTGTTTCGCAGAGCCATTTCATCTGAAAAAGAAATTTCTGTTGAACTCCATAATATTCGCTTTTTATATTATTATGATGACAAAAACCGCGCGATTTATTTAAAAAAAATTAAATTTTTCCCCGAAGCACATTTTCCAACTACTTTCTTACGTATTTAAATAATTAATGGCGCCAAATAATTTAACTTCTTTTTAACAAAATAAAATAACCACCAAAAATGAAATAAATTCCCAAAAAATTAATACTCTCAAAAAAATAAGTTAGTAGAAAAATTAGTAAAACGTCTTGTATATCAAGTTTACTAGTTTTCAGCAATTTTTTTACTGAAATTCCGTTTTCAGCAAAAGTTTTAGTTATATTTTTTTAGCACTAAACTAATTTTGAACTAATGTTTTACTAATTTATTTTGCTACAAAATTGTGCTGATAACCGCAATTATAGCGTGGACGACAACCAGATAAATGACTAAAAAAACAACTCTACACAATTTCTATATTTAAATTTTCAGCAAATAAATTAACTAAAGTAAAATTTCGCTACAAGTTTTTTGAGTTTTTTTCAATCTACTAATATTCAGCAAAAAGTTTAGTGATTTTAGCAAGGATTTTTTTCATTTGCCTTTGACTAAGTGTTAGCAAAACTTTTGCTGAAGATTACTATTTTTTGGTAAAAATCACCTCGCTGATTTTCAGCAAACCTTTTGCTGAAACTACCAACTTTTTTGCAAGCACGCTCCTGATTTAAAGATTAAATAAACCCCCAAAAATTAAATAACCGTCAAACATTTTTGCGTCATTTCTTGGATATTATTTAATTTTTCCCTTTGGGGTTATTTCATGGTGGTTATCCGTAGCGCTGATAAATATGTACATCTGCGATGATTTTTTTAAGAGAAATTTTCAAAATTTTAGAAATTTATGAAAAAGGACTTTTAAAAGACATCTAAAATTAAGGTGGCACGCGGGAATTTTTCCAAAAAAAATTTTGTCCATTTCTGGCACGCAGAGAAAAAAGGCTTGCCACCCCTGTTATAGAGCATCCGAGGGATGAATTGGATCGCCGTATCCGAAAAAACATATAAAAAAGTAAAATTAATCTCAAAAATGCTCTTCTGGAGGAATGGAACGATATTTCAAAGGATGTTTTACTGAAAAACATATTGACAGCCGTTTTAGCACTTTTAGGTGGACACACAAAGTATTAGATAAGATTTTTTTATCACAAAATATGAAAATATTATTATTAAGTTCAACAGTATGTATACTTTTCTGTTTTTTTAGTTTTTCGTTAATAAATAACGTATAATTACCAATATTTTGATAGTTTTTTATTATTGTTCATAGATTAATTTCATATGGCATAGATTTTTCTCTTACAACATGCATACATTCTGTAGAACAAGCATTTTCAAGGAGGTATGTATACTTTTCTGTGCCACTGTATGTATGTAAAAAAATGTCGGCAATTTTTTTTGTAAAAATCTGGTGACCTGATATGTGCATCATCATCACGATGATATTGTATGGCATGTCCCTAGAAAATCTTTTGAATGTCAGAATACCATAGGCGTACCTAGACCATTTTTCTGGGGTGGGCAAGGGTCCCATTTATTAGGCCATTCTAAGACCCTTAATCTTAAAAAACCTTTTCGATTTTTTCATACAAAAAAATACTTTTAAAAATAACTCGCTCCCTTTTGATAAAAAAAAATTTAAAAGTCTTTTTATAGAAAACTCTGAAAAATGCATCCTTTTTCTGAAGAAAACCTCGTGCAGGGAATGCTATATGCTCAGAATAGTATAAAATTTTGATATTTGATGGAGAAAAGAAATATAAGATCAACCTGTCTCATATTTTCTTCCACCTCTGACGAACCTATTCTTACCCCATATTTTGACCACTTAAATTACCGAGGTGATCAAAATCTGACATTTTCTTCGTAGAATTTTTGCTTCTACAACATATTGAAATTTCCTCAAAATAGTACACTCATAGAAATAAATCAGTAAAAATAGCAGAAAAAGTAACTAAAAATTAGTTAAAAATGATGCTGCAGAAGAAATTGTTGTTTCACTTTTCAAGAAAATGACAATTAAGTACAACCTTGTACAGTTTTGTAGTTTTTTTTCGATTTTCAAGACCTCATATTTCCGGATTCAGATGTATCAGTGCCCCAAACTTTGTATTTGTTTTAGTTCTGTGATATACTATATTCCATACATGGGAATTTTTCATTACCATTGAATTTTCATTACCATTAGTTCATACTAATGACAATCAAAAAAATTCCATTACCATTTAATGGTAATGAAATATTTTTCATTAGAAAAATCATTACTAATGGTAATGAAATTACACTAATATATAAAAAAACTAATTACAATTGATTAAAAACCATTTGTTTACAAAAAAATTCAGACAAATGAAAACGAATAACTGGTTTGGCCAGGGAAGTTATAAAACATAATTTATTAAGGAGAATCTACTTAATTCCGTTAAACTTTATCTGGATACAAATAACAATGGAATGGAAAGTAATATTTAATTTCATATGCGCATGAGCCTGAATGAGCATATTCCATCTTCGATTTCAGCGAGTTTTACTCCACTTTTACGATTTTCTGTCAATGGCAATTATTATTAATTTAATCATTATTAATGGTAATGAAATTTAAAATCATTGTCATTAATCAATGAAATTAAATTTTAGAACCATTACCATTAATTAAAAAAATAGTAATGAAAATAATTTCATTACAATTGATATCAATTTAATGGTAATGAAATCATCAATTAATTAGTCCACCTAATTAATTAGTCCCATGTATGCTATATTCCTACGAAGAATCATAAAATTCGGAGGAGGTAGAGTACACCCGAGAACAAACATGTATTTACATGAAAATCCGAACCGTAGTGATAACTTTTAAATTTTTATTAAAAAAAATATTCATAAGACAATAAAAATGAGTTCAAAAGTTAAAAAAGTCCTTTTCATCCTCCAATCTGGGATCCGAAACCACTGAGATAGAACCACGTGTAATTATATCGAATTATACATTCTATCATTTCTAGGTCTTGGTGTCCGAAAATGGGTTAAATTTTTAATGTTTTTTTTAAAGATGTTAATAATAAAATAAAAATAAATTAAAAAAACAAAAAATTTTTTTTTGTTTCTCCCTGGCCGGGATTCGCAACCATTGACATGGAACTACATATAATGGTACCTAATTATAGCTGTACTTTCGCCTTTACCTATCAATTTTATGTACGAGTATTTTTATTTATTTTTTTTAAGAGAAGCAAACTCAGGAAATTCTTCCTTTTAATTCACGTTTTGCTTTCTTTGGAAAGGGGATAGAGAAAAGATGAAAGGTGGTGAAAGATGAATTTTATAACAGTTGTTGTCTGATGGAGAGTTGGCGAACTTTGTTGAAGCTTTTTGGTTCATAGCCCTGTTATGTTATTTTACTTAGGTGGGGTTAAGTGCTATGGGAACACCGATGGAGGACGCTGTGATATGTATGAGGGATAGAAAAAACTCATACATATTATTTTTATAAATTTATGTTGCCTTGGCTGGTTATCGAAACCGCAACCTTATGTGTCCAACGCGCTAACCATTACACCAAAACGCAAAGCAATAATATACAATATAGGCCATTTAACTTATCTCAATTTATGCCCTGGTTAAGACCTCTATTAGCCTTAACCACTGGTAAACATATTTTTTGTGAATAACTTATTTAAATTTTAACCAAGCTTTTCTTCTAACCAATGCTAAAATTTAACCACAGAAATTTCTGTGGTTAAGAAACTTGACCAAGACTATTTTAGAACGATTCATCCTACATAATATATTTAAATAAATTAAACTTGTAATGATGATTTTTAAAAAAATCTAAAGTGCAGCTTTAACCAAACTTTGACTAAGAATCGTTTATGATACATATAAGTATTTTCGATGTGCATTTACCAAAACTTACAAAAATTGCATTAGTACTTAAAATCGTGCAAAATTTTTCTATTTAGGATTTAGGTTTCAGCGATGGCCTGCGGAAATTGGCCTCTTGTAAGAAAATAGGAAATTTTTTTTTTGCCTTGAGTAATTAAAACAAAAAATGGTGACCAATATTATAACAATTTGACACCAATTACACTCCTCTACAAAAGAAGCTGTTAGAAGCTTGATACATACTTTTAGTATTTTACTTTCTGATTCCAAATCTCTATTCCGAATTCGTCTCTCACCTCTCAAATTTGAAAAAATCGTGATTAAAATCGCGGAAAATAGCTTTTTTACCTATTTTGAAATACTATACAAAACCCATCAAAATAGCTTAAGAATTTTTGTTACGATGGTAGTAAAGAATGAACTTTGTTCTCTAAAATACATAGGACAATTTGTGTATCGTTAAAAGAAAAAATTCTTTTGAAAACCACTCTCAGAAAAACAATTATTTTATCAATTTTGGGTAACTTGCATTTAAAGATTTCGAATCAGCGTATCAAATTCAAAATGAATCATTTATCAAAGCTCAAACCGCAGAAAGTTTGTTGACGTGTGTTATCAAGGATTTGCAGAATTTTGATACACGTGAAGTACAAGACTACTGAATTTACTGAATTAAATATAAAAAAGCGCATAAAAATCAATCGCGACTTAACGAAATGTGAACCAATCATGTTTAAAATATTATAAAAGCATGTGAGGAACCCTTGGACAACCCACAGTTTTGACTCGCAATTACAAAACGATACAAAATCATGCAAAGCGATTATTTTTCTACTTACTTTGATGTGCTGATGACATAATTCGCCTTAATTTAATAATCTATCACAAAATGTCAAGTGTATTATTTTTTTATGACCAGAAATACACAAAAAACCACGAGAAAAACTTTTAATTTTCCCGTAAAAAAAAAAAATTTTGTTGTTATTAATTTTTGTTTTTCCTTTTGTTTTTATTCTGACATTTCATACTAACGTTAACTACCCAATAATAGGTCGTTAAAATTTCCAAGTGGGCTTTTTTGCCGAAAAGTGAAAACATTAACCCTATATGGATCAAGTTACATAAAATAATAATTTTTATCAAATGGAAAAAAGATTTTTTTGATCCATTTGAAGTGATATTTTTCCGAAAATTATAAAAGGCGTTATTCTGTAAATTTCCTAGTGGGGCGTTTTTGGCCAAAAGTATAAAAATTAACCGCATATGGATCACGTTACGTAAACTAATTATTTTTATCTAGTTGAGATTTTTTTTTCAATAATGGCTTTACAATCTCGTAGTCATAATTAATAATAAGTTTCATGGGGCTTTTCTGACCCCAGGCTTCTAAGGGTTAAAGATTTTTTAAGCAAATGTAGAGATAATTATAGTCTTACCAAATTTAAGTGATGTTTTTCCAAAAACTGTGTAAAATTTAATAAAAACATTCAAATTTTGTTTAATTTTTGACAAAATGAGCAATTTTTATAAAATGTCCCAGAAAGCATCGCTTCAAACACAAACTCGAATTATCATTTTTCCAATTTATTTTTTTTCTTTAATATCAACTGTTATATGGTACAAAATAGCAATCGACATCTCCAAATTAGGCATTTTAAAAAATCTTTAAAATTAATTTTAAAAAAACAAGTTTTCGCATTTTTATCAAATTCGTGGGTCATTTTGGATTCCAGGTTAAAGTGGGTTAATGATATCCGATGAAGTCAAAATTCCATGTCTGAATCATTTTGACCATATTAAATCAATAAATGGAATAAAAAATAATTTTTTTTCGAAATTTCGAATTTGGGAGTTTTTAGTATTTATACACTTTTTTTCCAAAATGGGCCATTTTCGCCAACTTTCGGCAGGGGTTAACGTTTTCCAAAAAAAGAATCGATTTCTTCCATTTGGGACCATTTCCAATAAAACTGGGGGTGTAATGACAAATCGATTTTTAAGGGACACTCTAATATACATATATATATAAAACTTTAAGTGAAAAAGAGTGATTACGAAACGTTTTTTAGTAGGTGCTCTGGTAAAAATTACCGAAAATTGGAGTCATTTTTGCCCCACTTACTCACCCGTAAATATGTGATTGATCCCCCATAAAAGACATGTCTCTTATTATTTGTCCTCCATGTTATAACATATCCAAATTTGATCTTTATATATCCCATATCCAAATTCCATCGGATAGAGCCCATCAACAGTGCTTCCTTGTTAGAATCGAATATCTCGACGTCAGATTTTTGGGCGACCTATCAAAGAATAGTCGAAATATATATTTATTGTTGTTTGCTAAATTTATAAAATAATCCCGTGCTATTTTAATTAGCAGCACTGTATAAATAATACGTAGCGAAAGAAAGTGGGTTGGAAAGAGATAGACGAATGAGTAAATGAACAAAAGTGTGAATGTTTTGTTTGTTTGTTATTTATGTTAAAGAGGTGTTTTCCAGAAATGTAATGTTTTGTTATTGGGTTGGTTGGTAGGTCGGTTGATTGTTTAGATGGTTGGTTGGTTTATTATGTATTTAGTTTTTCTTTAACGGATGATTGATGTTTTTATTGTGCAGTCAGTTGATGTTGATAACTTTGATTGCAAACAAGGTTTAAGTGTGTGTTGTGTCTGTATGTTTGAAATTTAAATTACTTTGTTTATAATAAAAACAACAAATAAAAAAATTATTAAATTTAGTAAAAAAGAAAAACTTACAAAGAAAATCTGTGAATTTAAATTAAAAATACAAAACATTTTCCAAAAAAAAGTATTACAAAAAATCTTTCTTCATTTGTGCACTATAAACGTTTCAAAATCTTAACGGCAAAAACTAAACAAAACAGTTTCCGTCCAATTGTTTAACTTCTAAATCTGTCGAGCCAATAGCAAAAAAAAAAAAAAAAAAACAGTGGCCTACGGGCATGTCAGAATCCCTGGTCGGTCCCAACACGTGCTTTTTACATTTTACTGAACGAATCAATAAGCCGCCGCTAAAAATGTTAACCGAATTTTTATGGGTTTTGAACCAACTATTTTTTAAAAATATGTAAGATTATAAATACGTTACAAAGGTCAAAAACGGATTATATTTTTTTTCAGTTGATAATAAAAAATTCGATAAAAATATATTTTTCAAATTTGATACGAGTTTTTAGAAATGGACAACATTAAGGTGCCTCCTAGCTGATATATTTGCTCAAGAACACTCCTACTCGCTAAGAGAATGATATTGGAAATTTCTAAGTTTGGCTTTATGTATATTCCAGTGTTGCCATTTTTGCATATTTTCTGCTAGATTTAGCAGAATGAGTTCGAAAATCGCATATTTTTTAGAAAATTATGCTAAATGCTTTCTCGCATATGTCGTTTGACAAAAGCAGATTTTAAGCATACTCTTGTCCACGCAAGATTCAGTTTTTATTATTTTTTCCAACAATGTAACGAAGGACAAACAAAAATTACTTTTTGCCTGCGTATATAGACCAAATAGTGGTATTGATATTAACGATTTGCTAGGTAAAATAGAATCTTTATCGTTATTATAAAATGATGTAATTATTGCTAGTGATTTCAATAGTAATCTGCTCATTGACAATTCACTTTCGGAGCCTATGCAAACGCTCGGCCTTCTGCCTATTAACACATCAATTCCAACCCATTATCCAAATGGTACAAATAGTACTTGATGTATTCTTTGTTAATCATAATAACAAAATATTGCTCTATGATCAGATCTCCGCTCCTGTGTTTTCAAGGCATGACCTTATATTTACAGTATATAATGCTTATACTAACACTGACGATATTCATTATACATATCGTGATTTTCAAAATATTGACTGTGTGGCACTAAACCAGCGACTCGATAGCATTAACTAGAACTTAATTTACGACTTTGAACATTTCAATGATCAAGTCGCTTTTATCCAAAATAATCTCCTTGAAGTATTTGATGAAACTGTTCCAGAAAAGACTAAGACTATCAAAGCAAAACAGTCTCCGTGGTTTAATTTAACTATAACACGTTTAATTGATAGCGAGATTTAGCTTATAAAAAATGGGAAATATATAAAACCCCTGAATTGCAATCTTTGTTTAAATCAGCTAGAAAGGAAGTTGTCAGTAATATTAATACGGCTAAATCCACGTTTTATCAGCGAAAATTTTCATCAGCGATAGACAGCAAGAAATAATGGAAGGAAATTCGTGAAATAGGAATTGGTAAAAGGAGTGTTTGCACTGCTGGTTCTGACGTTGATATTGATAATTTAAACAACCAATTTGTTGAAATTCAAGTGGAAAGGCCAATTGGAAATGAATATGAGGAAATCCATACAGTGCCTATTGAGAACTGTTTTTATTTTCGATGTGTTGATCAATCAGAAGTTCTCAAAAGCTTAACATCGATTAAGTCAAATGCTGTGGGTTTGGATGGAATAAATCCTAGATTTTTAAAACTTGTCACCCCTAAACTTCTGCCCTTCTTTACGTAAATTTTTAATACAATATTAACCAAGTCAATTTACCCTGATATGTGGAAGGAATCGAAAATGATTCCGATTCCCAAGAACAACAGTGAGTATGGACCAATTGCCATACTACCATTTTTGTCCAAAGTCATGGAAAATCTTATGCAGCATCAAATTAATGAGTTTTTAAAACAGCGAAATCTTCTAACCGCAAAACAGTCTGGTTTTAGAAAGGGATGCAGCTTCGGCTGCATTACAGTGCTAATCGAAGTAGTTGAGGAACTAAGATCCAAATTGGATAATGTTATGGTATCTTTTCTTGTACTATTGGATCACAGCAAAGCTTTCGATAGATAGTTTTTCACTCAATACTTCTAACAAAACTGCAAAAGCTTTTCCACTTTTCTAATTCTGCAAATAAACTTATTTCATCATATCTTTTAAACCGCAAATAAGTTGTCTCCTTGAATGGCTTAACTTCCAATGCTGTTGATGTTGTTAGAGGGGTCCCACAGGGCTCTATTCTTGGTCCACTCCTTTTCTGTATATACATTAATGATCTTCCTGATGCTCTGAATCACTGTGACATTCAAATGTATGCGGATGATGTACAGCTGTACTTAAGCACCAAAATGGAAGATTTGCGTCATTGCATTGAATGCATTAACTATGATTTGAAATAAAATTCATAATTGGGCGACTGCAAATGGTTTGTGTATAAACCCAACAAAATCAAAATGTATATTCTTATCAAAAAATAATAGGAAAAGACTTGCTAATGATGATCTGTTAATGATAAATGACAATAAAATCGAACTTGTTCCATCATCAAAAAATCTGGGAATAATGTTTAATACTGAACTTTCTTGGAAAAATCATATTAACATTTCGGCTGGGAAAGTTCATGGAATGTTGAGAAACCTGTGGCCTGTTAAAGCCTCGACGCCCTTTGAAATACGGATGCTTCTGGCGAAAACATATTTAATACCTGTTCTACTATATGGGTGTGAAATATTTGCCAATTGTGACTGTATTGACTATTATCGACTTGAGGTCACGTACAACAACATAGCCAGATATGTATTTAATCGTGGTAGAAGGGATAGTATTTCATCATTTTCATATCAGTTAAATAATATGTGTTTCAAAGATTTGTTAAAATATAAAAGTCTCATGATGATGCATAAGTTAATTTATATAAAAGGAACCTGAATATCTCTACAGAAAACTTACTTCTGCCACATCTCCACGTGGAAGAAACCTGATTTCCCAAAAATATAAATATCTTTTGTCTACAAGACAATTTTTCAATTATACAATCGGTCTTCGGAACAATTTACCTTCATATGTTCAATTGCTTAGCAACACATTATGCTTTAAAAAGGAACTTTTAAATTTGTTTAAAATTTATTAAATATATTTATTTTATTATGTTTTATGTTTACTTTGAATTTATATTTAACTATGTTTACTTTTAAATTTTAATTTCAATTATAAGTGTTCTTGAATGACTTATATTAATATGAAAATTTGATTTGCTATCACTGTAATTTCTTGTTTTGATAGCTATTGAAACAATAAATAAACTAAATAAAAATAAATAACAAAAAAATGATTAGGGTAGAGGGGGGATCCTTCGCCACTTTTTTTCAAAGCACTGTCATTTCTTAACCCCTAATTATTTTCCAAAAATTACTTTCAAATTGAAGATCTACATATCTATCAATTTCTATGATTTTTATTCTAATTATTTGTATATTTTCTATTACTTTTTTAATAATTTTCAAAGTAACCCAAATCGGCGTAACTGCCCCAAATTTGCGGGATATTCGCCAAAAGAGCTAGATACAATTTAACCAAAAAAATGTGTTAATACGGCTAAGTTAATCTTTTAATGACTGAAAAAAATAATTTAAAATAAGTTCTTTAAGATATGTGATATCAATAAATCTTCACTACATTAAAAAAATAATAATTTAAAACTGTAATATAATGATTCTTCAAAATTACAAATAACTGAATAATTAATATAAATTTAAGAATGAACACGATTGTTCTAATTTACTATTAAACATATTTTGTGTATATAGAAAAGACTTATAGAGCATTTTAACCCATATTATCCTAGCGTCGTCATATGACGACATGATAAGGCCTCTTTTTAAATGTGCATAATACCGTTATTTTAAACACGGAAGGACTTCTGTTAGGAGTTTTGTAAACAAAAAATGTCAAATGTTCATTCTGTGTTTATTTTATCCACTTTGGTCATTGTTTCTGGACACAGTGAATGATCGAAAATCACAAAAATTTAAAAACTGCAAAAATTATGATTTCTTTCAATAAAGAAGGAAAAAATTGAAATTTATTACATAAATATGTTTTTCTTGTTTGGGTTTTCTAAAAGCTAACTAAATTTGCTCCATATTGGTAAAACTATAATGTTCTAATCGCAATTTGGAAAAAATATATAATTTAATGAATTAAGGTGTCGTCATATGACGACGCTAGGAGAATACGTGTACAAAATGTACAAAATTTTTATTTGTTTTTTTTTTAATATAGTCATTTTGGGATGTCTTTGATAAGGTTTGGAGCTTCGTACCTTACCTCAGTATGGAATCTACCAAGACTGACAGGAAAATAGCCTTAAACTTCCCGTAATAAATACTTTACGTTATGTTCGAATAGAACACTTCCTAAAAAGAAGCCACAACGATAAGCAAAGACAATGTCGAGGCCTCGATATTAAATCGACAGGTCGGGCAGAGTGTTCCAAATACGATACTGAATCTTCTTTTTATATATGCCACTTACGAGAGTTATAATTTTTATTTTCTCTCGCTATTCAATGAGATATGTTAGTTTATTTAAAAAATTGAAGTATATTTGTATTTATTTTGGAAAATAATGCTAATTTTCTATACCTTTAATGGAAAAATGTAGTTTTTAATAAATATTTCTGTTTTTCTTGAAAATTTTTTGGATGTTTTTGGAACAATTGTACACATATTCTCCTAGCGTCGTCATGTGACGACAGGCAATTACTACGGATCTATATAAGACAAAATAATTTCAACTTCAGTTTCGTGTTCCTAGGGCCATAGTATACTATAGTAGCCGCACTCATTAAAAAATTTAGAGCTTGTCCCTATTTCATGTAGTTGTAGTGGTATTAAGAACCATATGTACAAGTAAAATTACAAACACTAGTTCATTTTTTCAAATGACAGAAAATGAGTCAAGCTACTATATTATACTATGCCTAGGGCCCTCAGTAGTAAATCATGTAAGTTTCAAACTAGTGGCACAATTATTTCTTAATTCAGGAGAATATGGGGTAAGCAGGGATGCACCAACTCTTTGTAGCTATAGGCGCCATCTGGTGATTGTGCCCCAGAGACAGGCACTAACATAAAATTAATATTTTTTTCCATTTTAAGCATTTATTAAAATTTTATTATTATTTTTTAAAAGCTTAGGATCATAGGTCTAACATAATGAAAAATTATTTTTTTATCACACGATTTGAGGAAGTTATTGCAAAATGTAGTTGCTTTCAATTATTTTTTTGGCACAAAAATACGTCTGTCTGCGACCACATGTGATGTAAATTCATCAAAGTGGATGTCAAGGAAAGGTAATTGAAAAATCCACAAAATATATTTTTTCCAATTTTTTATTCCCTTAACATCGGAGAAAAATGCGATTAGTGTATGTGTCCCACTGGCGAAGGATCCCCCATCTACCCTACACTACTTTTTTAAGTCATTAAACGCATATACATAAAAAAAAAAAAACTTAACAAAAACGCGGCTAGTAGAGTAAAAATTGCAATATTTTTTACGCAGCAGATTTGTAGCATATTTTTGTATGTGTTAATTTAGCAGATTTTTAGCATAATAAACATTTTTGTAATTTTTTGTTTGGCATATTTTTATCATACTTTTTCTTTTTTCACGATTTAGCAGAAGTTAGCATATTTTTTTCGGTGATTTAGCATATTTGGAACGAAAGTTTCTGGCAACATTGGTATATTCTAAATTTTATTTCTCCGCTGCTGAGAGTAAAAACAAATTAAATGACTGCGGCAAAGAGTATACATATAGAGAGAGACGATCCTTCCTATGACTCTCTTATATTTTTATCGAACTGGGACGAGCAAATAAAAACCGGGCGAAAACAGTTTGCGCACACAAAAGATGCTGTGAGTACATTATTCTTCTTTGAAATGAGTGTTGTCAACTTCTAACACAACATCATCAAAACAATGAAGTACACAATTTAAACAAAACTTGATAAAATCCACGAATTTTAATGAACAAATTTTTAATAAGTATGCTTTCATCATTTTCCCTACAGGAATTTTTTGTGTATGAATTATATACTCTCCACGTAAAATAATTTTCTCTGCGATTGATTTTGAAGTTAATTGATAACAAAAAATATTAAACCTAATTGTGTGGTGGAGCCACCAAATTATTTTAAAATTTTATTGCATATTTTATTTCATTTGTAGACACTACATTACGTTTTTTTCGATTCCTAGCGCTTTTCATGTTAAGTTTTGTGTTTTTCGGCCAAAAATACTAACAGTGAACACAGTAAATAAAATTATGACGCATGAGGAAATTATCTCGTTCTCCTTGAAAGCATCTAATTTCCCCGCAATTCCCCTGTATTATAGTTGGAATTTCTCCTTATTTTACGCTCTTTGATTTTACACAAGCAAAATGTGTTATTTTGCTTATGCCCGGGTTCGCGAACAAATAAAAAGAGAACCGATTGAGCGTAACAAGGGAGGATCGATACCCACTGACTGCGGCTGCGGTGACGGTTGTTTTTATACATACATTCACACTTTTTTTACATATATGTGTATCAGTGTTACCATAATTTTTTAGAAAAACTGTAAATAAAAACTGTTTCTTTATAGAAAAACTGTTTTTCGAAAAAAATTTAAAAATCATAAGAAATTCTAGGATCCCGAAGTATCCTGGGACTAAAATATTATCCCAGGGTCACAATTTTCAAAATATCGAGATTTGAATAATTTAAATTCCTTTGACTTTTTCCACAGCCTTCTAATTAAACTTTTTTTTAAGAAAAAAGGCCCGAATCTGAAGTTAGAAAAAGTTCATTCAAACACCCTTCCGAGATGTGAACCTTTTTATATTAACCCCTGACTTAGGATAGAATACTTTACTGGTCAATGTTGTACTTCAAAATATTCTTTAAGGATTTGCATTCCACATAAAATTAACTACCTTTCATTTGATTTAGTATTGGTACGTCGGGAATTGTTTGACGGTGTGTAAAACCCCGTAAAAAAATTAAGTTTTTTGGAATTGTCCTTGCTGAAAAATAGTAGTAAATTGTTATCCAGAATTGGCAATTATTTATTTAAAAAAATAAAAAATCAATATCGGCCTTTTTTGATGAGACATTGTTTTAAAAAATTAAAAAAAAAAATTCTAAATTATCCTTCATTTAGAAATGATCTAAAAAGTACGGCTAAAAAATGTCCGCCGGATCTATGACGTGTCAGATATGGTTTAGCCAATTTTATTCCGTGCTAATTTTTGATGAAATTTGTTTTAAAAATGTTTCGATTTTCCATTAAGCATATTTTATAGTATTATATTTGCATTGTTAAATTTATTTATGTTTCGATTTGTACCTAATTTTTTACATTAGGAAAGTTTATTGTAATTTTTGGGTCATATGCATAATCACTTTCTAAGTTTATAAATGTCTTATAAAACAAATATTTTATACCAAATTTATTTTACAAACGTATAAGGTTTTCAGATTATGCATAAGCAGTTTTATATTTTAATTCTTAAATTTTAGTTAAAAAATAAAAAAAAAATTGTAAATAAAACAAATTTTCCGATTTAATAAGAAAAAACTATAAAAAAAATCTATGAATTTAAAAATCTGTTTTTTTACATGAAAAAACTGGAAAACTCTTATATTTTTAGCGAACTCGGGCGAGCAAATAAAAACCGGGTGAAAACAGTTTGCGCACACAAAAGATGCTGTGAGTTCTGTGAGGGCAAAAATTTGATGACGTAAAATTTCCTTTTTCATTATTCTTCTTTGAAATGAGTGTTGTCAACTTCTAACACAACATCATTTACGCAATGAAGTACCTACACAATTTATACAAAACTTGATAAAATCAGTGGGTATCGATCCCCCCTTGTCTCGCTCAATCGGCTCTCTTTTTATTTGTTCGTGAACTCGGGCACAAGCAAAATAACAGATTTTGCTTGTGTAAAATCAAAGAGCGTAAAATAAGGAGAAATTCCAACTATAGTACAGGGGAATTGCGGAGAAATTAGATGCTTTTAAGGGGAACGAGATAACTTCCTAATGCGTCATAATTTAATTTACTGTGTTCACTGTTAGCATATTTGGCCGAAAAACACAAAATTTAACATGAAAAGCGCTGAGAATCGAAAAAAAACGTAATGTAGTGTCTACAAATGAAATAAAATACGCAATAAAATTTTAAAATAATTGGGTCTCCACCACACATTAGGTTTAATATTTTTTTTTATCAATTAACTTCAAAATCAATCGCAGAGAAAATTATTTTACGTGGAGAGCATATAATTTATACATAAAAAATTCCTGTAGGGAAAATGATGGAAGCATACTTATTAAAAATTTGTTCATTAAAATTCGTGGATTTTATCAAGTTTTGTATATATTGTGTACTTCATTGTGTTAATGATGTTGTGTTAGAAGTTGACAACACTCATTTCAAAGAAGAATAATGAAAAAGGAAATTTTACGTCATCACATTTTTCCCCTCACAGCACTCACAGCATCTTTTGTGTGCGCAAACTGTTTTCGCCCGGTTTTTATTTGCTCGTCCCAGTTCGATAAAAATATAAGAGAGTCATAGGAAGGATCGTCTCTCTCTATATGTATACTCTTTGCTTTTAGCAACATCGTTATCATCATTATCATCGCCATTTTTTTTTTGTTGTTTTTGTTGAGATTTTTCTTCAAAAACCACAGATGGGTACGAGTTGTTTGACCCCTTGCGTGGTTTGCATATATGGCACCTCCAAGCAGATTTACGCTCACCATACATACTTGTGTATGTGCTCTCCGATAGGGGGCAGCAGGGAGAATAGTGGTATTTTGCATTGCAACCATAACACTTTACGAATTTGTTGGTTTGGAAAGGTTTTTTACATTGGTCACAAACACTTATTTTTTGGCTTCCGTTTTTATGCCTTATTCTTTGATTTAAAAAAAAGAATAATTGATTTTTGTTTTTGAGTTCACTTTAATTTTGTTTTGTATTTAATGAATAAATGAAAAACAATGTTTTACACAATGTTTTAGATATTTGTTCACACAGTTTATAACAAAGAATTTCTTTATTTAATATTTTTAAAATTCTTGGCACTATTTGACAGATTTTTCGCTTTTATTGGAGCACAAATTGAAACACGTCCGTTCGCAATGAATAACGAATGAAATTTCTTTCGAACGAAATTTAGAGAATTTCAAGTCAAATTTATTGTGAATTCTATTTGGAATTTGTCATATTTTTTGATATTAAAACTGAACAAAAATAACACCCATTAATTTGGTTTTTCTTACAAAATTGCGAAAATTTGGTAGAGAAATTTTAATTTTTAATTTCGAAATGAGACAATTCTAAAAGATATTAACATCTAATTAGAAATTTATTAATTTAGTTCGAGGCCAATTTCCTTATTATAAATTAACCTGGGATGGTAACCGAAACGATGCGGTTATCGGTAAGGGTAACACTATTTTAGATTATTTCGGTAACGGTATTTTAAGGGTAACGCTATTTCATTTATTTCGGTATCTGTATTTTAAGGATAACGGTTTTTTAGTTATTTCGGTTACGGTATTTTAAGAATAACGGTTTCTTGATTATTTCGGTAATGGTATTTTAAGGTTAACAGTATTTCACTTATTTCGGTAACGGTATTTTAAGGATAACGGTAGTCAGTTATTTCGATGCATCCCGCAATTTTTTTTACAAAAAACAAACGAGATTAAAAACAGAACCAATTTAACATCTTAGTGTACGAAAAATACTAAACAAACACATGCAATTACCAAAAACAGAAAATTAAAAATTACGCTATCGGTATTTTATGGGTAACGGTATTTCATTCATATCGGTAACGGTATTTTAATGCTATTTTTTCTGATTACAATAATATTTAAACCATATATTTGGCGTTGAAAATCTAATATGGAACAAATATTAAAATTTTAATTTATCGCTTTATTTAGACGATATAGCACAACAAATGTTGAACACGTATCTTGAAACCCAGTATGCAAATAATCTCGGTTTTTGCTGTAAATAACACTATCAGTAAAATAAAATCACGTACCGAAAATTGTTAAACAATTGTTGTTATTTCAAAAGTTATGGCGATTTTTGCTTTTTGAAAATTACGAAATTTGGCGAATTTGGCACTAAACATCAATAAATTTTTACGAAAATTATTCTCCTTACTACTACCTCTGAGTATCTGTGTTTAATTTCAAGAAAATCTATTGGCTAAATTTTGAGTTAGAGATATTTGTAAAACGTATCCTGGCGTTATCCTGTTAGTCCCGGAGAACATTTTTTAACTGATTTTACAATTAGAGGCTCTAAGCTAGCTGTGTTATTATCGGTAATGTGCACCAGATCGTAAATGTATTTTTGGCAATTTTTCAAATATTTTTTTCTGTTTTAAAAAGTTGATTTTTTCAAATTTTATAAATTTTCGCTTTACATGCTTCTCGCTTGAAAACCGTTCCTTATACAAAAAAGTTTGAAGGCAAAAGAAGTGGGCATTTAAGTTTCCTATGGATATAATACAACTTGTTTAATAAAATATTGTTATTTAGCCAAAAACTATTTAAAATCTGAAGACCGCCAAAAGGCGGCCTTGGCCATTAGAGGATTAAATCTTGTCTGCTACATCAACAAAATGCGAATAAAGCAAACAATAAAATATGTTTCCGAAGTCTTCTGCAAAGCATAACCAACAATCATGCGCGGTTCCAGCAATTAATATAAGGGGAAAAATCATACGCCACAGTAGACAAATACATTGAGTTGGCCACTGAGGCGTATGATTTTCCACCTTATATTAATTGCTGGAACCGCGCATGCCAACAATAGAAATATTATGAAAGTTTTTTGTTTGTATTTCATACCATCGGTATAAATAAATACAAATTTTATTTTTACCTTACTTCTTTGTTCATACAAGAAGAGGTAAAAACATTTTTTATCCGTACTATAAGTGTTGTCAAAATGTTGGTTTTTAATTTTTTTTTAAAATAAAAGTGTTTTTTTGACCTTTTTAATTGATTAATTAGAAATTTATTAATTTAGTTCGAGGCCAATTTCCTTATTATGAATTAACATAATTAATTTTTTCCAAAAACTGCTATTTTTCTTCATCAGGATACTCTCCTGACAAATACTTCAGAATTTTTGCTTTCAAAAATCTCTACACTTTCAGGAATGAAAAGCCGATCGTGTGGGTGGGGGCAAGGGGGCTAAACCCCCCCTGAGGGTGAAAAATTTTTTTTTCCACATAATGTTGGAATGGAAAACATGATTAATGATTAATTAACGTTAAACAAATATTTTTAGTTTTGAGATTTTGACAGAATCTATTTTTTTTCAAGAGACAAATCTCAAAATTTTGTTGTAATGAACTTATTTTACAGAATTAGTATGAAACCATTAACTATTTTTTTGCAATTAAACAAATGTTTTAAGGCATTTAACAGAAAAATTAATATTTAGGGCCAGTTTTATTGTCAGAACAAAGATCGATTTCTAACGAAATTACTTACGTATGATGTATTTAAGAAAAGAATCGTGCTTAGTTCCGACTATAAAACTGGCCTTTATATTTTAAATCGAGCACAACAACTTTATTTTTTTTAAGCTTAAGTGCACTACTATTAACACCTCTTAATTGAACTTCTTAAATAATTTTGAATTGTCTTGGGATGACCATCTCACCCGGAAGTAATGCTCAGACACTCTTTGAAATCTCGGAACAAAATTTCACTTAAGTGCTTTGGTTTTATGTACATAGGTGGTGTATTCAAATTCTAAAACTTTTTCCAAAGAAACTCCTCATAACGTAGAAAAATTGTTCATAAAAAAAAAATTGTTAATTCTAAGACAAAAAAAAAATATGTCACATTTGGAATCATATTTTTATAAAAAAGAAATTGTAGACAAATTGAATACCATTGCATATTTTCTAGTGCTTTAAATTTTTTTTAATCGAAGATAAATGGCGTTTAAAAAACTTTTAGTTATTGATTAAAAATTTGTAATGAATATACCTGAGCAAAAACTACTTGGTTTTTGGTTCTTGTAGTTTTCAACTTGTCAAAACGCATACAAAAAAACAATCAAAAACTAGTTTTCTACAAAAACTAGGTGGTTTTTGCTCCTAATATTTAATTTGGAAAAAACCCATTATTTTAACCTACCCTGAGAGAATTATCTGCAGGATATTAATGAAATGTTGTGAAAAATGTTATTATATTTATTAAAAGTATCATACACTCAATGAAAAAGTTTCATAAAATATATGAAGCTTTTTCATTAATTTTAAGAATTTTTTTATTTATTTTCTTAAGAAAATTTCATTAGTTTAATGAAAAATTTCATTAAAACTCGTCGAGCAAAACTCTCTCTGTGTAGGGTTAATAATTATTTTGTAGGAAGCACCGGCGTAGCTAGACCATTTTTCTAGGGGGGGGGGGGCTATAGCCCCGTCTTATAAAAATTTTGTTCTTTTGTAATTTATCAAAAAATGTATCTAAAGTTTTATAGGTGTGGTTCCTCTGTTTCGTTTACGATCATCTGTACGATCGCCTGATACCTATTCGGACAGTTACGCTTTCAGCTTTACCCAATAATCACTACAAAAATTTAAGTGAAATCAAAGGAAAAAACTGCCGACTGTAGCAGAATCTATTAAGTAAATTTTAGTTAGATAAAAACAGAAAAATAAAACTGTTAAATCTAAATAAATTCAGCTATATTTGGGTGATATTTTGGTTCGTTTTAAATGACAACTTACTCATATCAGCAAAAAATGATCTGAATATTAGTAGAAAACATACAGAAGGAAATTTGCAGAAATTAGCGGAAATTTTTTATGAAAAATTGCTGAATATTAATTTCAGATTGGGAGATTTTCAATTTATTTTACAAAATAAAGTATATTAAGGAAAAAATTCTCCAAAAAAAATTCAAAATTAGTTTTTATTAAAGTTATTATTAGAAAAAGGGATTTTATGCAAATACATATTTGCAAAAAATGGCATAGAATTGGTAATATGTATTTAGCTACAAGTGCATATTTTGCTATAAGTGCATATTTTAATATATATTGTAGATTATCATGTTTAATTGAATATTATGCCAATAAATGCATACAGTAATTTTGGCTTAGCTGCACAACCAACTTTTGCAAGAACTTTTGTGCAGGTAGGCCAAAAATGCAGCTAAGTCAAATTGTTTACCTGCCTTAATGTGCAGGTATACCAAAACAGACTGAAAACAAACAAAACAAATGAAGCTAATGATGAAAACTTTGTGCTTTGCACCAGATCTTGCGATTTTTATGGTTTAAAAACGACTAAAATAGGATATTTTTGTCACAAAAAAAGTTGACAACACTTTTATTTTATGTGTGTGTTTTTTTTCCTAAAATTGAAAAACAAAGCAAAACACAAGAGGCAGCTAACAGGCAGGGTAATAATAGAAGGTTTTATTGAGATTTGGATATTTGGCAACTTTTGTCGCAGAACTCTATCACATATCAGAATTTCATTAAGATAGGAAGGAACGCATCGAGATAGTTTAATAGCTAGTTGTTTATTTTTTTAAATTTAAATGTTTTATTTCCAAATTTTTCGTGTTGAAAACCTTTAAAATTTTAGGTCATTCTTTTTATTCAAGAGTTGTAATAATTAGGGCCAGTTTCATAGTCAGAAAAAAGATTGATTTTTTCTTATATATGTATTTTTAAGTAAGAAATTTAGTTTTTCTTAAATATTTTTTAATAAGAAGTTTTCAAAGTTTCTGACTATAAAACTGCTCGTTAGGCACTTCTTCTATATTATACCTATTAGTAAAAGAAACATTATTGTATTTGAAAAACTCCTTGACACTGGAACATTTTTTATATTCTCGGTTTGATATGAAAGTTGTAGGATTTGGAGTAATTTTTATTATAGAAGAATCACAGACACTGCAAAAAATTGTGGAATGTACGGCATATTCCTATTATCAAATTGTGAAAAAAAATTTTCGTATCAGTATATGGGTGAAATCAAAAATGTGATAAATTTTTGGGCCAAATTTGTGAGAAGCAAAAAGTGTTAATAGTTCGGTTTTTTCTTAATGGAATCAGTAAGTTTAGTCATTATAAACCTAATTGCAAAAAATCTCTTCTACAAGTTGTCGCAATAACTTTTTTTGCACAATTTTAATTTTTTTGTTGTAACGGAGTTTACATTTCTGCAAGCAAAAGATATAACAAAAAAAATTGCGTACGAATTTTCTTTAATTTATTAGTTTTTCTTATTTGCGTTTTCAACTTGCTTTCCAATGATATATAATTTGTGTTTATCAAATTGGCGGTTTCGCGAATAAAAATACAATTCATTCGGCGAAAAAAAATTTTTTTTTTTAATTTTGTATTTTTGGTCCTTTTAAATGCTTTTCAAAAATATAAAAATTTTTTAAATCCAAACAGCGGTTGCGCAGTTACAAATAAATATATTAAAAACATAACATTTCGCGATCAAAAAATTCTTAAATTGTGTGAAACATATTTAATTTGTCAAACTAATGCCAGTAATGGCTCGAAATATCGACTCCAAACCAATGAAATGCAAAATCAATCGTTTTTCGCTCCAGCAGCTTAGGGAAAAAACTGATAACTTTTTTTGATTTGACGCAAAATTATTACTTGAATCGTCTTTTGACGATAGTTGAATCACCTCTGTTTATGGTTATTTTAAAATATTTTAAACATTTATCTACATTTATTTGAATGAAACCTGATGAAAACAATTGTGGTTACGGAGTTTACAGTTACGGAGTTTACATTTGGTTACTTTTTTCGTTTTCTTTCAGAAACGCTTTGTCAGAATTTTTTTTCCGAAACAAAATCGCATGATGCCTACAAGGTGAATCCAAATATGACATTGTTTTTCTTACTCGTTAAATAGTTTGGTGTAAAAATTAGGAACGGAGTTTACAACATTTTTTCAAATCTTATTAAAGACATCCATTTTCATCACGAGAATGTTACATGCTGCAGAAAAGCTTCAAGTCTGTTATACTGGATGATTACTTACAGTCCAACGATCATTTGAGTATAAATAACATTATACTTTTCGCAATATAAATAATAGATAACTCCAAAATTCTGGTATATGCATTTTTATCAAAAATTATGACGAAAAATCGTTACAGAGTTGAAGTCGTGATAGCATAGATATACGAAAAAGTTTCTAAAATGTATTAATTTTTATTAAAAACGGCACTTTTCCTCTTCATAAAAATTCTTACAGTTAGTGTTTAGCTTTATTGGTTATTAAAATATAAGCTATTAAAGTTAAAAAACCTTATGAGTTACTTGTTACAGAGTTTCCATTTGGCCTATAAAATTGGTCACAAATTTTATGTATTAACCAAAAATTGGTCAGATTGTTATAAATTTTGTAAAACAGATGACAATGCGTTGATATATATCGAAATATATAACTCAAATGTAATCCATCCATTAGAAATTAGGTGGTTACACGGTTTTTATCACATTTTTTTGATATCACCCATATCTATTGTGTTTCCTATAAAAATATTATTTAATTTTTAAATACACGTATTAAGTTTTCGATTTTAAAGATATTTTCAATTAAAAATAGCTCGAATTCTGATTTCCTAACTTATTTATAAAAAATTCTTTAGTTAACGAAAAAAATTGTTAAATACATAAAAATATGTCGTTAACTTATTACAATATCAAATTTTTCTAAGTTTATGTTAACAATTTTTTGGTTAAATCTTACATTTTCAAAACAAAATTATAGAATAATTTGACTCAGCCGGCAGTTGTCTTAAGTTAGAAGCTATATTGATAAAATCGTTAACGAAGAAAGAGGACCACACTAATGAATCAGATTGTTACTCACAAAAAACTAACTGAACTTTCAAAAAATGTCGAAATGGGTTTAAACAGATTTTCCCGAACACTTTTTTGATACTTTTTCAAACAACTTGGCAAATCTATGCTAAAACATCCCAGATAGAAAAATGCAAATGGGAAAGCGGTGGCAAAGCACTTCAACTGGTGGTACAAGTACTGGCAAAAAGTGCTTTCCCATTCCATGATAACATCATTAGACAAAAGGACCGTCTCACAGTGGACCATTTCACGAGAAGGCGGTCAAAAATCCATAATTTTTGATTGGATTGGAATTTTGATATGCGGTTTTTTTTTTAACGTAAATATCGACCGATAATAAAAATAAGTTATGGAGGGTTTAAAATACATTTACATTTTTAGTTGCATTTAGTTGAAAATGCCAAACTTTGGCCCCGTAAACTTTTTATTCCTAATGTTCACAAGGGCCAAAGGTTGGCTTTTTTGAAACAGCCCGAGTTAAAATATAATTTATTAAGTAGCGAACTTAAAAGTTACCTGATATT
The DNA here is from genome assembly GCA_949987735.1 of Leucophora obtusa. Lineage (NCBI taxonomy): Eukaryota > Metazoa > Arthropoda > Insecta > Diptera > Anthomyiidae > Leucophora > Leucophora obtusa. The sequence goes on from OX465300.1 coordinate 14,774,522, forward strand.
GGTTCAAGATAGAGAAGTTTCATTGAAAAAGTCGTATGTTTTTACTTTAGTTAAAAAAATTTTTTATTGTCTTTTTAAATATTTCTATATCAATTTTTATTGTAAATTTATAAAATACATCAATAAAAGTGATAACCCAGCAAAATCTCAGTAATGGGTGCTCATTAGTAATATCTAAATAATAAGCAGTAGAATTAGTGTCTACCCGATCAAAAAAACATTATATCTAGCATATGCAGTCATATCTCATTTGATATAGATCGACATTTAATCTTATCCAAGTTCATCTCAAAATTGGGGTATCCAGTAATATCCAATCAGATCCCTCAAATATATTACAGGATTAAATTAGATCCAAATAGATCTCAAAATTGGGAGATCCAATAATATAAAATTGAGATCCTGATAGATCCCAAAATATCCTATGGGATTAATTTAGATCCAATTAGATGTAAACGGATAAGCTAATTTTGGCAGATCGAATTGGATAATTTGAGATCAAAATTTATCCTATGATATATTTAGAATTATTTAAATTTTAATAAAATTTAAAAAATAACACAAAAAATTAAAAAAAAAATATTTATTATTTCAAAAATATTTATTATTTAAAAAATATTTATTACACGAGTAAAAAAGTGTATATAAAATTATATGTGAATGGATATATTTGCAATATGTAACTGGATATAATTTCATCCGAAAAATTGTTATATTAAATTGTATCAAATCGGATATAATTATATTTACAAGGATACAAAGTTATATCAAATGATAAACTTATATCCGAATTTTGTCCCGATCAAATTGGATATAAGTTAATACAATACGATATGATTAAACTGAAATGATAAAAAAAACTTTGTATTGGAGGGTAGCAGGATTTCGGGTCCTACACACTCAGGGGTGTGATGAAAATCGAAAAAAACTAACAGTTTTTCAATGTAGAATAATTAGTTTCGCGAAAATCAAATTGGCTTCAAATTATTATTTATCGTTTTATTTGACGATAAAAAAAACCGGACATAAAAAAATTGGTATTGTACAGATCGTAAAATATTTACCATTGAAAATCAGATCGTTTTCGTTTTCTAAAGGGTGGTTAAATTTTAAGGGCCGATGTTGAATGTGAAACACACCTAAACGTCAAGTTTTTTTCTGCATTTCACTTGCCATTTCTCAATTTCAGACTAACTCAATTTGAACCATGGAAAGATACACAATCGAGCAACGCGTTAAAGTTATTCAGGCTTATTATGAAAATGGGCGTTCAAATCAAAATGCATTTCGTGCACTTCGTGATTTCTTTGGTCAGCATAATCGACCAAATGTGTCCACAATCGGGAGAATTGTGCAAAAATTTCAGCAAATCGGGTCTGTAGGAAATGCATTGTTTAAAAATTCTTACTTAAGAAATATTTAAGAAACAAATCGATCTTAGTTCTGGCTATAACAGAAAAATTTCTTGGATTTAATAGTATTTTAAAGGAATTATTAGTTAGTATTACACTCATAGAAATAAATCTGTAAAAATAGCAGAAAAAGCAACTAAAAATTAGTTAAAAATGATGCTCCAGAAAGAACTGTTTTTTTTTGCTAAATATAGTAAAATAACAACAGCAAAAAATAGGCTGTTAAATTTGCAGAATTTTAGTTATATCTAAGTTAAATTTTAGTTAATGGAAATGACAAATTGTATTGTAAAATCTACAGAAAATTCTGCTAAATATTAGTAGACTAAAAATAGGAAAAAGAAACTGTTATATCTATAATTTTTTTGTTATTTTTAAGCTAAATTTAATTGAATGCAAATAGCAGTCTATAATGTTTAATTAGCAGAAATATTTACTAAAAAAATTGTAAAACTGTAAATTTAACAGGTTTATTTTTGCTGTTCTTATTTTACTTGTATTTAGCTAAAAAAAAAAATCTGCTAATTTAACAGTTTCTTCTGCAGCATCATTTTTAGCTAATTCTTAGTTACTTTTTCTGCTATTTTTACAGATTTATTTCTATGAGTGTACTATTTTGAGGAAATTTCAATATGTTGTAGAAGCAAAAATTCTACGAAGAAAATGTCAGTTTTTGATCACCTCGGTAATTTAAGTGGTCAAAATAGGGGGTAAGAATATGTTCGCCAGAGGTGGAAGAAAATATGAGACAGGTTGATCTTAGATTTCTTTTCTCCATCAAATATCACAATTTTATACTATTCTGAGCATATAGCATTCCCTGCACGAGGTTTTCTTCAGAAAAATGGATGCATTTTTCAGGTTTTTCTATAAAAAACATTTGAAAATTTTATCAAAAGGGAGGGAGTTATTTTTAAGTCTTTTTTTTGTATGAAAAAATCGCAAGCATAATGTCGAAAGTGTTTTTTTAAGATTAAGGGTCTGAGAATGGGCAAATAAATAGCCAAACATAAATGGGGCCCTTGCCCACCCCAGAAAAATGGTCTAGGTACGCCTATGAGGAAATGTGAAAACTCCTGTTTTTTGTGTTTGGTGCGGTTTATGGGCTGGCAGCGTCATCGGGCCGTACTTCTTCGAAAATGAGGTTGGCCTAGCAGTTACCGTGAATGGTGTTCGCTACAATGGACTTCTTGTGGCCAGAAATTGAGAATGTGGACCTGAACGATATGTAGTTTCAACAGGATGGTGCCACTTGCCACACAGCTAGGGTTTTTCTTTTCCCGGACTTTTTCATTTCCCGGGACAGCGGGATTTTTTTCTTAATTTCCCGGGATCCCGGGAATTCCCGCTCATTAGAAAATAAATAATTTCGACATATGTTGTACTTGAAAAACTCGATTTCTATCGACAAAGTTCATCTTTTGGTTGTATCCATGATAAAATCTACTTAATATATTCTGAAAGGAGGGCTAAATATAAAACATCCGTGACTTCCACTTTTTCTAGATCAATTCGTTTAACAGTTTAAATTGCGAATTACTATTAAGTTAATATATTTATATATGGAAAGCCGTCTTAATTTTAAAATGAAATATATTAACTTAATATTAATTCGCGGTTTAAATGGTTAAACGAATTGATATAGAAAAAGTGAAAGACGCGGGCATATTAATTTCCTCCCTTCTTTCAGGATATATTGGAACTGTTAATGGGTGTAAACTTGTGTCGGACCAGTTTTATAGTCAGAACTAATATAGATCTTTTGCTTAAGCATTTCTTAAAAATGGAATCCAAAAATTTCAATTTCTAAATATTTTGTTTCTATGCAGATTTTCTAAAGTATTCGTATAGAATTATTTAAAAAAAAAAATTTAAAAGTGAGTATTTTTCACACAAATTATTAGGCTAATTCTCCTAAATCTTTTTATAAAGATCGACACTAGAGTATTATTAAATAATATTTTTTTCATCTAAACACACTAGATATAGTGAAAAATATAATTTAATACGTATGCATAATTGATTATTGTCAACATGGATTTATTTTGTAGGTTAAAAAATTATTAAAATATGCTTTTAAAAACAAAGGTTCGTTGTCGTTCATAAATATATATAATAAATATATATAATACATATGCTTCATAAGTTGTCGATCAGAGCTGAGTTCCATAGGAAACAGCTGCGATACTTTAAGAATTAAAGTTCAGAGTAAAATAGATCATCATCAACTATTAACCTGCTGGCCTTATCGAACTACTTGTAAAAATTTTAGCATCTCTCTTTTAATTTTAAAATAATTTAAAGGAAAATGTGATAATATTTGATCTCAAATTGAACGAAAAACATTAAACATTAAATTAATTATCAATTAAATAATTTTTGGCTTTAATTGGTATCTTTTGAATAAAATTTTTTTATGCCAGAACTATTTAAAAACAACTTATTTAATTTGTATAGTTGCATTTTAAATTAACATATAAAGAAATAAAAAAAAAATTAATATAAAAAAGCATCTGTATAATATTCAAAAAATACAATTGAAATAAAGGAATAGCAGTTGAAATTTAAATGAAATTATTTGAAGTGAAAAAAACCTCAAAATACTCATTTGAAAATACGAAAATATCACTAATTTTTTAATGCCTAGTTTTTGGAGGTATTTGGAATTGAGATACGGATGTTGAAATGTTGTATATATTGCTTCATTTGAACAAAGATCACCATTTTAAAGAAAACAAAATTTTCTGAAGTTCGAGTATTTTTGTTGGTAAACTTGGTAATGGCTGATAAAATTTGTTTTCGGTTTAACTTAACTAAATTCAACTGACATCCAAAAACAATTTGGCATAAATAACATTTTTTTATACCAAATCAGTTTATTAAATTTTAAATCGCATTTTTTACTTTAAAATATTTCTTATTTAAATTAATTTCAAATCAATGCTTTAAATCTAAATTTATTTAGCTGCCAAAATTGCAATATATAATAGCTAAAACTGCTGTAAAAGAAAAAAAAATCCCGGGAAATCCCGCACAAAATTCCCGGGATTGCGGGATTGTAAAAAGGACGGGGTTCACGGGACATAAACCCTACACACAGCCAACGAAACAATGGCTCTTTTGCGCGAGAAATTCAATGGCCGTGTTATGTCAATTGGCCGCCAAGATCATGTGATTTGACACCGTTGGACTTCTTTCTTTGGGGTTATTTGAAAGAAAAGGTGTACGTCGATAAGCCAGCAAAAATTCAAGAGCTAAAGGATGAGATAATTCGGCACATTAACGGCATAGAACCTCAATTATGCCTCAGCGTCATCGAAAATTTGGACCATCGGATGGAGGTGTGCCGCCGAGTTCGCGGCGGCCATTTGGCCGATATTTTGTTCCATACATAATTGAACCATACCAATATTATCATATAAAAAGAAATGACACTAATTTCCTAAATAATTTGTGTTTTATTCAAAATCAACATCGCCCCTTAAAATTTAACCACCCTTTATATTTATCACATGCCTGACTATCATCCAGGGCTACTGTTGATAATGAGTAACTATTAAAGACGTTAATGAATAAATCCGTTATTCTTTAAAGACTACATAATTTTTTATGAAATATGGGAATTTTCTTTGGAATTATAAATTTTTTTTAAATGTGTTAAGCTTTTTTTGTATTTTAAATAAAATTTTAATGGCTAGCCCGGCAATGCACTTCTTTTTTGTTGGAGGCTCATAGTTACCGATTTATGGAGCTGTAGATGATCTACAACAATATCCAATGGTTATTTCACCACTCAAAACTTATCGGACCAGAACAAAATATATATATCGTTGGAAAGGTACTTGAAATACCTTTTCAATGATATGCAACATACCTAGGTTTTTCTAACCCATTACGAGCCGGGCCATGATTTTAAATTTTAATTTTTTTTAAATTAGATTTTTTAAATTAAAAAAAAAACTCTTAGAAGTAAAAAAAGCTCAGAAAATATTAATTTAATGAAAAAATTTAGTAAAACATAAAAAAAAATTGTTTTTGTTCAAATATTATATTTATCTTGAATATATTAGTTAATCTCGAACTTGGTTCTGATATTAACTAAGTGCTGTTTTTGGTTTTAACAGGTTTGAGCGAAAAAACTGATTATATTATCCTTTTAAGATATTTTATTGACATCATATGCCCTAATGATTCACGACCTTATTTACTACAATCATTATTAAGGCATATGATGTCAATGAAATATATTAAAAGGATAATATAAATCTGTTTTTTCGCCCTCCTGAATACCTGTTAAAGAACACATAACACTACTTGCAGGCCAGCCGACGGTATTGTTATATAAAAACTAAAATTAAAAATATTTTTCGTATCTATTTATATATAAAATTTTGAACAGTTTTATGAATAATATATTCCTATATATACAATTTGCAATAAAGCAAATACTGATATATGATTTAATATGATTACATATGAGAAAATATCTAAAAAAATTTTTAATATATCATCATATAAAAACATATAAGGTGGCTACAATATTTTATATTATCTGATATTTTAATATTAAAAAATATATGTTATATATACCCTTTTTTACTCGAGTATTTAAAAAATATTTATTTCATTAAAAAACCAAAATGCTGTCGGTAGGATTTGAACCCAGATTGCTGGTGTTGTAGTCGGCCACTTAACTCACTCAGCCACACACTGCTATACAAAATGACTGACTATATGAGATAACATTATTCGTGTTTCTGAGTTATATATAATTATATAAATTTATAAATATAGACGACTTAGAAAAAATAAATTAATAACATTCTTGCAAAAAACAAAAATTAAAAATCTTAATTTTTTTCCACTCACGGAATTTTTTTGGTGAAGATAAAAAAAATATTTCTTGAAGGATCTCGGCACCAATTTATATGGCTCAAAAGTCTAAATATCAACAGTCTGTATTTGCGAAATTAATAATCGGATAAGAGCAATATACCTACATGTTGTTAAAAAGGTAATATAAATGACTTTTAAATAAGGTATGACATGTATAAGCTTAGCAATCCTTTGGAGAAAATACTCTTATCCAACACTTTTTCACAAGTTCTTTTGTTGGTATTAAAAAAAAGTAGGAGTAAAAAATAAGAATATTGCCAAAATTGTATGTAGAAATATTACAAAAAAAAATCATTTTCGCTCTACAAGAACTCAAATTCAGAACTTTAACTAATTTTTTTATATATTAAGATATCTAATGACATATTTAAAATACTATATATATATATATATATATATATTAATTGAAAATATAATTTGCAGATACTGTTGACAAAAAATGGTTTAATCTTTTTAAGATCTGCAAAAAAAATATTTATAACTAAATCAAATTGAGTTAAAAAAAAAAACAGTAAAAAAAATTTTTTTTTCTGCCCGAGCTGGGATTCGATAATAGTACCTCAGTCACATATATAATTAGGTGTGGGGTTATATATGACAATATATAATTACATATTAAAATATTATTAATCCCAAATTGCAGTAAACATAACTTCCAGGTGTTTTTGGCAGAAAATTGGTTAATTTTTTTAAGATCTGTAAAACAAATATTTACAAGTAAATTAAATTGAGTTAAAAAAGTAAAAAAAAAAAATTTTTTTGTGCCCGATCTGGGATTCGATAGTAGGGTCTCTCAGGTAATATGTGACTATATATATATGTTAAAATTTCAGTGTTGTTAACTTTCTTTTAAAATCGCTAAAAACAAAGAAAAATTTGGTCATGTTTAAAGTGATGCACTTTTAAGTCTGGCGACAATTTGTAGATAAAAATAATGCAAGACTTAAGGAAATTTTATAGGATTTCCAAAAATATACATTTTGTACAGAACCGATCAGTACTGGCTAAATTTTACTATGTAATTTGATAAAAGGTTGATATCGCTAATTTTTCGTTAAAAGCTACGTCCACTTAAAACAAGTAACAAAATGAAAAAACAAACATTACGTTAAAATTCTGTACAATTTTCTGAACCGAATTTAGCCACTATTTTGATCTTTAAAAATAAAGGCAACAACAATAAAATTAGAAAAAAACTTGAATTGACTTAAAGACGTGTCCACAACTATATGGTTCATATCTAATTTTTGAAAGACAATATACAGGGTGGCGCAAAAATAACCTTCCGATGTTTTTTGGCTGTAATTTAAAACAAAAATGAAAAACTTTGATTCTTCTTGTGGATTATTTTTATTTGGTCTTTTAATTTTTTTTACATCAAGTCGAGAATATAATGTCATGTAAATGGCCGCCGCCACAGTTGATTGTCATTTGAGCCCTTTTTATGGCATTTTCGAAGAAAAAAGGTCCGATGACTCCTCCAGCGAAAACAGCACACCATACAGTGACTTTGAGCGGGTGTAATGGCTCTTCGTGGGTTACACGCGGATTTTCAGTGCCCCAGAAGCGTAAATTTTGCTTATTTACGTACCCGCTAAGATGGAAATGGGCCTCATCACTCATGATTGGTGATGAATGAAAAAATGGGCTCAAATGACAATCAACTGTGGCGGCGGTTATTTACATGATATCATATTCTCGACTTGATGTAAAAAAAATTAAAAGACCAAATAAAAATAATCCACAAGAAGAATCAAAGTTTTTCATTTTTTTTTTAAATTACAGCCAAAAAACATCGGAAGGTTATTTTTGCGCCACCCTGTATAAAAATATATGGTTATATAAGATACCACATAAGAAACATATAATTATATATAGCTATTCATGACAATATATATACTCACATATTATAAAATAAAACAAGATATTACTATATATGACTATATATAAATTTTTTGATCGGGTACTGCTTATAATTTGGTGTCAAAACTCATTATTTTTGTTCGACATATTCGCTGCATAAAAAAACGCACAAAATTTGTGCACCCGCTTACATTACAAAAGTATATAAAATAAGTAGTTATCAAAATAAGTAGTTATTCGTGTGCTTATACGCAGTTAAAAAATAAGCGGTTACAAGTTGTTAAATAATACGACTTACTTATATACTTATTAGTGGTTAAAAAATAAGTAGTTACCAAATTCACATTATCTTTATAAATAAATAATTAGTCGCGCGTAAGCTAGACTGCTTATAAAAACGGCTTGACCTAACAAAAATTACTAGTACTGACGCCGAATTATAAGTAGTAAAAAATTTTAGTTTCATTATATAACCACTTATTTGGTAATGAAAGATTTTGCTGGGAAGGTCTTCATTAGTTCAACATCTGGACATTTTTCTTGTGTTGTGCTCGCACAACATAAGAAAAATGTCGGTTCTTCCGATAGATCACCTATTGGTAGCATATTGTTTTGAATTATTTGTTCCCCATGGTACAAAATTTTATGAAGTGTGGATGGCATATATCTCCAAGAGTATTTTTGGTTATAAAGTAGAGCTGTTTTATTGGCGTACTCCCCAAATTTTTTTGCATTTATCTTTCTGCTGCATACTAGAACTTGTAATATGATTTTGAATCGTCTTATTAATTCATGATCTACACCTGTGATAGATGCTGCAGTTTCTGGATCGGAAAAAATCTCCTTGCAGTATTTCCATGATTTGAGTTTCCTTCTCCTTGTTTTGGTTGGTCGATTATGAGGCCTAGTTGTAGATATTATTCTTGAATATGTTTTTTTTTTTGCTTTCTTTTTTCTTCATTTCCTTTGTTTTTTCTCACTGTTTCGCCTAACGGACCAAATTCCAAATCATAACCCAATTTAAGAATATGCTCCATAAAACGTATTCTAGCATGAAGAGAGGACATTCCAAATTCGTAGGCTTCCTTAAAAATATCGTCTTGTGGTGGGGGTTGGCTTAATTGACTTGATGTCTTTTGGCATATAATGCAGCTTGACGATGACTTTGTTTCGGTTAAAGCTTGTGCAACTTTTCCATCAATCATTGTGAGACACATTTTAAAATTTACTTCAATGTCTTGGTCATCAAATTTAAATATTACTGGTTAAAGTTCTTTCATTTGATCTTTTATTTTTTGAACTTCTTCAGTTATGACATCTTTGGTTTCCTTTTTGAATACAAATTTTATTGGTGTGCAATACTTTGTTGAAGAAGAATTTCATTTTTCCATACATAAATTTCTGTTGCTCTACTAGTTGACGGCTCTAAGCCGCTATAAATTTTTGTTAAGCGCAATGGAACGAAAGATACCATAAGCAAATTAGCATCTGATGAATTTTCGGCATTAAATTGCTTGTATTGTTTCTGACCAGAGAATCCATCACATCCCCATTTAGAAATTAAAGTAATGCTGCAATTTCGAATTTGTTTTAAATGATCAGTATCAAGCATATTTAGCAATCGTTCTGCAGTATGTTCAAGGAGATCTTGCAATTTTATTTCTGCTGAACTTGAAGTGACACTAATAGCAGATTGTGAAGGTAAGCATTCTTTTTTGACAGAAACTAAATCTTGATACTCTGGAAAAATCCCACAATTCTTTTCATTGCTTCGCTTCCGCAATTCCTAATATTGATTTTTGGTCAACTTCAAATCTAAAAATAGGACGAACGCTTCTTCTGGAGTAAATTTGCCAGTGCTTGATTTTTTGTACCACTGGCGATTTCTGATTGGGTAACGTCTTATTTTAATGTCTTACATAAACTTATATCTATAATACAACCTTATAATAAAGGCCAGCAACGTTAGCATGAAATTTGACAGAGTTATAATAGAAGATGTCCGATATTGAGAGGGAACAAAACATTAACAGGATTTTTTTTAAAATAGAAAAAATTTGATTTAAATTTAGTGCCTGCGTTCATTAAAAAGGGTCCGCCATTGGGAGTTTTTGTTTTTAGCGAGTTTTATATGAGTCATTCTCGCATAATCGCATATGTTGAAATTCGTAGTTTTGAGATTTTAAGATATTTGTAAATATAAAATTGGTATAATTAAAATTTGTTATAACTTTTGAGCTAAAAGAAATTTAGAAAAGCTGTTTATACTACTATGATATATATGGGGGATTTCATGTCAAGTGACCCAAGGTTATTCCTATTGGATAGTAGTTTAGACACAAATTTTCAACAAGATCGGTAAAAAAGTTTCTTAGTTAGAGGGGGCCAAAATTTGACATTTTGGCCAAACAGGTGTTCTTTCTCATCCATGTAACTTATTACCTATTGGTGTAAGCAAAATTTGTCCCAAACAAATTATAAAGCCATTTCTGCAATCTTTCGAAAAATTTTTTTTAAATTAGAAAAAAATTTTTCAATATTTTTTAAATTAAAACTTTTTTTTTTAAATGGGTACTTTTTTTGGCTCAAAAGAAAGCTTAGGTCTTTTCCTTTAAGGTAGCTTTAGTCACTCCGTAAAAATGTTTCTTGGGGAGGTTCGTATTAAAAGGATTAAAACTTATTTCAATTGTATTAATTTATGGAAATGATTTTCCTACAATAGTAAGTTGCTTGTTAACAAATGGGAAAATATTAAATACGTTCCTAATGCTGTGTTAATATCAGCTTTGTGATCGGCATGGCAGACAATTACAGTTTTTTTTAACTGAAACGGTACCCAATCCTGACACAAACCATCGACAAAAATGCAAAAAAGAAAAGAATACATCCATTCGGCATGTGTTATTTAAATATACATCACTATATTAGTTTGATGTTGTGATACTTCTTTTTAATTTTGGATAGGCTGATCGGGAAATTACATTCTAAACCACAACCCTATCCTTTCATAACACCATCTGAAAAATTAAAAACAACGGTAATATGAATACGAATCATTTGTATAATAATTAGCAATTCGTTACCTTGTCAATGTTTTCAAAAATTATTATGTTTTATATTCAATAAAAATAAATTTATATTAAAAAAATTATAAAAAAGATATTATGTAGAATTTTTGATCGCAAAAAAAATAAATGGAAAACAAATGATTTTAAATTGTGACATTTCTAAATTTTTGAAGAGTTGTCTATCGTCATTAGTTGAATTAACAATATTATTACCTTTGGCATAGGTAATAAAACTATTTTTATTAATAAAAAAATAAAATAGAGTACCTATGCCAACCAAGGCAATATGCCCTACAGTATTTAATTTAAGCTTTAAAAATTTTGAACTTTTATCGAAAAAATTACTCTAGCTCCTCCGCGCCCAATTTTGCCCGTATGCGCTTTTAGAGGGGAATATGGCCTTTCTGGCAATACAAAATCAATCAATCGGGATCAAAACATCCCGTGTGATCCACGTTAGTTATGCTCCAATAAAGACAAAATTTTTCCTTAAAAACATACCCTAATTAAAAAATTATAAGAAAATATTGAGTAATGTAGAACAAAAAATTTTATACCTGCTAATAATCTATTTAGCGGATATTTAAACAAAATTTACCCGAAGTTAATATCTCTGAAAACAAAAAAAAATAAATTAACATTTGAACTGTGGAAAAATCTAAAAAATTTATAACTTAAAAAAAAAAGAAAAAGGGTATTTTGGATCGCACTTTTCACTGTGAAATAGTTAAAATTTAGCCTTGATTTTTTGGCTCCATAGGTTCCAATGTATTTTCTTTGAAATGAGATAATTAGTTTTAAAATCGGTAACAAAAAGAAAATAATTTTTGGCCTCCTTCTCTAAATATGTACCACCGTGAGTCGCCCCCTGACGATTTCCTTAGGCAAGAATGATGCATGAATCGATTTTATTACTTTACAAAATTATACAACATATTATTATACAAATACAACATTTATGTTTATATAAATCATTGATATTCTTGCGAGCAGCAGTCGACGAGGAGAAGCATTGACAGCATCGGAAATTTTTTCGAGGGATAAGTGTTGCACTCCAAATTAATAGCATTTTATGAATCTGGGCCTTACATTTGATATTGGATTGTGAAATTAACTGTTGTCCTTAACTAACTCTTAATAATTAGCTTAGTTTGATGAACCTCATATTGTTCTGTTGTTGGTTACGTAATCCGAACATCGACAAAAACTGGATAAGATTCTGAAAAGATATGTATATGCACATTATTAAAAACACATTCTCTTCTACAACATGCTTAATTTGCAAACCTTTATTTGAAAATTTGCCACGCAATAGAATTGTTCATTTGTAAGACTTTTATTGTATAAATTTAAAAATTTTCGTTTAAATTAAAAAGTAAATAAATTTACATTGATACTTTATTGTTTTCAAAACGACTTGATATTTATTAATAAAAAAAATTAAAGATTATTTCCTATATGGAATGAATTTGTTCATACATGTTATGAATACAATTCAATGGACACTGTTCATTCTATTTATGAACAAATTTTCTTCTGTGCATGTCTCCATAAACTTCAAGTGTTTTCTAATCAGAATTATCAATTTTGTAAACGAATTTGTTACAAAATTTGTCTATTGAAGTTTTTTAAATGACGACTGGTTTAATGAAAATAAAGAAAAATTGTTATGTTTCGTCCAATTATGCATAACAGACTTTATTTTTTTCACTTTATTATTTTTTCTCTCTATTTTCTGGTTGGTGGGGGAGTGGGGAGTTTCAATATTCCCCTGGAACCGCGTATGAATCTGAACAATCATAGCAAATAATAATTTTTAAAAAATGTCTAAATATATTAAATTAAAAAAAATCTTAACAATACTGCGAAGGAAATAATTCAATTTTTTTGAATTTTTTATCAAATTATAAAAATAAATTTTTTTTATAAGATATTACGCTTTAAGTGCGAACAAAGTTTCAAGTTTTAAATTTGAGTTTCTTTTACCACTAGAGGTGCCAGAATCTAAATGTCAAATAACTGGAAAGTGGTAAAAATTCGCCTGGATTTTAAAAAAGAACTGGACAATCTAAAATTCACTAATAGTTCAAAAAGATAAAATTTTATTTCAAATTTTTTTTTTCAAAAATTAAAAAACCCGTTTCAAATCGATTTGACTAATTTTTAAAAAATTTTTGTTGAAACACTGATTTAAGAAAGATTTTAGTTACCTTCATTTAACGCAAACTAAAAATCCTCAGTACTTTGACTAATTTTGAGTGTTAATTTTCAAAATTATTTAAAACTAAATTTTAAGAACTCATTCGTTAAATTTTACAAAATTTATTAAAATACAATATTTTCATGTTACTGTTATTACCCGGTAGATGGCGCCAGCAATATATCCGAAGTTTTAAAGATGACGCTATTTCTTTCTAAAAATTTGCTGACACAGCAACATTTTTTGCTGACTTTTTTTAGTGTATTCCTAGCAGGCGTATTGCTATTTTTTATTTGGTTTAGAACGTTGTGTTTTTTTACAACAACACATAATTTGTTGTGAAAACACAATCTTCAATAATACCGGTACATACCGGTATTGATGTTTTCGTATCGGTAATACCAATACCGATACAAATGAAATACCGTTACCGATACCAATACCGAAACAAACAAAAAATCCATACCAATACCGTTATTCGTTTCGGTTGCTTTTGAGAATAATCTCTGATGAACTTATAAATGGAAAAACATTAGTCACATTAAAATTTTATTCATCCACACACTTCAATAAATAAAACTATACACAATAAAAAAGTAGGCGGAATATTACCTAAGTGCTATTTAATTATACAACTACATAATTTCCAAGTTAGTTTTACAATTTTCTAGTAAAATAACGAATATGTATTTCTACAGATATTTTCTACTAGGCATATACTTTATATATTTTACAAAGCTTCCCAGTGTAGAAAATCATTACCAGCTTTGTGGTTATGTACCTATATACCTGGTAATGGCAACTAGCTACTTTTCTTATTTAAATTATTTCCTTAATAATACCAATTGACGATTGAGTTCTGAAAATAACTGTATTTAAACAGTCTGGTCCTCCCTGGAGTTCAAAACAACTGTCTAGACTTAAGAACGTAAAAAATAGGCATTATAAAAGGTACAAAAAATCAGGTTTATTATGAGATTTGGGGAAATACTCTGTTTCCTGTGCTGAATACAACTTACTCAACACCAAGCTGTATAATAAATATTAACATAATATGAAACTTAACTTTAAACGTGATCCAAAGTCATTTTACAAATTTGTCAACTCTAAAAGAAAATCTACTGGCTTCCCAAATGTAATGAAATATTTAGATATTGAATCAAACAATGATTTGATTATAAGTAACTTATTTGCTGATTATTTAGCCACTCATGCTCAATTTGATAAATCTGTTTTATATCCTTACCCAATTGCTGGACACCAGTCAATATCGTTTCCAGTTATCAATACTGTCGAGCTTGTAAATTATATGAAAGTTATAAAATCATCATTATTTAGCGGGCTTGATGGTGTTCCCAGCTGTATTTTAAAAAACTGTGCTCAGGCTTTAGCTACTCCCTTAACAATAATATTTAATATATCAATAAAATATGGTTATTTTCCAAAATGTTGGAAGGATTCTTACATAATTCCATTATTTAAAGCTGGAAACAGATCAGACATAACAAACAATAGAGGAATTGCTAAATTAAGTGCAATCCCTAAGCTATTCGAGAAATGTGTAACTGAATTTCTCTGCTATCAAGCATCCTCCTTACTTTCGCCTTTCCAGCATGGTTTCAGGAAAGGTTGCTCAGCTATGACTAACGTTTTACATCTAACCACCTTAGTTTACCGCGGTTTTAATGATGGCCAACTAATTGATGCTATTTACACGGACTTTAGTAAAACTTTTGATAAAGTTAACCATGATCTTCTTCTTAAAAAACTATATTTAATGGGCTTCACAAATAATAGTTTGAATTGGATTGAAACATATCTTAAATGTTGAAAACAAAGAGTTCGATTTAATAACGCCACCTCCGAGGACATTTTTGTAAGCTCTGGAGTATCGCAAGTTAGCCACATTGTTCCAATTTTATTTTCACTTTTCATTAATGATCTACCGTGTGCAATTAAGTTCTCTAATGTTTTATTGTATCCTGACGATGTGAAAATATTTTTTAGCTATAGTAAATCTTCAGATATAATTCTATTACAACAGGACTTGATAGTTTTTATGCATGGTGTACACTAAATCTTATGGAGCTAAATTTTAAAAATGCAAACATATACTTTAGGTGGTCATCATTTAGAGTTGGTGAAAGAGTTCATGGATCTTGGAATTTTGCAAGACGCTAAATTAAATTTTATACTCCATATTACGATGATGGTGAACAAAGCTCGTTATGTGCTTGCTTTTATAAAACGATGGTCTAAGAAGTTCACAGACCTAAGTATAACAAAACTATTGTATACGTCTTTAGTGAGGCCAATTTTGGAATATGGTTCTATTATTTGGGATCCTGAATATAATGTTCATATTGATCGTATTGAATCAGTACAAAAACAATGCCAGCTATTTTGTTTAAGAAACCCGTCCTGGTATCCTGCTCAAAATCTTCCGTCATACACTGTGAGATTATCTAACTGAAAAAGCCGAAGAACAATGCTTAATATCGCGTTTTTAACAAATTTGTTAAATGGAAATGTTGTTTCCAAGGTTGGTTACCGTTATCGTTATAATACCTTTATCGCTAAAATACCGTTACAAATTGAATACCGTTACCGTTATCGATACCTCTAAAAAAAATTCTAAATACCGTTACCGTTATTTTTATGGGTAGTTACCGGTATTTTACCGGTATTTATTATTTTATATAAAAATTACAATTTTTTTTATTTTATAATCTTGAGTGTTTTTTTTTTTTTACAAAAAATTTATAGATAATAATTTTACTTATTAAAACTACCAGTATTGAATTTATAGCTTAAAATCTGTATTTTCAGTACTTAAAATTAAAAATATGCCATGTTTTTACTTGTTTTTATATGTTTTTAACATAATTTTTAATACCGGTACGTACCGGTTTTGCTGTTTCGATAACGGTATACCATTAACGAAACAGTCTTAAATACCGTTACCTTTACCGTTACCTAAACAAATGAAATCTGATGTCGTTACCGTTACCCTTACCGTTATTCGTTTCGGTAACCAACCTTGGTTGTTTCAGATTTCCTGCTCAACAATATAAATTGTAATGTTCCTCAACGATCAACTCGCAATTATATCCCTTTGTACCTGCAAGTTTTTCAAACCAATTATGCTAACGCCGATCCTTTTAGAAGAATATGTAATCAGTTCAATGTAATGTACGATTTTGTTGATTTTTCTGTTGATGTAATTAAACGTAATATTATTTTGTTTTTAAATACCGATTAATAAAATTATTACCTTTGTATGGCGATGTCGCGAAAAATAATGAGTTATGTTTACACACCAACATACGAAAAATCTCTTACCAGTACACTCAAAAAAATAAGTTAGTAGAAAAGTTAGTAAAACGTCTTGTATATCAAGTGTACTAGTTTTTAGCTTTTTTTTTGCTGAAATTCCGTTTTCAGCAAAAGTTTTATTTATATTTTTTAGCACTAAACTAATTTTGAACTAATGTTTTACTAATTTATTTATTTTGCTGCAAAAATTGTGCTGATAACCGCATTTATAGCGTGGACGACAACCAGATAGACAAGATGTAGATGTCGCAGCTTGTCTGGATGTAGTACAGACAACGGAAATGATAAAAAAATAAAAACAACTCTACACAAATTTTTATGTTTAAATTTTCAGCAAATAAATTAACTAAAGTAAAATTTCGCTACAAGTTTTTTGAGTTTTTTTCAGTCTACTAATATTCAGCAAAAAGTTTAGTGATTTTAGCAAGGATTTTTTTCATTTGCAATCAACTAAATGTTAGGAAAAATTTTTCTGAAGATTATTATTTTTTGGTAAAAATCAGCTCGCTTATTTTCAGCAAACCTTTTGCTGAAATTACCAACTTTTTTGCAAACACGCTCCTGACTAAAAATTTGCTGACACAGCAACATTTTTTGCTGACTTTACTCACTTTTTTTGAGTGTACTGACAAAAAGAATGAGTCTAAATAGATTTTCAAAATATAAGTTTTATAAAAAAAAAATGTTGTTTTATTGTTTTTTTTTTCTTAGCTTATTTGTTTTTCAACTATTACCAAAAAATAAAAGCGTAATTTCGATTTAAAAATTTTTCTGTGCTTCTAAAGCCTTCAATTTGTTGTTTATTGCTCAAAATTGGACATTTGTTTAATTTTATTGTATTAAGATTCAACTTAAGAAAAGAGAATAAAAAAATTCATATCTTTTTTTTAAAAAAAACGACCTCTTGAAAATTTCAGGATCTTTTGAGATGAGTTAGAGGTTTTATTTTAAAAAAAAATTGAGCATAAAAATAGGTTTTTGAGTTTTTGGATTTTTAAAATTTTTAGCTTTTTTATTTTTCAATATTTTTTTTTTAATATTTTTTTTCAATACGGCTAGATATCCTCTTTAAAACGAGCTAAGAACCATTTTTGTAGCTATTATAGTTTTCGAGATATTCAAAAAATAACCTCGTAACAAAGCAAAAAATTATGACATTTTTTGAAATTTTAAATATTGCATAACTATCGAAAAAAAAATTGTAATTTTTTTCCTTTGGCAAAACTTCGTTATATGATGAAAGAAAAGTTCTGACCAAAATTCATCCAAATCGAAAGGGGTTGAGTCCAACCATTGGTCGATTTGAGATGGAATGACCCATATATTTTACAAAAAAACGAAAATGTTCTGGAAAATTAAATGTAATGTACTGGAAAATTGTAAAAATAACTTGGAAATTATATGTTTTTTTTGCATAGATATCAAACTTGCAAGTACATTAAGTAATTTAAAAATATTTTTAAAAAATGTTCAACATTGTGAACCGTATTGTTTTAAAATATTGAAAGTTTTGTATTTCAGGAGAACAATTCGATAAAACGTTTTTGAATTCAAATTCGTATTAAAGATGCCAAAATACTTTGAAAATATTTTGAGTCAGTATGAAACCGTGTATAATAGTGTAATATAAAAGTTTAATTTAAAGTGAAAGCCAAAGAAATAGAATGCAGTACTACTACACAAAAATCATTAATTTGCAGCGTATATCCAATTTCTGCGAAAACATTGCTACACAATTTTCACATGAAATTTATTATCCTGGGATAACTTTTTTTTAGATATGGATTATATCAGATATTTGACGTGAAATTGACACAACTTATTTTAACCGTAAATTAATATTATTAACCCAAGCACGCTACCATGACACTATTATTAAAAAAAAAATCTAAAAACCATTAACCCTCTAATGCCCAAGGCCGCCTTTTGGCGGTCTTCAGATTTTAAATAATTTTGGTTAAATAACAATATTTTATTAAACAGGTTGTATTATATCCATAGAAAACTTAATTACCTACTTTTCTGCCGTGGAACAGTTTTAAAGCGAGAAGCATGTAAAGTGAAAATTGAGTAAATTTGAAAAAATTAACTTTTTAAAAAAAAAAAAATATTTGAAAAATAGCCAAAAATACATTTTCGATCTGGCGCACATTACCGATAATAATGAAACTAGTTTAGAGTCTCTAATTTTAAAATCAGTTAAAAATTTATCTCCAGGACTTACAGGATAACCGCAGGATACGTCTTACGAATATCTCTCTAACTCAAAAACAAGCCAACAGAAATTAAACACAGAGCATATAATCAGAGGTAGTAGTAAGCAAAACTAATTTAGTCAAAATCTATTGATGTTTAGTGGCAAATTTGCCAAATTTCGTAAATTTCGTAAAAAGCGAAAATCGCCATAACTTCTGAAATAACAACAACTGATCAACAATTTTCGGTACGTAATTTTATTTTACTGATAGTGTTATTTATAGCAAAAACCGAAATTATTTGACTACTGGGTTTCTAGATACGTCTTCAACCTTTGTTCCATATTCCATATTTGTTCCACAGTAGATTTTCAACCCCAAATATATAGTTTAAATTTTATCGTAATGAGAAGAAAGAGCATTAGAGGGATAAGCAAAATTATATTTTTAACTATATTATTTATGATCCCACAAACATTTATATTTTATGACAGAACTAGAAAACCCAAAAAATTTTTACTTACTAATAATGAAATAAAATGCCTAGAGGTTGTTTTTCATAAAATCTTTTTATATTCATTTTAACAGGTATGTTTTTTTCCAGATTTTTAAAAATTTATAGCGAACGAACCCGATGAGCTAAAAACTTCAAAATGTCTAAAACCAAAGCTAAAGAGGTCTAGCACTAAAGCTTTTTTTTTAGTAATGTAGTCACATATACCTTTACGTCACTCTCAGTGCTTTGTCCCATAGACAAAAATTATAAATAAAAAATTGTGTCTCCGATTTCGACCTAAATATTTTTTTGTATATAAGTATACTAAAATAACTTAATCTTGTAAATATTATCCTTTCTGCTATAACTCATTCTGTCTACACTAGAGATCGCTAAAGTCGCTAAATTTTTAACATAGTATGTAATGAAAAAAGATGAATTTTTTGGATCTTATAAAAAAAATAGTAAAAATTCATTTGTAGAGGTTACTTTAAAATTTTTCTTTTAAATATATATGTGCTAATTCATAAATAAAATTTATTTGGTATTTGAAGCTTGCTATAGTTAAAGTAAATATTTTGCTTAATAAAGAATTATTAGAAAACTTTATTCATAATCGTATTTTAACTATAAATTAATTTTTCAATTTGATACTGGCAACACTATTGTTTATTTTCTCTCTTCTCCCAAATAAGTCGTAAATGATATACAAATTTAGTAAACGATTGACTCGGTAATCGGAAGTGAAAATGTATTTTCTTAAATTACAGAACTAATGATGTGCTAAGATAAATTTAAAATCCATTAAAAATATTATTTTTTTTATTTATAAAGCAAATCAATGGAAATGTGTGTAAAAAAGTAATTTATTAGAACATATTATTCGAAGCATACAAAATTAATCGAATTTCGAATAATGTTTTGACAGTATGTACATCACTATTGTTTTTTTTTTTTCTTTTTAATTTTATTTTTACATTTTTTTTTTGGATATTTTTCGAAAAAGGTCATTGGCTACGCAATTGTTGTAGCTTTTTTCAGTTTGATGGATGCAAGTTGTTGGAAGCCACACATTCTAGAGATGGGATGGCTTTAATAAATCATTTCATGCCTGAAAATGAAATAATTAACAATAAAATGGTGGCTTCCTCACTCCAAACCTTATAAAAGGTTTAAAGTTAATGAGTATCGACTATAAACCTATATTATTTTTTTCGTTATTAAGCAAATATGAATACTGTTTTTCACAAATTAGCTTAAAATCCTGCAATAAGACTATTGTAAAAGTTTATGAATTAGACCAATAATATTTAAATATTTGAATATATGTATTTGAATCAATAAAAGGTAATAAAATTTCAAAAAATTTGCAATTAACATATCAAATTAATCTTTGAAATTTTACAATATTTTTGCTGGAAGCCTAAAAATATCAAAAATTAAATGGAACTTTAAAAAAAATTTTGTTAATTGATTTTAAGATTGTAAAATTTTTTGTCATGCTCTTATAATTTTGTATAAGAAAAAATAAAGAAAAGTACCAATTTCTTAATTTGACTATAAAAAAAAAAAAATTCCAAGTGTCAAAAAATGTATTTTTGTAATTTCATCTTTTATGGGTTACGAAAAAGTTTCCAACTCTCTTAGATTTTCATAAAATTGTATAATTTTTTTCCAAAAATTAAGGTAATATTATTTAAAAAAAGTATAGACTTTGGCACAAACACATTATCTATTTCATTAATAAATCCTTAAATATACCTAATTTTTGGTTAAAATCCTAAAAATTACCAAAGTTTGATAATATATTTAATAAAAATATGTTACTTGATTTTTATATTATTAATTTTTTTGTTAAGAAGAGACCTTTAGTTATTATATTTAAAAAAAAATATCTCCCAATTTTTTTTATAGAAATCAAAAAAAATGTTTTTTAAAGAATCTTTTTTATATCTCATTCACGTAATAAAAGCTATATATATTTAATTTCTTTATTAAATTACCCGCTGATAAAAAAAAAATAATAATGTATTTTTGAACCTTGGGAGCAAATTCACTAAAGTATCACCGCTAAAAACACTACGAGGAACACTTTTGTGGAACATTCTAACCCTCTTTTTTGGCCCCTTTTTAAAAAGGGACAAAAAAGACCCGTAAGTTGAAGATTTAGAGGGTTAAAATATTCCACAAAAATGTTCCTCGTAGTGTTTTACATAAGTTGGCTGAACACATCCTATACCTAAAATGGAAGATTCCCATGGTTTCTCCCTAAAATCCAGGTTTGTGGGACATGTGAGCGCCAATTCTTAATAAGTACGAAATTAACCCTTAACCCAATTTAAGTTTTTACTTATTACTAGCACTGAAGTTAAATTTTCAATGCTGATGTCTTAAAAGACTTTCATGACAAATATTTTTTCGGAACATTTTAACCCTGTAACTCTTCAACTTACGGATCGTTTTTGTCCGTTTTAAAAAGTGGCCAAAAAAGTCCCTTTAATTGAAGAGTCAGAAGGTTAAAATGTTCCACAAAAATATTTCTCGTAGTGTTTTACATAAGTTAACTGAACACAACCTATACCTAAAATGGAGGATTCACATGGTTTCCTATTTTAATCCTATTTAATTTTTTTTTTTTTTTTTTTTTAGAAAAATCATTTTAAGCGTTTAAAAGGCATTTTTTATGAGAAGGATTTTTTTTTTAATAATGAATCGATTTAACACAAATATGGCTTGACCTTAAATCAATTCACGTGCTAAATTTCATGCCAATCGGATAATTTTTGCAGGTTTTATAAGGATTTTAAGATAAAGCATATATGACAGGACTAAGAGTCCTTGCTTCGATTTTGATAAAAATTGACACAAACGTTTCCAGTTTTATGTATATCTCAATGGATACTGTTGTAATTTTACGTCCATTTATGTAGCTAATATAATATTTTTAAATTTCAGGACCTATGGGAGGTGGGCGTGTCCTTGGCCCTATATTTCAAAAAATTAAAATTTTTCTTAACTAATAGGTCTATGTCAGCGTACCAAATGTCAAAACTCTGTCTCCACTCCTTCTATTTTTGTCCAATCGTTATAATGGTTCAAAGCACTGTGCAACGGTGCTGTGTCACTGTAGGCCCAGAATAAGAGCGCAGTGGTTTTTTTCCACACATTTTGACATTTAAAAATCGCTGGGCGTAGCTGTTGTGAGATAGAATCTATTTTATTTTAATGGCGGTTTTTGTTATTCTCCCATTTTTCTTTCTCATACTCTCACCAATGTTATCAACTCTATTGTTATTTTTGCTGGTGTTCACTACATTTTGTAATATCAAAGACTACAGCTAACAAATGCAATCAATGGCTCTTCAGACTCGTTTTCTATTTTTTTGCAAAAAAAAAAAATAATATTTTTAAATTGTTAAAATTTTGTTTTCTTTATTCAACTGAGATATTGAACATTATTATTAGTTCATCGTTTAGCATTGTATATTACGTTTGCAGTAAACTAAGAGACATATGAGTGGCATAGAGTCTCTTCAGACTCGTTTTCTATTTTTTTGCAAAAAAAAAATAATATTTTTAAATTGTAAAAATTTTGTTTTCTTTATTCAACTGAGATATTGAACATTATTATGCTCACTTATGTCGCTGCCGCTGTACGTCGTTATTTCGGGCGCTTTTTTCTCAGAGCGATAATCGCTAGCCTCTGCGCTGTTAGTGAAGGCCCAGAATAAGAGCGCAGAGGCTAGCGATTTACGTTCTGAGAAAAATAGCGCCCGAAATAACGACGTACAGCTGCAGCGACATAATTGAGCATGTGTTAAGCTGCCTACACACTAGGGAACATACTTGAAAAAAGAGAGCATTTTTTGTGAATGTGTGAGTGCGTTTGTGTGTGTGTGCGTGTTGAGAGCGTGCATTTCGTGTTTACAAAATTTTTTGATATTTTTTGTTCCCTCAACCATGTTCCCTAGTGTGTAGGCAGCTTTATATATAACAAGGAGACTTTATGCCATTCATAGTCTCTTAGTTTACTGCAAACATAATATACAATGCTAAACGATGAACTAATGAGCCACTAATAATGTTCAATATCTCAGTTGAATAAAGAAAACAAAATTTTATTAATTTAAACATTTTATTTTTTTTTTCCACAAACAAAAAGAAAAAGAGTCAGAAGAGCCAGAAGAGCAATTGATTGCCTTTGTTAGCTGTACTCTTTGATGTAGTGAACATAGGGTTTTTCTTTTCCCGGACTTTTTCATTTACCGGGACAGCGGGATTTTTTTCAGAATTTCCCGGGATCCCGGGAATTCCCGCTCGGTAGAAAATATATAAATTCGACATATGTTGTACTTTAAAAAAAACTCGATTTCTGTTAAAATTTCCGAAAATTTTTGAAATCCAAAAATTTCTATTTCTAGATATTTTGTTTCTTTCTACGCAGATTTTCAAAAGTGTCCGTCTAGAATTATTTTTATAAAATAGTTTGAAAGTGAGTATTTTTCACACAAATTCATTTCAAATTCGCCTAAATCGTTTTATAAAAAATGACACTAAAACATTATTAAGTAGTTTCTTAACTTTAATTGGTTTTCTTGACTAGACATTTTTTATGCCACAGATACTTAAAAAGAAATTATAGAATTTTCATATTTAGTGGCATTTTAAATTAACATATAAAAAAAGCCAAAATAATTTAATCACAACATTGGTGAGAGTATGAGAGAGAAAAAATGGGAGAATAACAAAAACCGGCATTAAAATAAAATAGATTCTATCTCACAACACAGGGATGATAAATGGGATTTTTAAAATAGTACCAACTTGCTTAGAAAATAGTACTTTTTCGACCTCCATAGTACCAAAAATATTTTTTGTGTTCTATACCGCTCCTTGGGTGTATTCAGTTGGTGCTTATGATGTCGGTTCGTTTGTCCGTACAAAATAAACGATCCCTATAATCAAACTACAGGTCGCATTAAAAGAAAATTTGACGAAATTTGGTACATAAGTTTCTGCTGCATCGATTACTAACGCTATTGAGAATGGTTAGAATCGGTCCATGTTTTGATTTAGTAATCATGAAGAGGTTCTATCTGATATTGAATGTATTGGTATTTAATGATATAACCCAATCAAAGCAATTTTATTTGATTTCTATCACCGGACCTATTTAATTTTATTCGTTAGTGATCATTCCTGGCAAAGACCTAGGCTCAAATTTGGCTTAGTTCCTCCCGGCTCTTATAGCGTTTTGTGCTCCGAAAAGTCCGAAAAATTAAAAATATTTTATTTCTTCTCATAGTTTCTTTAAAAAAAATTAAAAACCCGAAAAAATCAAGATAATCGTTTTGGCTTTATCTCGCTAACTGTCGAGCCGATATTTACAACTCGGAAACTGGAATATTAGACGTAATAGATAGCATTAGCCCGGAAATACGATCCCTTCCACTATCGGGAAAATCGATATTTGAACTTGTTAAATGCGTTTATATAGAAATGCGTTTCTATATTTGGTATCGAATATAATAACTTTGTGCTGACGTTTGATTCAGATTTTTGTTTGAATGAAGTCCCTGAAAGTCGTATTCAATTTCGTTAGAAGGTGAAAATTATTTTAAAGGGATTTAATCAATTCAGCTTATTTGATTTATTCAACAATTAAATTAAGTACCACCTCAATTAATATAACTCTCGATGAACGCAACTTCTTGGTTATCACAACAATCCTTTTAAATCAAAAATACTAAATTTTCGAAAAATTTTAACTCACCTTATTTTCAATATTTTTGTGTACATATTTTAATAATTTGTTTCATTGAATTACGTATTTTAAATTCCGATAGTAAATTTGTTCATTTTAAATACAATATTTGGTATGAAAATTAAAAAAAAAAATAAATAAAACATGAAAATTTGTAAATAGTACTAAATGAGTCATAGGAGTACCATAGTACTTTTGAGGTTCTAATAGTACCATAAAAAGTACTATAGTACTAACTTTATCATCCCTGGCTCAGCTTCAATTGCTCTCAAGCAGAAAGTAATATCCCAGTTAATAATACTGGATGGACTAATGTTAACTACCAAAGACTTGGAAGTTATTGCTAATCAAAAATGGGTGCATATTTCCTCATTTAAGCCCAGCGTAACAGCAGAACAAATCCTGAGTTATGTTGCAAAAGGTGCTAATATTTCCAAAACCCATCTAAAATGTTTTAAATTGGTTAAAAAGGAAATTGAGAAGAGCACATTGAGGAGTGTTTCTTTTGAAATTGGGATCTCCGCTGAATTATATGATAATCTATTTGAGCCTTCCTTGTGGCCTACTAATGTAAAAGTGCGTCCGTTCTTGTTCTTTCAAAAGCCTATATCTTAAAACATGTATAATAATAATTACTATTTATAATTATTTTATAGTTTAATCATAGTCTGTAAGGAAATGATGTTCCATAGACTGCATAAAGAATAATAATAATAATAATAATAATAATAATAATAAATGAAAATCGAATGAGTGAAATCTTTAGGAGCTCTGATGAGGAAAAACATTTTGCTCGTTTCAAAAAATACAAAATTTTCTAGATTTCTTAATTCTCCTAATTTTTTATATATATTTTTTTTTATACATACGTATTTTAATAAAAAAAATGCGAAAGAACATTTTTTATGTGTTTAACTTGAGTTTTCAATAGTAACATCTACTATTTGAAATATTTTCAACATAAGTATTTTTTTCTTAAAACTCCGATAATATCTCTGAAAATTAAAAAAGCACACAAAATTTAAAAATCGAAAAATGTGTAAATAGTACTAAATAAATAAGTCGGAGGAGTACCATAGTAATTTTGGGGTTGCAATAGTACCACAAAAAGTACTATAGTACTAACTTTATCATCCCTGTCACAACAGCTACGCCCAGCGATTTTTAAATGTCAAAATGTATGGAAAAAAACCATTGCGCTCTTAGTGTAGGCCCAGAATAAGAGAACAGCGATTTTTTCCATACAATTTGACATTTAAAAATCGCTGGGCGTAGCTGTTGTGAGATAGAATCAGGGATGCCAATTTAGTGCTTTTCGCGCTAAATCTGGTGCTTTTTGATGTGATATTGATCTAACGCGTAACTGAAAAAAGCACTAAATTGGTGCTTTTTCAAAATTTATTTAGCGCATTTTGCGCTTTTTTACATTTATTGTTTTTATAGCAATATCAAGAAATATGTCAACAGTTGCTTTTATTTCCATAACGATACGGTAAAATATCAAGGAAAAGTTGTATGTTAAATGCTTTTGGCGCTAAATGTAGTGTTTTTGATGTACCAAATGCAAAAAGTTTCCGTTATACACGTATCACTTTTTACACAAATTTAGCAGAATCCTAGTTATAGGAAAAATTTTGGGACCAGTTTTGTATAGTCAGAAATAGGAACGAATTTTTTCTCAAATTTATTTATTTAAGACAAAAATCCTTTTTTCTTCTGCCTATAAAACAAGACCCTAAGTTTTTAAAAATCGAATAATTTTGAATAATTACGAAATGACATTTTTCATAACATTTTATGAAAAATTCCATTAATTCAATGAAAAGTTTCAATGGACGAATTTCAGTGAAACTTCATTGGTTTCATGCAAAAATGCATTAATATAATACAGATATTTCTCTCAGTGTAGGGTAAGAACTGACAAATTCTTCTGAAAGGCCCTAAAAATTATTAAGTGCTTTTTTACCCGTTTTTGAATAGAAATTTACGCGTTGGCATCTATGGATAGAATCTATTTTATTTTAATGTTGATTTTTGTTATTCTCTCATTTTTTCTCTCTCATACTCTCACCAATGTTGTCAACTCTATTGTTATTTTTGCTGGTTTTCACTACATTTTGTAATTTCAAAGAGTACAACTAACAAAGGCAATCAATGGCTCTTCTGACTCTTATTCTATTTTTTTGGAAAAAAAATAAAATTTTTAAATTATTAAAATTTTGTTTTCTTTATTCAACTGAGATATTGAACGTTATTAGTAGCTCGTTAGTTCATCGTTTAGCATTGTATTTTATGTTTGCAGTAAACTAAGGGACATATGAGTGGCATAAAGTCTCCTTGTTATATATAACACATGCTCAATTATGTCGCTGCCGCTGTACGTCGTCATTTCGGGCGCTTTTTTTCTCAGAGCGTAAATCGCTAGCCTCTGCGCCGTTATTCTGGGCCTACACTTATTCTGGGCCTACACTTATTCTGGGCCTACACTTATTCTGGGCCTACACTTATTCTGGGCCGACACTCATAGTGCATAGCGAACCGGACTGCTGTATGTAGCGTTGGGAGTTCGATTCTCACTGTCTCACTGGCGGCGTCTAACATTGTTAGTATAGGCCCAGAATAAGAGCGCAAGGTTATTTTCCATACATTTTGACATTTAAAAATCGCTGAGCGGTGCTGTCGTGAGATAGAATAGATTTTATTTTAAGAGAATAAGCACAATACAAATGGAAAAGGAATCTTAAATCGTGACGGAAAAAAGTGAACAAAATAGCAACGGAAACGGAATCTCACTTTTACAACACAGAACACATAGAAAGTCAAGTTGGTTATATTTTATATTTTTCTTCTTAACACATTCCAACGTATTGTTGTTGTTTTATATTAGTTAGAATAAAAGGCTGTGAAAGTGTTATTGTGTTATTGCTGTTTTTTATATATTTTATAAATGTATAAAGCTAAACCCTTTGATATTACTAATGCATGTGCATGACAAAATCAACCATGTAATCGTACTATACTTGTACCGTGATTGAAATTGTGTGAAAATCTGGCAACCTTAGTAAAATAATCGGAGAGTAAAAACAGGAGAATAAGAAATTCCGTTGAGAAAATAAAATAAGTTTTATTTCTCACGGAAATCGTTGCACGATTTTAATTGTCAAATTGTATGGAAAAAAACCTTTGCATTGTGCCAGTGGGTATCGATCCCCCCTTGTCTCGCTCAATCGGCTCTCTTTTTATTTGTTCGCGAACTCGGGCACAAGCAAAATAACACATTTTGCTTGTGTAAAATCGAAGAGCGTAAAATAAGGAGAAATTCCAACTATAATACAGGGGAATTGCGGGGAAATTAGATACTTTTAAGGGGAACGAGATAATTTCCTTATGCGTCATAATTTAATTTACTGCGATAGGAATCGAAAAAAGCGTAATGTAGTGTCTACAAATGAAATAAAATACGCAATAAAATTTCAAAATTAGTGTGGTGTATCCACCACACATTAGGTTTAATATTTTTTGTATCAATAACTTCAAAATCAATCGCAGAGAAAACTATTTTACGTGGAGAGTATATAATTCATACACAAAAAATTCCTGTAGGGAAAATGATGAATGCATACTTATTTAAAATTTGTTCATTAAAATTCGTGGATTTTATCAAGTTTTGTATAAATTGTGTATTTCATTGTGTTAATGATGTTGTGTTAGAAGTTGACAACACTCATTTCAAAGAAGAATAATGAAAAAGGAAATTTTACGTCATCGCATTTTTCCCCTCACAGTACTCACAGCATCTTTTGTCTGCGCAAACGGTTTTCACCCGGTTTTTATTTGCTCGCCCGAGTTCGCTAAAAATATAAGAGAGTCATAGGAAGGATCGTCTCTCTCTATATGTATACTCTTTGATTGTGCTTATACTCTAATGGCGGTTTTTGTTATTCTCTCATTTTTTCTTATTCATACTCTGACAAATGTTGTCAACGTCATTGTTATATTTGGTGGCGTTCACTACATTTTCAAAGAGTATAGTTAACAAAGGCAGTCTATGACTGACTCTTTTTTATTTTATTGCAAAAATTAATTTTTTTTTATTCAACTTCGATATGGAACATATTTAGTAGCTCGTTAGTTTATCGATTATAATGTATGTCTTTTAACCAAGGTTGGCAACCAAAACGAATAACGGTATTGGTATCGGTATTGGTATCGATTTTTTGTTTGTTTCGGTATTGGTATCGGTAACGGTGTTTAATTTGTATCGGTATTGGTATTACCGATACCGAAACATCAATATCGGTACGTACCGGTATTATTGAAGAATTGTGTTTTCACAATAAATTATGTGTTGTTGTAAAAAAAACATAATGTTGGTAAACCAAATTAAAAAAAATAATAGCAATACGACTGCTGGCAATACGATTTTTTATTAAAAACACAGACACAATTCAATTAAATTCGGACTCAGTACGGAAAGGTCGCGTCCCCAAAAAAACAAAAATTTTAAAATATTTACTAACGAAAATGTTTGCGGTTTTTTGTTTATTACTTTTTTAGAACTCATTTGATTCACGCGAATAAATAACTTATTTTTAATGTATTTTAAATAAGCTAATCAGAAAAAAATTGTGTGCCATTAATTTGAAATTTTTCCTTTTTAAAATCTGAAATCGTACGGTGTCGCAGATTTTCCCATATGGTTGACCCATAAATGTTCATTAGACCGTACCACCTTAAAGGAAAAAAAGTGCGCGGTACACCTTCGAAAAAAAAAATTTTTTTTGTCAAACGAAGGGTCGCCTTTTTTAATTTTTCGTTATAACTTTGACATTTGCAGTCGGATGTTAAAGTGTGTTATATCGATTTTTTTGCCTTGAGGAGACCAATGTTTGACTATAAAGGAAAAATCCAATGAAAAAAAATTTAAAAAGGCGACAAAAAAAATAAAAAATTTCTGCTGGAATTATCAAAAAACTTCCTTAGCAAAAGTTTAATAATTTTTTAGGAGCTTTAATTTTCTGACATTAGGGTTGTGGGAACTGAGATCTGGTGTGTAAATACTAGAACGGAATACTTCAGGTCAGTGGCCCTTAAAACAAAACATTGGTCCTCTCGAGACAAAAACATCGATGTGTAATACTTTAAAATCCGACTGTAAATGCCAAAGATATAACGAAAGATTTAAAAAGGCGACCCCTACGTTCGGCAAAATAAAACATTTTTTACAGGGATGGTTTTATTCTCTACATTCAAAATAAGACAATGCTAAAATAAAATAATATAAATACAACAACACATAGAACTTTGATGAACAAACACAGTTTTATACTGAAAATTTGTAAAATTTTCCACGGTTGCAGTTCTTTCCTATGACGCGCATATTAAAATCATTGGTGGAAATGCCAAATTTTCAACTACTTCCAGCTCCAAAAAAAAAACACAACTCAACAATAAAATAAGGTAACAGTTGACGATTCATTATGAAACGTGCGTATCATAAGAAAGATAGCGTTATAAGTTTCACAAATTTTCACTAGAAAACGACCCAGGTAGAAATTGCCGACGTTGCAACAAAAATTGTGCTGGGAGAGCACTGTTTTTTACGAAATGCCGGTACTACTTAAAACGTGCTTTGCCAGTACTATTTTCTGAAAATGAACGTGCTTTTTTTAATTTATTAAAATTAACAATTTTATGAATTTTATGTATTTTTGCATCTATTACACGATTATTTATGTAAGAGAGACATAGCCATTCTTTTCTTGGGAAGTTTCTAAAGAATACATTAAAAATCCGTGATGTACACAAAAAGGAGAGTAAAGTACTAGCAAACTACTAAATGTGTTATTAAATGTACTGGATAATACCAAAAAAAAATTCCAAGTCTGCGCCAACGTTGGGAAATAAATACGGCCAAGCGTTTATTGGTGTTATCATTTCGACAACATGCCAGTACAGTGAAAGTTGAAAATCTGACACATTGCCAGTACATGTACTACCGTCTCCAATACCGGGCCGTTTGTATTTTTCTACCTGGGTATTCTTGTCCGTCAAGTTTTTATGCGTTGTTGTTGTTGTATTTTTTTATATTTTTGCATATTCTTTTATTGGATGTAAATAAAACAGACATGCTTTTTAAAGTACTCTTTAATTTTTTTGGTGAATAATATAAATTTTTTTAAAATGCAAAAATATGATACATCCTCCTGTGATTGCAAAGCACGAAAAGCACATTTTTCAACCTTAAAATTAATAACAAATATTTTTTACCTTTGTAACAATATGGGTTAGAAAAAAGCAACAAAATTATATATAATATAATCTAATCTGCAAGCCAAATTTTACAATTTATATTTTTATGAGGACTATATTTTATAATATTTGAATTTTTAATTTTTTATACTATTAAAATATAGTGCACAAATGAAGCTCCGATTATTAAAGATTATATTTTCAATCTACATACAAAAAACAACATTGACACCAAACTCGAAATTATATTGAAAAAGAAAATGATAAACAAATATATTAATTATTGAACAAATTTAAATTGTGTTGCAAAATTTAATATAATTTATACTGAAGTCACAAATTTTAACGATACTTTAAGCTCAATAAAGATATAAGGAACAATACCTAACACAACAACATAATAAAACAAAAAATAAAAATTATTGTTATAATAATAATGGTGACAACATCAACAGCTACAGTTTCATCAACAGCTACAATAACTAACAACGGAAATATGTTGCTATATAATAACAATAACCCAACGGTAGCAGTAACTAATAGCGTAGGTGTCGGCGGCAGCAATTGCAATAGTTCTACTTTAGAGCAGTATCGCTTGCAATTGTACAACTATGCTTTAAATATGGAACGATTAAGGGGGCCACCGTATACAGCAGCAGCTATGGCAGCTGCTGCTGCATATGCTTCATCAACAACAGTCGCGACAACATCTGGTTCTGGGCAAACTCATCATGGTAACAATTACACAACGCCGCAAGCGCCACCACCACCTTCATCTTATATATGTGCAACAGCCACAGGTCTTATAGCAGCATCAAGTCATATGAGCGGACCCTCAGCAGCAATGGCGCAATGTCCGACCAGCAACCGTTTGGCCTTGGCCTCGATGTCATTGTTTCCACAACGTATATTCCAGCCAGAGGAGCCAAAGCCCCAACATAGTTATATCGGCTTGATAGCCATGGCCATTCTTAGCAGTGCTGAGACTAAATTGGTGCTGTCCGATATTTATCAATACATTTTGGATAATTATCCATATTTTCGTACCCGGGGACCGGGCTGGCGAAACTCTATACGACATAATTTGTCTCTGAATGATTGTTTTATCAAATCAGGCCGCAGTGCTAATGGCAAAGGTCATTATTGGGCAATACATCCGGCAAATATGGAAGACTTCCGTAAAGGTGATTTTCGTCGCCGCAAGGCTCAGCGTAAGGTACGTAAACATATGGGTTTAGCTGTCGATGACAACGGTACTGATTCCCCTAGCCCACCGCCGGCAATGGATTTGACTTCGCCTTCACCACCATCATCATTTCAGCAGCACTGTGCAAGTGTAATGGGTGGCACTATTACGCCGTTAGCTACAGCGGCTCAACAGTTAGCGGCACATTCTTTTGGATGGCGATTAACACAACATCACCGTCAACAGACAGCACAACATACTACTGGCTCACAATCGGGGGCTTCTTATATGGGACAAATCTTCACATATAGACCCCAGCAGCATTACGTTGCGGCGGCAGCAGCGGCGGCAGCTCTTTGCAATGGCGGTTCAACACAACAGCACCAGCAACACTTAATTGCTACCACCAATCATCATCAGCAACATCAAATAGAAAATTCTTTTCAAAATCATAAAAACAGTACAACATATATGTCCTCACCCCACGACAAATCAGAGCAACGACAGTCATCGTCATTATCGTCCACCAGTGTGAACGTTATAAACGAGATATTCTCCCAAAAGCGCAAACGTCAATTTGACGTGGCGTCTTTATTGGCGCCCGACAACTCTCACAAAAGAGAACATCACCCATATTTAAGACACGCTAAACCTGAGAGTCCACAACTGAGGCCTTCAAATTGCCGCGACAATGTTGTTGATGACGAAGTAGAAAATCCTTCAGCTAATGATTTAGATATTGAAGATATTGATGTAGTTGTAGCCAGTGAAGATGAAGATATTGAGGCTGATTATGAACACGATAATGAGGATGAGGAAGAGGATGAGGAGGAGGTGGACGACGAAGACAGTAATTGCAATAGCCAAAGAAGCCAGGACGAAGAAGAATTAGATTATACACGCAATTTTGATAAAGTACAACACCCTAAAAGTTTAAAAAATCATTGTGAAGATGAATCAAGAATCAGAGTACAAGAATATGAACCGCTGGAAGAAGAAGAAGATGACGATGTGGACGACCAGAATAACGACCAAATACAACATCTTACAAAAAAAAACAATAATAATAACGAAAACTATTGTGATAACAACAAAGACATGTGCATATTTAAACAAAACCATCCTGTTTCA
This sequence comes from Leucophora obtusa, assembly GCA_949987735.1. Classification (NCBI taxonomy): domain Eukaryota; kingdom Metazoa; phylum Arthropoda; class Insecta; order Diptera; family Anthomyiidae; genus Leucophora; species Leucophora obtusa. The sequence continues at coordinate 14,808,321 of OX465300.1, forward strand.
GCTTATGATTTATTTGGAAGTTCTCAAAATCATTCGCAAAGTCAACCACCTCCACTTCAATTATCTCCCGCCCCACAAGCAACAAGAGCAAGCACCATAACCCCATCACCACCCCCTCCTATAGTGACGCAAATTTTGGAAGCAAGTGATCATCACCATCATCACAGTTACAATCAGTTACCATTGAATGATGCCCATCACTTATTTGGCCGATATTACGGAACATACATGGCGGCAGCGGCTGCAGCTAGAATAAATTCCTCTATTCCGACTAATATAGTTAGTAATACAGATTAAACAAAAAATAAATAAATTATAAATTGTTTTCTTCATTATTTTGTTTTAACTTGCGTTAAACAATCATTTAAAAAAATGTCTTTTTCTTTTTACATTATTAGTCAGTTCATATTATTCTTTGTCGTCAACGATATTTCGACAAAAGAATGGCATACTCATAATCTGGACGAAATCAAGAATGCTTAACAGAGCCCTGATATAAATAAAAAATTTATTTTCATGTATGTTTTCACCAATATGTCAAACACTGATGACTCATCTTCAAGAGATCCGGTTCAAAAATAAAATAATTGAAAGAAATAGTAAAATGAAAATATTGCACAAGTACGGTATTTTTACATGCAAATTCGGTTGTCCCGATTAAAGAAGTTTACATAGTTTAATTTTACTTAATCCGAAGAATGGCTCGCTTAAATTGTATCGCATCACATCTAATTGCATCATATTAGATTGGTTTGGATATAACTGATTCATAAATTTTGAAATTGGCACGTGTCAGATTTTTCGAATTTAAATTTTTTTGCATATTTTCAATGCTCACACAGAAGCCGATATTGTTAAATTTAATATTTGTTTAAAAATATTGAAACGTTAAAAAGTAAAAGAAGTTTTTGACTCTTACCTATAAGATATTACCATTAAAAATTCCATTTCACTATTAAAACCGTGAAAGTCGGCAAACTTAAATTTCGTCTTTTTCTCATCAACTTTTTTTTTTACAAAGTTTATTAGTTTTTTTAACAGTATAATTAAATATTTAAAAAAATAACTAAAATATCTTTAACGGTAAGAGAAATAATGAGTTTTTAAGTCCTTTACACACTATAATATTTTGTCGTAAGATTTTTGGGTAAACAAATATTATAAAATTTCTTCGTATCCAAAAAAAACTTAGAGAAAATTACATTCTTTATTCACACTGTAACATGTTAAATATTACGCGTTTTTTTTAACCACCGGATTTATTTTTGGATTTATTTTATTTTGCTAAAAAATATACATTTTGTTAATGAATTTTAAACATTTTATATTTTTATCTAAATCTAACACTTATTCGCTATTATAATGTGAAAAAAAAAATTTAAATTTTGTGGGAACGCAATTTCTGGATTTAGCTTAATTCCATTCCTGTGTTCACATTTTTACAACATTTAATAATTTTCTTTCACATTATATGTATTAGTGCATAAGTATTCGATTTTGCTAAAAATATTAAATTTTGAAAATTAAATAACAAAATGTGGATTTTTTAACAAAATAAAATAAATCCAATGATTAAAAAAAAGGCCATTATAAAAATAGTTGTTGACAAAACAAAATATCAAAACAGCTGTAAATTAAAAAGAGACGCTGCTTAAAAATATGAGTTTTTAATAAAAAATAGTTTGTGAAATGGATGAAAATACATTATTTAAAGCAGTCGGTGTAATAATGGCAATTGCTATTATTATAAAATGAAAAAGTAAAGCTAAAGCCAAAAAAAAGTTTTTTAAAAGACTTGGTCTCGCAAATGGTTACTTCGCATGAATTCTGTAAAGGAGTTAAACACAGAGGACCCAAAATATTTTAAGAATTTTTGCAGAATGTCTCAAGAAAAAATTATAACATTGTTAAAACTTGTCAAGCCTCTTATTACTAACCAGGACACACAGTTGAGTGAGTCAATATCAACAAGCACACGGTAAAGTTTGTTCTTTAGTAAACAAATTGTTGTGGAAAATTATGTTTTTTTCATTGACAGGCTCTCCTGATTACTTTGAGATTTTTGGCAACAGGCAACACATACTTTGACTTATCGATTCGTTTTCGTGTTTCAGTATCTGCTATATCCACCTTAATTCCAGAAATTTTAAAGGCTACATATGCGGCATTATCTAAAAACTATTTAAAGGCATGCTGCCAAGTTCCTAAATTAAAAGTTACAATACAGATTTTTATTTTTAAGGGATGTACAACACAGCTACCGAGTGGAAAATGTTGCAGATGACTTAAATAGTAAATGGAACTTTCCAAAGTGTATTGGCTCAATAGGTAAGATATATGTAATTCTGTTCTGTATTTTATGGATATTTTCAAAAGCAAATTCCACAAGCTATTGGCATTTAAAATTCATAAAAATATGGGCAGTATTGCTTATTAATATTAAAAAAAAGACTTAATTCTGAGAACGTTTTACTATAGAGAAAACTCAATATTCTATACATACCCCTCAGGAAAAAGTTTTTATAATCTGAGGGCTTACGAAAAACGTCTCAGCTTTTAGAATCTAAGAATTTTTCTATGAAAAAATCAGGATGAAAGATTTTATGAATTCGAGGGCATCCATATACAAAAGTTTTTAGGATCTAAGGATTTTTTTTTGTAAAATTCTGATAAAGTTGGATTTTTATAAAAAACGTTCCTTAATCCAATGGTTTTTCATACAACAAAATATTTTATAATATATACTAAGATTCTCAGGACTTCTTTCTTTCGAAACAAACCCCCTAAGACTTAAAAGAGCTTTTCCTATAGAAAAACCCTTGGACTGCAAGGACCTTTTTTTCACTCATACATACTAGGTACATACAAAAAAACCAAATGTAATATTGCCTAAAACTATAGGCTGATATCACCTATTTTCAAAGGCAACATAGAGTTTGGTATGTTTTACGGCAATATTACCATAAAAAATAGGTAAATTCAATTTGACTTTTAAGTTCAAAAAATCACCTATAATTACCCAGTCAGCAAAATACAAACGGGAAAGCGATGGCAAAGCACTTTAGCAGGTGGTACAAGTACAGGCAAAAAGTGCTATCCCATTCCCAAAATGATAACATCATTAGACAAAAGGACCAACTGTTCAAAAAGCGGCGGAAAAGCACTGGAGGAACAAAATTTTTAAACGTTGGCAAAACGCTGGCAAAACCAATAAATAGGTGGTCTGGAAATATATTTTCCAAAATAAAATTTAAAAAAAGTTAATATGTATTTGTTTGGTCCTGCCGTGATTTGAACCCAGGCCATCAGATTGGCAGACGATTGCTCTACCCACTGAGCTAACGAGACATATAATATTTGATGGCTAAACACATAAATGAGTGATAATAGCTGGACAACTACTGGCTGTGCCAAAATGCTAGTACTGGCAAAGAATTTTTTGTAACTAGTATGCCAGTGTTGGGAGGGTAAAAAAAAATTGGTCTTGAAGGAGCTTTCCCACAAACAAAAAAATTGATTTTATAAAACAAAAAAAATTTTAAATTAAAAAAAATCAAAAAAAAAAATTTTGCATGCAACTGGATTTGAACTCGGAACCTTCTGACTACAAACATTTTTTAACGAAGCGTCAGCATTTTTATAAAATCATTGGTCTACCAGTGAATTGATTTTTGTACGTCTGGTAGCATTGGCTAGGTAGCACTGGATAACCACTGGTTGCAAACCTTGGCATATCACTCTAAGCCAATTCTTTGCCAGTGGTTTTTTTTATAAACCACCGAAATTTTTGTAAAACAAATACTGGTAAAACGCTTTTTTCAAACGCTGGCAAAGCGTCCCAAATGAGTGTTCTGCCAGTCATTTATTTTTAACACCGTGGTTACCAAGTGGTATGCCAGTGCTTGATTTTTTGTACCACTGGCGATTTCTGACTGGGTATTTTTAAATTCACTTAGAATAATTGCTGTTTTGTCAAGTTTAATGTAGGTGAAATATTGAAATATTTACTTTGATAAGTATTAGGTATTTCTTATTGCAAAAAGCCTCGCAAATAATAAGATATTTTAAATTTTTATTAAATATAAATTTATTAGAGAAATATACAAAACCACATTCAAATTTCACAATTGATTTCATTATGCAAATAACGATATTAAATTGAAAAAAACCGCACTTAAAAAATTACAAAATAATCACGAAACGCGAAAAAAGGCTTTATGGTAGAAAAAATTTACTAAAACACACACACAAAAAAATATTGCAGGTTACATTGCATTGGCTGGCATAGGCAGCCTATTTTTGTATGAAATTAAAGAAAATATTTTTATTACCTATGCCGATAGGTTATTGTCAGGGCAAGTACTTTCATGCAAATGCATGTTTGTAGTCAGTGGCCGAAATATGATTTTGACCAAATACTTTTCCGAATCAAAGAATTTGCAAAAAAATCGATTTGTTGTTGCATATTTTTGCATATTTTGTTATAAATGCATATTTTAGCATATTTTGCTTTTAAGTGCATATTTTATTGCATATTTTATGATTTTTATTGCATATTTTTGCATATTTTGCACATTATTGCATATTTTTTAATATTTTTAAATATGAAATTCGATTTAAGAATTCATACTTTAAAACTAAAAAAAATTCTAAAGAATTAATTATTTGGAAGCTCTGTTGGTAATATAACACTACACTAGAAAGAGAAACACATAGTATACAATATGTTGTCATCCACTAACACATTTTTTATAAATGTAATTTTAAATTTACGTTTTCGGGTGTTATTGTTCACAAATAGAAAGTTGAAAAATTTTATAAAAATTATTTTAAGGAAACTTGTCCCCGAGCATTAATTTCTGCCACTTTTTTCTCTGAGTTACGAAAGTGAGTACGATTTTATAGTACACATATTTAAGTTCTATTTTATAAAAAAGTTTTTTTCAGGTTAAATGCCACACAAAAATATATTTGACTATGTGTATTTGAAGACAAATTCAGTGTGTTCGTTTACTCGAATTTCTTACTACTTTTACTAAAATTGCAAAGTTTTGTTTACTTTTTGTATTGACTTTTTCCAGCTGTAGTAAATATAGTATCTTGTAGTAAGTAAACGAACAAGCTTATTGCAACCGATATCTGAATTTTTACGTTTGTTAATTTTTAATAAATATAATTTTAAAAAACATTTATTTTTAATTGCATATTTTTTGGTTTTTAGTGGATATTTCGTTATAAATGCATATTTAAGTGCATATTTTCCATTTTATAGTGCATATTTTAATCGCATATTTTCGATTTTTTAGTGCATAAAAGTCCTTGCCCTGGTTATTATATTTAGGTACCTCGTCGAAAAATTGTTTTGAAATTTTGAACGTCAAGACTTTAATTTTCATTATTTGTTCGTTTATGAACGACATATATATATATATATATATATATATATAAGCCTTGCTCGTCGTTAAATGATTACGAGCTGCCTCTATACTGGGCATAGGCGGTCTATAAGTTGTATCCATCTTTCTCGACATGCGGCTAGATCTTTGAGCTCTCCTATGTTGTTGACAGTTCTACCAAGGCTCTGAGATATGGAATTTATTTCCTGCAATGTAGATCGTCTCCAGGTGGTTTTAGGACGTCCTCTTTTTCTACTTCCCTGTGGGTTGTAAACAAGGGCGTGATTACATACTTCTTCAGGAGGTTTTCCCAGGGTGTGGCTAATCCATCCAAATTTTCTTCTACGGATTTCTGTGTTAACATTTCCAACACCACTTCTGACTTAAAGTTGTTCATTTGTGATTGTGCGAGGCCAGAAAATTTTAATAATTTTGCGAAGACATCGATTAACAAAAACTTGTAGTTTATTTTGTATTACGTCTGTAACAAACCAAGTTTCGCAACCGTAGAGACGTACTGAAAGAACACAGGCTTTAAAGATGTGTAGTTTGGTGTTGACACTGTAACCCGATGAGTTCCAAACATTGTGGAGTTGTGTAAATGAGCCTATTGCCTTTCTGATTCGATTTTCAACGTCCTTCAGAGTTCCTCCGTTCTCGGTAATCGTGCTACCCAAATATTGAAACTCTTCTACTTGATGAACTTGGCCGTGCATAACGTTCAAAGGTTCTGTTGATCTGCAGTTAATGCGCATTTCCTTTGTCTTAGAGACGTTAATTCTGAGACCAACTTTGTGGGATTCTCGTTAAAGGTCATCTAGTTTTTCCTGCATATCACTAAGCCGATGAGCGAGCTCGCATTTATCATCAGCATAATCAAGTGATTCTAGTCGGACGTTTGGCCTAAGGTAGTCCCACATAGTACCCCATGGCTTGTTATCGTAAGCACGCATCCATTACAATAAGGAACAATAGTGGTGATAGCAAGCAACCAAGCAACCCTGTCTTACGCCCGAGATGGTGTGAAATGGTACAGACATTTTACCTTCATGGAGTACGGTGCATTTGAAACCCTCATAGCTGTTCCGTATTAGAGAGATGATCTTATTTGGAGCCCCCATGTTCCTCAGTTCGGCCCAAATGCTCTCTCTATTAATAGAATCGAATGCTTTTTCATAGTCAACAAATAGGACATATTAATGAGATCGCATTTCTACGGCCTATTCAATTATAATCCTAAGGGTGTTATTTTGATCGATACATGATCTACTGCTTCTGAATCCAGCTTGTTCGACACGTATCTTACTATCGACATGTTTTATCATTCGTTCCAGTATAATCTTCATAAAAACTTTCATTACAGCGCAAAGAATTGTAATACCTCGCCAGTTGTTGCAATCAGTTGCATCTCCTTTCTTAGGAAGTTTCACTATAACCCCTTGCAACCAGTCCGTCGGGTACTCCTCTGAAATCCATATTTGTTGAAACAGAGGGTGAAGTATATTAGCAAATATTTTCGGGTTTGCTTTGAGTACTTCTGCAGTGATGTTGTCTAAGCCGGCTGCTTTTCCAGTTTTCAGAGCTACAATAGCATCAATAATTTCCCGTTTGGATGGTGGATCGGTTCTTATTGGCAATGTACTTTGATTGTCGTTATGCGTTATGCTGCACGTTTAGTACGCTTTCAAAGTGCTCTTTCGATCGTTTAAGTTGTTCATCAACGTTGGTAATTAACTTCCCGCTCTGGTCTTTGACAGGGACCGTTCTTTTTCTATTAGAACCAGCAATCTTTTTGTTGATAATAAAAAGCTCTTTCATGTTGCGAGCCGCAGCTGCATTTTTAGCTTCTATCGTCATACTGCGCATGTGCTCCTTTCTATCATCCCTTATATTTCGAACGACATACCTCTGGGATATTTTTACAAAACACAGTGAACACAGTTTTGACCCAGAATTCACAGCCAGCACTGGTCTTAATGCTACGGGCAAGTCAAATATCATAGATTCAATATGTTTTGTTTTGGGTATTATGAATTTGGGCCAAGTAAAAGCCACATCTCTACAAGACTTAGTTTATACGAGCGGTCAGGCTGGCATAACCAAGGCTACTGTCACATTGATATTCGATAATTCCAATCGAAGTCAATGTCCACTGAGCTATGAAAAATGCAGGGAAATCTCTGTAACACGTCAAATTGTTGTTGGCGGTAAGAATAAGTATTTAATCAATGGGAAATTTGTGCAGAATAAAAAGTGTCTGATTTCTGTTCGGTGCAGTATAAAACCGTATTATATTATATGTGGTTCTATGTTAACAATGATTTTGAACTAGTTTTAGATTTAGTAATAACTAGGGATTGGCGCGTGACTAGAAATGTTCGTGAGTCACGAACATCTCTGTGAATAACACGCGATCGTGAGTAATAATTACTATACTCAAGTGATTCGTGCGTGAGCGTCAATAAGAATATATAACCCGTGCATGATTCGTGTGTGAGTATATTTTTTGCATCATATATTTTTAGTAATTTTTACTATTTTGTAATATTTTATAATTTTTTTACTATTTTTCTTATATCTTGGTTGTATAACATGATCCTATTAACTTTAACATTTCAGTCTTGTTATTTTAAAATTACTAAAAATAAAGAAAATTTTGTTCATGTTTAATGCACTGTCATGGTAAATCTGGATAAAAGTAATGGAAGATTTATCGAAATTATAGGATCTCCAGCAGACCTTTGGGTTAATCATTATATTTGGAAATTAATAACACATGCAATTACACAATTACAAGTAATTTGTAATTGAAAATTTGCAATTATACATTCAATTACAATTACATTTTTTCGGAAAAGAAATAATGACAAAAAGCACAAGTGAGGGGTCAGCCCAACATGACGTATTCTTTTTATACTTATCAACGCCTATCCAACCTATCCCAGTCAGTTTTTTCTACAAACTTTTAACAAAAAACACTTTAATTCTAAATGTAATTGAAATTTGTAATTGAAATCACTTTCAATTACAATTACTTGTAATTGAAAATTTTCAATTGTTTACATGAAATGTAATTGTGTTTTTTTTTAATTTCAATTACATTTATTTGCAATTGTAATTGAAATCCCCCAGGTCTGATCTCCAGATATTGCATATCTCTTTTATTTAAAAAAATAATTTTTGTATATTGTTAGATGTGGTCTTATATAATATGATCAAAAGTATAAGGTCAATATTTAGATATAATTGGATCAAACTATGTCCACTTTTATAACATTTTATATAATTTTATACAAAAAGATATAATTTGATGTAATTAGATGAGGACAAAATTCGGATACAATTGTATCGAATTGCATAAAATTGTATCAAATTGTACCAAATTGTATACAATTGTATACAATTCGATACAATATGATATAACAAGACGTTCTCATTTTTCGGATATAATTATATCTAGTTACATAAAAGATTATATATAATTAAATATAACTTCATATGGCTCCATATCATTTTTTTTTACTTGGGTACACAGAAAAAACTAAAAACGAATTTTAACAACGAAATTGATTATATCAATTAAAATTTTAATTGATTTTGCACCTATCACTCAAATGATAATATTAATTACTAAAACTTTTTTACTATTAATTGAAACAAATTTCGATTAAAGTAGTAATAATATCAATTAAAACATTAATAGAAAATTAAAAAAAAAAATAATAATAATTTTAATTGATTTTGCACCTATCTCTCAAATGATAATATTAATAGATACAAACGATATATTCCACTAGTACAACGAACCAATCGATTGGCTACACTCAAAAAAGTGTGACAGTTGTTTGTGTAGTAATCAGTGGTTGTTATTTTTAACGGAAATTACAGTTGTTTTTCTGTAGATAAATTCAAAACAAATTTTATGACGGTTATTTAAGATTTTGCACCTATCTCTCAAATGATAATATTAATTACTAAAAATTTTATACTATTAATTGAAACAAATTTCGATTAAAGTAGTAATAATATCAATTAAAACATTCTTTTCGTTTATTTAACCTTCTTTTTTAATTTTTAACTCTACTATTTTCTTGAGCTTAAGGTTTGGTTTTTATTTATAAAAAGTTTTTTATTTTATTTTGGTTTTTATAAATAAAAACCAAACCTTAAGCTCAAGAAAATAGTAGAGTTAAAAATCAATTAAAACATTAATTGAAAATGAAAAAAAAATATAATGGGAAATTGCAAAAAAGCGTGTGTTTGTCATGTTTATATAATTGGAATTCTCGTACTTAATATGTGTTTTTTTTTTTGTTTGTGAACTGCAAAGCTTTTGATTGTTATACGAGTACTAAAATTTTTCTATATATCGTCGGCTATCCTGCAAGTAGTGTCGTGTGTTATTTTGAAATTTTTTTATTGTACCATTGAGAAGCTCTATTGGTCATACATATATGTACCAAGCGGTTTTGCGATATCTTAATGGGTTTAGAAGATAGCAAAAAGTGCTATGTGTAACTCATATACAAAATATTCATGCAATAAGTGTTATGTTTTAAGTTATATATAATAATTTTTTTTATTTAATAAGAAGTTCCCAGAAACATTTTTTACAATCGGTAGCCAACCACACATATTCTACAACTGGTTCCACTACAACCGATTCCATGGAACTGGTTCCGGAACCAGTTCCTGGGATCGTATATGGAAGGCATGACTGACGTAGAATCAGTTCTAGAACTAGTTCCAGAACTGATTCTAGGGCAACCGGTTCCACTTTGGAGCTACAGAAGTGGTTGCTTTTGGGACAATTTCAAACAAAAATAATCGGTGTTAGAATCGACAGTAGAAGAGGTTGTAAATGAAAAGTAGCTATTCTACAACCGATTCTTTGGAACAGAAAATTTTTCTGGGTTGTTAATAGAAGTTTTCACGACCGCTTTGTTCACTTAAAATCTGTTACCACGCCTTAATTTGCGAAAACCCGCCAAAATATAACAGTTTTAAGTTTTAAGCAAACAAAAAATCATTTATACTTTCAATTAATATTTTTTTTTTTGGTTATAAAAAACATGGTGGCCGCCGACGACCACTTTATTAAAAAAAAGGAATATCGCTATTAATGATATTTTCCAGCTGCTAATGGTGAAAAATTACGCGTTTGTAAACAATTTTTATTTTTTGTGTCATTAGACCGTAATGTTTTTAAAAAATGGGTAAAACCTAAAAAACGGCAAGTCGGCCCTTCTAGGAAATCTGTTAAGGTGATCAAATCTAATTCGGTACACGTATGGCTAAAATATTTGGCGTATAACTTAACTTAGTGAGAATAAATGACAGATGTTTACCCTTCAAATTGCCGTATAAGCTATTAAAGACAAAAACCATGTGTAAGAAATGCGCTATCAGTTGTGATTCCCGCATTTTCTCAATTTTCTTATTGATTTTATATTTTAAATAAAATGTTAATCAGTTTCAGTTTACATATTGTGCCGTTAATGTTACTTGGTTTTACCGTAATGTGGTGCATAACTTCAAAATTCGGGTTTCACAACAGTTGGCTTATCTTTTACACATGGTTTGTATCTTAATAACTTATATAGCATTTTGGAGGGTACACATCTGTCATTTGTTCTGACTTAGACACTCAAGCAGCAATTTCAAAACTTTTGCGAGCAGCAGAATTCATCCAAAAGCAAGGAAAATGGATAGCACACGAGCTGAAGCCGAGAGACGTTGAAATGATGCTTGAACGCCATAAAAAGAAGAAATTTTTGCATCGAATCATTACTGGCGATGAAAAATGGAAACATGAAGCCGTAATATTCCATGATGACAACTATAATGTTGCAAGGCTGGATAAAAACTATTTAGAAAATAGTGATTGGGAATTTTTGCCTCACTCGTCTTATAGTCCACACCTTGGCCCGTCGGGCTACCATTTGTTTCAATCGATACAGAACTCTCTCACTGGAATACGCTTCACTTCAGAATAGGGTATCCGAATTTCGCTTGATTCGTTCTTGGCCTCAAAAAATTATCAGTTCTTTTGGCGCGTAATCCATACGTTGTCACAAATATGGGAAAATGTCATAGAAATCATAATAATATCAGATAATAATATTATAGTATCATAATTAATCCCAAAATTAAAAAAAAAATTACGCATTTTAAGTTATTAATTTTTTTTTCTATGAACAAAAGGTGTTATATGTACAAACTGGTATGAACATATTTTGAAAAATGGCTCCTTCAAGAGGTGTTATGTGTAGTAACACAGATTAAATCCGGATTTCTTTTAAAGCAGTATTTTAGTAAATGAGGTCGTGAATCATTAAGGCATATGATGTCAATAAAATATCTTAAAAGGATAATATATATCAGTTTTTTAGCTCTCCTGAAAACTTGTTGAAAAAACATAGCACTACTTGCAGGCAAGCCGACGACATACATACAGTCTAAGAAAAAAAGTATGGGAATTATATAACACATAATTATGTAACAAATATTTGCAGAAATATTTAAAAGTCAATTAAAATATTAAATGATTCAATTAAATATTTGTTTAGAAACAATTTTTATTTTTATTACATATTTAATTAGATATTTAAGGTTAATAATTTTTTCTGTGTAGTTAGAATATTCTTTTGTCCAATAGATATTGTCTATAATTGAAGAGGCGGCAGGAACCAGTATGTACGAGACAAAATGCGAAGCCACTATCAAACTTATAGAAAAGAAAGATGCAAAGGTGAGGGAGACCAACGTATTACTGCACTAGGAAGTTGAACCAAAATTGGAAAAACTAAGGAGAGAAAGTGACATTTGGAATTTCAAAAACTTGCCGCGACATTGAATATCTAACCAGAATCCCCATCTCTTATCGTTGGCTTAAGCAAAGCGAGACCCTGAAAACAATAGAGGCCAACATTGAAAAGTTAACGAAACGAATTGAGGCCACTAAAGAACATATCATCGATAACGAGAAACAAGAACGAGAACATAGTCCTGCAGCATCAAATTGACAATGAAAGTGGGGGTGATCTGAAAACAATTGAAGCCGAAATAGAAATTGGGCTAAAGCAAGAGGGTAAATTGTCTGGTAAATTAAAGGCAAACCAGGGACAAATTGATCAAGAGGAGAAGAAATGAAAGGCGTTAATAAAAAATATTGCTGGCGAGGAGAAATCCTTAAAGTCAAAAGATGCGGAAATGGCTAAGGGAAAGGTCTGTTTCAGAAACTTAAAAAAGCTGAAAAACAAGACCCATTAGCACAGAAAAAAATTCGATGCTGTCACACAGGGTTTGTCTACAAACGAAGATTGCCATTCATCTTCATTGCAGGATTAATAAATGAGTAAGATTTAACAGATTATATCTTTTTATAAAATAAATTTTATCTAAACCCACGATGTGCCATTTTAGATTCTACAAAAAGCGCGAGTTAAGCGCAGACTACGATCAAAACTTCTAACATGGAATTCAACCACTGCCATAATGTTATGAGTCAAAAGGATAGTGAGACGCAAATCAAAGATGCTGCCTATAATAAGAACAAAAACTTATATGATAATATCGCAGCTGATATACAGGGAATGACAAATACACTGGAAAGCATTGAATATGAAGAAGGCGCCTTCGAGCGCCTGCAGGAACGTTAAAATCAACTTCAACCCGAGATCAGACAATTGCAGCAACATTTGGATCGACGCTATGCCTATCGTTATGAACTGCAATATCGAGACCAGAGATACAAGCCAGCCGATATCAGCCGGTCAGCCGCCGCCAGCCGACACCTTTGCCAAGCCGATTCAGCCGCCGACAACAATCTGCTGAGCCGACAGCCGACAACAAAATGAAGAAATATTTTTTTTTAATTTATTTTTTTATTTAATTTTTTTATAAATTCGTTTAAATCTAATTATTTGAAAAGTAAAAAAAAATTGTTTACGATATCATTGCTTTTTAAGCGGTTTTGTTGATACAACAATTCTACGGGCTTAAATATATTGATATTTTTGAGCAAGTTAACGATTAGTAACTAGAGCTTCGAAGAATTAATTTCTTAATTCAATTTGTGAGTTCTGAATAGTGAATTTAATTAATTAGTTCACAAATACTATATATTAAATGGAATAAATTCAATTTTTTCACTGTTCGATTTCTTTTTTAACGAATTAATTTGGATTGTACTGATTGGATCTACTGAATTGATGATAAAATTTCCGATTGGGCTAAAATTTTTTTAAATAAAAAATTTCGATAAGTTACTTATTTGTTATAAAAAATTTAGAAAAGTTTTATGACGATATTGTACCACAACCCCCTTTACAGAATATAATCCTTTTTCAATCCAATTCCAGTAGGGTTTTCATAAAGACTACGTTAGCAGTTAATTATTAATCGATGTAGGTTACCGAAACGAATAACGGTAAGGTAATGGTAATCGAATTTCGTTTTTTTTCGGTAACGGTATTTAAGACTGTTTCGGTAACGGTATGCCGTTATCGAATCAACAATACCGGTACGTACCGGTATTATAAACTGCCTCAAAAACATAAAAACAAATAAAAAATTTGCATATTTGTAAAAAAAACCCCAAGATTATTATTAAAAAGTTAAAAATTGGCATTTTTATAAAAATTAACAAATACCAGTAACTATCAATAAAAATAACGGTATCGGTAACGATAACGGATTTGGAAAAGTTTTAGAGGTAGAAGTATTGGTAACGGTATTCAATTTGAAACGGTATTTCAGCGATAACGGTAACCGTTAACAAACCTTGTTATTAATTTTTTGAATTTGTTTTTTTAGTCAAACGTGTTAAATTGAACGAATTTGAATTTAAAAAAGGAATTCATTTAATTCAAAACAAATCCGATTCTATTGTTAATGAATTCATTCGAAAACGAATTAACTCTTCAAAGCTCTCTTAAGCCTATATGACACTTGCTAGTTTCTAGATTCTGGTTTTTTACACCATCAATGCAAATCATATGAAGGGTACTGCATTACCAACATCAATTTGACAGTTTGATAGTTTTTCGATATAGTTGTTCTCTTCACACACATTATTTCTCACATAAGGAAATTCGTGCTCTCTCCTATTTTGGATTATTAAATACTGAAACTAGCAAGTGTCATATAGGCTTCAGTCCACTTAAAATAAAACGGCAGTAAAAAAATTTGTGACACGGGATCAGTGTTACCATATATTTTTTTAGAAAAACTGTAAAAAAAACTGTTTCTTTATAGAAAAACTGTTTTTGGAAAAAAAATTTAAAAATCACAATAAATTCTGGGATCCCGTAGTATTCTGGGACTAAAACATTATCCCAGGGTCTCAATTTTCAAAATATCAGATTTGAATAATTTAATTGCCTTGGGCATTTATAGTAATCGACTTTTTGTACAGCCTACTAATAAAACTTTTTTTTAAGAATTTTGCTCTCCTAGGCCCGAATCTGAAGTTAAAAAAAGTTCATCGAGTTCCGAGATGTTAACCTTTTTTTATTAACCCCTGACTTAGGATAGAATACTTTACTAGTTAATGGTGTACTTCAAAATATTCTTTATGGATTTGCATTCCATATAAATTTTGATTTGATTGAGTATTGTTACATATGTCGGAAATTTTTTGACGGTGTATAAAACCTCATTAAAAAATTACGTTTTTTGGAATTGTCCTTGATCGTTATTGAAAAAATGGTGGTAATTTGTTATCCAGAATTGCAAATATTTATCATAAAAAAATAAAAAATCAAATTCGGCCTTGTTTGATGAGATATTGTTTTAAAAATTAAAACAAAAAATATAAATTTTTAAATTATCCTTCATTTAGAAATGATCTAAAAAGTTCGGCTAAAAAATGTCCGTCGGATCTATGACGTGTCAGATGTGGTTTAGCCAATTTTATTCCGTGCTAATTTTTGATGAAATTTGTTATAAAAATGTTTCGATTTTCCAGTAAGCATATTTTGTAGTATTATATTGGCATTTTTAAATTTATTTATGTTTTGATTTGTACCTAATTTTTTACAATAAGCAAGTTTAATTGTAAATTTTGGGTCATATGCATAATCACTTTCTAAGTTTATAAATGGCTTATAAAACAAATATTTTATACAAAATTCATTTTATAAACGTGTTATAAGGTTTTCAAATTAGTATGCATAAGCACTTTTATATTTTAAATCTTAAATTTTAGTTAAAAAAATAAAAAAATTGTAAATAAAAGATGTGCCGATTTAATATGAAAAAACTGTAAAAAACAGTTAAAACTGGCTGTATGGCAACACTGCACGGGATTCAAATCGATTGACTACCGTTATTCTTAAAATGTCGTTACTGAAATAACTGAAATACCGTTATCCCTAAAATAGCTATACCGAAATAAATTAAATAACGTTAATCTTAAAATACCGGTACCGAAATAATCTAAAATAGTTTTACCGCACACATTAATGAAAATCCTCAGTACTTTAAATAATTTTGAGTGTAAATTTTCAAAACAATAAGGGGTGTGCTATTTGTTGTAACGTCCTAACAGAAAACAGAGTTGTTAAAATTTAAATTGAAAAAATACAACATTTGAGAATAGCACGATACAACATGTTTACGTATGTTTAGTATACTATGTTTGAGTGTGCTAACAGATAGAAAACCCAATAGGAAATCGTTTTTAAAGTCAAATAACAATTTTAACAACTCTGTTTTTTGTTAGGACGATACAACAGATAGCACACCCAACGGATAGCATACCCAACAGAGAGCACAAGCTAATAATTAATTTAATAAACTACTTCCCAATTTTTAACTTATACGCTCAAAATAAATTGTCTGTTGGCCCAACAGAAAAATTTATTAGTTTAGCAAAAATTATTATTGTGTGAAATTTTATTGTAGATTTTAGTTGATCTGAAGATTGTTACAATGAGTGTAAAATTTAACAAATGTATTTATAATTTTAACAACGACATTGTGAAATTTAAACCCAATTTTTATAAATTCGATATTTTTGAGTGTATGTATCTGTTGAAATTCTTGGAAAATTTGCTTTTTAGCCGACGTTAGCCGATTAGCCGCCGCCAGTCGACCCTATTTTTTTAAGCCAGCCGCCGCCGGCTTGTAACCGTACTAAAGTACGCGGTATGTTGGTAAATTATTTAATATCTTGGACGCAACTGTTTAGCATTGATGATGACAGCAGGCGACAGTGTAAGTTGATCACATTATTCTTTTTTTTTTCATTGTTTAAACTCGCTTAATTCTATTTTCTAGCTTTATGGTCACGTTACGGACGACGATGTAACCAGTAAGAAAATTTTACAAAAATTACCCTTTTTGCAAATTTTATTTTCCGAGTTTTTTTGCAACTTATACATATATTTATAAATTTTAAAAAAACCGCACTTAACAAATTGCAAAATAATGACGGGACGGGGAAAAAACGTTGTAAACGTTACAAAATAAAAGCATATAGGTTAATACAATACTTAGCAATTCTAAAAAAACCAAACCATGAAAATTTTACAAAGTTTTTAAGTATAAATGACAATAGTATTTTTTATTAACTGTTTACCAACGTTTTTTGTACAACTTTCGAAGTTGTATAATATACAATAATGCATATATGGGTGAAATCAAAAAATATGATATGTTTTTGGCCAAATTTGTGAGAAGCAAAAAGTGTTAATATTTCGGTTTTTTCTTAATGGAATCAGTAAGTTTAGTCATTATAAACCTAATTGCAAAAAATCTCTTCTACAAATTGTCGCAATAACTTATTTTGCACAATTTTAATTTTTTTTTTTTTTTGTAACGGAGTTTACATTTCCACAAGTAAAAGATATAACAAAAAAATTGCGTACGAATTTTATTCAATTTATTAGTTTTTCGTATTTGGGTTTTCAACATGCTTTTCAATAATATACAATTTGTGTTTATCAAATTGGCGGTTTCGCGAATAAAAATACAATTCATTCCGCGAAAAACCATTTTTATTTTTTTTTTAATTTTGTATTTTTTGTCCTTTTAAATGCTTTTCAAAAATGTAAAATTTTTTAAAACCCAATCAGCGGTTGCGAAGTTACAAAATAGTATATTAAAAACATAACATTCCGCGATCAAAAAATTCTTAAATTGTGTGAAACAAATTTAATTTGTCAAATTAATGTCAGTAATGACTCGAAATATCGATTCCAAACCAATGAAATGCAAAATCAATCGTTTTTCGCTCCAGCACTTTAGGATAAAAAATTGATAACTTTTTTTGATTTGACACAAAATTATTAGTTGAATCACCTCTGTTTATGGTTATTTTAAAATGTTTTAAACATTTACCTACATTTTTATTAATGCAATCTGATGCAAATAATTTTGGTTACGGGGTTTACAGTAATGGAGTTTACGTTTGATTACTTTTTTCGTTTTCTTTCAGAAACGCTTTGTCAGAATTTTCTTTCCGAAACAAAATTGTATGATGCCTACAAGGTGAATCCAAATATGACATTGTTTTTCTTACTCGTTAAATAGTTTAGTGTAAAAATTAGGAACGGAGTTTACAAAATTTGTTCCAGTCTTATTAAAGACATCCTTTTTCATGTCAAGAATGTTACATGCTGCAGAAAAACTTCAAGTCTCTTATACTAGATGATTACCTACAGTCCAACGATCATTTGGGTATAAATAACATTATACTTTTCGCAATATAATTAACAGATAACTCCAAAATTCTAGTGAATACATTTTTATCAAAAATTATGACGAAAAATCGTTACAGAGTTGAAGTCGTGTTAGCATAGATATACGAAAAATTTGTAAAATGTATTAATTTTTGTTAAAAACGTTACTTTTCCTATTCATAAAAATTCTTACAGTTAGTGTTTAGCTTCATTGGTTATTAAAATCTAAGCTATTAAAGTTAAAAACCTTATGAGTTACTGGTTACGGAGTTTACATTTGGCCTATAAAATTGGTCACAAATTTTATGTATTAACCAAAAATTTATCAGATTGTTACAAATTTTGTAAAACAGGTGACAATGCGCTGATATAAATCGAAATATATAACTCAAATGTTATAATGTTTCATGCATTAGAAATTAGCTGGTTACATGGTTTTTATCACATTTTTTGATATCACCCATATATATACATATACAGTCTAATACGGCGTTCACATATACATACGTGTTTAACTCGATTTGACGTATTTAAGCGTTAAACATGTTTAAATGAGATGTTTTACAGTACATTTTTTCTACCCTTGAATACGCTAAATTATCGTGTTTAATTTTTAAACACGTTGTTAAACACGATAAGTTTGATATCAATTGGTGTTGAATGACAAATTTGAAGCAGAAGAAGACACAACAAGAAAAATAAAACAATTGAATAAAATAAACTAAATTTAAATAAAAACCAGTTAAAATGTCTTTTTTTCTTATTAAAGTGATAGATGAACAAAACAATTAATTAAACTTTGCTCCGGTGAACGAAAAATCCAAAAAACGCCATGAAGTTGTCCCTTAACTAAAAATTTAAAAATCTTGTTTCCAACTGGGGCGGATAATATTATTTCACTTTTTATAGCAATTATAACGGTGGATAATGCCAAAAATTATCAATTATTGCCTCGGGCCGAAGAAAAAATAACTTTTGGGAAATTTTGTTAAATTTTTGTTTTCTTTTTACAATTGTTAAGGAACAGCTGTTCGAGATGTTTAACTTAAACATTTCATTTTTAAGTGTGAACTGATATGTTTAACTTTTACATAAACGTGTTTAACAATCGTACTATGAGCGTAGTATGACCTCCTGTTTTTATAAAGTGAGCGGAATAATTCCGCCTGAGGAATGTGTGTATTTTGTTATTGTAACAAAAACAAAATACACACATTCCTCTGGGGGAATATTTCCTTTCGCTTTTCATAAAAACAGGGGGTAAGACATTCGTTTGCAGGCACAAAGAAATAGTTTAAAAAAGCTGTTCTATTTTCTTTTCAAACCAAAATAAAAATTTTTGCTTTTGGTTTTTATTCACATTATTTAGTAGGCTTTCAAAAACAAAAACAACTGTAAGGGCATCGAGATTGTTTTAGAAAACTTTTGTACTTTTTGTAAAATAGTCTAGTTTTTTGTGACTTTTAGTGAGACATTCGTTTGCACGCAGTAACGAAAAAATTATTTTCGCGTGCGTAATATATAATTTAGATAGGACTTTTTTACTTAATTATTTAAGGCAGAATGTTATTTAGTTTGTACAAGCATAAATATTAACACTTTGAAACGGGAATTTTAATGGCTAGGAATTTTCCGACCAAACTTCGTGGAAATATTGTTAATTACTTTTATGGCTTTGCAGCGCCCCCTAGCGGATATACTTGGAATTCAACTTCAAACATTAACATGCTGCCGACCCCGAGCGGGTTAAAATTTTTTTAAAATTTTAATTTTATATTTTTTCTATTACTAATCTCTCTTTTGAATTTTTGAATTTTATTCATCACACAATTTTTGAGACTAAACTTTAGCCTTTTTTGAACTTTTAAATTTAAACACATTATCAGCAGCGTTGATGATCACAAGACAAAAGGCACTCTACTACTCTCATGTTGCTTTGAAATTTCACAGCCTGCATAAAATTTTAATAAGAACAAAATAACGAACCGATAACAGTAAATTAATAGCGCTTTGGTTAAAATTCAAATCAGTGACGAGTTGATGAAGTCGACGTAAATTATAATGTACGGCACTCGCCAAGGAAATTAGGAGTTAAGCCGGGGATTAATTGTAAATAACATATATGTCTCCTACGGTTTTGAGGATTTTGATATGAAACCACAAGAAATTGGAACAAGCTACATTTTGAAGAAAGCATACAGAATATTACTAGCATTTTTCCCAAAATTCATCACTAAAATTGAAAACATTTTGATTTAAAAATTTTGACAGTTACTATATGACAGTTGTTTATCTAATAATCAGTAGTTGTTGTTTTTAACAATAATTACAGTTGTTTTTCTATAGAAAAATGCAAAACAATTTTATGACTGTTATTTAAGAAAACAACTAACGAAAAGTACTGTAATTTCGTAACAGTTGTTTAAAGCAGTTATTTTTAATATCATAATAAACAACTACCAAAACAGTAATTTTACAGTAAACGGTTATTTTTGGTAGTTATTTATATTTCTAGTTTGCAAATAAAAATCAGAAACTTGTATTGTATCTCCAATGCATAAAAACATAATAACTGAAGAACGGTTTGGAATCTTTATTTCAAATTTTAAATAGGCTGAAATAATAACACATATTTTTGTAATCGAAAGTAAAAAAAAATATTTTTTTTATTAAAATATACTTTTATAAAAAAAAAGAATTGACTGTAAAAAACAGTAGTTTTCACCGATTTTATCAGTTGTTTTGAAATTTTTGTAGCAAAAATTTATCAGTTAATTTTACGACATTAGAAGTTATTTTTAATGCATTAGTTAGTTATTTTTCAATAGTTAAAAATAACAAGAGTTTTAGTTACTTTAGAGGTAATTACCTTTGTTACCTTTTAACTGCATATACCTGTGTTTTAACTATCATTTTCAGTAGATTCTACAGACAAACTTTTGTGAATGAACGAATGTCCCACCCATTTTCAAGAGTTTTTCGTATAAATAACGGAAAAAAATTAATTTTAGTAAAACTGTTATTTTACAAGTTCACTATAAAGTAAACAAATAATTGTATAAAAAAAGAAAATTAATTTCTATATTTTTGTGTCTTAAAAAAACAAGAAAAACCTAGTGCGTGTAAACGAATGTCTCAGACTGTATTATGCGAAAACTGTACTCATTTTACAAAGTTTTTAGGTTTTTGTAGTTAAATATTGAACAAGTTATGCGAAAAAGCTTAATTAGTTTAAATGTTCCTACCCAGCAAAAAACCTGCTTCGCTGGATGCAGCTTTGTAAGGGAATAAATAAAATTAATCCCTTACAAAGCTGCTTACGGAAGGCATGATTTTTCCATACAAAGGGCCCGCTTGGAAGCACGTTGTTTTGTGAGAAAAAGCGCATTATTCGCTGCTGAAAAATTGCAGTAAATTCATGTTTTTCGTAAGTGCATTTAACCGCAAATAAATTCATGAACTTTTCTTTGGAAAAAGTGCTTTTTTTGTTGCTGAAAAGATGCAGCAAATTCATGATTTTCATTAAGCGCATTTAAACGCGACTTCTTATGAAAATAAATGCATTCATTTGCCGACTTCAAAATGCAGACTGACTCATGTTTATGTGGCGTCTATACATTAAACTCTACTAAGGAGAGGTAAAACACGATTGAGATAACTCAGATTTCGTGCGCATTAATCTTTGGATAACTTACATTTTATTTTACTCCCTTACAACCTGCTTCGTCCTAAGGGAATAGCGTAGCACTATAATTTTTTAAATAACTTGCTTACGATTTGCTTCGTTTAAGGCAGTTTTGCAGGGTATACAATCAAAATGTAAAATTTTTTGTGTATTGTATACGCATAAAGTGGCGCAACTCTGTAAAGCAGAATTTGTAGCGCGTTTTTAAGCGCTTCGTATTTTAACTGCTTCCAAAATACTAAAAATTTTTTGCTGGGTAATTACTTGGCAACGATTTTTTGTATTTTTTTATAATAAAAATATGGTACCATAATGAGCTTTTAACCAAATTTAAATGGAATGTAGCTTTTTTTTTAATTTTTATTTTCAAATTTAAAAATAAAAATTGTTTTTTCGACCTTTAATTCTTTTTATTTATTTTTGTTCGAAGCCAATTATTTCCTTATTATGAAATAACATAATAAGTACTTTTTCCCAAAAACTGCCATTTTTTTTCATCAGGATAACGGTTTACTTCAGAGAGTTTTTGCTTTCAAAATATTCTACACCTTTAGGAATGGAAAGATGATCGTTTTGGGGATTTTCCAGTTCCCAATTTTTTTAAATATTTATTTCATTTAAGCATTTTCGAAATGTAAGAAAATACATATATACAATAATTTTGATTGCGAAAGTGACGAAAATGTTATTTGTGATGAAAATTTTACTTCTGATTTTATCACCTAGTGGTAAGTCGTCTTCTCAAAGATACTATTCTTTTTAAACCACAGAAAACGTCTATCGTATGCTCGAATTCTTGCACGCCATACTATTAGAGACTGTTTCTAAAGGTCTTTACTAGGGTATTCAATCGATTAATCGTTATTCTATTAATCGAACAATTTTTCTCAAAAATTGTTCGAATAATTCAAAATGTCCAATTTTCGAATAACGAATAATTCGAATAATTTCTTACGATTAATCGATTAATCGAAATTCGTAGAAAATTACAGAAATGTTTAAAAAATATAAATTTTTTATTAAAGTAAATGTGTTAAAAACTCAAAATTTTTTTTAAAAAATTGTGGTAAATAATTTGCTGTCGGCTTGTACCTATCCGGCTTTCATTCTGGCCCAAGAAAATAATTAAGGGATGACCTTTTAGAATTTCTAGAAATATTTGTTAGCTTCAACTCAACGAGAATTTCATGTTTTAAGTAGGAGCGTCAATAAACATCTTAAATTCCAAAGAAAAAACAAAAACAACATAAAATGATCACAGTTTACTTTGTCATCTTCCAAATTACTACCCTGTTATTGTGACTTATCTAATAACGTATTTACGTAAATAAATTTTTAATTATTTTTTACGACCTTTTAAACGTTAATATTAAATGAAAGCATTAGTAAATATTTTAATTAATGATTATTAGAATTATTAATTATAATTAATGATCAATGCAATAAAGCTTGTTTAGTGAGCACTCTGAATTAATAAAATAAAGGGATGGAGATACGGAACCGTAGAGGGAAAATCAATTCTCAACAGAATTCCTCACTACATTTACGTTTTTTATGTATTCAATGCATACGAAAGAGATACAAATTAATCTACGGAGTCTTATATTCTTCTTTCGGGTGTGGTTCTCCCCGATTTGGATAAAATTCTGTTACTGAATTTATTTTTGTTCCTTTTTTAAATAAAATTATTAAAAACACAACAAGTATATGTATATTATTTTACATAAAATTTTTTCGATTAATATTAAAATTTTGTTCGACTAACCAGTTAAGAAAAAAACCCGAACAATTATTTGTATGATTAATCGATTAAAATAAAAAGCCGATTAATTGAATACCCTAGTCTTTACATAAGCTTTTTATTCTCCTAACAACATTTTTCCATTTTCTGTATTTAAAATTCTAAAAAAATGGAAATTAGTACATATTTAATATTATAATTCATGGATGGTAACCGAAACGAATGCGGTTATCGTTGGGGTAACGATATTTTAGGTTATTTCGGTAACTGTATTCTAAGGGTAACGCTATATCATTTATTTCGGTATCGGCATTTTAAAAATAACGGTATTTCAGTTATTTCGGTAACGGTATTTTAAAGATAACGATATTTGGGTTATTTCGGTAACGGTATTTTAAGGTTAATGGTATTTCAGTTATATCGGTAACGGTTTTTAAGGGTAAAGGCAGTCAGTTATTTCGATGCATACCGCAATTTTTTTACAAAAAAGAAACGAGATTAAAAACAGAACCAATTTTTCAACTTAATGTACAAAAAATACTTCATAACCACGTGAAATTACCAAAAACAGAAAATTAAAAATAACGGTAACGGTATTTTAGGGATAACGGTATTTCATTTCTTTCGGTAACGGTATTTTAAGGGTATTGATATTTCATTTATTTCGGTATCGGTATTTTAAGGATAACGGTATTTCAGTTATTTCGGTAACGGTATTTTAAGGATAACGGTATTTTAGGAGTAACGGTAGTCAGTTGAAAGGGTTTTGAATCGATAACGGTATTTTAGCGGTATTGCCTGCCAACGCTGTTATAATTTCACTAAATCTGTGTTTAAGTACAAACTTAATTACTTACGTTTTTCATTTTTATTGATTTAACCGTGGTTAATTTAAAATCTGTTGAACATTATTGGAAACATATTGTGAATAACAAAAACGAAAAAATTAAAAATAGAAACAAATTTCAAAAAATGGTTTTATATTTTTCATATTTAAAAATAAAGGAACAAAATCATAAATGGAATGAATTACTTCATACATATAATGAACTAACATCAATCAAACCAATTAATAGTATTTATGAAGAAACTTGGTTCTGCTTAGTTGTTGATCGACCAATTTGTTATAACTATTCTATTTTCCTATTTTGTTTGTTTTTTTCTGCATCAAATTTCTTTAATACGTCTTTATCTGTACTGTTTTCATTGTTTTTTTATCTTACTTTACAGTAAGCTTTCGATTTAAAGAACTATATAATTTTGTTAGTTTTTACTTCTCTTAAAAAAAATGTTTGACTTCAAATGTTTGCCCTTATTATGTTCTCTACTTTAACAATTTTTTACACAACTTTGATTGCAAACTTTCAAAACATTGATATTTGATAAACAATCCCGAGTAAAAAAATTAATATGATGTCATATGTAATGATATCTTATTTAATATAATTGGAGATATACTATGATCCGAAAAATGGTGGATAAAAATATATCGGATAAGATCTAAATATATTGAATCATATCCGGATTTTGACCCGATATAATTAGATCTAATTTGATGTAGAAAGACATAATTATATAACGCTTTATATTTCAGGTTCAAAACAAAAATTATTAAAAAGTACTGAAAAATAACACCCTTAAGTTAAGAATTCAAAAATTAAACATTTACAAGAAGTTTTACAGAATTATAACCAAGTATTTTAAGCCTTATCATATAAACTTGTATTCTACCCGTAAACTGTGTAATCGTGGTATGTTTATGAGTTTAATGTCAAATTCCATACATAAAAAATATGGCTTGAATTTATACACGGTTTACAAGGAATTTAAGATTTATAATGAGTAAACCTTTTATATTTTGAAATCATACATAAATATATCTCAAAAAACAGAATTTTATTTTGCATTGCGATATAGGTACCTAAACAACTTAGAAAAAAAGATTTAACATTGAGCTGTATAAAACTTTATATATTTTCCGATAAAGCCATTTTTAATTATATATGACGCCGTATTAAAATTGTCATAGCATAAGTAACTAGATAAGGTACATATTAATATATATGGGGAAATATATATTTATTCTGATCTATATATGGCATCATATAAAAATTTTTTGAAAAACTCAAAGCTATACATAATTATATCCGCAAAGATATGGTATCACACTTGACTATATATAAATATATTAGTCCATATTAAATTATATAATTTCATATATAACTATTTTTACTCGGGATGTCATTAAATCTGGTATCCTCTGTATTATTACTTCCATTTTGCTAATCATCAAGACTTGTTCCTTGATTTCAATAAGGGTATTCATTTCAGATTTTACACTCTGGGAAAAAAATTCAAAAATGGGAAAAGGGTATAATCTTGTTTAAGTTGCAGCTTCCCACCAAAAAAAGAGATGCTGAAGCAGTAGATCAAGCACTACAATTGATGATCTAGATGTACTTTTTTTTTAACATAAACGCTAATGATTTTAACATTGAGTTGTCATAGAAGAGGAGTACTCCCACTTCAACATTTTTTCAGTACTTTTTGAACCAGTGCAAAAGAAGCTCTTTTCCGCCAATTAAAAGTTTAAAAAAATTCTTTACAAAAAAATTATATTTTTTTTTATTTTACAAAAGTTTTTTTATTGCCGCCACGATTGCTAGTCTAGCGCTCTACCGCTGAGCTATTCTTTGATATGAAAGTTGACCGGCATAAAAACACCACTTTGTTAATGCGAGATATTGTCCCTTATTCTCTTCAATAAAAGTACTTATTAAACAATATTGTTTAATATTTTTACTACAGTACTATTTTTACAGGCGCATAAAAAAAATTTCTCACCATTTTTTTATATATAAATATTTATAAAAATTTTAAAATTAAGAAAATATTGAATTTAAACAAATTAATGATAAATATTAAAAAAAAAATTAATAGAATAAAAAATATATTGGTCCCGCCGGGAATCGAACCCGGGACCATCTGTTTGGAAATGCCAAATGATACCAAAATCACTTTTTACGATCACTTTTAGAGCAATTACTCTTTAGAATCAATACTTAAGTGATTTTTTATATGCGGTTCAGAAGTAATTCTAAATAAGCTATAAAAATGTAATAACGGATACTTTGGAAGCAATGAAAATAGTGATTTTTTGAAGTTGTTCAGAATAACTTCTAAAAAAGCAGTAAAAATACACTAACGGATACTTGTGAAGCTTGATAGAAGTAGTTTGTAAAGCATTACTTGCAATTTTTTTGCTGGTTTTAAGCGAAAATTTGCAATAAAAATTTTTATTTTTCCAAAAAACCGTTTTTACAAACAAAAAAATCTGAACTGAATAGCATAAATTTATTTTTTTTTATTGTAATGTTCTTACATGTTTAAAATAAGTCTTTACCGTTACTATTTTAATTACAAAACAAAATTAAAAGAAATAAAAATTGGGTGAATCAGATGAAAAAATATCAGTACTGAAGAATTTTGTGAACAGAAAAATAGGCAAACAAAACTTTAAAAAACTTAATTTGATTTCAAATGCGAATTTTTTTTAACAGCAAAATCACACGGTGTTTTGAAGTATTTGAACAAACGGTATTTCCAAAAAAAATATTTTAAAAGGTTAAGTTGGGTGTTTTTTGATACAGACAATGTAAGTTCAATACATTTTTATTAAAATATTATGAAAGTGAGGGGTTATTAAAAAAAATATACTTATTTTTAAGAACCTAGCACAAGCAAAGCATGTCACAAGAATCTGGCTGCAAAATTAACAAAAGAAAACAAAAGCAAATGTAACTCTAACAACAATTAAAACTTCAAAAGAACCAACAAATAACAAAACAGAAGCTACTACAATGGACATTGACAGAGTTATAGTACATACAGTGTATCACAAAAATAAGTATGCAGCTGTATAAACTATACACAGAACACATTTTTTTCATAAATAGCATGAATAACAGTTATTGATTCCGGATCATAATATATATGAACAAATTCGTTCTGTTTATAAATGTTTTCATTACAAAACTTTTAATTTGAATCAAGTCAGTTTGAAACCAAAATAAAAAAAACTATCATTAAATAATTCTATTTGATATTTATAAAATATGAAAATTATTTATAAAAATGGTAATTTGAGGCATTTCGCGGGCTGTGGAATGCATACTGAAAAGGAAGGAAGGGAGACTGAAAAGGTATGTGCGAACTTTTTTAAAATATTCACTTTTTTATAAAGCAACAACTTCTTTATTGTATTCTCGACAAGATATGTATGTTATTTTGTGCAAAAAGGATAATTCCTTCAACGCGCTGGATTTCAATAAAGAGCTTCAACAATATAATTGGAGCTGCATCTGAACGTGCCGTCATTTCTGAAAGTAAATTTATATATTTAAAATTACACTGATTTTTGGTTAAATGAAAAATTCTGTTGTAAAAATCTTTTATAATTCTTTGTGTAATCGGTAATAAAATAATCATACAAATTATGGTTTCATTAATTCTCTATATAAGATCACACATTTCCAAAAAAATAATAAAAACATTTATGAACAAATTCACTGTATGTATAAACCAGTTCATAAACTGTATGAAAAAGTTTTGAGAAAAAATGTTCATGTTATTTTATAGTTTATAAACAAATTTATTCCATTTATGAATAATTTTTTTCTGGGTATATTTAAAAAAATAAGCTTTTAAGTTTTTTAAAATGAAACAATTTATTAATTAGAAATTTATTAATTCAGTTCGAGGCCAATTTCCTTATTATGAATTAACATAATAAGTACTTTTTTTTCAAAAACTGCTATTTTTCTTCATCAGGAAATTCTCCTAACAAATACTTCACAGAGTTTTTGCTAATTCATAATAAGGAAATTGGCCTCGAACTGAATTAATAAATTTCTAATTAATTAATAAAAAGGTCGAAAAAACAATTTTTATTTTTTTGAATAAAAATTAAAACCCAACATTTTGAAACAATTTATTTTAATTTAATAGTAATAGGTATAGTATTAAATATTAATCGGCCTTATTACGGTTGTCGTAGTCGAATTTCGACTGTAGTCGATTTTTATATGCGGTACTAAATAAGTTTTCCGACTTGCAAAGATTATCAGTGTGTTCGTTTACTCGAATTTCTTACTACACAGAAAAAAAAATTCATACATCGAATGAATTTTTTCATAATATGTATGAATCGAACATGATAATTTTTTCCCAAAACTTTTTCATACAGTTAATGAATTCGTTCAAACACCCAGCAAAATATTGGTATTGACACCTCATTACTATCTGCATTACCAAACATGATATATCATTACATTTTGCATTATTTCATAATATAAAATAATGACTTCCTAATAACGGCCTATTGTATTCATTGTTTCTAACTATAAAAGAATGACTTACTCGTATTAGTTTAAATAAGTACTTTTTACACAGTTAAATTTTCTTATTATATGTAACTATCCCAGTGTAGAAATGGTAATGTCATATCATTATATTTTGGACTACCAGTAATGACACCCTCTTACCTTCTGCATTCTTTTAAAACATATAATAATGAGTTACTGATAATGACTTATTTTCATCATTATTTCAAATAGAAAATAATTTTATAGATTTTTTTGCAAATTTTTTTCAAATCTATTTTTAGACTCAATATTTTTTAAACACTGGTAAGGATATATGTAACCACATATTTTTTGATTTTTTGTATGTTGGCGAGTAAGCTGACTTGTGCGCAGCTAGTCAATTACCCAGCAAAATCTTTCATTACCAAATAAGTGGTTATATAATAGAAATTCATTGCTCCGCACAACTTATTTTTTGGCGTCTAAACTCATTATTTTTGTTTGGCATGGTCGTTTTTATAAGTAGTCACGCTTACACTCTCGCTTACGAAAAAATGAGAAATAAGTAGTTATGAGATTTTGAATAATAAGTGGTTACACACATGCCTACAAAAAGTTGAATTATAAGTGGTTATCCGATTGCTTACTTGATTCTTAAAAATAAGGAGTTAAGCAAATACTGTTAGCTTAAGGAAATACATTCAAAAAAATTTAAGTTTTCTCTGGTGTGTAATTTTGGGACTCGTCATAAAAACTTAAACAAAACATATTTACATATAATAAAAAAATTTAACTGTGTAAAAAGTAATTATTTAAACTAATACGAGTAAGTCATTATTTTATATTTAGAAACAATACATACAATAGGCCGTTATTAGGAAGTCATTATTTTATATTATAAAATAATGCAAAAGGTAATGATATATCATTTTTGGTAATGCAGATAGTAATGAGGTGTCATTACCAATATTTTGCTGGGTATGTTCTTATCTATCAAATATTACATGTCGAGATAGCATAGATGGTACAGCTATAGACTGACAGTCTGGAGTCCCAGGTCCGATTCCCGCACCAGCAAATTTTATTTTAAAAAAATATACAATAAAAAATATTTTTTTTATATAATTTATTTTTTTGAATATTTATTTTTAGACTCATTATTTTTGTCAGTACTGGTAAGCACATAGGTGACGATATATTTTTTGATTTTTCGTATGCTGGTGTGTAACCATAACTCTTTATTTTTCGCGACATCGCCATATAAAGGTAATAAGAAATGTAATAACAAAAGTAACTAGTTACCATTACCAAGTATGTAGTTACATAACCACATATCTGGTAATGATTTTCTACACTGGGATGTTTTATGTTTAAATTTTTATGACGAGTCCTAAAGGCACATCTACACGGGATAGAAATCTCGTAGAGTTTGCGTTTAATTTTTCATCTGTAATATTGTTGGCACTAATTTTTATCGTAAAAGTACCATCTCTAGTTGTTAAGAATTTGTTTTTATTAAAATTTTTGTATTTCAAAGAATAATTTTTTCTCCAAATACCAAAAAGTGCATTTAATCAACTGAAGTGTTCAATAATGTTACAAAACATTTTCAAAATTGTTACTAATTAAAAAAATTGTGTATGACAGCAATTGTCAATGGTTTCGAGATTACACTTCGTAGACTTATACAGAGCTGCATTTTCATAAAATCTAGCGAGTTTTCTATCCCGTGTAGATGTGCCTTAAAATTACACACTAGAGAAAACTTAAATTTTTCTGAATGTATTTCCTTAGGCTAACAGTATTTGCCTATCTCCTTATTATTAAGAATCAAGTAAGCAATCCAGTAAGCACTTATAATTAAACTTTTGGTAAGCATGTGTGTAACCACCCAGCAAAAAAAATTGCAAGTAATGCTTTACAAACTACTTCTTACAATGCTCCACAAGTATCTGTTAGTGTATTTTTACTGCTTTTTTAGAAGTTATTCTGAACAACTTAAAAAAATCACTTCTTTCATTGCTTCCAAAGTATCCGTTATTACAGCTTTTTTAGAATTACTTCAGAACCACATCCAAAAAATCACTTAAGTATTGCTTCTAAAGAGTAATTGCTCTAAAAGTGATCATAAAAAGTGATTTTGGTATCACATGGCATTTCCAAACAGAGGGTCCCGGGTTCGATTCTGGCGGGACCAATATTTTTTTATTTTTTTTAAATTTATTTTTTTAATTTTATTAATTTTTTTTTTAATATTTCTAATTAATTTGTTTAAATTCAATATTTTTAATTTTTAAAAATATGTATTAGGGTGGGTCGATTTAGCAATCGATATTGCGTCATCGATTTTTCGAAAGCTTTTAGCATGGGGAAAAAAAAGTTCCACTACGACATATCAAAAAAATCATTTTCGAGGCTCCCAAATTTAAATTTTTTGCAATTTTCTAATAAATGCTAGATTAGCGCCATCTTGAGGTGGCTTTTTGAAACAACTAATAAAGTTGTAAACAATATAACATTACAACCTTTCCGGAAAGGTATTATGAAAATCGGATAAAAAATGTGGCAACTATAATTTTACATATATACTTTTACCTCTAGTTGCCACATTTTTTATCCGATTTTCATAAGTAATACCTTTCTGGAAAGGTTGTAATGTTATATTGTTTACAACTTTATTAGTTGTTTCATGCTAAAAGCTTTCGAAAAATCGATGACGCAATATCAAAAAATTTTTATCCATACAATTTGACCCGCCCTAATATGTATATATAAAAAAATTGTGAAAAATTGCTCTTTATGCACCTGCAAAAATAATACTGAAAACAATATTGAATTGGAGTGCACCTTTTACACTTATTTAATAAGTACTTTTATTGAAGCGAATAAGGAACAATATCTCGCATTAACAAAGTGGTGTTTTTATACCAGTCAACTTTCATATCAAAGAATAGCTCAGCGATAGAGCGCTAGACTAGCAATCGTGAGGTCGCAAGTTCGATACCCGGTGGCGGCAATAAAAAAATTTTGTAAAATAAAAAAATTATAACTTTTTTTGTAAAGAATTTTTTTTTAACTTTTAATTGGTGAAAAAGAGCTTCCCCTGCACTCGTTCAAAAAGTACTGAAAAAAATGTTAAAGTAGGAGTACTCCTCTCCTATGACAACTCAATGTTAAAATCATTATTGTTTATGTTAAGAAAGAAGTACATCTAGATCATCAATTGTAGTGCTTTTTCTACTGCTTCGGCATCCCTTTTTTTGCTGGGCACTTATTATTCAAAATCTCATAACTACTTATTTCTCATTTTTTCGTAAGCGAGCGGGTAAGCGTGACTACTTATAAAAACGACCACGCCAAACAAAAATAATGAGTTTAGACGCCAAAAAATAAGTTGTACGGACCCTACGGGGAAAGGGGCCGGTCCCAGATGACACGCAGGATAGGTCCCAAGGAGGGGAGTCCGGTCGTTGATCGGTCTTTTTGTTTAAAAGAGATATACCACTTTAACATGGCGTTGTTATTTGAAATAACCAATTGCCACAGTTTAGACACCTTGTGACAGTAAGGTGGTGTGTCTAAAAATAGCTTTTCAAATAAACTAATAAAAAAGTAAGAATTAAAAATAATTGTAAGGCAAACGCTCTACCGTCTGAGCTAATGTTGCTTATGCGTGATGGCTGGCTGATGGTAAAGTTATATATTTTTCTTTTTTGTTCAAATAAAAAAGAAAAACAAAAAACAAACACTACAAGCAAAAATGCAACACTAACACACACACATAGTGGAAGTGCCTTCAGTATGCCCCCGATTGACCAGTCACGGGATATGTCCTTTAATGACAGTTGACTCGATTTTTGCGTTGGCCATAATTAAATTATAAAATCAATTAAAAATTAGAAAATTACCTCAAAAACTCTGATAATATAAATAAAAATTTTAAAAATTGCCCTTAAGTTAAAAAAAAATTAAATGAAATACCAATTGTTAAAACTAAAATAGCTTTAACATTAAAAAACGTTAAAAATACAAAACTTAAAATTTTTAACAAAAAATTATAAAAATTTAAAATAAGAGCTAAAATAAGCAAATCGTAAAAAAATAAAGTTCAAAATGAAAGAGTAAAATGAATAAAAAAATATTTTAAAAAATATGACGCGAATTTTATTTTTTATTTCGGTATTGGTCAAGTTTTTTAAAAGCAACAGTGAAAGTAACGAATCAGAAAATACTTATTGTTAGAAAATTAATTCATTCTCTTTGGTTCATATTTGTACTAATTTAGTAATATGCCTTCGGTTGACCGGTCACGGGATAGGTCCTTGGAGGGCAATTGACTCCTCATTCCCCGTAGGGGAGCTATGAATTTCTATTATATAACCACTTAT
Source organism: Leucophora obtusa (assembly GCA_949987735.1). Taxonomy (NCBI): domain Eukaryota; kingdom Metazoa; phylum Arthropoda; class Insecta; order Diptera; family Anthomyiidae; genus Leucophora; species Leucophora obtusa. The sequence goes on from OX465300.1 coordinate 14,841,580, forward strand.
TTGGTAATGAAAGATTTTGCTGGGCATATTATGAAAAATTCATGATGTTAATTTCTCAATATTTAAAAATTTTCTTGTAAATTAAATAACAAATGATATAATTTATATTGCTGTGGCGCAAATAGATTTTTGCCTCATAAAGATGCATTTTTATTAAGATTTAGAAATAAAGAATATCACAGGAAGTTCATACATAAAAATATTAAATAAAATAATGTGAAAAATTGCACAAATAGGTAATTTCTTGTTGTATTCTGCTAGTGCGCTGCAATTTTACATTAATGGTAAGTCGGCTTTAAATAGAAAATGCTGTAGACAGGATTCAATTAGGATGTATTGGTAAATTGCAGATGAAGATTTTTATAAAATTTACCTAGGGATTGCAAAGTTTCAAAGTTGAGGTTTATTTTTCATTTTCATTTTTCATTTTCATTTTCTTTATTCAGTCTATGGAACATAATTTCCTTACAGACTATGATTAAATATAAAACTAATATTTATAATTATTTAAAAACTAAAGGCTTTTGATAAAGCTGGAATGGTCGCACCCTTACATTTACAGGCCACAAGGAAGGCTTTAAAAGTTCATTATAGAATTTAGCAGATATCCCAATTTTAAATGATATTTTCTTTATCAAATTCAAATCAGTATCCCTTTTGACCAATTTATAGCATTGTAAATGGATTTTTTAATATTAGCATATTTCGCAATATATTCCATTATATGTTCAGCTGTTACACTCGGCTTAAATGAGGACAAATGAACCCATTTTTTATTTTCAATAACTTCCAATTCATTGTTGTTATTGTGCCCAAAAACAACATGTTTGCGCTTTCTTTTTGAGTTTACTTTCATCCATTCAGAATTGTTTATTGGGATGTCACTGTCTACTTTAGAGCATGCAGTATCAGTATTGTCAGAATAACAAATACTGTCTCTCCTTTTACGTGGATTATTGGCCTTGAAAACATTAAAATTAACATCACTTGGTTTAGAAGCAACAATATCATTATAACAATCGTCGTCAGACTTTTGCGAACAACAAATACTGGCTCTCCGTATACGTGCACCTGTATGATTACTTGGTTCAGCAGCAACAACTACAGCATTATGACAATCATGTGCATTACCAACAACAACAGCATTGACATCAACTTGATCATTAGAAACATTGAAAGAGTGACGATTGGCAGAATTTGTTGAAAAATAATCTAGCAAAGTTGAACGACCTTTTTGTTTTGTGTTATTTTTCGAAGAACCTGTTTCGGCATGTTTGTTTTTGTTTGTTAAAAAACCACTCTCAATTACATTGTTTTTGTTCATATAGGCCTGGAATTGCGTTTTTAATTCCTTTATCTCATTTGACAAAATTGACACAATAGTAATTAAATCATTAGAATTTCCAGCACATTTATTGCATTTGTAAACAATATTATTCGAAGATTTTAATAGATTAAAGTCATAATCATTATCAACACCAGAACATTTTTGATGAAAATGTCCACTGCAAATTATACATTTAATAGAAACACTACCGACTGCATTATAGCAGCTAGCACAAAAAGTGTTAGACTGCATTAGAAAAAACGAACTTGTCTGAACGACGGCGACTACTGAACTGTTTTGTTGCATGTGTGTAACCAAATTGCCGCATAGAGTTGAGGTGGGTTAGAAAGGCACAGAGGCAATTCCATGGCATTTAGACCATAAATAGTCCATTATAGAAAAATATTTGCTCTCTAAAGAGATAATAACAAATTTGCAGTATTATTAATACATTAACTTTGAATAAAATTTGCCAATACCGTTTCATTTTCTTTACTTAAAAAGATTGCGATTTCTATTCCAAATAATATTTTCAGTATTAAACAAAATTAAATGATTTATGTATTTTGACAACTTTTTTTCAATGCCAAACAAATTTGTTTTTATTAAATATTTTTGAAATTGAAACTTTTGTATCAAAATTCATAAATAGTATAAATTTGTTCATACATATTATGAACTAAAATCAATAAAAGCTATTCATACTATTTATGAACAAATTTGGTTATGTGTACTTTTACTACAATTGGAAAATTTTGTTTACTTTTTGTAGTAAGTAAACGAACAAGCTTTATGTAACTCATAAACATACCAGGTTTACACCGTTTACGAGTAGAATACGAGTTTATATGAAAACCCCTATTATGAAGGCGGTAATAAATTGCATTGAATGCTTTACGAAGACAAATACGGCAACAATCGAACATATTTTCGATGCCAAATTCAAAGTAAGTATGAAAATTAATATTGTAGAGTAAAACAAATATACCTTTTTATTTTATTTATGAGCTATTTTAGATTAAACAAGGAAGCTTTCAAACATGTTTTGGGAAAAAATAACTCCAAAATTAGAACAAGAGGAAAGATCGTCAGCTGTGCCCAATGTATTAAAGTTGGCGGCAACAATGCGAATACTTGCTGAAGGTAGTTACCAAAAGAGAGCTGGTAATGATTATAATGTGGGTCTGTCCCAGTCCTCAGTAAGCAAAGTTTTTAAGAAAAGCACTGATGCAATGCACAGCGAGCTTTGTCATGGATATCGTTTATAATGGGGGAAAATGAAAAATCGGAAATAAAGGAACATTTTTATAATAAAACTGGGTTTTCTGGAGTAATAGGCTGTATCGATGAGACCCATATAAGGATTTTAGCGCCAGAAATCTAGGAACGTTTTAAATATTATGTACAATAGAAAAGGTTTCTATAGTCTTAATGCAACTGTGGTAATGTTAAAGTTAATTTTGGAAATTCCATATTAACAAATTTTTTACAGGTCTGCGATCATAGACTACAAATTAGGTATATTTCACCTCACTATCCTGGTTCAGCTCATGACTCATTAGTGTGGAATACTAGTGACTTAAAGCAATTTTTAAAGGATAATTATCTTAATGGCGAGAGAAATACATGGGTATTAGGTAAATACGTAAATAAAAATATTACTTTTGAAATTAAATACATTTTGTTTCCCACCTTTAGCAGAGGCAGGCTATCCTTTGGAACCATATTTGATAACACCGTTCAGATCAGCGGGGGAGAATATTCCTGAAAGCCGTTTTAATTATATACATGCGCAAACTAGAAATGTAGTTGAGTGTACCATAGGCGTGCTAAAGCATAGATTTCGGTTCATACTGGGAGCAAGACAATTGCATTATTCTCCGAAAATGGCTGGTAAAATTACATCTGTTTGTGCTGCTTTGCACAACATATGTATTCATTACAAAATAGAATCACCTGAAGTTAATATAGAAAATGAAACATTCGACAACTACAGCCTTGAAACGCAAGAAAATTTGGCAGCTTCAAATATAAGAAATAAAATAATGCAAGCAATGAACGTTTAATATTTTATTTCAAATTAATTTATTTATAATAAAAACAAAAACAGAAAAATTGATAAAAATATGTAAAAATGAAAAAAAAAATTATAAACTTAAAGAAATCACATTTCTTTTTAAAGGGTTAAATTAAAAGCATTACAACAAAATTTAAATAAAAAATACAAACTATAAATCACATTTCATTTTGGTGTTTTTAAAAAAACTTAAAAAAACTTTTTATAAATATATTTAGGACATAAAAATTACTTTTTGAAACTAAATATGTTTCCATTCTTCGAGTTCAATTCGTCGTGTTTTAATATCAATTTCAGCTGGTATTAGTTTTACTAAAAGTTTTCTATGTTCATCCTTTTTTGTCAACTCTTGTAAAGCTTAAACTTTCTTCTTTTCAGCTCACTCATAAAGTTTTAACTTTTCTTCCTTGATCTTATGATTTTTTCGACTACATCTCTCAATTTGTTGTAATGATTCCTTTACCTCATTGTATAAATGGGTTTGCACTTGTAGTTGTTGTTCAATAAGGTCTATTTTTTCAGAGACTTTTTTAGACGATCTTTTTCTGTTGATTTGTGGAGTGCTCGGGTCAATATTTTCTTCATTTTCATTCATATCAGCAATATATGAGTATTCTGGTTCTTTTGAAGAATTGTTTTGAAAACCAAATACCTCTCCTTCAGGATTTATTATCGTATTTAATTGTAATAAGTTAGAAGCAGCTTCTTCTGTTGGTGACAAAATATACTGCTTATTGGAGCCCCCTCCGGTAGAGCGATATTCAGCTTTGTTGTGTATTACTTTTTTTGTAATTATTTTTGTAATCTGCCCACACTTTCATCCACTCTGAGCCTATGCGAAAAGGAGGTCCTAAAGAGTTAAGCTTCTTGGCAATATTTTTCCATTCTTCTTTTATGTTCACTTTATGTAAGCTGTTATGGTAAGATTTTGCCAATTCTGGTGGTTTTTCCAAAAGATCCACTAAATTCGCAAATTGTTTCGGTGTTGTAATTTTTATTCTAAAATTAATTAATAAAATCAATGTATATAATTTATATTCAATGTTTGTAATTCAAAAGACACTTACACTTTAGGAACTTTCATTTTTAATTATTTTTTTCAAGCTGTCGTGAGAAAAAGAATGTTTTAATAAATATTGACAGGCGATTTCGATACTCGTGGTATGATATCTTGTAATAGATTCCTCAACAGAGTTGTATTTTTGTCGTTTTCGACAAACATAATACCATTTCATAAAAACGGCTAATTTTCAAAACGACTACGAGAACCGTAATAAGGCTGAATAACAAAGAAATACTATAATTCTTGTAGTTGTGTAATTATATGAGATAAAGCGTAAAAGGTATGAAATTAACATCCCTTATTTTTAATAACTTCTTGAAGCCGTGATTGCAGTGAATCGACTAAACGTTGCGTCACAGAGCTGGGAATTTTCGACCATTCTTCCATAATAATATTTTTGAGATCACCTCTTCCTCTTATCTTCCGTTTTCTTATTTGACGACCAAGATGATCCCATAGGTGCTCGATGGGATTAACATCTGGCGATTGAGGTGGAGTTTTGAGTTGTTTTGTATTATATAATGGCCATTCCTTGACAATGAGGGCCGTATGTTTTGCATCATTGTCCTGCTGAAATACGAATGAATGTTCAAGTCCTAATTGTATGGCGCTTTCTTTCAAATTGTTTTTTAGAATATTGAGGTACAAGGATTTGTCCATAGTTCCGTCTATAAAAACAAGTTTACCGGCTCCAGATGCCACCATATATCCCCAAAGTAAAATCAAACCACCACCATGTTTTACAGTACCAGTCATCTTCTTTGGTTCTGGTTCGGAATTTGGCTTTCTCCAAACTTTATCACGTCCATCCGATCCATGAATATTTATTTTGGTCTCATCAGAAAAAATTACGGTGTTCCAGAAGGCTGTTGGACGGGTTATGTATTCTTTAGCGAAATATACTCTCTTCTGCTGGTTTACTTGGTTAACGAATGGCTTGTTTGTAATACTTTGACCATGGTATCCAGCTCTGTGCAACATACGGCGAATAGTTTCTGGATTGGAAGATTTTCCAAATTCTTTTTCAATTTCCCCTTGCATTTTTGGTGCTCTTTTCATTGGGTTAGCCTAAGGCTGCGTTTACATCTACACCAAAATCCCGAGATTTCGATATTCACCACTCCGAAAAAAGTGAAGACATGCATATAGACTTTAATTTTTTGGAAAATGTATTTATTAGAACTAAATATGTGTACTTTATTCAAAATTGAACATCTATAAGCTTTCCTTCATTGCTTTTTCAGAGTGGTGAATATCGAAATCTCGAGATTTCGGTGCAGATGTAAACGCAGCTTTAACTTTTCTGACAATAATCTTCTCTTCTTGGTTGGTAAACACTTTAGGACGCCGCCCCGGCCGTTGCTTATTTTCTGTAGAACCTTCAGAATTAAACTTTTCTATTATTTTCTGTACAGTAGCACTACTTTTGCCCGCAATGCCGGCAATTTTTTTTGTGAAAAATTGTTTGTACACGCAAAAAATAAGAAAACAAAAACTAACAATTACTATACAAAAAAAAACTTGGTAAATATTTCTTATTTGGTTTTTGGAATTATTAGCACTAATTTATTAAACTTAAGCCACATTTTTTTTTTTTAATTTACTTTAAATTATTTAGCTCTTTACTTCTCCCTTATTAAAACAATTTGATTAATTTATTTAATTATTTATTTTATAATTATTACTGGTATTAATAGTTGGATGCAAATTAAAGCATTATAATCTTCATTTTTGCTTTAGGTCGCGTTTACACTTGCTTCGAAATCTCGAGATTTCGATATTCACCACTATGAAGAAACACACTCAGGGAATTATGTAGATAAAATCAACTGCAAATGACAGTTAAAATAACTGCATTTGCACTTAAAAAGGTGTAGACTACATTTGCAGTTAAATTAACTGCAATATGAAGTTATTTTTAACTGTTAAAAATCTACTGACAAATGTAGTAAAAACAACTACAAATGCAATTGAAACAACGTACATGCAAATTATTGTAAAACTGTACAAACAACTGCAAATGTAGTTAAAAAACATAAATAAAAATTATTTTAAAAATTATTAATTTATTAAAAAACAAATTTATGTAAACACTCCTAACTTAATTTTATTCTATTTAAAATTGAGAAATCAAAATTTACACTGTCACTTTTATTTTTCACTAGTAAGAAATTGTTGTAGATGTCCGTCTGTGAGGGATGAAATATGGCGTTGTTTGGCTTCCTTTTTTTCTCCAGGTAGAAGGAGATGAGAATATAAAAGAACTGAAAGAAAATAAATACAATAATTTTTAATAATCCCGTAAATAAATTTATATTATAAAACTTACCTTATTATTTTAATAACTTAATAAAAAATATATAAACTTTTCCGTATTACGCGTCCTCACTCTTTGGCGTGGTTTTATGACTAAGACAAGAGAAAACATGTTCTACTCATATTCTTTCACTAGAAATTTCTAAACAAGCGCGTCATACACATGCTTCTGATTGCTTCGTGTGTGTGCACACACACTTGAAAATATAAGTATTTGTAAAAAAAATTCAAAATAACTGCATAAAATAAATGTTACTACAATGTGGTAGTTTTTGTAGTTAGTTTGAAAAAATAACTGTCAAAAACATTGAAATATTTTGCTCTAAGTAAATTAACTACAATTGTAGTTAAAATAACTACAACCGCATTACTACACAAATAACTGTCATGTAGTAACTGCAGAACTTTTCTGAGTGCAGTGAAGGAAATCATATCAATGTTCAATTTTGAAAAAAGCACACATAGTTAGCTCTATTAAATATATTCTCTAAAAATTTAACGTCTATATCATTTCCTTCATTGTTTTCTTGGGATTTGGATGCAAGTGTAAACGCAACTTTAAAATATTAAATTTGGAAAACTATTTAATCACAACATAAAAACTATTTTTTTAATTTGTTACCATTAAAAACAAAGCGTTGACAGCCTGTCCTATTGTAATACAATTCCTTTTCCAGTCTAAATGATTGGACTATATAAATAACAGCCTTCAAGCCTAAAACATGTTGATCACCCTTAGCTTGTGACTACAACCATGAAAAATAACAATCAGCACATTCCAACCATTTCTAGATGGCATTAACTTGTTAAAAACTTACCCCTCAATTCATAAATGCTTTGTAAAGTTATAGCAGGTTTACAAAACGTCATTTTCATACAAAATTTGTTCAATAAATCTCCTATAATTTTACAAAGCGTTTATGAATTTAGGGGTTAAACTGCAATGCAAATAATAACAAAAGTTATTAACTATTGTAATTTGATTATATAATAGTTTTACTAACCGAAAAGTTTTAGGTGAACCAATTGTTGAAAATGTGGCCGACAGATTTGTAAACGCACCGATAGTTGTGTCTTATGAGAATATAAAGCCATATCCGTTTGAGATTGTTCATTAGCCTTACCCACCGACAATTTCATATGACATTTAGCATAAAATTTTATATTATTTTACATTTTTCTAACTTTTTTCACTTCTGGCATCTACTTTTCGCCATATTGTTTTATCTTCTTTATTTTTTTTTAACAATTTTCAACTATGGCAATTTTAATGCTATTTTTAGGAATTATACACATTTTATAAACATCTGGCAACAAATGAATGAATTGTGATGCATTAAACACATAGACGACTGCGGCTACACGACTACAAATGCTGCTGGCTGCAATTGTAGTCGTGTAGTCAGCTACTTAATTTTTTTGAAAACGACAGCAACATAGTAAACAGATGATTCTAAATATTTGACGTTTTGATAAATATTAATCTTTTTGGGTTTGTGCTTCTAAAATAATGGCTGAGGAATATTTTGTTAATTTTGTAAGATCCATTTTGTTTTACAAAACATCACAATAAAATGATTTCCAAATATAAATTAATGAAACCTTCAAACAATTGTAAAATATAAAGATCTGTTTTTTCAGTGATCCCATATCGGTGATTTTCTAGTCAGAACTAACGATTTTATTTCGCCTCTAGCGGGAAAAATTGTCCTGTTTTACATATTTTGTTATATTGTCAACACTATTTTTGTTTTGTAGCCAACAAAAATAGAAATTATCCTAACTTGACTACAGCGGCAAAAGTAGTCGTGTAGCCGTGTAGCTGTGTTGGTGTCAAAATAATCGTTTTCATATAAACGTGTGTATTTTATTTTTGACAGGCTGTAGTCGTGTAGCTGCTTGAAGTATATTTTGGGTCTTAAGCTGCCTACACACTAGGGAACATGGTTGAGGGAACAAAAAATATCAAAAAATTTTGTAAACACGAAATGCACGCTCTCAACACGCACACACACACAAACGCACTCACACATTCACAAAAAATGTTCTCTTTTTTTGAGTATGTTCCCTAGTGTGTAGGCAGCTTTAGAGAATAAGCACAATACAAATGGAAAAGGAATCTTAAATCGTGACGGAAAAAAAATGAACAAAATAGCAACTGAAACGGAATCTGACTTTAACAACAGAGAAGACATAGACGGTCAAGTTGGTTATATTTTATATTTTTCTTCTTGCCGCATTCCAACGTATTGTTTTTGTTTGACGTTAGTTAGAATAAAAATCTGTGAAAGTGTTATTGTGTTATTGCTGTTTCTTATATATTTTATAAATGTATAAAGTTAAATCCTTTGATATTCCTAATGCATGTTCATGACGAAATCAACCATGTAGTCGTACTATGTTTGTACTGTGATTGAAATTGTGTGAAAATCTGGCAACATTAGTAAAAATATTCTGAGAGTAAAAACAGGAGAATAAGAAAATAAAATCAACTGTATGGAAAAAAACGGGGACCTTTGCACTGTGCTTATGCCAGTGGGTATCGATCCCCCCTTATTTCGCTCAATCGGCTCTCTTTTTATTTGTTCGTGAACTCGGGCACAAGCAAAATAACACATTTTGTTTGTGTAAAATCAAAGAGCGTAAAATAAGGAGAAATTCCAACTATAATACAGGAGAATTGCGGGGAAATTAGATGCTCTTAAGGGGAACGAGATAATTTCCTAATGCGTCATAATTTAATTTATTGTGCTAGGAATCGAAAAAATGTAATGTAGTGTCAGTGGGTATCGATCCCCCCTTATTTCGCTCAATCGGCTCTCTTTTTATTTGTTCGTGAACTCGGGCACAAGCAAAATAACACATTTTGCTTGTGTAAAATCAAAGAGCGTAAAATAAGGAGAAATTCCAACTATAATACAGGAGAATTGCGGGGAAATTAGATGCTTTTAAGGGGAACGAGATAATTTCATAATGCGTCATAATTTAATTTATTGTGCTAGGAATCGAAAAAAATGTAATGTAGTGTCTACAAATGAAATAAAATACGCAATAAATTTTTAAAATAATTTGTTGTCTCCACCAGTGGGTATCGATCCCCCCTTATTTCGCTCAATCGGCTCTCTTTTTATTTGTTCGTGAACTCGGGCACAAGCAAAATAACACATTTTGCTTGTGTAAAATCAAAGAGCGTAAAATAAGGAGAAATTCCAACTATAATACAGGAGAATTGCGGGGAAATTAGATGCTTTTAAGGGGAACGAGATAATTTCCTAATGCGTCATAATTTAATTTATTGTGCTAGGAATCGAAAAAAATGTAATGTAGTGTCTACAAATGAAATAAAATACGCAATAAATTTTTAAAATAATTTGTTGTCTCCACCACAAATTAGGTTTAATATTTTTTTATCAATTAACTTCAAAATCAATCGCAGAGAAAATTATTTTACGTAGAGAGTATATAATTCATAAACAAAAAATTCCTGTAGGGAAAATGATGAAAGCATACTTATTAAAAATTTGTTCATTAAAATTCGTGGATTTTATCAAGTTTTGTATAAATTGTGTACTTCATTGTGTTAATAATGATGTTGTGTTAGAAGTTGACAACACTCATTTCAAAGAAGAATTATGAAAAAGGAAATTTTACGTCATCACATTTTCCCCTCACAGTACTCACAGCATCTTTTGTGTGCGCAAACTATTTTCACCCGGATTTTATTTGCTCGCCCGAGTTCGCTAAAAATATAAGAGAGTCATAGGAAGGATCGTCTCTCTCTATATGTATACTCTTTGCTTATACTCATATACATAAATTTTTTCATCATTTTCCCATGATATAACCAGTGGGTATCGATTCCCCCTTATTTCGCTCAATCGGCTCTCTTTGTATTTGTTCGTGAACTCGGGCACAAGCAAAATAACACATTTTGCTTGTGTAAAATCAAAGAGCGTAAAATAAGGAGAAATTCCAACTATAATACAGGAGAATTGCGGGGAAATTAGATGCTTTTAAGGGGAACGAGATAATTTCCTAATGCGTCATAATTTAATTTATTGTGCTAGGAATCGAAAAAAATGTAATGTAGTGTCTACAAATGAAATAAAATACGCAATAAATTTTTAAAATAATTTGTTGTCTCCACCACACATTAGGTTTAATATTTTTTTATCAATTAACTTCAAAATCAATCGCAGAGAAAATTATTTTACGTAGAGAGTATATAATTCATAAACAAAAAATTCTTGTAGGGAAAATGATGAAAGCATACTTATTAAAAATTTGTTCATTAAAATTCGTGGATTTTATCAAGTTTTGTATAAATTGTGTAGGTCTTCATTGTGTAAATGATGTTGTGTTAGAAGTTGACAATACTCATTTCAAAGAAGAATAATGAAAAAGGAAATTTTACGTCATCACATTTTTTCCCTCACATTACTCACAGCGTCTTTTGTGTGCGCAAACTGTTTTCACCCGGTTTTTATTTGCTCGCCCGAGTTTGCTAAAAATATAAGAGAGTCATTGGAAGGATCGTCTCTCTCTATATGTATACTCTTTGGTTAGCCTAAGGCTGCGTTTACATCTACACCAAAATCCCGAGATTTCGATATTCACCACTCCGAAAAAAGTGAAGACATGCATATAGACTTTAATTTTTTGGAAAATGTATTTATTAGAACTAAATATGTGTACTTTATTCAAAATTGAACATCTATAAGCTTTCCTTCATTGCTTTTTCAGAGTGGTGAATATCGAAATCTCGAGATTTCGGTGCAGATGTAAACGCAGCTTTAACTTTTCTGACAATAATCTTCTCTTCTTGGTTGGTAAACACTTTAGGACGCCGCCCCGGCCGTTGCTTATTTTCTGTAGAACCTTCAGAATTAAACTTTTCTATTATTTTCTGTACAGTAGCACTACTTTTGCCCGCAATGCCGGCAATTTTTTTTGTGAAAAATTGTTTGTACACGCAAAAAATAAAAAAATAAGAAAACAAAAACTAACAATTACTATACAAAAAAAAACTTGGTAAATATTTCTTATTTGGTTTTTGGAATTATTAGCACTAATTTATTAAACTTAAGCCACATTTTTTTTTTTTAATTTACTTTAAATTATTTAGCTCTTTACTTCTCCCTTATTAAAACAATTTGATTAATTTATTTAATTATTTATTTTATAATTATTACTGGTATTAATAGTTGGATGCAAATTAAAGCATTATAATCTTCATTTTTGCTTTAGGTCGCGTTTACACTTGCTTCGAAATCTCGAGATTTCGATATTCACCACTATGAAGAAACACACTCAGGGAATTATGTAGATAAAATCAACTGCAAATGACAGTTAAAATAACTGCATTTGCACTTAAAAAGGTGTAGACTACATTTGCAGTTAAATTAACTGCAATATGAAGTTATTTTTAACTGTTAAAAATCTACTGACAAATGTAGTAAAAACAACTACAAATGCAATTGAAACAACGTACATGCAAATTATTGTAAAACTGTACAAACAACTGCAAATGTAGTTAAAAAACATAAATAAAAATTATTTTAAAAATTATTAATTTATTAAAAAACAAATTTATGTAAACACTCCTAACTTAATTTTATTCTATTTAAAATTGAGAAATCAAAATTTACACTGTCACTTTTATTTTTCACTAGTAAGAAATTGTTGTAGATGTCCGTCTGTGAGGGATGAAATATGGCGTTGTTTGGCTTCCTTTTTTTCTCCAGGTAGAAGGAGATGAGAATATAAAAGAACTGAAAGAAAATAAATACAATAATTTTTAATAATCCCGTAAATAAATTTATATTATAAAACTTACCTTATTATTTTAATAACTTAATAAAAAATATATAAACTTTTCCGTATTACGCGTCCTCACTCTTTGGCGTGGTTTTATGACTAAGACAAGAGAAAACATGTTCTACTCATATTCTTTCACTAGAAATTTCTAAACAAGCGCGTCATACACATGCTTCTGATTGCTTCGTGTGTGTGCACACACACTTGAAAATATAAGTATTTGTAAAAAAAATTCAAAATAACTGCATAAAATAAATGTTACTACAATGTGGTAGTTTTTGTAGTTAGTTTGAAAAAATAACTGTCAAAAACATTGAAATATTTTGCTCTAAGTAAATTAACTACAATTGTAGTTAAAATAACTACAACCGCATTACTACACAAATAACTGTCATGTAGTAACTGCAGAACTTTTCTGAGTGCAGTGAAGGAAATCATATCAATGTTCAATTTTGAAAAAAGCACACATAGTTAGCTCTATTAAATATATTCTCTAAAAATTTAACGTCTATATCATTTCCTTCATTGTTTTCTTGGGATTTGGATGCAAGTGTAAACGCAACTTTAAAATATTAAATTTGGAAAACTATTTAATCACAACATAAAAACTATTTTTTTAATTTGTTACCATTAAAAACAAAGCGTTGACAGCCTGTCCTATTGTAATACAATTCCTTTTCCAGTCTAAATGATTGGACTATATAAATAACAGCCTTCAAGCCTAAAACATGTTGATCACCCTTAGCTTGTGACTACAACCATGAAAAATAACAATCAGCACATTCCAACCATTTCTAGATGGCATTAACTTGTTAAAAACTTACCCCTCAATTCATAAATGCTTTGTAAAGTTATAGCAGGTTTACAAAACGTCATTTTCATACAAAATTTGTTCAATAAATCTCCTATAATTTTACAAAGCGTTTATGAATTTAGGGGTTAAACTGCAATGCAAATAATAACAAAAGTTATTAACTATTGTAATTTGATTATATAATAGTTTTACTAACCGAAAAGTTTTAGGTGAACCAATTGTTGAAAATGTGGCCGACAGATTTGTAAACGCACCGATAGTTGTGTCTTATGAGAATATAAAGCCATATCCGTTTGAGATTGTTCATTAGCCTTACCCACCGACAATTTCATATGACATTTAGCATAAAATTTTATATTATTTTACATTTTTCTAACTTTTTTCACTTCTGGCATCTACTTTTCGCCATATTGTTTTATCTTCTTTATTTTTTTTTAACAATTTTCAACTATGGCAATTTTAATGCTATTTTTAGGAATTATACACATTTTATAAACATCTGGCAACAAATGAATGAATTGTGATGCATTAAACACATAGACGACTGCGGCTACACGACTACAAATGCTGCTGGCTGCAATTGTAGTCGTGTAGTCAGCTACTTAATTTTTTTGAAAACGACAGCAACATAGTAAACAGATGATTCTAAATATTTGACGTTTTGATAAATATTAATCTTTTTGGGTTTGTGCTTCTAAAATAATGGCTGAGGAATATTTTGTTAATTTTGTAAGATCCATTTTGTTTTACAAAACATCACAATAAAATGATTTCCAAATATAAATTAATGAAACCTTCAAACAATTGTAAAATATAAAGATCTGTTTTTTCAGTGATCCCATATCGGTGATTTTCTAGTCAGAACTAACGATTTTATTTCGCCTCTAGCGGGAAAAATTGTCCTGTTTTACATATTTTGTTATATTGTCAACACTATTTTTGTTTTGTAGCCAACAAAAATAGAAATTATCCTAACTTGACTACAGCGGCAAAAGTAGTCGTGTAGCCGTGTAGCTGTGTTGGTGTCAAAATAATCGTTTTCATATAAACGTGTGTATTTTATTTTTGACAGGCTGTAGTCGTGTAGCTGCTTGAAGTATATTTTGGGTCTTAAGCTGCCTACACACTAGGGAACATGGTTGAGGGAACAAAAAATATCAAAAAATTTTGTAAACACGAAATGCACGCTCTCAACACGCACACACACACAAACGCACTCACACATTCACAAAAAATGTTCTCTTTTTTTGAGTATGTTCCCTAGTGTGTAGGCAGCTTTAGAGAATAAGCACAATACAAATGGAAAAGGAATCTTAAATCGTGACGGAAAAAAAATGAACAAAATAGCAACTGAAACGGAATCTGACTTTAACAACAGAGAAGACATAGACGGTCAAGTTGGTTATATTTTATATTTTTCTTCTTGCCGCATTCCAACGTATTGTTTTTGTTTGACGTTAGTTAGAATAAAAATCTGTGAAAGTGTTATTGTGTTATTGCTGTTTCTTATATATTTTATAAATGTATAAAGTTAAATCCTTTGATATTCCTAATGCATGTTCATGACGAAATCAACCATGTAGTCGTACTATGTTTGTACTGTGATTGAAATTGTGTGAAAATCTGGCAACATTAGTAAAAATATTCTGAGAGTAAAAACAGGAGAATAAGAAAATAAAATCAACTGTATGGAAAAAAACGGGGACCTTTGCACTGTGCTTATGCCAGTGGGTATCGATCCCCCCTTATTTCGCTCAATCGGCTCTCTTTTTATTTGTTCGTGAACTCGGGCACAAGCAAAATAACACATTTTGTTTGTGTAAAATCAAAGAGCGTAAAATAAGGAGAAATTCCAACTATAATACAGGAGAATTGCGGGGAAATTAGATGCTCTTAAGGGGAACGAGATAATTTCCTAATGCGTCATAATTTAATTTATTGTGCTAGGAATCGAAAAAATGTAATGTAGTGTCAGTGGGTATCGATCCCCCCTTATTTCGCTCAATCGGCTCTCTTTTTATTTGTTCGTGAACTCGGGCACAAGCAAAATAACACATTTTGCTTGTGTAAAATCAAAGAGCGTAAAATAAGGAGAAATTCCAACTATAATACAGGAGAATTGCGGGGAAATTAGATGCTTTTAAGGGGAACGAGATAATTTCATAATGCGTCATAATTTAATTTATTGTGCTAGGAATCGAAAAAAATGTAATGTAGTGTCTACAAATGAAATAAAATACGCAATAAATTTTTAAAATAATTTGTTGTCTCCACCAGTGGGTATCGATCCCCCCTTATTTCGCTCAATCGGCTCTCTTTTTATTTGTTCGTGAACTCGGGCACAAGCAAAATAACACATTTTGCTTGTGTAAAATCAAAGAGCGTAAAATAAGGAGAAATTCCAACTATAATACAGGAGAATTGCGGGGAAATTAGATGCTTTTAAGGGGAACGAGATAATTTCCTAATGCGTCATAATTTAATTTATTGTGCTAGGAATCGAAAAAAATGTAATGTAGTGTCTACAAATGAAATAAAATACGCAATAAATTTTTAAAATAATTTGTTGTCTCCACCACACATTAGGTTTAATATTTTTTTATCAATTAACTTCAAAATCAATCGCAGAGAAAATTATTTTACGTAGAGAGTATATAATTCATAAACAAAAAATTCTTGTAGGGAAAATGATGAAAGCATACTTATTAAAAATTTGTTCATTAAAATTCGTGGATTTTATCAAGTTTTGTATAAATTGTGTAGGTCTTCATTGTGTAAATGATGTTGTGTTAGAAGTTGACAATACTCATTTCAAAGAAGAATAATGAAAAAGGAAATTTTACGTCATCACATTTTTTCCCTCACATTACTCACAGCGTCTTTTGTGTGCGCAAACTGTTTTCACCCGGTTTTTATTTGCTCGCCCGAGTTTGCTAAAAATATAAGAGAGTCATTGGAAGGATCGTCTCTCTCTATATGTATACTCTTTGATTTTACACAAGCAAAATCTGTTATTTTTCTTGTGCCCGAGTTCGCGAACAAATAAAAAGAGAGCCGATTGAGCGAGACAAGGGGGGATCGATACCCACTGGTACAACCTTCTAGTTTAAAGTATAATTACTAAATTTAGCTCTTAGTTGCATCTAATTGCCGATGACTCATCGGCACTTAAGTGTTCTCATCGACGGACACTTATAAGTTGCCGCGTGAAAAATATTGAATGTGTTAGAAAAAGACAAGTAATTCAAAAGTTTTCCATATTGTATTTGCGTGTTATTTTTTATAATTCTGCATTCAGTATACATTACATAATTAAAGAAAAGGATGGATATATTTAAATTTAAATGAATTTATAGCTATTTAAGATCATAGAAAAAGCTGAAAAAGTATGTACAATGAGAAAATTATATAAATACACTGAGGTAAAAATATAACAAAAAACAGAGGTAAAAATATTTAAGAAAGTAGGTACACTAGTGATAAGATAGTAATGTAAGAGATGAAATATAAAAGTAGCGAAGTATCGCGACCTCTAAATATAGACCTCTAAATAGCCGATTTTTGGTATACATGTGTATTTCGATAAAAGGAACAAAATTATGCTTGTGGAGAAAGAATCGGAATATACTTTTTCTTTTGCATACAAGCTTGGGCCACCCTAATGGGACATATGTATATATCCCATTGGTCGTTAACGGTAAAAATTTATGAACAACTAACTTACTTTGCTCGTAGCGAGTATAGTGTATTTTGTTTTAGTTTTTGCAGAAATAATTGCATTTTTGGTTTTGTTGTTGTTGTAAATTTTTACACAGAGTGTCGATTAATACTTTTTTGTTTTTCTTATCATGCGAAGTAGTTTGCATATCGCGTTTTGTGCTTAAAGTCGAGTGTTCTAACGTTTTTTGAAAATAATTTTGCTCATTTGGAAAATCGATTAACAAGTGAAAGAAGAAACCACGTTTAATAAAACTGCGTACTCAGTTTTTCATGATCACCTCAGTAGTCCTTGTAAAAGGACTTTAAATTGTCAACTGGGGAGATTATCCTTTCTTATTTAATGCCCATTTTGGAGAGAAGTGAGAAAAAATATATTTCCATTTTAGTATGCATTAGTATCCCGAAGTCCTTTAAAAAGAACATCTGGGATCAATATATATATAAGGAGCACAGGGCCTCGACGTGATAGGTATGCAGTTCATCTATATGGTGTCTACCTTCACATATATGTATTCTGCCATGGGTGGGAGTAAAATTTGAAAATATTGCACGGTGTAATATATAACTCCAAGAATAAAGGAACTAATCAACGTCGATTTTATGCAGCGGTTCATGAAGTTATGGAATTGCTTAAGGCATGTGAAAATTATGAAACCCACCAATTAACATCACCAGTATACTCTGTGCCTCTTGTATCAAATGTTATGGTTCCGCCACGATTTGAAGAAATTCGGATTTCACAAACAATGTTCGGCAACCAAGCCGTCACGATCCATCATATGATCGAGCATATAAAATTCAACCAACTTTGAACAATTACAATTCGTGATTTCGTTGAGCTATTAGTGAAACCAAACGAAAGTCAATCGATATATCTTCACCTAAATTGCAAAAGGGCGTAACAACACTTTTTATTTTTCTAGAGGAGAAGCAAAAAACATTGTAGAATTAAATATATTTTGTCATAGGAGGGGGAAATTGACCCCTTGTGATATGTCACAAGACAAATCCCAGGATAGGTCCCTGAACTTTGTTTTTTTATGAGAGTTCAGTAATCTGTCCTAGGATTTGTCTTGTGACATGTCACAAGGGGTCAATTTCCCCCTCCTATGACAACGCCATGTAAAAGTGACCACTCTATTTCATATAAAGGGGTCAGTTCGGTGAGTTTGTTAAAATTTCCCGTAGGGTCATTTACCAAAATAAGAGATCAACTAAACATTCCCCTCATTCATCTTAAACACACATTGACACGGTGCAAAATATAATTTAAGTAACATACATTTAAAATTTAAATTTAACGGTTCGTTGTAATTAGGGAATGCAAAATCCCGCACTTTTTGATTTCCCGGGAAAGCGGGAAATTTATCTTGAATTCCCGGGATCCCGGGATCCCGCAAGGGAAATAAATGAGAAAATAATTTATAATAATTTAAAAATTTTTATAAATAAAATGTCTTAAAGACCTCAAATTTTCATTATCGTGAAAGAGCTCAGGTGGTTTTTCTTGGAATTTTCCTAGTGGGAAAGATTTAATTTTATATTAGAAATTATATAAGTCTAATGATATATGTATTTTTTAAAACTGAATAAACTAAAACTACTTAGTCTAAAAAATTGTCCGTCAAACTAAAAATAAAAAAAAATGTAAAAAATTTTAAAAATCATGGGAAAAAATTTTAACTTGAAAATTTTTAAAAATGGACAAATTGGTCTTTATTTCTGTGCAGAATAATTGTGATTCAAAATTTTTTATAAAAACAAACTTAATAAGTTTGATCAAGTACACAAACTAATCAGTGTGTTCGTTTACTCGAAAATCTTACTACTTTCACTCAATCGTTGTTTTGGGTACTTTTGCAATTTTTCCAGTTGTGGTAAAAGTAGCAAATTTTAGTAAATAAACGAACAGGCCTAAACGGGACGGGAAATCCCGGTATACATTCCCTAGTTGTAATTCAAATAATCTGTGGTTATCATACAAAGAGTTGAATAGAATCAGCTGAGATATCTTAAGAATTAAGGTTCTAAGCAAAAAGGAGTAATAATAACGAAGGATAAAAATAGCATTGTCAGATTTCGTTGATATTAGTCTAAGTTGAGTTGTTGATAACAAATTCGATTTGCTTTCAACTGTCACGTAAGTAGACAATTATTAATTATTAACCCATTCAAAGACGAATGACACTGATGATGGCTTTGTTGTGAAAGCCGAAAATACGTATTCTGTCTTGCTGGTCTTATCGAATTGTTTCAAAAAAAATTTTTTATTCTTTGTAATTTACTTGTAAAAATTGTATCATCTTTCTTTAATTTGAAAAATAATTTAAACAGAAAGTGATATTAACTTATGATCTAAAGTCAAACTAAAAAAGGAACAAAATTTGAAAATTTCACATTTGAACTTGGTATAGAAAGAGTTAACGTTGTCGAAGTTTCACAAAATTTTCAGAAAACAATATCCTTTAACTGAATTAGTAAAAAAATTGAAAGAGATTATATTAGAGCTAGCAAAAAAACAAAAATTAATGATATTACCCAAATTATTAGCCAAAATCACACTTTTCTCTAAAATTTTCAAATTTAAAACGCCGTCACTACTGAGTTAAATGAGGGATATGTGTAATTTTCAGTAGGATTATTCTCTTAGATGTATTAAAAAAAACCTATGCGTTAACCACTTTTTTATATTTTGTTTAACAAAATATTAAAAAATTCAAAATTAGAGTATGGTAAATTTACAAAAAAAATATCCCATATTTGGC
Organism: Leucophora obtusa; assembly: GCA_949987735.1. Taxonomy (NCBI): domain Eukaryota; kingdom Metazoa; phylum Arthropoda; class Insecta; order Diptera; family Anthomyiidae; genus Leucophora; species Leucophora obtusa. The sequence continues at coordinate 14,861,479 of OX465300.1, forward strand.
CATGCGTGGGACTAGGTTAGCATAGTTCAAGAGAGACAAAAATTTATATCTGAATACTTATAGATCTCAGAAATTAAACTAGAGTATAACATTTTAAGATTTTGAAAAAATATTTTATTTTTTGCGATTTTCATTATATATGCCATTTTAACTCTACAATGGTATGAGGGAATTACAATTACTTCAATATTTTCCAACCGATTTTGGATTTTTATGCCTTTTAAGAAAAATAATTCAGTCCAGATTACGATTCTATTAACATTTTCCAGAAAGACTGTTATTTAAGAGCCAGTATTTTCAAAATAAGCCAACAAAGCTATTTTTCCCCCTTGTAAATCGCATTAAAAACTTTGAAGGGCCAGGGGTAGCTTAAAAATTCTTCGATTGAGCTGAAATTTTTTCTGGAATAGTTTTTCTACACCGAAAAAAATCCTCAGTTACTCAGTTATGGAAATCCTCAGTTGATTTAAAATTAATCGTCAATAACTTTTGTTTCAGTTAAAGACATATTTTATTCAGTTATTTTCAAAGCAAATTTCCAATTGGAAAAGAATGTCGAAATTGAAAAATTAAATTGCAAAAAAAACTAAATTGATTCTCATATTTTCAATAAAATATCAGCAATGTTTTTGATAAAGGTAAGTCTTATCAAGCTCTATTTAATATGCGTAATCTAAAATTTTAATTTTTACTAGAAGGTGAAAAACTTAGATATCTTTTTTGGAACTTCCCTAAAATCATCATATAGGACATGGTAAAAAATGCAAATATCCGCAGTAGAATTCAATTCAATATTGTTTTTTATTGCAAATACATTTAATAACACGAAATAAACACATAAAATGAAAATTTTTGTGGTTTTTTAAATTTTAGATGGTTGTTAGTAACTAAAATTGCATATATGTATATTCAATTTGACTAACACTAAGTTCTCATCAATTGAGTTCTCAGTTGAATTTTATATTAAAAGAAAATTAGTTATATTTAATTAATTAAATCAACTGAGGGTCAGTAAGGGGTATTTCACCTGAGACTCAGTTGAAAATTTAGTAGACAATAACTGAGGAATTTTTTCGGTGTAGTAACCTCACGAAATAAGCCTCGGGGAGCGGGATTCGGAACAACGGTACAAATAAGGCCCAGTCTACTAAGCATGAAAAAAATTATCGAATATTAAATTTTGACCTGAGATGTCTGTTTTGAGTGTTTTAGTTTGACTCGATGGAATAAATTATATAAACATTTTATATATCGTTAAATAGATAAATAAGTCTTATTTGTTAATATATAATAAAATATTAAAAACTATTTCATATATTAAACACCCCGGTAAAAAACCAAAAAAAAAAATTACAATCCATTTTATTTCAAAATATTACATAGAAATTTAACTTTTTATGTAAAAATAAATATTAACAGCAACGAAACGATTTTATGAGTGTATGACAATTGTTTACCATTTAATAAAAAAAAATCAAATTTTACAAAACTATGTAATTTTCATATATTTTTTTTACAAATAAAAAAGTGCTTTTGAAAATATGACTTTTTCCACAAAATTTGCTCCCCTATCGATGTTCTTGGAAGTGCGGCGGGAAATTTAGGGGCAAATCCTTTGGGGAACATATTTGCTTATGGTTCAAAATTAAAAAAAATTGATCTAAGTGGCGTGACTTTTTTTGCCACATTCAGAAACATTAAATTTTGTTCAAAAATTCACCACTTTCGACCAATGCTCAAAAATTTAGAAAATGTTCAAAAATGTTAAAAAAACTTTCATAAACTTGGATAAAAAAGTTAATGAAAATAGCATTTTTTTGCAAAAAGGGGGGTTACTTTTTGCAAAAAAAAAGCTATTTTCAGGACACGCTTAAAGATTTTGACTTTAGAATCCTATCACTGCTAAACGGCTCGAGATAATTGAAAATAGTCCATTCTGAAATTTAGAAAGATCATGGCAATGACACAACAAAATTTCAAACATGTTGTTTTGATAATGAAAAACTTATTGGCAAAAAACCAAAAAAAGTCAAGGTAAAAAATTAAAATTTTGAAATTCAAAGTTAAATATTTTTTAAACTATAAGAGATACTATGGTACTTGAAGCATGTTTTTTATTTACCTTATAACCTAAATTACAAAAAGTTTAAAATCAGCAAAATCGGTTCACATTTGTACCCGAGATGGTCACCTTTGACACCCTGTAGCACACCCTGTGATATAACAGGGCGGCTAGGTCTTTAGCCTAGGTCTTTCTCTTCAGCTCTTGTGAACATTTTTTTCCGATTGGATCAATAGTTTAGAATATCCATAATTATTACCATTTTTTTTTTAGTTTGGAACCACAGCGTTGCGCTAAAAAAATAAAAACGTATAAGACGAAAACTAATACACTACTTTTCGTATGCACGTTTATTTTCAACGTGGATAACACTGCATGACACTCAAAAAATTAATAAAGATCTGACCATCAGTTCTATATATTTCGGACATGCTGATTACAATGGCGTACTTTATTTTTCGATCAAGGGTAAAGATTTGTTGCAAAATTTCAAGCGAAACAGTTTCCATTTGCAAAAGTTATGGCAATAAATACATTTTTTACTAAGGTCACTATCATACTAAAGACACCTTAGTATCTTAAAATGTCTTTAGTACGATACTAACCTTAGTAAAAACTGTATTTATTGCGATAACTTTAGCAAATGGAAACTGTTTCGCTTGAAATTTTGCAACAACAGTTTTTAGAGGTGACCCCATATTATACTAAAAGTTGGACTTTGGAGACATCTTGAAAAGCTATGCTGCCATACAAAATTTTTGAAAAATCGCGACTATAACGTATAGGCCGCTATAGATGAATACATATTTTTATTGAAATATTTTCCCTTTACTTGCTTCCTTCAGCGACTAAAAACACTAAAATAGCAAAAAACCATAAAAACCTATATAAAACGCTAAGTAGTGGTTTAAATATCAAGATTAGCACATCGCATATGGCCACAGGTCCTGTGCTTACATTTTAACTAGGGTTTTTCTTTTCCCGGACTTTTTCATTTCCCGGGACAGCGGGATTTTTTTCAGAATTTCCCGGGATCCCGGGAATTCCCGCTCGTTAGAAAATATATAAATTCGACATATGTTGCACTTGAAAAACTCGATTACTGTTAAAACACCGTCCGACAAAGTTCATCTTTTGTTTGTACCCATGAGAAAACGCACTTAATATATTCTGAAAGGATGGCTAAATATAAAATATCCATGTCTTCCACTTTTTCTGGATCAATTCGATTAATATTTAGGTAATATATTTATATGGAAGGCTGTCTTAATTTTAAAAAACTCTTAAGGCACATATACACGGGCTAGAAAACTCGCTAGACTTTATGAAAATGCAGCTCTGTATAAGTCTACGAAATGTAAACTCTAGGCCATTGATAATTCCTGTCATACATAATTTCTTTAATTAGTAACAATTTTTAAAATGTGTTGCAACATTATTGAACATTTCAGTTTAATATATTCACCTTTTGGTATTTGGAAAAAAAATTATTCTTTAAAATGCAACAATTTTAATAAAAACAAATACTTGACAACTAGAGATGATACTTTACGATAAAAATTGGTGCCAACTATATTAGAGATGACAAATTTAGCGCAAACTCTACGAGATTTCTATCCCGTGTATATGTGCCTTAAAAACTATATTAATTAAATATTAATTCGCGGTTTAAACGGTTAAACCAATTGATATAGAAAAAGTGAAAGATTGCAACATTGAGTTTTATAGGCAGAAATAAGATCGATTTGTTGCTAAAATATTTCTTAAATATGAAATCCAAAAATTTCTATTTCCAGGTATTTTGTATCTTTCTATGCAGATTTTTGAAAGTATCCGTCTAGAATTATTTTTATAAAAAAGTTTAAAAGTGAGTATTTTCACACAAATTTTTAGGCAAATTCGCCTAAATCGTTTTATAAAAAGACACTACAACATTATTAAATAGTTCTTCAATTTTAATTGGTTTTCTTGAATAGACATTTTTTATGCCACAGCTACTTAAAAATAAATTATTTAATTTTCATATTTAGTGGCATTTTAAATTAACATATAAAAAAATCAAAAATAATTTTAAAAAGCATCTGATGGATTATTTTGAAAACAAATAATATTTAAAAACTACAATTGAAATAATTAAATATTGAACTTAAAATTAAATTATTTTAAATAAAAGAAACTCAAAGTACTTGTCAATTGAAAATATGAAAATATTGCAAATTTTTTTAATTTTAATGTCTAGTTTTTTGGAGGTATTTGGAACTGAAATAATTATGTTGGAATGTTGAATAAGGCTGGTTTACACTATAAGATTTTCGGTACGATTTTACTTTAGGATATATAGGCAAGGTTTCAGAATTTTTCCGAAAATATAGTGTAAACCAGCCTATACAAATATTGCTTTATTTGAACAAAGATCATTTTAAAGAAAAAAAATTTTTCCGAAGTACATACAAGAATTTTTGTTGGTAAACTTGGTAATGGCTGATAAAATTTTTTCGGTTTGACTAAACCAAATTCAACTGGCATCTAAAAACAATTTGGCCTAATTCAGTTTATTAAATTTTAAATCGTATTTTTTCAATTTTAAATATTTTTTAATCAAATTAATTTCAAAAAAACAATGCTTTAAATTTAAATAAAGCTTCCAAAATTGCAATAATACTAGCTAAAACTTCTGTAAAAGAATAAAAAAAATCCCGGGAAATCCCGCACAAAATTCCCGGGATTGCGGGATCCGAAAAAGGGCGGGATTCCCGGGAATCCCGTCCCGGGAATTCCCGGGACATAAACCCTAATTTTAACACAAAAAAAATCCATTTTAATTGAATTGGAAAAATAATCAGCATGTCCGAAATATATAGAATTAATGGTCAGAGCTCTATTAACTTTTAAAAGTCAAGATTTTGTCATGCAGTGTAATTATTAACCCTCTTATGCCCAAGGCCGCCAAAAGGCGATCTTCAGATTTTAAATAGTTTTTGGCTAAATAACAACACTTTATTAAACAATTTGTATTATATCCATAAAAAACTTAATTACCTACTTTTCTGACTTCAAACTTTTTTTTGTATAAGGAACGGTTTTCAAGCGAGAAGCATGTAAAGTGAAAATTTAGTAAATTTGAAAAAATTAACTTTTTGAAAAAGAAAAAATATTTAAAAAATCGCCAAAAATACGTTTATAATCTGGCGTACATTACCGATAACAAAGCTAGTTTAGAGTCTCTTATTGTAAAATCAGTTATTATAAAATCAGTAATTTTCAAAAGGCGAAAATCGCCATAACTTCTGAAATAACAACAATTGATCAACAATTTTCAGTACGTAATTTTATTTTACTGATATTGTTATTTATGGTAAAAACCAAAATTATTTGACTACTGGGTTTCTAGATACGTCTTCAACCTTTGTCGTGCTATATCGCCCAAATAAAGCGATAGATTAAAATTTTAATATTTGTTCCATAGTAGATTTTCAACGCCAAATTTACGATAATATTTAAACTATATTAAATATTATCGTAATCAGAAGAAAGAGCATTAGAGGGTTAACATTGAAAACTCAACGTCTACACATTTTTACATATAACGTTTTGCTGATACCGTTTGATTATACCGAAACTATTATCAACGATAATTTTTTTGAATTTTTTTTGGAATTATCAAAACAATTTTATTGTTAAGTCGATATTATAAGAAAAAATGGTGTTTGTCGAAAATCGCTGTCTTAAAACATCTTATAACTTTTGAACTAAGTGGAATTCTAAATTGAGCAGTAGACGCATGAATACGTCTTAACGAGGGCATAAATAATAAACAATAAACTCGACGAAAATGGCACAGATATTAAGGTATACATATTTTTTCACTTTTGGAGGTTTAATTTTAGCGGCATTCACAATCTGCCTGGTAGAAAAGTAATTAACTGGCTTAGTATTGTCTGTGGTATTGTAGTATAAAAGTACTTTTTAGAAAATTATTTCAAAATACTTGTATTTTGTGTTTGTTCTGAATAAAAAATAGTTTTATATCAAAATATCTGGCCACCCGAGTAAAAAAGTTCATATATAGCAATATAGTTTTTAATACAAAAATACACATTAACATATAGTAATATAAAATGGTTTTGCATCCATATGTATTCATATATTATATCTTTTAAATATTTCCCGAAATTTTCTTATGTATAACCATACAAAATCATATACCAAAAAATGTGTTACTGTTAATGATACACATAACTATATATAATCAGTAGGCCAAGGAATTCCATGCAAATTCATGTTTTTTGTCGATAGTCCAAAACTAATATGGACTAAATATTTATCCGAATCATCAAATTTAGAACAAAATGGCATCGATTTGTAGTTGCATATTTTTGCATATTTGGTCATAAATGCATATTTTTGAATATTTTGACTTTAAATGCATATTTGGTGCCTTTTTAATGCATATTTTGTGCTTTTTAATGCATATTTGTGCATATTTTTAATTTTTAGGAGCATTTGTTATTTTGTAAAAAAATATAAAAAATTCAAATTTTTATATTTTGATTCAATCAAAATAAACATTCTTAAAAAACTTATTGAGCTATGAAAAATCTTCGAGTTCTGTGTCTGTTTGCAAAATAACTAACTTAAATATATTTTTAAGTTTTAAATTGCATTATTTTTGCAAAAATAATAGTTTTTAGTGCATATTTCTTATATTTTTAATGCATATTTTTCTTTTTTAGCCGCATATTTTAGGCGCATATTTTCCATTTTTAAGTGCATAAAATTCCTTGCCCTAATAATCAGATATGGTTGATCGCATAAATTGAGGTTTAATATACAATAAGATATAACTCAATAAATAATCACATATAAACCCAAATCGAAGAAATTTTCCAATTCATTTTAGATATAATTTAATATAAAAAAAATTACCAAGTTGTTTTACATATAACTTTATATGGTAAATTATCAAAAATATTTTCTAAGGCCCGTTAACTTATCTCAATTTATACCTTGGTTAAGACCTCTACTAGCCTTAACCACTGGTAAACATATTTTTTGAATAACTTATCTAAATTTTAACCAATCATTTCTTCTAACCAATGCTAAAATTTAACCATAGAAATTTCTGTGGTTAAGAAACTTAACCAATTCACCCTACATAAGATATTTTAATACATTAGACTTGTAATGATGATTATTAAAAAAAATTAAAGCGCAGCTTTAACCAAACTTTGACTAAGAATCGTTTATGACACATGTAAGTATTTTCGATGTGCATTTCCCCCACTTTACCAAAACTTATAAAAATTGCATTAGTACTTAAAATCGTGCACAAATTTTTGCTATTTAGGATTTAGGTTTCTGTGATAGCTTACAGAAATTGGCCTCATATAACGAAATAGGAAAAATTTATTTTTTTATTGGTTTAGGGAGCCAAAATCTGTCTTGAATAATTAAAACCAAAAATGGTGACCAATATTACAACAATTTGACACGAATTATACACCTCTACAAAATCAAAGGTCGCTGTTGGTAGAAGCTTGATACATACTTTTAGTATTTTACTTCCTGATTCCAAATCTCTATTCCGAATTCTCTATCAACTCTCAATTTTGAGAAAATCGTGATTAAAAACGTGAAAAATAGCTTTCTACGAATTTTAAAATACTATACAAAACGCAGTCAAGCTTAAGACTTTTTGTTACGATGGTAGTAAAGAATGAATTTTGTTCTCTAAAATACATAAGACAACATTTTTTTAATTTGTGTACCGTTATAGGAAAAAATTCTTTTGAAAACCACTGTCAGAAAAACAATTGTTCCATCAATTTTGGGTAACTTACATTTAAAAATTTGGACTCAGCGTATCAAATTCAAAATGAATCATTTACCAAAGCTCAAGACTACTGAATGAAGTACAAGACTACTGAATTTAATTCTTAAATATAAAAAAGCGCATAGAAATCACTCTCGTATTTATGAAATGTAAACCAATCGTGTTTTAAATATATTAAAAGTATGTGAGGAACCCCTGGACAACCCACAGTTTTCACTCGCAATTACAAAAAGATACAAAATCATGCACAGCGATTATTTTTCTACTCACTTTGATGTGCTGATCACATAAATTGTCTTAATTTAATAATATATCACAAAATTTCCACTATTTTTTTTTTAATTTTATGCGCGAATCTTTCCGCGGTTGTCTCGATTAGCACGAAATACTTATTAATAGTTCCAATAATCCACTTTTATTTTATAGACTTACCAAATGGATTTAATTAAATCACCTCTCGTAGTATGCAAAAAGACACAATCATTTTAAAGCATTTAGCGACCGCGAATCTTAAAAAAAACGACGTCGTCAAGTGTATTATTTTTTTTACGACCAGAAACACACAAAAAACCGCGAGAAAAACTTTTAATTTTCCCGTATTGAAAAAAAAATTTTTTGTTATTAATTTTTGTTTTTCTTTTTGTTTTTATTCTGACATTTCATACTAAGGTTAACTACCCAGAGTTAAAATATTGATAAGTTATTATGGTTAAATTTTCATAGGGATAAATATTTAGTATTGGTTAGTTTACCCATGGTTAAGGTAAAGTTAACTTCTCGAGAAAAGTTAATGGGCCTAAGTCATTTTAGATATAACTTTATATGATAAATTATCAAAAATATTTTCTAAGTCATTTTAGATACACCTTTATTTATATAATTTAGATTCCAAAACATTTTCTAAGTCATTTTATATATAAATTTAGATAAATTTTAATTTAAAATATTTTCTGAGTCAATTTTTGATAAAAAAATTATATTATTTAAAATCAGAAAAAATTTAGAAAGGAAAATATTTTTTAAATCAGTTTTACAATTCAAACATATTTCAAAGCCCAACATATTTTGGGTAGAGTTTGCTAAAAACCGAAAAATTTGAAAACCGCGGTTTCGGTTTTTCAAAATTATAAAAACCGCGGTTTCGGTTATTTTTCGGTTTTCTTGTAATATTAATAGAATTGATTTAAAATAATTAAATATATATGAAAATTAAATACTTTAACACGTTCAAGATATTTATTAAAATTCGATTAAATTTCTGGCACTAATAAAGGCAATAACGCCGTTTCGATTCGTTTGCGGGAGAAGAAAAAAGCGAGGAAAACCATTACAAATTAAATTGTTTTATTTTTTTGTCGGCAACTAAAGCTGTATTTTTAAGAGTTTAAATTTAAATTTTAGCAATCTGTTTTAAACAACCCAGCAAATAAAAATGATCATTAATGACTCATAAATGAGCTCCAAAATCATAAACATTTTTCCACTTTTTCCTATGAAAGTGGTCCGTCCAAAAGAGCCCCGTGTGTACTCACAAATGACTCAAAAAAAGAACGTATAAAATCGAAATTTTCCTCATAAATTTATATAATTTTGGAATCTTCTTTAAGTCCGAAAAATTAAACCTCATTTTGAGACAGCTTTTTAGATTGTAAAGACAACTTTTTGGATTGTTTGTTAAGGGTTCATATTTTCGACCAAAAAAAAGTGTTTTCAAAAAAACAATGATCATTTCTATGAGCTATTTAAGAATCTTATTTATGAGCCCTCCGAAATTGCTGGCTGGGAATATAAAGTTAAAATGGTACACATTTCGCGGACTAGAAAATAGGACTTTTCAAAAAATACGCAGTGAAATCTGAATTGTATATGTGAAACTCAATATCTCCGCAATAACAAAAATTCTTTAAAATATAACAAATAATTCTTTAAACTTTTAAAAATTATAATTCAGCTTTATTTGATCTCTTAACGGACATGTTTTTACTTATTTTATTGATGATTTGCTAAAATCGTAACTTCATTCAAAAAAATTTTGCCGAATAAAAACAGCAAGGTTTTGTTAAATTAGAAAAAGCTAACAAACTGCTTTTCTGTAATCAGCAGAGGTATGTGCTCTTTAGAAAAACGTGTAAGGCCACACAATGTAATCGATTTGGTGTACTTCATTTTGTGCGTACTTACGATATGGGATACCTGTGTATAACAATTGTATATGAAACACAAAATATTTGAAAATTTTCAAAAATTTTGTCTAACTTACATGCCACTATACTTGTGTGTACTTACGAAGTATATTGGCTTGTGGGCCATTACAATGCGGCCATACCCTGGGTAAAGTAAGCCAGCTTGTGTGTAGAGTTTGAAAGTACTCGGAGATACTTGTGTGTACTTACTGGGAATTGGGGCCCCTTTTGTACACTCATAAAAAAAAAGTTAGTTAAAAAGTCTGTTAAACGCGTTCTAATTCAGTTGAACTAATTTTTCCTGTTGTTTTCGTTTAAATCCGTTGTTTAGCTAAAGTTGTTAGTTATCCAATTTCACCACAAAACCATATTTGTGCTGTTCTTGAACTAATTTTTCCTCCTGATATTTAGCTATTTTTTATAAAAGATTTTGACAATATATCAGCTAATATAGATAAATTTGTTGGCACCTTTTTTAATATTTGTGGTTTCAAAAGAAAACGATAGGGGCTCTAGTGTATAGTGATTGATGGCGCTTGATGGTGAGGTGTGTAATAAAATCTCAAAATAAACTGAGTTTAGTGCTTAACCATAGTTACCAGTTAGTTAGCCATACAAAATATATGAAAAAGCAATTGTCGTTGCCGACCCAATTCTGATTAATCTCTAAAATAAGAAAAATAAATTTTAAAAAATGGCGGCGCGAAAAAAATTCGGCGGCTCTTGTTTTGGTCCGCTGCCCTTTTGAGCAGAAGCGAGTCGTTTGAAACGGGGGCGGCTAATAAAGCATAAAAGTGGTCGGCGGCGATTTTGGTAATCTGGTGTGTAGAAAATTTCTAGTAAGTGTATTTTAATGTGTGTGATGAGTCATCACTGATGAGCTTACTAATACAAATAAAAATAATATGGCGTGTTAATAAAGTTCTAGTAAATAAAATATGACAAGAGCATGTTTTCTTTGTTTCTGTTAGTCAGCAAAGGAACGCAAAAGAAAACGGAGGTATACTGGACTTTAACATTTCGCAGTTAAAATTGTTAAAAAAAATAATAGGGGTTTGTTTTATAATATAAACTATATTTACGGGAATACTATTAAATATGTTATTGTTTTTATTTCTTTTTCTTTTTTTTTTTCTTTTTTTTTTTCTTTTTTTTTTATTCAGTCTATGGAACATCATTTCCTTACAGACTATGATTAAACTATAAAATAATTATAAATAGTAATTAATATTGTACATGTTTTAAGATATAGGCTTTTGAAAGAACAAGAACGGACGCACTTTTACATTAGTAGGCCACAAGGAAGGCTCAAATAGATTATCATATAATTCAGCGGAGATCCCAATTTTAAAAGAAACACTCCTCAATGTGTTCGGCTCAGTTTCCTTTCTAACAAATTTAAAACATTTTAGATGGGTTTTGCCAATATTAGCACCTTTTGCAACATAATTCAGGATTTGTTCTGCTGTTACGCTGGGTTTAAATGAGGAAATATGCGCCCATTTTTTTTTAGCGATAACTTCTAAGTCCTTGGAATTATTTTTTCCAAACACCACAGGCTTACGTTTCTTTTTTTTTAGTTAACATTAGTCCATCCAGTATTGTTAACTGGGATATTACTTTCTGCTTGAGAGTATGCAGTTGAAGCTGAGTTAACAGTGTTGTCAGAATTTTGAGAACAACAGATGCTAGCTCTCCGTACACGCACATTAGAATTTAGTACATCATTTGGCTCAATAGCAGCAATAACATCATTTGGTTTAATAGTAGCAATAACATTATTTGGTTTAATAGTAGCAATAACATCATTAGGAATATCATCAAATAGAGAAAGACTAATGCTAGCTCTTCGTATTCGCTTATTCGAATTTAAAACATTATTAGAGTATAAGCACAATGCAAAGGTCCCCGTTTTTTTCCATACAATTTGACAATTAAAATCGTGCAACGATTTCCGTGAGAGATAAAACTTATTTTATTTTGTCAACGGAATTTCTTATTCTCCTGTTTTTACTCTCAGATTTTTTTACTAATGTTGCCAGATTTTCACACAATTTCAATCCCAGTACAAGTATAGTACGATTACATGGTTGATTTCACATGCACATGCATTAGTAATATCAATGGATTTAACTTTATACATTTATAAAATATATAAAAAACAGCAATAACACAATAACACTTTCACAGCCTTTTATTCTAACTAATGTAAAACAACAAAACGTTGGAATGTGGCAAAAAGAAAAATATAAAATATAACCAACTTGACTTTCTATGTGTTCTGTGTTGTAAAAGTGAGATTCCGTTTCCGTTGCTATTTTGTTCACTTTTTTTCCGTCACGATTTAAGTTTCCTTTTTTTTTTTTTTTTAAAGAAGCACTCTCAACTGCATTGTTTTTGTATACACAGGCATTGAATAACGTTTTTAATTCTCTTACTTCATTTGACAAACTTGCTATCATAGCAATTAAATTATTAGATCCTTTAGCGCATTTATTGCAGTTATAAACAATATTATTTGATGAAATTAAAACGTTAAAATCACGATCACTATTGACACCAGAACACCCTTTATGGAATAGACCACTGCATGTTATGCATCTAATAAATATACTACCAACAGCTCTAAAGCAACTAACACAAGCAGTATTAGACTGCATTAGGAAGAAAAAATAAAAATGAACTTGGTTAAGCGACAATCACTACTGAACTCAGCCCTTTAACATTTTCATCTGAATTCTACCAGTACCGGTGTTCTGTAACTATGTGAGAAGTTACTCACATAAAAATTGCAACTCTACGATGTGTCTACGATATTTAAAACAGGGTGAGTCACAAAATTTCAAACTGAATATAAGTAAATTATTTTTACATACCTCTGGCTAAATTTGACATTATGATACTCACTCTGTTTTAAATATGGCAGAGTTGCAATTTTTATGTGAGCAACTTCTCACATAGTTACAGAACACCGGTACAGGTAGACGAAAAAAAGGAACCAAATAAAGGAACGCAAAAGAAAGCGGAGGTATACTGGACATTAACGTTTCACAGTTAAAATTGTTTTAAAAAAATAAAATAATAAGGTTTGTTTTATAATATAAACTATATTTATTTACGGGAATACTATTAAATATGTTATTGTTTTTCTTTTATTTCAGCCCTTTAACGTTTTCATCTAAATTCAACCTACCGCTGGCACACATATTGAAAAGAAAATACAAGTGATATTTAGTGCAAATAGTGTTTTTGGATTGTGTAATTTATTCGAAAATAAAGTTAACAATATTTACATGATACATGAAGTTGTTTTTATTCAATTAATAACAAAAAGTGATTGTATTTTTAGCAGCATGTTTTTCAGATTTCAACTGACCCACTTTCATTTCTATTAAACGAAAATTCTTCTAAATTTTTGAAATGTTAACTAAATTTTTTACCTGTTTATAACCAACTAAAATTTAGCAGAAAACATGTGCTGATTTAAGCTGAGTAATTTTCATTTCCATTAAACAACATTTCTTATAAATTATTGTATTTGAACTTACTTTTTTACCTAAAATTTAGGTCACCTAAATTTAGCAGACCATGATTCTCAACATCATTGAAATTTCTGCTGGCGCAAATTCAGGTACTATTTCCTGTTATTTTAGCAGAATTTTTAACTATTTGTACGGGCTTTTTTTATGAGTGTACAGATACGATAGAGAACACACTAGAGGCGGCCGTGTCGCAGTTATTATCGAAAAGAATATTCCCCATCAATTGATTCCCATTGTTAATACTAACGTTATTGAAAATATAGGTATTAAACTGGTTACTAACAATGATAGTGTGAATATTTTTATTCATGTTACTTTCCGGGTGGATTAGCAGGGGCCGATAGTAATAGGAAACGTCTTTTTGCATCGGATATACGTAGACTTAGTAGTAGCCAAAAATATATACTTGGTGGGGATTTTAATTGCAGACACCAGAGTTGGGGTTGTATTAGGGCAAATTGCTGGGGAAACATATTACATGAAAAATTAGAATCGTAGAACTTCAGCAATAGTTATAATAAATCTATATATATAAAAATAAGTTGGTATATGTTCGTCATTTTATAACTAGAGAACCACTCAACCGATTTACAAACCAATATATGTGTTGGAAAGGTCTACTTTTACTGATGGTTCATAAAAACAAATTACGAAAAATGTCTACGCATACGCGTTTTACTCACACTTTTGTGATGGTGTGTTTTTCCCATATAAAATGTGTGATCGATATAAAAATTTTTATTTTTCAACGGATTTCTGTACCTCAGAGTACATTGAGGATGATCTGTAGATGGTTTATGTGAAGTTTGCACGAAATTCTCCCAGTAGTTCCGGAGATATGGCGTCCGTACATATAAAATTTTCGTGTTGCTATGAAAACCAGGCCTTGGCAACCAGGGAGCACTTATAGCATTAATCTAATCTCAGCTCATCCTATCTCAATTATCTCATCTCAATTTTTTTTTTGTGGAAACACTTTTTTTTTGTGGAAACATTTTTTTTATGGAAACTTTTTTTTTTGTGAAATATTTTTTTTTTTGGAAGCACTTTTTTTTTGTAGAAACTTTTTTTTTGTGGAATTTTTTTTTTTTTTTGTAGAAACTTTTTTTTTTGTGAAATATTTTTTTTTTTGTGGAAACTTTTTTTTTTTTTGTGGAAACACTTTTTTTTGTGGAAACATTTTATTTTGTGGAAACTTTTTTTTTGTGAAATATTTTTTTTTTTTTTTTGTGGAAAGTTTTTTTTTTTTTTTGGAAACATTTTTATTTTTTTGTGAAACCTTTTTTGTTTAAACTTTTTTTTTGAGCAAACTTTTTTTTTTTGGGAAACTTTTTTTTGTGGAAACTTTTTTTTGTGCAAAAACTTTTTTTTGTGCAAAAACTTTTTTTGTGGAAACATTTTTTTTGTGGAAACTTTTTTTTTTTTTTTTTGTGAAACACTTTTATTTTTTGGGGAAAATTTTTTTTTGTTGTGGAAATTTTTTTTATTTTTTTGTGGAAACTTTTTTTTTGTGCAAACATTTGGTTTTCGTGCAAACACTTTTTTTGTGGAAACACCTTTTTGTTTTTTTTTGTGCAAGAAAGATGATACAATTTTCACAAGTAAATTACAAAGAATAAAATTTTTTTAAAGAATTCGATAAGGCCAGCAAGACAGAATACGTATTTTCTGCTTTCGCTACAAAGCCATCATCAGTGTCATTCGCCTTTGAATGGGTTAATAATTAATAATCGTCTACTTATGTGACAGTTGAAAGCAAATCGAATTTGTTATCAACAACTCAACTTAGACTAACATCAACGAAATCTAACAATGCTATTTTTACCCTTTGTTATTATTACTCTTTTTTGCTTTGAACCTTAATTCTTAAGATATCTCAGCTGATTCTATTCAACTCTGTGTATGATAACCACAGATTTTTTGAATTACAACGAACCGTTAAATTTAAATGTATGTTATTTAAATTATATTCTGTATCATCTTTCTTTAATTTGAAAATAATTTAAACAGAAAGTGATATTAATTTATGATCTAGAGTCAAACTAAAGAACATCCATGTTTTCTTTTTTGTGGAAATTTAGTTTTCTTTTGTGGAAACTTTCAAAAACATGAGTTTTATAAAAAAAAAAAATTTTTTTTTAATATTAAAGTTTTTTAAATAAAATTTTCTCGTGCGGGAATCGAACCTGGGACTCCCGGTTGAGAGTCAATAGCTCTACCATCTGAGCTATATCGACATGTAATGTTTGATAGATAAAAACATAAATGACTTGCTGCGCAAAAGTCAGCTTACTCGCCAACATACAAAAAATCAAAAAATATGTGGTTACATATATCATTACCAGTGTTGAAAAAATATTGAGTCTAAAAGTATATGTCAAAAAAATTTACAAAAAAATCTAGAACATTATTTTATTTTTGAAATAATGATAAAAATAAGTCATTATTGGTAATACATTATTTTCTATTTTGAAATAATGAAAAAAGTAAGTATTTATTAGTAACTCATTATTATATATTTTAAAATAATGCAGAACGTTAGTACGTATCATTACTGGTAGTCCAAAAAATAATGATATGTCATTACCGTTTCTACACTGGGAATAAACAAAATTTTTGAATGTATATGTTTGGCATTATTTTAAAAGTTCTATTTTAAATATTTTGTATGGTACGATAAAAACAAAACCTTTGCTTTAAAATAAAGTCGATTTTAACAAAAATATACCTTTGAAAAATATTGATAGTAAGGCTGATTGTATTTTATTTTCATAAAAATATTTAATTCCTATACAAAACAAATTACATTTTAAATTTTAAGGTACGCTAACAACGTAGCGGGCTTGCCCGACACGACAAAATTCGTTTTCGGTTTAACTGACATCCCAAAAACTAGGCCTAAGGCACTCCGCTAAATCTAGCGGGCTTGCCCGCTAGTGTAAGTATAAAGTTCTGATCATCTACCAGTGAAAAGAATGCTTACTAGCAGTGTTAATAGATTATATTTATTAAAGTTCGATTTTAGTAAAGCAAATTGGATAATTTTCGCGAGATACCTTAATAGGCATATAAACTTACCGAATGCGAGAGACATTGTTCTTAAGGAACATGTAGATTCCACACTTCTAAATTTTAAAAACCTCATTATTAAAGCTAGTGTACCAAAGAAATTGCCTTCGTTTTCAGGAAAATTACTACCCCATTATTTAAAGGCATTGATACAGCAAAGAAATAGACACACAGTGTAGCACGAGCGGCCAAAAAAATACAACTGTTGTATTTCGAAAAATGTTCCACATTTGATAATAAACATTTTAGTTAAAATAAATCTGAAAGATTTTTTTAAAATAAGTTAATTATTAAAAAAGTTATGCTAGTTCAAAGTCATTATTGTTTAGTGTGTGTTCAACTTTTTACAAATACATATGTAGAAATTTAGGCATACTTTAATGGGTTAATAAAACCATATGTGTCGATTATACTGTCTTAATTTATAATTTCTATTTATATACATAATATTAAAATATGGCAGGATTATTTTTGTTAATTTTATATTGATCATATGAATTGTACCGTTATTCTGAGTGTAAAGCAAAAGAAAGAGTAAAATTTATTGCAATTACAAACTTTAGCAGACTTTCAAAAAAAAAGACCTGAAAAGACCATTCTAATTTTTTAATATATTATTATGGAAGGTATTTAAATTTTAAAAATATTAGTTTTATCTGCCGATTCTTGCAGCTAGCATTTTTATGTTTGTTTTTTCAGTATCAAGACAAGGTAAAATTCGTGATTTTTTTAATATTTGGCGAAGCACAGCCCACAATTGGATGCAGAAAATGAAATTAAATGTTTTTTTGGAGAATTCCTATAAGACAAAAACTGACGCGAAAAAAATTAAGGAAATACATTTTATAGTTACCAAAATAAAAACGTACTGGTAAAAATCCAACAGGGTATTAAAAACTTTTGAAAAACCTACAGTTCATGGTTGGATCCTGTTTTTTTTTTTATTGATGAAAAAACATATGCTTTGAAAGTATTAATATTATAAAAACATTGGTTTTTAAAGTAATTGTTTTAAAATTTAAGGAACCAACTTCAAGCAGTACAGGAAGACCAAGCAAACATTTTGATGAAAGCTCACAACGAAGTAAGAGAAGAAAAGTCGGAGACCTTGTTAGTTCGACATCTCCAAATTTACTACAAAATGCAGCAAAAAGAGTATACATATACAACTATTCAAGTCAAAATACCATGAAAATACCTTGTTACAAATAGATCATACAAGCAGAATTTATAAAAAAGTTGATATATCATTTGGAAGTAGATATATATCAGATGAATGTAATCAAGACAATATAACATGGATATTCAAAGCACGAAGTGATTTGATAAAATTAAATGGGAACCGATTTTAAGTAAATGCATTAAATATTTGCACACTATGTAACTCTGGAGAAATTGAAAACATAGAACATTTTCTAGGTCGTTGTAGAACTTTAAGTGAGTTCAGAATTATCTATTTAAAAAAGATTGTTCTTAATGAAGACGAAATTTTACAGATACTAAATGAAACAACTGTTAGTTGGAATTCTTTAGCAAATTATATAAAAACTTGTGTAAAATACAGAAATTTTTTAATAATGGAATTTAATAACTAAACACTTATCTTGAACTGTTAGTATTTAACATTGGTTAAAGGCCTGACGACAATAGTCAGAGTCGTATATTTATATATTTATTTTTTATTCTGTAATTATTTATATTGCTGAAAATAAAAATAAAATTACTACTAATATACAACTACTCCAGCGATTCAAGTATTTTAGTTGAGAAGGCTCGAGCTCTTTTTTTTTGGAAATGGACTTGTCTTATAGACAATATGAAATCATGACAATAAAGTACACAGCAACTGCTTTGCAACATATCGTGCTTACAAGATGCAAAACAGAAATATGTTCCAAAAATATACAATACTACACACTACAGTTCAAAGTTATTTAGATCTACATATATGTATGAATTATATACAAAAAATGATTTAATTTTTTAATTTAGAAGGGAAGCAGAAATTTTCTGATTCAAATTCAAGCAATGAGTTTATTTCGTAGCGTCATTTGTACCTCTGAGATTTTTAGAATGGGCAACTGAAGAAATATTATGGAAAACTATTAAACATTCCTCTATAAAACTTTGCCGACCAATCCGTTTTTATTTTCTCCAAGAAACATCAAATTTAATTAAAGAAAATAAGAGATCAATATTACTATATATGTACATGCCAGGCATGTAGTAATATTAGTTTATTATGCAGATATAATAAAACATTGTACAATTCCTACAGAAATGTTATCAGAAGAATCAGTTGAAGCGACCCATAAGGTACTCCGAAATACTCGATTAAATCATACAAGAAAAAACAGCATAGAATGTTCTAATAAGGACTAAATCGAAAGAATGATTTTAAAAACCGAACCCAAGTTGTACATTTCGAGAGGAAAAAAAATAATGCACAAACTAAAAATTACGTCAAAATAAAAGAGTTTGTTATTACGCAATAAAATGCAAACAATTGTGTATACCACAATACTAGTTTTTCTGAGTGTGAAGCTTCAGTGATTAGAAATGTTCCTTATTATTTGTTTTGCATTTTTATTTATAAATAAAACCTTTCTAAATTTTTAATACTATTTTGCGTTTTAATTTAGTTTTGATATCGCAGTATCATGTGGAACAAAGATTTTGAACTTTTATTTAAGATATTAATATATTTCTAATTTCTGGATATATAAAGAGAACTCGAATCCTTTCTAAAAGGATATTTTTAAGACAAAAATTTTCTTACTGTAAACTAAACAAAAACATCGTTAGTATCAAGATCACACAAAGAAATATTTTTGGCTTTTTTTTAAAAAAGGATATGTTTAGTCTTGGTGTATCCTTGCTCTAAATTGGATAAAAAAAAAAATAGTTGCATTAAAAATATCATAAGTGTTCTGTATACAAACAAATTCTGAAGTAATTGTAATATTTTTACACTTTTTGTTGACTTTTCCCAAAAAGGACATTTTTAGGCTATGCGTATCCTTGCTCCGAATTGAACAAAATTTGGTCGAAAAACTGAGGGCATTATAAGTAATGCATACACGAAATTTCGGGAAGTAACAATAATTATTTCATTTATTATTGCACTTTTTAATTTCAGGATATATGGAAAGGACACGAATCCTCCCGCGGATTTTTACTAAATTTAAAATATTTGTATATATGGTCAATATAAAGAAGCGTACCAAATTTTATCACTCTACGACAACTACTTCTACTTTTGGCCGCTCGTTGTATGAAAATGCCACACTGTGCGCCATAGAGATTATGAAGAGTTTTATGAATTGAAAATACTTAACAAAATAATTAGTGAGGAAATAGCTAACTTTAGAAACAAATCATGGGAGAGTCTTCTTTCTACGTTGGATAAAGGCTCTTCCCCTTTCTGGAATCTTACGAAAATTTTAAGAAAGAAGTGTGTTAACATACCAATTTTAAAGCATAATAATTCTCGTTATACCACTAACTTAGAAAAATGCGAAATTTCTCTATTCTTGGAGATCCTGAAACAACTTCACTAGTCAATTCCACCCTACAATCGTTTCAATCATCAACTTCAAATTCTGCAGATTATATATTAACCAATGTCTAACAAATATAACTTATTATAAAAAATTTAAAAACAAAGAAATCCCCAGGAATTGATGGAATTAATAATAAATGTCTTAAAGCTCTGCCCAAAAACGGAATAAAGTATTTAATCATGATAATAAATTCATATCTAAAACTTTCTTATTTCCCAAACGACTTTAAGGAGTCTAAGGTCATTCCAATTAGGAAACCTAATAAACCACAAGATTGTCCGTCTTCATATCGGCCCATTAGTCTTTTATCTTCTATTAGCAAAATCCTCGAAAAAGTAATTAAGGAGAAATTGACTTATTTTATTGAAACAAACAGTACCATCTCATCAGTTTGGACTTCGAAGTCAACATAATACAGTACAACCATTAGTGAAAATAAGAAATTTAGTATATTCCAATTTTGAAAACCAGAAATCCACTGGAATAGTACTATTGGACGTTAGGCTGCGTTCGATTCAGTATGACATGATGGACTTATCTATAAAATGACAAACTTGCACTTTCTATCATACCTGATTAACTTTTTTTCATTCCGTTCTTTTAAAGTACACATAGGTCCGTATTGTTCCGAAAGTTTCAATATTCCAGCTGTTTGTCCACAGGGCCCATACCTCTCACCAATACTATACAATTTGTATACATATGATTTGCCGCAATTAGAGTATTGTACTACGTCAATTTTTGCTGATGATACAGCTATTCTATGCTCTGAAGTTTTCGCTGTGGATATTATAGCCAACCTACAAAGAGCTTTAACCGAAACATCGTCGTATTTTAGTAAATGGAAAATAGTGTTTAATAGTGAAAAATTCAAGGCAATTTATTTTACTAGAAAAAGAAAACCTTGTTATATCCCTCAAGAAAACATCAACATGAACCACAATTTAATTCAATCGGAACAAAAAGTGAAATATTTAGGCGTTATACTAGACCCTAAAATGAAATTTAAAGACCACATACCGTATACTGTAAATAAAATAATGTACTAATACGTCTGCTATACCCATTTATAAATCGGAACTTAAGTTTAAATATTACTAACAAAAAACTCATATTAAAGCAATTTTTTTCATGCGGTTATGTTTTACGCAGCTCTTGTCTGGCCTATTAGCGCAAAATGTCATATAAATAAGCTTCAAGTTTCCCAAAACAAAATTTTAAAGCTGATTTATAATCTTCCTAGGCATTTCTTTACCCGCCGACTTCATGGTCTCGCAAATATAGAATTAGTGGAAAGTAAATTAAAAAGACTCCCAGGGATTTTTTCTCCGATGTACAAACTCCGAATATGCCAACATTAATGATTTAGCATCATTTTAATAAGTTCTATGGTTAAGTTTTTATTAAAATAGGTATCAAATAGGTTTTTTGTAAATTTTTGCCTCCAAATTTTGGTATATACAGTGAGCAGCATAAGTCATGGTACCTTAGTTGAAATAAAAAAGTTTCTAAAATTTATCAAAAACAATGTTACAAATTATGTGATATGTATTTTTATCTCATGTGTACTATATAAAAACAAAAAATTAGCCATGTACTATACAAAACAAAAAAAATATAATTCGAAATTCAAAACAACTCCATATTTCTGCACAGCAAAAGTCTTGGTACCCCTGCGAAAAGACGAAAATTAGTTACAATATGGATAGATATCCCAGTCAGAAATCGCCAGTGGTACAAAAAATCAAGCACTGGCATACCACTGGGTTACCACGGTATTAAAAATAAATGACTGGCAGAACACTCATTTGGGACGCTTTGCCAGCGTTTGCGAAAAGCGTTTTACCAGTATTTTTTTTACAAAAATTTCGGTGGTTTATAAAAAAACCACTGGCAAAGAATTGGCTTAGAGTGATATGCCAAGGTTTGCAACCAGTGATTATCCAGTGCTACCTAGCCAATGCTACCAGGCGTACAAAAATCAATTCACTGGAAAACCAATGATTTTATAAAAATTCTGATGCTTCGTTAAAAAATGTTTGTAGTCGGAAGGTTCCGAGTTCAAATCCGGTTGCAAGCAAAAAAATTTTTTTTGGATTTTTTTTAATTTAAAATTTTTTTTGTTTTATAAAATCAATTTTTTTGTTTGTGGGAAAGCTCCTTCATGACCAAATTTTTTTTTGCCCTCCCAACACTGGCATACTAGTTACTAAAAATTGTTTGCCAGTACTTGCATTTTGGCACAGGCAGTAGTTGTCCAGCTATTATCATTCATTTATGTGTTTAGCCATTAAATATTATATGTCTCGTTAGCTCAGTGGGTAGAGCAATCGTCTGCCAATCTGACGGCCTGGGTTCAAATCACGGCAGGACCAAAAAAAATACATATGAACTTTTTTTTAATTTTATTTTGTAAAATATATTTCCAGACCACCTATTTATTGGTTTTGGCAGCGTTTTGCCAACGTTTAAAAATTTTGTTCCTCCAGTGCTTTTCCGGCGCTTTTTGAACAGCCGGTCCTTTTGTCTAATGATGTTATCATTTTGGGTATGGGAATGCACTTTTTGCCAGTACTTGTACCACCTGTTAAAGTGCTTTGCCACCGCTTTCCCGTTTGTATTTTTCTGACTGGGATTTTATGATAATGCTACATTGGCAAAATCTATGCGCTTCTTTCTGTTTATTTCGTTAATGTAAGGAATCTTGCGTGCTGTACGAGCATTGTACCTGGTCCTTTTGATCGATCTACGTACCGTGTCTGTAGAAACACTATTGTCAAAAGATTCCTTCAACTCTGCAGCTATCTTAATTGCACTTATAAATAGATCTTTCTCAATTACATCTTCTATTTTGCTTTCTTCTCTATTACTTAACTTTGCAGGATGTCCAGTTCGTGGTTTATTTTCAATTATTTTTCTCTTCTTTAAAGTGATTATTAATTTTTTGTATTGTCGATTTGTTTCTTTTTAGTATATTAGCAATTTCCGAAAATATTTCCCCATTTCGTGGCTATTAATTATTTTTCGTTCCTCAATTGTTAATTCCCTTCGAGACATTTTAACAAATCATGTTACTTTACTTTTTTTAATAAAAAACTAATTTTTTTATACTGGTTACAAATTAGAAATGCATATATTATATTTGAAATGTATCGTTATATATATCAAAAGAGATTTATTAAGAATAACATAGTTGCAACGGCTTTTTCAAAATGCTTTTAAAGGGTACCAAGACTAATGATGTGCAAATATATGGAGTTGTTACGAATTCCGAATTATATTTTAGCTAATACATGAGATAAAAATAAATTTTACATATTTTGTAAAATATTGAGAAATTTTAAAAAAAACTTTTATTTCAAGTGGGGTACCATGACTTATGCTGCTCACTGTATGTATATAAATTTTTAAACTAAGATTATTATTAAAATGAAAAAGGTAAACTCTTGAACTCTTTGTACATAAATATTCTAAGAAACATTGTAAATAATATTGATACGAATAAATTGAAATTTAAAATTGAAAAAGCGTGCTTTTTGCTATATCTTTTGTTATTGTTCAAAACAATTTTTATTTATTTTTGTTAAATACTAATATAAACATGTTTTCTACGGGCTTAGAGCAAATTTATTTATTAACAAAAAATCCAGCATTTGGATTGCTATTGGGGGACATTGCATTTCCAGTTTGTTGTTGGCTAACACCCGGCTGCTGATTTCTAGTTGAAGTGGCATACAGCTGTTGCTGGAAACTATGATACTGTTGAGCATATTTCAAGTCGTTGGATGTGGGTCCCACAAACGATTTATATCCCATATTACCCGGGCCCGACATAGGCCCGCCAGCGCTGCCGCCAGGTATATTGCTGTTTAACATGGAATTATTGGGGCCCATCATAACTGAATTCTGCAAGGGATTGGATGAAGGATTTTGATCATTAAGCATGTTATTGTTAGATAAGGGACCATTATTGCCATTATTAGAATTGATATTTGGTGGACCATGGTTCATACCCATCGGCGGTGGTTTGTTTTTTTGTTGTTGATACAGGCCCGCAGACGAAGGGCTGTTAAACATGTTTGCATTTGTGGGATCATTGCAGTCTAGTGCTTCGTTGTCGTTACCAGGAAATGGATTGCCACCTAAGCCGTTAGGAGGGGGAATATTAGCCATGCCAGGATGCTGCATGCGTGAGCCGCCATTCATACCAACACCTGATTGTAATCCTGGTTGACGCACAGGTCTCATTCCTCTTAACATTGGAGCATGTGGCCCTGGAATATTCATCGAATCATGGTTTGACATCATGCCTCCACCCTGTAGTTCATCTTGCTCCCCAACACCGCCAGCGCCGCCAACCGATTGTCCCATTCCACCCATAGCCGACATCTGATTGCAGCTCCCAAAAAAGTTAATTTGATTCATGGCATTTGGGTTCACTCCCATATTATTATTTGTATTTGGCATTTTATTTAAATCATTGGGCGCATTCATGGAAGCCATATCCGAAGGCCCAGCACCAGGTCCACCACCCGGATTTCCCATCATTTGCGGATTTGCGTAACGTTGTAAAAATTCAAGACTAGGAGGTACTCGCATGTTATTGTTATTTTGAGGCCTTACTGGCATATACTGTATGGTATTCGGTGTACTTGCTTTAACCTGTATATTGGGGGAAACATTGAAATTTCCAAAATTAGCCGACATACGATGATTCATCATGCGATGCGATGGCATCATAGCAGGAAAACCTGATGGCGTATCGCGCATGCATACACCTCCCACTTGGTTTGGATTAAAACCTCCAGACATATTGGGTCCACACATTTTCGGATTTAATAATCGTTGACAAATGGGCCCGGCTGTACCACCCATCATATTGCAATTTCCTGGGCCAAATGGACCTGGTACTGAGCCTGGACCGCCCAGGTTACCCATTCCCATATTTCCGCCAGCATTTGGATTTTGATTGCAATGGTCTATACCAGGATCTCCGGAGCCTCCCATCATGGGACCACCCATTAAGCCATCCATATTCATGTCGTTTACACCACTAGGTCCACCCATTAAACCAGACATATTGTTAGGTGAATTACCTACTCCGCCAGAGTTAAGGCCCACACCGCAGCCCGTCAATTGTTGAGACATTTGGGCTAAAGATGAAATGGGATCAAATGTGTTGGACATTTTGTTTTGATTATTTCTATTGCTGTTCGGATTTAACGGCATATTATCGGTACGCCGACAAAATTGAGGGGGTATTTGTTGCATATTTTGACGCTGTTAAAAAATTAAATATATAAAAATTCAAAATATTAGTAAACAGTAGTAAGCAGATTTTTTTTTAAGCGGAAGAAACTATTTTTTTTTATATTGCGAAAATAACGGGATTTGTATGCATAGAATTCAAGGTTGGTTACCGTTATCGTTATAATACCGTTATCGCTAAAATACCGTTTCAAATTGAATACCGCTACCAATACCTCTAAACATTTTTCCAAATGCCGTTATCGGTACCGATACTGTTATTTCTATGGGTAGTTACCGGTATTTTACCGGTATTTATTAATTTATAAAAAAAATTACAATTTTTTAACTTTTTTATTTATAATCTTAATTTTTTTACAAAAAAATTTATAGATAATAATTTTACTTATTAAAACTACAAGCATCGCATTTATAGCTAATAATCAGTATTTATTTTTTTTATTTTTATTTAATGTCAATGCAAATACAGTTAAGATACAACTTAAATATATTAATATATATATACAAATATTACCATATATATATATATACAAATATGCCATATGAATATTGGAAAAAAAGGAATATTAAATTAAGTACGGAAATAAGTACCTATAGCAAGAGACAAAGAAGAAGAAAAGAAATACGTAACGGATTTATGCTAAATATGTCAAGGTAGAATTCCGTTAAAATAATCAAGTAGTTTACGTTTATATGTTAAAAAGGAATATGAAAAAAGTTTAAGACTGTTTGGCAAATAGTTCCAAACTTGGTAGACGCGTACTACAAAAGAGCTATCAAATATTAAAAGATGTCTTAAAGGCACATCAATCTGGATATTCCGTGTTGAATGTATAAAAGAAAATCCATTCACTAGAAAATCCGGTTGTTGTAATTTCATAATTTTATAAAAATGAAGTAAAATACGCAATTTTAAATAATCATCGAAACTACATTTCAAAAATTCAGGAACAAGCTCCCTAACACGATCATGTTCATGAACTCTCACATCAAAAACATAACGAACAACTTTTCTGACAATTCCACCAAGAATATCCACGTTATACAACCAAGACCCAGAGAAGACCTCAAGGCCATAATTAAATTGACTCATAATCAGCGAGTGAGCTAATCGATATCTTACAAGTCTAGGTGTGTATGGTTTTATTGAGTATAATCTTCTTAATATAAGACAAATTTTATTGGAAAGGAAATTTATATGATTATCAAAATTTAGACTGGAATCCAAAATAACACCGAGACACCTAATAGAATCCACATAGTCAATGACTTGTCCATCTGTATATATCGTAGGATATATAAAATTACGGTTATGTAAATGAAAAGTCATTGCCTTAGTCTTAGCAGAATTAATCTCAAGACAATTAAGAGACATCCAATTGGATATTGAACTGAGATGGTTATTTAAATAGGTTTCAAAATAGTCAATTTGACTTGAATTCACCAAGGTGATTAGAGTTCAGATTATTTAAAAAACTTGTTGCTATAGATTCAACATTAGAAGCGTCAATTGTAGAATGCTCACGACCAACACACAACAATGACTCGCAGACCCCATACCGCCTGCCTAAAAAAAATTGTCTTGTAACGTAATTTGTCCGATATGTACAGTTATTTTCGAAAATCACTAACAACAGACTCAAATGTAGTTTTAATTGCAGCTTGTTCATTTTTCATATCGCTAGCAAAGCTACGCAAGGATTCCTTAAGATCAGCAAACTCTTTACGCATTTCTCCTTTAAAGTTGTCAGTATTGTTTGGCGGATTATCCATACATCCCTTGCAGGTATATGCCAGGTTACGATTTTTATCCAGCATATTGAATACGGCCTTATTAACACCTTCACGATCAGCGTGGTACCAAATGTCGCAGGATCTGCATAGTAAACATTTTGTGCCAGTAGTTTCTAAATTACATACTCCACAAGGATAAGCCATTATGTATAATTTCAGTTATTTGTTTACAATGAAATAAAAATCAAGTTTCAATAAAATGGCAGAATTAATCAGCACAAAAACTGTTGGTTCAGAAAAATAAAAGAGACAGCTATATGTTTAGTTCCTTGATTTGTTATTGTTTAGTATGTTTGTATTTAGTAAAGATGGAAATGAAATAAGAAAAAAAATACAACAGCAGCCAATACCTCACTATGCAAAATAAAAATTTTTGTTGAAAAATAATTAATTCCAAAGATATCTAAAGAAACTTTATATCTCCAGGGAAGATGGATGTGTTTTTTATTATTTTAGAGTACACTCAACCAAAAAAGTTTGTAATGGCTACTGAAAATTTTGCTGTTATTACGGGAAATTTAACTGTTTTGAGGCCAGCGGTATTTTTTGCTAATTTTAGCAACACATGTCTGCTGATCTGTAGTACAATAAAATTAATAGAAAAAATTACTAGCCGCTACTAAATTTTAGTAAAATTTATGTAAAATGCAATTCAAAATCGATTTGCTAAAATCAGTTAAAAAACTTACTAAATATCATAATTTTAGTACAATGAAATTAGTATAAATAATTAGTTGCAGCTATTAAATTTCAGTAAATTGCTGTAAACTGTAATTTAAAATCGATCTGCTGAATTAGCAAAAAATTGTACTAAAAAATAAAAAAACTGTAAAATCTAAAAAAAACAAATTTTTCCTTTCGATTGTAACAAGCGATTAATTACTTCATCGTACTTGGAATTTGGAGTCAAAATTGCAAAAGGTTCTCCAGTTATTGCCGTTTTATGCATTGGAGATGCAATAAAATTTTCTGGGTGTTATTTCTAAACTAAGAATATATCAATAGTTACAAATATAAACTAAACAATAATTGTAAAAAATCAAAAAAAAAAAATATTTTTAAATTAGTATAGTAAAATGTTTTTCTGAAATCAGCAGCGAAAATTAGTAAAAAAAATCCGTAATTAGTAATAAGAGAATAGCAAAAATGATTACTAAAAATAAAAATTGTACTAATAATCAGTATAAAAATAGTATAGTGCGATTGGAAACTGTTTACAAATTTTTTTATTAACTTTTTTATCTGAGTGTATATTTAGTTTATTTTTCCACCGATTAGATTACTTTTTAAAATTTTCAATCAAGAGGATTATTTTTTTATGTCTACCACAACATAGTGTTGCCAACCTTTTTTTCAAATTAAAAAATAGACTAAACTTTTTTTATTTTTACATGTTTTTAACGTGATTTATTATACCGGTATTGATGTTTCGATAACAGTATACCGTTACCGAAACAGTCTTAAATACCTTTACCGTTAGCGAAACAAACAAATTTCGATATCGTTACCCTTACCGTTATTCGTTTCAGTAACCAACCTTGATAGCAATACAAAATAAATACTGAAAAATGGGTTTTAAAGAAAATAATTCTTATAGATCAAGCCTAGAGCCGCAGGCCTCTGTTTAGGGAATCATTTTTGAATGAAAAGGGAAGACAATGGCTCATATGAATAAAAAATAGATATTACTAATAGGGGGAAATACAGGGATTTTTAAGCAATTACTCCACAAATCTAGTCTGCTTGGGAGTAGACTAGAAATTTAATTTTTTTTAATTTTCGTTTATATTTCATGCTATTCTACCAGCCAATTGGCAAATTTGGAGTTAAAAGCCGTTCCTAAGCTCGAAGTAATTACTTACTTCGAAGTAATTGCTACGTTTTATTCATATGACCCAATGGCTCGTATGAATAAAAAATAGATATTACTAATAGGGGGAAATACAGGGTTTTTTAAGCAATTACTTCACAAATCTAGTCTGCTTGGGAGTAGACTAGAAATTTCATTTTTTAATTTTCGTTTATATTTCATGCTATTCTACCAGCCATTTGGTAAATTTGGAGTGAAAATCCATTCCTAAGCCCAAAGTAATTACTACGAAGTAATTGCTAAGTTTTATTCATATGACCCAATGGCTCATATGAATAAAAAATAGATATTACTAATAGGGGGAAATACAGGGTTTTTTAAGCAATTACTTCACAAATCTAGTCTGCTTGAGAGTAGACTAGAAATTTAATTTTTTGATTTTCGTTTATATTTCATGCTATTCTACCAGCCAATTGGTAAATTTGGAGTTAAAAGCCATTCCTAAGCCCAAAGTAATTACTTCGAAGTAATTGCTAAGTTTTATTCATATGACCCAATGGCTCATATGAATAAAAAATAGATATTATTATTATTACAATTACTTCACAAATCTAGTCTGCTTGGGAGTAGACTAGAAATTTAATTTTTTTTATTTTCGTTTATATTTCAAGATATTCTACCAGCCAATTGGCAAATTTGGAGTTAAAAGCCGTTCCTAAGCTCGAAGTAATTACCTACTTCGAAGTAATTGCTACGTTTTATTCATATGACCCAATGTATCATTAAACCATTGCAGCTTGGATATGGATATTTACGCAGTTTTCTTTAGTAACACCAACACATCCAAAAAAAATATTTCTATTCTTTTAACATGTATTGTATATGAGGGAGCTACAAACACTTCTTGAATTATTCTAACTTAAGAGTCCGCAATTTAAAACCAGAAACCAAAAATGTATTTTATATTCACATTTCACTACCTTTCACTTCTCCACTATCCCCTTTCCAAAGAAAGCAACACGTTAATTAATAGGAAGAATTTCCTGTGCTTCTTCTCTTAAAAAAAATTGTGCTTTTTAATGCATATTTGTGCATACATTTAATTTTTATTATCATTTTTTAACTTGTTAAATAAAATAAAAAAAATTTTACATTTCCATATTTTGATTCAAACAAAATAACACATTGGCTGAAAAGTCCGTAAGATAACTAATAAAACAACAATTTTTTTGGCAAAAATCGACTTTATTCATCAACATAGTCTCCTTCAACAGCAATATAATTATTATGGCAAGGACATGAAGTTCCTTGTGATTAGCTTGAGAAAATATATATTTTTTTGAAAAATTAGTAAAATGTTTTTCTGAAATCAGCAGCGAGAATTAGTAAAAAAATCCGTAATTTGTAATAAGAGAATAGGAAAAAATTTTTTTTTTTTTTTTAAGATTTTACAGTTTTTTTTATTTTTTAGTACACTTTTTTACTAATTTCAGCATATTGATTTTAAATTACAGTTTACAACAATTTACTGAAATTTAGTAGCTGCAACTAATTATTTATACTAAGTTCATTGTACACTCAAATAAAAAGTCTGTAAAAGTTACAGAAAAAACTGTAATTTTACAGAAAAATTAACTAATATTAGGCCAGCAGACCGATTAGCTAATTTTAGAAAAATGTGTAATATTTACTAAAATTTAGTATAATTTTAGTATATTCATAATGGAAATCAATTTGCTAAAATTAGCCAAATTTCTTACTAAATATTAGTGAAATTTATTTAGAAGCAAAAATTAGTAATTTTACTATATATTAGTAAAATTTCTGTAAATTAAAAGTGGAAATAAAATAGTACTTATACTAAATAATAGTACACACAAAAAAATATACTAGCGTATATTGCCTTGGTTGGCATAGGTACCCCCTATTTGTATAAATTTACACAAAATAGTTTTGTTACCTATTCCAGTAGGTATTGAGTTTACATATTTGTCATGTAAATTTTACTTTCAGAAATAGGCAACCGTTCGAAAAAATGTTGTGAAATATATAATGTCAAAAATAAAATTATTTTTCTGTTCATTCTGGGCAAACAACAATAGAATATATTTTTTTATTTTTATTTGAAAAAATAAATAAAAGTTAGATATTTTAGAGGTATGTAACATCCCAGTCAGAAATCGCCAGTGGTACAAAAAATCAAGCACTGGCATACCACTGGGTAACCACGGTATTAAAAATAAATGACTGGCAGAACACTCATTTGGGACGCTTTGCCAGCGCTTGCGAAAAGCGTTTTACCAGTATTTGTTTTACAAAAATTTCGGTGGTTTATAAAAAAAACCACTGGCTTAGAGTGATATGCCAAGATTTGCAACCAGTGGTTATCCAGTGCTACCTAGCCAATGCTACCAGGCGTACAAAAATCAATTCACTGGAAAACCAATGATTTTATAAAAATGCTGACGCTTCGTTAACAAATGTTTGTAGTCGGAAGGTTCCGAGTTCAAATCCGGTTGCAAGCAAAACAAATTTTTTTTGGATTTTTTTTAATTTAAAATTTTTTTTGTTTTATAAAATCAATTTTTTTGTTTGTGGGAAAGCTCCTTCAAGAGCCTAGATTCCGAGGACCCTTTCCTATACAAAACCCCTCAGATTCAGAGGACGTTTTTCTAAGTAAAAATCCTCAGATTCTGAGGAAAAAGTCTATATTCTGAGAACTTTTTCCTGTTGAAAAAACTTTCAGATTCAGACGATAATTTCCCAATGGAAGCCACTCAGATTCCGAAGACATTTCCCTGTACAAAAAACTTAGACTCTGAACATTTTCTTCAATGTCTGAGGACCTTTTCTATAAAAAAAACCTCAGATTTTGTAGATTTTTTATAGAATACCTGCATAAATTTGTTTGTAAATATTCTAGTAATTATATCTGTAATTTGCGTTATAAAATCATTTGTTAAATTACGATGTACTTTTATCTGTTTTTTAATACAATAAATAAATTAAGATACAATAAAATAAAGAATTTTATTATTAGGGGTGTTTCTGCAATAAAAAATACAAAATATCAAAGTTATATTACCAATATTTTGCCTACATGAAAATAGGTAATGCACCTATTTTTTTAGTTAATTTAACAAAAATTTTAGGTGATTTTTCGAACATAAAAGTCAAAGGGAAATTACCTATTCTTTGTTGTTATATTGCCGTAAAACATAGCAAACTCTATGTAGCCTTTGAAAATAGGTAGTATCACCCTATAGTTTTAGGCAATATTACCAATAGTTTTTTTTGTGTGTATGCATACTGTATTTTATTTCCAAAAAATCTAAAATAAAATCCATAAAAAATGCTTACGAATAGTAAAATTTTTTAAACAAACATTTATTTCTTTTTAGTTATAAAATGAAATGTAATTTTAAATACGATTTAATTATAAGTAAAGTTTTAAAATTTTAATAACTTTTATCTGAATGATACATTGAATGTATGTATATAAAAAGATAAAAAGATTTATTATAAATATATATACTAAATAATAGGCTTTTGATAACAATATCAAATTGATATTCACATTTAAATTAATTTTTGGAGTATTAATATATATAAGTATTTAAAAAAAAGTCACACATTCATTTAATGCAAATTTGTATAAGTATTCAGTTTTAAAAGTATTAAACAAATGCCCACATTTATTCCAAATTAATGTATGTACATTTTATTATTTATCTATTACGCTCGGTTTCATATTTAAAGTTAACTTGAACTTAACGATATTGTAAGATAAAATGTCAAAAATTATATACGAAATAACAAATTAAATAACTAATGGTTAACTCAAAAACATTCAGTATGAAAACCACTATGTAGGTTTTTGAGTTTACTTTTAGTTAACCCATAATTTTTTGTTGTTTCGTACACAAATTTCTTGACATTTTCTTTTGTTTAATAGTGAAGTTAAAGTCTTCAGTATGAAACTCAGCTGTAAAGATTATAATTAGAAATTAAGAGTTTCAAAGTTAACAAAACTAGGCAATTGTTATTTCCTTTAATTAATAAATTGATGCGAAAAATAACATGTTTTAAACGACTTAAAACGTGAAATTATCAAATTAACTAACATAGGAGTAAAATTTATAAATTTTTCTCTTCATTTATATTTTTTAGATAAGTTGTCAGGCTAAGGATTGCTGTTGATAACTTGTCTTTAGGAAAATTGATTCCAAAAATATGTGATTGAAGAGCCATACATGTTTACATTCAATCGGATATTTAAAATGAAAAACCACATAAATATGAAAAAGAAATGTCAAATCCTCTAAAATACTTCCTAGTTTATAAGTAACAGTGTCAAATTTTACAAAAATATATTTATAAACTGCGTGTTATTAAATCATTGATACCATTACCAAGATCGCCGTATTCGCCTCCACGCTTAAAGGATACCGACACTTTATTCTTCCAAGCTTCACGTGGGCTACAAAACTGTAGATAACAAAATAGAAGTTAATTTTTGCTACATATAAATTAATAATTAATTAATAATAATGCGGCCCTATGTTCGACTGGGAATTAAAGGATTAAATATACATATAAATTAATATAAAGACAATAAACTTACTAAAACTGCAAACATAAATTCACTAACAGCTTGGACATTTGTACCCACTGTAAATATCTAATGAATATCTTCCAAACAAATAATCGCCTAATTGCTCTTCAATCATCGTATTCTATTGTATGGGTGATTTTTTGCCATTGATACGAGTAAAACCTTGTTTTAAATACCAATTCACGTATGGTACCAATATTGGGATAACCACCCGGTGAAAAATGTTCGTATATGTTCATATATGGTTTGCACATATATGAAGAAATTCAAAAAATGAGGTAACACCTAAGTATATGTTCATATATGGACATATATGAACAAATACATTTATTAAATATATGCGAATACATGCGAACGTTGCTGTCCTTTATTATAAGGTTGTACGATAGATATAAATTTATGTATGACATTCAAATTAGGCGCTACATATGTTCCTTTTTTTATTCATGGCATTAAATATAATTCCATATTTATCCAAATATGAGTTCCTTTTACATATATGGAAAAATGTATTCTTCGAAATATGTTCATATACAAGTCCCTTTTGCATAAATTGAATAACATATACTTTCATATTTGTCCATATATGAGTGCTATTTCCATATATGAAATAACAGATGCTTCCATATATGTCTGTATATGAAATTTTTTCCATATATGCAATCACATATACTTCCATATATGTTCATATAAAATCCATATATGTTCATAAAAAATCCATATTTGTTCATATGTGTCCATACATAAACCATATATGAACATGTTTGAGCGTATATGAACATTTTTCACCGGGCATAGACAACAAATGGTTCTATCAGTATTTGATTTTATTATTCTCCAAAAATTTGAAGTTTTGATATATATTAATCTTTTTTGGTTTGTGCTTCTAAAATAATGGCTGAGGAATATTTTGTTAATTTTGTAAGATCCCTTTTTTTACAAAACATCACAATAAAATTATTTCCAAATATAAATTAATTTTTTTTTATGTTAAACTAAATTTTAGTTTTATTATTTTTTTTGAATCAAACTTTAAGGATCAGTTTTATAGTACGACTTTGCCTTGGCGCGTTCCAATTAGCAATACGAGCCAAACTCTTCGAACCCAAAATACCACCACCACAGTGTCTGCGGATTTAATCGTGACGATCATTATAGTTGGTCTTGATAACTTCAACGACCTTGCTGAAGTTGGCCTTATCGTTAGCCTCAACATTGGTCAAAGCCAAAGCGGTGCAGGTCTTGCGACGTACCAACAAACCAAGACGGGCTTTGCCTTTAACAACAATATAGTATGGTACGCCCATTTTGCGGCACAAAGCAGGCAAGAAGAACACCAACAACATCATGAGCGATAACTACCAATTGAGCTTTCTTTTGTTCAATCAATTTGGTGACTGTGTTGGTACCAGCACGAATGAAACTGGGCTTCTTTTTGGGTTGGGCATCTTTGCCCTTAACCTTAGCAATCTTCTTCAAGCGTTGCTTTTTTGCAATGGCCGATTCAGGACGGTACTTTTCCAACAACTTAACATTTTGACGGCGGTGGTCTTGTCCAAAGTTTGGCTGAATTGGTGGTGGCACCTTCAAACGTTTTTGTAAAACAACAACAATTCTTGGGACGCTTTTCGAAAAGTTGATTTACAACTTTCTTGACAGCCAAAGGAGCAACCTTCTTATTCACTAGCTTCTTCTTTGGTCTAGGCTTCTTAACAACCACAATGAATTATTTTTTACAACTTATGAATCAAAAAGCAGATTAAGAAACCTTCAAGCAATTGTAAAATATAAACAGCTGTTTCTTCAGTGTTCCAATAACGGTGATTTTCTAGTCAGAACTAGCGATTTTATTTCGCCTCTAGCGGGAAAAATTGCCCTGTTTTACATATTTTGTTATATTGTCAACACTATTATTGTTTTGTAGCCAACAAAAATAGAAATTATCCTAAAGCTGCCTACACACTGGAGAACATTCGTGACAGAACATGTGTTTCTACTTTTTTTCTTTTTTTATACAGACGATGCACACTAGGGATGCCAAACGGGAAATCCCGAATCCCGAAATCCCGGGATTTTCGGGATTGGCAAAATCCCGAATCCCGGGATTATTTCTCAAAAATCCCGGGATTTTCTTATTTTTTAATATTAATATAAAGAAATATTGGTAAAATTATAAATTAAGTAGATTATTCGAGTAAACTATGCAAAGACTTTGCAGAAAAATTTGAAATTTTGGTAAATAATATTAAGTTTTTGAGTAATACATGCTAAAAATCAAGTTTGTTTGTTATTTTACCGATTTATTTTTCCAAGCGAAATTCGATTTCTGAAACTGGGACTGTAAGTTTTGGCTGGGACTGTAAGTTTGAATTCTTCCATGAAAACATTTGATAACGATAACCAAATAACTTTGTTGCTGTAATTACACGATTTAGTGGGCAAGGTTATCGCAACGAATCTGTTTTAAAATCTGCTTACTTGCGCAAGTGTTCTTAATGACAGGCCTTCATATATTATCCCAGCCAGAAAAATACAAACGGGAAAGCGATGGCAAGGTATTTTAACAGGTGGTACAAGTACTGACAAAAATTGGTTTCCCATTTCCAATATGATAACGTCAATAGACAAAAGAATCGGCAGTTCAAAAAGCGCCGGAATAGTACTGGAGAAACAAAATTTTTAACTTTGGCAAAACGCTGCCAAAACCAATAAATAGGTGGTTTGGAATTATATTTTCCGAAATAAAATTTAAAAAAGTTCATATGTATCTTTTTTTTGCCCTGCCGTGATGTTTTGTAAAACAAATACTGGCAAAATGATTTTTGCAAACGCTGGCAAAGCGTCCCAAATGAGTGTTCTGCCAGTCATTTTTAACATCGCGGTTACCCACTGGTATGCAAGTACTTGATTTTTTGTACCACTGTCAATTTCTGACTGAGATGTTTCAATATTCATAAAATGTAACTATTAAATAATTATAAAACGCTTTATTCTATAAAAAAAAATTAGTTACATAATAGCTCTGTTCCACGTACGTTACCGCGGGTACCCGCGGGAACCCAATCTTACCAAAAAGCGTTTCTATTGTTAAAAATTGGGTAAATGAGAGCGTTGATGAGAGAATAATTTGTTTCTCTTTTTACCAGAAGTTATCCGTACTTTTTTTGCGGGTGAAATGGTAAAACTGTCAAATCACTAGTTTTTTATAAATCAGCTGTTTTAAATTTGTAAAAATAATTAAAATATTAACAAAACTTGTAAACAATAATTAATATCGTTAACAAATACAACGTTATAACATTTTTTCTTTATTCCCTTCGATATTTTATTCTTAAAAATAACTTTTGTTTATATGAATAACTTTGACGTTAATTTTTGGGCTTGAAATGTGGTTTTGTGCGTTCCAGGTATTGTGAGCAATTTTACCATTTTTTGAGATAATTATTTGTTCACTCTCATTTTACCAGACTTTACCCAGAATTACGTGGAACAAACCTAATATAAAAATTTTTACAAATAAAGGAAAATTTAAATCCCAAAATCCCGTAAAATCCCGGGATCCCGAAAAATTCCGTAGTCCCGAAAATCCCGGGATCCCGATCTGTATTCATACCGATTGTATTTCATACAAAATCCCGAATCCCGGGATTTTCAAATATCAATCCCGATTGCCATCCCTAATGCACACACGACAAACGAAACATCATTTTTGTTTGTTTGTAGAACTGATCACATGAAATATGGGCGGAAGAAAATCAAATTAATTAATTAATTTGTTAATTGTTAGTTTTCCATATGCTGCTGTTTTTTAGTTTTATTTTTTTAGTTATCACATTTTATGTCGCATAATTCTCGTAAATATATTCATTTATAAAATTAATGCAGTTTTCATTATATATAATTGTCGTCATTTTCATTTTCCCAAATGCGTAATTACAAAAGCTCCTGATAGCGACTGCTATCAATGAACTAAATACAGCAAAAACAGTAACATCGATACACACGATGAAAAATTGAGTTTGGAAACAAAAAATATCAAAAAAATTTGTAAACACGAAGGTCAACATGACACAATGCTATAAACATTTCAAGATTCGTAAAAAAATGACCATTTGTAATGGAATGTTCCCTAGTGTGTAGGTAGCTTAAAAGTTGACCACAGCGGCAAAAGTTGTCGTGTAGCTGTGTTGGTGTCAAAATAATCGATTTCATATAAACGTGTGTATTTTATTTTTGACAGGCTGTAGTCGTGTAGCTGCAGTCGTTAATGTGTTTAAGAGATTAATCAGAACTGGGTCGACGACATGTGCTTTTTCATATATTTTGTATGGGAAGAAAAGTGTCGCCATGTCGTCCGGCGATTTGTCGTCGTAATAGAATCTATTATATTTTCGTGACGACACACGAAGGAACATTCGTCAAAAAATGGGCATTTTGTGATGTCAATGTATCGTGTTATCAAACTTTTTTGCTGCCTACACACGATAAAACATTCGTCACAGAGCATGTGTTTCATTTTTTTTTTTACTTTTTTTAGTACACATATTATGACCCATAATTGTCGAAAATTTTTATATTCATTTATAAAATTAATGCAGTTTTCATTATTTGCAATTGTCCCCATAATGCGCAATTACAAAAGCAACTCACATTACGACTGCTCTCAATGAAGTAACACAGCAAACACAGTAACATCGATACACACGATGGAAAATTGAGTTTGGAAACACAAAATATCAAAAAATGTTGATAACACGAATGTAAACACGATACATTGCCATACAGTGTATGGCATACACTAAGGGCATTTTGTGAGGAATGTTCCTCCGTGTGTAAGCAGCTTTAGAATAGAAAACAATTGTACCATTTACAGTAAAATTCTTTTAAGCTGAACTTGTTTAGGACGATTTATCTGTTAATACGAACTAATTTCAAACACGTTTTGGCATCAATTTTCGTATAAAAAACATCATCCGCTTTATGAAACGATTTTTGAAGCAGTTTCATCAAAATGATAACTCTTTTTTCACCGAGTGTACGAATATGGATGATAAAAATACATATTGAAAAAATTGCAAAACTTATTGTATTTATAGCACAGAAATATTCGAAAAAGGCAAAAAAAAAAAAAAACTGGAAATATAAACATTAAAAAACAACAAAAAAATTTAGAGAACAAATCTATTTTTATTATAAATGAAAAAAAAACGCTTAAAAACCACTTGGTCTTTCTGGTAATATTGTAAGAAAAATTTCTGTCGGGTTCTGTGTATTTGAAAAAAAAAAAATTGTTTAAACTTCCAAACTAAAAAAGATTAGTAATTTTTTTTGCTAATTTTAGCTAATCGGGTTTCAAAATTTAGTAAAATTAAATTTGTAGATTTAGTAACTCAAATTAGTAAAAAATTCTGTAATTTGTAAAATGAGAATACCAAATTATTTTACTAAAAAACAACTTTATACTAAAAATTAGTATAATACATACTAGTATAATAAAATTGGAAACCGTTTTACTAATTTTTATACTTACTTTTTTTTAGTGTACTAAAATTATGATATTTAGTAAGTTTTTTAACTGATTTTAGCAAATCGATTTTGAATTGCAGTTTACATAAACTTTACTAAAATTTAGTAGCGGCTACTAATTTTTTGTACTAATTTTATTGTACTACAGATCAGCAGACATGTGTTCCTAAAATTAGCAAAAAATACCGCTGGCCTCAAAACAGTTAAATTTCCCGTAATAACAGCATAATTTTCAGTAGCCATTACAGACTTTTTTGTTTGAGTGTAGAGATACAATAAAATTTTCTGAGTGTTACTAAACTAACAATACATCAATAGTAACAAATATAAACTAAACAAGAATTTTAAAAAAACAAAAAAAAAAATTTTTTAAATTAGTATATTTTTCTGTTAAATTTAGCAATCCGTTTTGAAAAATTAGTAAAATGAAATGTTGGGTTTTAATTTTTATTCAAAAAAATTTCTAATTAATTAGTAAAATGTTTTGCTGAAATCAGCAGCGAGAATTAGTAAAAAAAAATCCGTAATTTGTAATAAGAGAATAGCAAAAATGATTACTAAAAAAAGAAATTGTACTAAAAATCAGTATAAAAATAGTAAAGTGCGATTGGAAACCGTTTACAAATTTTTTTACTAACTTTTTTATATGAGTGTAATGTGTTGCTTTCTTTGGAAAGGGATACAGAAGAGATGAAAGGAGTGAAAGATGAAGGGCTTCAAATATGGCAACACTGCAATAGCGCTTGGTGTTGAATATTAGAACAGTTGTTACGCATCTGATGGAGAGTTGGCGAACTTTGTTGAGGCATCATAGCCCTCCTGAGTAAAAACGTTTGCATATAATAATGTATAATTTTATATACCCATATATGTTTTTGTACACCAATGTATATAACCGGACATAATTATGTGTATCCATATATAATTTTTTCTTTCTCAAAAAATTGTAATATGATGTCACATTTAGTTGCATCTTATTACATATGGATCAGTATATAATTGTATATTGCATTTACAATTAGATACAGATAATACAATTTTATATGACATCATATATACCTATTTAGTACATAATCCAAAATAATATCCCTACGGGAAATTTTAACAAACTGTCACCGAACTGGCCCCTTTATATGAAATAGACTGGTCATTGGAAATTGACCACTTGTGACATGTCACAAGGGGTCAATTTCCCCCTCCTATGACAACGCCATGACAATGACCTTCACGAATATATTGGAGGGGGGCTCTTGATAGATGATCTTAATATTCGTCTTTTGTTGTACGCGGATGACATAGTCCTGCTTGCTGATGATGCTGAAGTACTCAAAAAAATGATTAAAAACCTTGAAGATTACTGTGTAACTTGGAACCTAGAAGTAAACCTCAATAAATCGGAGGTAGTTGTATTTAGAAATGGAGGAAGACTCGCAAATTATGAAAAATGGTTCTTTAACAACTCTGAAGTTAAAATTGCCTCTGAATTTACATACCTAGGCGTGGTTTTTACTCCTAAGTTGACGTTCAGCAAACATGTTGAGACTCGTAGTAAACAGGCGAAGATGGCTATTAACGCAACCTGGCAAAGTTTTTTGTCAAAAAGTTATATAAATTTGGAAATGAAGTGGAGGGTGTTTTTAGCTATTTGTCGATCAATCAAATTACTATCAAAAATATTATTTAGAAAAGATCTTTTGTTTGTAAATGATCTAAAAGAGTTGGCAACAAAATATAATTTGGAATGGCCCGGAAATAATTTCAACAATTCGCAATGGAATTATTTTAGCTCGAATCTATTAAGCAGTATGAAAATGAAATGAAAGAATGCAAATAGCTCAAAATAGTACACGAATTTATAAATACTTGAATCCTGTAAGAGCACAACAATATATGACTAAAACCAAAAATCTCGAAAAAATCACTTGGGTGTTCAAAACAAGAAGTGGGATGATAAGGCTTAACGCATATAGATACTACGCAAACGACAACGGAAACGAAAGATGGAAGTTTTGTACAATGTGCAATCTACAAGAGCATGAAACATTGCAGCATTTTCTCGGAGTATGCCCAGTATTAAAAGAATTTAGGACACTCATCTTTGGAAAACAAATCCTGGAAGAATTTGAAATAATTTTTATACTTGATGGCATAGAAGAAGAAGATTGGACAAATAAATTAAATACCTAAACATTTTGCCGACAGACGTTTTATTATAAACATTTTTGATAACTCGTACTCTTTATTATACGTAAAATCAAAATAAAATATATGTAACTTTAATTGAATTGTCAAGCTTATGTAAAATAAAGAACTATTATTATTATTATTATGACAACGACATGTAAAAGTGACCAGTCTATTTCATATAAAGGTTCCAGTTCGGTGACAGTTTGTTAAAATTTCCCGTAGGGATGTTTTATATGATATCATTTTTTAAAAAAACACGATTTCGTTTTGGATTGAATTATATATACCCCATTCAGAGTCATACTAGAAAATTTGTCAGCCGCCTTTTGGATATAATTTTATATTACATTAAACACTAGACAAATTTTCTGTCTCTTTTCGTATGTAATCATATCTAAGGAATTTTGGCAAAACAATTTAAATCGGTTTAAGAACATTTTCCAAGATTTTTGTCGACAATATAACTTTTGAATTCGCCTATTTCTGTGTATTCCTCTTATACACTAAAATATGTGAAACCTCTAAAATCAACTTTTTTCGAAATTTTATTAATTTCCGTTTGACAAAAGAAGTTATTTCATTTGCATCATTAGGTTTAAGGTTTATTTTATTGAGCATTTTTTACAACCACATATATCTATATTTTAAATCAATAAAAAAAAGAAATACTTAAGACTAGAATGTAATATTTTAATTAACTAAGAAATTTAGCAGCATCATGCTTACAAAAAAAATTTAAACTAAAGCTATTGTTTATAAATAAAAGAATTGACGCCCTTGCTCCCGGGGCTTTTCATATTGTGAGAGATAATCTCCTATACTAAAACATTAACTTAAAATTATCTTAAAACTATCTTAAAAACTAGAAAAACAAAAAAAAACTTATTGTAACAAAACACATTAAGGTGGTAATTTTCTAAAACACTTCGGTGAAGTGTTGCGTTATTTCTATAGAAATTGTTTGTGTTACAAAAACAATTTACATTGAAAGTTCCCTTCACTTCACCCAAGTGTTTTACGAAATTAGGTACTAAATTTACAGCTAAAGTGA
Organism: Leucophora obtusa; assembly: GCA_949987735.1. Lineage (NCBI taxonomy): Eukaryota > Metazoa > Arthropoda > Insecta > Diptera > Anthomyiidae > Leucophora > Leucophora obtusa. The sequence continues at coordinate 14,903,982 of OX465300.1, forward strand.
AAAATTAGTATCATCGTAACACAGTATGAATCCTGACAATTTTGAAATGTAAAAATCATACTGAGTACGGATGGCATCACTTCATCACTTTAGGCAAAAATTCAATCACAGCATTTAAACTAACCTCTATGTGTTCCTCTTATACTCTTTGAATAGAACTCATGTCGCAAAGAAACGGAGAAATGAAAGGTCGGTTGAGGTTGGTTAATAGAACCAAATGGAGATAAATAGTACATATTAGCCCAACTAAATTGTTTTTGGTGGTTAAAAATATCGGAAATAAATTTATTTTCATGCAAACTGGCTCTAGTTACGAACCTCTTAAGTATGTCGCATACATACAGTCCAATAGGAGTAACATTCGATTCATTATAAACGAACAGATTTGAATATCTTTTAGCAAAGGATTCAAAAATTTTCCCAATGCAGCACCTTAAAACTTTTCGTTCCATAATTTCCATTTCCATCATTACTGTTCGAGAAATATTGAACCAAATAGGAAATCCATATAACAATACGGGTCTAATTGTATATTAAAAATTTAGTACTTTTAGATAAATGTTTTCTATGAAGAATTTTCGAAAATGAGCCAATCACAAGTCTTGCGTGTTTATTGAATTTCAAAAGTTTTTCAAATGTAACGCCAAGATATTTAATCTTTTCCTTAAAGGGAATTTCGACACCATTAAGGTAAAGACTTAGGGCCTGTTTATCTATTACAAAAATTCTCTAAACGATAGAAACTGACAATGACCATGTATTTCTTACTTTCGTAAGAAATACATGGGAAACAAAAACAAATTTTCGTTACTTTGCTTTCGTTTAGACTATTTTCGTAATACATAAACCAGGGCTTAAGTTTTTACTCTCGGGAACTACAAAAGGACGGCATTTACCCGAAGCATTACGTATACATATTGCTTCGCACTTTGAAGCATTTATCCTGTTAAAAATTTTAACCACAGAAGAATCAAATCCAATTTGAATCATTTTAAACAGAATTCCTGTATGATATGCATGGTCAAGGCTTTTTCAACGTCTAATGAAACTGCTACTGTGCAGTGTTTATTACGGAGATTATTTATTGCATCGTCCTGAAACTTTAGCAGAGCATCAACAGTAGAGTGACCTTTTTTAAATCCAAACTGCAATTCTGGAATATAGGATTCAGGGATTCCAAAATCCATTTTCTCTCTTAACACTATTTCAAAAAAATTTCCTAAATTTGATAATAAGGATATTGGCCTCAAGTTATCAATTTCAGAATTATTGGGTTTCTTTTGAATTGGTATGATTTTAGAAATTTTCCATTTATCCGGGAAATAAGAGTTGTTAATACAGTTATTAAAAATGATCGTAAGATATTCAAGTGCTTTTGATGGAAGTTTTCTTATAGTGAAATTCGAGATATTATCAAAACCACACGATCTTTTATTATTTATATTTTCTACTAGATTTATCATCTCATCAAAAGTTACAAGTTGAGAATCATTTTGATTATTAAGAGCCGAGAAATTGGTATTAAAAACAAAAATATTATCCTGAACACCAGAAATAGTTGTACTAACAACATCAACGACATTCGAAACACCCCTATTCCAATAATTATTTGAAAAATATTCCTTTAATTAATCCAATTTTTGCGAATCATCTTCTAAAACAACACCATCTACAGAAAGATTTTTAACATATTTGTTTTTCCTGTTACCAATAATGTTATAAATATTTTTGTGGGCATTAGGGCCTCGTCTAATGTTCCTGAGTCTCTCGCAAAACAATTGAGATTGCTCTATTTCCACTTGATTTTTAATAATAATAATGCTTATCAACTGTATCTGTTTAGATAATAAAATATAATCAGGATTTCTACGATGAAGAGTTCTATGATAAATCTTTTTCAGATCTTTTTGCCAATTATACTTAATTTTAAACAATTTCTTAATATTTTCAGAAACAATAAATTTTCTAGTTTTCGCATTAATTTTCTCCGAGTGTATATTTGTCAAAAAATTAATAGTAGCGGAGAACTCGTCTATATAATAATCAATTTCCATGTTCGTAAGACTTCTTAAAGAATTAGGATAATGATTTAAAAGCTCATTAATGACATCATTTCTAAAGTTATCCCAATTAGTGTTTTTAAAAGATATAAAAGTTGGCGGTGGTTTCAAAGGAAACGCAAAATCTTGTAGAACAATTTGTAAATTAAGTGGAAAGTGATCCGAAAATGTTGGGAGGCTAGAGATTTTAAAATTTTGATGAGAAGAATTAATCAGATTTGAACTAATAAGAAAATTATCAAGAAAAGAACCGCCATTTGGAAAAGATGGTACCGAATTTAAAATTCTTATAAAATCTGAAGAAAAGTGTTGTAGCCACCCAGGTAGAAATTGCCGACGTTGCAACAAAAATTGTATTGGGAGAGCACCTTTTTTTTCGAATTGCCGGTACTACTTAAAACGTGCTTTGCCAGTACTCTTTTCTGAAAATTAACGAGTTTTTTTTTTTATTTATTAAAATTAAGAATTTTATAAATTTTATGTATTTTTGCATCTATTACACAATTATTTATGTAAGACAGATATAGCCATTCTTTTCTTGTGAAGTTTCGAAAGAATACATTAAAAATCTGATGTACACTAAAAGGACAGTAAAGTACTAGCAAACTACTAAATTTGTTATTAAATGTACTGGGATAATACCAAAAAAATAAAATCCCAAGCCTGCGCCAACGTTGGGAAACAACTACGGCCAAGCGTTTATTGGTGTTATCATTTCGACAACATACCAGTACAGTGAAAGTTGAAAATCCGACGCATTGCCAGTACATTTACTACCGTCTCCAATACCGGACCGACATTGTGCCGTTTGTATTTTTCTACCTGGGCAATTGAAAAAGGCATTCTCATTGCTATTGTTTGTAGAATCACCCCATGAGGTGTTTCTAGAATTAAAGTCACCACCAATAAATGTTCCATCGAAATTCTGCGAAAATCTTGCTATCTTCGAAAGTCCATTAACAATTTTGTATTGATCATAATTACATTGATCACAAACAGAACCAAAAAAAAAATTGTTCATGGACCCATTGACCAAAATTTGTAGATTTAAAAAAAGATTCGGAAACTCTACACCTGAAATCTCCACTTTTGAACATTTATATGAATCTCTAATAGCAATACCCACTCCCTGGCGACTATTGTCCCTAAAAAAAGTGTAACCCTCTAGAATAAATGTTTGTCCTTTCCGTAAATGAGTTTCCTGTACAAATGCAACATCCACACGTATTCAACAAATCTATTCTACGACTCACTTCAATAAGTGATCTAACATTAAAAGTGATGAAGTTAAACACATTACGGCCCATAAACCTGATTTATTTCATCCAAAATATCAAGACATTTATCCTCTCATAAATTGTGCTATCTTCTGTTCCAATGAAAGTGGTTCAGGTTGGCAAAATGACTTAGCTATTTTCAAAAATTTTTTTACAAAAGACGGTCTATTGTCAAAACTTCTAGATAAACTAGGAAACAAATCATGAAGCTGGCTGGTGTTCGAACTGTTTGGTTGGACAATACTAGAATTTATAGCTGTGGAAATATTATTTGAAACCCTTTTCTTCCCTTCTCTAGCAATATTTCTAGCCCTCTCTTTCATTTCAAGATATTTTTTAAATTCAGGGCAACCTTTCAAAATTTGACGGGTGACCTCTCTTCTTACAGTTAACACAATATGGCAAGTTTTCCTTGTCTGAAACGAATCGGCACTCTCCAGGTTCATGAGTTTGATCACACTTAACACAAGCATAAGATCTGTTGCAATTTCGGGACATATGCCCCCATTTCTGGCAACGCCAACAATGAATATCCTTTATATTAGTCTTTGGCGATTCCCAGCAAATCTTTCGATTTAAAATAAAACGCAAGCCTGTAATTTCATTAATAGCTTTACCTGAAAGAAAAGTAACTAAAAATAAACCCGTATCAAAATCGTTTTTCCTATTAGGAAAATGAATCTAACGCATTTTTAATATCATTCAATTCTGTTTCGTAATATAATCCCCGTAGAACCACGATCACCCGTTTGAGCTCCGTGGGAGTATAAGAGTATGATTCAATTTTCCTCTCTCTTAGAAGTTGCATCATTTCGGAATGAGCTACAGCATCTTTGAGATAGAGTTTACTTTTTTGTTTGTTTTTATTTACAATTTTATAAACCACTTGTTTAGCATTCAATTGATCAACAAGATGTTTGATATTTACATTAAATAAAAAAATGGGAGGACAAAAAGAGTTGTTCCTGACTGAATCTGTCTTATACCTATCTTTGTTTAAATTAACTTTCCTAGAAACCATAGGTTCTTCCTCAATGTTTAGTTCTCCTAGTATAGCAAATCTATTACGACTGTTTATATACATATTTTCGTGTTTTATTTTGGGTTTTAAAACTTGACAAATCTACTTCGATGTCATTTTTTCTCTTTCTTTTGCTTTAAACGTGATGAAAATCATCATTAACAGACGAAAGCGAAATGTTTGAATCATCGAATTCCATTGACTTACTGTTATTAACATTATGTAGAGCATCTTGATCTCCAACATTAAATAAACTTAAATTTTCTGAAGGAACTATATCCTGAAATTTTATTTTGATATCGCTTGTTATTAAATTTTCTATATGTTTCGGGCCACCAGGAACAGTATTTTCATTTTCTCCACCAGCTGAGTTTGATTTATCAAAAGCGCCATTGTTTTTAAATGTTGTAGCATTACATAAACATTTCATATTAATTGAACAAAGACATTTCTTTCCCGGAGGAAATTTTGATTCTTTCACCATTTCCAATTTATCTGGAGGTAACTTCTTTTCCAATGAAGTTTGAGGAATTTTCACTATAGTCTATTTTCCGTGCACAATTTTAAAAAGAAAGTAATAAATTGTAACATTTATTTTTTGTATTTGTGCAATCACTGTTGTAAGGATAACTGAATTCTTAAAACATTTTGACGAAATTAATTATTTTTCTAAGTCGAAATGAGTTACAAAATCTCAAACAATCGATTCAAAGTTTTTTTTTCGAATTTACTTTAGACAAAAGGGATTATTCTTTTGGAGGTAATTTTATCAGAGACTATTAAAAATAAAATTTGCAATGGAAAGAAATTGTTAGAAAATTTTAGTGTTTCCAAATCGGTTAATCGGTTAACCAATTCCAAATAATCGACCCAAAATTTTTAATATGGAATTTTTCCTTTATTTTTTCCCAATTCATACTTCATAATTTTCTTAAGTTAAAAAATTAGTTAAAAAATTGCAAGAAAACCTTAGAAAAAACAAAAACTAACTAAAATACCATGGAATTCCTTTAAAATCTAGTGAAAGAGGTCCTTAAAGCCTTAAGTTATCTTTTTTGAGCAAGGCCAAAATAAAGATGTTTTAAAACTCCTCAAAACACTCGACATGTTTGGCTTGGAGCAGCGTTGAAGTTCTATATTGGCTTAAGGAAATAAAATAGACAATTTACCATTTCTGTTTTAATTATTTTAAAAACAAAAGTAATATAAATTATATTTCCATGCCCTTCAAGGCAAGGTTGCACTTGTTTCAAATCTGTGTCACACACCTGTCAATCAACATCTTAATTTTGTAGAAACTCCAACTTATCTTACATCTCCCAAGAAAGTGTGTATAGTCGGTTCAAATATCACATCAATTCTACAACATGTTCCACTAGAAATACCATGGAACCCAAACCCGTTTCCCGGAATTTAGTGACATTTCGCATTAGTGCCATTAACAATAAACAAATAACCTAAAGTTAACACAAAATTAACGTGAAAATATTAAAATTTATTTGGAATTTGACATCTGTAACTGTAAACTGAGAGAATTGTCTACACGCAATTTATGGATTTTTACATTGATTCCATGAAGTTTCGCTGGAATTTGTCCATTGAAAGATTTCATTGAATTAGTTTTTCATAAAATTTCATGAAAAATTTCATATTATTTAATAAAAATTTCATACACCCAATAAAAAAGGTTTATTAAAAAGAGCTTCATAAAAATTATGAAGCTTTTTAACAATATTTATTTTTTCATTAGTTTAGTGAAAATTTTCATTAAAACTCGGCAAAGAAAATTCTCTGTGCGTAAGTAAATAGAGAAGTTATAACTTTGTTAAGCAGTTATTTAATACGAAGGAAGCAATATGTTGAAATTAATGGCCGCAAAAATTACTTGGGTAACGTAGAATATGGAGTACCACAAGGAAGTGTATTAGGTCCATTACTCTTTACAATTTATATCAATGATATTATGAATATTGGGTTATTTGGAAATTTATTTTTGTATGCGGACGACATATGCCTTTTTTACCCATATCAATACGAGACAGACAGTTTTGAAGGCGCACATGGAAAGTTAATATCAGAATTTGTAAGATTAAACAAACTAATTTTAAATGCTGAAAACCCCAAATTATTGAGATTCAGGCCATATTTATCAGATGACCAAAGCCATAGTATTTTTGTAGATGGTAAAGAAGTCTTTGAAACCTTCTCGATAAGGTATCTTGACGTGTAGCTGAAAAATAATTTGTCATGGGATATACATATACAACACTTGAAATCAAAAATTGTGTCCGGTATTGGTCTAATTTATAAATTCAAGCATAAATTCAATAAAAAAAAAAGAAAATTGCTTATCAACCAAGCACTGATCCACAGTCATTTAAATTATCTACCGATAATATATGGATTTAAGAAAAGTAATGAGTTTAAATCTTTACAAAAACTTCAAAATAGGGCGTTAAAAACTGTTTTTAATCTGCCGCTTACTCACTCAACATTATCTCTTTATAAAGATGTATCAGTCACAATTCTGCCAATATATGAATTATATAAAATGCAATTACTGCTACATGTCTTTAAGTCACTGCGTAATATTGGTCATCATACCATAACATTTTCCAGAAATCAAACAGTGTTTAATACAAGAAAGAATATGAATTTGGGAGTAGTGAGGTGTAGATTGGAAAAGACAAAGCAAAGAGTTGAACACATGGGCGCCTCAGAATATAATAATCTTCCACAAAATTTAAAAAGTATTGAACAAATTTCGATTTTTAAGAAAGAAGTAAAATAATATTTACTTCAAAGCTTAGAAATGCTTCTTATGTGATTTAATTTGTATAAAATAGGTTGAATTAAAATGAATTTAACTGTAAATATTTTCCTATTTCTTAATTTTTTTTTTCTTTTTCCCCTATTTTTTTTTATCTTTTTAATGTATATTAAAATTAGTTTTTAAAACCATATTGCTAACTCGCCTCAATAAAGTCCATTGGACGCTGAGGCACAATTTATTGTACATACTTTATACATGAATTAATAAAAGAATCTTAAAAAAAAGTTAGTTCAAACTTTGGTTTATTTTGTTAATAAAGAAAAAAGGCTGATAATTTAAAAATTCTTTATGATAATATTCAGCTAATAATGCTAATATAAATTTTAATAAATTCTTTAATAAATTCATAATTATGCTAATATTCAGCAAATTTTTTTTTTTTTTTTATTTTTGTAGAGTAAATACGTATTTTCAGTGAACTAAAATTTTACTCAAAGAGAACTAAATTTTTTTTATATCAATGGCTCATTGTAAGCTCCAACTCGTTGTTTTTTATTTCTTAAGAGAAGTAGAAAGAACCTTAATAAATTCTTAAAAACTTTCGATAAATTTTTTTTAAATGACTTATTAAATTTATTGTAGTATTAATTAAAAATTCCATTTAAAGAAATTTTTATCTAGTTTCTCAGATTTTTAAAAATTTTCATAAAGAAATAAAAATCTACATTGAGTTATCGATATGTAACAGTTTTAGGTTTGGTGTTCTTTATTTTTTTTTTTTACCATTTTTAACTAATTTTTAGTAGAGCTAATTAGAGGTGCTTTCTGCTAATATAGGAGTTTTTGCTCTGTATCTAGCATTTTTTTCTCTGGTGTAGATGTGCTTTTTTAATTTGAAAACTTTTTTTTTAAACACATCGAATTTATATATTTTATAACTCCACTTTCAGAATTTTATGCAATTTTATTTTTATTCCAAATTTCTCTAATAATAAATATTAACACTACTAAGACCTATTAACTTATCTCAAAATAAACTGAGTTTAGTACTTAACCATAGTTATGAATGTCAAATTTACATGGAAATATCTGTGGTTAACGTTTAAGCATGGTTATGTTGGAAATAAGTTACTCGCCCTAAATAACAAAATTTATATTTTAATAAGAATTTTAAAAAACAATATCGTCATATAAAATCAAAAAAGCCGTAAGTTACATTTAAAAATTTTTACAGGAGAAGTAAAAAACTTTTTACTAATTGTTTGCGGTTACACTTGAGACTGTTTAGAATTTTTTTAATAAAATCGTCGTGTTTAGTGTAGGATTGTAAAATTTTGCATATGTATTTTGAGACGGTGCATCATAATTGATCAAAGTCGATTTTGAATTTTTTGTAACTTTTGCATTTTTGATTTTATAAGACGATATACTATTTTTTCATTAAGACTCATTAATTTTTCTTTATGGAGTTAATCAATTTGGCAACTGAAGCATTCATTTAACAAAAACAGGAAGCTCTTTGTGTATTATTGATAAAAAAAATTAAGGAAATATATTAATTTTGCATTAAACGATTAATCGCCAGTTTTCTCGATTAACCGATCCGAATAACCGGTTAATAAATTTTTGTGATTTTTCGAATAATGCATTAGCCGGTTATTATTTATTATTTTATTATTATTTTTTATTCAGTCTATGGAACTTTATTTCCTTACAGACTATGATTAAACTATAAAATAATTGTAAATACCCGAGTAAAAAAGTTTTGATATAGTCATATATTATTTTATGTAATTGCATATAGTAACTTATAGTTACATATGGCCGCATATGCTTTTAGATTGAAGCATATATACTTTTATAGAATCATATGTTAGATATTTTTTCCTCAAAGGTTTTAATATGGAGACATATGTGATTTTATATTATTACATACTGGCCTACATATAATTGTATGTGCTATATATAAGTACATAAAGTACCATATAAAAGATATAATTACATATACGTTTACATATAATTTAGTATGACACTATACATAATAATATAAAACTATATGTGGAGCCATATAAACTTTAGTTAATAGTTAACCCAAAAAAATTGTTGTTTTGTGTACATTTTTTGACATTTTCTTTTGTTTATAGTTAAGTTAAAGTTAAACCTGCAATATGAGACCCACCGTTAATGTTCGAAAGAGGCGATGAAAACCGCCTGGATTTGGTATGTGTCAAACGTATTTCTCATGTACAACAAATGAAATTCAAGTTTCTTCATTAATATTTCCCCTGTTTAAAGTGATAACAAATTATTTAAAGCGGGGAATACTCTAAGGCTGCATTCACACCTAATTCTGAAACATGTGTTTAGCTAAAACACGTAGTTTAGCTTTTTATTCTACTACAACAGTTCCTTATTCTTTTACACTCGTTTTAGCTAAACACGTGTTTAAGATTTAGGTGTGAATGCCGTTTAAGGCTGCGTTCACACCTAATTCTTAAACACAAACATTAAACATTCACACCTAAATCTTAAACACGTGTTTAGCTAAAACTAGAGTAAAAGAATAAAGAACTGTTGTAATAGAATAAAGAATTAAAATACGCGTTTTAGCTAAACACGATTTTAGAGAATACACGAGGGAACATTCGTGAAAAATTCCCATTTTTTGAGAATGTGTGTATGTTTGTGTGGGTGTGCGTGTTGACATCATGCAATTCGTGTTTACAAAATTTTTTGATATTTTTTGTTCCCTACTAAATGTTCCTTCGTGTATTCTCCGCTTAAGAATTAATTCCAAACCACATAGTGAAAGTGGCAGTGGGCAGTGGCAGTGCTGTCAAACTTTGTTCTTGAATTTCGCGAAAACGATTTAATATTTTTAAAAATTTCTTATCGCGTTTTGTTTAAAAAGCTCTTGTTTATTTAGAAACTTTTCTAATTTCTCGGCAGTGACAAACATAGAAGATACAAAAACTGCTTTATCGACAAAACGTCGCACTGCGGTCGACACTGCGTTTAAGTGGTTTAGGCTTTAGGTGTGAATGCAGCCTTATAGGTCATTCACATGAACGAGATAACTAAATCTCCTCATTTGCGTTCTTTATTCTATTACCATATAACATCATATGGTAATATAATAAAGAACACAAATGAGGATATTTAGTTATCTCGTTCATGTGAATGACCTTTTAAAAAAACCCAAATGTCGTAAAAAAATATTTACACAAACTTTGCAACTCTACCAAGTTTCAATTCATGGCAACCCAGTCATTTCTGTTGCAAACAAACATGTGAAAAAAGAAAAAAATACAAAATAAAGTAAAAGATAAATGATTAAGAATGTGAAAACTCATAAATGTTATTTAATAATTTATTAAACAATAACAAATATATAAAAAAGAGAGTGTGAAAACAAGAAGATTTGCGTATTATTCTAATGACTAGTTTACATCGTAAGTATCGAAAAACGAACAATAAAAGAGCATACATTTACAGTTCATTCAGTTTTAGTGACTTTGTATAAATAACATCTAAACTAAAAATTCTTTATTGGAGTCATCTAAGTCTGGAAGAAATATTCGTTCGTACATTTTGTATAAACGATTTATAAACTTTGTGAATACACTGTTTCTGCCGGCTGCTTGTGGTGCAGTTAAACTTTCATTAACAACGAATGATTTTAATGGGTAAGTAAGGGATTGGAACAAATAAGGTTTACTGAAATGATTCCAAATTTGATAAAAATTCACACAAACCCAGAAAAATATTGGTAATGACACCTCATTGCTGTCTGCATTACCAATAATGATATATCATTACCTTTTGCATTATTTTGTAATATAAAATAATGACTTCCTAATAACGCCCTATTTTAGTCACTGCTTTTAGATATAAAATAATGACTTACTCGCAATAGTTTAAATAAGTACTTTTTACGAAGTTAAATTTTATACATTTATATTTATTACATGTAAATATGTTTTGTGTTAAAATTTTACTGACGAGTACTAAAATTACACACTAGCAAAAACTTTCATTTCTCTAAATGTATTTCCTGAAGCTAATAGTATTTGTGTAACTCCTTATTTTTAAGAATCAAGTAAGCAGTCGGATAACCACTTATAATTAACTTTTTGTAAGCATGTTTGTAACCACTTATTATTCAGAATCTCATAACTACTTACTTCTCATTTTTTCGTAAGCGAGCGGGTAAGCGTGACTACTTATAAAAACGACCACGCCAAACAAAAATAATGAGTTTAGACGCCAAAAAATAAGTTGTGTGGAGCTATGAATTTCTATTATATAACCACTTATTTGGTAATGAAAGATTTTGCTGGGAAGTGGACACGCTGAGTTAGATGGTGCAATTTTTTTTTGTCGGCCACGCCCCTTTCAATTCGGTGTATCCCAATGCGTATTTAGTTCAAAAAGCCTTTCCGCGAGTTCAGCCTTCGGCCGGAGTTAGGGGTTTTCTACTCTGTCGTAGGTCCAGCACCGGCTTCGCTAAGTAAAGCTTTTCGTATGCGTGACCGAAAAAAAAATTAATTGCATTATTCAACTCAGAGTGGAAATTTTAGTCGATGGAAAAAGTTTTATAAATTTCTGAGCCATTCCGTTAAACTGTATTTAAAATTGATTGAAAAAGTTCATATACTATATATATGTATATTTTATATTATTTTATAGCTTAACATCCTCAGCATTTCGCAAAAAAATTTCGAAGATTCATTGCTGGTTGAAGGCTTATTTGTGGATGATGTAGCTTAAATGATATGATGTATAGCACCAACGGTAGATTGCTTCAATATATATTTACTACCCAGAATTACATTCTGCGATTTTGAGCCATGATTCGCCCAAACATGTATACTTGTTACGTTCCTAGGAAGTTTTCACGTTCCCGAGGGAGACAAAGAGCAGATGGCAAATTACACAGTCACAATCAAGTTTTTGTTTAACGAATTAAAATCGTAAGGCCCGATTATTGAACATTCAGTTAGCTACTATCTTGAATGTAAACTGAATCATTTATTGTTGTGTCCAATATAAAACTTTATATGGAAAACAACAACATACGTGTCAGTTAAAGTCTATATTAGTATCTAACGGAACATTTTAAAAATGATGATTAAAATTTAAAAAGTTAAGCCCAAAACAGATATGTACTTGCTGTGTTTTACCGCAGTACGGCAGTTTGTCGATAAAGCAGGTTTTTCATTTTCTTAATTTCTCCCTTTCGAGAAATTAGAAACAAAAGCTGTCTACAAACAAAATGCTATAAGAAATTCTATAAGAAATTCTAAAAAATATTGAAATAAAAAATAAAAATATTTTCTAATATATTTTGACTAACTACACTGAGAGAATTATCTGCATGATATTAATGCATTTTTACATAAAACCAATGAAGTTTTACTGGAAAGCGTCCATTTAATTAATGAAATTTTTCATAAAATGTTGGGAAACATTTCATTTTATTTATTAAAAGTTTCATACACTCAATGAAAAAGTTTAATTACAACTAGATTCATAACATATATGAAGCTTTTTCATCAAATTTAAGAAATTTTTCATTCACTTTGTTAAGAAAACTTCATTAGTTTACTGAAAAATTTCATTAAAACTCCTCCAGCAAAATTCTCTCTGTATATCATTGTTAACTGGCACTTTTACTATCTGCTTAAGCGCAGTGCCAATAAACTTCAACAGTTATGTCAAATTTGCTTCTTGAATTTCACCAAAATACTATTTTCATAAATTTGTTATTGAACATTGTTTGAAAGCAGCTCCTGTTTGTTTAGAAAAAATTTAAAATTTCTCGACAGTGAGCAATAAAGAAAACAAAAATAATTTATCGACAGAATGCGCTCGATATGGTTTAGGCCTTAAAATAGCCAACATAAAATTTTGTACAGGATTTCGTAATACTTATAGGAATAAAGCCTAAGCCCCAAACCAGATAGAGAAAGTGCCAGTGAACAGCGGCAGTTCTGTCAAACTTTGTTTTTGAATTTCACGAAAACTATTCAATAATTTATGAATTATTTATTGAAATTTGTTCATTGGCACTACTTTTACTTTTCTTTTAAACAAATTTTAATAAACGAAATTAAGAATCAAAATTGGTAGAACTGTCGCTTTTCACTGGCACTGTATCCAGAGACTGGACCTGGATTGGACTTAAATATTTCACATAAATAAATTCAATCGAATTTGAAAAAATTTGACAATTTTTTATGTTTTAAACTTCAAAAATCGTGCTATTTTACAACAATTGCACATTAGTACTTAAACTGTGAATCATAGCTGTGAATTCCTTCAATATGTTTAACGTTTTTTGTTTCAGAAGAATTTATTACTTCATACATAGATAGAACAGCAATCACAATATACACCATTTCAGATTTTTAAATGTGATTGTGTTTTAACTCACAAGGAAGATCTTCTTATGGGTTCATTTAGTTTAATTTTTTTACTATTTGTCAAGAAATAGCAAAACGGTATACAAAATACACTAATCAAGAAATTTTAGGTCTTTGGTGAACCTCCTCTTTAAATGCATATTTTCTAACAATCTATACGCTGATTCCGAATCTAGCAAAGGACCGTGTTCGATACCTAATTTTTTGGCAGTTTTTAACAAAGATTTTAAATTCAGACCGTGAGTCATACTATTTCTTTAAAAATTATTAATCTACATAAAATTAACTTTTATTTGATTATAATCGTGTCAGCAGTGTTAAAGGATATTTGATTGAAATTTTAGTTTTCTTAAATTTCTCCTTAGACTTATAACAATTGTTCATCAATTTTGCCACTCTATAAATGTACTTTAACTTTAACACTATTGAACACAAATTGGCTTCAAAATTTCAACTCTGCGCAGTAGATTCGAAAATATTTAAAAAATACATCCCGACTAAAAAAGATGTTATATAATCATATATCACCATATATAAACCCATATATACGTCCATATCTAATTTGATCCGAATATTGGAATATATAATTATATCAAGCGAGATAAGCATGTTATATCACCTGATACAATTTGATCCGAAAAATGGGTCTATCTAACTGCATCAAATTATATATAAATACATATAATTTGATGAAGATTTTCAAAGAAAATTTTAGTTATTTCATTCATATTAAATACTAATGCTTAATGTTTAGAAAAATTTTTGCTAATAAACTTGGAAATAGCTTACAAAATAAAACAATACAAATTAAAAATTTGTCGGAACAACTTTTTCTAGGTTAGAGTTTTGGTCTTTCTTACAAAATGTGTGTCTTTCTTATAAAATAAAAAATTAACTTTCACAATTATTTTTTTTTTTTTCACGGAAAAATAAATGAATTTACACCCAAATTAGTTGGGTAGTAAAGTAGAAACCTATTTTCAATAAATTTTCTTACTTCAAATCTACTTCCAAACTAAGTATTTGTGTATACTATCACTAGTTGAAAGTAAACAGCTGACACGATACTTTACGATACTACCAGACTAATGGAGCCTTTAAACCATATTAATTTCAACATGTTTTTATTTTTAAATTTAAAGTAAAAATATTTATTTCGGCCTTTAATTCCACAATGAAAAAAAAAATGTTTTCCCTTATTTATTTTTTAAACCCTTAAATGCATGATCTCTTCTATTTTAACCATTTTTTTATATATGATTTCTAAAGGCGTGTACATTTCAAGAAAAATACCAAAAAAAATTATTTTTAAAAAAGGTGATTTTTATTGAAAAATATGGTTTTTTTCCAAATAGCTAAATTGTTTAATTGATTATTTTAGCGTATATGAAAAAAAAAAATTGGCAAAATTTATTGTCGCCAAAATGAATTTTATTGCGAGAATATCACTTTAAATATTTAAACAAATATTTTTGAATATTACACTTTTTGTAAAAAAAACGCGTTTTAGATTTTTCACAAATATACAGAGCAAAACCAAGATTTTTACTCTAACTGTTTAAAAATTCTGCGCTAAACTATAGGAAGACAATGTACAGAAGGGGCCCCAATGCCCAAAAATGTAGTTTTGTGTATCAAGTGGGTTTTTTTTATTCAAAAACCGGTATGTTGCCAAATGGCTACACCACGCATTTAAGGGTTAAAATTATTTTTAGTTAAATAAAGAGTATTTTGCCAACTATTTGAAAAATATACGTTAAATTCAATTATAAACATTTATTTATGTAATGTCAAAGTGCAAAATTCAAAACCAGATCCACAATTTCGGAGTTTTTTTTTTAATTTTTATAGTGCAATTAAACTTTATAAAATTTTGTATAATTAGAAATCATGTCAGATAAATTTATACATGAAATTAATACAATTTTATATTAACTTTGTTATATATTTTGATATAAGATTGTTTAGAGAAGCTGATACGCCATTATATATAATTATGTATAGACTATATTTACAGATCTCTTAATATCTCTTAATATATAACGTCATATCAAACATATTTATAAAACCAAAGTGTTAATATAAATGTATATGGTCATATAAAGCCACACATATAAACATTTATAATTATATCAAATCATATACAATTATATGAAAACTTTTTTAGTCGGGATATCAAAATTTAGAACTAGATTCCCATATACTTGCTCAAAAAAATTTTTTATCACTTTTTACTTTTGTTTTATGAATTTATAACGAAAACTATTAAATTTTAATTAGAAATTTGATGTATCATATATTTCTGGATCTATTGCATGGAATATTAAGTTTGATAGAAAACTTTGTTTACTCAAGTGTCTAATTATAAGGATTAAATTAAAAAACGGTAATTCCAAACTTGCGTGGACCACCAGTAAAATGTTCTAGAACACCCACCGTTATGATTACACTCAAATGAAAGACTAATTTACGTATATTTATTACCTTCAAATGAACTTTATGGTTATTAAGTACATATCTAAAAAATAAAGTAAAAAATCTAAAAAATATGTATTGCAACCAGGGTTTTTTATGCTCTTGTATAGTGATATTGGTTTTTCCAATTTTTATTTCATATTTGTGCCAAAGTGATCATAGCATGGAGATCAATTGAAAGATATTTGGAAGCCTTATTTTAAAACGCTCAGTAAAATAAAAAAAATAAAAAATTGCTTAAATATTGCTTAAATATTTTTTTTATCTAATTTTGCTCTCTAAATATGAGATTAGCTGTTAAAAATAGTTATATTAATTAGTATTGTCTCACATAAAGCGCATCTAAATTCCATCAAAATCTGGTTCAACCCCTTAGCAGATATATATCAATAAAGAAATACAATCATATTTTTGTGTCCATATTCAAATGCTTGTTATCATTTAAATAAAGTTGCTTTTATATATATTTTATTTTGCATTTTCTTCACGAAATTCGGACAAAATTCGAATAAAATTGTAGCAGTTAGCATCAAATACAAATTTATATATTTAGATATAATTGGATTAATAGTACGAAAACAAAATTCAAATATAATTGTACGCAACTATATAGAATTTCATATTATTTTATATGGTTTTATATATTTTCTTATAATTGTATTAAATCAGATGTAATGCGATACAATTGGATGAGGACAAAATTCGGATACAATTATATCAATCTACATGTAATTGTATCAAAGAGTATCGAATTGTATCAAATTGTATCTAATACGATACAATTGTATACAATTAGATGTTCTCATTTTTCGGATAAAATTATATATCGCAATATGTAAGAGTATATATAACTAAATATTGTTTTATATGACTCCATATAAATTTTTTTTACTTGGGTAGTAATTATTATTATACATGTTTTAAGGTATAGGCTTTTGAAAGAACAAAAACGGACGCACTTTTACATTAGTAGGCCACAAGGAAAGCTCAAATAGATTGTCATATAATTCAGCGGAGATCCCAATTTTAAAAGAAACACTCCTCAATGTGTTCTGTTCAATTTCCTTTCTAACCAATTTAAAACATCTTAGATGGGTTTCGGAAATATTAGCACCTTTTGCAACATAACTCAGGATTTGTTCTGCTGTTACGCTGGGCTTAAATGAGGAAATATGCACCCATTTTTTATTAGCGATAACTTCTAAGTCTTTGGAATTATTTTCTGCAAATACCACAGCCTTATGTTTCTTTTTTTATGGTTAACCCATTCATCCAGTATTGTTATCTGGGATATTACTTTCTGCTTGAGAGTATGCAGTTGAAGCTGAGCTAACAGCATTGTCAGCGTTTTGAGAACAACAAATGCTAGCTCTTCTTTTAGAATTTAAAACATAATTTGGCTCAGTAGCAGCAATAACATCATTTGGTTTAATAGTAGCAATAACATCATTATGAATATCATCATCATCATGTAAAGAAGGACAAAGACTAGCACAACAACAAGATTACGAAAAGCATAATTAGCAGAACTTGAAGAAAACGAATCACTCTGAGTTGAACGACTTTTTGTTGTAAATCATTATTTTTTAAATTTAAGCTTGACTCAGCATGTATGTTTTTATTTTTAAAAGAAGCACTCTCAACTGTATTGTTATTGTCTACACAGGGATGCCAAACGGGAAATGGCAAAATCCCGAATCCCGGGATTATTTCTCCAAAATCCCGGGACTTTCTTTCTCTGCAGAAAAATTTGAAAATTTGTTAAACATCATAAAGTTTTTGAGTAATTCATACGAAAAATCAAGTTTGTTTGTTATTTTATCGGTTTATTTTTCCAAGCGAAATTCGACTCCTGGAACCTAATTTTGGCTGGGACTGTAAGTTTGAATATTCCATGTAAACATTTGATAAAGATAACTAAAAAAATTTGTTGCTGTAATTACACGATTCAGTGGGCAAGGTTGTCGCAACGAATCTGTTTAAAAAACTGCTTACAATACAAGTGTACTTAAGTGCAGGCCTTCATATATTTTTGCAGTCAGAAAAATACAAACGGGGAAGCGATGGCAAGGTAATTTAACAGGTGGTACAAGTACTGGCAAAAATTGCTTTCCCTTTCCAAAATGATAACGTCATTAGACAAGAGACCGGCTGTTTAAAAAGCGCCGGAAAAGTACTGGAGAAACAAAATTTTTAACGTTGGTCAGGAACTATATTTTCCAAAATAAAATTTAAAAAAAGTTCATATGCATCTTTTTTGATCCTGCTGTGATATGAACCCAGGCCGTCATATTGGCAGACGACAGCTCTATCCACGGAGCTAACTAGACATATAATACTTGGTGGCTAAAAACGTAAATGAATGATATATAACAGCTGGACAACTACTGGCTGTACTAAAATGCTAGCACTCGCAAAAAGTTTTTTAGAAAAAAATTTAAATTAAAAATCATTTTTATGAAATCATTGCTCTACCTGTGAATTGATTTTTCTACCACTGCAATTTTGGATTAGGTAGTAGCACTTGATAACCACTTGTTGCTAATGTTGGCATAGCCCATTCATTGCCAGTGTTTTTTTTTTTATAAACCACCGAAATTTTTGTAAAACAAATCCTGGCAAAACGCTTTTTGCAAACGCGTCCCAAATGAGCGTTCTGCCAATCATTTATTTTCAACACCGCGGTTACCCAGTGGTATGCAGGTACTTGATTTTTTATACCACTGGTAATTTCTGACTGGGATGTTTCAATATTCATAAAATGTACCACATTATTAATTAACAACTATTAAATAATTGCAAAACGCTTTATTCTATAAAAAAATTAGTTACATAAATAACAATTTTATAAAGGAAAATTTAAATCCCGGAATCCCGAAATCCCGTAAAATCCCGGGATCCCGAAAAATCCCGTAGTCCCGAATTCCGGGATTTTTAAATATCAATCCCGATTGGCATCCCCAATACAGGCATTGAATAACTTTTTCAATTCTCTTACTTCATTTGACAAAATTGTTATCATAGGAATTAAATCATTAGATCCTTTAGCGCATTCATTGCAGTTATAAACAATATTATTTGATGGAATTAAAACGTTAAAATTAACCGCCTATGTCGAATAATTGGAAACAATAGAAAATTTATACAAACAGTTTAAAGCAACAGTAAAGGTGTTTGTGCTTTCCTATAAAATGTCCTTGTCAAATTCCAAATAAAGTTTAATAGCTTTCATGTAGTTTTAGGTCTGACAAACTCTCAGGTAATTATTT
The DNA here is from genome assembly GCA_949987735.1 of Leucophora obtusa. Classification (NCBI taxonomy): domain Eukaryota; kingdom Metazoa; phylum Arthropoda; class Insecta; order Diptera; family Anthomyiidae; genus Leucophora; species Leucophora obtusa. The sequence continues at coordinate 14,923,282 of OX465300.1, forward strand.
CTGTAAACATTTATGTCTAAATTCATAAATGCTTTGTAAAGTTATAGGAGACTTATAAAACAAATTTTATATGAAAAATTTTGTTTTGTAAGCCTCCTATAATATTATAAAGCATTTATGAATTTAGACATTAGGCTTTCAGTGAAATTTATAGTGCATAAACCGGATACAACAATATTTGATTTTCTATGTGTTTGTACCATTTCAGCTATAGTTTTATACCACTATAAAAGTATATTTATATCTGATATTATCAAATTGTAACTGAATTGATGCAAATTTATAAAATTATATGGGCCCATTTCTCGGATAAAATTGTATAAAGATTCATTTTAAATTACATATGATAGCATAAAGCCCAAATCAATTTTTTTTAATCGGGCTGTTATATTATTTTACTTCGGTGGGGTTAAGTGCTTTGGGGACACCGAAGGAGGTCCCCAAAGCACGAAGGACAAAAAACTCATACATATTATTTTTCTTAATTTCCGTTGCCGTTGCTGGGGATCGAACCCGCAATCGTATGTGTACTCTACGAAATATTGCTAAAAGACTTACAACAAGGGTTTTTAATTTCCCGACATTTTTCAACTCCCGAGAATCGGGAAAATTTTTCCATCATTCCCGGGATTTCCCGGGAATAATTGATCAATTTTTTACTCTATGCATTTTATCAATTTTAATTTAGTAGGTTTGAGGTTAAGAAGAAGAATAAACCTTTTCTTCTAAAAATTACAAACACATTAATTTTTAATTCAGACTAGATCTGGTTTCCGCCTTTTTTATATGAAAAGGCTTCAGTGATCAGTGATTTTCCATTAAATTGTATTAAATATTTATACGTTTACATTATTGTCAGATTGTCTCTCTATGATAATTTTTTCAACACATTATATCTAGTCTGATTTGAAAATTAATATGTTTATAATTAAAAGAAATGTTTATTCCTCTTCTTAACCTCAAACCAACTAAATTATAATCCCCCTAATTATCTAAGGCGTAGGCGTAGACGTTTTTACAGTAAAATCGTTATAACAAATATTTTTGCAATATTTAACAGTCAAGTAAGACTTATATTTTACTAAAATTGTATTAGATTCGCCAGGAAATTTTTACTTTTTGTTAATTTCGATTTTGAAAAGTTCGATTTGAATAGAGGCGTTTTTACTAAATACGCCAACGCCTTACCTAATTAGGGGGATTATGATTCAATTTGACGAAATATGGTAATTCAGAAATAATTTTTTACAATTAATCTCAATGAAAAAATTTTAAATTATATGACTGCGAAAAAATTCTGAAAAACGCTCATTGGCATAAAACGGCGTAAAAAATATTTGGTTTCTTCCAGCAAAAATAGACTTTAGGACATCCTTGGAGATCTCCTCTAAAAAGTTAAAAGACTGTTATGAAATTGGATTAGTCTAGTATATAAAATTCTGATATTTTAGACATAAAATTTAGCGACTTTTTTTATCGCTAGATTGTTAAAAAATTGTACTTAAAGGAGCTTTTTACTCAAAAATTTTTTTAATATGTTCATAAGAAGTGTTATAAACTTTTAAATAATGAAAAATTGTACGATTAAGCTTCAAATACTGAGTCCCGATTTTCATTGAATTAATATTGGTATTTAAAATATTCAATAGAGGGCGTTGTGCGGTGAAAGACTACATACCCATATTTTATTGAAATGTGCATTTTTAAGAAAACTTTTTTTACTAAAATCGTTTAAGAAGTTGTGTTTTACAATAAATGAATATCAATATTCAAATTTTATAATAGTTTTCAATATAAAACCGAATTTTAAGAATTATATTACGGCTGATAAAAAATCGCTAGATTTTTGGCTAATAGTTACAGGACAATTTTTCCCGCTAAGGGCGAAATAAAATCGCTAGATCTGACGAGAAAATCGCCGTTATGGCAACACTGCATTTAGTTAGTCAGTTGAATATTAGCGATTGTGTGACTCAGTCGCGCTTTAGTAAATCGTTGTTTTAAAAATCGTTGGTAAACTTATGTGTATGTGTTATACAGTTGTATGTAATAAAGTGTTTAATAAATAAGTGTTTAGGCTTATTATCAAACAAAAGAGTGTGTGTGTTAATTTGATTGCAATAGAAAAGAACCTGGTTTATTTAAAGAAAATAAGCCAACGTTTTCAAAAACTAACAATACATAAAGATTTGTCCAGATGTGCTGATGTTTTTGCGTTTTTGTTTTAGTGTGTTTTTGAATTTTATGTAATTCCCGGAAATCGAAAAGTGAAAAATAGGCGAAATTCCCGTGAAAAATCCCACTTACAACTTACATTTTTGGCATTCAAGGCCTATTCACAATACTATGAACTAGAGATGAGCGATCCGGTGATTTTTGAATAACGCTGCTACCAGTGATCGTGATTTTCAAATCACCGTTCTTTTAAACAGTGACCGTGATCACGGGTTTGTATAGAGATGGGCGATTCGGCGATTTTTCAGTAACATTGTTCTCAGTGAATGTGATTTGCAAATCGTTGTTCTTTTAAACTGTGATCGTGATCACGGTTTTTCTATGGAAAAGACTTCGATTTTCTGATAAATAAACGAAATAATATTTATGGCGAGTTTTTAAGATGTTGGTTTAGTTAAACCGAAAACGAATTTTGTCAGCCATTTCAAAGTTTATTAACAAAAATTTGCCGGAAAAATTTTCTCGAGTATAATTTATTTCTTTATTGAAATAAAACAATATAAATCACATTTTAAAAGCAGTATTCCAGTTACAAACTGCGTTAAACTAAGTTTAAAGATAATCCACTTCCTAAAAACTCGGCCTTAAAAGAAAAATAGTTGCGACCGGTAACAAAGACATGATAGAAGGAGACATTTTATAAAGAAGAGTGTGGAAGCAAGTCACTGTTATTGAAAAAAAACATGTATTACTGTGCACAATGAAGTTTGCAAGAAAGAATAGTACAAAAATTTTAAAAGAACGACATTCTAAATAACTGCGACTTGAAATATTTGATCACTGCCGTTACCAGTGATTTATCAATAACGGTGATTAAATCACAGGTATGAAAATATCGCTCATCTCTACTATGAACCCACTCTGCAGAGAGGATTTTTTCCTTCACACTTATTTTTTGGATCATTCTCTTGTAATCATCTGTTTTTTTTAATCCAATCTGCAGCATAGTTTGCTCCATCATTGTGAATTTACCTTTACTCTTTCTTTACACGTTACTCTTTCCAAAGGCGCCTTTCCGTTTTGCTTTTTTTGTAAATGCAGAGTTTTGGAAAGATCTAAAATGTTTCCCTCGTAAGTTAAACAAAAACAAAAAAACGCCTTTGCTTTAGTGAGGGTTAAAAATGGAGCTTATGTACATTTAACACCTTTCTACATAAACTCATCAACAAAATATTATTTTTTTTAAGAGATCATAGAATTTTATAAGCTTTCTTAAAGCCACTAGATTTTTTTGCATTTGATTTTTTCTATTAATTTTTAACTAAATAGGAAAAACACTGTGTAACAAAACTTACCTCTAAGCTAGAGTTTTGATTTTTGAAACTGTTAGGTAAATTCTGAGAATTGGGACCTGCCATGCCACCCGGTGAAAAGTTTAACCCCGGGCTAGGAAATCTAGGTTCCATGCTGTTACTGTTGTTTGGTACATCATTTAGTAAAGGACTTCTAGACCTTTGAGGACTTGGTCTGGTAGATTTGTGGTCACCTACTAAATATAGAAATGAAAAATTAAATATAAGTAAACTCAAATAAATAGTGCACTTTGTGATTATGAACGAACCTGTTGTAGAACCTGTATTCATGTTCATTGAATCAATGTCTTTGGGCGAAACATGCGAAAGAGGAGTGGTGGGATTGCTGTTTAAATTGTTCACATTTGCACGATTCCGATTTGAATTACTCGCAGCAGAACACGGCGTTGGTGATCCTTCTTGGGAATAACTACTTTTGTTCGTTGGACCGCTATTAGATGAGCCGCCGCCTGTGGATGTTGTTGTTGTTGCTGTTGAGCTTGTGTTGGCTGTTGATAAAGCGGAAGCAGTCGACCCAGTTATATCGATACTAGGAGAAGTTGTCGAAGACAACCCTCCCAAAGTGTTTGATGCTCGTGGTGAGGGCAGTGACATGTTTGATGTCGGATTGTTGGGGCTAGAAGGATTTGGGGATTGTGTAGCTATGGGAACTGAAGCTGAACGCTGGGTAGGATGGTATGGAGGTGGAGGCCCTTGATTGTTTCGGTTATTTGAGCTTGGATTTGTATTAGTTCTTAGAGACGTAATACTCCCACCACCTATGCCAGTGGAATTAGATCTTGTTAGTGATGTAGTTTGTTGACAACCAGAGGGACTTCCACCTATTTCTGGAGTAAGATTTGCATTTGAATGATTATTTTTTAAACGCTCTTCATATATGTGATGATGTAACTTTGTCCATTCTATTTGAGACATTCCAACTGCAGGATTTATTTCGGTTGGATGAGGGGGTGGAGCATTCATATTTTTATGAGATCCCATCATACTACCACCACCTTCTTGTCCCGTAGGTGGACAATGATGGGAATTAAATGGTGACAAAACATCGGGACTGTTGCCCATCATTACGTTGCTGGGATCATTCATTAAGCCACCTGGAGGCATACCACATGGGCCACTGTTACTGCCACCCATCATATTAAGATTGTTGCCACCAGCGTTTATCCCCATTCCCCTACCACTACCTCCCATACCGCTAGGATTGTTCATGTTTGGCATACAGCCCTGCTTAAGGGTTGGTATTAAGCCCATCTCACTAGGCCCGCACCCTGAGCCTGTTATCATGTCTGCTGGCATTATAACATCTTCTCCTAAGTTTGGTATATTTTCAAGTTGAGAATTGGTGGGACCCGTTTTTGAATGGTTCAACAAATTTCCCGTCATATTGCGCATAGCAGGATTAAGTTTGTTTCCGATATTTGGACCTGGGATATTCAACATTGTTACTGGATTTCCTGCCATAGCACCAGTTAAGGCTTCAGGTGTAACTTGCATTTTTCCAACACCAACCATCATTGGATTATTGTTATTAGGTGGATGAAAATCATTTCCACCATTTTCAGGGAAAAGAAACTGATTCATTTTCTTCAATTTCGCTAACTGTTCTTCTCGATGTTGGCGTTGTTGTGGTGTAAGATTCTCATCGGGTACTTTGACTCCTTGTAGAGAAGGTATGCCTGAACTGTCATCATTGGAAAGGCCAGCGCATACAGGTTTTGACGCATTATTGTTATTACTATTATTGTTGTTATTGGTGTTACTATTGCTGCTATTATTAGTATTATTATTGTTATTACCATTCGGACCACTTCCTTCAACATTTTCTAAAATTTTCATTGGATTTGTTGAGTCTCCTCCACCTGGTCCATCCATAATAGAACGTGTTTGTTCCCAACACATTATGTCATTTTCATTAATAGTAGCAGCACCTGTTGTCGATGACGAAGATGTAATTGTTTCTAAAATATATGAATATATGATAATGAATATTAAAAAAATCTTAATTTATTACAGATTTATACTCATAAACTATTTGTACGGAATTTGTACATAATAGATACCCAAGTAAAATAGATTTGATATATTCATATATTATCATATTAAATTTTATATAATTATATATTGGAACATATATGTATACCAAGACACAATTATATAAAATTATATGAAATTATATCTTGTCTATGTATAAAGTTTGTTCGACGTAATTTTGGGTAAAGTCTGGTAAAATGAGGTAAAGAAATAATTATCTCAAAAAATGGTTAAAATGCTCACAATACCGGGAACGCACAACACCACATTTCAAACCCAAAAATTAAGGTCAAAGTTATTCACATAAGCAAAAGCTATGTTTAAGAATAAAATATAGAAGGGAATAAAGAAAAAGTATTAGAACGTGGTATTTGATCAGGCTATTAATTATTGTTTACAAGTTTTGTTAATGTTTTAATTATTCAAATTTAAAACAGCTGATTTATAAACAACTAGTGATTTGACAGTTTTACTTCTGATAAAATTAAAAACAAATTATTCTCTTATCATGCCCTCTTCTTCTTTTTTTTTAACCTGGAGCAACTTTATCCGGCGAACTTGCTCCGAATCCTTTTGGTCTGTGCCGGAATCGAACAAAACCCGGGACAATGGTTCTGCTCAGTTTCTCATGACCGGTTACACTCTGGCGGAACATCAATCAGGTGTAACATCTGCAATCAATGGGTTCACCTCAAGAAGGACATCAGTAGAAACTGCAGTGGGTTAAGAACCCATAGGGACTGGGACGGAAATTTCGTGGCCTCATGCTGTATAGGCCAGTGTAGCAGCTCGTCGTCATTGGAGTCGTCAACGTCGGCGACATCGTCGGCCCTGACATCATCAGTTACGATGACCCCGATCCCGTCCCAACAACAACAACCACAGCAACAACAATAACACCACATGTGGCTGTCCCCCGACCTGAGGTGATAACCCTTATGCAGTTTAACTGCAACGGCCTCCAAGGTAAGATCACAGAGATAACTCGATTTATGCAGCTCCACAAAGTCATGGTCGCTGCGGTCCAAGACACAAAGCTCAATGCCACCTGTAGCCTTCAGAGTTGTAGTATTTACAACATTCTGCGCAAGGACCGCACACGGAGCGGAGGCGGGGGCCTCGCATTCATTATCGACAACACCGCGCAGTACAGAGTGATCTCGCCTGACCCACATGTACGTGACATATACATGCAACACCAAGGTATAGCAGTAAGGTCAGGAGCTGCCGAGATCGAATTGTACAATGTGTATATTCCGCCAGTGGCCAGCTGCCCCGCAGGATATCACCCGGACATCAGATTCCTTCTGGTGGGTGATAACCGTATGGTGATGGGCGATTTTAACGCCATGAGCTCTGGCACTCCAGGGATAGCCCAGCCGGCACAAGTCGATGACTCGACATTCTGCACACTGAATGAGGACGCCCCCACCAGAATTGTAGGAAGTTGCACTAGCTCGCCAGACACAACAATTTCGAGTGCAGTTCTGAGAAATTACGCCTCCTGGCGGCCGATTATATCGTTGGCCTCAGACCACCTTCCTATAATTATCGCGCTCGATAGACCAAGTGACTTCATCGTCTCTGAACGCCGCATGTACATCAACCACAAAAAAGTCAAATGCTTATCGTTCAGAGAGTTCACCAACCGCAAATTAAATGACCTACCCATCCCAACCGATGTGCGCTCCGCGGAAAGGAAGTTCCGTGAAATCGTCAACGCAGCGGCTGCTCAGGCCAAATTTCCCTGCCGAAGCGGCAGAACTCGCAGATGAGCGGGACGAGCTTCGTTCGACCAACCCTAGCGACCCCAGGATCAGCGAACTCAACCGGGAGATCAGCAAGTTGGTCAACGATCACAAACATGCAACCTCAGCACCGTAGTCAACAAGCTATGGTCTACGGTCAAAACTCTCTCGAACCCGTCCAAAAGGGACGACAGGGTATCGATCTCATTTGCAGATAGGACGATTTCGGACCCAAAGAGAAGCGCGAGCTTTCTTAGCCGGCAGTTTATTGAGCACCCCGAGAGAGACAATGCAAAAAGGAGTATAGTAAGGAAACCGCACGAACTCCGAGTCAGTGACGAGCTATTAGCTTTTACGTTAACAGAGGTTGCCGAAGCCATCAAAAGAGTCTAGCCATCTAGAGCTCTAGGACCCGACGGAATTTCCATGCTGATGATAAAGCAACTGGAGATGCCAGGAGTAGAATACCTGACAAAGATATTTAACCTTTCCTTATCCACCTTAATAGTGCCCGAGGTGTAGAAAATGGGCAGGGTGGTACCACTTTTGAAGCCAGGAAAGGATGCGAACCAGGGAGCATCACACAGATCATACATCTCCCTACTGTCACCGGTCGCAAAGACGCTTGAGGCTCTACTCCTCCCCAGTCTCACACAGCATTTTCAGCTTGCTTATCACCAGCATGGATTCCGAAAGCAGCATAGAACAACAACAGCTTTAACCGCCAATACCACACAGATAACCAGTGGTCTAAATCAGAGCCGCCCTTGCGAAAGGACGGTTCTAGTGGCGCTTGACCTATCGAAGGCGTTTGATACGGTTAGCCACGCGACCCTCTTCAGAGACATCGCCGAAACAAGTCTCCCAAATTTTACGAAGATGTGGATAGCGAATTATCTGTGTGGTCGCCAGTCGTTTGTGGAGTTTCGAAACAGAAAGTCCAAACCTCGCTAAATTAAACAAGGAGCCCCTCAGAATGGAGTTCTCTCCCCGATATTGTTTAACATCTACGTTTCGAAACTCCCGGCTCCACCAGAAGGAGTGGAATTGATTTCATACGCCGACGACTGTACGATATTGGCGACGGGTCAGGACTTCGATGGCTTATGCGGTAGGCTGAACAATTATCTTCATGATCTTACGAATTTCTTCACTGGAAGGAATATGCAGCTCTCCCCTCCAACACTTAACCACCCCAAAATTCTTGGGATCACATTCGACAGCCTGTACATGTCCTCAGCGCACACCACTGCAATTTGCAACCAGAGTAGGAAAATAAAATTTAACGAACGGTACTTCAGTGTTTGCGTACCGCACATCTCGCAGAATACATTCCTTACAAAAAAAGACACATACGATATCTCCCCAACAAACAATTAATTCCGTTTATGTACCGTTTTCGGTCCGTCATAAATGGATCCAACTCCGTTTACGTACCGTTTTCTGGATCCGTATACGGACCAGAAAATGGAACTTAAGAAACAATTAAACTGATTCGAATCCGTTGAAAGTCCGTCAATGACGGACAGTTTACGGACCGTTATGTTTTATGAAAATCGGAGTACACAAATTAAATGTCCGCATGAAACGGAACGTTAACGTGGCATTAACGGACCGTCAAAATGGAGTGGACTCCGTTTTTAGAATGCGGTATCCGTTCAGTATACGTACCGTTGTTATCCGGAAAAACGGAGTGGTGTATCTTTCTAAATTGACCCTAATAAATTTTTTAATTTGTAAAATTTTGTGTTTTTTTAAGATTTATTATTAAAGATATAATCAGCACTGACAAAAATGTTACAAAAATCAAAATAACACAATAAAAATGCAAAATAAGTAAAAGTAAAACAGCTTTCTTTCAAATTTGTTCTTCGCATTATTGGCTACACTCAACCAAAATAGTCTGTAATGGCTACTGAAAATTTTGCTGTTATTACGGGAAATTTAACTGTTTTAAGGCCAGCGAAATTTTTTGCTAATTTTAGCAACACATGTCTGCTGATCTGTAGTACAATAAAATTAGTTGAAAAAATTATTAGCCGCTAATAATTTTAGTCAAATTTATGTAAAATGCAATTCAAAATCGATTTGCTAAAATCAGTTAAAAAACTTACTAAATATCATAATTTTAGTACAATGAAATTAGTATAATTAATTGCAGCTACTAAATTTCAGTAAATTGCTGTAAACTGTAATTTAAAATCAATCTGCTGAAATTAGCAAAAAATTTTACTAAAAAATAAAAATGTAAAATCTAAAAAAAAATTTTTTTTCTTTATCGTACTAGAAATTTGGAGTAAAAATTGCAAACTGTTCTCCAGTTATTGCCGTTTTATGCATTGGAGATGCAATAAAATTTTCTGGGTGTTATTTCTAAACTAAGAATATATCAATAGTAACAAATATAACTAAACAAGAATTGTAAAAAATCAAAAAAAAAAATATTTTTAAATTAGTATATTTTTCTGCTAAATTTAGCAATCGGTTTTGAAAAATTAGTAAAATGTTTTGCTGAAATCAGCAGCGAAAATTAGTAAAAAAATCCGTAAATTGTAATAAGAGAATAGCAAAAATGATTACTAAAAATAAAAATTGTACTAATAATCAGTATAAAAATAGTATAGTGCGATTGGAAACTGTTTACAAATTTTTTTACAAACTTTTTTAGCTGAGTGTAATTCATCAATAAATGTTAATGCCTTTATAGTAAAGTGTTGTTTTTTCATACGCGTCGTATATACCAAATACAATTAATTTTGTCATTAATATGTATTTTTATTAATTCTAATTTAGTAGGTTTGAGGTTAAAAAGAAGAATAAACCTTCCTCAAAAGTTATAAACACATTAAATTTGCAAATCAGACTAGATCTAGTTTCTGCCTTTTTATGGACAGACTTCATCAGTGATCTTCCATTAAATTGTATTATTGTTTATATTTTTATTGTCAGATTGTCTCTATATGAATAATTTCAGAAGTGATCAAACAGACATAAACAAACATTCTACTTCAGATTTTCTCTGTTTATCTTTCTATTCCCCCTGTGTCACCTTTTCACAAATATTGCCACATTGACGTATGGTTTGTACGTACAAGTGCAGGCAATTTGTGTATATTGGAGACGGACAGCCAACAGGGCATTATATTGTAATATAAAAACATCTGAAATGCAAATTTATGTTAAAAATTGTGTAGGTCAAAATTAGAAGAAAAAATTACCAAAAAATTTTACACACGCCAAAAATTCTTATCCACGATCGAGTAATATTCCTATGACGTACACTTAATAGCATGTTTAAACGAAATTGATTAGCGTAGGTACTTAGAATACTTGGTATAGGCCACAACTATGCCAAATCCTTAATAAATATCAGAAAGTACTCCCATAATGTTCCGTAAGTGATGCAAATTCCGTTTTTTTTTTCAATATTTAGCTTTACCATCTAATTTTTACTTCACTTTTGTACGTTGCCGCTGCGTGAAGCAATATGAAACTGATGCACATTTTGCCTTATTAATATCGTTAATTTACGACCGTACTATAACTTCAGTAATATAGGAAAAAACTATGTAGTTTTCCAATAAAAAAGCCTTCTTTTTCAATGGAATTGTTTTGCGATATTGTTATGTAAAATGCTTCCAAAAATTATTTAATTATTTTATTTAGACATAAAAATAAACAAGGAAAAAAACTGAAGAAAAATGCTACCGAGTCTGACGGAATTAAAACGGATGAAAATCGGTGTAGTCCGGATACACAAAAACGGAGTTAAAACGTATTGTTTTCGAAAATCCGATTACACGGTCCGATAATGTTCCGTATACGTACAAGCTTTGACGGATACGTGCATTACGGACCGTAGTGCAGGATTCATGAATCCGTACATGTCGGAGAGTCCGTAAAAATGTTTCTTGGGTCTCTACTTAACGTTTGTGTGTATGCACACAAGCCGAATACAGTACAGTAGGATTGAGATATGACGAGCGTAAACACTTCGAGTATGTACCGGTCTCTGAGCGCATACGTAACCCGAATACAATTCGTTTACCGTCGGTTTCATAGATTACATAGATATCTTACTCTTCTTTTGTCACCATACAAATTTAACTTTAACCATAGTTGATAATAATTAATTCAGTTAATTTGATTTATTTTTGTTTTAACTGAGAAATTGTTTAACTGAGCAACTGAAAAATTTTATCGGTGTGGTTTTTTTAGTGTATCTATTGGTTGGAATTATGAGAATAAGGTGCCTATTCCTACTTCTGACTCGTTGTGACTGTCTTAAGACTATTTTTACACACAACTTTCCATATAAAACAACAAAAAAAAAAATCAAATTTTATTTGTCATTTTTATGATTCAAACAAGAATTGAATTAAATATAAATTATTGTGACTTTGCAACAACCAGCACAAGGGTAATACAGTCGCAACTAAGAGTAACAAACTTTTCGTAGGAATAGACACGTAAGTGAGATATTTATACATATTATTTTACCTGATTTGTTTAAAGCTAATTTATGTATCATTTTGCCCATTGGATTAGAATTACTAGTTAACCAAGGGTGTTGTCCTCCGGAAATCGTTCCGCCACCGCCGGGCTGCATGGCGCCCATAATATTTAATGTATTTTGTCTTTGCAATTTGGTCATCTTCATAGGATTTTTTAGAAAAAAATCTTCAAAAAATGATTTTGTAGCTGGTTGTGTGCAATGATATGCAATAATTGTGGGAAATTGACCTCCTAAAACAGCATCGGCTCCCTTATTTGCCAGTTGCGTGGAAAATACAAATATATGATTTTGTTGTTGCATATATTCCATACAATTACTAACCCCGGTAGTGCCACCTCCACTTAAAACATTTGACCCACCTCCTCCTTGGGGCGGCCCATTAGTATTGTTTATATGATTGCCAATAAAGGATGTATTTGTATTTGAACCTAGTAATGTTGGAGTAGTGGCATCAGAACAAAATACATCTAAGGATGATTTAGAATTTATGGGGTTTGAGTTGGCATTTAAGGAATTGCAGCCACTTATTAAACTTAAATTAGAACCAGGGCCACTCGATACTATTAACCCAGCCGCAGATGATGGAACAGACGTGTCATCGTTTTCACTGGAAACATTATTAGGTAAACCACATCTTTTATCGCACGACGATGAAGAATCATTTAATTTGCCTATTGAAAAATAAATAAATGCAAATTTTTTAACAATATTAGAATTTTTACAATCTAATGGGTTAATGTCAAACTAACGGTACTGGGGTATCAAATCGGTTAGCAGTTATACCATTAAACGAAAAGTTTTGGTGAAGTAATAATTCGTTAAACTTCGTAGTAGCAATTATGAAAAAATTGCTCGAATAATTAAGATCTCTTATTCAAATAATTCAAAAATTTCGGAAGAAAAATTTACACTTACTGACAGCTGCGGCTGTATTGTCATTGGATTCATTAATCTGTGACCCAACAATGGAACCAAATCCAACAGGAGACATATTTGGTGGTGATAATGACGTTTCTTCCTTTTTTATCAAATCTTTATCGTCCTTAACCAAAGCTAACGAAGATAGCCCTCCTACTTTAAGGTTACTCATTGCAGTCTGTGTTGTTAAAGATGTGTTAGTTGATGAATTTGCAGATGAAGAACTTGAAGTGGATGATGAACTAATGCATTTTTCTAAACGAATCAGAATATTAGAAATTTTTATATTTGGAAAATATAAATACACACCTCTTTCCTCTTCTTTAATTACAGGATTAATTTTTGACGTCTGATTAATATTTAATTTATCCTCGTCATTAGGTTTAGTGTTATCATTGTTCAAATGTGATACATTGCTACTACTGCTAGAGGAATCTCCATTATTTGGTGAAGATTCATTAAACTGTACTGAACAACTATTGGTGCTAGCTGAACCTTGTCTCATAAGAGAGTTGGATGAAATGTTTGATAGAGAATCCCGTTCACCCCGACTCGAGTTATCCATTGCGGCTAAATTAACACCGTTGCTGCTATTTGCTTTATTTTTGTTATTGCAGTTAGAGTCATCCAAAGTTTGACTATTATTTCCATCTATTTAGGAAAAGAAATAATGCCAAATATGAAAGGTTCCTTTGATTTTAGAATATGTTTAGAATTATATCGTATGAATGTGAACTTTCGACAAAACAACTCATTTTAATATCACACATTTCATGTTTTCTCATCCCGAGTAAAAAAGTTTTGATATAATCATATATTATTTTATGTAATTGCTTATAGTAACTTATAGTTACATATGGCCACATATGCTTTTAAATTCAAGCAGATATACTTTTATATAGTCATATGTTAGATATTTTTTCCTCAAAGGTTTTAATATGGAGACATACGTGATTTTATATTATTACATACTGGCCTACATATAATTGCATATGCTATATATAAGTACATAAAGTAACATATTACAGATATAATTACATATACGTTTAAATATAATTTAGTATGACACTATACATAATAATATAAAACTATATGTGGAGCCATATAAGAAATATTTCATAATTTGTGTTACATATGATTATATATTGACAAATAAGAACCCATATATAAATTAATATGGTTCCATATCTACAATATTTCATGATTTCTTTAATATATAACAATACAACGTTCTTTATAAAATCATCTATAATTATATATCATCCCACATAAGCAATTATTTCAAAGTGATTTGATATACAAATATATAAGGTCCATATAAAACCCTATTATATTATATGTGGTTCTATGTTAACAATGATTTTGAACTAGTTTTAGATTTAGTAATTACTAGGGACTGGCGCGTGACTAGAAATGTTCGTGAATCACGTTATTCACACGTGATCGTGAGTAATAATTACTATACTCAAGTGATTCGTGCGTGAGTCTGAGAATATATTGTTACGAAAATGGCTTGGCCTAGTATAGAAAACTCTGGACTTTTCTAGAAGAAAATAGCCTAAGAGACGGGATGGACAAAATACATCAATCTGGCAACATAGTACTACATTTAATTATACACCTAAGAATATGCTATGATTAATTACGCATTACAATTTTATAGTTGGTTAATAATAAGTGTTTGTGTGTATGTATAATGTCAAGCCTAATGTAGAGTTATATTGTATAGTTGGTTAATTATAAATGTTTGTGTGGCTGTATAGTCTCTAAGCGTGATGTAGACTTATTATAAGTGTTTGTGTGTTTTAAGTCTAATGTAGAGTTATATTGTATAGTTGGTTAATGATAAGTGTTTATTATAACAGTTTGTGTTTGTGTATAGTGTTAAGACTAATGTAGAGTAATACTGTATGTATAAATGGTTGTATGTATAGTCTGTAAGCGTATGTAGAGTTAAGTATATCATGCTAGAATTATCCAGTGTGTTGTAGAAGTATGGCTGTTACTATATAAGGCGCGCGTTAACATTAGTAAAGAAGAAGTTTATAATTAACAGTTGTGCTGTTAAGACCGCGAGTTAATATCGAAGAGAAGTTGATTATTAACATTTGTATTGTTAAGACCGCGAGTTAGTATCGTGTTAAAGTTAGTAGCGCTTTAGTAATCGTCATAATAGAGAGAGTTTGTAAATAAGTAATAGTGTGTAAATAAATACGATTGTCTAAGCTATTTCAAACTTAAGTGTGTTCGTGTTTTGGTTATTGGCTAATTGGTTATTAATATCGCTGTGACAGCACCTGGACGGTTTATCTAAGGGAGATAAACGAACGTTTTGTAAGGTAAAACGTAATAATTGGTGTCAGCGTTGGGACTGGTTATTTTGATCGCAATAGAAAAGAATCCGGTTTATTTAAGGGAAATAAACCAACGTTTTTAAAAAGTAAAAACGTAACAATATAATTCATACTTGATTCGTGCGTGAGCGTGAATAAGAATATATAACCCGTGCATGATTCGTGTGTGAGTTTATTTTTTGCATCATATATTTTTAGTAATTTTTACTATTTTGTAATATTTTACTATTTTTTTTACTATTTTTCTTATATCTTGGTTGTATAACATAAACCTATTAACTTTAAAATTTCAGTCTTGTTAATTTTTTTTTTTAATTACTAAAAATAAAGAAAATTTTGTTCATGTTTATTACACTGTCATGGTAAATCTGGATAAAAGTAATGGAAGATTTATCGAAATTATAGGATCTCCAGCAGACCTTTGGGTTAATCATTATATTTCGAAATTAATTACTTATGCAATTACACAATTACATGTAATTGTAATTGAAAAAATTCAATTTCAATTACATATTATTTGTAATCATAATTCAAAAAAAAAAACAAATACAAGTAATTTGTAATTAAAAATTTTCAATTATACATTACATATAGGGAATGCATCCCGGGATTACCCGTCCCGGGATTCCCGGGAAATTAAGCATTTTTCAGTTCCCGCATTCCCGGGAATTTGGACCGGGAATCCCGGGATTTCAAAAAATGCAATTTAAAATAATAAAGTTAATTATTTTAAATTTTCTTATGCAAAATTTTCCAACCTTTTGAAAATAGTAAACATTTTACATTAGGCTTGCTCATTTACTTACTACAATTTGTTACTTTTACCACAACTGGAAAAATTCAAGGAGTAACCAAAACAATGATTGAGTAAAAGTAGTAAGATTTTCCAGTTAACAAACACATTGATTAATTTGTGTACTTGATCAAACTTTTTAAGTTCCTTTCAGTGCCACTTAAAACCACTCAAATAGTGTTTGTATAAAAAATTTTGAATCGCACTTATTCTGTACAGAATTAAAGACAAATTTGTCCATTGATTTTTAAAAATTTTTAAGTAAGTTAAAATTTATTTCCATAATTTTTAAAATTTTTTCCAATTTTCTAAAATTATTTTCTGTATTACGAAAATTCCAAGAAAAACAACCTGAGCTTTTTCACAATCATGAAAATTTGAGTTCTTTAAGATATTTTATTTATAAAAATTTTTAAATTATTATAAAATATTTTTTAATTTATTTCCCTTGCGGGATCCCGAGAATTCAATATAAATTTCTCGCTTTCGGGAAATCAAAAAGTGCGGGATTTTGCATTCCCTAATTACATGTAATTGTAATTGAAAAAATGTCAATTACAATTACATTTTTTCGGAAAAGAAATAGTGACAAAAAGCACAAGTGAGGGGTCAGCCCAATATGACGTATTCTTTTTATACTTATCCACGCCTATCCAACCTATCCCAGTCAGTTTTTTCTACAAAATTTTAACAAAAAACACTTTAATTCTAAATATAATTGAAATCACTTTCAATTACAATTACTTGTAATTGAAAATTTTCAATTACAGTTACATGAAATGTAATTGAGTTTTTTTTTAATATCAATTATATTTATTTGTAATTGAAATCCCCCAGGTCTGATCTCCAGATATTGCATATCTTTTTTATTTAAAAAAATATTTTTTGTATATTATATAATATGATCAAAAGTATAAGGTCAATATTTAGATATAATTGTATCCAACTATGTCCACTTTTATAACATTTTATATAATTTTATACAAAAAGATATAATTTGATGTAATTGGATGAGGACAAAATTCGGATACAATTGTATCGAATTGCATAAAATTGTATCAAATTGTACCAAATTGTATACAATTGTATACAATTCGATACAATAAGACGTTCTCATTTTTCGGATATAATTATATCTAATTACATAAAAGATTATATATAATTAAATATAACTTCATATGGCTCTATATAATTTTTTTTACTTGGGATAAGAAAAACTGGGAAAATATTATATTGAAACATTTTAGCTTCCGATTTAAAAAAAAAAAATAATTAAACAGCCAGCAAAAAAGGAAGATGCCAAAGCAGTAGAAAAAGCACTACAATTAAAGAATTAGATGAACACAGGTGAACAGAAAAATATGCGTGTTTTCTTTTTCAAGAAACGTAAGGTTTTGATTTTATTTAATATTTTAAAATAATTTATAAACATATTCAATGGAAATGACACTGATGATGATGGATGAAAGGCGAACATAGCGAATTCTTTCAAATTTTTTATTCTTTGCAATTTACTTGTGAAAATTGTCTTTAATCTTTCTTTAATTCCCAAGTAAAAAAAATGATATGGAGCCATATAAAGTTATATTTAATTATATATAATCTTTTATGTAATTAGATATACCCGAGTAAAAAAAGTTTATCTCGCGCAATATCTAATCATATCCAATTTGATATTGTTTAAGATCTGCTGTAATATCTAGCTGATCCAATTAGATCTCAAAATTGGGTGTATCCAATCATATCGTATTAGATACCATTGTATATATGGGGATAAACTAAGATCAAGTTATATCTCAAAATTGGGAGGTCCAATGATATCTTTGGGGATAAACCTAGATCTAATTTGATCCGAAAAATGGCGGATCCAGCTATATATTTGCGGATAAACTTAGATCTTATTTGATCCGATCGAATTAGATCTAGCAATATATTTGTGGATAAACTTAGATCTAATTTGATCCGAAAAATGGCAGATCTAATTAGATCCAGCAATATACAATGACATCTAAAACTATCCAGAAAAATGACAGATAAAATTAGACCCCGCATTATATTTGGGTACTACGTAAGATCTCCATTTATTTGGGATTAAATAAGATCCCAGACAGATATTGACAACAGTTCAAAAAATAATACTCTGGCAGAGCACTGATTTTATAAAAATTACAATATATTGTTAAAATAAGGTTTAATCTCAGAAGGTAACGAGTCGCAGTGAAAATTCATCGGTTTATGTAAAAATTTATTAATATCATTCAGATAATTCTCTCAGTTAATTTGTTGTTTTCCTACACTATACATATTCATATAAAAAAATAAAATTTAATGCAATTGAATAAGACCAAAACTCCGATAAAATTGGATGAAATTATATCAATTCAAATATATTTTTTATTCGTTTATATACAATTTGATTAATCCATTTTCCGGATGAAATTTTATATAATTTAGTGTGATGCCAAATACAAAAAGATATGCCACCAAATAAATTTTTTTTCACGGCCCTATTAAAAAAAATTAATATGGAGCTTTATATGGTAATATATAATTTAATGTGATCCATATACCATTTCATCCGAAAAATGGCCCGATATAATTGTGTCAGTTGGTTATCACTTTTTATCTAATTGCATCAGTTTAGATCTTAACTGATTAGATTATATATTAAACAGATAAAATTTTATCTGATTTTTGACCTGATACAATTTTATGGGTTTATGTCGCATGGTATTAGTTTAGATCCAAATAGATACATTTCTATACAAACTTATATAGTTATATCTGAATTTTGACCTGATGCAATTATATCTGCTTTAAAACTTTGATACAATTATGTAAGGCAAATGTCGGCTACAAATATATTTTATTTATATAAAATTGTATCAACTACGATCTAAACAGATACCATTAGATTTAAAACGTTAAAATTGTATCAGGTCAAAAATTGGATATAATTTCATCTGATTAATGTATAGTTTTATTTGTTGAGATCTAAACTAATACAATTAGATAAAAACTGATAAACAACTGATACAATTACATCGGGCCATTTTTCGGATGAAACAGTATATTTATACAGATATAACTTAATCGAATGTTATACGACTATATGTAACTGTTTTTACTCGGGGGGTATTAAAAAAAAATAATATGGAGCTTTATATGGTAATATATAACTTAAAGTCATCCATGTATCATTTGATCCGTAAAATGACCTGATAAAATTGTATCAGTTGTTTATCAGCTTTTATCTAATTGTATCAGTTTAGATCTGACCTGATTAAATTATGTGTTAATCAGATGAAATTGTATCTGATTTTTGACCTGATACAATTTTATTGGTTTATATCACATGGTATCAGTTTAGGTCCAAATAGATATATTTGTATACAAAATTATATAGTCATATCCCAATGACCTGATATCAGTTTAAAACTTTGATACAATTGTATAAAGTAAATGTCGGATACAATTATATTTTATTTATATAAACCCTGCAAACATCTTCCAAGAAGATAATAAAGCGATATCTTCTATTTTTCATTTGAATAAAAATAATCAAGTAGTATTTTGAACTTGTCTTCCTTTTATCATTTGGAAGATATTTTGGAGATATTTGGAAAAACCAATTCAAAAATTTTGTTTTTTGGCATATTTTTTATCATAATATTGCGGCAATATCACCTTTTTATCATCTGGAAGATAAACACAAATCGTTTCAAATTTTTCAAAATGTTGGAAAAAATAATACAAAATTTGTACAAAAAACAATTATAAGAAATATGGGAAAAGAATTCGTCGAAAAATGAGGATTAGTGCGCGGAAAAAATCGGGTATGATGGCAACAAGATAATTAATGTTTTTGTCAATGGATTATGTATGCAGACATTCTTTTTCAGAGTTAAATTTAATAATGAAAAATATAAATCGTTTATTTTGTTTCGAGGAGTTAATTTAGCGATATCACCTATTTATCCTCCAGGTGATAAATTGGCGATATCACCGATTTATCATTCAGAAGTGTATCTTTCGTATTGCTTGGGAGTATCGCTATAGAAAGGACATTTACTCCCGAAAGGAGGATCTTCCGCAATAAGAATATGATTATTGCCGCAATAAAGTTATTCTTCCAGGCGATACGATTGGGAAACATTTTCGTATTTTAATGTTTGCAGGGAAATTGAACCAATTACGATCAAACCTGACACCATTACATATAAACCAATAAAATTGTATCAGCCCAAGAAATTTTTTACAATCGGTAGCCAACCACACCCATTCTACAACTGGTTCCACTGTTACACAGTTCTTACAGAACTGATCAGTACTCGCTAAATTTTACTATGTAAATTGATAGAAGGTCGATATCGCTTATTTTTCATTAAAAGCCACGCCTACTTAAAACAAGTGACAAAATAAAAAAACAGACGTCACGCTAAAATTCTGCACCATTTTCTGAACAATCTTCTCGCATTTTGGGGTGAATTTATCCACTATTTTGATCTTTAAAAATAAAGGCAACGAGAATAAAATTAGAAACAATTTGAATATATCTATTATATTGATCATATGTGTATATAAATATATATGACACTATATATAGTATCATATATTATCATATCTGGAGCTGTATTAAAAATTTTGATCATGAGGTACCATATATGGCCATATATTGTTTAACTGGCACCATATACAATAATATATAGTTTAAATGGCACAATATATGCTAATATATTGCTTAAATAACACAATATATAAATATATATGGCACTATATTTAGTAGCATATATTATCATATCTGCAACTGTATTAAAGATTTTGTTCATGAGGCGCCGTATATGACCATATATTGTTTAAATGCCACCATATATGATAATATATAGTTTAACTGGCACCATATATAATTATATATTGTTTAAATGATACCATATATAATTATATATTGCTAAAATGCCACCATATATATTAAGATATAGTTCTATATATAACTACATATGCAATAAGATCAACCATGTCATGTAATATATAATTATATATGCCATATCTAATATTATGAAGGCCAATATCTAATTAGATGAAATTATATATGGCATAATATAAGGAAAAATTTTGTGAAAAAACGTCATATATAATTATATATGGATATACATAACGACATGTATAATTATATATTGTAATATATGCCATATATGATTATATATAATTTTTTTTACTCGGGGAGTCCTAAAATTACACACTAGAGAAAACTTATATATTTCCTTAAGCTAATAGTATTTGCCTAACTCCTTATTTTTAAGAATCATGTAAGCAATCGGATAACCACTTATAATTAAACTTTTTGTAAGCATGTGTGTAACCACTTATTATTCAAAATCTCATAACTACTTATTTCTCATTTTTTCGTAAGCGAGCGGGTAAGCGTGACTACTTATAAAAATGACCACGCCAAACAAAAATAATGAGTTTAGACGCCAAAAAATAAGTTGTGCGGAGCTATGAATTTCTATTATATAACCACTTATTTGGTAATGAAAGATTTTGCTGGGTTGGTGCACAATATTCAAAGTAATTGTTTGGCATGTTTAGTTTAATTTTTGATGAGGGTGTCAATTTACATGAAATAAGTTTTAAATTTCTGACGGGAAAAATAAAACTCCTCAAATGAGTTTTATTTTCTTACGGAAAAAATAAAACTCTTCAAATGAGTTTCATTTTATGACGGAAAAATAAAACTCTTCAAATGAGTTTTATTTTATGGAGGGAAAATAAAACTGCAAAACTTTACTTTATGGGGCACCCCTCAAAAAAAAAAAAAAATATGACCCCCTCTGGAATTAAAACAGAAAATTTTTTTTCTATATGGTGTTAAGGGGGCCGGGCCCCCCAGGACCCGCTAGGTCCGAAAAACCGAAACACGCCCAAAATGGCACGTGTGACGACTCAAATTAAAGAAAATTCACGATTCCAAATATGCATTTTGTTTTAAGATCCGGAAAATATAATTCGGGCTAGGTGCATTTTTGTCATTTTAGGTGTTAAAAAATCCTATTTTGAAAAATGTACGTAAACTTTTTGGTGATAAAAGTTTGGGATTTTTTTAGGAAAAAGTGAAAATTTTACGAATTTTTGGGGGTTTTTTGTATATTATGGGACACAGCGTCGCAGGCAAAAACAGTTTTGAAAAAATCGCGCGATTGGTGGTTTTTTTTTTTTTGGAAAAAATTAAAATTTAATGAATTTTGGGGGTTTTTTATGTATTGCGGGACAAGCGCCGTAGGGTAAAAATTTTACATTTTTTGGTACGTTGTGGTCGTGTTTGAATTCTTAAGAAAATGTCCGTTTATTTGAATACCCATACTTTATAATTAGTACATTAAATGGCTATTTTAGACTCCTAACAAATATTCTCCTAACAAATACTTCACAGAGTTTTCGCTTTCAAAAACCTCTAACACTTTCAGGAATGAAAAGACGATCTTTTCGAGTATTTTCCAAGTCCCCTTCTTCAGTTTTCTTTAGAAAGTGGAGGCCAATTTCCTTATTATGAATTAACATAAAAACTCTCTGAAGTATTTGTTAGGAGAATATCCTGATAAAGAAAAATAGCAGTTTTTGAAAAAAGTACTTATTATGTTAATTCATAATAAGGAAATTATACATAAAAACTCTGTGAAGTATTTGTTAGGAGAATTGGTCTCGAACTGAATTAATAAATTTCTAATTAATCAATAAAAAGGTCAAAAAAACAATTTTTATTTTTTTGAATAAAAATTAAAAACTAAAATTTTGACAACACTGGCAGTACGGAGAATGTGTTTTGCCTCTTCTTGTATAATACAAGTTGTATTGACAAAGAAGTGGGTAAAAATAAAATTTGTATTTTATTTGTACCGACGGTACGAAATACAAAAACAAAAAACGTTCATAATTTTTCTATTGTTGGTTATGTCTTTGCGGAGACTTCGAAAACATATTTTATTGTTTGCTCCATTCTCATTTCGTTGATGTAGCAGACTACGTTTAATATGAAATTTTGATGTTCCAATTTGCATTGCACTATTGCCACCACTTTCTAAAGAAAACTGAAGAAGGGGACTTGGAAAATCCCCGAAACGATCGTCTTTTCATTCCTGAAAGAGGTTTTTGAAAGCAAAAACTCTGTGAAGTATTTGTTAGAAGAATATCCTGATGAAGAAAAATAGCAGTTTTAGAAAAAAGTACTTACTATGTTAATTCATAACAAGGAAATTGGCCTCGAACTGAATTAATAAATTTCGAATTATGTAAAAAACTATTTATAAGTAAATCAAATTGAGTTAAAAAAAGTAAAAAAAAAATTTTTTTTTTGTGCCCGAGCTGAGATTCGATAATAGTACCTCAGTCACATATATAATTATGTGTTGGGTTTTATATGACATTATATAATTACATATTAAAATATTATTAATTCCAAGTTGCAGTAAACATCACTTTCAGGTGCTGTTGGCAGAAAATGAGTGAAAAATACCCGTTTCGTTTGATGTCATCTCTCTTTTCACGAATATTCCCATTCATACTGCAATAAAGACCATAATGGAAAAATGAAATACGATTAAAGATGACACTAATATTCCGAAATCTACTTTTTTGAAAATTCTTCGGTTTTGTTTAAATGATAATAATTATTTTAACTATGACAATAAAATTTACCATCAAATATTTGGTATGCCAATGGGTAATCCCCTCTCACCTACAATAGCGGATATAGTTTTAGACAATCTACTTGACGAAGAACTTTCAGAATTGAAGAACAGAAATATACACCTAAACTACATAGATGTAGATGATATTTTCGCAATAATAAATTCGGACGAGAAGGATGAAATTCTGCGAACTTTAAACAAATATCACCCAAAAATACAAATTTACAATGGAAATTGAGTCGCTTGGAGAAATTGCATACTTAGACGCGAAAATAAACAGGCAAAATGATTATTTAATATTTGACTGGTATGCAAAATAAACTGCATCTGGTAGAATTATGAATTTCAATTCCACACGCCAAAAAGCCAGATAATCAACACCGCCAAGAACTTTTAGAGCTTTGAACATAAGCGACACACAATTTCACCATAATAACATACCGAAAATTACAAAAACACGGATAACAGTTTCCTTAGAAAATTGATAAATTCATTAATACATGAACCCAGTGTTGACAACAAATTTTCAAAATAAATGGCTAGATCAGACCCAAAAATCCCTATAAAATCGCTAGATTTATAAACAGTGCAAAAATTTAACGATTTTATCGCTAGATTGTTGAAAAATGGTACTTAAAGGAATTTTTTACTCAAACATTTTTTTAATATGTCCATAAGAAGTGTTATAAACTTTTAAGTAATGAAAAGTTTTACGATTAGGCTTCATTCAATTAATATTAGTATTGAAAATACTCAACAGAGGGCGTTATACGGTGAAAAACTGCATACGCATATTTTATAGAAATGTCTATTTTTAGAAAGTTTTTTTTACTGAAATCGTTTAAGAAGTTGTGTTTTATAATAAAGGAATATCAATATGAGAATTTTACAATATTTTTCAACATAAAACCAAGTTTTAAAAATTATATTACGGCTAATTAAAAAAATCGCTATATTTTTGGCTAATAGCTATAGCACAATTTTTCCCGCTAGGGGCGAAATGAAATCGCTAGATCTGACGAGAAAATCGCTGTTATGGCAACACTGCATGAAACATTTACAAAGTTAAAAAATGTTGAAAATCAAAATGATGATTCAAAAACCAACACAAACAAATTTTACAGTGTAAAATATATTCATGGTTTAACCGATAATAACAATATAAAAAACACAATAGAAAAACGAGTAAAAAGGTTAAAGTCGGGCATGCCGACTATACAATACCCTACACCAGTCTGGTGTATTGTTTGGATCCGAAATTCGAATGGGTTAAAATGGGGCTTGTGTCAAAATTTTCTATAATGTGAGTCAGCGCACACAAATTTCATTAAAATATCTTAATATTTGCGACCTGCAGCGTATAAACAATATAATTTTGGTGGGACCCTTATATGGGCACTAGGTCTAAACATGGACCGATGTTCACCAAAATCAATAGGCTGCGTTATTGGGCCAACATAGGTCTGTGTACCAAATTTCATCAAAATATCTTAATATTTGCGACCTGCAGCGTATAAACAGTATAATTTTGGTAGGACCCTTATATGGGCACTAGGTCTAAACATGGACCGATGTTCACGAAAATCAATAGGCTGCGTTATTGGGCCAATATAGGTCTGTGTACCAAATTTCATCAAAATATCTTAATATTTACGACCTGCAGCGTATAAACAGTATAGTTTTGGTAGGACCCTTATATGGGCACTAGGTCTAAACATGGACCGATATTCACCAAAATCAATAGGCTACGTTATTGGGCTAACATAGGTCTGTGTACCAAATTTCGTCAAAATATCTTAATATTTACGACCTGCAGCGTATAAACAATATAATTTTGGTAGGACCCTTATATGGGCACTAGGTCTAAACATGGACCGATGTTCACCAAAATCAAACTTGTTCTTCCTTGGGCCAACATAGGTCTGCGTACCAAATTTCATCAAAATATCTTAATATTTGCGAACCGTAGAGTGCGCACAAGATTGCATGGACAGACAGACAGACGGGCGGACGGACGGACTGACGGAGTCGATCGGTATACTATAAGGTGGGTCTACGACCAATATTTTTTGGTGTTACAAACATCAGCACAAACTTATAATACCCTGAGCACATTGTGGTGTAGGGTATAAAAACATTAACTTTGTCTACAAACCAAACTCCACACTAAGCACAATTTTTTTCAAATGTGAAAGCCAAGGTTGCCAACACTTGAACTGAAAAAATGGCTAGATTACGGAGAAAAATGACTAGAAATGGCTAAAATTGGAAAATAATGCTAAAACTTAATAATTTTAAAATAAATTAGTGATAATAAAGAGTTTTACGACTTTTTTTTACACGACTTTCATAAAAGTGGCCTTTAAATTTTAATGTTTTCCGAATTTCTAAAATATGTTAATTCAAATTTTACAAAAAATATGATTTTAAATCGAATGTAAAAATTACATGTGTCTGTAAACCTAAATAAATGTTTCTGTGATATTATTTTTAAGCTGTGGTTTTTTAATTTAATTAATGTTCTATGTAAAAAGTTGTGTTTTTTGTTTAATGTAAATTTAATTATGTGTATAAAATAATATGAACGTTTAATATGAAATTTTGATGTTTCAATTTGCATTGCACTATTGCCAACGAGGGTAAAGGCTAAAGAGTTCCCATACGAAAAAGTGTGCTCTTTGGTTCCCTTAAAATTTATATGGATTGGCAGTGTTGCCATAACGTCGATTTTCTCGTCAGATCTAGCGGTTTTATTTCGCCCCTAGCGGTAAAAATTGTCCTGTAGCTATTAGCCAAAAATCTGGCGATTTTTTATCAGCCGTAATATAATTTATAAAAATTAGTTTTATGTTGAAAAATATTGTAAAATTCTCATATTGATATTCTTTTATTATAAAAAAACGATTTTAGTAAAAAAAACTCGAAAAAATAAACATTTCGATAAAATATGGGTATGTAGTTTTCCACCGTAGAATGCACTCTTTTGAATATTTGCAATACTAATATTAATTCAATGAAAATCGGGATTCATTATTTGCGGCTTAGTCGTAAAATTTTTTATTATTTAGAAGTCTTATGAACATATTAAAAAATTCTTGAGTAAAAAACTCCTTTAAGTACCATTTTTCAAAAATCTAGAGATAAATCGCTAAATTCTTGCACTGTTTATAAATCTAGTAGAGATGAGCGTGAGTGACCGTGATCACGGGTTTGTAATAGATATGGGCGATCCGGCGATTTTTCAGTAACATTGTTCTCAGTGAATGCGATGTGCAAATCGCTGTTCTTTTAAACTGTGATCGTGATCACGGTTTTTCTATGGAAAAGACTGCGATTTTCTGATAAATAAACAAAATAATATTTATGGCGAGTTTGTAAGATGTCAGTTAAATTTGTTTTAGTTAAACCGAAAACGAATTTTGTCAGCCATTTCAAAGTTTATTAACAAAAATTTGCCGGAAAAACTTTTTCTCGAGTATAATTTATTTCTTTATTTAAATAAAAGAAATAAACCACATTTTAAAAGCAGTATTCCAGTTACAAACTGCGTTAAACTAAGTTTAAAGACAATCCACTTCCTAAAAACTGGGCCTTAAAAGAAGAATAGTTGCGACCGGTAACAGAGACATGATAGAAGGAGACATTTTATTCAGAAGAGTGTGAAAGCAAGTCATTGTTATTACAAAAACAACGTGTATTACTGTGCACAAAGAAGTTTGCAAGAAAGAATAGTACAAAAATATTAAAAGAACGACATTCCGAGTAACTGCGACTTGAAATATTTGATCACTGCCGTTACCAGTGATTTATCAATAACTGTGATTAAATCACCGGTATGAAAATATCGCTCATCTCTAAAATCTAGTGATTTTCTAGCGATTTTTGGGTCTGATCTAGCCTTTTATTTTGAAAATTTGTTGGCAACTGTTAATTCCCGTGAAGAATAAGAGAAACAAAAGGAAAACCGAAAAAGTTAACAGCGCACTGTTTTTATTGTTTCTTATGATTATTGATTAAAGCGGTAACAAAACCAACTTTAAGAGTGAAATAAATAATCAATTTTAATTATTTTTTTTATTGTTTTTAATTGTGTTTTTTGCTTGTAAACCCGTTTTTATTAAATTTATTGTTTATTGTCATTTTCTCTCGTTCGCTGTTAAATTTCTTCAAATTCTTTGTGTTTTTGTTCTCATTCGTGTGTGAATTTTTTTAGAAATCTTAAAACACCTTAATGGATACCCCTGCTATTGCCACTACTTTCTAAAGAAAACTGAAGAAGGCGATCTGGAAAATCCCCGAAACGATCGTCTTTTCATTCCTGAAAGTGTAGAGGTTTTTGAAAGCAAAAACTCTGTGAAGTATTTGTTAGGAGAATATCCTGATGAAAAAAATAGCAGTTTTTGAAAAAGTACTTCTTATGTTAATTCATAATAAGGAAATTTGCCACGAACTGAATTAATAAATTTCTAATTAACCAAGAAAAAGGTCGGAAAAACATTTTTATTTTTTAAATAAAAATTAAAAACCAACATTTTGACAACACTCACAGTACGGAGAAATGTTTTTGCCTCTTCTTGCATTGACAATGAAGTAGGTAAAAATAAAATTTGTATTTTATTTGTACCGACGGTACGAAATACAAAAACAAAAAACTTTCATAATATTTATATTGTTGGTTATGTCTTTGCGGAGACTTCGAAAACATATTTTATTGTTTGCTCCATTCTCATTTCGTTGATGTAGCAAATTTTGATGTTTCAATTTGCATCGCACTATTGCCACCACTTTCTCAAGAAAACTGAAGAAGGGAACCTGGAAAATCCCCAAAACGATCGTCTTTTCATTCCTGAAAGTGTAGAGGGTTTTTAAAGCAAAAATTCTGTGAAGTATTTGTTAGGAGAATATCCTGATGAAGAAAAATAGCAGTTTCTAAAAAAGTACTTATTATGTTAATTCATAATAAGGAAATTGGCCTCCAACTCAATTAATAAATTTCTAATTAATTTATAAAATAATATTCATCCCAAGAAACATTTTTACGGACTCTCCGGCATGTAGGGAATCATCAATCCGGCTTTTACGGCACGTTAACTGTCCGTAAAACACTTATCCGTCAAAGCTTGTACGTATACGGAACAATAACGGACGGTACTTTCGGATTTTGGAATACAATACGTTGTAAATCCGTTTTGGTGTATCCATTTCCACACCGTTAAATACGGACTTCACCATTTTCGTCAGTTTGAACTCCGTAGCTAACGGTGTTGTCTTTATTTAATTATTCTTGGATTTTAGTCGTCAAAATGGAATTATTTAATATGTGTCGCGCGATAAAGTCGGTTAAAAAGTGTCTGGATGTCGCAAAAGTGAGCATCCTGTCTTGGCCACTTGCCACAATAGCCAAATTGCTTTAAATCACGTAGAATCATTAAATAGTAATAGCGGTATTCATAAGTTAAAACCAGAGTTCGTATTTGCACACCATGAAGTATTCATTTTTATTCTTTCTTGTATCAACGTACACGAAAGAAAAACTAAGAATTTGTTTCTTTCTTATTTATGTTCATTTCTTTTACATTACCTATCTCATTTTCATAATGGTGTTAGTGAGTGTGTGGTGGCTTTGTTTATTTTCATGATTTGAAAAACGAAATGTAAATTATTTGCTCACGTTTTGAATATGAAGCGAAGAAGTTTTTTTCTTTTCATGAAAAGAAAAAAATAATAATTAAAAATGATAATGAAGGTTCAAACGATACTCTTTAATAGTCTCATGAAAGAAATGTGAATGAGAAAAAAATTAAACATTCAAAAGATACTTGTCATGAGACTTATGGTGATACTTTTATTATATTTTTTATTTTTCACAATTCTTTGAAGAAACCTTCGCGAAGAAAATATTTGATATTTTTATAACACTAGGTTAGTGTGTAAAAATGAAATTTTAAAATAATGATTTTATTGCTGCTTTGTGTATAATTTGCAAAATTTTATAGCATTTGAAGATACTACACTCAATAAAAAACGTCAGTAATGGGTACTGAAAACGTTGCTGTTATTATGGTAAATTTAATTACTTTGAGCCTTGCGGTATTTTTTTTGCTAATTTTACCAACGCATATGTACTGTTTTGTAGTACAATGAAATTATTACAAAATTTTGCTACAATTGATGTAAATTCTAATATAAACTTTATTTGCTAAAACAATATTTTATTAATGTTAGTATCACTCAAGGTTGCCAACGCTTGAACTGAAGAAGTGGCTAGATTACGGAGAAAAAATGGATAGAAATGGCTAAAATTGGAAAATAATGCTAAAACCTAATAATTTTAAAATAAATCAGTGATAATAAAGAGTTTTAACTCGACTTTCATAAAAGTGGCCTTTAAATTTTAATGTTTTCCGAATTTCTAAAATATGTTCATTAAAATTTTACAAAAAATATGATTTTAAATCGAATGTAAAAATTACATGTGTCTGTAAACCCAAATAAATATTTCAAAAATTGAAAATTTTGCACTAAAATTTTTAAAATCATAAAAATTCAAGCATTTTTGTTATCTTCATTTAAGTATTCCAAGAAAAAATTCTTCACATATTTGTTTTTTTTTGCACACATTCCGTTACTCTACTTGTTTACGTTTAGAAGACGCAAACAGTTTTCAAATAGACACACACATTACAACAATAGCAATAAATGCATAATGATGGGAAAAACCAAAAAATGCAATTATTTTCCGCGAATTTTGTTGCATTTGGGTTTTTTTATGAATGGTATGGAATGTGAAAGGGTTAAGAAAGCCTTTAGTTCTAAAGCGATTGTTTGTAACGCAACAAATGACCGCATATTTGCATATCGTCACCTTAAATGCAAAAGGACTTAACTACACAAAAATTCGAAATCGAGTTTTTTATTGATTATTCGTTTTATCAAACTACATATTTACACAAAATTTTAGGCTTCTACGATCAAAAATGGCGACTTTATTAAAGAAATTCAAACGGACGTAACTACAAGTGCATGTATTTCTTAATGCAAAAAGACGTAACTACACTCTTGAATGAAAAACATACAAACACATGTTTTATGTTTTTATGTTTTATGTCGACTATAAAGTCGGTTAAAAAGTGTCTGGATGTCGCAAAAGTGAGCATCCTGTCTTGGCCACTTGCCACAATAGCCAAATTGCTTTAAATCACGTAGAATCATTAAATAGTAATAGCGGTATTAATAAGTTAAAACCAGAGTTCGTATTTGCACACCATGAAGTATTCATTTTTATTCTTTCTTGTATCAACGTACACGAAAGAAAAACTAAGAATTTGTTTCTTTCTTATTTATGTTCATTTCTTTTACATTACCTATCTCATTTTCATAATGGTGTTAGTGAGTGTGTGGTGGCTTTGTTTATTTTCATGATTTGAAAAACGAAATGTAAATTATTTGCTCACGTTTTGAATATGAAGCGAAGAAGTTTTTTTCTTTTCTTTTCATGAAAAGAAAAAAATAATAATTAAAAATGATAATGAAGGTTCAAACGATACTCTTTAATAGTCTCATGAAAGAAATGTGAATGAGAAAAAAATTAAACATTCAAAAGATACTTGTCATGAGACTTATGGTGATACTTTTATTATATTTTTTATTTTTCACAATTCTTTGAAGAAACCTTCGCGAAGAAAATATTTGATATTTTTATAACACTAGGTTAGTGTGTAAAAATGAAATTTTAAAATAATGATTTTATTGCTGCTTTGTGTATAATTTGCAAAATTTTATAGCATTTGAAGATACTACACTCAATAAAAAACGTCAGTAATGGGTACTGAAAACGTTGCTGTTATTATGGTAAATTTAATTACTTTGAGCCTTGCGGTATTTTTTTTGCTAATTTTACCAACGCATATGTACTGTTTTGTAGTACAATGAAATTATTACAAAATTTTGCTACAATTGATGTAAATTCTAATATAAACTTTATTTGCTAAAACAATATTTTATTAATGTTAGTATCACTCAAGGTTGCCAACGCTTGAACTGAAGAAGTGGCTAGATTACGGAGAAAAAATGGATAGAAATGGCTAAAATTGGAAAATAATGCTAAAACCTAATAATTTTAAAATAAATCAGTGATAATAAAGAGTTTTAACTCGACTTTCATAAAAGTGGCCTTTAAATTTTAATGTTTTCCGAATTTCTAAAATATGTTCATTAAAATTTTACAAAAAATATGATTTTAAATCGAATGTAAAAATTACATGTGTCTGTAAACCCAAATAAATGTTTCAAAAATTGAAAATTTTGCACTAAAATTTTTAAAATCATAAAAATTCAAGCATTTTTGTTATCTTCATTTAAGTATTCCAAGAAAAAATTCTTCACATATTTGTTTTTTTTTGCACACATTCCGTTACTCTACTTGTTTACGTTTAGAAGACGCAAACAGTTTTCAAATAGACACACACATTACAACAATAGCAATAAATGCATAATGATGGGAAAAACCAAAAAATGCAATTATTTTCCGCGAATTTTGTTGCATTTGGGTTTTTTTATGAATGGTATGGAATGTGAAAGGGTTAAGAAAGCCTTTAGTTCTAAAGCGATTGTTTGTAACGCAACAAATGACCGCATATTTGCATATCGTCACCTTAAATGCAAAAGGACTTAACTACACAAAAATTCGAAATCGAGTTTTTTATTGATTATTCGTTTTATCAAACTACATATTTACACAAAATTTTAGGCTTCTACGATCAAAAATGGCGACTTTATTAAAGAAATTCAAACGGACGTAACTACAAGTGCATGTATTTCTTAATGCAAAAAGACGTAACTACACTCTTGAATGAAAAACATACAAACACATGTAGTGTGTAAGCTTGTGTCAGCGTTGCCACAATGGGAATTCAAAATCTACAAAATTTTGGTTATATTTTAGTACAATACAAATGACAATTTACCCTGCTTAATTCAGAAAAACCTGTGAATATTAGTAGACAAAAAACAGCAACAAAATGCTGTTATATCTCTAAATTTTAGTTATATTTAAGTTAAATTTAGTTGAATGAAAGTAACAATTTTCCAGTTAAAATAACAAAAAAAATAAAAATAATTGCTTAACAATAGTAGAGTCCTAATTTCAGTGAGTTAAATCGTTATTCATATTAAAAAAATCTATATATGTTAGAAAACTAAAAAATTTATGATGTTTTATGTCGACTAAAACTAAGCAAAAGTTGTTGCTGATTTTAGCAGGGTGAATTGTTATTTTCAGTTAACTAAAACATAGCTAGAATTTTGTTCTTGCTGTTTTTATCTTACTAATATTTAGCAAACCAATTCTGCTAGTTTTGGCAGTTTCTTCTGCAGGGCCTCTTTTATAGAGTTTTTCTTATATTTTTTTAAATTTTAACGTTTTCACTACCGATTTTTTGTTTGCGGATATTACCGTTATTTTGACTTCAGATTCTTGTTAAGGGTCCTCAAATTAGAAAAAATATGTAACATATTTGCCCCCTCCCCCTCCTATCCACCAAAAATGACGTTCGAAAATCGATTTTTTGGAACTTCTCATTCCCGTTTTGCCCCTTAAACATTAGAATAGCCAAAAATCCTTTGGTTGATTTTCTTTTCGTCATAAAACGAAGCAAATTTCAATTGTCTATCTTCATTAGTTTATGAGAAAAACCAAAACCCCCTTTTCTGGGAGATTATGATGTATTAAAAAAATTAGACTTCATTAACAAATACCACGACTATATTGCTATGTTGAACTGCTTATACATATAATGATTTCTCTTTGAAGGCCAAGAGCCACATCATATAAAAACTTATTGAAGAGAACTTTTTTGGTTATTACAACTCTCCCATTTTTAGAGGCGTTATTTTCTGCTAAATTAGAGGCGTTAAAGATATATATTTTGAAAGAGAATAGTCCTTTTGGAACTTAAAAAGTTCTCTAATAAGAATAAATTATGATTTCAAAATATGAAGGATATAAAAATTATAATATCATAATTTATGTGCGCTTAGAAATATTTTACTGATTAAAGCCTATTATCTTGTTCACTATATCCAAAAAATTCCGTTATTTCCCCCGAGTCTGTTAAATTTTTCAATAAAATTCTTTTTATTTCCTACAAAATAGCACATTTGAAAATCTATAATTTTTAATGGAGATTGGCAGACGTTTTCACAAATTTAAGAAAATATTAAAGGACTACACAGAGAAAAGAGATGGATCTACCAACATATTTGTTTGTGGCAACAGAAATTCGGTGAATACAATAGAATTTCGGTTGAAACAATATATTTAAATTATGTCAGGAATACATTTGATTGCAACAGCCAATAATTCGGTTACTGCCACCAAACCATTCAGTTGGCAAGAAATTCGGTTGTCACAATGAATTGGTTTTCTCTGTGTATAATAAATTACAGCAGAACTTCTAATTTTTTTTAAAGAATTATCTGAAAAATCAAATCCACTGCATTTGAATTGGAACTGTCGGAGTTAGTTTTACTTTATTCAACTAACTAAAAAATCTGAAAATATCATTTATCCAATTCATGCATTGAATTCTTTTTTAATTGTGTAAGTCTTCTTGCTTCAGAAAAAAGCGAGTCAAAAGCACGTAACTAACTTAAAAACTTAAATATATGAAAATAAAACAAAAGTTGTTAAAAAATAAATAAATCTCTATACCATAAGTAAAATTTGAAAAAACTGCAAAGAATACTTTATTATTATTGATTTTATAACGTTTTTTGCTTCTCCTGTAAAAAAAATAAAAGTGTAGTTACGTCCGTTTGCATTTAAGGTGACGATATGTATGTTTACCCTGTAGTTTTTTTATTATTGCAAAACACTAACGGCGGGTCTCATACTGCAGGTTTAACTTTAACTTAACTATAAACAAAAGAAAATGTCAAAAAATGTACACAAAACAACAAAAAATTTTTGGGTTAACTATTAACTAAAGTTTAAACCTGAAGTATGAGACCCACCGTAAATAAAAGCTTAAAGGCAGATTCACAATGATGGAGTATTCCACTCTGCAGAGTGGATTTTGTTGCTTTCTTTTTCGCATTTACATATTTTTTGTATCATGCCATCTCTATTTTAGTACACTCCACTCTGCAGAGTGGAGTACTCCATCATTGTGAATGTGACTTAATAAATAAATTAAAAAAACCATGGATGGTAATCGAAACGAATGCGGTTATCGTTAGGGTAACGATATTTTAGGTTATTTCGGTAACGGTATTTTAAGGGTAACGCTATTTCGTTTATTTCGGTATCGGTATTTTAAGGATAACGGTATATCAGTTAATTCGGTAACGGTATTTTAAAGATAACGATATTTGGGTTATTTCGGTAACGGTATTTTAAGGTTAACGGTATTTCAGTTATATCGGTAACGGTTTTTAAGGGTACTCCCGTACTTTTTTTTACAAAAAACAAACGAGATTAAAAACAGAACCAATGTATCAACTTAATCTACAAAAAATACTCAATAACTCAATGAAAGTACCAAAAGCAGAAAATTTAAAATAACGGTATTTTAGGGATAACGGTATTTCATTTGTTTCGGTAACGGTGTTTTAAGGATAACGGTATTTCTGTTATTTCGGTAATGGTATTTGAAGGATAACGGTATTCCGGTAACGGTATTGTAGGGTTTAACGGTAGTCACTTGAAATGGTTTTGAATCGATAACGGTATTTTAGCGGTACTGCCTGCCAGCCCTGGAAAAAACTACTGTCATCCATAAAGGCTTTCTTTAACTTGTATTAATTATTTCTTTACAAAAAATTATAATTCTATACATTTTTGTTATCACTTTACAATTTTTATTAAGTTAGAATTCCTAATATAACAAAAATATCAAATATTTCCTTCACGAAGATTTCTTGAAACAATTGTGAAAAAATATATGTATCATAAACTGTATCATGAAAAGTCTCGTGAGAAAGTCTCATGAGAAAGTCTCATTTAAACATTCTTTGACTTTTCTTCATTCACAGTTTTTTCTTTTCATAAGTAGTATTATATCAACCTTCATCCATTTTATTTTCATTTTTTTTTCTTTCTTTTCAAGTTGTTTAAGTTTCTTATTTCATATCATGAACGAGAAGGGAAGGCATCAGTTATCCACTAACACTATCATGAAAATGAGATGTGTGTTGTAAAAGAAATGAAATATGAAAATAAAAAGAAACATACCACATTTGTTCTTTCATGATCGTTGATACAAGAAAGCCAAACACAAATAATCTTGTTCATGAAAATGAAAAAACAAAATTCACCAAATACGTACTCTGGTTAAAACTAACGACTAACATCCAGTGCACAACTTTTTATACACACAAATTTTCATAAGGGAAAGTTGTGCATTCGTTGTGTAGTCGTTATTTTTAACTTATGAATAAAGCCCTAAGTGTTTATGAAATTTTATAACTTTTTTTCACGATGGTTCGTGTAACCGAATGCAATAAAGCAAATATAAATCTTTTATGGTATCCTAAAGCGGTTTTACTTTAGAATCGGATTTTCTGTACTTATCAGTTATAATGTGTTTATACTATAGGATTTTAGCTATCTGAATCACTTTTTTGACAGGTTATATGACTTATGATATAATGTAACCCCCGCTTAAATAGTTTCAGTAAAAACGTTTGCAAAATTTGCATCGTATGAAAAACTCCAATCGTGAATACATTTAACAAATTGTTTCTTTTGCTTGTAGATGCTGGATTTCGTTATGGGTCAATATTGCGCATTTTAAGGCTTGTTAATGAAGTTAACTGTAAACACCGGCTGTAAACAAAATTTTTAATAAAATTCAAAAATTGTTTAATAAATTTATTAAAAAACATTTAAAATATTAATGTTAATAATTATTCAATTTAGTTAGATATACAAGTCCGTAAAATCGCAGTCACTCCGTTATTCACACGACATAACGTTCCGGAAACTGTCCTGCATTGACGGACTTTCAACAGACTAGCCGGTTTATTACATGACATAACGGTCCGTCATTGACGGACTTGTCAGTTTTTAACAGGACATTGCGGTCCGTAAATGGTCCGTCATTGACGGGCTTTTAACGGATTCGAATCAATTTCGAATTGTTTGTTGGGATGTTACTGTAAGTGCAATTATTATATGGTGTATTTGATATTGTTTTTAATTTAATGTTTTATAATTTTGAAATAGACGTTCCTTGAAAAAGTCAGCAAATAATTGAGGAAACATCGGGGTAAAATGTAATGTAAATGTGTTTTTATTTACATTAAATGAATTTAGGCCGAATTAGCTTATGTAAAAGATGAACACTGAGGATTAGCCAAATTAAAGAAAATGGGTTAATTTTTTTAATATCTGTAAAAGAATATTTACAAGTAAATTAAATTGAGTTGAAAAAGTAAAAAAAAAAAATGTTTGTGCCCGAGCTGGGATTCGATAGTAGGGTCTCTCAGGTAATATGGGACTATATATAATTATATATTAGACACATAAAAAATATTACTGACGTGGGACCATATATAATCATATCTGAAATTATATTGTTAATCTTGCACCATATATGGAATCATATGTAATTATATCGTATAGCATTTAATATGATATATAATCATATATAAAAATATCTTACATCATACAACCAACAAATTTTTATAAGAGGGCATACATTATTATATCTCAAAAGGTGATCATATAAAATGTGATCATATATTATGTTATATATGATAATTTATAATTGTATATGACAACTATCTAATCTTATAAAGGACAATATATAAAAATATATGGTTATATAAGGTATCACATAAGAAACATATAATTATATATGGCTATTCATGACAATATATATACTCACATATTATAAGATAAAACAAGACATTACTATATCGTCACCTAAAAAGCAAAAGGGCGTAACAACAAAAAAATTTAAGCCGATTTTCTGATTGATTATGATGCACTAGACTAAATTACATTTCCCTACAAAATTGAAACGCATATGTCGAAATAAGTCTATAGTCGTGTTTTAAACAAGAGAAGAAAATATAGAATATCTTTAATTCTACGTTTTTTTTTGGTTCTAGTGTAAAAAAATAAAAAGTGTTGTTACGCCCTTTTGCATTTTAGGTGACGATATATGACTATATATAAATTTCTTTGATCGGGTAGCCTTCAAATATTATATGTTTCGTTAGCTCTGTGGGTAGAGAAATCGTCTGCCTGTGTTCAAATCACGGCAGGACCAAAAAAAAAAATTCATATGAACTTTTTTTAAATTTTATTTTGGAAAATATATTTCCAGACCACCTATTTATTGGTTTTGCCAGCGTTTTGCCAACTTTAAAAAATGTTGTTTCTCCAGTGCTTTTCCGGTCCTTTTGTCTAATGATTATGGGAATGGGAAAGCACTTTTTGCCAGTACTTGTACCACCTGTTAAAGTGCTTTGCCATCGCTTTCCTGTTTGTATTTTTCTGACTGCCCGAGTAAAAAAAATTGGATATAATCATATGTGGCATATATTACAATATATAATTAGACATGTCGTTATGTATAATTATATATGACGTCTTTTTCCAAAAATTTTCCTTATATCATGCCATATATAATTTCATATAATTAGATATCGGCCTTCATAATATTAAATATGGTATATATGATTATATATTACATAGCATGGCTAATCTTATTGCATATATAGTTGTATATAGAGCTATATCTTAATATATATGGCAGCATTTTAGGAATATATAATTACCCGGGTGAAAATGGTCATATATGATGATATATGACCAAATATATGGGTTCATATATGATTCCATATATGTTCGGATCCGTAATTTGAGGGTATATGACAGTATATGATCATATATGGACATATATGAGTTCATATATGCTCATATACCTACTTTTGCTCATATAAAAATATGATTTTTTTTTAATTTTTCAACAAAAACTTTAGAGAAATTGATAGTTATAGAAAATTAGTAACAATATCATACATTCGTTTTAATTTAAAGTCTAAATAATACAAAATCTATCGTATAATACATTTTGTTAGTAATTTAATTTGTTTGCCCCCAACATGTTTTTTCAACGAATGATGTACAAGTCTTTATCTTTTCTTCAGAAAGGAATATGTCTGAACAAGAAATTAATTTTAAAAACTCCTTATCTCCAAGTAGGATATAGTTTAATTGGATCGCACTCCAGTAAATAACATGCTCTTAATAAACAAAAAGAAAATGTTCTGAATTCAAAATTTTCAAATTGGTGATCATAATTTATTTATTGCACGGACATAAAGTCCAATTCATTCAGGAATCCATGTTAATATCGTTCATTTATACATTCATAACAACTTCGGTTTAAAAATTCATGCGGATTTTAATTCAGCAGAATATGGATAAAAAATAACCCCTAAATTCATAAACGCTTTGTAAAATTATAGGAGGTTTATTGAACAAATTTTGTATGAAAATGACGTTTTGTAAACCTGCTATAACTTTACAAAGCATTTATGAATTGAGGGGTAAAAATTTATATTACTCCATATATGGACGTACGTGACATATATTATCATATATGTAACAATACATGAATTCATATATGAATATGTGTGGCATATATGGATCAATATATGCAAGGTATTATCATATATGGTGTCATACATTTCCATATGTGACAGCGCATAGAGAAAGGGACCTAAGGGTAAAAAAAACAATTTTTTTTTTGGTACACCAAAGATACACGTATTTAAATCTTTAAAATGGCTCTCCTGAACAAAACCCTTTTTTTACCCTTAGGTCCCTTTCTATTTTGCGCGTCACATATATGAACTTTTATTTCGGATGCATTTACCCATATATGCTCCCATATATGTCAGATATGTTCACATATCATTCATATATGATCATACATGAAACAATATATGGCAATATATGAGCATATATGATCATTTTCACCCGGGTATATATGGTTTCATTTAAACAATATATAACTATATATAGTGCCAGTTAAACTATATATTATCATATATGGTGGCATTTAAAATATATATATATATATATGGTCATATATGGCACCTCATGAACAAAATTTCTAATACAGTTGCAGATATGATAATACATGCTACTTTATGTAGTGCAATATATATTGATATATGGTATCATTTAAACAATATATTACCATATGTGGTGACATTTAAACCATACATTATGATATATGGTGCCATTTCAACAATATATGGTCATATATGGTACCTTATGAAAAACATTTTTAATACAGTTCCAGATATGATAATATATGCTACCATATACTTTGATTTATCGTATCATTTAAACAACCCGAGTAAAAATAATTACATATAGTCATATATGTGATTAAGTTATATCTGTATAAATATACAGTTTCATCCGAAGAATGGTCCGATATATTTTTATCAATTGTTTATCAATTTTTATCTAATTGTATCAGTTTAGATCTGACCTGATTACATTATGTGTTAATCAGATGAAATTGTATCCGATTTTTGACCTCCCAGGAGAAAATGGTCATATATGGCCATATATGGCACCACATATGGGTTCATATATGGGTTCGGATCCGAAATTTGAGGGTATATGACCATATATGGAGATATATGAATGTTCATATAATTTTTTTTTTTTATTTTTTAATAAAAATATTGCTTTTTTATTCAAATTAAATGTAAATATTATAATTTTATTCATACGTTAC
This sequence comes from Leucophora obtusa, assembly GCA_949987735.1. Taxonomy (NCBI): domain Eukaryota; kingdom Metazoa; phylum Arthropoda; class Insecta; order Diptera; family Anthomyiidae; genus Leucophora; species Leucophora obtusa. The sequence goes on from OX465300.1 coordinate 14,963,644, forward strand.
TGATGAATTTGTACATTTGAATGAAATTGAGAAATTATGAAATTTTTAATGGACATAAACATTTTACTTCAAGTTTAGAAAATATTTTATGACTGATTTTTGATTATTTAGACAAAAAAACATCACATAAAATTTAAAATTTTCAAAGTTCCTTTTTCGTTTTTTGTTTTTAATGGAAATGCAAATCTAGCCTTCTGAAATCAACAGTTTAATATCTTTAGCAAATATTTCTGTTGATTTTATAAACTGCTATTTGCATTGAACAAAATTTAACAAAAATTTTTTTAGATACAACAGTTTGTTTTAGCAATTTTTAGTTTACTAATATTTTGCAAAATTTTCTGCAGATTTTCTAAATTTATAAGTTTTAGTTTTGCTGTTTTTATCTTACTGCAACATTTTCAATTGTATTTCAAAATTTATCATTTTATTTCAGAAGTTATCAATTGTTTTTCTGATTTATCAATTGTATTTCAGAAATAATCAATTGAATTTCAGATTACTCAATTGTATTTTAGAAGTTATGAATTGTTTTTCAGATTTACCAATTGTATTTCAGAAATAATCAATTTATTTCCAGTTTTATAATTGCTTTTCAGAAATTATCAATTGATTTTCATATTTATCAATTGTATATCAGAAACTACCAATTGTAGTTCACAATTTGCCAATTGTATTTAAGAAATTATCAAATGTATTGTATTTCAATATTTTTTGAATCCGCTTACGTAATTACCCACATGATAAAAAAAAACTTAAAACATTACCCATATATGGAATAATATATGAATTCATATATGAAGATATATAGAATATATGAACCAATATATGGACCAATAAATGCAGTATATTATCATATATGGATTCATACATTTGAATTTATTTACCCATATATGCTCCATACATAACATATATGTTCATATATGATCATACATTAAACCATATATGCTCATACATGAAACCATATATGAAAATATATGAACATATATACACATTTTCACCTGGGCTGATACAATTTTAAGCGTTAAAAAGATGTAAATAAAATTATTTTTTTAAAAAAATTCAATTTAATAAAAAAAATTTAATTTTATAAAAACATTTATAGAAAATAAAATTATAATTTTATAAAAAGAAATTCATTTTATAAAAAAAAAATGCATAGCCGTGAACGGTATCTAACTCGAGACCTTCTGAGTTTAAACCTTATTTAACAAAATATTGTAATAATTATCTTAACAAAAATTGTTAGACGAGACATTACATAAAGTACAAAAAATCAACGGGACGAGAATTTTGTACTTTCGTATATGAAAAAGGAGTTGATTTATAGCTGGTTTTACCAAATCAGACAGTTCATATACGAAAGTACAAAATTCTCGTCCCGTTGATTTTTTGTACCTTATGTAATGTCTCGGTTTGAGTAAGAAAGTTATCATTTTCTTATTGCGGACAACTGAAGAGTAGAGTGATGTCTACGAAACAATTGTATTGTCTATCATGAAAATGATCAACACCTTTTTGAAACAACAAATAAAATATAATATGACAATATCATATTAGAATTTGGACTTGAGGTAGAAGAATATTCTAACTAAATATATGAAAATATTGTAATTTTTAGAAAATCAGTGCTCTGCCAGTGTATTATTTTTGGAACTGTTGTCAATATCTGTCTGGGATCTTATTTAATCCCAAAGATCTTACGTAGTACCCAAATATAATGCGGGATCTAATTTTATCTGTCATTTTTCTGGATAGTTTTAGATGTCAATCCCCAAATATATTGCTGTTTCTAATTCGATCTGCCATTTTAATACCGAAATAAATTGTTGGATCTAATTCGATCTACAATTTATGGGATAAATTAAGATCTAACCAAATCCCCAAATATAGCAATGGATTTAATTCGATCTGCAATTTATCGGAAAAGTTAAGATCTTACGCAATCCCGAATATATTACTGGATCTAATTTTATCTGTCATTTTTTGGATAAATTTAGATCTTACTTAATCCCCAAATATATTGCTGGATCTAATTCGATCTGCCATTTTTCGGATAAATTTAGATCTAAGTTTATCCACAAATATATTGCTGGATCTAATTCGATCTGCCACTTTTTCGGATCAAATTAGATCGAAGTTTATCCACAAATATATTGCTGGATCTCATTCGATGTGCCATTTTTCGGATAAATTAGATCTAAGTTTATCCCCAAATATATTGCTGGATCTAATTCGATCTACCACTTTTTCGGATTAAATTAGACCTAAGTTTATCAAAAATATATTGCTGGATCTAATTCGATCTGCCAAAATTGAGATCAAATTAGATTTAAGGTTATCCACAAATATACAGCTGGATCTAATTCCATCTGCCATTTTTCGGATCAAATTAGATCTAAGTTTATCCGCAAATATATAGCAGGATCCGCCATTTTTCGGATCAAATTAGATATAGGTTTATCCCCAAAGATATCATTGGACCTCCCAATTTTGAGATATAACTTGATCTTAGTTTATCCCCATATATACAATGGGATCTAATACGATATGATTGGATACACCCAATTTTGAGATCTAATTGGATCAGCTAGATATTACAGCAGATCTTAAACAATATCAAATTGGATATGATTAGATATTGGGCGAGATCAATTTTTTTTACTCGGGTGGATAGTTTCGAAAATTAGTGCAGCGAAAAGCTTTACTTAAATGTCTATCACATAGGAAACAAACCCGTAAGCACGGCTTGAAAGGGGATGTCAAATATCTTTTTGAAATCAGCTCAAGAAGTTCTACATTATTCTAAGTAGAAAAATGAAAAAATTAAATATCAAATTTAACTCTAAAATATATCTGCGGTGTTAGAATTAATTAATTACAACTTAAAGCCTAAAGATTTAGCTACAATTAAATAATAGTTACTTTTTACCTTTGAGATAACAGCCTTTTTTGGAAAAATTCCATTTCAAAAACGGAAAATCATGAGTTCGGGCCGCAATTGGTTAATAGTTTTTAAAAGTGGTTAATACTTGATTCATACTGAACCCGAAACTAGTAGTTTTCAAATTTATTTTGTTTTCGATTGTCAAATTGTTTGAAGTAGCAACGCAAGCAACTTCAAACAATTTCTATTTGAATTTTTTACACAGAATTAATTTTGTTTTCTACAATATTGACAATTTGTTAGTCTAATTAATATATTTATTTTTGCAACGATTTGTGATTTTTAGAGAGTTAACGTTTCTAAAGAATATTTAGTGTAATTTTAAGTTTTTCTTTAAATATTTTGCAATATCTGTTTTTCACAAACTGCTTTCCTGTACTTTAATTATAAGATCTAATCTTGTTGTACAGGATATGAGAACACAACTAAAAATAAATAAATAAATAAATAAATAAATAAATAAATAAATAAATAAATAAATAAATAAATAAATAAATAAATAAATAAATAAATAAATAAATAAATAAATAAATAAATAAATAAATAAATAAATAAATAAATAAATAAATAAATAAATAAATAAATAAATAAATAAATAAATAAATAAATAAATAAATAAATAAATAAATAAATAAATAAATAAATAAATAAATAAATAAATAAATAAATAAATAAATAAATAAATAAATAAATAAATAAATAAATAAATAAATAAATAAATAAATAAATAAATAAATAAATAAATAAATAAATAAATAAATAAATAAATAAATAAATAAATAAATAAATAAATAAATAAATAAATAAATAAATAAATAAATAAATAAATAAATAAATAAATAAATAAATAAATAAATAAATAAATAAATAAATAAATAAATAAATAAATAAATAAATAAATAAATAAATAAATAAATAAATAAATAAATAAATAAATAAATAAATAAATAAATAAATAAATAAATAAATAAATAAATAAATAAATAAATAAATAAATAAATAAATAAATAAATAAATAAATAAATAAATAAATAAATAAATAAATAAATAAATAAATAAATAAATAAATAAATAAATAAATAAATAAATAAATAAATAAATAAATAAATAAATAAATAAATAAATAAATAAATAAATAAATAAATAAATAAATAAATACACAACCCGAACGTCAATGAGAGCATAAAAATATAAAAAAAAATCATTAGTTGCATGTCTGCTGTCAACAGAGTAGGTCTATGTCGCTTTGTTTGAAAAAATAAGTACAAAGATATTTAGCAACAACCAATGAAATTAAAAATCTCTGCATTATAATTGTTTATATTAAAAACAGTTACAACGCAAAGATTTTTAAATTTGTTGTATTTAATAAGAATTAATATAAATTATTTTGATTTTCTTTTTGTTTTTTAATTTATTAATATTTATACCATTATTTAAACAGTATTGTTCGAAACCTAAGCAACTTCTCCTAATAAAGTAATGAAAGTCTTATATATTCTTTTTAAGTTAATTTATACAAAATAACTGTCACTCGTTTTAATAAAAATTCCGCAAAAATAAACACACAACAACATTTGTTGACAAAGGCCTTGTTTATTCTCTAAAATAATAAATACATTTAAATATTTTCCGTGACTATGGGATTTAAATAACTCACTTGGTCGGTCTTCTTCAGTTCAAAATAAAACGAGGACAATTTGAATCTAACATCTAAACCATGAGATTATTCTTTTCTTTTATATATAAAAACTAACAGTTTTAAGGCTCGAACAATTATACTAAACCAAGTTTCTTCTTCTCCCTTTCTACATATACATACACAATCATAACTTCGAATAAGCTGGGGGGTTACCGCGTAACTAGATTCGAAAAAGAATGTTCGAATTCGTAAATTTTGTACGTTTCGTAAAAAGAAAAGTTTTAGCAAAAATCATACTTTTTGAATTTTTATGTGTAGTGCACAAGGTTTAGGACAAAAATAAATTAAAAAGTAGAATTTTTTATACAGACCCGAGTAAAACGGGTTATACATTATTTTATTTTTTTATTTTTTTTTTTTATTTATTTAGTTATGTTCTCATATCCTGTACAACAAGATTAAATCTTATAATTAAAGTACAGGAAAGCAGTTTGTGAAAAACAGATATTGCAAAATATTTAAAGAAAAACTTAAAATTAAACTAAATATGCTTTAGAAACGTAAACTATCTAAAAAATCACAAATAGCTGCAAAAATAAATATATTAATTAGACTAACAAATTGTCAATATTGTAGAAAACAAAATTAATTCTGTTTAAAAAATTCAAATAGAAATTATTTGAAGTTGCTTGCGTTGCTGTTGAGTTGTTGATTGGATGGGAGATCTCTCCAAAGACGTGCGGCATTTATGAAGAAGTGCCATTCAGACACATGATAACTATGTTCAGGTATAATAGTCTTTCTACCCCTTGGGGATAATGCAAATTGAATAATTTCAAAAAGATATAAAGGATTTTTTGTATAAATGATTTTATGATAAAACAAAAGTACTCGAAGTTTTAGAAGACTTTCAAAAGATACTCCATAGAGTTTTATGGCAAATGATGAAATTCGCTCAAATCTCGTTAGTCCATAAACATATCTAACAATATTATTGTACAAAATGGTTAATTTGCGTTTGCAAGTCGTGTCACAATTCCCAAAAAGCTGGGATTAAGTATGTTTTAGCAAGTAGAATTCTTACTTTTAAAGGAGTAAAAAATTGTGTTGACCAAAGACACCTTAACTTGGCGTAAGTTTGACCAACAAGTGATTTAATACAATTATGTCTCGTTATATATTGCTTTGTATGGCACTATATATATTAAGACGTAATTTCCGTATTTCGAAAAATTTTTATATGACCCAATATCTAAATATATCTTTTCACATATGTTGTCATATTTAATCAGATCTCGACCATGGAATATAAAATGTTAGATCAAATATAGCCCAGTTTCATGTTCAATTTAAATTTCATTTAAGATTTTATCGAAATCAATTACAATCCATTTTTAATTGGAAAATATTATTTTACAAAAACAAATTTTGATATAAAGATCAAGTAATTTAAAAAATAACATGAAAACGAAAAACTGATAAAATATTTTTGAATAGAATCTGAGTGATATTATCTGACAGATGACCCATACATTATCGACGTTGAAAATATTGTTAAAAGAGTTAATACTTAACATACGCAGTCAGACTTTGTATAGGATTTCGTACCATATATGTATAGCAACAAAACAAACTTACTGATTTAAAAAATAAACATTTATTTTCCCTATATAATCTATGGTATATTCTTGTTTAAAATGAACTCTTAATATCTTAGTAAATTGAAATTCATTTTCATTTAAAATGTTATAAATTTACCTCGAAACAACAGATTATTTTATTTTGAAATTGAATATTGGGCCATATTAATAAAAGTTAGCCAATTCTTCGAATTAATTTGGTTTAGGAATAACGTATCACCAAATTTATTAATAGGCTTGAAGGATATCATGAAATACAAATGACAACTAAAACAAAAAATTTTTAAACGATTATTTCAAGACATTTAATTTTATTAAAAATTTGTTATCACAATTTTAATGGATTTTTCTCATTTTAAAATGAGTAGCCCAAAAATTAAAGCTTTATTTGAACTTTTCTCACTTTCAAAATAAAAATCTCACCTTCAGTGAAAAATCCAGTAATGCTTTATGGAAAATTATTTGAAATTTCATTTTATTTAGAATATTTTTATTTTATGGATTATTCTTGAACTATACTATAGCTGTGTTTTCGACTTAACTATATCCGTTAACTCATAAAAAACCTCAAAGTGCATCAAAACGCTTTTAAGACAAAAACTAACACATTACTTTTCGTATGCACGTTGACTTTCAACACGGATAATTATCAACGTTGAAAACTCAATGTTTATACATTTTCACATCTAACGTAACTTATACGCGTTACTTCCTAGGAACTTTTGCTGACGTACGTTCGATTATAACGGAAAAATTATAAACATAACCTTAAAATACCGATACCGAAATAAACGAAATATCGATACCCTTAAAATACCGTTACCGAAATAAATGAAATACCGTTACCCCTAAAATACCGTTACCGCAATTTTTAATTTTCTGCTTTTGGTAATTGCACGTGGGTATTGAGTATTTTTCGTACTTTAAGTTGGTAAATTGGTTTTGTTTCTAATCTCGTTTTTTTTTTGTAAAAAAAAAATTGAGGGATGCATCGAAATAACTGACTACCGTTATCCTTAAAATACCGTTACCGAAATAATTGAAATATCGCTAACCTTAAAATACCGTTAGCGAAATAATCAAAATACCTTTATCCTAAAAATACCGTTACCGAAATAACTAAAAAACCGTTATCCTTCAAATACCGATACCGAAAAAAATGAAATAGCGTTACCCTTAAAATACCGTTATCGAAATAATCTAAAATAGCGTTACCCTTACCGATAACCGCATCGTTTCGGTTACCATCCATGGACAAAATGCAGCTTATAGCTCCTATAAGTACTCATTAATAAGTAGATACTTTTTATGTATGCAGTTTCACATAAAGACTCAAAAAGTTACTAGATTTGCTTAGTTTACACAATACACGAAACCTTACGTGAATCCCCCATTGTTTTTCAGTGCAATATTTAATAAAAACAAAAATTCCAAAATTTTGATCAAATTGGACCTAATGGCATCAAATTTTAACTATTAAGATATTATTTAATACAATAATGTCTGGTCAAAATTCGGATTAAATTGTATATAATTTAAAGTAATTAAATCCAATTTGATCCACGTAGATACAATTGTATTCACCATTTTTCGGATTAAATTGTATCTGATTAGTTATTGTATTTCATCAAATTAGATATGTCACCATATCATCTTTTTTAATCGGGGAATTATATTTTTAACAATATTTGCAAGATTTACGAATTCGAAAATTTTTTTTCGAATCGAGTTACGCGGTTACCCTCCTGAACTACCACCTTTTACCATTTTTACTTATTGAACAGGATTGCCATCATCAACAATAACACTTTTAATTTTTATTATGTTATGTGCCTGCATTCTAATAATAACAAGAAAAATTTAATTCCATTTCCTTGCCACTAAAAAAAAAACAAAAATGAAATTGATTCCATATATTATTGTTCGAAACTTAAGCAACTACTTTGTTGTTGTATTTTTTTGCAACAAATAAACAAAAATTTTGAAACATTTGTTTAATTCCCGTTTAGTTTGACAAAGAAAATTTTAATTTTTTTTGTTTCTGTAGATTTAGAGGCAATTACTTAGAAGTGCAGCTATGGCGCGTACACGTTACGGAATCGATTTTAAGCTCAAAATTGTTGAACTATTTAATAAGGGCCAATCGCAAGTCTCTATAGCTAACAAATTAAGCATTAACAAATCAATACTTTTGCTACTAATTATAAAGTATAAAGCTACTGGAATAGTACAGAAAGCCAATACCAGAGGGCAACCTCGAAAAACTTCACATCGAACAGATTGAAAATTGTCCGATTAATTAAGAAAAAAACCTTTATTTCGTCCAAAGATGTTGTGAGTGAGCTTTATCTCAATATTAGTTCGAGCAGTGTGAGAAAACGATCATTGGAAAATAATTTGAGAAGCTTCATGCCGTCTAAGAAACCTTCCCAAAGAAACATTTAAAAAATAGGTTTGGCTAAATGTTTTTACAACGTATTCCTTAATTTTCATTAGTTTTATGAAATTTAAGGTTGGATTTTGCAAAAGCTCACGCAAATTAGACTGTGGGGAAATGGAAAATAGTTTTATTCAGCGACAAGTCTAATATTAGCCTGTTAAATTCAGATGAAATATGCCACGTTCGAAGACCGAATGGAAAACGATTATATCCGCGTTATTGTAAAGGAACAATAAAGCATGGGGGCGGAAATGTAATGGTGTGGACCTGCTTTTCGACGAGTGGAGTTGGCCTTTTGTTGAAATACAAATAAAAATGGATCGCTTTGTTTATATGGATATTTTAGCCAAACACATGCTTCAATATGCCGAATTGGAAATGCCACTTCGATGGGTGCTTCAGCGAAATAATGACCCAAACTCTCGTCAAAGTGGGCCAAAGAATGGAATTCAATTACTAAATTGGCCAGCTCAATCTTCAGACTTTACTCCCATAGAAAATCCATTCGGCATTTTGCAGCGCAGGGTCAGAACTCGCCGTTATTGTAATAAGCGGGAGCTGATAAATTGCCTAAAATCAGAGTGGGAATCAATACCAACCACAACACTATCAAATCTTATAGATTCTATGGCAAAACGATGTGCGGAGGTCATATGAAAGAAAGGGTATCATAGGAAGTACTGAAAGTTGTTTAAATTTCGAACAATAATATATGGAATTAATTTGTTTTTTGTTTTTTTTTTATTGCCAAGGAAATGGAATTAAATTTTTGTTGTTATTACTAGATAGTAGATATAATAAAAATTAAAAATGTTATTATGTATAAACCAATTTAAAAGGAATATGTACACAGAAAAAAAAGTAGGCACCAACAATGGGAATTTGTAAAAGCAATTACATTTTCTTTGAAATTGAAATTTTATTTCCAACAATTTTTTTGTTTGAAATATTTGTAACTCGTTTTTAGATTGTTATCTTTCATATAAAAATTGTTTAAAAATAAAAATTCAAAGTTACAAAAATAAACAAATTTTTTTTTTTTTGGGATTTACAAAATTCTTTGTTGGTGCCTTTTTAAGTTTTTTTTTGTATTTACAAATTTGGTATGAGAAAGGTTTTAAAAAATTAATTAGAATTTTGTAAATTCTTTCTGTGTAGGACTTTGATTACTTAATTAAGAAAAGTTGCCTAGGTTTCGAACAATACTGTATATTATTTTTAAACAATAAATTATTCGCAAAGAACACGTTCACCTATTTTCTTAAGGAATATTTTTTTTATTACCTATTAATTGCTTTTATGTTTATTTCTTTTTTCATTCGCTCATTGCTAAAATTTAACATATGAATATAAATAGTAAAACAATGCAACAAACAAAACCAAATGATTTTGTTCAGTGCAATGGGTACCATTACATACTCTTTTTTTTTTTTTTTGTAACATAACCAGTACATTCTCATTTCTCTTTGTGGGCACCACTGGTTTAGTATGAATGAGGCTTAAATAAGCTTTCCTATGTTACTCAATTCGTCCCGTTCCGGTAACGCATACCAAAGTTAAAAATACACTTAAGTCTTTTTTTTATGCGGTAGATGCCTTCCAAATAAAACCTCATAAAATAAATCCGCATAAAAAAGAAACCTACTTCCATACAAAAATGGGAGATGCGTTCTGAATATTTCAAAAACCGCATAACTTTAAAATAAATTGAGAAAATTTAACTAAAATCGCATAAAAAATCTATAGAAAAAAAATTTTAAAAAATATATATTCATTTATTTTTACTTTTAACACAAAATAACACTTGTATTCATACAATACATACCAAAAACTCAATAAAAAAATAATACCCCGGCTAAAAATAATCCATATATTCATACAGATTTAATGTATGTTCTCGCATGATCATAAAATGAGTTCTTTTCCATACTTCAATACATAAATCTCCATACATACATCCACATATGTCCACACTTGTGCATTAATGAGAATATTGTACGATCGTATTCCCTAGAATTCGATGACAATGTTAAACCCAGTTGTGGGCCAGAAATAACAGATTTTCTTGTTTGAGACTAATTCATTTTAATTGCGCTTATTGAAGATTCTCCAAGTTTAAAATATTTTCTAATAGAGGCATATATTTCACCATTTTCTATGGGATCTAAAATTACCATTTTTGTTTCTAACGAAATTACTGTCTTTTTCTAGGTTTTATCCATTTCCTTTAAAAAATAAGACAAATATTTTTTTTTTGCTTTATCTTAAATTAAATGAAAAGTATTATAAAAATTGTAAAAACTTAAGTTAATTTTAAAACCGCATAACTTTAAATCCGCAAAAAAAAAAACCCATAAAAAGAGACCTAAGTGTATATAAAATAAATGATATATGGGCCGCCTAGACAATTCTTGGTTTCTGAACTCACCTATTTGTTTTTCTTTTTATTGAGCTATGCCCGTAAACTAGATTTGTTAATTTTTTTGGTTAAATTTGGAGTATTAACAATTGAAATAATTTTGTAAACATTTGACTAAAACTGTCAAATGTTCACAAAAAATGTAATCCAATCAGAGTGGCGTATAAATCGCATTTTTTCATGTATTCGTTTAACGATTCTTTGAAGCACAATTGTTTTTTTTATAAAAACAAGCTGCAATGTCCAGTTAAAATTTAGCCGAGTTAAATTTTATATGAGAAACAACAATAAATGTCACAGTTAGTAGCTAACTTCAATTTGTTTTTGTAGCTAACTTCATTTTGTAATTCAAATATTAGTTTTAATAAAAATAATGCATCACTCGTCTTTAAAAACCAAAACTTCTAAAAAATTTTGAAAGTTGATTTCATTTTATAAAGACATTTTGGTTCTTGGATCCTTTCTGACTGTTCAGTTACATCTGGCGACAAAATATTTAAGATAGACGGAGAGGTGCGCTAAACCAAAACTTATTCCCCCCTTTATTTGTACAATAAATTAGACTTTTTCAAAAAAAAATTGTCATACCACTGTTAGAAGGTGAAGTAACATTTCCTCCGAATGGTTGTTCACCTTTTTGACTGCTGTTATTGTTATTACTGCTGTTATTGCTTTTGTGATTATTTCCATTACTGTTGTTTGTAGGCGAAACATTGGCTGCAGCTGTTGTTGTAGATATGGCAATGGAAGACGACATAATGGCCAATTTGCTTGATGTACTTGGACGAGATTTTAGTTTTGGTACAAATACTAGTACCAATAGATGGATACCTTGTATCTAAAAATTATTCCTTTCCCTATTATTGCTACCCAGTGCTGATTGTCACCACTATCATATTACCTTTAATCTCGTTTTATTAAAACTTACAGAAGCTTCTATATTTTTTTCTAAACTTGTTGCCCAATATCAATTTTTATAAATTTTTGCCACACATATTTAAAAGCACAAACTTTTTATATACAATTTTCACTACTTCACTTAAACTTAAGTTATAAAAAAACAACATCTACAAAACCATGTAAATATGTATTCTCTGTATACTAAATACAAAACGCCATTTGCAGATACTAAGTGTTGCCAACTCTATTTGTATAAAAACAATCTACGTGCTAAGATAGCTTCCTTTTTTTTACTGTCTACAATTGCAATAAAAAGTGGGAAGAAATTTGAAAATAACCCAAAGCAATAACAACAAAATAATTATCTTGTTGACCGTGTTCCAGCGTCCCCCGGTGCCTTTAACAACAAAAAGAAGAAAAATTTACATTTTTAATTTTGAGCGGTGCCCGAAACTTTTTGTTTTTTATACCTAAAATTTAAGATGGACCTAGCACGAATTCTATTTCCCGGATCTTGAAACGGAATGCATGGCTAAACTCTAGTTTACGGGCATAACTCGGATTTGTTTCAAACTTTAACGGACGATAGAACTTTCAATGCCGAGTTCAACGATGCATGTTTTTTTGTCGACGACCCCTGGTTCCCAAGTTATGGACTCCCAAAGTTTGAATTTGAATTCTTTGTATCTTCGCCATTTATTATCGGAAAAACACAAAATATATATCGTTCAAAAGGCTATTGAAATACCTTTAATTTGAGATATAAAGCTGCCTACACACTAGGGAACATGGTTGAGGGAACAAAAAATATCAAAAAATTTTGTAAACACGAAATGCACGCTCTCAACACGCACACACACACAAACTCACTCACACATTCACAAAAAATGCTCTCTTTTTCTAAGTATGTTCCCTAGTGTGTAGGCAGCTTAATACTCCCAAATCCATTAACCCATTAAGCGTCAAATCGTAAAAGTTTTTTATCCTTACTTTTTAGAAAAAACGCCCATTATCTCAATATTTCACCAATATAAAATACATTGTAGTTAAGGCTCTCAGCTTTAATTTAAGATATAATTTATACCTATAACCCCTATAACACCGCAGATATTAACAGTTAAATATCATATTAATTTTTTGCTTATATACATAAATAAATAAATAAACTTCAAATTCTTAAAATAAATATATTAATTAACCCACTGCAAACCACAAAAATAAAAAATCGCGCGATTTTTTATTTTTTTTCATTACAGATATGACTGTTTTTCGGCGAACTCGCTTCGCTCGCGAGATTATTGATTCAAATATTTACGAAATTAAAAAAAAGCGAACGCTACATAGGAGTATCCCCTAAGCCCGGTCAAAGCCTATTACACAGAAAAGCTTTACTCAGCGAAGCCACTAAACTGCCTACCACATAGGAAAAAACCCCTAAGCCCGGCCGGAGCCGGTTACACAAAAAAGCTTTGCTCAGCGAAGCCACTAAACTGCCTATCACATAGAAAAAAACGCCTGAGCCCGGCCGAAGGCCGGTTACGCAAAAGAACTTTACTCAGCGAAGCCACTAAACTGCCTATCACATAGGAAAAAATCCCCAAGCCCGGCTGTTACACGGAAAAACTTTACTCAGCGAAGCCACTAAACTGCCTATCACATAGAAAAAACCCCTAAGCCCGACCGAAAGCCGAATACACAGAAAAAGTTTACTCAAATCAACTCAAAAAGTTCAAAATTGTGCAAAGTTCAAAAATAGAAAAATTAAATATCAAATTTAACTCTTAATATCTGCGCTGTTAGAAGGGTTAAAGGCTTAAATTATACCTTATATTAAAGGTAAAAGCCTTATTTACAAATAAATAATAGTTATTTGGTACATTAAATAGGCAAAATATTGAGAAAACAGCATTTTTCTTGGAAAAATTCCATTTCAAAAACAGAAAATCAAGTGCTGCGATGCAATGGGTTAATAGTTTCGAAAAATTTGTATGCCGTATTAAAGGTGCTTGAATAAGATATTTAATAACAGCCATTTCGTTCCGTTCAGATAACCCATTCCGAAGTTAAAAATATATAAATTAAATGATATATCCAAACTTAAGAGACCCATAATTCGGAAAATATAGGCTGCCGACAAAAAATTTTTTTTTTCTGAACCCACCTATTTTACCCCTAACTTCGTTTTTTTTCTTTTGAGCCATCCCCGTAAAGTAGATTTGTTCCGTTTTCTGGACATAGCGGGTCCCAGGAGCCCGTTGTTGCTTTGTGTGTAATTCGTAAATTTTATGGCAAATAAGACTTAAAGTCTCTTAAAACACATCAACAATAGTACATTAACATAAAGAGAATTAAATTAATAATTTAACACAATGGCAATTGTTATAATAACTTAAATATATATATAAATCGGCCTCAAATAACATGGTCAACGAACTAAAATTCGAATAGATTAAACCCAAAATTAAAAACACATTCTTACTAGAATATACCAAAGTGACGGGATTTCGATATTCACCACTCTGAAAAAAAAGTGAAGATATGCGTATAGACTTTAATTTTTTGGAAAATGTATTTATTAAAAATAAATATGTGTACTTTATTTAAAATTAAACATCTATACACGCAGAAAAAAATAGTGGGAACCTTATCTAAGTGCTTTGTAATTATACAACTACATAAGTTTGAAGTAAGTTTTACAATTTTCTAGCGACATATATGTAATTTTTCGGATATTTTCCACTACACATGTATATATTTTGCAAGGATTGTATATATTTTACAAAAAAATATGCATATTTTCCTAGAACTTTGTAAAACTAACTTGAAAATTATGTAGTTGTATAACTACATAGCTCTTAGGTAATATTCCCACTATTTTTTTCTGTGTGTAAGCTTTCCTTCATTGCTTTTTCAGAGTGGTGAATATCAAAATGTCGACCACTCCGAAGATACAATGAAGGAAAGCATTTGGACGTTAAATTTTTAGAGAATGTATTAGAGCTAAAGTTGCGTTTACATCTGTTTTCAAATCCCGAGATTTCAATGGAAATCTCGAACCGAAATCTTGACCGTTTACATTTGCACTTTGTGACAGTAGCGAGATTTCGATTTGACAGCTGCACTTTTTTTGTAAACAAAGTACCATAAAAAATAACCTCAAATTAAAAATATTTCTAAAAACCATTTTATTCATTGGCGGAGTACAATTTACATTATTTTATGTAAAGATCTAACTCTAAATATGTTAGTAAATTTGTTTTTTTGTAAGGACGACAAGCTAGAACCCAGATTTTGCAATATTTTGGCGGAAGGAAGACACTTCCCAATACTTTCTTCGTAGTTATGCTTCGCGGGAAGCAAAAATTAGAACCACGCAACACTTCTTATAATCATTAGTACATTTCCATTGGGTCTAAAGTCATATTTATTAAATTAATAATAATTTTGTTATTTCATTATTTTGTGTTATTTTTAGGTTATTTTTTTAGTCAGCTGTTGACCATCGTTGCCACTTTTTCAAACAAAAACTCTACAAATTAAGTGAAACACAGTGTTGTATTCTGCAAAAGTCTCCAGATTTGTGAGATTTTCATGAGATTTCTTAGAAATCTCGCAAATTTACGGGATTTCCTTTGTATGGGGAATCTCGAGATTTCACATGAGATTTTCACTGAAATCTCAATTTTAGTCGAAATCTCGGGATTTGGGTGCAGATGTAAATGCAACATAAAAACCATTTTATTCATTGGCGGAGTACAATTTACATTATTTTATGTAAAGATCTAACGCTAAATATGTTAGTAAATTTGTTTTTTTATAAGGACGACAAGCTAGAAGCCACACGCAGAAAAAAAAGGAGTAACATTTACAAAAATTAGAGTAAAAGTTTACATAGTTCCGTGGTAGATATACAACTACATAAAATTAACGACAAATTTGTCAAGACGCTTAGGCAAATTTTCAAGGATATATATATATGTAATTAATTATATATATGTAAAAATCGAAGCCTTTGTTTAATATAACAACACGCAAAGGAAAATTTACGCCATGTTAAGGTCTCTTTGGTCAACACAATTTTTTACTCCTTTAAAAGTAAGAATTCTACTTGCTAAAACATACCTAATCCCCCATTTAATCTATGGTTGTGAGCTTTTTGGAAATTGTGACATGACTTGCAAACGCAAATTAACCGTTTTGTACAATAATATTGTTAGATATGTTTATGGACTAACAAAATTTTAGCGAATTTCATCATTTGCCATAAAACTCTATGGAGTATCTTTTGAGAGTCTTCTAAAAATTCGAGTACTTTTGTTTTATCACAAAATCATTTATAAAAAAATCCTTTATATCTTTTTGAAATTATTCAATTTGCATTATCCCCAAGGGGTAGAAAGACTATTATACCTGAACATAGTTATCATGTGTCTGAATGGCACTTTTTCATAATACCGCACGTCTTTGGAGAGATCTTCCATCCAATCAACAACTCAACAGAATTAATGTTGTTTTCTACAATATTGACAATTTGTTAGTTTAATTAATATATTTATTTTTGCAACTATTTGTGATTTTTAGATAGTTTACGTTTCTAAAGCATATTTAGCATAATTTTAAGTTTTTCTTAAAATATTTTGCAATATCTGTTTTTCAGAAACTGCTTTCCTGTACTTTAATTATAAGATTTAATCTTGTTGAAGATTGTTAAGAAAAATAAATAAAGAAGATAAAACAATATGACGAAAAGTAGATGCCAAAAGGAAAAAAATTTAGAAAAATGTAAAATAATATAAAATTGTATGCTAAATGTAATAGGAATTGTCGGTGGGTTAGGCTAATGAACAATCTCAAACGATATGGCTTTATATTCACATAAGACACAACTATCGGTGCGTTTACAAATTTATCGTCCACATTTTAATCAATGGGTTCACCTAAAACTTTTTGGTTGGTAAAACTATTGTATAATCAAAATAAAATAGTTAATAACTTTCATTTTTATTTGCATTGCAGTTTAAGTTTTCAACAAGTTGATGTCATCTGTCAGAAGCTAGGGGTGATCAACATGTTTTAGACTTGAAGGATGTTATTTATATGGCCCAACAATTGAGACTGGAAAAGGAATTAGTATTACAATAGAACAGGCTGACAATGCTTTGTTTGGAATTGTAACAAATTAAAAAATTAGTTTTTATATTGTAATTAAATAGTTTTCCAAATTTAATATTTTAAACAAAAATGAAGATTATAATGCTTTAATTTGTATCCAACTATTAATACCAGTAATAATTATAAAATAAATAAATAAATTAATCAAATTGTTTTAATAAGGGAGAAGGAACGAGCTAAATAATTTAACGTAAATTAATAAATAAAATATGGCTTAAGTTTAATAAATTAGTGCTAACAATTCCAAAAACAGAATAAGAAATAATTACCAAGTTTTTTTGTATAGTTATTGTTAGTTTTTGTTTTCTTATGTTATACCAAGCATATTATATAAATTATACCCAAAACTTGGGTAGAGCTATAATTAGGGTTTGGGGTTCGGGAATTCCCGGGCGGGAATTCCCGGGAAAATAATATATTTTTCCCGGGAAAACGGGAAATTTTAAAAATATTAAATTTTTTAAATTGTTTTTGTTTCGAATAGGATTTTTTAATTTTAGTCATAAAAAACATTTTAAATACCAAAACAAAAATGTCATTGTTAAAATCTTTTGAAAGGGAATACATTTATTTGACACAGAAATAAAATCTTTGCCAAGTAATTAGGAGCATTTCAACTAATAAAGATTTTTCGCATAACTTATTCAAAATTTAAGTAGTAAAACCTAAAAACTTGGTAAAATGTTTAAAAGAAATATGAAAAAATAGCTTTGTGTCTTACAAATAATCGCCCTTAGTATCTAAATTGTTCAAATGTATAATTTAGATAAAGTCGAATTTAGTTAAAATATTGGGTTGGTTAATTTATTTTTAACCAATCAAAATATTTGAAAATATAAATATTTTTGTAAGGTTTTCATACACAAAATGAACAAAACCGTTTGATTAAAAATAAAGTCGACTTTAAATTTAAAATACTCCTGTTATTTTAGTTTGACTCAAGATCATAAATTAATATCACTTTCTGTTTAAATTATTTTCAAATCAAAGAAAGATGATACAATTTTTACAAGTAAATTACAAAGAATAAAAATTATTGAAAAAATTCGATAAAACCAGCAAGGCAGAATGCGCATTTTCGGCTTTCGCTACAAAGCCATCATCAGTGCCTTTCGCCTTTGAGTGGGTTAATATTTGATAATCGTCTACTTATATGAATGTTGAAAGCAAATCGAGTTTGTTATCAACAACTCAACTTAGACTAACATCAACGAAATTTAACAATGCTATTTTTATCCTTTTGTTATTATTACTCTTTTTTGCTTTGAACCTTAATTCTTAAGATATCTCAGCTGATTCTATTCAACTCTGTGTATGATAAACACAGAAGTTTGAATTACAACGAACCGTTAAATTTAAATGTATGTTATTAAATTATATTTTTGCACCGTGTCAATGTGTTTAAGATGAATGGGGGAAAAGTTTTTAGTTGATCTGTTATTTTAAGTAAATGAATGTTATTTTAGTTTGACTCAAGATCATAAATTAATATCACTTTCTGTTTAAATTATTTTCAAATCAAAGTAAGATGATACAATTTTTACAAGTAAATTACAAAGAATAAAAATTATTGAAAAAATTCGATAAGACCAGCAAGGCAGAATGCGCATTTTCGGCTTTCGCTACAAAGCCATCATCAGTACCATAAAATAACATTCATTTACTTAAAATAACAGATCAACTAAAAACTTTTCCCCCATTCATCTTAAACACATTGACACGGTGCAAAAATATAATTTAATAACATACATTTAAATTTAAATTTAACGGTTCGTTGTAATTCAAACTTCTGTGTTTATCATACACAGAGTTGAATAGAATCAGCTGAGATATCTTAAGAATTAAGGTTCAAAGCAAAAAAGAGTAATAATAACAAAAGGATAAAAATAGCATTGTTAAATTTCGTTGATGTTAGTCTAAGTTGAGTTGTTGATAACAAACTCGATTTGCTTTCAACATTCATATAAGTAGACGATTATCAAATATTAACCCACTCAAAGGCGAAAGGCACTGATGATGGCTTTGTAGCGAAAGCCGAAAATGCGTATTCTGCCTTGCTGGTCTTATCGAATTTTTTCAATAATTTTTATTCTTTGTAATTTACTTGTAAAAATTGTATCATCTTTCTTTGATTTGAAAATAATTTAAACAGAAAGTGATATTAATTTATGATCTTGAGTCAAACTAAAATAACATTCATTTACTTAAAATAACAGATCAACTAAAAACTTTTCCCCCATTCATCTTAAACACATTGACACGGTGCAAAAATATAATTTAATAACATACATTTAAATTTAACGGTTCGTTGTAATTCAAACTTCTGTGTTTATCATACACAGAGTTGAATAGAATCAGCTGAGATATCTTAAGAATTAAGGTTCAAAGCAAAAAAGAGTAATAATAACAAAAGGATGAAAATAGCATTGTTAAATTTCGTTGATGTTAGTCTAAGTTGAGTTGTTGGTAACAAACTCGATTTGCTTTCAACATTCATATAAGTAGACGATTATCAAATATTAACCCACTCAAAGGCGAAAGGCACTGATGATGGCTTTGTAGCGAAAGCCGAAAATGCGCATTCTGCCTTGCTGGTCTTATCGAATTTTTTCAATAATTTTTATTCTTTGTAATTTACTTGTAAAAATTGTATCATCTTTCTTTGATTTGAAAATAATTTAAACAGAAAGTGATATTAATTTATGATCTTGAGTCAAACTAAAATAACATTCATTTACTTAAAATAACAGATCAACTAAAAACTTTTCCCCCATTCATCTTAAACACATTGACACGGTGCAAAAATATAATTTAATAACATACATTTAAATTTAAATTTAACGGTTCGTTGTAATTCAAACTTCTGTGTTTATCATACACAGAGTTGAATAGAATCAGCTGAGATATCTTAAGAATTAAGGTTCAAAGCAAAAAAGAGTAATAATAACAAAAGGATAAAAATAGCATTGTTAAATTTCGTTGATGTTAGTCTAAGTTGAGTTGTTGATAACAAACTCGATTTGCTTTCAACATTCATATAAGTAGACGATTATCAAATATTAACCCACTCAAAGGCGAAAGGCACTGATGATGGCTTTGTAGCGAAAGCCGAAAATGCGCATTCTGCCTTGCTGGTCTTATAGAATTTTTATACCCTACACCACTATGTGGTCAGGGTATTATAAGTTTGTGCTGATGTTTGTAACACCAAAAAATATTGGTCGTAGACCCACCTTATAGTCGATCGGTTCAGAATTTTTTTTATTTCGATTTAACGATGTCCGTCTGTCCGTCCGTCCGTCCGTCTGTCTGTCTGTCCATGCAATCTTGTGCGCACTCTACAGGTCGCAACTATTAAGATATTTTGATGAAATTTGGTACGCAGACCTATGTTGGCCCAAGGACGAACAAGTTTGATTTTTTTGAACATCGGTCCATGTTTAGACCTAGTGCCCATATAAGGGTCCTACCAAAATTATATTGTTTATACGCTGCAGGTCGTAAATATTAACATATTTTGACGAAATTTGGTACACAGACCTATGTTAGCCCAATAACGCAGCCTATTGATTTTGGTGAACATCGGTCCATGTTTAGACCTAGTGCCCATATAAGGGTCCTACCAAAATTATACTGTTTATACGCTGCAGGTCGTAAATATTAAGATATTTTGATGAAATTTGGTACACAGCCCTACATTGGCCCAATAACGCAGCCTATTGATTTTGGTGAACATCGGTCCATGTTTAGACCTAGTGCCCATATAAGGGTCCTACCAAAATTATACTGTTTATACGCTGCAGGTCGTAAATATTAAGATATTTTGATGAAATTTGGTACACAGACCTATATTGGCCCAATAACGCAGCCTATTGATTTTGGTGAACATCGGTCCATGTTTAGACCTAGTGCCCATATAAGGGTCCTACCAAAATTATACTGTTTATACGCTGCAGGTCGTAAATATTAAGATATTTTGATGAAATTTGGTACACAGCCCTACATTGGCCCAATAACGCAGCCTATTGATTTTGGTGAACATCGGTCCATGTTTAGACCTAGTGCCCATATAAGGGTCCTACCAAAATTATACTGTTTATACGCTGCAGGTCGTAAATATTAAGATATTTTGATGAAATTTGGTACACAGACCTATATTGGCCCAATAACGCAGCCTATTGATTTTGGTGAACATCGGTCCATGTTTAGACCTAGTGCCCATATAAGGGTCCTACCAAAATTATACTGTTTATACGCTGCAGGTCGTAAATATTAAGATATTTTGATGAAATTTGGTACACAGACCTACATTGGCCCAATAACGCAGCCTATTGATTTTGGTGAACATCGGTCTATGTTTAGACCTAGTGCCCATATAAGGGTCCTACCAAAATTATACTGTTTATACGCTGCAGGTATTAATATTAAGATATTTTGATGAAATTTGGTACATAGACCTATGTTGGCCCAAGGACGAAGCCTATTGATTTTGGTGAACATCGGTCCATGTTTAGAACTAGTGCCCATATAAGGGTCCCCCCAAAATTGGCTTGGTTACAAACTGCAGGTCGCAAATATTAAGATATTTTAATGAAATTTGGTGCGCTGACTCACATTATAGAAAATTTTGACATAAGCCCCATTTTAACCCATTCGAATTTCGGATCCAAACAATACACCAGACTGGTGTAGGGTATTGTATAGTCGGCATGCCCGACTTTAACCTTTTTACTCGTTTCAATAATTTTTATTCTTTGTAATTTACTTGTAAAAATTGTATCATCTTTCTTTGATTTGAAAATAATTTAAACAGAAAGTGATATTAATTTATGATCTTGAGTCAAACTAAAATAACATTCATTTACTTAAAATAACAGATCAACTAAAAACTTTTCCCCCATTCATCTTAAACACATTGACACGGTGCAAAAATATAATTTAATAACATACATTTAAATTTAAATTTAACGGTTCGTTGTAATTCAAACTTCTGTGTTTATCATACACAGAGTTGAATAAAATCAGCTGAGATATCTTAAGAATTAAGGTTCAAAGCAAAAAAGAGTAATAATAACAAAAGGATAAAAATAGCATTGTTAAATTTCGTTGATGTTAGTCTAAGTTGAGTTGTTGATAACAAACTCGATTTGCTTTCAACATTCATATAAGTAGACGATTATCAAATATTAACCCACTCAAAGGCGAAAGGCACTGATGATGGCCTTGTAGCGAAAGCCGAAAATGCGCATTCTGCCTTGCTGGTCTTATCGAATTTTTTCAATAATTTTTATTCTTTGTAATTTACTTGTAAAAATTGTATCATCTTTCTTTGATTTGAAAATAATTTAAACAGAAAGTGATATTAATTTACGATCTTGAGTCAAACTAAAATAACATTCATTTACTTAAAATAACAGATCAACTAAAAACTGTTCCCCCATTCATCTTAAACACATTGACACGGTGCAAAAATATAATTTAATAACATACATTTAAATTTAACGGTTCGTTGTAATTCAAACTTCTGTGTTTATCATACACAGAGTTGAATAGAATCAGCTGAGATATCTTAAGAATTAAGGTTCAAAGCAAAAAAGAGTAATAATAACAAAAGGATAAAAATAGCATTGTTAAATTTCGTTGATGTTAGTCTAAGTTGAGTTGTTGATAACAAACTCGATTTGCTTTCAACATTCATATAAGTAGACGATTATCAAATATTAACCCACTCAAAGGCGAAAGGCACTGATGATGGCTTTGTAGCGAAAGCCGAAAATGCGCATTCTGCCTTGCTGGTCTTATCGAATTTTTTCAATAATTATTATTCTTTGTAATTTACTTGTAAAAATTGTATCATCTTTCTTTGATTTGAAAATAATTTAAACAGAAAGTGATATTAATTTATGATCTTAAGTCAAACTAAAATAACATTCATTTACTTAAAATAACAGATCAACTAAAAACTTTTCCCCCATTCATCTTAAACACATTGACACGGTGCAAAAATATAATTTAATAACATACATTTAAATTTAACGGTTCGTTGTAATTCAAACTTCTGTGTTTATCATACACAGAGTTGAATAGAATCAGCTGAGATATCTTAAGAATTAAGGTTCAAAGCAAAAAAGAGTAATAATAACAAAAGGATGAAAATAGCATTGTTAAATTTCGTTGATGTTAGTCTAAGTTGAGTTGTTGGTAACAAACTCGATTTGCTTTCAACATTCATATAAGTAGACGATTATCAAATATTAACCCACTCAAAGGCGAAAGGCACTGATGATGGCTTTGTAGCGAAAGCCGAAAATGCGCATTCTGCCTTGCTGGTCTTATCGAATTTTTTCAATAATTTTTATTCTTTGTAATTTACTTGTAAAAATTGTATCATCTTTCTTTGATTTGAAAATAATTTAAACAGAAAGTGATATTAATTTATGATCTTGAGTCAAACTAAAATAACATTCATTTACTTAAAATAACAGATCAACTAAAAACTTTTCCCCCATTCATCTTAAACACATTGACACGGTGCAAAAATATAATTTAATAACATACATTTAAATTTAAATTTAACGGTTCGTTGTAATTCAAACTTCTGTGTTTATCATACACAGAGTTGAATAGAATCAGCTGAGATATCTTAAGAATTAAGGTTCAAAGCAAAAAAGAGTAATAATAACAAAAGGATAAAAATAGCATTGTTAAATTTCGTTGATGTTAGTCTAAGTTGAGTTGTTGATAACAAACTCGATTTGCTTTCAACATTCATATAAGTAGACGATTATCAAATATTAACCCACTCAAAGGCGAAAGGCACTGATGATGGCTTTGTAGCGAAAGCCGAAAATGCGCATTCTGCCTTGCTGGTCTTATAGAATTTTTATACCCTACACCACTATGTGGTCAGGGTATTATAAGTTTGTGCTGATGTTTGTAACACCAAAAAATATTGGTCGTAGACCCACCTTATAGTCGATCGGTTCAGAATTTTTTTTATTTCGATTTAACGATGTCCGTCTGTCCGTCCGTCCGTCCGTCTGTCTGTCTGTCCATGCAATCTTGTGCGCACTCTACAGGTCGCAACTATTAAGATATTTTGATGAAATTTGGTACGCAGACCTATGTTGGCCCAAGGACGAACAAGTTTGATTTTTTTGAACATCGGTCCATGTTTAGACCTAGTGCCCATATAAGGGTCCTACCAAAATTATATTGTTTATACGCTGCAGGTCGTAAATATTAACATATTTTGACGAAATTTGGTACACAGACCTATGTTAGCCCAATAACGCAGCCTATTGATTTTGGTGAACATCGGTCCATGTTTAGACCTAGTGCCCATATAAGGGTCCTACCAAAATTATACTGTTTATACGCTGCAGGTCGTAAATATTAAGATATTTTGATGAAATTTGGTACACAGCCCTACATTGGCCCAATAACGCAGCCTATTGATTTTGGTGAACATCGGTCCATGTTTAGACCTAGTGCCCATATAAGGGTCCTACCAAAATTATACTGTTTATACGCTGCAGGTCGTAAATATTAAGATATTTTGATGAAATTTGGTACACAGACCTATATTGGCCCAATAACGCAGCCTATTGATTTTGGTGAACATCGGTCCATGTTTAGACCTAGTGCCCATATAAGGGTCCTACCAAAATTATACTGTTTATACGCTGCAGGTCGTAAATATTAAGATATTTTGATGAAATTTGGTACACAGCCCTACATTGGCCCAATAACGCAGCCTATTGATTTTGGTGAACATCGGTCCATGTTTAGACCTAGTGCCCATATAAGGGTCCTACCAAAATTATACTGTTTATACGCTGCAGGTCGTAAATATTAAGATATTTTGATGAAATTTGGTACACAGACCTATATTGGCCCAATAACGCAGCCTATTGATTTTGGTGAACATCGGTCCATGTTTAGACCTAGTGCCCATATAAGGGTCCTACCAAAATTATACTGTTTATACGCTGCAGGTCGTAAATATTAAGATATTTTGATGAAATTTGGTACACAGACCTACATTGGCCCAATAACGCAGCCTATTGATTTTGGTGAACATCGGTCTATGTTTAGACCTAGTGCCCATATAAGGGTCCTACCAAAATTATACTGTTTATACGCTGCAGGTATTAATATTAAGATATTTTGATGAAATTTGGTACATAGACCTATGTTGGCCCAAGGACGAAGCCTATTGATTTTGGTGAACATCGGTCCATGTTTAGAACTAGTGCCCATATAAGGGTCCCCCCAAAATTGGCTTGGTTACAAACTGCAGGTCGCAAATATTAAGATATTTTAATGAAATTTGGTGCGCTGACTCACATTATAGAAAATTTTGACATAAGCCCCATTTTAACCCATTCGAATTTCGGATCCAAACAATACACCAGACTGGTGTAGGGTATTGTATAGTCGGCATGCCCGACTTTAACCTTTTTACTCGTTTCAATAATTTTTATTCTTTGTAATTTACTTGTAAAAATTGTATCATCTTTCTTTGATTTGAAAATAATTTAAACAGAAAGTGATATTAATTTATGATCTTGAGTCAAACTAAAATAACATTCATTTACTTAAAATAACAGATCAACTAAAAACTTTTCCCCCATTCATCTTAAACACATTGACACGGTGCAAAAATATAATTTAATAACATACATTTAAATTTAAATTTAACGGTTCGTTGTAATTCAAACTTCTGTGTTTATCATACACAGAGTTGAATAAAATCAGCTGAGATATCTTAAGAATTAAGGTTCAAAGCAAAAAAGAGTAATAATAACAAAAGGATAAAAATAGCATTGTTAAATTTCGTTGATGTTAGTCTAAGTTGAGTTGTTGATAACAAACTCGATTTGCTTTCAACATTCATATAAGTAGACGATTATCAAATATTAACCCACTCAAAGGCGAAAGGCACTGATGATGGCCTTGTAGCGAAAGCCGAAAATGCGCATTCTGCCTTGCTGGTCTTATCGAATTTTTTCAATAATTTTTATTCTTTGTAATTTACTTGTAAAAATTGTATCATCTTTCTTTGATTTGAAAATAATTTAAACAGAAAGTGATATTAATTTACGATCTTGAGTCAAACTAAAATAACATTCATTTACTTAAAATAACAGATCAACTAAAAACTGTTCCCCCATTCATCTTAAACACATTGACACGGTGCAAAAATATAATTTAATAACATACATTTAAATTTAACGGTTCGTTGTAATTCAAACTTCTGTGTTTATCATACACAGAGTTGAATAGAATCAGCTGAGATATCTTAAGAATTAAGGTTCAAAGCAAAAAAGAGTAATAATAACAAAAGGATAAAAATAGCATTGTTAAATTTCGTTGATGTTAGTCTAAGTTGAGTTGTTGATAACAAACTCGATTTGCTTTCAACATTCATATAAGTAGACGATTATCAAATATTAACCCACTCAAAGGCGAAAGGCACTGATGATGGCTTTGTAGCGAAAGCCGAAAATGCGCATTCTGCCTTGCTGGTCTTATCGAATTTTTTCAATAATTATTATTCTTTGTAATTTACTTGTAAAAATTGTATCATCTTTCTTTGATTTGAAAATAATTTAAACAGAAAGTGATATTAATTTATGATCTTGAGTCAAACTAAAATAACATTCATTTACTTAAAATAACAGATCAACTAAAAACTTTTCCCCCATTCATCTTAAACACATTGACACGGTGCAAAAATATAATTTAATAACATACATTTAAATTTAACGGTTCGTTGTAATTCAAACTTCTGTGTTTATCATACACAGAGTTGAATAGAATCAGCTGAGATATCTTAAGAATTAAGGTTCAAAGCAAAAAAGAGTAATAATAACAAAAGGATGAAAATAGCATTGTTAAATTTCGTTGATGTTAGTCTAAGTTGAGTTGTTGGTAACAAACTCGATTTGCTTTCAACATTCATATAAGTAGACGATTATCAAATATTAACCCACTCAAAGGCGAAAGGCACTGATGATGGCTTTGTAGCGAAAGCCGAAAATGCGCATTCTGCCTTGCTGGTCTTATCGAATTTTTTCAATAATTTTTATTCTTTGTAATTTACTTGTAAAAATTGTATCATCTTTCTTTGATTTGAAAATAATTTAAACAGAAAGTGATATTAATTTATGATCTTGAGTCAAACTAAAATAACATTCATTTACTTAAAATAACAGATCAACTAAAAACTTTTCCCCCATTCATCTTAAACACATTGACACGGTGCAAAAATATAATTTAATAACATACATTTAAATTTAAATTTAACGGTTCGTTGTAATTCAAACTTCTGTGTTTATCATACACAGAGTTGAATAGAATCAGCTGAGATATCTTAAGAATTAAGGTTCAAAGCAAAAAAGAGTAATAATAACAAAAGGATAAAAATAGCATTGTTAAATTTCGTTGATGTTAGTCTAAGTTGAGTTGTTGATAACAAACTCGATTTGCTTTCAACATTCATATAAGTAGACGATTATCAAATATTAACCCACTCAAAGGCGAAAGGCACTGATGATGGCTTTGTAGCGAAAGCCGAAAATGCGCATTCTGCCTTGCTGGTCTTATAGAATTTTTATACCCTACACCACTATGTGGTCAGGGTATTATAAGTTTGTGCTGATGTTTGTAACACCAAAAAATATTGGTCGTAGACCCACCTTATAGTCGATCGGTTCAGAATTTTTTTTATTTCGATTTAACGATGTCCGTCTGTCCGTCCGTCCGTCTGTCTGTCTGTCCATGCAATCTTGTGCGCACTCTACAGGTCGCAACTATTAAGATATTTTGATGAAATTTGGTACGCAGACCTATGTTGGCCCAAGGACGAACAAGTTTGATTTTTTTGAACATCGGTCCATGTTTAGACCTAGTGCCCATATAAGGGTCCTACCAAAATTATATTGTTTATACGCTGCAGGTCGTAAATATTAACATATTTTGACGAAATTTGGTACACAGACCTATGTTAGCCCAATAACGCAGCCTATTGATTTTGGTGAACATCGGTCCATGTTTAGACCTAGTGCCCATATAAGGGTCCTACCAAAATTATACTGTTTATACGCTGCAGGTCGTAAATATTAAGATATTTTGATGAAATTTGGTACACAGCCCTACATTGGCCCAATAACGCAGCCTATTGATTTTGGTGAACATCGGTCCATGTTTAGACCTAGTGCCCATATAAGGGTCCTACCAAAATTATACTGTTTATACGCTGCAGGTCGTAAATATTAAGATATTTTGATGAAATTTGGTACACAGACCTATATTGGCCCAATAACGCAGCCTATTGATTTTGGTGAACATCGGTCCATGTTTAGACCTAGTGCCCATATAAGGGTCCTACCAAAATTATACTGTTTATACGCTGCAGGTCGTAAATATTAAGATATTTTGATGAAATTTGGTACACAGACCTACATTGGCCCAATAACGCAGCCTATTGATTTTGGTGGACATCGGTCCATGTTTAGACCTAGTGCCCATATAAGGGTCCTACCAAAATTATAATGTTTTTACGCTGCAGGTCGCAAATATTAAGATATTTTGATGAAATTTGGTACACAGACCTATATTGGCCCAATAACGCAGCCTATTGATTTTGGTGAACATCGGTCTATGTTTAGACCTAGTGCCCATATAAGGGTCCTACCAAAATTATACTGTTTATACGCTGCAGGTATTAATATTAAGATATTTTGATGAAATTTGGTACATAGACCTATGTTGGCCCAAGGACGAAGCCTATTGATTTTGGTGAACATCGGTCCATGTTTAGAACTAGTGCCCATATAAGGGTCCCCCCAAAATTGGCTTGGTTACAAACTGCAGGTCGCAAATATTAAGATATTTTAATGAAATTTGGTGCGCTGACTCACATTATAGAAAATTTTGACATAAGCCCCATTTTAACCCATTCGAATTTCGGATCCAAACAATACACCAGACTGGTGTAGGGTATTGTATAGTCGGCATGCCCGACTTTAACCTTTTTACTCGTTTCAATAATTTTTATTCTTTGTAATTTACTTGTAAAAATTGTATCATCTTTCTTTGATTTGAAAATAATTTAAACAGAAAGTGATATTAATTTATGATCTTGAGTCAAACTAAAATAACATTCATTTACTTAAAATAACAGATCAACTAAAAACTTTTCCCCCATTCATCTTAAACACATTGACACGGTGCAAAAATATAATTTAATAACATACATTTAAATTTAAATTTAACGGTTCGTTGTAATTCAAACTTCTGTGTTTATCATACACAGAGTTGAATAGAATCAGCTGAGATATCTTAAGAATTAAGGTTCAAAGCAAAAAAGAGTAATAATAACAAAAGGATAAAAATAGCATTGTTAAATTTCGTTGATGTTAGTCTAAGTTGAGTTGTTGATAACAAACTCGATTTGCTTTCAACATTCATATAAGTAGACGATTATCAAATATTAACCCACTCAAAGGCGAAAGGCACTGATGATGGCTTTGTAGCGAAAGCCGAAAATGCGCATTCTGCCTTGCTGGTCTTATAGAATTTTTATACCCTACACCACTATGTGGTCAGGGTATTATAAGTTTGTGCTGATGTTTGTAACACCAAAAAATATTGGTCGTAGACCCACCTTATAGTCGATCGGTTCAGAATTTTTTTTATTTCGATTTAACGATGTCCGTCTGTCCGTCCGTCCGTCTGTCTGTCTGTCCATGCAATCTTGTGCGCACTCTACAGGTCGCAACTATTAAGATATTTTGATGAAATTTGGTACGCAGACCTATGTTGGCCCAAGGACGAACAAGTTTGATTTTTTTGAACATCGGTCCATGTTTAGACCTAGTGCCCATATAAGGGTCCTACCAAAATTATATTGTTTATACGCTGCAGGTCGTAAATATTAACATATTTTGACGAAATTTGGTACACAGACCTATGTTAGCCCAATAACGCAGCCTATTGATTTTGGTGAACATCGGTCCATGTTTAGACCTAGTGCCCATATAAGGGTCCTACCAAAATTATACTGTTTATACGCTGCAGGTCGTAAATATTAAGATATTTTGATGAAATTTGGTACACAGCCCTACATTGGCCCAATAACGCAGCCTATTGATTTTGGTGAACATCGGTCCATGTTTAGACCTAGTGCCCATATAAGGGTCCTACCAAAATTATACTGTTTATACGCTGCAGGTCGTAAATATTAAGATATTTTGATGAAATTTGGTACACAGACCTATATTGGCCCAATAACGCAGCCTATTGATTTTGGTGAACATCGGTCCATGTTTAGACCTAGTGCCCATATAAGGGTCCTACCAAAATTATACTGTTTATACGCTGCAGGTCGTAAATATTAAGATATTTTGATGAAATTTGGTACACAGACCTACATTGGCCCAATAACGCAGCCTATTGATTTTGGTGGACATCGGTCCATGTTTAGACCTAGTGCCCATATAAGGGTCCTACCAAAATTATAATGTTTTTACGCTGCAGGTCGCAAATATTAAGATATTTTGATGAAATTTGGTACACAGACCTATATTGGCCCAATAACGCAGCCTATTGATTTTGGTGAACATCGGTCTATGTTTAGACCTAGTGCCCATATAAGGGTCCTACCAAAATTATACTGTTTATACGCTGCAGGTATTAATATTAAGATATTTTGATGAAATTTGGTACATAGACCTATGTTGGCCCAAGGACGAAGCCTATTGATTTTGGTGAACATCGGTCCATGTTTAGAACTAGTGCCCATATAAGGGTCCCCCCAAAATTGGCTTGGTTACAAACTGCAGGTCGCAAATATTAAGATATTTTAATGAAATTTGGTGCGCTGACTCACATTATAGAAAATTTTGACATAAGCCCCATTTTAACCCATTCGAATTTCGGATCCAAACAATACACCAGACTGGTGTAGGGTATTGTATAGTCGGCATGC
The DNA here is from genome assembly GCA_949987735.1 of Leucophora obtusa. Classification (NCBI taxonomy): domain Eukaryota; kingdom Metazoa; phylum Arthropoda; class Insecta; order Diptera; family Anthomyiidae; genus Leucophora; species Leucophora obtusa. Next base: position 14,994,800 of record OX465300.1, read on the forward strand.
CCGACTTTAACCTTTTTACTCGTTTCAATAATTTTTATTCTTTGTAATTTACTTGTAAAAATTGTATCATCTTTCTTTGATTTGAAAATAATTTAAACAGAAAGTGATATTAATTTATGATCTTGAGTCAAACTAAAATAACATTCATTTACTTAAAATAACAGATCAACTAAAAACTTTTCCCCCATTCATCTTAAACACATTGACACGGTGCAAAAATATAATTTAATAACATACATTTAAATTTAAATTTAACGGTTCGTTGTAATTCAAACTTCTGTGTTTATCATACACAGAGTTGAATAGAATCAGCTGAGATATCTTAAGAATTAAGGTTCAAAGCAAAAAAGAGTAATAATAACAAAAGGATAAAAATAGCATTGTTAAATTTCGTTGATGTTAGTCTAAGTTGAGTTGTTGATAACAAACTCGATTTGCTTTCAACATTCATATAAGTAGACGATTATCAAATATTAACCCACTCAAAGGCGAAAGGCACTGATGATGGCTTTGTAGCGAAAGCCGAAAATGCGCATTCTGCCTTGCTGGTCTTATAGAATTTTTATACCCTACACCACTATGTGGTCAGGGTATTATAAGTTTGTGCTGATGTTTGTAACACCAAAAAATATTGGTCGTAGACCCACCTTATAGTCGATCGGTTCAGAATTTTTTTTATTTCGATTTAACGATGTCCGTCTGTCCGTCCGTCTGTCCGTCCGTCCGTCTGTCTGTCTGTCCATGCAATCTTGTGCGCACTCTACAGGTCGCAACTATTAAGATATTTTGATGAAATTTGGTACGCAGACCTATGTTGGCCCAAGGACGAACAAGTTTGATTTTTTTGAACATCGGTCCATGTTTAGACCTAGTGCCCATATAAGGGTCCTACCAAAATTATATTGTTTATACGCTGCAGGTCGTAAATATTAACATATTTTGACGAAATTTGGTACACAGACCTATGTTAGCCCAATAACGCAGCCTATTGATTTTGGTGAACATCGGTCCATGTTTAGACCTAGTGCCCATATAAGGGTCCTACCAAAATTATACTGTTTATACGCTGCAGGTCGTAAATATTAAGATATTTTGATGAAATTTGGTACACAGCCCTACATTGGCCCAATAACGCAGCCTATTGATTTTGGTGAACATCGGTCCATGTTTAGACCTAGTGCCCATATAAGGGTCCTACCAAAATTATACTGTTTATACGCTGCAGGTCGTAAATATTAAGATATTTTGATGAAATTTGGTACACAGACCTATATTGGCCCAATAACGCAGCCTATTGATTTTGGTGAATATCGGTCCATGTTTAGACCTAGTGCCCATATAAGGGTCCTACCAAAATTATACTGTATACGCTGCAGGTCGTAAATATTAAGATATTTTGATGAAATTTGGTACACAGACCTACATTGGCCCAATAACGCAGCCTATTGATTTTGGTGGACATCGGTCCATGTTTAGACCTAGTGCCCATATAAGGGTCCTACCAAAATTATAATGTTTTTACGCTGCAGGTCGCAAATATTAAGATATTTTGATGAAATTTGGTACACAGACCTATATTGGCCCAATAACGCAGCCTATTGATTTTGGTGAACATCGGTCTATGTTTAGACCTAGTGCCCATATAAGGGTCCTACCAAAATTATACTGTTTATACGCTGCAGGTATTAATATTAAGATATTTTGATGAAATTTGGTACATAGACCTATGTTGGCCCAAGGACGAAGCCTATTGATTTTGGTGAACATCGGTCCATGTTTAGAACTAGTGCCCATATAAGGGTCCCCCCAAAATTGGCTTGGTTACAAACTGCAGGTCGCAAATATTAAGATATTTTAATGAAATTTGGTGCGCTGACTCACATTATAGAAAATTTTGACATAAGCCCCATTTTAACCCATTCGAATTTCGGATCCAAACAATACACCAGACTGGTGTAGGGTATTGTATAGTCGGCATGCCCGACTTTAACCTTTTTACTCGTTTCAATAATTTTTATTCTTTGTAATTTACTTGTAAAAATTGTATCATCTTTCTTTGATTTGAAAATAATTTAAACAGAAAGTGATATTAATTTATGATCTTGAGTCAAACTAAAATAACATTCATTTACTTAAAATAACAGATCAACTAAAAACTTTTCCCCCATTCATCTTAAACACATTGACACGGTGCAAAAATATAATTTAATAACATACATTTAAATTTAAATTTAACGGTTCGTTGTAATTCAAACTTCTGTGTTTATCATACACAGAGTTGAATAAAATCAGCTGAGATATCTTAAGAATTAAGGTTCAAAGCAAAAAAGAGTAATAATAACAAAAGGATAAAAATAGCATTGTTAAATTTCGTTGATGTTAGTCTAAGTTGAGTTGTTGATAACAAACTCGATTTGCTTTCAACATTCATATAAGTAGACGATTATCAAATATTAACCCACTCAAAGGCGAAAGGCACTGATGATGGCTTTGTAGCGAAAGCCGAAAATGCGCATTCTGCCTTGCTGGTCTTATCGAATTTTTTCAATAATTTTTATTCTTTGTAATTTACTTGTAAAAATTGTATCATCTTTCTTTGATTTGAAAATAATTTAAACAGAAAGTGATATTAATTTATGATCTTGAGTCAAACTAAAATAACATTCATTTACTTAAAATAACAGATCAACTAAAAACTTTTCCCCCATTCATCTTAAAATACTCCTTTATATTAAGGGTCAATAATTTTATAAGTAACGTTTTCATTAATAAATATGAAAAGAAAAGACTAATGGTTAACGGTGGTATCTAAATTTGGTTATCCGACATCTAAATTTGGTTCACAAAAAAAAAAAAAATTGATGGTCATGCAACTTCTCTTGAAAAAAAACAACAACAAGAACAACGTTTCAGCTAAAATTAGCAAAGTACCCGAAGAAAAAAGTGTAAGCTGAATAGGCATTAAAGGTTTTATGGTAGGGCAAACATTTCCTGAAATGTTTCCAAATTAGCCGCAGTCAATCCGCACCATAACTAGATCTTCGTTTATTCGAGAAAGTTTTTATAATAAAAACCTGGCATTGCAAAAAAATGAAACCGATATAAAGAACATTATATTAAATTACTACAATCATGTAAAAGATATATCATGATAAAAGAAATATCGAGCAATATTTCTAACAATGGGAGATTTACTATATTTTTACATGAATGGGCAAGAATATCACAAAAGAGATATTTGAACATATGTATAAACGGAAATAATTCATTTTATAACCTGGGGTTGGTTTATATATCAGGAAGATGTAATGCTGATGAAATAAGAATTGTAGAAATAAGACAAGAAGAGTTTTATTTGTCTTTGGAAAATAACATTGTGGCCAACATATCTAATGGGCCAAGTGTAATGAAACGGTTTGTTTCCGACAGTCCAGAAGTAGGTGCTTTCTGCTGGAATCATGCAATTCATTTGGCAGTGCTTAGAGTAATTTATGTGAAATCAAATGTTCAACGTTCTGATATTTTTATTTTGAATTCTCACTACACAGACTGAATTTGTACTGAAATAGTGTTTTTTTTAACAAAAATTACTTATATAGGTGGTTTTCATTAACAATTTTGTCCAAAAATATTAAATTTTTTCATTCCCGTTTCCCGGGAAATAAAAAAGTCCGAAAATCCCAAACCCTAGCTATAATACATACTAAAACTAGGTAACTTATACCCTTATTTTATGTAATTTCCCCATTTTTATTTTTTGCGTTTAGAGTTTAGTAATATAAAAAATATAAAATCAAAAAAAATTTAAGAATTTAATTGGACGAGTTGTAATGAAAGTTTTCACTAAACTAATAAAGTTTTCTTCACAAAGTTAATGCAAAACAAATTTTACTTGAAAGGTTTTTCATTTTTCAATAAAAAATACGAAATTTTTCATAAAACTGTATTAATTCAACGAAAAGTTTAGTACAGTGGTGTTTTAAACGGCCTGTAGACAGCTGCAATTAATATTAGCTGTATGTTGTCCCATGCATATCAACGTTAAGTATTTAAAGCAAATCTAAGTTTAACCGATTGTAACATAAACAAATTTTAAACAGGTTATATTCATAATTGTTCCGTTATAATCGAACGTATGTCAGCAAAAGTTTTTAGAAAGTAACGCGAATAAGTTACGTTAGATGTGAAAATGTATAAACGTTGAGTTTTCAATGTCGATAATTATCCGTGTTGAAAGTTAACGTGCATACGAAAAGTAGTATGTTAAATTTCGTCGTAAACGCATTTTTATGCACTTTGAGTTTTTTATGAGTTAACGGATACAGTTAAGTCGAAAACACAGCTAATGTAATTAATTAACTAATGTATAATTACAATTAACTTAATTACAATTACAACTACATTAACTAAAAATCTACAATAAAGTAGGCAATTTTATCAATTTTAATTAATAAATTTGAGGTTAAGAAGAGTAAAAATTTTTCTCTAAAAATAAACACATTATAATTTTCAAATCAGGCTAGATCTAGTTTCTGCATTTTTTTTGTATGGACAGGCGTCGTCAAAGATTTTTCATTAAATTGTATTACTTATTTATATGTTTTTATTGTCAAATTGTCTATATGATAATTTTTTTCAACAACCCGTCGGTTGTATAAATCCAACACATGCTCCCACATTACAAACGTAACTATACTAGAGTGCGAGCTTAACCATCTCACCCAAGTACGACCTGGAATGCAATGTAACTAATTCGTTGTTTCCTTTCCTATTCAACTTTCTGTTATTGTTTTTACTCAGAAATGATCAACGCAGACACATACAAACATTCTATTTTTAGATTTTTGTTTATATTCCAATCACCTCTGTGTTTCAATGGACGAATTCCACCGAAATTTCACTGAATCAATATAAAAATTCATAAAAAGCATGTAGACAATTCACTCAGTGAGCAGTAACAGATGTCAAATCCCAAACAGATTTATTTGTTCGAACTTTATCACAGATTTTCGAAAGTGAGAGCAGTTTTTCAGCCTTTCAAAATTATACGTTTGCAATAACAAAATTTTAAAAAATTAGTACGCAATGTTTTTGTTAAAATAAATATAAATAAAATCATCGACTAGAGGCTGAAAAACTGCTCTCACTTTTGAAAATTAATTTTTCCATTTTAAAAGAATTAAAACAGAAATGAAAAATTGCCTATTGTGTTTCGTAAAGCCTACTCCAACCAGACACATAGTGTTAAAGCATTTTTTACAAATAAAAACTTTGTTATTTTGTTAAAAAATTCAAAATAATTTGATTAAAAATTAATTGCGATAATGTACAACAAATCCATTTTAAGTCTCTTAAAACCCATGACGTGTCTCGCGGGTTCAATGTCGACTAGTTGCTCAAAAAATGGTATCTAAAGGCTTCTCTTGCAATCAATTTAAAACAATTTGATCGTATTTTATTTTTTCTAAGCGTTTCTTGCAATTTTTTAGCCAAAGTTAAAAAAATTATGAAGTTTTTGAAAAAAATAAAGCAAAAAATAACATATTTAAAATGTAACCGGTTAATCGACCTATTTTAACCGATTATTCGGGTCGAATAATTATTCGAGTTTTAAATTATTTGTTTCGACATTAACCGAAATAGAGGCGATTAATCGAGGAATCGGTTTATCGGTTAACCGAATTGGAAACACTAGTTTCAAGTCACACTAGTTCTGCAACTGGTTCCACTACAACCGATTCCATGGAACTGGTTCCGGGACTATGATGACGTAGATCAGTTCTAGAACTAGTTCCACAACTGATTCTATTGCAACCGGTTACACTTTTGGGACAATTTAAAACAAAAATAGAACTGACAGTAGAAGGGTACCCGGAAAATTTTTTACAATCGGTTGGCAATTACACCGATTCTACAACTGGTTCTCCTGCAATCTATTCCATGGGACTGGTTCCGGAAGCAGTTCCACGGATGTTATATGGAAGGTATGACTGACGAAAAATCAGTACTATAACTAGTTCCAGAACTGATTCTAGGGCAACCGGTTCCACTTTGGAGTTATAGAAGAGGTTGCTTTTGGGACAATTTTAAACAAAAATCATCGGTGTTAGAATTAACAGTAGAAGGGGTTGTAAAGGAAAAGTAGATTTTCTTCAGCCGATTCTTTGGAACAAAAGACTTTCCTAGGTAAGTAATTACCAATATCACATTATTTTTGAAATTAAATACTAAGTCGCACGTAAGCTAGGCTGCTTATAAAAACGACTTCGTTTAACAAAAATTACTAGTACTGAGGCCGAATTATAAGTAATAAAAAATGTTAGTGTCATTATTTAACCGTTTATTAGGTAATGAAAGATTTTGGTGGGATATTATTCCATAGAGCATACAATATTAATAGGCCTGTTAAGGATAAACTTTTCAGGCCTATTTTGGCAAAAAGGTCGAAATTTGCATCTTGGTAATGCAATGACGTACATAAATACTTCTGTATCAGCAAGATTGTCGTTACACAACTTTTGATACCAAATCGGCATTTTTTTATGAAATAATAATATGTCTGTCTGTCAAAATAATGTCTGTTGGATGAACAGAAAAATTTTTACTTTCACAAAATTTATTCCTGTTTTTTGGCTTAATATAAAATTAGTTGATTTTAACATTTTTCTTGTTAAATTTAACAAATCTAAATTTAAGTAAAAAATTAGTAAAACTACAGTTTTATTTGTAATTATACTGATCGCAAAATTTGTTAAAATTATAGGGTCTCGGAACCCTCCCCGGACTTGGTCCATGTTATCTAAGACTACGAAAGGATACTCCATAGGAGCAAAAATTTTGTCCTTCCCTACCAAGAGCCATTTTTGGACAGAAGTAAAATTTTCACGGGGCTATTACGGAGCAAGGGGTAGCCGAAATTTTCGTCAAATTTACTCTATCTCTTAGTTTTTGATATATGGGCCATTTAAAAAAATCGGGAGGAAAAGGAATAGCGCCCTCTTTAAAACTTGGGATACATTGGTGGCGCCATCTACCAAGTAATAACAGAAACATGAAATTATATTTTAATAAAGTTTAACGAATAGGTTCTTAAAAATTAGTTATAAATAATTTTGAAATTTAATACTCAAAATTAGTTAAACTACTGAGAATATTTAGTATTGTGTTAAATGAAGATAATTAAAATCTTTTTTGAAATCAGTGTTTCAATTAAAAATTTTTTAAAAATTAGTCAAATCGATACCAAACCCGTTTGGCAGATTTTTCTACTGACGTATTATTTTAAGTGTAGGGAAGGAGGATAGAGATGGGCCGAAATCATTATCATTAATTTATGAAATGGCAACCGATGATTTTCTTCCATTTAATTTTCATATTAAAAAATGTGATTGAGAAGCACTAATAAGATTTCGGAAATTACTTGCCGAATACTTTTCATAAATTTTTTATATTTCATGAAAAACTATATTTTTATGTAATTCAACTTTTTTATATTTATAACCGTTTTTTATTGTATATATTTATTTTTATATCTTACATTTATATTTTTATATTTATATTTTTTAATTCTAACTTTTATTCACAGTTTAATTTATTACTACTGTATAACTCGCCTGATTCTAATACTGTCATTTATAAGATATTATGTCTTTTTGTATTAGAAAACCAAATTAAATAAATAAATACAAATAAAATAATGGGGCATTCGACAGTTTCAGACCCCAAAATTTTGGCTAGAAGCGAGAAATCGGCATACCAAAATATCAAATAAAAAGTTACGTTATTTATAACTGTTTTTTATTGTATATATTTATTTTTATATCTTACATTTATATTTTTATATTTATATTTTTTAATTATAACTTTTATTCACCGTTTAATTTATTATTACTGTATAACTCGCCTGATTCTAATACTGTCATTTATAAGATATTATGTCTTTTTGTATTAGAAAACCAAATTAAATAAATAAATACAAATAAAATAATGGGGCATTCGACAGTTTCAGACCCCAAAATTTTGGCTTATTTGTTATTTTGGCTAGAAACGAGAAATCGGCATACCAAAATATCAAATAAAAAGTTACGAAAACAGAAAAATATTTAACATTGTGTAATAGTAATGTTAATAAAAGTACCGAACATTTTTTCATTACAATTACTCTTATATAATGATAACGAATTTTTTTTATCTTTTTGCAATGCAGCAAATATAGACAAATACTAACAAAAACGACCTTGTCGAATAAAAATAATGAGTTTTCACACTGATTTATATGCAGTAGAAAATAATTCTACTGCTTATTATTTAGGTATTAGTAATGAGCACCCATTGCTTAGATTATGCTGGGTCTCGCTTCAAAATCGTACGTTGTACAACAAAAGTAGTAAATTATGTTTTATATTGACATAATTGATTTTATAAAAATTGTTATTTATCCAGAAATTATTTTAGATCCGAAGACCGCTTTTAGCGGCCTTGGGCCTTAGAAGGATAATTTAGAAGTATTAATGGAGCAAATGACATTGGCAAGCGATAAATTGGGTATGTTTTAGATATGCCTATTAATATTTACGTGCCTATTCAAAGTTGCAACTATAATTGCAACATTATTAAAGTCAAAAACCTTGACATTAGAGAAGAAATAACTGAATTTTAAATTCTGAAAAAATAAAATTATTTATTATGCTTTTTAAAACACTTTTTATAACCTAATAAACTTCAGTATAACTTTAAAAAATTACGAATGGTGGAGCTTTTTGTAACTCTATATTGCCGATGTTCCCCGCACGAACATTCAAATATGGGTCCAATGAATCTTTTAAAATGAAAATCGAAAGGAAATATTAAACATTTTTTTTAACGCTTTAAGTTTGAAACACTCAAAATAATAAGTTAGTAGAAAAATTAGTAAAACGTCTTGTATATCAAGTGTACTAGTTTTCAGCAAAGTTTTAGTTATATTTTTTTAGCACTAAACTAATCTTGAAGTAATGTTTTAATAATTTATTTTGCTACAAAAATTGTGCTGATAATCGCATTTATAGCGTGGACCACAACCAGATAGACAAGATGTAGATGTCGCAGCTTGTCTGGATGTCGAGCAGACAACGGAAATGATAATTAAAAAAAACAACTCTACACAATTTCTATATTTAAATTTTCAGCAAATAAATTAACTAAGGTTGCGTTTACACTTGCATCGAAATCCCGAGATTTCGCTATTCACCACTCTGAAAAAACAATGAAGAAAAGCATATATATGTGCAATTTTAAATAAAGCACACATAGTTGGCTCTAATAAATACATTTTATAAAAATTTAACGCTTATATGATTTTCTTCATTGTTTTTTGAGAGTGGTGAATAGCGAAATCTCGGGATTTCGATGCAAGTGTAAACGCAACCTAAAGTAAAATTTCTCTACAAATTTTTTTAGTTTTTTTAGTCTACTAATATTCAGCAAAAAGTTTAGTAATTTTAGCAAGGATTTTTTTTCGTTTGCAATCGACAAAGTGTTAGCAAAAGTTTTGCTGAGATTACTAGTTTTTTGGTAAAAATCAGCTCGTTGATTTTCAGCAAAAACCTTTTGCTGAAATTACCAACTTTTTTGCAAGCACGCTCCTGACTAAAAATTTGCTTAGAGCAACATTTTTTACTGACTTTAATGACTTTTTATTTAGTGTACTAAAAGCAAAAATGTGGATTTTGGCAGAATGTGATTTCTTAAAATTCATAAAAGTTTTTTAACTTGGCAAATTATATGTTAGGTTGCGTTTACACTTGCATCGAAATCCCGAGATTTCGCTATTCACCACTCTCAAAAAACAATGAAGGAAATGATATAAACTTTAAATTTTCAGAAAATGTATTTATTATAGCTAACTATATGTGTTTTATTAAAAATTGCACATTTATATTCTTTTCTTCATTGTTTTTCGAGAGTGGTGAATAGCGAAATCTCGGGATTTCGATGCAAGTGTAAACGCAACCTTAGGCTCAAACTTGAGAAGACTTAAAGTAAGTTGGCAGGATCTATATCATAGATTTTTATGAATTGATAAAAGAACTAAATGTTCAAAAAAAAGTAGACATTTAAATGAAAATTCATTATTTAAATATTTCTACTCATTCATCCTTAAAATTGATGTTCTTAATAAAATACGACTTAAACGATCTCTTTATTAATAAAACAAATCAAAATAAAAAAAATGTTACCAAAAAACTGATACTTTTCGATTTTCATTCTCGTTTCCCGGGAAACCCTAGACGAGTATGAATGTTTGTCATTTATTTTGTATTAAAAATACCTAAAAATATAAAGTCGCCTAATATAATTACTGAAAAAACGAATAAAAAGCCCAAAAACAGAGCGTGAGTCATTTAAATTCGACTCACGCACACTCACTCACGCAATAATTTTACTCACGCACACTCACTCACGAACATTTTTAATCTACTCACACGTGAATCACGCAAAATTCTGCTCACGCGCCCATCTCTACTGCAAAGCCATAAAAGTAATAAAAAAATATTTCTTTGGTATAGACCTACATTTATTTTCAAAATGATTTTACCAAAATCAAGATCGTTAGGCTGCGTTTACATCTGCACCGAAATCCCGAGATTTCGATATTCACCTCTCCGAAAAAACTGTGAAGATATGCGTATTAACTTAATTTTTTTTGGAAAATGTATTTATTAGAACTAAATATGTTTACTGTACTCAAAATTGAACATCTATAAGCTTTCCTTCATTGCTTTTTCAGAGTGGTGAATATCGAAATCTCGAGATTTCGGTGCAGATGTAAACGCAACCTTATTAATTGAAATGCTCCTACTGTACTTGGTAATATTTAACCCCATTTTTGTAAACGTCCCCTTGTATTTTTTAGTGTGTATGGGCTAGTGAAATTTTATTCACCTTAAAATTGTCAAAAATCCCGAGATTTCGATATTCACCACTCTGAGAAAACAGTGAAGAAATGCGTATAAACTTTAATTTTTTGGAAAATATATTTATTAGAACTAAATATGTATACTTTATTCAAAATTAAACATCTATAAGCTTTCCTTCATTGCTTTTTCAGAGTGGTGAATATCGAAATCTCGGGATTTCGGTGTAGATGTAAACGCAGCGTTAGGTTGCGTTTACATTGACTGAAATCCCGAGATTTCGCTATTCACCACTCTCAAAAAACAATGAAGGAAAGCATATAAACGTTAAATTTTCAGAAAATGTATTTATTAGAGCTAACTATGTGTGCTTTATTAAAAATTGCACATTTATATGCTTTTCTTCATTGTTTTTTCAGAGTGGTAAACAGTGCAAGTGTAAATGCAACCTAAATAATAATTTGCTACCGTTTCACACACACCCTTACCTAGTGTCTTCACCTAGTGTCTTCAAATGCAATGAAATATGCAAAGAAATTTGAAAATAACACGCAAAACAAAAACAACGAAAATAATTTTGTTGTTGCTTTGTGTGTTATTTTTAAATTTCTTTGCACATTTCATTGCATTTGAAGACACTAGCTCAAATGCAATGAAATGTGCAAAGAAATTTGAAAATAAAGCTGCCTACACACTAGGGAACATGGTTGAGGGAACAAAAAATATCAAAAAATTTTGTAAACACGAAATGCACACTCTCAACACTCACACACACACAAACGCACTCACACATTCACAAAAAATGCTCTCTTTTTTTAAGTATGTTCCCTAGTGTGTAGGCAGCTTAACACACAAAACAACAACAACGAAAATAATTTTGTTGTTGCTTTGTGTATTATTTTCAAATTTCTTTGCACATTTCATTGCATTTGAAGACACTAGGTAATTACTACTTTTTCAACATAAAACATTAAGCTGCCTACACACTAGGGAACATACTTAAAAAAGAGAGTATTTTTTGTGAATGTGTGAGTGCGTTTGTGTGTGTGTGCGTGTTGAGAGCGTGCATTTCGTGTTTACAAAATTTTTTGATATTTTTTGTTCCCTCAACCATGTTCCCTAGTGTGTAGGCAGCTTTATAGTCAAAATATAGTTATGGCACCATCAAGACCCATTTGGCACATTTTAGTTATACACAGCACAAAACAAATATTTTCAAATCCCATCACTGGTATATACTCAATACTTTTTACAACTCCTTTTTTCTGTTTCTATCTCGTTCTTAAAGTTTTTCGGCAAATTATTGCTAAAAATATTAACGTAATAACACAATCTAAAAATCGATAAGTAATATTAGTGCATATGTAATTCCGCAATTAATGTCTGTGGAGAATGGATGAACTGGACGAACAATTAAGGCAATTAAGTCTGATAAATAGCCGTTTGTCTTTAACTGATACAAATAATACAACTTTATCAGACAATCTTTTTGATGTATCAAAGTTGGTTAATTGCAAAGAAGAAAAAAATGATTCGGTGGAAGTATTACAGGTGGCTCTACAGAATAGATTAATTGCTGGTCACGACTTAAATGCCACAAAAAAGGTGGGACCATTAGTGCCTCCAAAACCATTGAAAAAGTCGCCAAATTTTCCAGAGGTTATTATTAATAATTATCAATAATGGTTTTATATTTGTAAGATCTGTTTTTGGCTTAAGTGTAATTTAGGGACATCAAACTCATCAGTTCGAAATATTGGAACAAGTCTACTTTAGGCGCACCTCAGTGATTTTTTCTTTTTGTCCAAATAGTGCTTTTTTAGGTGTTTTAAAAAAAAATTAGGCTAAAGTGCAGTTTACGAGTATAACTCCGATCACTTCAAAATTTTTATGATAGGTACATATGTATTTTTATTGTGAGTTCAAAACTATAAATCTTTTTTGTCGGACACACCTACTTTCGAGTAGGCGGGGCTTTAAAGTTCAAAATTGAAATAAGTCCGGAGATACTTATCCGATCAAGACAAAATGCACACCAACTGAAAGGTCTGAAAATGCCTTTTTATGGGGTCCAATATGACCCCAAATATTAACCCATTGTGGACTAAATGAACAATTTTTATTTTTTCATTGACTTTTTGCATAAAGAGTTAATTTTTCTAAAATATGACCCATGTATATGCTTTCATTTGAGATACGATTCATTATCTTTTTAGATGAGGTAGTTATTTAAAGTTAAAGTTGGATATTTCCCTTTTTTAGTTTTTTTTGTCACACCGGTATGTTGTATCTTTTCATAGAAGTCTAATATTAACCCATTGTGTATCAGTATACAGAAAACTTTTCTCAGCGAAGCCACTAAATTGCCTATCACATAGGAGAAAACCTCTAAGTCCGGCCGAAGGCCTGCAACACAGAACAACTTTACTCAGCGAAACCACTAAACTGCCTATCACATAGGAGAAAACACCTAAAGCTGGTTTTACACGACATGTATTTGTCATATGATCTGTCAATTTAACGACCCATATGTAATTCTGTAAGTCTGTCAAAATGATCATATACATTAGAGTGGGCCGAACTTTGCCGAATTGCGAATTTAAAAAACGGGGGTGCGGAAAAGTTGCGTATGCGTCCAGTAACCAGTAAAAAATAAAAATTTTGAAAATCGGTTCACGTTCAAGGTCCCCGCAAAGCGGTTGAAATTTCGGAAAGTTTAAAAAATATCCTTAAATTTTTTTAAAAAATATTTGTTATTGTGATATATTATTTATAATAAATTACAGTTCGCTGAATCCAAAAAAAATAAAAATTTTGTAATCGGCCGAAGGGGTTCTGAAATATTACTACTTGAAGTTTGCTGAAAAACACGATTTTTCATTTTTCAGTCGGGCCTTCAAAAAGGTAGTCTAAAAATGTTTTTAATTTTTTTCACTTTTAAATCTACTATCTATATAAAATTGTCTTTGATTTGAGTGTAAACAAGTTTAAAAACGTTGAAGGGTATTCCAAGGACGCTGCGACAAAAGTTGTAAAAATTGATTGTTTTTTGTGATCACTGTTTTTTTATTAAGTGATCAGAGATTTTACCCATTTAATGTTTTGGATTAACATAAAATAACATTTTTATGACTGGTCAATCTTTTTTAATAATTTTGGGTATTTTGATAATAATTATAAAATAGCGTGATCGGATCTCGAGATTTGGGACAAAATGCTCGAAAAGTATCCTCTTTTTTGTCCACACAATGTTCAAAAGGTATCCTCCTTTATATTTTTTGTTGTATTAAAAGAATATTTTAGCATAAAATTAAATAGTTTTAAATAGTTTTTTTAGCATAAATTTAAATAGTTTTTTCGTAAAAGTTTTGAAAAATATGTTATACACTGTGCCACAAAAGTATATATAAAAAAATATAATTGAATAGAACTTAATACATTAGTGTTTAGCAAATATTCAAAAAATTAAATTGCGTGCACGGAGTTAAAATTTTGTAACACAATGTTCGAAAAGTATGCACTTTTTTGTCCACACAATATATGAAAAATATTCTACTTCATATTTTTTGTTGTAGTAAGAGAATATTTTTGAAAAAAATTAATCACATAATAGTCTCTTTGTAAAAGTTTTGAAAAATTTTTTATACACTGTGCCACTAAAGTATAAGTAAAACACATTTTGAACATTGTGTGGATAAAAAATAGGATACTTTACGAACATTGTTTTACAAAATTTTGAATCCAAGCACGCAATTTAATTTTTATGATATTTACTAAAAACTAATGTATTAAGTTATAAACAATTACATTTTTGTATACCCGACTAAAAATGTTTTCATATAATCTTATATGATTTGATATAATCATAAATGTTTATATGCGTGGCTTTATGTAACCATATACATTTATATTAACACTTTGGTTTTATAAATATGTTTGATATGACGTTATATATAATCATATGCGATTTGATCTGCGATGTAGTTTATATATAATTATATGTATATAATGGCGTATAAGCTTCTGTAAACAATCTTATATGAAAATATATAACACACTTAATAGAAAATTGTATTAATTTTATATATAATTATGTCTGACATATCTAATTATACAAAATTTTATAAAGTTTAATTTCACTATAAAAATTAAGAAAAAAAACTTAGAAATTGTGGATCTGGTTTTGAATTTTGCCCTTTCACATATAAATTAATGTTTATAATTGAATTTAACATCTATTTATCAAATATTTGGCAAAATACTCTTTATCAAAATAAAACAAAAATTTAAAGAAATAAATATGGGAAACAAATTTTTTTGAAAATTGTAAAATTGAAGGGCGAAATAACTATTATTTTTAAATTTTAAATTAAAAATTAGACAAACATATGGTGAAATAAATACGATTTAAATTCAGGGCGGTTACCGCGTAACTCGATTCGAAAAAAAATTTTCGAATCGTAAATTTTGTACCTTATGTAAAGAGAAAAGTTTTTGCATAAAACTTACTTTCTGAATTTTTATATATAGTGTACGATGCTAAGAGTAAAAATAAATTAAAAAGTAGAATTTTTGTACAGAATTATTTTTTTAAGAATATTTGCAAGAAAGTTAATTTTTTAATTTTAAAGAAAGACACACATTTTATAAACTAGAAAAAGTTGTAATTTTGACTTAAACTGAAAATTTATTTTGTCAGCTATTTCCAAGTTTATTAAGAAAAATTTTTCTAAACAACTTTTTCTCGTTTAGAATTTTGGCCTTTATCGAAATAAATCAAAATAAACCACATTTCAAAAGAAGGATTTCAGTTATAAACTGCGTTATTCTAAGTTTAACGACAATCTGCAGCTAAAAACGGCGTAAATCGCATTCAGTCCTCATTTCAAACATCTTTCCATCAATAAAATTTTTCTGTATTCCATCAAAATACCAAAGATCGGCCGATACCCACTTTGTTAGCCAAACTATTCTGGGCATTAGTATTTAATATGAATGAAAATAAGTGATCTCAACAATATTTACTAAAATTTTATTTGAAAATTTTCATGAAATTATATGTTTTTTTATATAATTTGATGCAATTAGATAGACCCATTTTTCGGATCAAATTGTATCAGGTTAGATGACATGCTTATCTCGCTTGATATAATTATATATTCCAATATTCGGATCAAATTAGATATGAACATATATGTATATGGGTTTATATATGGTGATATATGATTATATAACATCTTTTTTAGTCGGGTATATACTTTTGTGGCACAGTGTATAAAATATTTTTCAAAAATTTTACTAAGAAACTATTAAGTGTTTAATTTTATTCTAAAATATTCTCTTACTAAAACAAAAAATATAAAGTAGAATACTTTTCGAATATTGTGTGAACAAAAAAGGGTATACTTTTCGAACATTGTGTTACAAAATTCTAAATCCACGCACGCAATTTAATTTTGTATAATATTTACTGAACATTAATGTATTAAGTTATATTCAATTACATTTTTTTATATATACTTTTGTGGCACAGTGTATAAAATATTTTTCAAAACTTTTACAAAAAACTATTAGGTATATAATTTTATTCTAAAATATTCTTTTAATACAACAAAAAATATAAAGTGGGATACTTTTCGAACATTGTGTGGACAAAAAAGAGGATACTTTTCGAGCATTGTGTCCGAAATCTCGAGATCCGATCACACCATTTTATATTTATTATCAAAATACCCAAAATTATTAAAAAAGATGGACCAGTCATAAAAATGTTATTTTATGTTGATCCAAAACAATAAATGGGTAAAATCACTTAATAAAAAAACAGTGATCACAAAAAACAATCACTTTTAACTGTGAAAATTTTTACAACTTTTGTCGCAGCGTCCTTGGAATACCCTTCAACATTTTTAAACTTTTTTACACTCAAATGAAAGACAATTTTATATAGATAGTAGATTTAAAAATGAAAAAAATTAAAAACATTTTTAGGCTAACTTTTTGAAGGCTCGACTGAAAAATGAAAAAACCTGTTTTTCAGCAAAATTCCAGTAGCAATATTTCAGAACCCCTTCAGCCGATTAAAAAATTTTTATTTTTTTTTGGATTCAGCGAACTATAATTTATTAGAAATAATATATCACAACAACAAATATTTTTTAACAAAATTTAAGGATTTTTTTTAAACTTTTCGAAATTTTGAAATTTCAACCGCTTTGCGGGGACCTTGAACGTGAACCAATTTTCAAAATTTTTATTTTTTACTGGTTGCTGGACGCATACGCAACTTTTCCGCACCCCCCCGTTTTTGAAATTCGCATTTCGGCAAAGTTCGACCCACTCTAATATACATACATAAGGTTTACAATTTTTGCGTTCAAACATATATGTGTATTTACGCCTGACGTTGGTTGCTTTTAACAGCTTTTACCACATTTTTCCAGTTTTTACTTTGCGTTTCTTTTTTGCCGCCAGTTTCCTTTTTGTTTTGCCAAAAACAGCTGATTACATTTCGTTTGTCAGGTCAAAAGAGAACACGCTCTATTTGAAATATTGTCACATGACTTTTGCATATGGGTTTTACACATGCAATGTTTGAAAGGGTTCACACGGCATGTATAAATTTTACAATGTAAAAAGTGACAAGTCATATGACAAATACATGTCGTGTAAAACCAGCTTAAGGCGTGAATTTGATTTTACCTCTACGCATCAAAGTTTTGCTTGTTCACACACTGGTTATGCCTGTTGGTTTGTATTGTATAGTGGAACCTTTGGTTATATTATGCGGAAACTTTTGTTGCTTTTTAATAGAGTTAAGGTAGAATTAGCTATACGTGGATGTAACGTGACGAGTCTCCTTATGGAAAATTCAATGAGTCAAAGGAGCATAGCTGACAGTCTATTTCTGTTTTACTCATTATTTTAGATTGAATCAGCTGATTCGTCACGTTACGTTACGTATGGCTAAATGAGCCTTTATGCGTAAAACGAAAAGAAGCGCAATTTAGTAAAGCTTAATAAAAAAAATTATTTAAATAAAATAATAATTGGTTTAAAATAGATAGGACTATTAAAAACAATAAAATAAAAAATATACAATACATAAAACATAAAATTGTAAAGAAAAAATATCGTTTTAATTATAAACTTTGTTTTTAAAAAAATTACACCCCAATGGCGGCTGAATGCAATAAATGCAATACGTGGGGAATCGGAGGTTCACTGTATGGGAGTGTGCAACAAATTATACCATTGTAACATTACCTAGTGTCTTCAAATGCAATGAAATGTGCAAAAAAATTTAAAAATAACACACAAAGCAACAACAAAATTATTTTCGATGTTCGATGGCAATAAAAAAGATATGCAATATCTGGAGATCAGACCTGGGGGATTTCAATTACAATTCCAAATAAATGTAATTGAAATTAAAAAAAACTCAATTACATTTCATGTAACTGTAATTGAAAATTTTCAATTACAAGTAATTGTAATTGAAAGTGATTTCAATTACAAATTTCAATTACATTTAGAATTAAAGTGTTTTTTGTTAAAATTTTGTAGAAAAAACTGACTGGGATAGGTTGGATAGGGGTGGATAAGTATAAAAAGAATACGTCATGTTGGGCTGACCCCTCACTTCTGCTTTTTGTCATTATTTCTTTTCCGAAAAAATGTAATTGCAATTGACATTTTTTCAATTACAATTATATGTAATGTATAATTGAAAATTTTCAATTTCAAATTACTTGTAATTGTTTTTTTTAATTACAATTACAAATAATATGTAATTGTAATTGAATTTTTTTCAATTACAATTACATGTAATTGTGTAATTGCATGTGTAATTAATTTCCAAATATAATGATTAACCCAAAGATCTGCTGGAGATCCTATAATTTCGATAAATCTTCCATTAATTTTATCCAGATTTACCATGACAGTGCATTAAACATGAACAAAATTTTCTTTATTTTTAGTAATTTTAAAATAAAGTTAACAAGACTGAAAGTTTAAAGTTAATAGGATTATGTTATACAACCAAGATATAAGAAAAATAGTAAAAAAATAGTAAAATATTACAAAATAGTAAAAATTACTAAAAATATATGATGCAAAAAACAAACTCAAACACGAATCATGCACGGGTTATATATTCTTATTCACGCTCATGCACGAATCAAGTAAGAATTATATATTCTCAGACTCACGCACGAATCACTTGAGTATAGTAATTATTACTCACGATCACGTGTGAATAACGTGATTCACGAACATTTCTAGTCACGCGCCAATCCCTAGTAATTACTAAATCTAAAACTAGTTCAAAATCATTGTTAACATAGAACCACATATAATATAATACGGTTTTATATGGACCTTATATATTTTTATATAAAATCACTTGAAATATTTGCTTATGTGGGATGATATATAATTATAGATGATTTTATAAAGAACGTTATATTGTTATATATTAAAGAAATCATGAAATATTGTAGATATGGAACCATATTAAGTTATATATGGGTTCTTATTCGTCAATATATAATCATATCTAACACAAATTATGAAATATTTCTTATATGGCTCCACATATACCCTACACCACTATGTGGTCAGGGTATTATAAGTTTGTGCTGATGTTTGTAACACCAAAAAATATTGGTCCTAGACCCACCTTATAGTATATCGATCGGCTCAGAATTTTTTTTATTTCGATTTAACGATGTCCGTCCGTCCGTCTGTCTGTCCATGCATTCTTGTGCGCACTCTACAGGTCGTAAATATTAAGATATTTTGATGAAACTTGGTACACCGACTTATGTCGGCCCAAGGACGACGACTATTGATTTTGGTTAAAATCGGTCCAGGTTTAGACCTAGTGCCCATATAATTGTCCCCACAAAATTATATTGTTATACGCTGCAGATCGCAAATATTAAGATATTTTGATGAAATTTGGTACACAGAGCTAAGTTGGCCCAAGGACGAAGCCTATTGATTTTGGTGAACATCGGTCCATGTTTAGACCTAGTGCCCATATAAGGGTCCTACCAAAATTATATCGTTTATACGCTGCAGGTCGCAAATATTAAGATATTTTGATGAAATTTGGTACACAGACCTATGTTGGCCCAAAGACGAAGCCTATTGATTTTGGTGAACATCGGTCTATGTTTAGACCTAGTGCCCATATAAGCGTCCCCCAAAATTATATTTTTTATACGCTGCAGGTCGCAAATATTAAGATATTTTGATGAAATTTGGCCCAAGGACGAAGCCTATTGATTTTGGTGAACATCGGTCCATGTTTAGACCTAGTGCCCATATAAGGGTCCCCCCAAAATTGGCTTGGTTACAAACTGCAGATCGCAAATATTAAGATATTTTAATGAAATTTGGTACGCTGACTCACATTATAGAAAATTTTGACGCAAGCCCCATTTTAACCCATTCGAATTTCGGATCCAAACATTAGTTGGCTTTTTGTAGGTGTAGGGTATTGTATAGTCGGCATGCCCGACTTTAACCTTTTTACTCGTTTTAAATATAATTTAGTGAAAAATACTAGAGGTAAATCAAAAACACATCTACAAAAACTAGATTGTGAATGATTTCTGGTATTTAGAGAAGGTTATATTCTATCCATATCTGTTTTCTTCCCTCATCTAGAAGTGGCTTAACATAACGTCTTTTGTTAATTTTGTTTTCAAATTAAGTAGAATTGATCTCATTTAAAATTTAAGAACTTATTTTCAGTTTTTTTTCTAATTACGTCATTTTAAGGAAAATATTAACAAAAACTTTCGGTTTCTTCCGAATAAAGCCAATATTTTGCACCTGGAGCGCTTGTTTCTGATGATGTTACATAAGTGTTTTGAGGAAGAATCTTCAAAAATAAACCCGACTTGTCAGCACTGTACAGCTGATCATTGGATAAACCAAGTTCTTCTATTTTTGTCTTCAACTTCATTTTAAACGGATCCACTAACTGAGGTTGTGCTGAAAGCTTCTTCCCGCTAATCTGTAGAAGTCGAACTCCATATCTTTGTTTGAATTTCTGCAGCCATCCATCGCTGGCATTGAAGTTATGTCCGTTTTTATTTAAATTAGAGTGAATGTCTTTAGCTTTTTCTTTCAACATCAATCCGCTTACTGGAAGGTTTTTATTCCGCATGCGAACAAACCACTTGTAAAGGGATTTTTCCATCATCGCAAGCTCTGACGTTCGCAGTGTTTTCCGTTTTCCAAGTCCATAGAATTTGTTGTTAACACACTTAGAAATTTTATCCTTCTTATTTTTTATGGAACAAATTTTTGAGTTTCCAACATTATACTTTTTACTTAATACTGTAACACTCGATCCTTTTTGTAAAATTTGCAGAATTTCCACATTTTTTCTTTATGGATAAAACTTTCGCTTGTCCTTAGGCATCTTTGAGTTCAAATGTACCTCTATGCGTGTCGACAACTTCGTTATACTGATTGCCATTAAAATAAAACTACATATTGTTTGTATTTGTTTGCGATCGGAGGCTTTCCAAAATTAAAAAGTAAACAAAAAAATTGCATAGCATTGTTGTTCACTATCTCTATATATAAAAGAATAACGTGACTGACTGACTGATTGACTGACTGACTGACTCAACATCGCCCAGCCCAAACCGCTGAAACTAGGAAGTTGAAATTTGGTATGTAGGTTCCTCTTTCGGGGTAGACGTCCGCTAAGACGGGATTTTTGGAAATTCCTACCGGAACGGGCAAAAAGGGGGAAAGTGTCCCCCTTGACGGCCTGCAAAAACCCCTTTGGCTAGAAAGCTGAAATTTAAGATATGTGTTCCTTGGAGTAGGGGCTAACTTTTCTGGAAAGTGCTTTCTAGAATTTTGGACAGGGACGTTGTAAAAATGGGGGTTAAAAAGGGTAAAAAGGCCCCCCTTGACGGCCTGCCCAAACCGCTGGAGGTAGGAAGTTGAAATTTGGTATAAAGGTTCCTCCACTATCGTAGACATCCACCAAGACGGGAGTTTTGGAAATGTTTACAGGGACGGGCAAAAAGGGGAAAAAGTCTCCCCCTTGACGGCCTGCTCAAACTGCTGGAGCTATGAAGTTGAAATTTGGTATGTAGGTTCCTCGACCGGTGTAGACGTCCCTTGAGACGGCATTTTTGGAAATTCTTATCGGGAGGGGCAAAAAGGGGACAAAAAAAGTACCTTTTTCCAAAAAAGTACCTTTTCCCAAAAAAAGTACCTTTTCACAAAAAAAGTAACTTTTCCCAAAAAAAGTACCTTTTTCCCACAAAAGTACCTTTTTCCCAAAAAAGTACATTTTTCCCAAAAAAGTACCTTTTTCCAAAAAAAGTACCTTTTTCCAAAAAAAGTACCTTTTTCCAAAAAAAAGTACCTTTTTCCAAAAAAAGTACCTTTTTCCAACAAAAGTACCTTTTTCCCAAAAAAGTACTCTTTTCCAAAAAAAAGTACCTTTTTCCAAAAAAGTGCCTTTTTCCAAAAAAAAGTACCTTTTTTTCAAAAAAAGTACCTTTTCTCGAAAAAAGTACCTTTTTCCAAAAAAAGTACCTTTTTCCAAAAAAAGTACATTTTTCCAAAAAAGTACCTTTTTCCAAAAAAATTACATTTTTCCAAAAAAGTACCTTTTTCCAAAAAAAATTCATTTTTCAAAAAAGTACCTTTTTCAAAAAAAGTACTTTTTTCCAAAAAAAAGTACCTTTTTTAAAAAAAGTACCTTTTTTAAAACAAGTACCTTTTTTAAAAAAAGTACCTTTTTTAAAAAAAGTACCTTTTTCCAAAAAATGTACCTTTTTCTAAAAAAATTTACCTTTTCCAAAAAAAAGTACCTTTTCCAAAAAAGTAACTTTTCCCAAAAAACATACATTTTTCCAAAAAAATACCTTTTTCAAAAAAAGTACCTTTTCCAAAAAAAGTACCTTTTCCCAAAAAAGTTCCTTTTTCTAAAAAAATGTTCCTTTTCCCAAAAAAAATACATTTTTTCAAAAAAATACCTTTTTCAAAAAAAGTACCTTTTCCAAAAAAAAGGACCTTTTTCTAAAAAAATGTTCCTTTTCCAAAAGAAGTACCTTTTCCAAAAAAAGTACCTTTTTCCAAAAATTATACATTTTTCCAAAAAAAATCACCTTTTTAAAAAAAAATAGCTTTTCCAAAAAAAGTACAATTAAAGTACTTTGTAAAAACAAAGTATCTTTTTCCAAAAAATTTCGTTTTTCCAAAAAGTACCATTTAAAATAATATATGATTTCAAAAAAACTACTTTTTTTCCTCCCCCCACGGATATCTCCACTAAAACAAGGTTTCTTGATATTCCGACGTGCGCTAAGACGGGATTTTTGGAAATTCCTACCGGAACGGGCAAAAAGGGGAAAAGTCTCCACATAAACAGTCTCACAAATTGGAAAAGTGCCTGCCCAAACCACTGGAGGTAAGAAGTTGAAATTTGGTAGTAGACATCGACTAAGTTTGTATTTTTGGAATTCCCTACAGGATATCACAAAAGGAAACTCGGTATGTGAGTTCCTCCTTCTGTGTAGGCGTCCGCTTAGACGGAATTTTTGAAATTCCTATCGGGAGGGGAAATAAGGTAAAAGTCTCCTCCTGACGGCTTGCCCAATGCCTTTTGGCCAACCTAAAATTTTAAATATGTATTTCTTGGAGTAGGACTAACTCACCGGCAACGTAATTTTTCTATTTTGGAACAGGAACATAGTAAAAATGGTGGTTGAAAGGGAAAAATGTCCCCAATAACGGCCTGCCCAAACCGCTTAGGCAATGAAGTTGAAATTTGGTATGAATGTTCCTCATCCATCGCAGATAGCCGCGAAGATGGAATTTTTGTAATTTCCTAAAGAAGAAAAGCCTCACCTTGGGGGCCTGTAAAAACCCCTTCGGCTAGAAACCTGAAGCTTAAAATGTGGGTCCCTGGAGTAAGGGCTAACTTATTAGAAAGATACTTTTTTGAATTTTGGACAGGGTCGTTATAAAATGGGGGCTCAAAAAGGGAAAGTTGCCCCTTAACGACCTGTCCAAACTGCTGGAACTAGGAAGCTGAAATTCGGTACTTAGGTTCCTCTTCCAGCCTAATTCCAACCGGGAGGGACAAAAAAAGAAAAAGTGTCCCCCTTGACAGCCTGCTCAAACTGCTGGAACTAGGAAGCTGAAATTCCCTGTCTATGGATTTTCGGAAATTCCTACCGAGAGGGGCACAAATAGTAAAAGTTGGTTAGAAACCTGAAATGTAAAACATATGTTACTTGGAGTATGGGCTCACTTACCGGGAAGGTGCTTTTTGGACAGGGACATTGCAAAAATGGGGATTAATGAAGCGAAAAGTGCCGCTTAAAGGCCTGCCCAAACCGCTAGAGGTAGGAAGTTGAAATTTGGTATTAAAGTTCCTCCTCTACTGTAGACATCCGCTAAGATGAGATTTTTGGAAATTTCTACAGGTAGGGTCAAAAACAGGAAAAGTCTCCCCCTTAACGGCCTGGCCAAACTGCTGGAACAAGGGATCTTAAATTCGGTATTTGGGTTCCTTCTCCAACGTTGACGTCCCCTAAGATGGTATTTTTGGAAATTCATACCGGGAGGGGTAAAAAGGGAAAAAACTTCCCCCTTGACGGCCTGGCCAAACTGCTGGATATAGAGACCTAAAATTATGTATGTAGTAGGTTCCTCCTCCAACGCAGACGTCCTCTAAGACGGAATTTTTGGAAATTCCTACCGGGAGGGGTAAAAACGGAATAATTCTCCCCCTTGATGGCCTAACCGAACCCTTCGGCTAGAAACCTGTAATATATAATATGTTTTCCTTGGAATATGGGCTAACTTATCGACAAGGCATTTCTAGGACTTTGGAGAGGAACGTGGTAAAAATGGTGGTTCAAAAGGGGAAAATTGCCGCCCCCCCTTAACGTCTGCGTCTTTAGCTAGAAACCTAAAACTTAAAGAACAAGTGTATATGAAACACTAAAATTAAGAAACTAAATAGGAAACGAGTGGAATTGAAATACTACACAAGTGGAATGAAATGAATATAAACGTTGAACGAGTGGAATTGAAATTATAGACAATGCAAATGGATTGGAAGAGGGAATTACCTGTTCAAACACTATCCACGGAATATGAAACTTATGTAGCATAGAAACATACTCTCCAAAAAGTTAAACAAATTTTCTAAAAGAGAAAAAACCTTAGAAAAGGAATGGAACTTATATATTCCCATATTTAAACTTCATGTAACGAAGCACCGGTGGAAGAAACCGACGCAGTAAATTTTCCAACTGAATTTGTGAATTTACTTGAATTGCCAGGTCTACCTTTACATAAACTGGAATTAAAAAAAAAAACTTTATAACACGCTAACAACGCAGCGGGCTTTGCCCGCTATTTTTAATATTATAAAATTCTTTCCAACCCTGCTGCGCCCCCCCCCCCTAAACTTTAAGGCACGCTAACAACGTAGCGGGCTGCGCCGGCTAGTTTATTATAAAGTTAATTTAAAACCGAATTTTTGTGTTTCACCAAATTCTATAATTGTACAAAATTAACTCAAAACAGTCAGCGAAGTAGATATTATTATTTTTTGTTAATGAAAACTCATTAAAAATACAAGTCCATTATTGTAGAAAAACAAAATTTACAAAATACTTTTTTATAAACCTGTTAGGCGCTTTTTTCTTTTTCTGGAATAAAGAACTTGATTCACAATTTTCGATGTAACTTTGAAATAAAAAGCAATAACTTAATAAACCAAATTGTAAATTAAAGCATACATAATGTTATTTTAAAAAAATTTAATATCCCGAGTAAAAAAAGTTAGATGTTATAAAATACAAACATATATTTTTTTAATATAGTCTAAAATACAATTTGATCCGAAAAATGGTGGATCGTTTTGTATTAATTTAGATCCTCCTTGGATCTAATATGATGAATTACGGTCCGAAAAATCGGTTTATCTAATTATATAAAATTAGATTTAATTCAAAAAGTTACATTTTATTTGATACCATTTGATAAAAATAATTCATTCAGAGATCACTCAGATTGCATTAAATTTCAATACCCAAGTAAAAAAGTTTTGATATAATCATATATTATCATATAAAATTTTCTATAATTATATATTGGAACATATATACCAAGATATAATTATATAAAATTTTACAAAATTATGTCCTAAATATATAACTATATCTTGTTATATATTTCACAATATATAGTGCAACATATTACAATATCCAATTATATATAGACCTATATATATAGTTACATATGCCGCATATAATTATGTATAATTGTATCGAATTATATACCATTATATCTAGTTGGATATGATTATATTATATTTGATACACTTGGATGAGGACAAAATCCGGATAAAATTGTATCAAACCATATCTTATTCCATCAAATTAGATCTAATTGTGTCAAATTAGATCTAATATGATCATAATACGATCTAATTTGATACAATTAGATGTTCTCATTTTTCGGATATAATTATATATAATATCAAAAGTCATATAATTTTTTTTAGTTGCCCTATTAAAAAAAATTAATATGGAGCTTTATATGGTAATATATAACTTAATGTGATCCATATACCATTTCATCCGAAAAATGGCCCGATATAATTGTGTCAATTGGTTATCACTTTTTATCTAATTGTATCAGTTTAGATCTTAACTGATTAGATTATATATTAAGCATATGAAATTTTATTTGATTTTTGACCTGATACAATTTTATGGGTTTATGTCGCATGGTATTAGTTTAGATCCAAATAGATACATTACTATACAAACTTATATAGTTATATCTGAATTTTGACCTGATGCAATTAGATCTGATTTAAAACTTTGATACAATTATATCACTCAGAAAAGTTCTGCAGTTAGGTACTACATGACAGTTATTTATGTAGTAATGCGGTTGTAGTTATTTTCACTACAATTGTAGTTAATTAACTTAGAACAAAAATTTTCAATGTTTTTGACAGTTATTTTTTTAAACAAACTACAAAAATTACTACATTGTAGTAACATTTATTTTATGCAGTTATTTTGAATTTTATTTACAAATACTTAAATTTTCAAGTGTGTATGCATACACGCGAAGCAAACAGAAGTATGTGTATGAATCACTTGTTTAGAAATTTCTAGTGAAAGAATATGAGTATAACATGTTTTCTCTTGTCTTAGTCATAAAACAACGCCAAAGAGTGAGCACGCGTAATACGGAAAAGGTTATATTTTTTATTAAATTACTAAAATAATAAGGTAAGTTTTATAATATAAATTTATTTACGGGGAATGTTAAAAAAATATTGTATTTATTTTCTTTCAGTTCTTTTATATTCTCATCCCTTTCTACCTGGAGAAAAAAAAAGAAGCCAAACAACAGCATATTTCATCCCTCACAGACGGACATGTACAATAATATCTTAATAGTGAAAAAAAAGTGACATTAAGTGTAAATTTTGATTTCTCAATTTTAAATTTATTATAGAATAAATTTAAGTTAATAGTGTTTACATAAATTTGTTTTTTTATTAAATTAATAATTAAAAAAAATTTTTTTATTTATGTTTTTTTAACTACGTTTGCAAGTTGTTTGTACAGTTTTACAATAATTTGCATGTATGTTGTTTCAATTGCATTTGTAGTTGTTTTTACTACATTTGTCAGTTGATTTTTAACAGTTAAAAATTACTTCATATTGCAGTTAATTTAACTGCAAATGTAGTCTACACCTTTTTAAGTGCAAATGCAGTTATTTCAACTGTCATTTGCAGTTGATTTTACCTACATATTCCCTGAGTGTATAAGGCAAATGTCGTATACAAATATATTTTATTTATATAAAATTGTACCAATTACGATCTAAACAGATACCATTAGATATAAACCGCTAAAATTGTATCAGGTCAAAAATTGGATATAATTTCATCTGAATAATGTATAATTTTATTAGTTGAAATCTAAACTAATACAATTAGATAAAAACTGATAAACAACTGATACAATTACATCGGGCCATTTTTCGGATGAAACAGTATATTTATACAGGGTTACTACGGGAAATTTTAACAAACTGTCACCGAACTGGCCCCTTTATATGAAATAGACTGGTCACTTTTACATGGCGTTGTCATAGGAGGTGGAAATTGACCCCTTGTGACATGTCACAAGACAAATCCCAGGACAGGTCCCTGAAATTGAGAGTTCAGTAACCTGTCCTAGGATTTGTCTTGTGACATGTCACAAGGGGTCAATATTCACCTCCTATGACAACGCCATGTAAAAGTGACCAGTCTATTTCATATAAAGGGGCCAGTTCGGTGACAGTTTGTTAAAATTTCCCGTAGGGAACTTAATCGCATTTTATACGACTATATGTAACTCTTTTTACTCGGGAGGGTAAATTACTTTTTGATTTTTATTATGTCGCATCCAATTTTATATGATTAGATAAACCCATTTTTCGGATCGTATTTCATCATATTAGATACAAGGTGGATCTAAATTAATGCAATACGATCCACCATTTTTCGGATAAAATTATATTTTGGCGGTATCAAAAAAAGATACACTCAGGGAATTATGTAGGTAAAATCAACTGCAAATGACAGTTAAAATAACTGCATTTGGACTTAAAAAGGTGTAGACTACATTTGCAGTTAAATTAACTGCAATATGAAGTAATTTTTAACTGTTAAAAATCAACTGACAAATGTAGTAAAAACAACTACACATGCAATTGAAACAACATACATTCAAATTATTGTAAAACTGTACAAACAACTTGCAAATGCAGTTAAAAAACATAAATAATTTTTTTTTTTTTTAATTATTAATTTAATAAAAAAAACAAATTTATGTAAACACTATTAACTTAATTTTATTCTATAATAAATTTAAAATTGAGAAATCAAAATTTACACTTAATGTCACTTTTTTTCACTATTAAGATATTGTTGTACATGTCCGTCTGTGAGGGATGAAATATGCTGTTGTTTGGCTTCCTTTTTTTTCTCCAGGTAGAAAGGGATGAGAATATAAAAGAACTGAAAGAAAATAAATACAATATTTTTTTAACATTTATTTTATAAAACTTACCTTATTATTTTAGTAATTTAATAAAAAATATATAACCTTTTCCGTATTACGCGTGCTCACTCTTTGGCGTTGTTTTATGACTAAGACAAGAGAAAACATGTTATACTCATATTCTTTCACTAGAAATTTCTAAACAAGTGATTCATACCACTGTTGGTAAAAGTGCCATTTGTGGCACTATTGAATGTTCAATGGCACTTTGGCACTCTTCATAGAATTTTGGCACTTTTTAAGAAAATTTCTATATAATTTGATAAAAGGTCGATATCGCTGGTTTTTCATTAAAAGAGACGTCTACTTAGAATTGGTAGCAAAATTAAAAAACAAACGCCACACTAAAAATTTCTACAATTTTCTGGACCACCTTCCAGTTCTTTGGGGACAATTTAATCATTATTTTGATCTTTAAAAATAAAAGCAATGGGGATAAAATTAGAAAAACTTTAATTGATTCTATTGTATTGTCCGTCACTAGAATTTTTCAAAAATTTGTTATGGTATTCTAGTTTTTTTATGACAAGCAAAAGTTTTAAAAATTTCACCATACAATGGTGAAAGCTTTTTCTGCCAAAAATAAAATAAAATTATCAAAAACTGTAATTTGTGAAAAATTACGATTTTTTCGATAATTTTATGAAATCTTAAATGAAAACTTAAAAAAAATGTCCAGGAACCGCAGAACACGAGAGAACTAGTTTTAAGCACTTGGAGTTTCCTTTAAATTTTAGCATCAAGTATTTTGAGCTTATTCCTAACAACTTTAGCCCCAAAAATCCCATGTTACTACGTAATCTTTTGGAGGAATTTGCAGGAATTTTAGAATCGGTAAAAGGTTCGATGCATCTTAAAATAATATCTCAAAATATGAATGAGGTATTTCGTATTATATTTCTGTGAAGAAAAATTATAAAATTCTTCAAAAGGAAATAAAACTTATATTTTAAATAGTTGACGAATGAAAATATATGTGCTTTTTATTACATGACAATTTTGTCAAGGTTTTGCTGTGACAATTTTTCTTAGAATACCAAAATTATAATAATTTCCATTCACACCAGTTTTGTGACAATTTTGTTATTGTTATAAAGTTTATAATAAGGGTGTTAATGTATAAATATTTGAAATAAAAGCTGAACATATTTTTTGAATTTTTTTTTTTTTTTTTGGCACTTTTAAAGCTTTTTTGGCACTTTTTTGGGCATCATTTAGGCACCAAACGAATATTCTAAAATACCATCACTGATTCATACACGTACTTCTGTTTGCTTCGTGTGTATGCATACACACTTGAAAATTTAAGTATTTGTAAATAAAATTCAAAATAACTGCATAAAATAAATGTTACTACAATGTAGTAATTTTTGTAGTTTGTTTAAAAAAATAACTGTCAAAAACATTGAAAAATTTTGTTCTAAGTAAATTAACTACAATTGTAGTTAAAATAACTACAACCGCATTACTACATAAATAACTGTCATGTAGTAACTGCAGAACTTTTCTGAGAGTATGATTGTATGTTGTACTTCATTAATTTTTTTAATAGGGATGTACTTAGAACAAATTTGAATTAAACCTTAAATTTAGGTTTTCACCAAAATCCATAATTGTACAAATTCAACACAAAAAAGTCAGGGAAAAAATATTATTATTTTTTACTGATGAATGATCATGAATACTTAAAAAAAACTGTCTACATTTACAGGTCTTTGGATCATGTCTTCTATATTATTAAAGTCCTTACTAATAGCGCCACATAAGTATCACTTTTGTGTTGATGTGGTTTGAGTTAAGGCATTGCAAACCTTCCGATCTATCATTGCCAAAATTAATTTGTGGACGACTGTGGTTTTTTCACTAATTGACACATTTGGGGTTTCTTTTGTAAATGCAATTTTCAAGGGTCTGCAAAATCTAGTGGAACACGGCCCCGGATTTTGCCAAAGTACCTTCTTCTCCAACATAAGCCTAAGTGGCACAATTGTGGTTAAAAAAATGATGAATCACTAGCCTCAGAGCTATGAAACGCTTGTTTGTATGAGCTATGGCCAAAGCTTCCATCAAAGCCCCATTTTGAATATAATACTGGATTCGATTTTCTATTGCCTAATGAGTAGTGTTTCCAATTCGGTTAATCGATTAACCGATTCCTCGATTAATCGCCTCTATTTCGGTTAATGTCGAAACAAATAATTCAGAACTCAAATAATTATTCGACCCGAGTAATCGGTTAAACTAGGTCGATTAACCGGTTACATTTTTTATATGGAATTTTCCTTTATTTTTTCCAAAACTTCATTATTTTCTTAACATTTGGTAAATTAAATTGCAAGAAAAGCTTAGGATAACTTGGAGCAACTCCAAGCAAGTCGACATTGCACCAACGGAACACATCATTAAGAGACCCCCAATTTTAATAACATTTTTTCCAAATTTTTTAACAAAATATCAAAGTGTTAAAAAAGAAGCCAAAAAAAGCTTTCAAATACATCGCGAAAGACCAAAATAAAGTTTAGAAAATACAATAGACAATTTATTTTTCTTTTCTGTTTTAATTCTTTAAAAATTAAAACTAATGTAAATTATATTTCCATGTCCTTTAAGACAAGGTTGCATTTGCTTAAAAAATGTGTCACACAACTGTCATGTTAATTTTTTAAGAACTCGATCTTTTTTACTTCTTACAAGAAAGTGCATATAATCGGTTCAAAATTACATAAATTCTACAATATGTTCCACTGGAATACCATGGAACCCGAAACCGTTTCACTGAATTTAAATTTTATTCGAATTAAAAGAAATAGGCTAACGTCAACACAAATTGGAAGTCAAAAAATTTAAGTTTTGTATGGAATTTGACATCTGTAACTGCATACTGAGAGCATTGACTACATGCTGTTAACGAATTTTTACACTGACTCAACGAAGTTTCGCTGGAATTCGTCCACTGAAACTTCATTGAATTGATGCAAAAATTTAATGAAAAATTTCATATTATTTATTAAAAATTTCATATACCACAAAAAAAAAACAGATTTATTAAAAGAGCTTCATACAAATGATGAAGTTTTTCACAAAATTTAAGAAATTTATCATCACTTTGTGATAAAATACTGAATGCTACCAATATTTTATGACAATGCCAATTGGATATAAATTATTTTGACACAATTAATGTGTCTACATCAAGTAATTTGACATTTTTAAACTAGAACTGAAAAACATCACGCTCAGTAAAACTTGGTTTAATTTTGTTTTGAGATTAACTAAACAACCCATTGAACTATGCCTAATTGGCATTAAAAAAACTAGGTCTAAGACGTTTTTTATTTCTTCAAAGGAGGAGGAAGAATCTCAATAAAATCTTCAAAACTTGATATAGATATAGCATTTATTTAAATACAATATTAAATTTTATTGCGGCAGTATTGTTTTTAATCAACGTTACACTACATTCAAAGAAATTTTGTATTTACAGTTTGGAAGATTTTTAAAATTTGTTTCTAAATAAATAAAAAATGTATACTAAATTAAATATGTAACAGTTTTAGTTAGGTTTGCTTGTCGTAACTTACTAATATTTAACAACAAAACATTTGCTAGTTTCTAGTAGTATGAAAAATGTTTCAATTTAAAAAATTTTAAATTCCGAAACTTTTTAACCCTAAAATATGAAAACTTTGTTTTAAATAAATCGAGTTTATAGGTTACATTGGTATTTAACGAAAAGGGTGCAGCTCTTTGTGTTTTTATTGACAAAAAATAAGGAAATACATTAATTTTGCATAAAAACGATTAATCGATTAATCGCCAATTTTCTCGATTAACCGACCCAAATAACCGGTTAATCAATTTTAGTGATTTTTCGAATAATGCATTAACCGGTTAACCGCCTACGTCGAATAATTGGAAACAGTACTAATGAGTCAATAACAGTTTCTTGAAGTTCTATTAGTCGCTCCGCTGTGTGATTAAGAAGAGCTTGTAAAGTTACTTCAACGGAGGTCTCGCTTATTTTAAAGCTTTTCGGTTCTGGGTAACTTTTTTTTTTTAGTTTGAATATTGTTGGAGGCGGGAAATATTTGAAGGGCAGATGGTCTAACGACATTGTATTGATGTCGAGTTAATTAAGCTTCTACAAAAACAGACAATGCTTTTCTATTCGACATTTTCACGGAGGGCAGCGGTTGTTTTAACTTTTGTTTTTAATTTATGCATATGCAACACTTTTTATATATCTCTTGCAATACTTTTGATTCCTCTACATAACCTAAGCTTTTCAATTTAACCTGTGTAGAATGAAGTAACTTTGGCAATGATATGGTGTCCCTTAAAACCTTTGTTTTTTATATTTAAACAAATCACTTCATTCTTAAAACTAATTTCTTTTCGACCACGTTTTGCAGTTTGGGCACGAGTGAAACCAATAGAGGATTCTAACCAGGTTCTATTTAGAGTGATAAACCTTTGTTCCACTCTATGCGCTCTAGTCCATCTTGATTTGAATTCATAAAAGAAAGCATTAATTCGTTTATTAAAATCGCACATATTATCCTCTGAGCCGTTCGTGGGTTTTTTGTTTCTTCTTTTAAAAATATTGCATCTTTTCATTCATTGTTTGAACGCTTGAATTTATCATAATATCAAATAAGCTTCGACGAGTATTTTTTTATACTTTATACAGACTGCGACGTTCGAAATTGTTCCTGTAAAATAAAAAAAATACTAATACAAAAAAATAACCTTTTAAAAATCCCTTTTACCCAATTACTTGCAACTGCAGAATACGGTCACTGTTTGTTTAAACAAAGAATATTATTAAAAGATACAAAAACAACATCAATTAATATACTAAGAAAAATTTCACTAAATTTTACTGTTTCCAATTATTCGACATAGGCGGTTAACCGGTTATTGCATTATTCGAAAAATCACTAAAATTGATTAACCGGTTATTCGGGTCGGTTATTCGAGAAAATTGGCGATTAATCGTTTAAAGCAAAATTAATGTATTTCCTTAACTTTTTATCAACAAAGACACTAACAGCTTCCTGTTTTTGTAAAATATCAATATGACATATGAACACGATGTATTTAAAAAGAAATTCAAATTAAAAAGCACATCTACACGAGAGAGAAATGCTAGAGATAAAACAAAAATCACCCCTAATTAGCTCTATTTTGAATGAGTTTAGCTATTTTGTAGTGTTTTTTGCTCCATCTCTAGCAGTTTTCTCTCGCATGTAAATGTACCTTAAGGTTGAAAGTTTCGGAATCTGAGATTATCTAAATTGAAACATTTTTTATACTAATAGAAAAAATTTATTTAAAAATATAGCTGAAGCTAACAAAAATTGGCAAAAAAAACTGCTGAAACTAGGAGATTTTTTTCTAAAAATTAGTAATTTAAAAACAGCATAACCTAAAGGTAAATTTTCTATTTCTTTACGAAATTTTTTTTTAATCTGTAAAACTTTGGATACAAAATTTATTTAAATGCAAATTTAATGAATACTACAATAAATTTAATATTGCATTTAAAAAAATTATTGTCCAAAGTTCTTCCTCCTCCTCTGAAGAAATAAAAAAAAGATTTAGTTCCATTTGAGTAAAATATTAATTAATTGAAAATATCAATTTACTCTACAAAAATTTGCAAAAAAAATGTTCTGAATAGTTAGCAGAGTTAGTAGACTAAAGAATATCATAAACAGTTGTTAAATTTCTCAGTCTTTTTTCCGTTTTTAAGGGCCATTGACAATAAATAAAATTATCCAAAGTTTGAGCTAACATACGCACAGGGATCTTTATTATTCCAGTTTTAATGCAAATTTCCACTAAACTAATGAAGTTTTCTTAACAAAATGAATGGAAAGCTTTATAAAAATTTTCAATGTACGAACTTCAGCGAAACTTTATTGAATCAATGTAAAAATTCATAAATAGAATGTAGACATTTCTCTCAGTGTACAGTTACAAATGTCATTTAATTTTGATTTTTTAGCTTTAATTTTGTGTTAACTTTAGGTTATTTCGTTATTATTAATGTCACAAATGCGAATAAAAATTAAATTTCAGTGAAACGGTTACGGGTTCCCTTGTATTCTACACCTCTTTCAGTTTTATTTCAGAAAATTCCAAATATATTTCATAATTGTTTAAAAATGTTTTAAAATTCTCCAAAAATGTTTTTAAATTGTTCAAAAATGTTTTAAAATTGTCCAAATATATTCTAAAATGACCTAAAAAGGTTTCAAAATTATCTAAAATGTTTCAAAATTATCCAAATCTTTTTTAAATTTTTCCAAAAATGTTTTAAATTTGTCCAAAAATCATTCAAAATTGTCCAAAAATGTTTTAAAATTGTTCAAAAATTTTTCAAAATTGTCCAAACACTGTTTAAAATTGTATAAAAATGTTTCAAAATTCATTTCAAAATTGTTCAAAATGAATTTTAAAATTTTCAAAATGTATTTCAAAATTATACAAATATATCAATCATATCGAACTAGAGGCTGAATAATATCTGCCCTCACTAATTATACAAATATATAAATATGTATTACAAATATATTTTAAAATATTTTATTTGTATTTAAGAAAATTCTATTTGTATTTGAAAATTGTCCAAATACATTTCAAAATCATTCATTTATATTTAAAAATTTTAAATCTGTATTTCAAAATTGTCAAAATGCATTTCAAATAATTCCATTTGTATTTAAAAATTTTATAAATGTATTTCAGAAATTTCCAAATGAATTTAAAAAGACTATTTGTATTCCAAAATTTTACAAATGTATTTAATAAAATTCTAATTGCATTTCAAATTTTTCGAAATCTATTTCAGAAATTTATATTTTTATTTTAAAAGCATATTTACTAACGTACATGTCTCATAATTCCTATAAAATTTTCATTACGAAAGAGAAAACAGGCGTTTGTAAAAATAATTTTAAAATAAAATAGAAATTTCTGAAATACATTTAGAAAAATTTGAAATGCAATTAAAATTTTATTAAATACATTTGGAAATTTTTGGAATACAAATAGAGTCTTTTGAAATACATTTGGAAATTTCTGAAATACATTTGGAGAATTTTGAAATACAAATGGAATTATTTTAAATGCAATTTTACAATTTTGAAATACAGATTAAAAAATTTTTAAATAAAAGTGAATAATTTTGAAATGTATTTGGACAAATTAAAAATACAAATAGAATTTTCTTAAATACAAATAAAATATATTTGTGTTTATGTTTCTTGTAATTTTTGAGCCAAAGTTAAGAAAATTCTGAAGTTTTGAGAAAAAAAAATAAGGGATAAATTCCATATTAAAATTGTAACCGGTTAATCGACCTGTTTTAACCGATTATTCGGATCGAATAATTATTTGAGTTTTGAATTATTTGTTTCGACATTAACCGAAATAGAGGCGATTAATCGAGGAATCGGTTAATCGATTAACCGAATTGGAAACACTACTAAATTTAGACTTAAAAACAACCTTTTATTTAAAAATTCCCTTTACCCGATTACTTGCAACTGCACAACACTATCAGTATTTGTTAAATCAAAGAATATTATTAAAAAAAGCAATATTATTAATATACTGAAAAGAAGAGAACAAATAAAATGAAAAAACACTTACATTAAAAACAACAAAACATAAACAAAAACAGCAGCCGCGAGATCAATGTGATTTCTTGGTAATTTGACTGCTGCAGGACTTCTATAAAAAAATGCATAGCTTCTAAAAGGCACAAAAAGGCAGCATAAAATTTTGCAATATAATAGTGATTTATGTCATCTTTAAAATAAGGTAAAAATTACCACACGAATGCACACGAATGATATCTATGTATATATCCACTTAAAATATAAAAATTCGAATTTTTTCTTGCACTTCCAATATAAATAACAAAAAATACAACACTTTCACACACAATTTGTTACACAAATGTTAACGAAATATTTGCAAGATACCCTGAACTTGATGGTACCATAACAAAGTTTTTTACTTTTGAAATACTTTTTCAAATAAATAAAATTTTACAACGTGAAGTTTTTCACTTTGTTTTAGCCTTTTTGCACATAAATTTCAATAAAGTTTGACTTTTAAGTTTCATTACAAAAACACCAGAACACTTTTGACATTAATTTTAACGACAAGTGATGTAGAATTTTATACACTTTAATCGGATATAAACAGTTCTGACGAAACTTCAAAAAAAATTTTTTAATTAATCCAAGAAAACAGGCATTTCTAACACTTTGTGCGCCGCAGGGGAAAATTCGTTTAAAAATCGAGCGATTTTTAAAACAAATTTTAATTTTTGTTAACTTTTGTGAAGCGTCGCATGCAAAATTCTTATTTATTATTTCTTTTCAAAATTTATTTAATGTAAGGTGCTGCAGGCGAAAATTTGTTTTAAAAATCGCGAAAAATTTTTTTTTTTTTTAAATCGCTCGTACTTTAACATTATGTGTATTTTCCTGAACAATTTTTTATTTAATAACCGGCCAAATTTTTTTTATAGAAGTTCGATCTTTTTTCTTTATTTTTCTCAAAACTTGTAAAATTTGAAAAGCAAAACCAAAATGCGAGGTTTCAATCTCCCTAACAATAATCCCCAGGGAGTATGGCCGTTTTGTAATGGGTATTTAACCCAATTTTTTTATGGAGATTATGTCCGATAATTTTTAGGCCTTAACCCCCAAAATTAAAATGGGTATAGTATCCGTTAGGGCAATGTCCGGGGCCCTCTAAGAGGCGATGTCATGACAAACCATTCGCTATTAAATTTCATAAGATCGTCGGATGCTGCAAAAACAGTAATGTTTTTTTTTCGCTTTGAATATTTTGGTGTCATTTTTCAGTTCATTAAATTGAGGTCATTTACATTTCTTCAAATTGTTGCTATTTGGCACAATGAAAAAAAAGCCTCACAGTAATAAATGAAAATATGCCCCAAAATTCATTTTCGGGCTATTTTTCATTTGGTTGGGGTCATTTTTCATTTGGTTGGGGTCATTTTTCATTTGGTTGGGGTCATTTTTCATTATATTTTTGGGGTTGATTTTCATAATGAAATTTTCACCCAAAAAATTGGGCTAAATTTCATTTTAAGATTGGGGTCATATTTCTTGGGGCCATTTTGCGCAACGCCTATATTAAGTTCAATCCTGTTTTCATTGTACAGTAATAAATGTGAAAATCCTTCTTTACGCGATTAAAAAAAATTGATATGGGGCTTTATACAGTCATATGTAATTCAACATGAGTCTTTATGGGCCCATATAATTTCATAAGTTTGTATCAATTCAGTTATAATTTGGTAATATCAGATGTAAGCGTATCCGAATAATGGTGCGATATAATTTCATCAGACTTTATATAGTGGTATAAAATTATAGCTGAAATGGTACAAATAAAGGTTTCTTCAACAGGGACGCTACAAAAGTAAAAAGACAGGGACAGCAAACGACGCCATATTTCTTGCCGCTCTTTTGACATTTCTCTTCAGTAAGGTTTGCCATTTCATGATGGAAAGATATACGAGCCAACAACGAGTCGAAATTATTAAAATTTACTACCGAAATTCGGAGTCAGTGGCCTCAACGTTAAGAGCGCTACGTCCAATTTATGGTCGTCATAATGAATGGCTTCGTCAATAAACAAAATATGCGTTATTGGTCAGGCAGCAATCCACACGTACTCCATGAGTCATCATTGCATCCCGAAAAAATTACGGTTTGGTGCGGTTTATGGGCCGGCGGCGTCATTGGGCCGTACTTCTTCCGTGATGATCAAGACCGGCACGTTACTGTGAATGGGAATCGCTACCGTTCAATGATAACCGAATATTTTTGGCCTCAATTGGATGATATGGACTTGGAGGACATGTGGTTCTAACAGGACGGCGCCACAAGCCACACAGCGAATGTCACAATCAATTTATTGCAAACCAAGTTTGGAGAACGTGTTATCTCACGAAATGGTCCAGTCGATTTGACGCCGTTGGACTATTTCCTGTGGGCCTATGTCAAATCTATGGTCTATGCCAACAAGCCAGCGACGATTGATGAACTTCGTACGAATATTGGCCGATTTATGCTTGAAAACCGTCGAAAATTGGTTCAGCGTCTGGACTTCTGCAAGCGTGCCCGTGGTGCCCATGCAAAAGAGATCGATTTCCATACATAATGGCATAGAACGTACTTTCGTAGGAATAAAGAATTTCATTGATATCCAAAACCGTTTTTGTTTTATTTAAAAAAAACTTTTGTAACGCTCTTATATAGAAAATCAAATATAGTTGTATCCGGTTTATGCACTACAAATTTCACTGAAATCCTAAATGTTTACAGAAATAATTACCTGAGAGTTTGTCAGACCTAAAATTTCATGAAAGCTATTAAACTTTTTTGAATTTTGACAAAAGGACATTTTACAGGAAAGCACAAACACCTTTACTGTTGTATAAATTTTGTAACAATTTCTTTCCATTGTAAATTTTATTTTTAACAGCCTCTGATAAAGTTACCTCCAAAAGAATAAATCTTTTTGTCTAAAAATAATTTGAAAAAAAATTTTGAATCGATTGTTTGGGAATTTGAAACTCATTTCGACTTAGGTTGTTTTAGAATAGGAAGTTTGGCTGAAGTTTAGTTTTTCGGGCAGCCCTAAAAAAGAAAAAAAAATATACCACCCCCTCTGGAATTAAAAAAGAAAATGTTTTT
Organism: Leucophora obtusa; assembly: GCA_949987735.1. Classification (NCBI taxonomy): domain Eukaryota; kingdom Metazoa; phylum Arthropoda; class Insecta; order Diptera; family Anthomyiidae; genus Leucophora; species Leucophora obtusa. The sequence goes on from OX465300.1 coordinate 15,034,589, forward strand.
TCGATATGGTGTTAAGGGGCCGGGCCCCTGGGATCCACTAGGTCCAAATCCGAAAATAAGTGTGACTACTAGGGTATTCAATTAATCGGCTTTTTATTTTAATCGATTAATCGTGCAAATAATTATTCGGGTTTTTTTCTTAACCGGTTAATCGAACAAAATTTTAAAATTAAAAAAAAATTTTCTGTAAAATAATATACATACTTGTTGTGTTTTTAATTATTTTATTTAAAAAAGGAAAAAAATAAATTTAGTAACTCTTCTGAAATTCATAAAAATAAAAAAAATTTAATAATTGAGTTCAGATTTTGTCATTATTTTTATTTTTTCTGTCCCCTCTTTCACATATTAAAATTTTATCCAAATCGGGGAGAAACACACCGCAATGAGTTAAAAAGTTAAAGAAGAATATAAGACCCCATACATTAATTTGTATCTCTTTCGTATGCATTGAATACATAAAAACGTAAATGTAGAGAGGAATTCTGATGAGAATTGATTTTTCCTCTACGTTTCCGTACCTGCATCCCTTTATTTTATTAATTTAGAGTGCTCACTAAACAAGCTTTATTACATTGAGCATTAATTATAACACTATGGAACATTTTTGGGATTATTGTCTGGGGGGTGAGAAATTCCAAGTCAGGGTGATGGTACTAGGTCAGTATAGTAAAACCCTCAAAGGGTTTGGCGTTCGTATGTGTCATTTTTTTTTATGACCTTTTATATTTTTTCCTTATCTTGATGTTTTTTCGCTTAGTTGTAACATTTTGGCAAAAACGTAGTTTAACATAACTCGAGAACCACTTTTCCGATTTTGATGAAACAAATTTAGAAAAATTTAGAATTACAATTTCTCTAATCTGTTTCTAAACCGTTTTCCTATATGTGCAACACTTTCGAAGTTAAAAATGAATGTATGAAGGGAAAAAAGTATTTTTTGCCTAAAAATTTAAATATTTTTTTTTAAAAATTCATAAAAAATCCAAAATGGAAAAAAGTGCCAAAACTAATTACTTTCGCGTAAAGTCACATAACTCATGAGCAAAAAAAGGCATAGATCATGAAAATCGATGCACGCGTTTCTCATTTATTCACAATTAGGTAAATGTATGAATTTCAAAAACTTGCTCCAGATATGCACAACATTATTTGGAGAAAACATTGACACTCACAAGCCGAACTCTCTCATATTTTTCTACTGTACTAAAAGAGAAATATTGATGTGGCAACACTGGTTCTGTAATGTTCACATAAAACATGCATTGTCATTATACTTCTTCTCTTTCTCACACTGGTTCTGTGATTTTTGTCATTCAACAAGTGCCGACGAACGCGAACAGTAAAAGTGATTTTTCTCCAGTTTTTTAAAAGTGAACAAAAGAGAACAGAATATGGAACTGTGCAAGCCAGATATAAATAGCTTTTGCTACTGCTGTGGTCAATATGTCTCAACACATAAAAAAAGGGGAAATTTCAGTACTGATTTTGTTCAAACATACGAGATGTACTTCAACCAAAATGTTATAGTGAACGAAAATTGGGTACCAAATATAGTGTGTAAAAGCTGCTACAACCGTCTAATGGATTGGAAAAATAGAAGACGTGAAAGTATGCCATTCGGTATCCCAATGACTTGGACTAATCCTGGCGAAGGTCACAATCCATTGAATTGCTATGCATGTGCGAATAAAGGAGCCGCAAAAAGGATAAGAAAATCGTATAATTACGTTGGTGTTGCAAGTGCCGCAACACCATTGCCTCATTCGGACCACATTCCTGTGCCAAAAGCTTCTAGCCCAGATATTTTCTCTTCTACGACTGCTCCGACATATCATGCACGTGATGATTCCCCATATGAGCCATCAGTATCCAATGAGCCAATTTTAATAAATCAAAATAAGCTTGATTCAATTGTTGCCAAGTTGGAATTAACACAGCATAAACCGGAAGAGCTGGTTTCCATTTTGAAATCAAACAATTTGTTGGCACCCGGTGTGAAAGTCACAGCTTATCGAAGTCGTCAGGCAACACTCCAAAGTTTATTCCTTGTGAATGATGAAAAAACTTCTGCATATTGCCCGGATGTAGGAAAATTGATGGACGCAATGGAAATAAAATATGAAGCAGATGACTGGATATTATTTATTGACAGTTCAAAACTCAGCTTGAAGGCGGTTTTACTGCATAAGACCAATAAAAAACCTTCAGTTCCAATCGCCTACAGTACAGAAACGAAAGAAACATATGATGCACTGGAAAATATTTTAAAAATGGTTAACTACGCCAAACATATGTGGCCCATATGCTGCGATTTAAAAGTTGTAGCAATGCTTTGCGGTCTTCAAAGCGGCTATATAAAATATATGTGCTTTTTGTGCGGATGGAAACTCAGAGAGCACAGCAGGTTACAAACGGCCAATATTATTCGTGAGCCTCTAGTGCCGAAGGAGAAGATATTGCTGCCTCCACTGCATATTAAACTTGGAATTGTTAAGAATTTTATCAAAACTGTCGCCAAAAGAGATGAAGTTTTCTTGTGTTTGAAACTAATTTATCCGAGACTCAGCGAAAGTAAAATTTAAGAAGGTAAGTTATAATATCACATTCATTTCCCATGATTTTCCATCTTAACAAATTAATTTTTTCCAATCAGGCCTACTAAATGGTCCAGATATACGAAAGCTGATTAAAAGTGACGCATTCAACAATATTTTGATTGACGCTGAATTGAATGCATGGCAGGCAATCAAAGAAGTAATATAAGGCTTGTTGGGAAAGCATCGTTCTAACAACTACGATGTTTCTGTCGCAAGGATGTTAAGAGCATTCTCGGAAATTGGTGTCCACATGTCCTTGAAAATCCATTATTTACATCATCATCTGGACTACTTCAGCAAACAATTGGCTACCGAATCTGATGAACAAGGTGAACGCTATCATCAAGTTGCTATGCCATTTGAAATGAGGTAATACTGATTTTTTATTTTTTCAAACTCATTTTAATAAAACAAAAACTTACAGATATAGAGGCAAAAAGTCGCCGAGTGCAATAATTGCGGAAATTTGCTGGTGGAGTAAGTTAGTGTGGCAAGACAAGGATGATCTTGATGATAAAGAATTTTCAGGAGATGCAGAAGGGCCAACAGTGGAGTCACACATTGACATTATGTGTGGTTCAGAAACTGATGATAGCGATGAATGCGATGCCACTAGTCCTGAACAACCACCATCGAAAAAGTCTAGGCAATATTTCTAAAATAAATAAAAATAAATAAATAAAATAAAAATAAAAAATTATAAAAATGTTTACTTAATTTTTTTAGTAGTTTATGGCCAGAAGTCTGGAGTTATTGGGGAAAATTTATGAAAAAGGCGATAAATGACACTTTTTTGAATAAAAACAAATATCAATATTCTTGTCAAAATGGGATACCTTCACTTAATTGTAAATAAAAGCAGAATGCGTTAAATTTTGTTTATAGGTTATGTGACTTTACATGAAATTAATAACACTTGATCCTTTTTTCCGTTTTGGATTTTTTATGAATTTAAAAAAAAAAAATTTTAATTTTTAGGCAAAAAAATATTTTTTTTTCTCCACAAATTTATTTTTACCGGCAAAACTGTTGATTATAAAGAAAAACGTTATATGAACGGATTAAAGAAATTGTAATTCTAAATTTTTCTAAATTTGTTTCATCAAAATCGGACAAGTGGTTCTCGAGTTATGTTAAACTACGTTTTTGCCAAAATGTTACAACTAAGCGAAAAAACATCAAGATAAGGAAAAAATTTAAAAGGTTATAAAAAAAAATGACCTAGTACCATCACCCTGACTTGGAATTTCTCACCCCCCAGATTGGCTGTTGTACTGTGTAATTAATAAAATAATAAATGAAATAAACGTAAACTACTTGATTATTTTAACGGAATTCTACCTTGACATATTTGGCATAAATTCGTTACGTATTAAATACGTGCACAGATACAACTACTTGTACAAGTTTCGGTATGTCTAATGATGTGAATACGTATTGATAAGTAGTTTAGTGTTTCTGGTATAGTTGATATTGTTATTCTTTCTAGTAGATTGTGTGTAAATGAATAAAGAGAGAATGATCGTACTATATTTGTTTTTCTATGGTATGCTCAAACAGATAATGAAGATTGTACAATAGATACTTATTGTACGCTGCCAATAAATATGTTGTGAAAATTTCGACCAAATCAACCCCATGTCTTCCTTCGACCTCTTTTTCACTAATTTTATTTAAATTAAATACAATTTTTTGTTTTAATTGAATTTTATTAATTTTTAAATACAAATTTCACAACAAATTTAATCTTTAGTCACTTGCTTATTTGTTTCCACAACAATTACTTGAAAATATTTGTGGTACAATAAGTATTTGAGAACAAGAAACAAATAAATGCTTCACTCAATGCAAAACGAGAAATAACTGGTATTGTGTTTATGATTAAAGTTAGTGTGTTGAAACAAAACATAACAATATCAGTTACACTTCTTCTCTTATTTATACCAATAGTAACAGTTATGTATATGGTATATTTGTTTTGGAAATACTTTAAGATATACAAGTGCCCGTCTTTATTACGTATTTCTTTTCTTCTTCTTTGTCTCTTGCTATAGGTACTTATTTCCGTACTTAATTTAATATTACTTTTCTCCAATATTCATATGGCTGGGGAGCCACTTATAAACTTGAATGGTAATATTTGTATATATATAATAGACCTGACGTTAAAACCTTTTTTTTGAAACTTGAATGTGGGTAGCGATAAAAATATGATGCCAAAATTGATGTAGCAAATTTTCAGGCTGATCGGAGGGTGCCAACCCGTGCCACAATGAGGTCAAAGGTCAAAATTTTGAAAAACCACCCAAATACCTTTTATATTTTTTCCTTATCTTGATGTTTTTTCGCTTAGTTGTAACATTTTGGCAAAAACGTAGTTTAACATAACTCGAGAACCACTTTTCCGATTTTGATGAAACAAATTTAGAAAAATTTAGAATTACAATTTCTCTAATCTGTTTCTAAACCGTTTTCCTATATGTGCAACACTTTCGAAGTTAAAAATGAATGTATGAAGGGAAAAAAGTATTTTTTGCCTAAAAATTTAAATATTTTTTTTTAAAAATTCATAAAAAATCCAAAATGGAAAAAAGTGCCAAAACTAATTACTTTCGCGTAAAGTCACATAACTCATGAGCAAAAAAAGGCATAGATCATGAAAATCGATGCACGCGTTTCTCATTTATTCACAATTAGGTAAATGTATGAATTTCAAAAACTTGCTCCAGATATGCACAACATTATTTGGAGAAAACATTGACACTCACAAGCCGAACTCTCTCATATTTTTCTACTGTACTAAAAGAGAAATATTGATGTGGCAACACTGGTTCTGTAATGTTCACATAAAACATGCATTGTCATTATACTTCTTCTCTTTCTCACACTGGTTCTGTGATTTTTGTCATTCAACAAGTGCCGACGAACGCGAACAGTAAAAGTGATTTTTCTCCAGTTTTTTAAAAGTGAACAAAAGAGAACAGAATATGGAACTGTGCAAGCCAGATATAAATAGCTTTTGCTACTGCTGTGGTCAATATGTCTCAACACATAAAAAAAGGGGAAATTTCAGTACTGATTTTGTTCAAACATACGAGATGTACTTCAACCAAAATGTTATAGTGAACGAAAATTGGGTACCAAATATAGTGTGTAAAAGCTGCTACAACCGTCTAATGGATTGGAAAAATAGAAGACGTGAAAGTATGCCATTCGGTATCCCAATGACTTGGACTAATCCTGGCGAAGGTCACAATCCATTGAATTGCTATGCATGTGCGAATAAAGGAGCCGCAAAAAGGATAAGAAAATCGTATAATTACGTTGGTGTTGCAAGTGCCGCAACACCATTGCCTCATTCGGACCACATTCCTGTGCCAAAAGCTTCTAGCCCAGATATTTTCTCTTCTACGACTGCTCCGACATATCATGCACGTGATGATTCCCCATATGAGCCATCAGTATCCAATGAGCCAATTTTAATAAATCAAAATAAGCTTGATTCAATTGTTGCCAAGTTGGAATTAACACAGCATAAACCGGAAGAGCTGGTTTCCATTTTGAAATCAAACAATTTGTTGGCACCCGGTGTGAAAGTCACAGCTTATCGAAGTCGTCAGGCAACACTCCAAAGTTTATTCCTTGTGAATGATGAAAAAACTTCTGCATATTGCCCGGATGTAGGAAAATTGATGGACGCAATGGAAATAAAATATGAAGCAGATGACTGGATATTATTTATTGACAGTTCAAAACTCAGCTTGAAGGCGGTTTTACTGCATAAGACCAATAAAAAACCTTCAGTTCCAATCGCCTACAGTACAGAAACGAAAGAAACATATGATGCACTGGAAAATATTTTAAAAATGGTTAACTACGCCAAACATATGTGGCCCATATGCTGCGATTTAAAAGTTGTAGCAATGCTTTGCGGTCTTCAAAGCGGCTATATAAAATATATGTGCTTTTTGTGCGGATGGAAACTCAGAGAGCACAGCAGGTTACAAACGGCCAATATTATTCGTGAGCCTCTAGTGCCGAAGGAGAAGATATTGCTGCCTCCACTGCATATTAAACTTGGAATTGTTAAGAATTTTATCAAAACTGTCGCCAAACGAGATGAAGTTTTCTTGTGTTTGAAACTAATTTATCCGAGACTCAGCGAAAGTAAAATTTAAGAAGGTAAGTTATAATATCACATTCATTTCCCATGATTTTCCATCTTAACAAATTAATTTTTTCCAATCAGGCCTACTAAATGGTCCAGATATACGAAAGCTGATTAAAAGTGACGCATTCAACAATATTTTGATTGACGCTGAATTGAATGCATGGCAGGCAATCAAAGAAGTAATATAAGGCTTGTTGGGAAAGCATCGTTCTAACAACTACGATGTTTCTGTCGCAAGGATGTTAAGAGCATTCTCGGAAATTGGTGTCCACATGTCCTTGAAAATCCATTATTTACATCATCATCTGGACTACTTCAGCAAACAATTGGCTACCGAATCTGATGAACAAGGTGAACGCTATCATCAAGTTGCTATGCCATTTGAAATGAGGTAATACTGATTTTTTATTTTTTCAAACTCATTTTAATAAAACAAAAACTTACAGATATAGAGGCAAAAAGTCGCCGAGTGCAATAATTGCGGAAATTTGCTGGTGGAGTAAGTTAGTGTGGCAAGACAAGGATGATCTTGATGATAAAGAATTTTCAGGAGATGCAGAAGGGCCAACAGTGGAGTCACACATTGACATTATGTGTGGTTCAGAAACTGATGATAGCGATGAATGCGATGCCACTAGTCCTGAACAACCACCATCGAAAAAGTCTAGGCAATATTTCTAAAATAAATAAAAATAAATAAATAAAATAAAAATAAAAAATTATAAAAATGTTTACTTAATTTTTTTAGTAGTTTATGGCCAGAAGTCTGGAGTTATTGGGGAAAATTTATGAAAAAGGCGATAAATGACACTTTTTTGAATAAAAACAAATATCAATATTCTTGTCAAAATGGGATACCTTCACTTAATTGTAAATAAAAGCAGAATGCGTTAAATTTTGTTTATAGGTTATGTGACTTTACATGAAATTAATAACACTTGATCCTTTTTTCCGTTTTGGATTTTTTATGAATTTAAAAAAAAAAAATTTTAATTTTTAGGCAAAAAAATATTTTTTTTTCTCCACAAATTTATTTTTACCGGCAAAACTGTTGATTATAAAGAAAAACGTTATATGAACGGATTAAAGAAATTGTAATTCTAAATTTTTCTAAATTTGTTTCATCAAAATCGGACAAGTGGTTCTCGAGTTATGTTAAACTACGTTTTTGCCAAAATGTTACAACTAAGCGAAAAAACATCAAGATAAGGAAAAAATTTAAAAGGTTATAAAAAAAAATGACCTAGTACCATCACCCTGACTTGGAATTTCTCACCCCCCAGATTGGCTGTTGTACTGTGTAATTAATAAAATAATAAATGAAATAAACGTAAACTACTTGATTATTTTAACGGAATTCTACCTTGACATATTTGGCATAAATTCGTTACGTATTAAATACGTGCACAGATACAACTACTTGTACAAGTTTCGGTATGTCTAATGATGTGAATACGTATTGATAAGTAGTTTAGTGTTTCTGGTATAGTTGATATTGTTATTCTTTCTAGTAGATTGTGTGTAAATGAATAAAGAGAGAATGATCGTACTATATTTGTTTTTCTATGGTATGCTCAAACAGATAATGAAGATTGTACAATAGATACTTATTGTACGCTGCCAATAAATATGTTGTGAAAATTTCGACCAAATCAACCCCATGTCTTCCTTCGACCTCTTTTTCACTAATTTTATTTAAATTAAATACAATTTTTTGTTTTAATTGAATTTTATTAATTTTTAAATACAAATTTCACAACAAATTTAATCTTTAGTCACTTGCTTATTTGTTTCCACAACAATTACTTGAAAATATTTGTGGTACAATAAGTATTTGAGAACAAGAAACAAATAAATGCTTCACTCAATGCAAAACGAGAAATAACTGGTATTGTGTTTATGATTAAAGTTAGTGTGTTGAAACAAAACATAACAATATCAGTTACACTTCTTCTCTTATTTATACCAATAGTAACAGTTATGTATATGGTATATTTGTTTTGGAAATACTTTAAGATATACAAGTGCCCGTCTTTATTACGTATTTCTTTTCTTCTTCTTTGTCTCTTGCTATAGGTACTTATTTCCGTACTTAATTTAATATTACTTTTCTCCAATATTCATATGGCTGGGGAGCCACTTATAAACTTGAATGGTAATATTTGTATATATATAATAGACCTGACGTTAAAACCTTTTTTTTGAAACTTGAATGTGGGTAGCGATAAAAATATGATGCCAAAATTGATGTAGCAAATTTTCAGGCTGATCGGAGGGTGCCAACCCGTGCCACAATGAGGTCAAAGGTCAAAATTTTGAAAAACCACCCAAATACTTTTTTTTGCATTTTATAAATTTTTGTAATAAGAAATACTGTAAATATAATGTTTTTTTCTTTAATTTTTATTTAATAGGCTTATTATTTTTATTTTAAATCATTGAAGATTTTTTATAGGCTGGGAAGTCCTTACGGTAGCCCTCTACAATGTGTAACAAGTACTGTTTATCGTCTTCGTTGTGTGTTGAGCATCTGTTATAGTCAGTTATTAGTTTGACTTTTCTTTCGGCGGCATCATTCACAACAGTAATGCATTTTACGATTTGTCCCCTTTACAAAATGCTTCGCTCTTAGGCCAGTTTGACGGATCAAAGCGTAAGAAATCCGTAGAAATTTCCAGACGAGAAAAAAATTTTTTTGTTTTAGGAGTTACAAAAGAGCTTAAATCCTTGGATGTGAATAATTGTAATTCATCAACGCTTGCACACACTTTTTTAGAAGGGAAAATATCAACATCATCACCGATATGATTGTCTTCATCGGAATCTATTTGCAACGCCAAAACGATCTTTTCCTTTATTTTTGAGTCTACATGTGGATCAAAAAAGGCAAGTGCAACTGCTTCCTCTGATAAATACCACAGGTGGTTCCGAATTTTTTCCAAAAGCACTGTAGATATTTTTTATCAAAATACCCAATAATCCCCTTTATTAGTTGCATATCTCTATTTGGCGCTTCAACTGCATTTGCGGTTCTAAACCAGTACGGGATGTAGAGACTTACTAAGAAAATGCACGTATCACGAATTCCATTCAACTGACTCGCAGACATTTTAAAGTGCTCGTTAAAAATATACATTTTGAGACAATAGATGGCCTTGGACATGAATCTTGCATGAGATGTCGCTCCAGGTGCACGAAATGTGAAATTGGGAATGCTACCACCAAGAAAAATAAATGCAAGTTGTAAGAGTTCTCTATAATCATGCCGAATGTGGACTTTCGCTAAATATTCAAGACAAAAGTGTTTCCTTGTTTCGCGTTCCTCGACAGATATGACACTCAAAACTTGTTCATCCTGCATCCCTTTGAATTTAGTGTGTTCCATTCCCGTGCAAAACGTTCAAAAATCGCCACCTCTGGACCACTTGATTTTCCGAAATTGATTTCAAATACAGCTCTTAAGAGAATTTCTGCAATATGGTGGCGACATGGTAACCACAATAAGCTGCGTTCCAGTTTGCGTTCCAATAAAGTTCCAGCACCACTATGAGAGCCAGTATTTGCAGCAGTTGTATCGAAACATATCATTTCTAATGAATTCAGCATATTAATTTTTAACAAATAGTCGTAGACTGATTGAGCGACTACAGCACCAGTTCCATCTTCAATGATGGGGATAGCTATTAATTTTTCAACGTTCTCCGACGTGAGCACAATAGCCAAGCGATCAACTTTATTTTTTCCAGCAATTGCGGGAAGTAGCTTTCCGTCCCAATGCAAAACAAATGTTTCAGGTATCTAAAAAAATCTTAAGCTCAAAGCAAAATTTATAACTTGGTCAAAATAGAAAAACTTACCTTGAAATTTTCAACAATTTCTTTGCCATGACGCCGACGATATTTTTTACGTTGTTCACGCAAACTTGTGCAATTCAGGACCTCAATATTGTGACCCAAAGCTTTGGCAGTTGCACTGATAAAGTGTATAGCTAATGGAGATGACATATTGCCAGCATCCATAGAAGCCAGCATTCTGTCTTCAATAAAATTCTTTTTTCCACGTTTCCGAATTGGCTTACTTGAGCAACTTGGAATGTTGTCAGTCTGTTCTACATCCATCGCCTGTACATCATCTCCCGATTCATCACTCTCAAATTCAACATGTTCCATAGTCAAGTCTACACATGAAATTAAGTGAACAGCAAAAAAAAAATTGACACTTTGCTTCCAAATACTACATAATAATTACCTGAAGTGCCTTTTTTCATAATTTTCTTTTCGACGGTTTTCATCTTCCAATCTTTGTGCCTTTCTTTTTTCTTTATTTGTGACATTTTGATCGACACAAGTCATGCTACCAACACGCCCATTTTCTCGCTGCTTTATTAAGAAGTCTCTATCTTCCTGTATCTTATAAGCTTCAGAGCGTCAACGTGGGCAATGTCAAATAAATTGTTTAAATTTCCCTTAAAGTAATTTTCTTTTTTGTGATGACTTGGGAACGGAGATTTATATACTTTTTGGACTGTTCTCCACTCTTCATAAAGTTTAATGACTTTTGCAGCACATGTTCTTTGATCTGGCGTTGGGATTCTAGCTTTTTCCCAAAAAGGCAATATTTCATTTAACACTAATCTTGCACTTTCTTTAACTGTTTTCTTTTCACAACGCACATTATAAAAAAAAAACACTGAAGCACTTGCTGCTTTGATGGTAATTTCACACCAACTATTTTAGGTACACATTTACCAATCAAGTACACATTTGTGTCAGCAGATCGAAGCCATTCCACCGATAAATTTTTCTTCCGAGCCATGGAATTACGTAAAGTTACACAATATTTTATTTTACAATAAACTTCCTTTTCTCAACAATATTTAAATTCGCAATGACAAAATTTTACATATTCATATCAACAGCATTGCTATGTGCTCAGTAGCAGAGCGGAAAAAACGGTACTTTTAGACAAAAATGCAGTTGACGACAGCTCAAAGCTAGGAATATTGAGGATGTTTAAAAAACAGCGACGAAAAAAAAATTTTACCGTTTTTTCAATAATAGTTGTTGGTAGAAATATATATCGTTACCTGAAATGCAAAAGGGCGTAACAAACATATTCATTATTTTACAAGAAAAGCAAAAAAAAACTTTCCGACATTTTACGAAATTAAGTAATGAAATCAAAACTTTTTATTGTAAAAGGCTATAATTTTGCGGAGAAAGGAAGCTTAATTATGTGCTTCATAATCAATGAAAAAAAATTAAAATTTTCTACAGTAAAACCAAATTAAGAAGAAGAGCAAAAAGTTGGTTGTTTAGAATTTCGCTTATAAAATCTTTATTTTTGATATCAGAAAGCAAAAAAATTGTGAGGACACGTAGTTTAATGTCGTGCACCATAATCAGTCAAAAACGTTACCTTCTTCCATTTCAGGTAACGATATATATTGTAAGCATATTTTGAATTCTATAAATATTTTTTTCTTACTATAATAGCAGAAACACCATACATTTTTACAACTGAGAGCTTAAATAAAAACTATAATGCATACATATATTTGTTTTTGCTTCTGGTGCCATTATATACTTAAGCATTAATACTACTATTAACTAATTTACAAGTTATAAATGATATTCTAATTTAAAGTTTTATTTAATTAAAAAATTAAATCTAATTAAAAATTATAAAATGCAAAAAAATAGAGTATTTTGGTGGTTTTTTAAAATTTTGACCTTTGACCTCATTGTGGCACGGGTTGGCACTAGGGATACCGATCCCGAAATCCCGATCCCGAAAATCCCGGGATTGGTCTTGAAAAAATCCCGGGATTTCCGATTTGATTATTTGGCATATTTTATCTCTCTTTCTATTTGTTTTTATTGTTATATTCGACCTAAATCACATAAATCTAATATCTTATTAAATGTTATTAAAGAACTAATTTTTCCCATTCATAAATAATAGATTAAAATAGATTACAGATTAAATAAATCTGAATAAAACCTTAATAATTTAAAAACTTTTATTCAGCTGTGAAACTTTTGAAAATCGTAATTCAGCTTAATTTAATCTTTTAACGGACATGTTTATATTTATTTTATTGAAGATTTGCTAAAATCATAAGTTTATGCAAAATAATTTTGCCGACTAAAAACAGAATTTTTTTTGTTAAATTAAAAAAATCTAACAATCGTTCTTTCTGAAATCAGCTGAGGTATGTGCTTAATATTTTATGGTAATTGATTTAAAAAAAACTAATAGTCACTAAATATTTCTGATGATTTCAGCAGAGTAGTATGTATTTACATTCAATTGATTTTAGACAAATATAGCTTTGTTTTAGCTAGTTTTGGTTAAAAAGTTTCTTCAAAGGTAAATTATAATTTGCAATTTGCTTAAATTTAACTCATAATTATATTTCGAAAATTTAACAATTATTTAGCAAACAAGTTCTGCTGATTTCAGTAGTTTTAATCGCGGAACCTTTTTTATTAATTTTTAGTAGCTTTTTCTGCTATTCTTACATACTTATTTCTATGAGTGTAGTTTCTGTTTGAAGCCAGATTCACAATGCTGTATTACTCCACTCTCAGTGTATTTTGTTCCTTTCTTTTTTGCACTTACATATTTTTTGTATCATGATATCTCTATTTTACACACTCCACTCTGCAGCGTGGAGTACTCCAGCATTGTGGATCCGGCTTAATTTGTTTATTTCTTGATACTACAAGAAATAATAAGTAGATTTATAATAAATTATTTTAATTTGTAGGGTTTATTTCAGCTATTTATTTTTTAAATTAAAAATATGATGAAACAAAAAAATCCCGAAACCCCGAAAAATCCCGAAATCCCGAAAAATCCCGGGATCCCGATAAATCCCGGGATCCCGAAAAATCCCAGAATCCCGGGATTTAAATTTTCAAAATCCCGAATCCCGGGATTTGTAAAAACCAGTCCCGTTCGGCATCCCTAGTTGGCACCATCCGATCAACCTGAAAATTTGCTACATCAATTTTGGCATCAAATCGCATATTTTCATCGCTACCCACAATCAAAATTCCAAAATATAAGAAACCTCATATTAGCTACGCCAGGTCTAATATACACACATAATAATCCATGCATAAAAATACGAAATAAATGTCAAAACAACAAAAACTTTCGTAAAATAAACCATTTTTCGTATATTTTACAAATTTTTTTGTTATTTTGACATTTTTTCGTATTTTTATGCATGGATTATTATGTGTGTATATATATTAATATATTTAAGTTGTATCTTAACTGTACATAGTTGATTATCTAACAATACATAAATAATTGGCCATGAAGGCTTTCTTTGTATTGACATTAAATAAAAATAAATAAATCATTAATTACAACAATTATTATTGCTTTCGTTTAATATCAACGTTTAAAAAGTCGTAAAAAATAATTAAGAATTTATTATACGTAAATAGATACCACTACTTTACTAGATAAGTCACAACAACAGAGTAGTAATTTGGAAGATGACAAACAAACTGTGATAATTTTATACTGTTTTTCTTTTTTCTTTGGGATTTAAGATATTTATTAACGCTCCTACTTGAAAACATGAAATTGTCATTGAGTTGAAGCTAACAAATATTTCTAGACATTCTAAAAGGTCGCCCCTAATTATTTTCTTATTTATCACAATTTAAAAAAAAAAATTTTGAGATTTTAGCACATTTACTTTAATAAAAACTTTATATTTTTTAAACATTTTTTGAGAAAAATTGTTCGATTAATCGAATAACAATTAATCGATTTTATACCCTAGTGAATACGCAAATTAAAGGAAATTTTCTCACGATTTTGACAAAAATGCATTTGGTTTCATGATCCATAAAGTGTGGCTTCCACTAGATCTATTTAAGACTAAAATAACTAGTTAATATACTAATCATAAAGTATGGGTACCCAAAGGAAGGGAAATTTTCTTATTTTTTAACCTGCGGCGCTATGTACTAGAATGTACAAAAAACTCCCTAATCGCGCGATTTTCCCCTGCGGCGCTATATACCTCAATATAAGAAAAGTCCCATAGAGTTCATACAAATTTATTTTTTTGTAAGGAAAATTCCCGACTTTTAGAAAAATTAATTTTGCACTAGCGTTTTTTATCACTTAAAATTTACCAAAATATAGCGGGATTTTTATTTTCCGGATCTTGAAACATAATGCATATTTGGAATCCTAGGAATTTAGTGTAGAAAATCATTACCAGATATGTGGTTATGTAACTACATACCTAGTAATGGTAACAAAATTGACTTGCTGCGCACAAGTTAGCTTACTCGCCAACATACAAAAAATCAAAAAAATATGTGGTTACATATATTATTACCAGTTTGGAAAAAATATTGAGTCTAAAAATAGATTTCAAAAAAATTTACAAAAAAATCTAGAACATTACTTCTTTTGAAATGATGATAAAAATAAGTCATTCATTATTATATATTTGTTCCTTTTACTCCTGCAAGGAGCATAGTAATATATTCATTATTGGTAATACATTATTATTTATTTTGAAATAATGAAAAAATTAAGTATTTATTAGTAACTCATTATTATATCTTTTAAATTAATGCAGAAAGTAAATCGGTGTCATTACCGGTAGTCCAAAAAATAATGATATGTGATTACCGTTTCTACACTCTATTAAGTAGTCACACTTGCCATTTTAACCGTTTTTTGGACCTAGCGGGTCCCAGCGTCCCCAGCCCCCTTAACACCTAATAGAAAAAAGATTCCTTTTTTAATTCCAGAGGGCGTCATATTTTTTTTTTGAGCGGTGCCCAAAAACACTTTTTCCTTTTTTACTGCCTAAAATTTACTAAAATGGACCTAGCTCCTACGGATCTTGAAGCAAAATGCATATTTGGAATCGTGAGAAAATTTCCTTTAATTTGAGTCGTCACATGTGGCATTTTAGGTGTGTATCGATTTTTTGGACCTAGCGGGTCCCAGGGGCCCCGGCCCCCTTAACATAATGTATAAAAAAAAAATAATTCCAGTCATATAATTTTTTTTTGAGGGGTGCCCGAAAAAGTAAACTTTTGCCGTTGTAAGAAATAATGCATATTGATGCATTCTTAATCATCAATACTCAAAACAAATTGGTAAACAACCACTCTAGCTTCGACAACAGAGAAACAAGCCGACCAAAATAATCGGCGGCGGCGGCGCAAGCAAAAAATCGGCGGCGGCGGCGGCGATTGAGGTTGAGCCGGATAAAAATCGGCGGCGGCGGCGCAACCAAATAATCGGCGGCGGCGGCGGCTTGATCGGCTGAAAACAACATTTTGTAATGTGATTTGAAAACGTTTAAGTTTTTTTAAGAAAGATAGATATATTACTATCACTCTATATGCCTTTACGTTTTTTGCCATTACTCTTACCTGACCATCTCGCAAGGATTTGTACGAATAATCTTCAAGGTTTACTATTTTTGAAAAGTTATTCATCATCGCTCTTATATCTGAAACATTTGGAATAATTATTGGAGGCGGTTTTTCTTCCGACAGCTCTTTGTTAGCATTATCGTTAATATAATTATCATCATCATTATTGTCTACATCAAGTGCAGCAAACATGTTGTTGCTAGTAGGTACTTGGTATATCATCATTAGGGCAAGGAATTTCATGCACTTAAAAATGAAAAATATGCGCCAAAAATATGCGGTTAAAAAAGAAAAATATGCACTAAAAACTATAATTTTTGCAAAAATAATGCACTTTAAAACTTAAAAATATATTTAAGTTAGTTATTTTGCAAACAGACACAGAATTCGAAGATTTCCCATAGGTCAATAAAGTTTTAAAAATGTTTATTTTGATTGAATCAAAATATGAAAACGTATAAATTTTTTATATTTTTTTACAAAATAAAAAATGCTACTAAAAATGAAAAATATGAACAAATATGCATTAAAAAGCACAAAATATGCATTAAAAAGCCACCAAATATGCATTTAAAGTCGAAATATGCAAAAACATGCATTTATGTCAAAATATGCAGCTACAAATCGATGCCAGTTTGTTCTAAATTTGATGATTCGGATAAATGTTTAGTCCATATTAGTTTTGGACTATCGAGAAATAACATGCATTTGCATGGAATTCCTTGCCCTAATCATCATTGTTGGTAGTTTTTTTTATTTTGATTGCATGCTTAACTAATCCTGGTGATCGATTTTGTCGTCGTTTCGTTGTTTAGTTTTCAGCGACTGTCTACCAGACAATATGGCTTGCTTCAGTAGACTCGCTGCTACTATCCATTTTGCTGTAACAGCAGAGGATTAGTATAGCAGAATATTAATCCCTTTGTTTACTACTGAATAATAAGTAATAATTTGTTGTGGATTTCAATATACAATGCAGTGTTGCCAACAAATTTTGAAAATAAATGGCTAGATCAGACCCAAAAATCGCTAGAAAATCTCTAGATTATAAACAGTGTAAATATTTAGCGATTTTATCGCTAGATTGTTGAAAAATGGTACTTAAAGGCGTTTTTACTCAAAAATTTCTTTAATATGTTAATAAGAAGTGTTATAAACTTTTAAATAATGAAACATTTTACGATTAAGCTTCAAATAATGAGTCCTGATTTTCATTGAATTAATCTTAGTATTACGAATACACAATAGAGGGCGTTGTACGATGAAAAAGTGCATACCCATATTTTATCGAAATGTGTATTTTTAGAGTTTTTTTTACTAAAATCGTTTAAGATGTTGTGTTTTATAATAAAGGAATATCAATGTGCGAGTTTTATAATATTTTTCAACATAAAACCGAGTTTTAAAAATTATATTACGGCTGATAAAAAAATCGCTAGATTTTTGGCTAATAGCTACAGGACAATTTTTCCCGCTAGGGGCGAAATAAAATCGCTAGATCTGACGAGAAAATCGCCGTTATGGCAGCACTGATACAATGTAATAAAAAAAAGTTTTTTCTTAAAAAAATAACAAATTTTATTGCTTTTAATTTTAAATAGAATTATAGAAAAGAGATCACAATTAACGTCTGCACTTTATCACGGTCAGAAAATCACTCGCAAAAAAATATATATAAAATCAATTTATATAAGATTTGTTGTTGGTTCACGTGTGATTTGTTTCCTGTTCGCACAGATCCATGGCTAGTCAAGACTATATCTAACAAATGGACCTAAATATTTAATATAACATACAAGTTTTATTTAATAAATTATAAACATACCCTTTTAGTACCAAGTCCTTTTCGTTGAAACATAACTTGCAAAATATTAATTTTGCCAGCACATTTTTTTGCCAATGTAAAGGGCTCCAAAGTAATCCCAACATTGGGAAAATATAACCCCCTTGGAACTCAAAACAATTTTTGCCTCTTATAGAATTTTCAGACAATTAAAGCATACTGGGAATCAATTTTTTTTTTATTTATTCTTTTTAATTTTAACAAATTAAGGAATAAATAAAGACCATAGAAAAAATACATATCGATTGATTTAAGAAATTAAACTTGTTTGAAGGCTTTTGAATGGAGGCTTTGTTAGAAAGTTTGGGCAGGATGCACATATCTTGTAGGGACCCATTTGAATTAGATGCCCAATCAATAATGTCCTTAAATGATGAAATTATGTGATCAATTCGAACATTGGTTTGAGCATTTTATCCGTAAGTGTCCTTTTCTAAATATTATAGAATTTTACAATATCTCTTATCTTTACTTTTTCATTTATTTGTTACAAAATGTCTAATTTATCCAAAATATTCAACTGGATCATTTTTTTTTTTTTTTTTTTTTTATTAAATCTTCATTTACATAACCGAGCCCTTAGGGCCTTATATGGCTAATTAAAGCTACTAAAAACTACATTTTTAAAAATGTATTTTAGAATTGAAAAAACATATATGGGTGATATCAAAAAATGTGATAAAAACCATGTAATCAGCTAATTTTAAATGCATGGATTATATTTGAGTTATATATTTCGACATATATCAGCGCATTGTCACCTGTTTTACAAAATTTATAACAATCTGACCAATTTTTGATTAATACATAAAATTTGTAACCAATTTTATAGGCCAAATGTAAACTCCGTAACCAGTAACTCGTAAGGTTTTTTAACTTTAAAAGCTTATATTTTAATAACCAATGAAGCTAAACACTAACTGTAAGAATTTATATGAAGAGGAGAAGTAACGCTTTTAACAAAAATTAATACATTTTACAAACTTTTTCGTATATCTATGCTAACATATATAACATATCTATGCGGCCCTATGCTCCTTGCAGGAGTAAAAGGAACAAATATATATATGCTAACACGACTACAACTCTGTAACGATTTTTCGTCATAATTTTTGATAAAAATGCGTACACCAAATACATATGTATATTGAGTTTTAAATGCAAAGTTAAGCAGCTATGTTTTTTTATTAATTGATTTTTTACACATCTGCAAAGAGTTGCATTCTGAGTTATTATATTAACCCATTAAGAACTTTTTTTTTTAATTTTTTTCACAGTATAAATTTATATAAGCTTTTATAGCTTAAAAAAATTATATTTATAAAAATTTAATATTTAGAAGATTTTACCTTTTTTCTTTTCATATAAAAAAATTGTTTTTAGCTTTGGTTGTTCAAGTTTAATGAATTAGTAAATTCTTTTTAAAAAATATATTTATTTTTAAATTTTTTATATTTGAAAATTGATACTTCCAGCCGAAATGAGCCGAAAAAAATCGGCGGCGGCGGCTGAAGCAAAAATGACCGGCGGCGGCGGCTTAAACGGCTCACGGCGGCTGGCTTGTTTCTCTGTTCGACAATCAAACAATAAACTTTAAACAAAAGAAACAAGCAAACATAAAGGGTGGTCCAACCAAAACGCACGATGTTAATTGTAATTAAAACAAAAAGTTTCCAGAGAATTATCTTAATATTTTTTATTATGATAGAAGGATCTACGAAAATTATGTGTGAAACAAAATATCGGCCAAATACTCGCCACGGCTTCGGTGGTATACCTCTATCCGATGGTCCATATTTTCAATGAATGAGACATAATTGAGGTTCAATATCGTTAATGTGCCAAATTATATCATCCTTTAGCTCTTGAATTGTTCTTGGCTTATTGACGTACACTTTTTCTTTTAAATATCCCAGTTCAAGAAACATGTGAACACACTTAATAATTATTAAGTTAATATAAAACATTAGTGAATCAATACTAAGTCACAAACATTTTGGTAACCCCGACTTTAACCATCATTGAATTTCAAGTTCCCCCACCAGTGGTAAGGGCTTGAAGAACATTCATAGGTGGAAACATGCAGCCTACCCGGCAAACATTGGTCTTCAGAGGAGATACACAACACGATATCTACCCAGCGATTCCTTCTTTTCAGTGGAAGCTACAACAGGCACCACATATCATTGGTAACCACTTCATCACTTACAACGTGCATCACAACAGTGTTGCCAATTAATTCATCAATTTCAGTGGAAGCTACAACAGGCACCATATATCATTGGTGACTACTTCATCAATTACAACGGGCATCACAACAGTGTTGCCAATAAATTCATCAATTCCAGTTGGAAACAAACAACAGGCACCATAACATTGTTGACCAAATCATCAGTTACTGAATCTTAATCAACACATCAGACAGAACAACAGGCGGTTCTTGATCATACACAATGGCAACGCAAATGTATTATTGGATACTCTATTGAAAACAGGCGAGCGATTCAATCTGTAGTCCGAAACTTTAAAAAGGATTCTGCGGATATGAAAACAACCGCAGAATACTTTGAGGAGCGTATACGACGACTATCGGAAGCATGGAATGAATTTGAGGCCAAGGATACAGAATTGCGCATGCTTGACGATGTTGAAACGCTGAAAAACGAGCATGAATATTTTTCGGCAGATTATTACTCCAAAATTAGTGAGTTAACAGACTCATATCTAAAGCTATTCACAACAGAGGCTAATCATCTAATGGCATTATCCCAACAAAAGTTACCGGCAACTAGAAGCACTGGTGCCTCATCATTGGCTCTGCAGGAGTCCAATAAAAACCAGGGCTTCAAGAACATTTGGTCAGCCTGTCCATAATGGATAACAGGGTACAAAATGTTGGTTCAAATCAGCCAACTCTTTCAAATCAGTCAGCTTCATCATTACATTTGCCAAAGGTTACTATACCAAAATTTGATGGCGATTATCTAAAATGGCGACAGTTCTACGATTTATTCTCTGAGATGGTAGATAAACAGCCGATTCCCGCTATTCAAAAGATGTGGTATTTAACCCTCATCGGTCCCTCGAGAAATACATCTAATCGGTCCCATTGTATGCGCGCGCATATATTTTTTTAATTGTAAAAAAGCTAAAAAAAATTAACAACCATTTATGTTTTGTGATTTTTTATGTTATATTGTTTACTATCATATTAATACATTTGAACTTCATAAAGGTAGATTTAGAATGAAATTTAAATTACAATATTACATATATTAGAAAAAAAATTTAATTTTTAACTTTTGTCAATTATTTGTACATTTTTTGCATAAATTGAAATTATGTTCAGCACAAATGAAATTTCTACACTTTTCACAGCGTGTAGCAAAAAGATTTTTGTTATTTTTATATGTGCAGATGTAGCATCGGCCTCGTTTTGATGTACTTGGTAAATGGCGAAACTCCCGAATTCTTTGAATAACACTGGAAACATCATTACTTTGAGGTTGTTTTTTACGTTTAGTGATCTGTTTTTCAACGAGATTCAATCCAAGCTCCTCGATAAAAAGGCGACGACGAATATTATGGTTCGTTTTAGAATTTTTCCAATTCGGGAACATGCAATGAACGTCACGAATGCATTCAACGCACTAACATCAATCATGTTACAAAGTACTGCCATTGGCCACCGATTGACTTTTCGTTTACATGTGTACGTAGCCACCATTTGGTCCATACTATCAACTCCACTCTTGGTTTTGTTGTAGTCTTCAATGATGTTAGGTTTCTTCTGTTCACTATTCTCATTTATGCTGACAACATTGTGGTATGTACTGAGCAATGTCACAAATCGGTACCGGCGAGGAACATATGACAACATAACTGCTTGCAATCTATGTTCATATACAACTTCTATATGATAAATTGGCTTTTGACGCATGTCGAGTAGAACTGAAGGAAATTCAGTCCTATTTTTCCTTATTGTTCCCAAAATAGTCATGCGATTCTTATGCAAATATTCTGCCAATTCATACGAAGTGAAAAAGTTGTCACACGTTACATTTCTGTCAGAAAGTCCTTCCACCAAATCCAAAACAACACGCCGTCCGAGATTGCGTTCAGGAGTGGCATTACGATTCCGACCAATTTGTGTGTTGTATGCATACCAGCTTTTTAAGTCGCATAGCACCCAAAATTTGATGCCATATTTCGCCGGTTTGGATGGAATATACTGACGAAACGGACATCGCCCACGATACGGAACTAACTGTTCATCTACGGTAATGTTTTTTCCTGGTGTGTATACAGCTTTCAAATTATGATTCCATTTATCGTATACATTTCGAATCGGTGCCAATTTGTCACGAACAGAAGTACTTGTAGATGCAGTGTTGGCCATACGTTGTTCGCGGACATTAAATCGAATGCAACCATGGATACGCTTGAACATTTTCAAAGACATTGTTGCTCTAAATATTGGCCGACCAGTTTCTTCATTCCACAGTTTAGTGACACATTCACCGTATGACCGATACACACCAGAAAGCAGCAACAATCCAAAGTATGCGTGCAGAGTGTCCAAATCAATGTTTTCCCATTCGTCTTTGTACTTTCGCACACCATATAAATTCGTCATGTTCAAAATAATATTCTCAACCGGTCCAAGGAACATGTTAAATGCAGACGAAACATCAACTACATTAGCAGCTGCTAATGCTTTTGGACCTGAATTATAACAAAAATGAAACATATAATGAACATGAACCCATAACAAAGAGGGTAGGTTTTTACGTGAAGTGAAATTTTCTGCACGTCGAAATGAATTTCTTCGATTTATTTCAAATGGTTGCGATGAATATTCAATTTTCTTATTTTTTGAAAAATATTTATTTTCAGGAGTTGCTGTATTTTCTTCTGCTAAATTTTGCTCAAGTGGCTCCATGTCGTCTTCATCCGAATGCACGCTAACTTCACTTTCATCATTCTCATCGTCTGATAATGCAAAATCATCGTCACTATTGCACGGAGATTCGCCCGCTTCGCTTTCCAAATCAAAATCCATTTCTAGTTCATCTCGCTGCCTTCTTTCTCGTAAAACTATCCATTTTTTATCAAATACTTCGAAACACAACCAAAATTCAAATAAATGCGCAAAC
This sequence comes from Leucophora obtusa, assembly GCA_949987735.1. Classification (NCBI taxonomy): domain Eukaryota; kingdom Metazoa; phylum Arthropoda; class Insecta; order Diptera; family Anthomyiidae; genus Leucophora; species Leucophora obtusa. Next base: position 15,057,790 of record OX465300.1, read on the forward strand.
AAACTTCACTTATGTGTGTTCCAATACAAATGAATTTCATAAAACGAAGAAATAAGAGCGTGCTATAAATCCACACACAAAAATAAGCGGCAATTCCAGGTACCTGCTTATGTGTATGCGCGCACATACACAGGGACCGATTCAGGCACAGGCAAATACAGTAAGGGTACAAATTCAAAAACGGCTTTTTTTGGTTGTTCAGGCAAAATAATTCTACTTTGCAAAATACAAGGTCATTCCACTGAACCGTTTTTATTTTATTCAAGGTTAAAGATCAAAATTGTATGCGTGCGCATACAGGAGACCGTTGAGGGTTAAATAGTCATTTATCGGGAGAAGCTGAACACCTAATCAATCAATTCTCTCTATCCGAGACAAATTATAACACTGCCTGGGGAACTTTACAATAATAAAAGCATTCTAGTAGCTAACCTAGTGGACAAGATACTCAACCAACAGTCCGTTACGTCATCCGCACAATCTATCAAAGCTATGCATGACACCACCAAAGAGTGCTTGCTGGCATTAAATAATTTAGGAATTGAAACAGCCTCTTGGGATGTAATACTTATACAGTTATTGATTAAAAAACTTAATAAAAACACATGTACCAGGTACATGCAATCACAAACTAACCCAAGGAATGTGGCAATTATAGCTGTTTTTTATCGTTCCTGGAACTTCAATTCCAATCTATGGAGGCAATCGTTCCGAGGAAAAAACCGACACATAAAGCGGTTTGACAGTAATAACATCCAATGGACACAACAGTAGCATATGCAAATTATACAATAAGAGTGGCCTAAACTGTATCACTGATCACACTTCGAAAACCTGGAATTCAAGAAGCTGCAGAACATGCGAGAAAATGCACAACACGTTGCTTCATTTGCAAAAGAAGGACAATACTCAAAAGGAAAAGAAATCATCAAATCCTAGTTCAGGATCAAGCATTTCACATCCAAATACAGCAGAAAAGGCGACTGCCTCCAGCGTTGTAGCAGTTACATCAGCAACAACCAACGTCGCAGGGGGCCGCTAGGGCTATGTTTTGCTAGCGACGGCAAAAGTGGTAATTACAGCCTCAATTGATGCATCAGATGAATTTCGAGGTGTATTGGATTCAGGATCACAAGTAAATATTGTATCGAAACGTCTTTGCCAAAAATTGTCCATTTCACCATCAGGAGCTTCCCTCTGCCTTGACAGCGTTGGCGGAACCCAAAGAAATTCCAAATATCGAACAAACATTCAAATGGAGTCCAGGGATCTCAGCTCTTCATCGAACGTGGAAGCATACGTACTACCAAGTATAATTCCCGCACAACCAAGTCAACATATTGACATTTCAGCTTGGGACATTCTCAACGACATTCATCTTGCAGATCATAATTTTGATCAGAAGGAAAAAATAGACTTGCTACTTGGAGCTGAGTTCCATTACAAAATAACCAAAAATGGGACGATACACCTTGCTGATGATCTCCCAACCCTACAAAACACAGTCCTAGGCTGGATTGTGGGGGTGCAATAGGTAAATTTCCAATTCCTAACTCATGTTCACTGACAGGTGCAATATTTGGGGACACCAATTCATTGGAAGAAGCAATAGAACATCTTTGGAAACTAGACGAGATTGAAAGCAGCGAAAATGCTCTTTCACCATCAGAAAAACAATGTGAATCACATTTCACCTAACATGTGCACACCAACATAGACGGCTGCTTCAACATAGATGGCTGCTTCAACATAGACGGCTTCTTCCTTTCCGTGAAACCCCAACAGCTTTAGGAGAATCCCATACAATGGCATACACCAGGTTTATGGCATTGGAGCATCGACTCCTAAAAAATTAAGACATTCGGATTCAATATATAAAATTCATGTAAGTGTACGAGCAACTAGGACACATGGAAAAGGTCAACATTGATACAGTGCTAGATCCTAAATACTTCATTCCGCACAATAGTGTGTTGATACCTGATAGCACTACAACGAAATTAAGAGTAGTGTTTGACGCGTCAGCAAAAACATCATCATTGTCATTCATTTTCCTTCAATCGTAGGCCAAGCCCTGAGGAGATTGGGGGCAAAAGGCAGATTATGAATGACACACTTAATCGTGACCTTTCTGCAATCTATGAGTGGGGTCATGCAAACAAGGTGGATTTTAATGCACGTAAGACCCAATGTTGTATGTTGACCCATAGGGCTGCGGTATGGGTGATATCGATATTGAGGAATCGGATACTCTTGATGTTCTGGGCATGAAAATTCAGTGTGATGTCCGATGGAATAAGCATGATTTTCAGGTGTCGAAAGAAGCATTCAAGTCCATCAACTCCATCCGATTTACTAACTATTTATACCACCTATATCCGACCGAAGATGGAATACAACTCCCATATATGGGCAGGAGCTTCGAAGTCTATTTTGGAGCTTCTGGACCGTGTGCAAAGGAGGGCGTCGGCGCTTATCAATGACAGTAGAGTATCCAGCTCTATTAACTCATTGGAGCATCGTCGGAATGTGGGTTGTGTAACCCTGTTCTCTCGATATTGTCATGGGAAGTGCTCTGCTGAGATAAGTGAATTTATCCCCAAAGCCAAGGTTTTTATTCGTAACACTCGCTTATCAAGTAGAGTCCATCCGTTTGTTGTCGATTGTCCAGCGGATCGCACGACGCATTAAAGAGAGAATTCGTTTATCAGTCGCACCAGCCGTATGTGGAATAAACTCCCCGCCGAGGTCTTCCCTGTTACTTACAATGTTGAGAAATTTAAATCAAATATTCACAAACACTACTCCCTCTTTCCTCCTCCCGATAACCTATTTTCCTAATACCAACACAATGCACTGCGTTAGTAGGGGGCATCCCCTGAGTGTTGGTCTAACACATAAAAACAAAAAAAATCATCAGGCCTCTCGTTGAATGATCTAATGTATACGGGGCCAACTGTCCAGAGTGAATTGTTTTCGATCCTACAGGGTTGCCAATCAGCTACTACAAACTTAACACGGTAACTTATGGAACTCGAGCGGCACCTTATCTCGCTACAAGGTGGATTTGGACTTCAACGGTAACAACACTAACTCTGTAAAAACGTTAGGATTGTTATGGCTACCTAGGACAGATCATTTTTGCGTAAAGGTAAAAATGAATAACCCACAGATTGTCTCAAAACGTACGGCAACTTCAGATTTCGCTAAATTATTTGATCCTCTTGGACTACTAGCACCTGTATTGGTCAAGGCAAAGATGTTCATTCAACAGTTATGGCAATTGAAGTTAGATTGGGATGAACCATTGCCTGAGGACCTTCATGTAATATGGACTAAATTCAGAAATGATTTGGACAGCTTCAAGGTCCTTCGACACATCTTGTAACGAACCTTACGACCTGGTTCTACCTCCTCCAGGGCAGGGCTACCTAAAGAGCCGGCCATGCTCAGGGCTGGGGTGTGTTCTTGCCCCTTTGGAAGTAGATTCAGGTTCGTTAACAAAAATATTAAATTAAGGTAGCTAAACAAAACGATAACAATAAAAATGGTGAAAAGGATAGTTAAGGGATGTTGATGATTGTTATGGGTAGTCTTAGATGTTATGACTACCCTGGTCTATACCCACCCTACCTTGCCGACTATAGGGTAGATTTCATTCAGCCCAAATTTGAATTTATCTTATCCTCCTAACTAGAAGTAATACGATATGAATATTTCAATTTGAAATATAAATTCAACATTTATTAAATATAATCATGTTAAATTAGTCTAATTTAAATAATGATAAAAGTTTGAAATGAAAGGCAGTTAAAGAAAATTAATTTGAAAACCTATTTAAAAATTAAATTTAACTCATATGGCAACCCTATTGCCAAATTATATATGAGTAACATTGAAGAAAATATTGGAAGCGAGTATATAAAAATACTCATAGTAAATTTTAATGTATATGTGTGTCAGTATATCATAAACATAAGCAAAATTACAAACTTACGTGTATATCCACTCATCACGACGGCCGACTGTTGACTGGAGATTTTGCTGTTGAAAAGAATATAATTGTGTGTTTATGTATGTGTAGGGATATTTGTTTCTCAGTATAACCAAATTATGTTGAGTGTGTTATGTGAACTGTATAATATTGTTTTGAGTGAAATCGTATATTTTTGTGAGAGAGAATGTACTGACAGATTTTTGTATACAAATAAGAAGTTCAGAAAAAATGTATTATAATATTTAAATTTAAGTAATAAAAAAAATTATGTTTAAAATTAATTAAAAAAAAGATTAATTTGAATTTAATACGATAATTAAATAATGAAAATGAATGAAAGAATATTTTTTTTTTTTTTTTTTAAAGTTTACCAACAGGAAGTTATTGGGACACCCTAATGATTGACCAAGCAGAGTGAATTAACAAAATTCACTCAATCTTTTGCCGAATAAAAAGATAGTAAGGTGGAAAAGAATGAAAGTATTAAGTAAATGTGACGAGTTTAAATTTGGAGCTTTTACTTGGCGATGTATCTGAGGTTTCTTGATATAATCTATATGATCTGAATTTTATTCCGTTTAAAATTTATACCATAGGTGGGCAAAACTGTTTGCATTTGTGTTAGTGAACACGAGTGAGAACTGCACGATGATTTATACTGAAGGTAATAAATAGAGCCTTAAGTAAATTACAATAATTCCATGTGAAGAATATGTTGATGATTGCCTCAGAATTCTCTTTTTATAAAACGGCTTATGCGATGTTTTAATTCTTTTCCGAAGAAAAGAATGTCGCCTCGGGCTGATTATCAAAAATCTGGGTTTACGTTTCCCACGGTACATAGCCATCCTGGAAACTCGCCGATATGAAACCAACTTTCTATAATACATATTTCGATGTTAGAATTTAACAAAGGCAAACAATTTCAAAGGATTCTCTTACCAAAATCTTTTCAAATTTTTGATATAGTATAAAATATTTTCCTATACAAAACTCCGTAAGACTTTTACTCAAAATAAAAATTTTCACCAATGACAAAATATTCAATTTATTCAAATGAATATAAATAATGTGATAACTTGATAAAAAAAAACTAAAGAAACAAAATTTTAAAAGGAACGAAACAATTTTACACCCCAAAAAAATATCAGTTAAATTTTCAGTTATACCCACCAACAAAAATATTAGTAATAAAACATGAAACATTTGAATCATTACACTTAAAAATTTCCAGTGGAAATCGTCCTCACAAAACAGTTGCAGCTGTAAAGTACCAGTACTGCAACACTGAAACTGGAAAAGACGATTTTCCATATCCGAAAAGATACATATATTCTTAAACTAACTTAAGGTCAATTAACGGTTGATGGAAACCAATAAACTAATACTAAATGTTTACTAAAACCTACAAAAAAAATTTTTATTTAAACGAAAACAAAATTTTATGCATTACTTATAAAGTAAAATAAAACTTTTAATGACAATTAAGTAAGTCATTACTATAGTAAAAGAACGTGTATAAAAAAAAAGAATATAATTTAGCGTACTAATAAACGAATATTGGAAACGAAGTAAACTAAAATATTTAAAACTAAAAAAATAAGAATTTAAAGAAAATTGTAGAGAGAAGTTTTTCTGAGAGATGTAGAAGATTATTTAAGAAAAACAAAACCCGAAAGGAAATTAAAATAACTACTTAATGAAGTACTAAAAAAAAAAAAAAAATCCATCATCAACAACAGAAAGATAAAAATTATAAATACACAAATGACAGGAAAGAAGGAGGAATAGATTTTTCCAGTTCTGATGTAGATCCATATGAATCCCGCTACCAAGCTAAACCAGAAACCGGAAGCCCATAACTGGTGTAGATTCCTCTGAAATGATCAGACTGAATCCCGTCACCAGACTAAACCAGATATGGGAGGGATAGAAAAAGAGCATTCGGCAATCGATTATGTAGCATGTACCCGATAAAAACCAAGCTACAAGAATCATCATAACCGAAGGCCGAACGAAGAAATAGAAAGATAGGAAAGAAGGAAAAAGGAAAATGCGTCGTGTAGGCAGAAACCGATACGCACCAGAATGTTATCGCTACACGAACCCAAACCCTGATAGATTAACAATTGAGGCAATTAGTGTCGGAAAGGCAGAGGAACGAAAATATCCATTAACCATGATCCTAACAGACGGCTAAAAGCTCAAAAGTTACTGAAATGAAAAGTAGAAATAAATAAAATAAAAGATAAAGAAAAACAAAAATAAAAACAAACAAAAAAAACCGTTTTCACCACACACACAAAAATTATAATCATGGTTCTATGGGCATCAGTCCCTAGATAACAACACGGTAGGATTTTACAAAACACGCGAACTGATGCCCCACGTTGGGCGCCAAATATTCTGTAACGAACCTTACGACCTGGTTCTACCTCCTCCAGGGCAGGGCTACCTAAAGAGCCGGCCATGCTCAGGGCTGGGGTGTGTTCTTGCCCCTTTGGAAGTAGATTCAGGTTCGTTAACAAAAATATTAAATTAAGGTAGCTAAACAAAACGATAACAATAAAAATGGTGAAAAGGATAGTTAAGGGATGTTGATGATTGTTATGGGTAGTCTTAAATTAATAACAGGTCGATCATGGGACACTGTTATTAATTTTAAACAAACGTAAAAAAATCCTAAAATAACCGCTACAATCAAGGACTAGAAGTTTTTTTTTTTTGGTGCTAATGACATTCAGTTTTTACGATATTGAGCAATGCTCACTTTAGATCTCCTTTAAAGAATAGTATAATCAATTTCTAAAGTTAAACTATAATAATACAGATATTTTGCAAATTCGTCGAATTTTGGTGGCACATAAATTACTGTCACTTATATTATTTTTTATCATTGATAGTAATTTTGATTTTTAATTTTATTGTTTGTATTTCAGACCATTCAAAGTTTTTTTTTTATTATTTTTTTTGTAAATGCATATTTTCTTGTCCAGTGATCTTTTTAAATTTCTTTGAAAGCATTTTTTTAAATTAAGAAAAATCTCAATTACACACACATACACACAACGTAAATTTTATTTTCCCTACGATTAAGAGAGATTGACAAATAATCATGTTCATACTACATATCATCAAGCGCTTGTCGACGTAGCAGAATATGAAACGTGAGTAAAAAGATTAAAATTTATATAATTCTAACTTTTAAATAAAAAAAAAAAAAAAAATAAATAAAAATTTACAACTACACTCACAAGAAAATATTAATTCAAATACATAAATTTTATTTGTGTAAATAAAATATTAACTTAAATTCGTTAAATTTATTTACACATACACTCATAAAAAAATATTAATTCAAATACATAAATTTTATTTGTGTAAATAAAATATTAACTCAAATTCGCTAATTTTATTTCCATATACACTCATAGAAAAAAATAATAGTTAAAATTCTTAAATTAAATCTAAATGTTGTTTGCAATTACTTAATTTAAAATTAATTTTCTTAATATTTTCTCTATTGATCTTTTACTTTGTGTTATATTCAATATTCAATTTTTTTGTTTAACTTTCAATATATTTTTTTTTTAATCATATTCCAAGATTTCTTTACACTAACATTACATTGTTAATTGTAATAACTTATTAATATAATTATAACTAAAAATTGTTTTTAACATTTTTTTTTATTATAAATAAAACCTTATGTTGGTAAAAATGATATTTTAAATCTTCGTAAACTTTAATTCATGAAAGGTATGGTAGGAAGTTAAACCAACCAACGGGATGGCAAGACAAATTTTTTTTGCTATCATTGGAGGGAGGGTTCTGACTTTGACTTATTTCCATCGGAAGTCTATAGAGTGCATCACAATTTCGTTTCCTATTCCTTTCCTTGTTTAATATTTTTTTTTGAGCTATCTTATTTTTTTTATGTATACGATCATTTACTTGTCTTCAAGGGAAAAAGGACCACCCCCAGACTGAGCATGGCCGGGGACAGAAGATAGCACTCTTTCCGTGAAGGCAGGTTCTTAAGGCAGGTATCGTTACAATCTTTAAGGGGTAACTCCCAACGAAAACAGAGCTGCATATATTTCCAGATGCCTCTGAAAAGGCTTTTGCGAGCGACTCTTAAGGATGGAAGAGTCATTGTACAATTCCTCTGTAATGATCCTCTAATAAAACTTTTATTTACAATGATTCACGAGGAGAATAAACATTGTGGATCACAGGCACTATTGAACATAATACGACAACGATTTTGGCCAATAAGGGGCAAAATTACGGCACATTCAACGGTTCAAAAATGCATTAGATGTACCAGGGCACTACCACTACTATGTCAACGAATTATGGGCAATCTTCCGCAAACTATTCCTATTACAGACAGTTATACGATTACCAATTATTCCGCGAAGGAACCTAAGGCGAAGAGAATCAAAATGCCAACAAATCATCTAACCCTTGCGTTACTCACGATCAGAGAAACAAGCCAGCCGCCGTGAGCCGTTTAAGCCGCCGCCGCCGGTCATTTTTGCCTAAGCCGCCGCCGCCGATTTTTTTCGGCTCATTTCGGCTGGAAGTATCAATTTTCCAAAATAAAAAATTAAAAGCAAATGGCATTTTTAAAACAAATTTTCTACTTCATCATTTCCTGAACCATCAAGAGTATTTTTTTTAATTCAAAAGAAATAAAAGAACCAGTTTTATAGTCAGAGCTAAGAAAGACTTTTGTCATAAATATTTCTTAAGTTGGAAGTTTTGCTGGAAAGCTTCTGACATATTTCGCTGAAATTTGGATATGCAATTTTAGCTTAATTCGCACAAAACCAAATTCAGCTTTTGAAATTGAATATATATCATTCCATCAAACCATTCCTTTATAATTAATTCATATGTTTCATTCCCAAAGTTTAATATTAAATAGAATGCATCCTTATGTTGAATACATTCCTCATTGAATTACAGTCAATTTAAATAATTAATTTTTTCATTAATTCTAATCTTTTACAAAATGGCTTATCAAAATTGCCATTTTATTCAATCCGTAAAAGATCTAAGGTATGAATATACTAAAGATTCTGACAACACTTTAGTTTATAATTACGAATTAAATAAAAATGTGGCTTATTTTAGGGATTTAATATTGATATCATATACACAACCCATAAAAATAATGAAGGTAATTACCAAAATTTAAAAACGCAAACATTTGTTTTAATCTTTTACAAACCGAATAAAACGTGAAAGATCATTATAAAAATAATGAATTCATTAAAGAATTTATTCACTATGCATGAAAATTAAAAGAATGAAGCCAGTGAAGGAATTCATAAAGAATGGTATAAATGAATTATATATTAGTAAATTCTAATTAAAAATCCAAAAGTGAATTAAAGAATTAATTCATTCGAATCTATGGTCCTAGGTTTGCTTAATTAGATCACATCACATTTTTCAGAAATTTAAGTACACTTGAAATTATTATCAAAAGACACATTTGTAAGTAAGTTATTTCTCGGTCGACTTATAAAATTGGGGAGATATTTACAATAATCGACGCTCTTCTGTGTTCCAAATCCACAAAAAAAATTCTAAAGTGAAACATTCCGAATTTGTTTGCTGTTCTGTGATCCGCATCCGAATTATTTTCTTCGTTTTATTTCGTGTTGAAAAAGCTTGGTGAAAGTAAAACGAATATTTTGTTGCAAAAATTGATATTCCGGGTGAAAATGGTCATATATTATGATATATGAACAAATACATGGGTTCATATATGATTCCATATATGCTCGGATCCGTAATTTGAGGGTATATGGCCATATATGATCCTACATGGACATATATGAGTTCATATATGCTCATATACCTACTTACGCTCATATATAAAAATACAATTTTTTTTTTGTATTTTTCAACAAAAACTTAAAAAAAATTGATAGAGTAAATTATTAACAATATCATACATTCGTTTTAATTTAAAGTCTAAATAATACAAAATCTATCGTATAACACATCTATTTACACGTTACTAATAATTTAAAATTTTTTAACTAAGTTAAGGAATTAATAAATATAAATTATTGTACTTCTCGTTTGTTTTCCGTAAAAAAAATTTAGGGATGCATCAAAAAAACTGACTACCGTTATCCTTAAAATACCGTTACCGAAAAACCGCTAACCTTAAAATACCGTTAATGAAATAATCAAAAAACCTTATAATACCGATACCGAAATAATCTAAAATAGCGTCACCCTTACCGATAACCGCATCGTTTCGGTTACCATCTGGATAAAAACAAATTTTATATTTTTCGTGAGCGTGAGTACTTCATGAGCGTGATTCAAATTAAAATTAATCACGTGAGCGTGATTATAAAAAAATGTTCGTGCGTGAGTCGTGCGTGATTATTATTTTTCTTTCGTGAGCGTGCGTGAGCGTGAGTCAAAATTCACTCACGCGCCCATCTCTAGTTTCAATTATAAGTTATAGGAAATAAAAACAGTTTTAAGAGGAAAATAAGTAAAAAAGGTTAATTCGGGCATACTGATTATATGATACCCTACACCAGTCTGGCTCATGTTTGGATCCGACATTTTAATTTGTTAAATTATAATTTTATCAAAATTTGTCTATATTTAAATTGGTAAAAAAAAATTAGGAAATCAATAAGAAATTTCGCCTAATGTGAGGTGTATCAACGACAACGATTCCATGTAAGCACTAGGTACAAAGATGAAGCGATTACATCCGAAATTAAAAAGCTTTACCCTCGGGCCCTTAAGTCAGTGTACCAAATTTTGTTAAAATGTCCTTTATTGGGCACTATGTTTTGGGGGATTTGTCCTTAAGCCGATGTAAGTCGGTGTACCAACAAATTTCATCAAAATATCTTAATATTCGCGACCTGTAGCGTTCGCACAAGAATACATGGATAGAAAGACAGCATCCGTACAAAATAGCGGACATCGCTATTTCGTATGGGAGCTTACTTGATAAAGGTATTTTCCGTAATTTTACATTAGGGTTTTATTCTCATACGAGTATATCATTCGCGGGAGCTTATCTACCGAAGTTCTCTCCAGAACGAAGGAAAAGGCGGAAGGAAGACGACAAATAATCTTCAAAAATGACTGAAAAAAACAAATTGAAGGTTCAAATAAACATAAAAATAATTAATTATGTCGTTTCATTTTAAAGATGTAACGAAATAACATCGGGTGAATTTTTTTGGGCCACCCGTTACATTCTGATACAAAAAGATCTAAAATTTTGATGTTTTGTGATATACCATAAACACTCTTGAGCATTTAACAATCCAAGATATATAGTTACTTTTGAACAAATTTTAAATATTTAAACAAAAAACGAAGAATAGGGTCAGTAAATATTTTTTCTCTACAAGATATCCGAAGCTCAATAAGTATTTTTGTTAGTATTTTTGTTTCTTTGTTAAAGACTAAAAAACTTATTTTTTTAATCAATAATTAAAAACCATTTAAACTTTGCAAAAGGGTTGCGTAAACTAGAAATCTTTAATTTTCGTTTCTTAAATCAATATTTTTCATTAAGGTACCACAAAGCAGTCTTGTTAAGCAGACTTGTGAACCACTATATTCTCGACGTTTACAGAGCGTTGATGGCAGCAGTAATTATGCATCTACTGAATATTCTAAAGAACCTTTGTTGTTACGCAAACAACACATATACGACACTCAACAACTTACGGGAGGAGCTGGAACATTGACTCGGAAAGTTACTTTAGACAATCCAGCTGTTTTGGAACAACAGTTAGAAGCTTTAGAACATCATAAGAAACAACTAGAGAAGCGTGGGAAGTTATGTAGAAACTCTAGCAGTAACAATACCAATAAGAATATGTCACAGAATTTTAATCATCGCTCGAAATTATTGTCATCGTCATTGTTAACGGATGTACGTACTAAACCGCATAATGTATTAAAAAATTCTCATGTAACATACACCAATGCTATGCATTTAAATAATGTTTTGTCGGGTGTCGTCGGCGATGCTAATTCAAAAAACAATCTTTATTGCAACATAAATTCAACGCCAGCATCACCCATTAACAATATTTATTCGAATGTTGCATACGAAAAAGCTCAGCAAGTTCAGGAATGTGTAGGAGAACCTATATCTCACTCAAAACCCCTGCCTTCAACAACTAAGCCAACTGACGTGAAAGCATCTGGCACTGATGATAGTAGCATATATTTCTCTCACAATGGTTCTATAATAACAGAAGATGAAATACAACCACCTCCAAGTCCGGTTAGTTCATCCTACAGTGAATTAAGGCATGCTACAGAAGTCTTTAAAACAAAAAATGCATCCAGCGCCAATGTTATTAAGTCCAGCGATGAAGTTATTTTAACCAAGCCTATTGTAGGTTATGAGATGCAACATGGTCAAAATTTGTCAAAGGCTTCAAATGAAAGTCGACAGTTGTACATTAATAAACCATACATAACAAATGAAGTTTTATCAAACAATAATGCTACTACCGTACAGGTATGTTCGCTTTCAATATTTTTTTCGATGAGATTCTCACTGAATATAATTGTAATAAATTTCTTTTTAGGATAAAGCTAACCCAAACTCTTCCGATTATTATGGATATGGCGAGTTTTCACAGGTATTTACTATATGTAAAATTATAAAACAAAAACAGATTTAATGAAAAATAAAGAAAAAGGAAAATTTGCAAATCTTAATGCAGTACTTAACTAGAAGGAAAACATCAAGTTGTCTTCTATTTAGACATTTATTTTGGATTTAATTTTTAACCAAACGCTCTCGATTAATAAATATGATTTTTAAAAATCGATAAATTTAAAGTTAATTTTTTGGTTTTAAGCATTTATTTTTGGATCTTTAGTGCATATTTGTTGTTTCTTAATGCATATTTCCATTTAAGTACATATTTAAGTGCATATTTTGCATTTTTTATTGCATATTTTAAGAGCGTATTTTAAATTTTTAAGTGCATGAAAGTCGCTGCCCTGATCATTACCATCACTAAAAAGTTTTTAATTTAAGAAAAGTTATTCTTTAGAAAATTGTTAGATTCTGAAGACGTATCTACAGAAAAAATAATCTAAGCCTGGTTAATGCAATCCTCAACAAATCAAGTATGCAGATTGAAAAAGGCTTTTCGAACTGAGTTTAGAAGTAGTTCTATCTTTTTCTTTTTTGAAGTGCATATTTTTTATGTTTTAATGCATATTTGTGTTTTGTAGCCGAAATTTTCGATTTTTAAGTGCATGAAATTCCTTGCCCTACTAATAACATTTGTTTGTGTAAGGGCTAAAAGTATTGCACTCAGATAAAAAATACAACGAATGGCTTCCGAAACCACTTCATGGGAGACATCCAAATGATGTTAATAATGAAAATATATATAAAATATCATCTCATCATTAAATCAGTACAAATATTTTCTGAAACTGAAGGGTTTATTTTTGCGATTCAAGACCAGGTCATAGCGACAAGAAACTATTTGAAATATATTGTAAAAGATCCAACCATAACTGATGACCAATGTAGGTATGGGTGTAGAACTTCTGAAAAACAAAAACGAACCTGAACGAATATTGAAAAACAACACCTTTCTTTTATACTGGGATAGAACAATATTAACAGATCGTGCAGTACAGGCGACCAGATATAATGCTATTGGATAAGGTAAAAAAGAAAGTATACTTGATTGATATTGCTATACCGAACAACAATGTACAACAAAAACATATGGAAATGATCAATAAATATGAACAACTAATTGAACCAATAAAATTACAGTGGAATGTAAAGGAAGTGCGGATTATCCCAATAGTGCTATCAAACACGGGCTTGATTCCAAAAAAACTACACGACTATCTGGAGCTGACAAAATAATATGGATGCAAATGCAAAAGTCTGTAATAATTGCAACTACAAGAATAGTCCGTAAATACATGGGAAATGAGATAATTTAATTGTTAATTATTTTAAGTAGTTATCTATGTTAATAAATTAAGTTATTTATGTTAGTTAATAATCACATTTGCATATTTGACGCTTTGATTGAAAACAAACAAAACAAATGAATCTAATAATGACAACTTTGTGCTTTGCACCAGATCTTGCGATTTTTATGGTTTAAAAACGACTAAAGTAGGATATTTTTGTCACAAAAAAAGTTGACAACACATTTATTTTATGTGTGCTTTTTTCCTCTAGAATTGAAAAACAAAGCAAAACACAAGAGGCAGCTATCGGTGATCTTTTTTATGAAAATAATGTAAAACTGCCAAAAATATGAGGCAGTTATCTTAAATGCGCAGGTACATAAAGTGCAGTTAAAGAAGACAATTGCGTACATAATTTTGTAAAATAGAAACGAAACCAAAATTGTTATAGCAAATGTGCACTTAAGAAAAAGACAGTTAAGTCAAAACTACTGTAATCTGTGTTAAGTAAAAAACAAAAACATCCAATGTAAAATTTGAGATCCAATAAAGATAATAATAATAAATTATATTTCCTTTTAAAGCTGCCGCCAAAAATGGACCTGGAATTTACGAAAATGGGTCAAAGATTTTCGAAAACTCTAAAAAATATTAGTTTCGATTCTCATATGTCGTTACTTAAGAAATTTCTTTAAAAAAAATTTTTAAGAATTTACTTAATGTCATATTCCAAAAAAAATTACTAAGCAAAATCTTTGTTCGAAAAAGCAAAAACTTGCTTTGATATGAATAAAACACAAAAATTTTAGTTTTTTCCAAAAAAAAACCTAGTGTGCTTGTGAGTAGACTAAATTTTTTTCTTAGTAAAATTTAAATTTTTCTTTGCATTTTCTTGATAAAAAAAATGCGATTTTTCGGTAAATAGGAGTAATATTTATAGAAATTTGTAATAACCAACAACTATATGAATTTCACCTTGTTCTCAATGGTTCCTGTTGCAAGTGTTCAAAATCGTAAAGAAAAGATTTACAAAGAACGTAGAAGTGGCGACGACAACAACTTTAAGCAACTCTTTAGATTTACCCGCGGAAATGTGAATTTTTTAGCAAGTAATTTTCTTGAAGACTCGACTGAAATGCGAGGTGGTGCTTTAAGTAACGTTGAAAAAATGAAATGTTTTTTAAGATATATAGGTGATCCAGGATTCCAGGTATGTTTTTATATAAACTGGTTTACTTAAAAATGTAGTTAACGAATATTTATTGAAAATAGATTGGAAGACATGGGTGTTCATCAAGGCACAGTTTCAAAAGTTGTGTGGGATGTGTGTCAACAAATTGCACCCAAAGCAAATGACTGGATTAAGTTTCCCTCTACATCATAAGAAATGCAAAGAGAAATGAATATTTGGAAAACAAAATTTAAAATTCCTTGCGTAATTGGTGCAATAGACTGCACACACATTCTTATTAAGAAACCCACTCAACACGGGGATGAATATGTGAACAGAAAAAACCAGGCACCATTTAATGTTCAGGCCACTTGCAATGGAAGGGAACAGTTTACAAGTGTTGATTGCACTTGGCCCGGTTCAGTTCACGATGCAAGAATATGGAGAAACTCTAGCATTCAAAGCATTGTTCATGAAAATGCCTCTGGAGCCATATTATTAGGGGACGAAGGTTATCCACTGACAACTTGGGTAATTACACCATTCAAAACCCCACACAATGATGCAGAAAAGAACTTTAATAAAGTCCACTGCAAAGAGCGCGAAATGATTGAACGCATGTTTGGACAATTAAAACAACGATTTCCTATTTTACAATCTAAAATAAGGATGTCAACAGAGAGAATTCCATCAATGGTTATTGCATGCTTTATCCTCCATAATGTGGCCAAATTTTTAAAGGATGAAGATTTCGAAACCATCGTAAATACGTCTGAAGCTCAAGATGAACTATTTAGTGATGATTAGGGTTTTTCTTTCCCGGACTTTTTCATTTCCCGGGACAGCGGGATTTTTTTCAGAATTTCCCGGGATCCCGGGAATTCCCCCTCGTTAGAAAATATATAAATTCGACATATGTTGCACTTGAAAAACTCGATTACTGTTAAAACACCGTCCGACAAAGTTCATCTTTTGGTTGTACCCATGAGAAAATACACTTAATATATTCTGAAAGGATGGCTAAATATAAAATATCCATGTCTTCCACTTTTTCTGGATCAATTCGTTTAACAATTTAAATCGTGAATTAATATTTAGGTAATATATTTATATGGAAGGCCGTCTTAATTTGAAAAAACTCTTAAAAATATATTAATTAAATATTAATTCGCGGTTTAAACGGTTAAACCAATTGATATAGAAAAAGTGAAAGACACGGGTATTTTATCTTCATCCCCTTTTTCAGAATATATTGAAATTGTTAATGGGTGAAAAATTGTGTCGGACCAGTTTTATAGTCAGAAATAAGATCGATTTGTTGCTAAAATATTTCTTAAATATTCTATTTCTAGATATTTTATATATATCTTTCTATGCAGATTTTCAAAAGTATCCGTCTAGAATTATTTTTATAAAAAAGTTTAAAAGTGAGTATTTTTCATACAATTTTTTAGGCAAATTTGCCTAAATCGTTTTATAAAAAAAGACACTACAACATTATTAAATAGTTTCTTAACTTTAATTGGTTTTCTTGAATAGCCATTTTTTATGCCACGGCTACTTAAAAATAAATTATTTAATTTTCGTATTTAGTTGCATTTTAAATTAACATATAAAAAATCCAAAATAATTTTAAAAAGCATCTGATGGATTATTTTGAAAACAAATAATATTTAAAAAATACAATTGAAATATAGGAATAACAATTGAACTTAAAATTAAATTATTTTAAATAAAAGAAACTCAAAATACTTGTCAATTGAAAATATGAAAACATTACAAATTTTTTAATTTTAATGTCTAGTTTTTTGGAGGTATTTGGAACTGAAATAATGATGTTGGAATGTTGAATAAGGCTGGTTTACACTATAAGATTTTCGGAACGATTTTACTTTAGAACACATGCAAAACATATAGGCAAGGTTGCAGAATTTTTCCGAAAATATAGTGTAAACCAGCCTATACAAATATTTCTTTATTTGAAAAAAGATCATTTTAAGAAAAAAAAATTTCCGAAGTACATACAAGAATTTTTGTTGGTAAACTTGGTAATGGCTGATAAAATTTTTTCGGTTTAACTAAACCAAATTCAACTGGCATCTAAAAACAATTTGGCCTAATTCAGTTTATTAAATTTTAAATCGTATTTTTTTAATTTTAAATATTTTGTGATCAAATTAATTTCAAAAAAACAATGCTTTAAATTTAAAGAAAGCTTCCAAAATTGCAATAATATTAGCTAAAACTTCTGTAAAAGAATAAAAAAATCCCGGAAAATCCGGCACAAAATTCCCGGGATTGCGGGATCCGAAAAAGGGCGGGATTCCCTTCCCAAACCCTAGTGATGATCCAAGTAACAGTGTTTTTCAGCGAGGTGTAAAACGGCGAGAATGCATTGCGATATATTTAAAAAATTAACCAATTTTCAGATATGGTTTTGTTTTTTGTTTCTGTTTAAATAAAATTCCATTTAAAAAAAATCGTAAATAAATTGTAAATTAATAAATTATCCTGTAGGTATTAATGCATCTCTAAATCCCCGAATCGTCCCAGCCAAAATTACAAATACTTTCTTAACTAAGCTGGATACAACCAAATTACGATAATAAGGTTCTTTGGCGACATCATGAAAAATAAGAGGGTTTAGGCAAAACGAACAAAACCCCTATACAAAGACCTTTTACTTGGCTGGATTCAAAAATGGTGAATAATTCGTAAACTGATTACGATGTAAACTCATATAAATAAACCTGTAAAATTAGTAGAAACAGATTTTTTTTTGCTGAACACTAGCAAAATAAGAACAGCAAAACTGTTAAATTTACAGAATTTTAGTTATATTTAACTTTTAGTTAATTGAAAATGACAAATTGTACTATAAAATCTGAAGACAAACTAAAAATAGCTGAAACAAACTGTTATATCTACAAAAAAAATTATTTTTTATTTATATTTAATTGAATGTAAATAGCAATCTATCCTGCTAAAATCAACAGAAATATTTGATAAAACAAATAGTGAACTGCTGGTTTTAGAAGGCTAAGTTTTTATTTCAATAAAAAAAATCTAAAAAAACTTCGAAATTTTTAAATTTTTTGTGATTTTTGTGATCTTGGTCCATTGCTTTTTTGTATGTACATTAATGATCTTCCTGAAGCTGTAAGTCACTGTGATATACAAATGTATGCGGATGATGTACAGTTGTACTTAAGCACCAAAATGGAAAATGTACGTAATTGTATTGAACGCATCAACAATGATTTAAATAAAATTCACAATTGGGTAAGTCTAAATGGTTTGTGCATAAACCCAACGAAATCAAAATGTATCTTTATATCAAGAAATAATAAAAAAAGGCTCGATAATAACGTCTCTGTGCTAATAAATAACACTACAATCGAT
The DNA here is from genome assembly GCA_949987735.1 of Leucophora obtusa. Classification (NCBI taxonomy): domain Eukaryota; kingdom Metazoa; phylum Arthropoda; class Insecta; order Diptera; family Anthomyiidae; genus Leucophora; species Leucophora obtusa. The sequence continues at coordinate 15,076,335 of OX465300.1, forward strand.
CGGACATCGTTAAATCGAAAAAAATTCTGAGCCGATCGGTATACTATAAGGTAGGTCTAGGACCAATATTTTGTGGTGTTACAAACATCAGCACAAACTTATAATACCCTGACCACATAGTGGTGTAGGGTATAATTAATATAAAAATAATTTATAATAGTGGAAGTTTGTCTTCAAATGGGTGTATAACACAAAAACGTACGGTACAGACCGGAATGGATATGTACATTACCGTTCTTAAGAGAAGGCGGAGCCTCGGATCCTCCAAATCTGTACAACCTGCAAAACAGCTTCGAGAACAGGTAATAAGTAACGAAACAAGTAATCGTTTTGCGCTACTTGACTGTGAACCAGGTGCACCCGAAGCGACTGGTAAGTCGTTTAAAACACCACCTATTTATATAAGAGAGAAATGCTCCGATGAGATAGTGAATGGATTAATTAAAGTTGTTCGCGATAAGTCTTTCCACGTTGTTCCAATCAGAAACGGTAACATTTGTGAAACAAAGATTCACGTATATTGCGAGGACAACTACAGAAAATTGGTTAAGCATTTTGAAGACCGGAAGAAGAGCTTTTACACCTATCAATTGAAAAGCAGTAAAGGCCTGCAAGTTGTCATTAAGGGAGTGGACTCTGGTGTCAACCCCTCTGATGTTAAAAGTGCGCTAGAAAGCGAAGGTTTTAAAATAAAATCTGTAGTTAACATTCGAAACAGAGAAAAACTACCCCAACCCCTGTTTCGTATTGAACTAGAACCCAACGCTATTAAATTGAAGAAGAGTGAGGTACACCCAATTTACAAACTAAAATATTTACTACATCGTAGAATTACAGTTGAGGAGCCCCACAAAAGAAAAGGCCCCATACAGTGTACTAACTGCCAAGAATTTTGCCATTCTAAAACATATTGCCAGCATCCTGCAGTTTGCGTGATTTGTCGTGAGCTACATAGCTCAAATTGAAATTGAAAAAATGTATTAATTGTGGTGAAAATCATACGGCCAATTACCGAGGATGTCCTGCATACTCAATTGTTAAAATGCTCTTGAATGTTTTGGGGTTCTCTGTTGTAAAACTGCCTTCTGACAAAATTTTACAACAGAGAACCCCAAAACATTCAAGAGCATTTTAACTCGCAACCCCAATTGCCCAATCTAGAAATTTTTAACTCGCAGCCCCAATTGCCGAACGTGCAGCATTTTATGAACCAAATTCAGACTTTTGTATTTTTTGTAAAAGGTCGTACACCATCCGGAAATCTTCAAGAAAATATAAGTGATTAATCTAATTCTAATATGAAAAGAAATCAAAATAAATCCCAAGGTCAAAAATCGGACTTTAGTGGACTTGAGGCAGCAATTGATGTGTTAGTGCAAACGGTCTCAGATTTTACAAAATCTATGAACAATATGATACAGGAGATTATGAAGATGCAGTCTATGTTACTGCAGACTTTACTGAGTAAACCATGAATACTCTGAAAATATGTTTCTGGAACGCTAACGGCATACGCCAACACAAAGAGCTCAATTATTTTCTCAGAAGCAAACAGATTGACATAATGCTTGTTTCTGAGACCCACTTAACCCTTGTAGTAATTTTTCAATTAATGAATATACATTTTATGACACAAAGGATCCCAGAGGCAGGGCGTGTGGAGGCTCAGGTATCTTAATAAAAACTCGCTTGAAACATTATCTCATGTGTGGTCTTTGTGAAGATTATCTTCAAGCCTCTTCAGTATTTATAGAAGAGAATAATATGAACCTAGTGATCTCTTCGGTTTATTTCCCCCCGATTACTGAAAATCAATTTAAATATTTTTTCGAATTATTAGGCTATTGTTTCTCTTATAAACCCCCGAATTGTATCTCCAACCGGTGACTTAGCACTAGGGTTTGGGATTTCCCGGACTTTTTTATTTCCCGGGAAACGGGAATGAAAAAATTTTTGAACAAAATTGTTAATGAAAACCACCTATATAAGTAATTTTTGTTAAAAACAACACTATTTCCGTACAAATTCAGTCTGTGTAGTGAGAATTCAAAGTAAAAAAGATCAGAATGTTGAACATTTGATTCCACATAAATTACTCGCAGCACTGCGAAATGAATTGCATGATTCCAGCAGAAAGCACCTACTACTGGACTGCCGGAAACAAGCCGTTTCATCACACTTGGCCCATTAGATATGGTGGCCACAATGTTATTTTTCAAAGACAAATAAAACTCTTCTAGTCTTATTTCTACAATTCTTATTTCATCAGCATTACATCTTCCTGATATAAACCAACCCCAGGTTGAATTATTTATTATTATATTATTTTCGTTTATACATATGTTCATATATCTCTTTTGTGATATTCTTGTCCATTCATCTGAGATTATCTCCTATTGGAGTAAATCTCCTATTGTAACAAATATTGCTCGATATTTCTTTTATCATGATATCTTTTACATGATTGTAGTAATTTAATATAATGTTCTTTACATCGGTTTCATTTTTTTGCAATGCCAGGTTTTTATTATAAAAACTTTCTCGAATAAACGAAGATCTAGTTATGGTGCGGATTGACTGCGGCCAACTTGGATACCATTTCAGGAAATGTTTGCCCTACCATAAAACCTTTAATGCCTATTCAGCTTACACTTTTTTCTTCGGGTACTTTGCTAATTTTAGCTGAAACGATATTCTTGTTGTTGTTTTCTTCAAGAGAAGTTGCATGACCATCAATTTTTTCTTTTTTGTGAACCAAATTTAGATGTCGGATAACCAAATTTAGATTCCACCGTTAACCAGTCTTTTCTTTTCACATTTATTAATGAAAACGTTTCTTATAAAATTATTGATCCTTAAATTAAAGGAGTATTTTAAATTTAAAGTCGACTTTATTTCTAATCAAACGGTTTTGTTCATTTTGTGTATGAAAACCTTACAAAAATATTTATATTTTCAAATATTTTTATTGGTTGAAAATAAATTAACCAATCAGAATGCTCCAAAAATAAACCAAGTCAAGGTATACTGCCACCCAATATTTTAACTAAAGTCGACTTTACCTAAATTATACATTTGAAAAATTTAGATAGTAAGGGCGATTATTTGTAAGAAACAAAGCTTTTTTTCATATTTCTTTAAACATTTTACCAAGTTTTTAGGTTTTACTACTTAAATTTTGAATAAGTTATGCGAAAAATCTTTATTAGTTGAAATGCTCCTAATTACTTGGCAAAGATTTTATTTGTGTGTCAAATAAATATATTCCCTTTTAAAAGATTTTAACAATGACATTTTTGTTTTGGTATTTAAAATGTTTTTTATGACTAAAATTAAAAAATCCTATTCGAAACAAAACCAATTTAAAAAATTTTATATTTTTAAAATTTCCCGTTTTCCCGGGAAAAATATATTATTAATTTTGATAAAAGAAACATGCTCTTTTATCAAAATTAACAATCACAATGTGTCCCAACACTCATATGTCAAATATCTTGGTATACATCTTGATCGTCGTCTCACGTGGAAGAACCATATCGACGCTAAAGTAACACAAATGAAACTTAAAGCAATTGAACTTAATTGGCTAATTGGAAGAAATTCTAGACTTGGCCTTGATTGCAAGTTGTTGTATAATTCGATTTTAAAACCTATATCGTGCTACGGCATCCAACTCTGGGGCATTGCGTCTGCATCAAATGTTCAAAAAATTCAAAGGAAGCAGAACAATATTTTGCGAACCATTGTTTGCGCACCTTGGTATATAAGAAATGTGAACATACACTCGGATTTGAATGTTCCCACCGTTAATGACGAAATCGCGAGATATACAGAAAACTACTTAAAGAGGCTGTAACTTCACCCAAATTTATTGGCTCGTAAACTGCTTGAGTATCAAGGACACCGACGCCTTTTAAGAAGGACCACCGCCTATTTGGCTCTATAGAATAAATTTATATCCTGTTAAACAAAATGTTGGTTTTTAATTTCTATTTAAAAATAAAAATTTGTTTTTCGACCTTTTTAAAATTAAACAAATAAATAAACACTCACTCTAGTTTCGACAATGATAAAGTGAACATAAACAAACAAATATAAAACAATTGTAAAATAATTTACTAATAAAACTATTAAATAAAACCGTGGAATTTTAAACCTAAACAAAAATAAAAAAAAAAATTTTTTTCTGGACCCAAAAAATATCAATTTAAAAGGTTTGTCGCCAAAGTACTTTCAGTAACACTTCACCTATGGATACTGCTGTCTCCGACTACATTTAAATCCTCAATAATAAAATTATCGACATATCGAGCGTCCTACTCACCACACAGCCGAAGTGAAATCGTTTGTATTTTTATTAAAGAATAATAAAGCCCCTAGATTGGCCAGTCTAAATAGCATTCTACTCAAAAATATGCCCAATTACTTTTTTGAATTTTTAACCCATATTCTCCTGAGTTAAGAAATAATTGTACCACTTGTTTGAAACTTACATGATTTGCTACTGAGGGCTCTGGAAACACGAAACTGAAGTGGAAATTATTTTGTCTTATATAGAGCCGTAGTTATTGCCTGTTGTCATATGACGACGCTAGGAGAATATGTGTACAATTGTTACAAAAAAAAATTCGACAAAATTTTAAAAATAACAGGAATATTTATTAAAAACTACATCTTTCCATTAATGGTATAGAGAATTAGCATTATTTTCCAAAATAAATTCAAATATACTTCAATTTCTTAAATAAACTAACATTATTTCATTGAGTAGCGAGAGAAAATAAAAATTATAACTCTCGTAAATGGAATATATAAAAAGAAGATCCAGCATCGCATTTGGAACACACTGCCCTACCTGTCGATTTGATATCGAGGCCTCGACATTGTCTTTGCTTATCGTTGTGGCTCCTTTTTAGGAAGTGTTCTATTCGACCATAATGTAAAGTATCGACTTCGGGAAGTTTAAGGCTATTTTCCTCTCGATCTTGGTAGATTCCATACTGAGGTAAGGTACGAAGCTCCAAACCGTGTCAAAGACAGCCCAAAATGACTATATTAAAAAAAAAAAAAAAACAAATAAAAATTGTGTATATTTAGTACACATATTCTCCTAGCGTCGTCATATGACGACACCCAAATTCATTAAATTAAATAATTTTTCCAAATTGCGATGAGGACATTGTAGTTTTACCAATATGGAGCGTATTTTAGAACTCTCAAATCTTAATATTATTAACCCTCAACAATTTGGTTTCCGCAAGGAACATTCTACTGCACATTAATTAAAAAGAGTTGTAAATATTCTTGACAAGAACAAAAGATATCGTAAGAGTACTGGAGTTGTTTTTCTTGACATAGAAAAAGCCTTTGATTCAATTTGGCATGATGACCTTTTTAACCCTTAAATGCATGATCTCTTCGATATAAACCATTTTTTTATATATGATTTCTAAAGGCGTGTACATTTAAAGCAAAATACCAAAAAAACTTATTTTATTGTAGATTTTTAGTTGATCTGAAGATTGTTACAATGAGTGTTATTTTTGTTCGGTTTAAGATCAAATATTACAAATTCCAAATAGAATTTACAATTTTATTTTACAACCAATAGAGAAAAAACTTATGAAAAAATAAAAAATTTTTTAGAACCAATAGTTGACAATTAATGCATTTTCAAGTGTTTCCAAAATCCACTATCATCGGATTGTCTTTATGGGGTTCTCTCTAGGCTATAATGTAGAGTTTAGTTTTTTGTATATATACGTTCAATTTCAAAGAAAAGCATTTGAGAAGTAAATTCAAACATTTTTACTTATCCATTTCATATTATTATAACTAACGAAAGCCACATGTTTTTTAATAAAGCTACTTTTTCTCTATGTTATAGTTGTTGCTTATTTATTTTTATTGAAGTTCCTTCAATGGGGCTAGCAATGATTCGTGCTTTTTCTTCTTAACATTCAAGTTTTTAAATCTATTTATAGAAAATTTAGAACGTAAGCAAAGAACTTTTACACGGTTGTTTGTTTCGTGTATAACATCCTAACCCATCATGCCGTATAAATGACTAACATGTTGCAATTAAGGGATATTACTTAACAATTTGGACTGTACCTTGTCTGTAGGTATTTTATTGTAGATTTAAGATCAAATATTACAAATTCCAAATAGAATTTACAATTTTATTTGACAACCAATACAGAAAAAACTTATGAAAAAAAAAAACTTTCCTAAAACCAATGGTTGACAATTAATGCATTTTCAAGTGTTTCCAAAATCCACTATCATCAGATTGTCTTTATGGGGTTCTCTCTAGGCTATAATGTAGACTTTAGTTTTTGTAATTTGTAATTTTAGTTTTTCGTTCAATTTCAAAGAAAAGCATCAAAGAATCATATAAAAATATCTAAAAATATCTTGTTGATTTTGCTGCTATTAGCTACGAAAATATTATTGCATATCTAGCTTGTGCGTATTTTTTTTCGGTGGTTGGATGCTTTTTTAGGCATTTGTATAAAAATATTAATTTTTAGCAAGGTTGCAACCGATACCTTTATAATACCGTTATCCATTTCAAAACCCTTTTAAATTGATAAAGGCTGGTTTACACTATAAGATTTTCGGTAAGATTTTGCTTTAGTACACATGCAAAACATATAGGGAAGGTTGTAAAATCCTACCGAAAATCTTATAGTGTAAACCAGCCTTTATCAATTTGAATGGGTTTTGAAATGGATAACGGTATTATAAAGGTATCGGTTGCAACCTTGCTAAAAATGAATATTTGTATACAAATGCCTAAAAAGGCATCCAACAAACGAAAAAAAATACGCACAAGCTAGATATGCAAGAATATTTTCGTAGCTACCCGAGTAAAAAAGAGTATATATAAAATATATTTTTTAATATTAAAATATATGATAATATAAAATATTGTATGCGACTTTATATGTTTTTATGTGATGATATATTGAAAAAAATTTTAGAAATTTTTGCATACGTAATTATATTAAATTGCAAATTGTTTATATAGGAATATATAATTGATAAAACAGTTAAAAATTTTATATATAAATAGATACGAAAAATATTTTTGATTTTATTTTATATATTACAATATATAAGTTAATCTCAGACACTAGTTCGAAACTCATTTAATCAAAAATAATTTTTTATATGTTTCACTCAATTTTTTAACCTAAACCACATAAACGCAGTGGGACGTTTTGTCGATAAAGCAGTTTTTTGTATCCTCTCTATTTGTCACTGCCGAGAAGTTAGAAAAGTTTCTAAATAAACAAGAGCTGTCTTTAAACAAAACGCAATAAGAATTTTTTAAAAATATTAAATCGTTTTCGCGTAATTCAAGAACAAAGTTTGACAGCACTGCCACTGTCCACTGGCAATTTCAATATGTGGTTTGGGCTTTTCATTAAATTAATATTTTCTGTACCTCTTTTTTACTTTTAAGTTTTTTTTTAAGTTTAAAAAATCCAATTAAAAAATTAACATTCAAAATCATGACCCGGCTCGGCTCGTAATGGGTTAATAATTCGAGGCATCTTGCATACCATTGGTATTGTGTTTCAAGTCTTTAACAGTTACTCATTATCAACAGCTGGTAGTATGTAGGAAGTGAAATCCTGCTGCCCTCCAATACAGAGTTTTTTTTATCACTTAAATTTAATCATATCGTATTGTATTAACTTTAGGGTTTTTCTTTTCCCGGACTTTTTCATTTCCCGGGACAGCGGGATTTTTTTCAGAATTTCCCGGGATCCCGGGAATTCCCGCTCGTTAGAAAATATATAAATTCGACATATGTTGCATTTGAAAAACTCGATTAGTGTTCAAACACCGTCCGACAAAGTTCATCTTTTGGTTGTACCCATGAGAAAATGCACTTAATATATTCTGAAAGGATGGCTAAATATAAAATATCCATGTCTTCCACTTTTTCTGGATCAATTCGTTTAACAATTTAAATCGTGAATTAATATTTAGGTAATATATTTATATGGAAGGCCGTCTTAATTTTAAAAAACTCTTAGAAATATATTAATTAAATATTAATTCGCCGTTTAAACGGTTAAACCAATTGATATAGAAAAAGTGAAAGACATGGGTATTTTATCTTCATCCCCTTTTTCAGAATATATTGGAATTGTTAATGGGTGCAAAATTGTGTCGGACCAGTTTTATAGTCAGAAATAAGATCGATTTGTTGCTAAAATATTTCTTAAATATGAAATCAAAAAATTTCTATTTCTAGATATTTTATATATACCTTTCTATGCAGATTTTCAAAAGTATCCGTCTAGAATTATTTTTATAAAAAAGTTTAGAAGTGAGGCAAATTCGCCTAAATCGTTTTATAAAAAAAGACACTACAACATTATTAAATAGTTTCTTAACTTTAATTGGTTTTCTTGAATAGACATTTTTTATGCCACAGCTACTTAAAAATAAATTATTTAATTTTCGTATTTAGTTGCATTTTAAATTAACATATAAAAAATCCAAAATAATTTTAAAAAGCATCTGATGGATTATTTTGAAAACAAATAATATTTAAAAAATACAATTGAAAAAAAGGAATAACAATTGAAATTAAAATTAAATTATTTTAAATAAAAGAAACTCAAAATACTTGTCAATTGAAAATATGAAAACATCACAAATTTTTTTATTTTAATGTCTAGTTTTTTGGAGGTATTTGGAACTGAAATAATGATGTTGGAATGTTGAATAAGGCTGGTTTACACTATAAGATTTTCGGAACGATTTTACTTTAGAACACATGCAAAACATATAGGCAAGGTTGCAGAATTTTTCCGAAAATATAGTGTAAACCAGCCTATACAAATATTTCTTTATTTGAAAAAAGATCATATTAAAGAAAAAAAAATTTCCGAAGTACATACAAGAATTTTTGTTGGTACACTTGGTAATGGCTGATAAAATTTTTTTGGTTTAACTAAACCAAATTCAACTGGAATCTAAAATCAATTTGGCCTAATTCAGTTTATTAAATTTTAAATCGTATGTTTTTAATTTTAAATATTTTTTGATCAAATTAATTTCAAAAAAACAATGCTTTAAATTTAAATAAAGCTTCCAAAATTGCAATAATATAAGCTAAAACTTCTGTAAAAGAATAAAAAAAATCCCGGGAAATTCCGCACAAAAATCCCGGGATTGCGGGATCCGAAAAAGAGCGGGATTCCCGGGAATCCCGTCCCGGGAATTCCCGGGACATAAACCCTAATTAACTTATATCCAATTTGATCGGGACAAAAGTCGGATATAAGTTGATCATTTGATATAACTTTGTATTCTTGTAAATATAATTATATCCGATTTAATACAATTTAATATAACCATTTTTCGGATGAAATTATATCCAGTTACATATTGCAAATATATCCATTCATATGTAATTTTATATAAACTTTTTTACTCGGGTAATAGCAGCAAAATCAACAAGATATGTTTAGATATTTTTATAAAATAAATACCCAACCACCAAAAATCAATACGCACAAGCTAGATATATCTAGCAATGCAAGAATATTTTTGCTACTAATAGCAGTAAAATCAACAAGGTATTTTTAGACATTTGTATAAAATAAATATCCATCCACCAAAAACCAATACGCACAAGGTAGATATATTTAGCAATGCAAGAATATTTTCGCTGCTAATAGCAGCAAAGTCAACAAGATAGCTTCAGATATTTGTATAAAATAAATATCGTTTGTTATACACACAAGCAAGAAAGCTGTTGAAAGTATACAACACAACAGAGATATCATTTTCATATATAGCGTATCCAGACATCTATTTTTATCTAGCATATTGTTTAATATCCAAGCTTTGGATATTTTTACGATACCCGCTATAAATCAAAAAAGATATTTATCTCTGTTGCTTTTAGCTAGCATGTTGTTGAATATCCAAACGTGTTGGCTATTTTCAGATATCTTTCTTGAAAATTATGAGCTATTGGATATTTTTGGGTGCTATTAGCAAATTTTTTAAAACCTGCTTAATATATAATTTTTTTTACTACTCGATTTTTACGATCGATATCCTAAATTAATGCTAAAGGTTTCCGCTTTCCAGGAAAAAATTAAAATACTTCAACTCCTTCAAAAGTTATGGATTTTTGACCGCCTTCTCTGAAAATGTACCACTGTACGCCAGTTGTCGCGCTGGTTTTGTAAAAATTATCCCCAAGTTTAGATTTAGAATATTTTCCCTATAAGAATTTTCTTTATGGAATAAATTAAATATATTTATTTATGCTTGTTCATTTTAGACATCTTCAGCCTATGAATCCATATATGAACCTATTAATCCAAGACCACCTAGTCAAATGTCATCACGGTCAAACAATTTAGCATACCCAACATGCGTTAATAGTGGTAGTTCAGGTGTCCCAATATTACCAGAATGTGGTGGAGCCCTAGGAAAAAGTTCTAGTAGCAATTTTTCAACTTTAAGTGGTCTGAGTGGTATAAGCAGTGCTGATTCCAATTCTCCAATTTACCCAAATAACACTAGTAGTGGAGTTGAAGGAATTATAAACAATTATACAGAAAATCCAAAAGAATCTGAGGTTGAATCTTTAACAGACTTCTTAGTAAATTCAATGGATACTCATCAGGATCTTGAGAATTATGGAATATGCTTTAAATGCAATGAACGTGTTGTTGGCGAAAACTCCGGCTGCACTGCTATGGATCAAATCTATCATATTGATTGTTTTACATGTTCTCAATGTCAAATTAACTTACAAGGAAAACCATTTTATGCATTGGATTGTAAGCCCTATTGTGATTTTGATTATCTACAAACGTTAGAAAAATGCTCCGTATGTATGAAACCAATATTGGAACGTATTTTACGTGCTACTGGAAAGCCGTATCACCCACAGTGCTTCACTTGTGTTGTTTGTAAAAAGAGTTTAGATGGTATACCATTCACGGTCGATGCTACAAATCAAAATTATTGTATTGAAGACTTTCACAAGTGAGTAAAAATATTCATTTATCTAGCTACTACGCTTGGAAATTTATCTCAAAATGTTTTAACTACTCTCCTTTTAAGGAAATTTGCCCCTCGTTGCTGTGTTTGTAAAGAGCCAATAATGCCAGAACCAGGTGAAGAGGAGACTGTAAGGGTTGTGGCTTTAGACCGTAGTTTTCATTTTGAATGCTACAAATGTGAGGTAAATTCGGGATCACAATTATCACAGTTTTATATCCCCTCCTTGAGAGCCATTTATAATACATAGAGTTGTTTAGGTCTGTTTAGGATGTAGTTTAATTTTAAATACTGTTTGTAAATAAATTAATGAAAAAATTATTTGGAATTTTATCTTACATTTTATAACTCGAACGAAATGGAAAAAAATTAAATTTAAGTTTTTTCTTCTTTTTTTCCTTTTTGACTAAATATCGAAAGTATAAGCTTCTGCTAGAAATACTTCAGTTTAGTTTGTTCAGTTGTAATTAATTTTATAATTGTTATTTTTATCGGGGGGCCCTGATCCTAAACAACGACGTTTTTATAAAACAGATATTTTTATATAATTCTTTATATTTTTAAGGACTGTGGCTTATTACTTTCATCGGAGGCAGAAGGCCGTGGCTGCTACCCTTTAGATGACCATGTGTTATGCAAGAGCTGTAATGCGAAACGTGTCCAAATGCTTACCAATCGCATGACGACAACTGAACTTTAAAAACTCAAACATCTTAGATACAATTAAATACATTCCAAAAATTTATTACACTTATAAAAAACTTAATTTTTCATAAATAAAAATAATATGAAGTCCAAAACTTTTGTAACTTTTGAAACGTGACGTACCTTAATGTGATACAAAGACCTTGGCGTAACTTGAGAGAATAACGTTTCCTAAAGTAAACCAAAACTTTAAAGAATTTAACCGAAAAATATCAGAAAGGCAGAGAAACAGTTGTGAGTGACGGTCGTGTTTTTATTTGATGTAATAATTTAATTAATTTTTTCCTTAAACAAAGCCTGTTTAAAATAAAAAAAAAATAAAAATAAAAAAATCTAAATTAAATTTCTTTTAAACATAATTGTGAATATATTCTACAATTATATATATTTAATCCTTTAATTCCCAGTGGAACATAGGGCCGCTTCATAGGTTTCAGTAATCATTTCAATTTCGGGGAGAATAAGTGATTGGCCTATAGCTCTCCTAGGCTGGTGCTGGGGCTGCCAGCTAAGCCACCAGCCTGGCTTGGTGAAAGTCAGTAGCAAACTTAGCAAAAATGCCTACTTCCCGAGACGTCATTTTATTTTCCCTAAGTGACCATTCGGACATGCTACAGACCGTCGCTCGAATTCGCTTCCATCTCAACAGAGGTGGTCCCCTGGGAGTACCACGAGGAGGCCACTGCCGTAGCAATGGGATCAGCACGCTGACCTACGAGTCGACTTGGAGTGACTTACTAAGGATAGTGGGAACACTTTACCTTATACTTGTCAATTTTAAGGATGACAAGTCTTACTAAGGAACGCTTTAACCAGTTTGCCTTACACACTCCCATACTCCCCATATTCTACAATTACCCAGCAAAATCTTTCATTACCAAATAAGTGGTTATATAATAGAAATTCATAGCTCCGCACAACTTATTTTTTGGCGTCTAAACTCATTATTTTTGTTTGGCGTGGTCTTTTTTATAAGTAGTCACGCTTACCTGCTCGCTTACGAAAAAATGAGAAATTAGTAGTTACGAGATTTTGAATAATAAGTGGTTACATACATGCTTACAAAATGTTGAATTGTAAGCGGTTATCCGATTGCTTACTTGATTCTTAAAAATAAGGAGTTAAGCAAATACTATTAGCTTAAGGAAATACATTCAGAAGAATTTAAGTTTTCTCTAGTGTGTAATTTTAGGACTCGTCATAAAAATTTAAACATAAAACATATTTACATATAATAAATAAAAATGTATAAAATTTAACTCTGTAAAAAGTACTTATTTAAACTATTACGAGTAAGTCATTATTTTATATTTAGAAACAATGAATGCAATAGGCCGTTATTAGGAAGTCATTATTTTATATTATAAAATAATGCAAAAAGTAATGATATATCATTTTTGGTAATGCAGATAGTAATGACGTGTCATTACCAATATTTTGCTGGGTAACAATCATAGTTGAGAAAAAATAAAAGGCTTTAACAAAAATACAGAAATATATACATATCAAAGAACAAAAACTTTAAAAAACCACAATTTACAAAGCATTAAACAAAACTGTAAGCAAAACAGCCAAAAATAAAAATTAAAATAATAACAACAAATACTGTCGTGAATAAGTACAATTAAAAAAAAATAAACAATAACAACAACTCTTTAATAATTTTGTGTTTGTAAACATGATGAATACGCGCCAATTTTAAGAGAACTGCAGTTGATGCTGATACGAGTATAAGTAATTAAAAATTCAATCGTTACAACATTTGAATTCAGTCGTTCCTTTTTGTGTAGATGAAGACTTATATCTTTTATTTGATACCATTTGTAAGATTCTTAAAATTTCTACTCCGCCAGTGCAGTTTTTAAACCGCCTGCAAAATAAAAATAACAAAAATTATGAAAATTCCCCTGATGGAGTTATAAATGGTAGGCTAATGACCCCATATGATAAAAATTATGTTCTAAAAGCGTTAAATGAATATAAAAAGGAACACACAAATCTAATGTTAACTTTGCTTGGGTTCCAGCCATAAAGAAACCAACATTTTTATATACATGAAAATTTGACAAACGTAGACTATAAAACACTTAGTGAAGCAGTTACCCTGTGGGCGCGCGTTGGACAGTTACACATAAGATTGCGGGTTCGATCCCCAACCAAGTCAACATCAATTTGTGAAAAATATTAATATGTACGAGTTTTTTCTGTCCCTCATACATATTGCAGCGTCCTCCTTCGGTGGGGAAGACGCTGCAATATGTAATATTTTATTTAAAAAATATTTATTTCATTAAAAATAAACTCCGTCGGCAGAATTTGAACCCAGATTGCTGGCGTTGTAGTCGATCACTTAACTCACTCAGCCACATACTGCTATACAAAATGACTGACTATATGAGACAACATTGTTCGTGTTACTGAGTTATATATAATTATATAAATTTATAAATATAGATGACTTAGAAAAAATAAATTAATAACGTTCTTGCAAAAAATTAAAAATCTTAAATTTTTTCCACTCGCGAAATTTTTTGGTGAAGAAGATAAAAAAATGTTTGTTAAAGGGTCTAGGCACCGATTTATATGGCTCAAAAGTCTAAATATCAACAGTCTGTATTTGCGAAATTAATAATGGGATAAGAACAATATACATGTTGTTTTAAAGGTAATATAAATGTCTTCTAAATAAGGTATGACATGTATAAGCTTAGCAATCCTTTGGAAAAATAATTTTATCCAACACTTTGTCACAAGTTGTTTTGTTGGTATTAAAAAAAAGTAGGAGTAAAAAAATAAGAATATTGGCAAAATTGTATGTAGAAATATTACAAAAAAAAAATAATTTTCGCTCTGGGAGAATTCAAATTCAGAACTTTAACGAAATTATTATATATTACGATATCTAATTATATATTTAAAAAAATACTATTAATTGAAAACATAATTTGCAGATGCTGTTCACAGAAAATGGTTTAATCTTTTTAAGATCTGTAACAAAAATATTTATAAGTAAATCAAAATGAGTTAAAAAAAGTAAAAAAAAAAATTTTTTGTGTCCTAGCTGGGATTCGATAATAGTACCTCAGTCACATATATAATTATGTGTGGGGTTATATATGACAATATATAATTACATATTAAAATATTATTAATCCCAAGTTGCAGTAAACATAACTTTCAGGTGCTGTTGGCAGAAAATGGATATGTAAAAAAGATATGTAAAGATTTTAAGATATGTAAAAAATATATTTACAACCCTAGTAAAAACGATTTTTATATAATCATTTATGATTTTATACAATTACATCTCGTCGAGTATTGTGAAATGTTTTTATATAATTATATCAAAAGATATTTAATTATATAAAATCATATTAACCAGATCCACCATTTCCTGGATCAAATCATATGTGGGTTAACATAATTATTTCTAAAAATATATTATTAGATCCGAAAAATGGTGGATCTGGTTAATATGATTTTATATAACTACCCGAGTAAAAAAATTATATATAATCATATGTGGCGTATATTACAATATATAATTAGACATGTGGTTATGTATATCCATATATAATTATATATGAGGTTTTTCCCGAAAAATTTTCCTTATATTATGCCATATATAATTTCATCTAATTAGATATCGGCCTTCATAATATGAGATATGGCATATATAATTATATATTACATAACATGGTTGATCTTATTGCATATATAGTTATATATAGAACTATATCTTAATATATATGGTGGCATTTTAGCAATATATAATTATATATGGTATCATTTAAACAATATATAATTATATATGGTGACAGTTAAACTAGATATTATCATATATGGTGCCATTTAAACAATATATGGTCATATATGGTACCTCATAAACCAAATCTTTAATTCAGTTCAAGATATGATAATATATGGTACTATATAGAGTGCGATATATATTTATATATGGTGTTATTTAAGCTATATATTATCATATATCGTGCCATTCAAACCATATATTATCATATATGGTGCCATTCAAACCATATATTATCATATATGGTACCATTTAAACCATATATTATCATATATGGTGCAATTTCAACAATATATGCCCATATATGGTACCTCATGAACAATATTTTTAATACAGTTCCACATATGATATTATGTGCTACCATATATAATGCCATATATATTTATATATGGTGTTATTTAAGCAATATATTACCATATATGGTGTCATTTAAACCATATATTGTCATATATGGTGCCATTTCAACAATATATGCTCATATATGGTACCTGAAGAAAGACATTTTTAATACAGATGCAGATATGATAATATATGCTACCACATATAGTCCCATATATATTGATATATGGTGTCATTTAAACAATATTAATATATAGACATATATGGTATCATTTAAACAATATATTGTCATATATGGCACAATTTAAACAATATATGGTCAAATTTGGTACCACATCAACATTTTGAATTCAATTCCATATATTGTTTAATTTCAATAATGTAAAACTGTATGGCGCTATAAAAAATATTATCAGATATGTTACTTCATTAACAATATTTATAATACAGTGTCATATATTGTAATATATGTATATCATTCAATATATATTGATGTATGGTAATGGTACAATAATTCCAATATCAGTTGAGATACAATTTGTGGGTCCATATCAACAATTTGTTCACGTACATTTAACATATATATTTGTACATTTAAGTTATAATTTATAAACACTTTATAAAGTTAAATAGTTCCATAAACCTCGTCTAACTGTATAGAATGTTTATGAATATACGATTTAACATATAATAATTACAACTACAAATTGGTGCCATTATCTAAAATTTAATTTAATGTTAACTTATAATAAAATTAAAATGTATTTCCTAAAAATAAAAATATAGTGTTAATTAATGTTAATATACAAT
Source organism: Leucophora obtusa (assembly GCA_949987735.1). NCBI lineage: Eukaryota > Metazoa > Arthropoda > Insecta > Diptera > Anthomyiidae > Leucophora > Leucophora obtusa. The sequence goes on from OX465300.1 coordinate 15,093,046, forward strand.
AGGTTTAAGTTTAACATCCCAGACAGAAAAATATAATCGGCACAATGCTGGCAAAACGTTGGCGATGGTCGGTTATGCGTTGGCAGAACGTTGCATTAACTATCTTGGCAAAAAAATAGATTTCAAAAAACATTTTTCAAAAAATTGAGAAAACTTTTTTAATATTTGCTTTTAAAAACATGAAATTTAACCCAGTCCACCAGATTGTCAGCCAAGACCTCTACACTCTAATCTAACGAGACTTGTTATAGATGTGTGATAGCTACAAATTAAATGAATGATAAAAGCATTTCGAGCTAACTTATAAGCATCGAAAAAGGTATTCCAGAAATTATTAAATGTATTTTAGAAAATTTTAATTGTATATCACAAAATATTATTTGCACTTCAGAAACTACAATATTACGCAAATTTAATTATTTATTTATTTAGTTGTGTCCAGAAATAATGAAATCTATTTCAGAATTTCATAGCTAATAGAGAAAAATTTCTCAAATACATTTCATAATTTCGGAAATACGATTGTTAATTTCTGAAATACAGTTTGATAATTTCTGAAATACAGTTGTGAATTTCGGAAATACAATTAATAATTTCTGAAACACAATTGATAAAACTGAACTTCAATTGACTAGTTCTGAAATACAATTCATAAATGTGAAAAATAATTGATGAGTTCTGAAACACAATTGATAAAACTGAAATTCAATTGATTATTTCTGAAATACAATTGATAAATCTTAAAACAATTAATACAATTGGAAATGGTGTAGAGCGTCAAAAAGATGTAAATAAAATTATTTTATTCAAAGATTTCAATTTAATAAAAAAATAAATATATAATTTTATAAAAAAATTTATAGAAAAAAAAATTTTAATTTTATAAAAAGAAATTCATTTTGTAAAAGAAATGCATATTGAACTCGTTACCTTCTGAGTTTAAACCTTATTTTAACAAAATATTGTAATTTTTATACAATCAGTGCTCTGCCAGTCTATTATTTTTTTGAACAGTTGGCAATATATGTCTGGGATTTTATTTAATCCCAAATAAATGGAGATCTTACGTAGTACCCAAATATATGCGGCATCTAATTTTATCTGTCATTTTTATGGATACCTTTTAGATGTCAATCCCCAAATATATTGCTGTTTCTAATTCGATCTGCAATTTTAATACCGAAATAAATTGCTGGATCTAATTCGATCTACCATTTTTCTGATAAATTTAGATCCAAGTTTATCCCCAAATATATTGCTGGATCTAATTTGATCTGCCATTTTTCAGATCAATTTATATCTAAGTTTATCCACAAATATATTGCTGGATCTAATTCGATGTACCATTTTTCTGATCAAATTAGATCTAAGTTTATCCCCAAATATATAGCTAGATCTAATTCGATCTGCCACTTTTTCGGATCAAATTAGATATACGTTTATCCACAAATATATTGCCGGATCTAATTTGATCTGCCAAAATTGAGATCAAATTAGATCTAAGTTTATCCCCAAATATATAGCTGGATCTAATTGGATCTGCCATTTTTCGGATCAAATTAGATCTAAAAATATCCGCAAATATATAGCTGGATCCGCCAATTTTCGGATCAAAATAGATCTAGGTTTATCCCCAAAGATATCACTGGACCTCCCAATTTGGAGATATAACTTGATCTTAGTTTATCGCCATATATACAATGGGATCTAATACGATATGATTGGATACACCCAATTTTGAGATCTAATTGGATCAGCTAGATATTACAGCAGATCTTAAACAATATCAAATTGGATATAATTAGATATTGCGCGAGATCAATTTTTTTTACTCGGGTAAATATATTTTGATATAATCATATGCAATTATACTTGGTGTTACATATGACAATACTGAACGATATATAAATCTATAAAATCATAAATGGTTATATAAAGTATATTTTTACTCGGGAAGTAAATTAAATTGAGTTCCCAAGTAAAAAAGTTTTGATATAGTCATATATTATCATATAAAATTTTGTATAATTATATATTGCAACATATATACCAAGATATAATTATATAAAATTTTACCAAATTATATACTAAATATATAACTATATCTTGTTATATATTGCACAATATATAGTTCAACATATTACAATATCCAATTATATATAGACCTATATATAGTTACATATGCCGCATATAATTATGTATAATTGTATCGAATTATATACCATTATATCTAGTTGGATATGATTATATTATATTTGATACACTTGGATGAGGACAAAATCCGGATAAACCATATCTTATTCCATCAAATTAGATCTAATTGTGTCAAATTAGATCTAATATTACCATAATACGATCTAATTTGATACAATTAGATGTTCTCATTTTTCGGATATAATTATATATAATATCAAAAGTTGTATAATTTTTTTAGTAGGGTTAAAAAAGTAAAAAAAAAAATTTTTTTTGTGCCCGAGCTGGGATTTGATAGTAGGGTCTCTCAGGTTATATGTGACTATATATAATTATATATTAAGCACATAAAAAAATATTGATGTGGGTCCATACATAATCATATCTCAAATTATATTGTTAATCTTGCACCATATATGGAATAATATGTAACTATATCTTAGAGCATTTAATATAATATATAATCACATATAAAAATATCTTACATCATACAACCAAAAAATTTCTATAGGAGGACATATATCATTATATCTCAAAATATATGGCTTATATGCCGCCATATTTGATCATATATTATGTTATATATGATAATTTATTATTATATATGACAATTATGTATAGCATATATGGTTGGTATCGAATTTTATAAAAGACAATATACAAAAATATATGGTTATATAAGCAACATATAATTATATATGGCTATTCATGACAACATATATATTCACATATTATAAGATAAAACAAGATATTAATATATATGACTATCTGGCATGTGATGAATATCGATCGGTTTCAAATCGATCGTTTTTGAAATTTCAATCCTGAATATTTCGCATTATTTTTAATTTAAAAGCAATAAAAAGATGTAAATCGATATACCTGGTACAACTAAAGCGGTTAAAACAATTTCAAACCTCTTTGCTTTTTCTATTCATCATTTAATTTTTGATTTTTAACCAAATCGATCGAAATCAAAATCGATCGTTTTCCATCACATGCCAGTATATATGAATTTTTTTGATCGGGCATGCATAGCAATTTCAAAACTTTATACCACGTTTATAAAATGAATTTGGTATGAAAAATTCGATTTATAAGTTCAAAAAGTTATCATGCATACACTCAAAACAAAAGTCAGTAAAGTCAGCAAAAAATGTTGCTGTGTCAGCAAATTTTTAGTCAGGAGCGTGCTTGCAAAAAAGTTGGTAATTTCAGCAAAAGGTTTGCTGAAAATCAGCGAGCTGATTTTTACCAAAAAACTAGTAATCTTCAGCAAAAGTTTTGCTAACACTTAGTCGACTGCAAATGAAAAAAATCCTTGCTTAAATCAATAAACTTTTTGTTGAATATTAGTAGACTGAAAAAAACTCAAAAAACTTGTAGCGAAACTTTACTTTAGTTAATTTATTTGCTGAAAATTTAAATATAGAATATGTGTAGAGTTGTTTTCCTTTTTTTTGTCATTTCCGTTTCCAGACAAGCTGCGACATCTATGAATGCTGTTATCAGCTATGAATGCTGTTATCAGCACAATTTTTGTAGCAAAATAAATTAATAAAATATTAGTTCAGAATTAGTTTAGTGCTATAGAAATATAACTAAAATTTTTGCTGAGCGAATTACAATGACGTAAAAATTATTCAATTCAATTTTTATTTACTATTCAATATTTTATTTTATGCTTAAATTTATCTTAAATACAAAAGAGTTTAGGAGTACACTGAAAAAAAAAGTTAGTATATTAATAAGCGAGTGGCCAAATCAATACAGTTGTTTTCTTCCAAGGCACAACAAAATTGTTATTTATCTGCATTGTGAAAGAGGCCCGACCAGAAAAATTTGCTAGCATTTAACCTGGTCGGGGAAGTATTTTAGTTTTTCCAGACTCTAAATTCCAGGTACTAATTTAAATCTCTTTCTTTTGTTTGCAGTCAACACATAACACCCACATAATACCACTGAAAGTAAAGCACAAGTCTTTATAGTCCTCTATTAAGGTTGGTGGCAAGAACTATAAAGGCGATTCAACTTTTTACGCCTAGTCTTAACAACAAGGTAAGTTAGTAAGAAAAAGCTGCTTTTCCTAAGCCAGTTAGGGTATAATTAAATTTATGTTGTTAAATCCTATAATAAAAATCAACTTTTTATTTTCCTTCCAGAATAATGCGATTTAAATCATCAATAATTCTACAATTTGGAGGTGCCTCTTGCAAAATCTACGAGGAAGTCAAAAAGAAATTAACTACATATTACCGAAAATTATCTTAAGTATATAGGTTTCCAAAATGAAATGGTATCCCCGGCTTATTTCCTTGAAGTTTTTAGATCCTAAGGGAATCCGAATATTTTCTTACAGGAAAAGTCCCAAGCCATGAGTATTTTCCTATAGTAAAACTTCCGAAGAATCCAATGGGGTTTTTGTAAAAAAATTTAAAAATCTGAAATTTTTACAAAGAAAATGTAGGGTTCCGCTCTGTGAAAAACTTTAACAAAATGTTGCCCTTATCTGAAGTTTTGCCTATAGGGAAAAGACCTCGGAATCTAAAGAATTTTTTATGGTAATTTCACAATGTTAAGGCTTCTACATAAAAATTATTTTTAATTGTTGGTTTTTTTAAAAACCTTTCAATCTGCGGTTTTTTATAATAAATGTTCTCTACATAAGAACATTCAAATTTTACGTACATTTCCCTATAGAACAAAAGCATTAAATTTGAGTATACTTTCCTAAAAAAATCCCTAGATTATCCTACATTTTTATATAACCAATTCTTTGTACAGAAAAACCTATAGAAAACCGATTAGATTGCTACAGAAAAACTGTCGGGTTCTGAAGTCTTTTTCATATAGATAAATCCTCAGATTCTGAGAACTTTTCTGTAGAAAAGCCATCAGAATCTGAAGACTTCTGTAGGAAAACTTCAGAATATAGGGACTTTTCCCATAGAATAACCCTCAGAATCTGAAATATTTTTCCTATAAAAAGACTCAGATTTTGTAGGCTTTCCCCTTTGAAAATCCATCAGAATCTAAGAAATTTTTCCTAAAAAGACCCTCAAAATGTGAAGATTTTTCCTATAAAAAAAATCGTCAGAATCTAAGGACATATTTTACAATAATAAAAAAACTTAGAATCTGAGGAATTTTTCCTATTGAGAATTTATCGTATAGAAAAACACTCAGTATTTCAGGATTTTGTCTATAAAAACCCTTCAGAAGTAAGGATCTTTTGCTATAGAAAAAGCCTTATATTCCAAAGTGCTCGCGCATAATAATTTAGAAACTTTGCATCGCGTTTATAAAATGAATTTTGTATGAAAAATAGTTTTATAAGCCATTTATGAATTTAAAAAGTGAAAAAGCCCAATATCTAAGAAATTGCTCAATAGAAAAACCCTCAAAATCAAGGCATCTTTTCTATAGAAAAATCGCCAGAATCTAAGGACTTATTTCTATAGAGAAATCCTCAGAATCTAAAGACTTCTTTCTAAAAAATAAAATCTGTGTTAGAATCTAATAAGTTTTTCTTACAAGGAACTCCTTACGTTTTTCTTACAAGGAACTCCTTAATAAATACCTAATATTAAAGTAAAATTAACAATATTTTGCCTACATTAAAATTGTTAATATACCTATATTTCATAGTTAATTTTACAAAACCTATAGGTGATTTTTCGAACATAAAAGTCAAATTCAAATTACCTATGTTTCATTGTAATATTGCCGTAAAACATAGCAAACTCTATGTTGCCTTTGAAAATAGGTGATATTAGCCTATAGTTTTAGGCAATATTACCTACAGTTTTTTTTGTGTGTATGTACTAGTATTATACTAATTTTTTTTAGTATAAAGTTGTTTTTTAGTAAAATAATTTGGTATTCTCATTTTACAAATTACAGGATTTTTTACTAATTTGAGTTGCTAATTCCAAAAATTTAATTTTTATAAATTTTAAACCCGATTAGCTAAAATTAGCAAGAAAAATTACTAATCTTTTTTTATTTTAAAGGTGAAAATTTGTTTGTTTTATTTTTTGCAACAATACACAACTGGATGGTTAGATTTCCCCTTTAAAATTCTTTTTTTACTCATAAAAATTGTTTTGTTCTCTCAATTTTTTGTTTTTTAACGGTTATATTTTCAACGGTTTTTTTTCTGTTTTCCAATATTTCTAAATACAATTTAGCTTTGCCATTTTTTCAATATGTATTTTTATTTGATCATATTTGGTTATCCACATTCGGAAAAAAACCCAATAAGCATTGAAAAATTAAAAATTCAAGTGCTTTAAATATTGCTTGAATTTGGCTTTATTTTAAGTATTTTTTTTCAGTCAGAATCAAGTTAATACAAAGTGAAATAATTTGTTTGTTTTTCGTTTGTTGTCAGTATTGAAAAATAAAATTGAAAAATCCAAATTCACAATTTTCCTGTAGAGATTTTAACAAAGTCTGAATTTCTTCCAAGGATTTTCTTCAAAAGGTAAGTGCCATTTCGAGCTAAATTCGGTCCTTAATATTCTCTTTTTTCATATTTCAGAAAAGTCCTACAAACTTCTACGCTTCTAGAGAAAGTGGGAACAAATAATGGAAACAATTGATACATCAAAAGTGTTATTCCGTGCGCAAAATCAAGCATCAAAAACAATATGAATCCGTATGTATGTTAAAAATAATATATAAATGTTAATAAATTATACTAAAAATAATGAAAACCGTGTTTTTATGGCTTGGTTTAAGCTTGAAGTTAGGACTTGAAAACAAGTGTTATTATAATGTTGTTTGAACTTTAATTGAACTGTGATTCAAGGCTTGAATTCAAGCATATTTACACTGATATGTTCGACTGGAATTCCAGTGTCCCTTTTGCTGGAATATGCTATTGAATTACAGTGTAAATCAAGTATAAATCAAGGCTTGAAATTGGAAAATGGGACTGGAATTACGCTTGATTTCAACTTGAATTCCAGCAAAATTGCTTATTGGGAAGAGTTATCATATTGATAAAACTGTTTCATAAATCGTTAAATAACAATGTTCATTTTTAAAACGTTTATTAATTTTATTTAATTGTTAGCATGAAATAAATCATAATATATTGAAACTACTTAAACTAAAGTAAGCCCATCAAAAATACTTTTTTTATGTTTTAAATTTATTTTTGGTTTTATATTTATAACAAACTATAAAACATTGTTCCCAAAAAAATCAAACTATAAAACATTTTATTACACATCTTGTTGCCAAAGAGTAAATAAAGGGTTCTTCAATAAGAGCGCTACAAAAGTCTTTTTAAATAAAACAAAAACGGTATTGGATATCAATGAAATTCTTTATTCCTGTGAAAGTACGTTCGATGCCATTATGTATGGAAACCGATGTCTTTTGCATGGCCACCACGGGCACGCTTGCAGAAGGCCAGACGCTGAACCTAATTTTGGACGGTTTTCAAGCATAAATCGGCCGATATTCGTACGAAGTTCATCAATCATCCCTGGCTTGTTGGCATAGACCATAGATTTGGCGTAGCCCCACAGGAAATAGTCCAACGGCGACAAATCGCACGACCGAGGCGGCCAATCGACTGGACCATTTCGTGAGATAACACGTTCTCCAAACTTGGTTTGGAATAAATTGATTGTGACATTCGCTGTGTGGCTTGTGGCGCCGTCCTGTAGGAACCACATGTCCTCCAAGTCCATATCATCCAATTGGGGCCAAAAATATTCGGTTATCATTGAACGGTAGAGATTCCCATTCACAGTAACGTACCGGTCTAGATCATCACGGAAGAAGTACGGCTCAATGACGCCGCCGGCCCATAAACCGCACCAAACCGTAATTTTTTCGGGATGCAATGATGACTCATGGAGTACGTGTGGATTGCTGTCTGACCAATAACGCATATTTTGTTTATTGACGAAGCCATTCATTATGACGACCATAAATTGGACGTAGCGCTCTTAACGTTGAGGCCACTGACTCCGAATTTCGGTAGTAAATTTTAATAATTTCGACTCGTTGTTGGCTCGTATATCTTTCCTTCATGAAATGGCAAACCTTACTGAAGAGAAATGTCAAAAGAGCGGCAAGAAATATGGCGTCGTTTGCTGTCCCTGTCTTTCTACTTTTGTAGCGTCCATGTTGAAGAACCCTTTATAAATGGAAGAAAAAATGCATTGCAGGGATGAAAAATTAGATTTTTGAAATGGTACTGAAACTTCACCAAAATAGTACTTTTTCAAACCCGACGACACTTTTTTTATATAAAGCTTCAGTTTTAGAGTTGTGAAATTTCGATACTTTTTGAGTACTCAATACTACTCAATACTTTTCAATTGAGTACTCGATACTACTCAATACTTTTAACGGTTTTTTTGAATTTAAAAATAAAAATGTAATGAATTCGTATTTATTAGGAAAAATAATAACAATTCACATACACGTGTTAAATAACTGTTGTTACTTACATTTTAATTAATTTAAAACTTTTAATATAAATTAAATAAATAATTTTTACAAAAAATTCGTTACAAATTTCTTTGCTTCACAAATAGAGTTGTATTTTCAGAGTTGTATTTTTAGAGTACTATTTTAAGAGTTGTATTTTCATACGAAAAATTCACATTTCTACGGAAAATTGCATCTTTAAAAGTATTGAGTAGTACCGTTTTAGTATTGAGTACTCAAAAAAACAGTCAGTATTGAGTACTCAGTACCGGAATACTCAATACTTTTACAACTCTATTCAGTTTGTTGTTATCAATAAAATAGTACTAAATCGGTTGCAGGAGTACTGTGGTACAAAAGTACTGAATTTTTCATCCCTGATGCATACACATTTTTTCTTGCATCACTTGGGTTTTTTTCTATTTACTCCTTAGTTAGTTGTGTACATTTTGTTGACGATTAAGCGTGCTGGGGTATTCAACCACCACACATTTTTATGGTTTTTTCTTCGATATACATAATTAATATAAACGGAAAATTATAAAGAATGTAAGCAATATCAACAAATGCCTGAGACGAATTTGTGAAATATTTTGGCCTCAAATTATCTCCAACGAAGAATTATTGAGAAAGACAAACAACGAGCCAATAATTATAGAAATAAAATGCCGAAAGTGGCGGTGGCCATACTTTGCGCAAACCCGACGATATTGCAAAAATGGCCTTTGAATGGAACCCTCAAGGCTCAAGACGTCCCTTTACAACGTGGATAAGATCTATTTATGCTAAACATCGATCTAGGGGAACATGGCAGCAGATCAAACTATTGGCGCAAGATAGGCAACGATGGACTGATTTTGTTTCCGCCCTATGTTCCGACTAGGAGCTATAAATGTCTGGCATAAGTATTATATTTAATATTCTTTTTACATATAATTTCAAATGTTAAATATTTATTAAATGAATAAAAAAAAAAGTAATATCTTCTATATAAATCTAAATTCTAATTGTATTGATTTTTTGCAGGCGTTATGTATTGGTTAATTTGGAGGATGAATTCCTAATTAACAGGGCAAAGACTTTCATGCACAAAAAAATCGAAAATATGCGCTTAAAATATGCACTATAAAATAGAAAATATGCACTTAAATATACATTTATAACGAAATATGCACTAAAAACCAAAAAATATGCAATTAAAAATAAATGTTTTTTTAATTATATTTATTACTAACATAAACGTAAAAATTCAGGTATCGGTTACAATAAGCTTGTTCGTTTACTTACTACAAGTTACTATATTTACTACAGCTGGAAAAATTCAATACAAAAAGTAAACAAAACTTGGCAATTTTAGTAAAAGTAGTAAGAAATTCGAGTAAACGAACACACTGAATATGTCTTCAAATACACATAGTTAAATATATTTTTAGAAAATTCAGTGAAAATAAAAAGAAATATAGTCGATTGTAAATATTAAGGGTGTATGGCATTTTACCTGAAAAAACTTTATTATAAAATAGAACTTAAATATGTGTACTATAAAATCGTACTCACTTTCGTAACTCAGAGAAAAAAGTGGCAGAAATTAATGCTCGGGGACAAGTTTCCTTAAAATAATTTTTATAAAATTTTTCAGCTTTCTGTTTGTGAGCAATAAAACCCGAAAACGTTAATTTAAAATTACATCTATAAAAAATGTGTAAGTGGATGACAATGTTGTATTATCAACATAGATTCCAAATAATTAATTCTTTAGAATTTTTTTAGTTTTAAAGTATAAATTCTTAAATCGAATTTCATGTTTAAAAATATTAAAAAAATATGCAATAATGAGCAAAATATGCCATAAAAATCATAAAATATGCAATAAAATATGCACTTAAAAGCAAAATATGCAAAAATATGCATTTATAACAAAATATGCAACAACAAATCGATGCCATTTTTTTTGCAAATTTTTTGATTCGGAAAAGTATTTGGTCAAAATCATTTTTGGGCCACTGACTACAAACATGCATTTGCATGAAAGTTCTTGCCCTACTAATTAATATAAGTGGAAAATTATAAAGAATGTAAGTAATATCTTGTATATAAAATATAAATTCTAATAGTATTGCTTTTTTGCAGGCGTTATGTATTGGTTGCCTTATGATATGGTATTTCGAAGAATTGGAAGATGTGGAACATGGTGCACATCAGAGATACAAGCCGGTCCATTCTGTCGGCTGGCGGCGGCTAATGGCTTAAATGGTCGGCGGCGATTGATTTTTAGAGATGAGCCGCAAACGCATCGGCGGCGGCTGGCTTAAAAAACTAGTGTCGACTGGCGGCGGCTAATCGGCTAACGTCGGCTAAAAAGCAAATTTTCCAAGAATTTCAACAGATACATACGCGCAAAAGTATCGAATTTATAAAAATTGGGTTTAAATTTCACAATGTCGTTGTTAAAATTATAAATGCATTTGTTAAATTTTACACTCATTGTAATAATATTCAGATCAACTAAAATCAACAATAAAATTTTACACAATAATAATTTTTGCTAAACTAATAAATTTTTCTGTTGGGCCAACAGACATATAATTTTGAGCGTATAAGTTAAAAATTGGGAAGTAGTTTATTAAATTAATTATTAGGTTGTACTCTCTGTTGCGTGTGCTCTCTGTTGGGTGTGCTATCTGTTGTATCATCCTAACAAAAAATAGAGTTGTTAAAATTTTTATTTGACTTTAAAAACGATTTCCTATTGGGTTTTCTATCTGTTAGCACACTCAAATGTGTACTAAACATACGTAAACATGTTGTATCGTGCTATTCTCAAATGTTGTATTTTTTCAATTTAAATTTTAACAACTTTGTTTTCTTTAACGTCCTACAACAAATAGCACATCCTTTGTGAACGACCTTAATATTTTGAAAATTTACACTCAAAATTATTTAAAGTACTGAGGATTTTCATTAATGTGTTAAATGAAGATAACTAAAACCTTAGTTTAAATGTGTTTTTCAATCATGAATGAATGGTGCGGTAACACTATTTTAGATTATTTCGGTAACGGTATTTTAGGGTTAACGGTATTTAATTTATTTCGGTATAGCTATTTTAGGGATAACGGTATTTCAGTAACGACATTTTAAGAATAACGGTAGTCAGTTGGATGAGTTTTAAATCGATAACGGTAATTTAGCGGCATTACCTGCCAACCCTGTTTTCAATCGTTTTGAATCCCGTGTCACAGATTTTTTTACTGCCGTTTTATCTTAAGTGGACTAAAGCCTATATGACACTTGCTAGATTCAGTATTAATAATCCAAAATAGAAGAGAGCACGAATTTCCTTATGTGAGAAATAATGTGTATGAAGAGAACAACTATATCGAAAAACTATCAAACTGTCAAATTGATGTTGGTAATGCAGTACCCTTCATATGATTTGCATTGATGGTGCAAAAACTAAAATCTAGAAACTAGCAAGTGTCATATAGGCTTAAGAGAGCTTTGAAGAGTTAATTCGTTTTCGAATGAATTCATTAACAATAGAAACGGATTTGTTTTGAATTAAATGAATTCCTTTTTTAAATTCAAATTCGTTCAATTTAACACGTTTGACTAAAAAACAAATTCAAAAAATTAATAACAAGGTTTGTTAACGGTTACCGTTATCGCTGAAATACCGTTTCAAATTGAATACCGTTACCAATACCACTACCTCTAAAAATTTTCCAAATACCGTTATCGTTACCGATACCGTTATTTTTATTGATAGTTACCGGTATTTGTTAATTTTTATAAAAATGCCAATTTTTTAACTTTTTAATAATAATTTTAGGGTTTTTTTACAAATATGCAAATTTTTTATTTGTTTTTATATGTTTTTGAGGCAGTTTATAATACCGGCACGTACCGGTATTGTTGATTCGATAACGGCATACCGTTAACGAAACAGTCTTAAGTACCGTTACCGAAACAAACGAAATTCGATACCGTTACCTTACCATTATTCGTTTCGGTAACCAACCTTGATTAATAATTAGCATTTGCTACAACAACAATAATAATTAACAACTATCGTAGTCTTTATGAAAACCCTACTGGAATTGGATTGAAAAAGGATTATATTCTGTAAACGAGGTTGTGAAACTTAACGGAAATGGCATTACAATATCGTCATAAAACTTTTCTACATTTTTTATAACAAATAAGTAACTTATCGAAATTTGTTATTTAAAAAAATTTTAGCCCAATTGGAAATTTTCCCAACAAACAATTCGTTCCGTTTACGTACCGTTTTCGGTCCGTCATAAACGGAATCCAACTCCGTTTACGTACCGTTTTCCGGATCCGTATACGGACCAGAAAACGGATTTTAAGAAACATCGAAACTGATTCGAATCCGTTGAAAGTCCGTCAATGACGGACCGTTTACGGACCGTTATATCGTGTAAAAAACTGACCAATCCGTTGAAAGTCCGTCGTTGACGGACCGTTTACGGACCGTTGAGTCGTGTAAAAAACGGACAAGTCCGTTGAAAGTCCGTCAATGACGGACCATTTACGGACCGTTATATCGTGTATAAACGGAGTGAATCCGGTTTTCAAATGCCCTTTTATCTATCTAAATTGATTAATTTTGAATAATCATTATTATGCTTTTTTATATATTTATTAATAACGATATTGATTATTCACATTTACACTATATTTAGTACAATACATCAGTTTACCTCTCTATCCAGCGAATCAATTCACCTATAATAAAATCGATCATCTACATCCAAAGAAAAAATAAATTAGTTATCGTTTAATTGATTGTATTTATGATGGTGTTTTGCATACGATTCAAATTCGCAAATTTTAGCTCTATTCTACGTCGTCACCGCGGGTTCCCAATTTACTCGAAACAACAACAATTTACCCACAATATTGGAAAAATAGCCGCGTTAACGTACGTAGAACAGAGCTTTTGGTACAAAAACAAACCATTGTAAACACTCACTAAATTTCATTTCTTACCATCTAATATATGTATGCGACTTGAAGTTATTTGATTGATGATGTGTTGGACCTATTCCAGCTACCACCACTAATTTCTCGCCACAAAAGTAAAATAAAACAAATAAAAAGGGTTGAGCTTCAGTTTGTAAAATAATTTAATTGTTGATATTTTGAACACAAATTAAAATCAACTAAGTCCGTATTTTACGCTACGGAAACGGAGTTAAAACGTATTGTGTTCGAAAATCCGATTACACGGTCCGTTAATGTTCCGTATACGTACAAGCTTTGACGGATACGTGTATTAAGGACCGTCAATGTGCCGTAAAAGCCGGATTCATGATTCCTTTCGTGCCGGAGAGTCCGTAAAAATGTTTCTTGGGTTATCATCAAATCAGTAGAGCGTTTTTATATAATCCAACTATTGGAAATTTCCGTAACAAAAATTAAAAAATCTTCCTCATTCTTTTATTTATTTGTACGGAAATTTCATATATTGGACTCTATATATATTTACGGAGTTGATGAGAAAATTTCTTATCCGAATAAAATTTTTTCATTAAATTAACTTATTAACTTGAACAGAAATCTTTAACTAGTACGTATTTTTTGTAAGTTTTTATTTAATTTTCTACGCAGTGTTGTGTTCTAAAAAAGGTCTCCAAAATTGTGAGATTTTCGTGAGGTTTCTTACAAATCTCGGGAATTTACGCGATTTTGTTTGTATGAGGAATCTCGTGGTTTCATATGAGATTTTCATTGAGATCTCAATTTAAATCGAAAACTCGGGTTTTGGGTGCAGATGTAAATGCAACTTAAATGTAGTATAAAACTTAATGCAATCATTGTAATGTAATTTTTGTAAGTCTACTGAACGGCAGAAAACACTTTTGAATTCAGTGAATATAATTTTCGGTTTTTAATTCAGTGAACGTAATTTTTTTGAATGAAAAAAACAAGTTTTAATACATTGAATGAAATTGAAATTCAATAACTTCGATAGTGAGTTAATTCAGTGGGTATTAATTAAATTTTTATCCGTTTGATTCATTAAATTCAACGCGTTTACAGGTGAATTTATTCAATTGAATTAATTCGTTAAAAAAGAAATCGAACGGTGAAAAAATTGAATTTATTCCATTTAATGTATAGTATTTGTGAACTAATTAATTAAATTCACTATTCAGAACTCACAAATTGAATTAAGAAATTAATTCTTCGAAGCTCTGGTTACTAATCGTTAACTTGCTCAAAAATATCAATATATATAAGCCCGTAGAATTGTTGTATCAACAAACCCGCTTAAAAAGCAATGATATCGTAAAAACATTTTTTTTACTTTTCAAATAATTATATTTAAACGAATTTATAAAAAAATTAAATAAAAAAATAAATAAAAAAAAAATATTTCTTCATTTTGTTGTCGGCGGCTGAATCAACTTGGCAAAGGTGTGGGTTGTCGGCGGCTGACCGGCTGATATCGGCTGGCTTGTATCTCTGGTGCACATATCAAATAAACTAAATTGATTTTTGGAAAAATTTCAAATAAAATTGTTGGCTAATATTTTTATTTATTTTTTTTATAAAATTAATTTTACTAAAAAAAATGCTTAGCGGATGATTTCTTTTAGTTTTGTTTTAAAAACGATTTCCACAATTACGAATTTTATTTTGCTGTAATTAAAATGCATAGTAGATATCGTACTCTTCTTCTTCTTTTGTCAACAAACAAATTTTTACACACACATTGAAATATTTTTTGTATACATATAGGACGTATGTCGGACACATTCTCATGAGATACGTGCACTGACAGCGAATGTCAAAGAGTAAGAGATCTATGTTTAAAATGTTTCTGCTCAATTTGCTTTTCTTATGCCAAAATGGCCAATTACGTCAAATGTACAATTTCTGTATGTCAAAAAAGACAGATGACAGATGCAATGATTGTCGATAACCGATAACAACACAAATTTATTTGAAATGTCAAATATGTTGGCAATTGAGGGTATCAAATAATTTTTTTTTTTTAAAGTGAAGCATCACTCAGAAAATTCTTCCTATTAACGTGTTGCTTCCTTTGGAAAGGGGATAGAGATGGTGAGTTGGCGAACTTTGTTAAAGATTTTTAGTTCATAGCCCTGTTATATTATTTTACTTTAGGTAATTGGAATTTCAAGAGTGAAAAGTTCCGGGCTAATTGGAACTATTAAATCATATCGATACCCTATATTCAATACTCTATATCAGCAATTTTGGCCAAAATGAGTTTTTGATGGCAAAATCATTGTTGATATTATATCCATCTATGATATCAATTTGGAAGCAAAATATCAATTCTCTGCCACTTTTTTGAACATTTTACATATTCCCATATCTACAAACAAATTTATTTCCAAATACAGAAGTCTATATCTGCATATAAATTTAAATTATTTGAATTGTGTAAGGTATATATAAAAGTTTTTTGAGAATATCTTTTTTCACAGTCTTTTTTTCAACTAACCACCAAACTGATGCAAAAAGTTTCCTTTTTGCAAAATTTTTTCGCGATTTTTTTTGCAAACTAAGAACCCAACTTTGGTGTAGAAATTGGTATTATAGTCCCAACCCAGCAAACATGGCAATACGAATACGATTCCCCATCGTATTGCCTGGAAGAAAAATTTTATTACGGCAACAATCGTCTTCGTATTGCGAAAGATACCCAATTTGCTAGAAAACATGTCCCGAATAGAATACTTCACAGCAATACGAAAGCAATTCTTCTAGAAGATAAATAGGCGATATTGCTAAAATATCTTCTGGAAGAAAAACAATATTGCATATATCGCCTATATATCATCCGGAAGTTAAAAAGAAGAAATCGCCAATAACAACCCAGAAGATAAAATTTTTTTGTAACATATATTTTATAAATTGGTTTTAAAAAAGTACACTTTAAATTACAATCATTCATCTTTAAATGTTTATTTTTTATTAGATTTAAATTATCTCATACAGTTAGCTGAATTGTAATTTATTTTGCCACGCACGCATTTCGTTATTTTCTGAAAAAGATAAAGAAGTTCAATTTTTATTTGCAATATACAATTAATTAAATAAAATACGGTTTTAACTTACCTTATTTGCATTTTTATTTGCTGTTTTTGGATTTTATCTAAATTTCCATATAGAAAGTTGAATTGTTTAAATAAAATATAAATATATTTTTTGACATTTTTTTCAGTATCGCCAATGTATCTTTCAACTAATAAAAAGAAGATATACCCAACATACTATTTACTTTCATTGTGATATCGCCGTAATATCTTCTGGGTGATATCTATCTATAATATCTATTGGGTGAAAGTATTCGCGGAAAAGTTTTTTTTCGACCTTTTCCGCGATTATGGTACAAACATTTTTGTTATGTATATTTTTATTTACAATCTATCTTAAAATAAAGATATTAAGCAAATTTGATAAAATTCGAATAAGATTAAAATAACAGAAGTGTTTACCACATTAAGTAAAGACACTAAATATGAACTTAATTATAGCTAACTAAATAAATTGTACGTATGGTAAACAAAATTTAATTTCTGTATGGCAAGTCAAGAACATGCATTCTTTTAAGTCTTCTTCTTGTATCAGTTTCATCGAGTAAACATATGGCTAAAACATTTGGGTGATAGCTTAATCTGTCTAAATGCCTTTTAGAATAATACCGGATTTCTTCTTTTACTGTAGGGATATTCAGGTCCATATGGATAGTATCATTGGAAACGTACCAGGGAGCATCTAATATCAAACGTAGCGTTTTTGATTGGAATCTCTGAAGAATTTCGGTATTCGAATTGCTAGCTCCACCCCACAGGCGAATTCCATAAATCCAAATAGGTTTAAGAATAGCTTTGTATATCCTTATTTTATTTTGAATACTAATGCCGTTTTCTTTTCTGAAAAAAGTGTTGCCTTTTTTCTGCCCTCTTTTTAAAAAATGTATTTTTGTGCATAGAAATAATAAGTAAATATAGGCATATTAGGTATAAAATTAAAGGTATTTTAAAGACCTATTTAACTATGCTTCAAAAATGTCCAACAATATTCAACTTATTTAACAAAACACCAAAATATAGAAAAATGTGACATTTTGTTAAATTGCACGAAAATTAGGGAATAATTAGACATATTTTATACACGGTTAGATTGATATCTGAAATACCTTTAATTTGATACCAAATTTGTCTATGTTTACCTTTTATTACTATACACAAAAAGGCATTTTGTAAAAAAAGGGCAGAAAAAAGGCAACATTTTTTTCAGAAAAGAAAACGCCATAAGTTGAGATTTAGGCCTTAGCATCCAGTATAAACGTTTAAGTTTTAAGTTTAATTGCTCCCTTTTAGTTTTGATATGTTGCATCCAAGTAAGACGCAAAGACATATGTATCCCGAGATATTTTATACCGGTACATTCAGGAATAGCAGTACCGTCAATTGTAACAATTACCTTTTATCATAGTAAATGTTATGTGATTTGATTTGCTTGAATTTATTTTTATGTTCCATTTTTTGAACCAGGATTTAAGTTTTAAAAGTTGATTTTGCGTGGCAGTTGATGCCATGTTTTTACAGACATTAGCTGACAATATAGCAGTATCATCTGCACAAGTTGCTACTAAGACATTACCCTCAATTGGCATATCCGATGTAAAAAGGGTGTATAGAAATGGTCCCAAGACGCTTCCTTGGGGCACTCCAGCTGATGCTTTATGTATGTCTGAATTGTCATTATTATGTTTCACATAAAAACAGCGATTAGATAAGTATGATTTAAAAAGTAGAAAATATGGAGTTGGTAGTACTCTTTTAATTTTATATAATAACTCGGGATGCCATACACGATCGAAAGCTTGCTGAACATCGAGGAATACTGCAGAACAGTATTTTTTGTTTTCTAAAGCATCGGTGATAAAGTTAAGAATTGGATTGGATGACACTGCTCTGGAGTTCCGTGTTTGTAGCGAAAACCAAACTGATATTCTGGAATTATGCCATATTTCTCAACCAACTGTAAAACTCTTTTGAGTAGTATTCTTTCAAATATTTTTGAGAATGTTACTAGTAAGCTTATTGGTCGATAGGATGTAATTTCTTTCTCAGGTTTATTTTGTTTTGGAATCATTACTATCTCTGCACATTTCCATATCGTAGGGTAGTAACTTAGTCTCAATATAGCGTTATATATACGTAATTAATACCACAGTTTTTTTAGGTAAAAATTTAATCATTTTAGCATTTATTTTATCGTACCCTGGGGATTTGGTTATTGAAAGATTATATATTTCGGACTGTGTTTCTGCAGGTGTGACACATCTTATAGAAAAATCCATTTGACATGTTGCATTTAAGAATTCGCAGATTAAAAATTAATCTTGTGAGCCAGAATTAAAATTATAAGGTGTGAAGGTTTCCTTTAAATGATCTGCAAACGCCCTAGCTTTTTCATAGTTTGACTTGCACCAGACACCGTTTGTATATTTCAATATTGAATTTCTTTTCTGAGGCCTTTTAAGGTATTTTAATGCTTTCCACAAAGAGAATTCATCATTTCGTGATGGATTTAAATTTCCAAGAAATTCACCCAATGATTTATTTTTAAATTCTTTAAGATACTTTTGAAGATCTTTAGTTGCTTTATTAAGTTTCTTTTATCTTGTGGGTCACGACTCCTTTGCCAAATTTTACGTAATTGTCTTTTTCTCCTTATCTGATTTCTAATTTCAGTTGAAATGAAAAGTTGATCTGAATTTAAGAATGTGGGTTCTGGTGTAGATAAATAAGCTGATTCGATAACCAAATTTGAAAAAGATCCCACGGCTTTTTCAATTTCTTCGCCAGATTTTAATGAAATGTTTAGGTTCGTATTTTCCTCTAACCAATAAGCATACGATCTAATGTCTGTTTTATGTGTAAATATTTGTTCATTTGAACGAAGTCTTAGCCGTGTACTATATGATATTATCTGTGGAGAATGGTCAGAGCTTAACTCAAAACATTCCTTTATATCCAGGTGATATCGAGATATTCCTTAAAAAACTGCAAAGTCTGTTAAATCAGGTAGTTTAGAAGGGTCCGTGGGTCAGTAAGTAGGTGAACCAGATGACAGAATTGACAAATTATCATTTTGAATACATTTGAAAAGTTCCTTGCCCTTTGGATTTGATACTCTTGACCCCCACCAAGGGTGTTTTGAATTAAAGTCTCCACCAACAATGAATCTTGTACCTAGCTTATCAAAGAAGTTTTTAAAATCTTGATGTTTTAAATTGTAACGAGGTGAAAAATAAGCAGATCCAAATACTACTGGAAAAGTATCACAAATTATTTTGATGTAAATAGATTATAAATATACTGTTTCAATTTTGTCTACTAATTCAAATTTAATATTTGATTTAATTAAAATTGCAGGACCACCATAGGCTCTATCATCCGGCCGATTCGAAATCAATAAGTCATAACCATTTATATTAAAGTATGTTTTACTCGTAAAATGAGTTTCTGATACTAAAAGAATGTCTATTTTATGAATATTTAAAAATATTTCTATTTCTTGTCTATGATTAGACAAGCCGTTGGCATTCCATATCGCAAGTCTAAGATCTAGTTGCATATTTTACTAACTAAAAGATTAATCATTGTTAAGAGTTTTTCAGTTAGATCTAGTGTTTCCAATTCGGTTAATCGATTAACCGATTCCTCGATTAATCGCCTCTATTTCGGTTAATGTCGAAACAAATAATTTAAAACTCAAAGAATTATTCGACCCGAATAATCGGTTAAAATAGGTCGATTAACCGGTTACATTTTTAATATGGAATTTTTCCTTTATTTTTCCCAAAACTTTATACTTTTCTTAGCCTTGGCTAAAAAATTGCAGAAAAGCTTAGAAAAACAAATACTAACTAAAAATACCACCAAATTCTTTAAAAATCGAGAGAAAGAGGTCCTTAAGCCTTTAAATACCTTTATTGGAGGAACTCCAAGCAAGTCGGCATTGCGAGACACGTCATCTGTTTTAAGAGACTGATAAATTTTAATAAAATTTGTTTGCAAATATTTTAATAAAATATCAAAGAGTCTATTTGTAAAAAAGAGCTTTAAAAAAATATCGCGAAAGGCCCAAATAATACAATACAATAGACAATGCTTCATTTCTGTTTTAATTCTTTTAAAAATTAAAACTAAATTATATTTCCATGTCCCTTAAGACAAGGTTTTAAAACTGTGTCACACAATTGACATATTAGCTGTGTTCGGGTACTCAACAATTTTACCAAAAAGCGTTTTCTAACTACACAATTGGATAAATGAGAGCTGTCATGAGAAAGTAATATTCTTGTTCTTCTTGCACGAAAAAGCCCGGACTTTTTTTTCGTGTAAATTTGGGTAAATTGTTTTTATCAGCTGTTATATCATCAGTTGGGTGCAACTAGTTCAATTGAACTCTTCACTAATTTGAACCAAAGACCTAGTTCACAACTAATAGCTCTTTTAGTTCAATCGATCATTTCATTCATTCAGAAAATATGTTTATCATTTACAAAAATTAGTATAATAGTTGCAAAAGCCTATCGGTGAATTTACAACTCCATAAAATTACCGACAATTTTTTGAAGACGCTTGTTTAAATGTGTTAAAGAGTTAAATATGTAAATAAATCGAAGCTTTTGTTTAATATTAAAATCTTTTCCAAATTTAATAAACTATATATTCCTTTTTGTAAATAGAAATGCCTAAAAAGGAAATTTTTATTAAATTTTTGATTTAAAAAGGGGTTTAACTAGAAAAGCTATCTAGATTTTTACAACAAATTGAACAAGAACTAGAAAGAGCGCTCACCAAAACGAACTGTAATGCACAAATCTATTGACATTTGTTTTTCGGGCTTCAAATATGGTTTTTCGCGTTCGTTTACTTTTGTGCATTTTTGTCATTTCGGGAGAGTATTTCTTGTTAACTCTCATTTTACCGAACTTTACCCAAAAAGTAAAGAAACACACCTATTAATTCTGTAAGAAATCTAGCTTTTCTTACTTCTCTCAAGAGTGTGTGTACAATCGGTTCAAAACCACATAAATTCTACGACATGTTTCACTAGAATACCATGGAACCCGAATCCTTTTCAATGAAATTAAATTTTTATTCGAATTAAAACAAATAACCAAAAAGCAGAAAATGAAAGTTAAAAAATTGAAATTTATATGCAATTTGACATCTATAACAGCACACTGGGGAAATTGTGTACATGCTATTTATGAATTTTTACACTGATTCAATTAAGTTTCGTTGGAATTCGTCCATTGAAAGTTTTCATTGAACTGATGCAGTTTTTGACAAAATTTTATAAAAAATTTCATATTATTTAATAAAAATTTTATACACCCAAAAAAAGTTTTATTAAAAAGAGCTTCATAAAAATAATGAAGTTTTGTCATTCACTTTGGGAAGAAAACTTCATTAGCGTACTGAAAATTTTCATTAAAACTCGTCTGACGAAATGCTATCTGCGTAAGGTCGCTCAAACTTTAGGTTATTTTTTTATTATTAATGGCCCTTAAAAAATTTTTGCAGCGTAAATTAGTATTTTCGGTAACTGAAATTCAACTCAACTATTTTTTTATATCGAGGTCTCGATTTTTATTTCTTCAGGGGAGAAGGAAGAATCTTAATAAAATCTTCAAAACTTTAGTTATAACATTTATTTAAATGCAATATTAAATTTTTGCGGCATTATTGACTATTGTTCTTAAATTAATATTTGCCAAACCAAAAATCTTTCAGCAGTTCTTTCTGCCATTTTCAATGATATTTTAGTAGCTTTAGCAAAATTTTTGCAGACCTTTGTCTACTAAGAAAATTTTTAATTAAAAAAACCTCAGATTCCAAAACTTTTCAACCTTAGAATATTGAAACTTGTTTTAAATATAGCGAGTTTATATACCACGTTGATGTTTAACAAATACAGGCAGATCTTTGTTTTTATTGATAAAAAAAATTAAGGAAATACATTAATTTTGTATTAAACGATTAATCGCCAATTTTTTCGATTAACCGACCCGAATAACCGGTTAATCAATTTTAGGCATTTTTCGAATAATGCATTAACCGGTTAACCGCCTACGTCGAATAATTGGAAACACTAGTTAGATCTAATTGCCTTCTTACTAATTCTTCTACTCTTTGAAAGGGGTCATTACGTTTTACACCTCTTACTGCTTCAGAATAGCTAATGTTGTCGTAGTTGTTATTAAAAATTTGCTGAATTTTTTGTTTATAACGTTGTTGTTGAAAATTATTTTGTTGAGACTGTTGTTGCTGAGAACGTTTCTTATGGATTATTTTTTTATATACCTCACATCCACTGTAGTTTGCTGGGTGACTTAAGCTACAATGAGCACAAGTAGCAGGTGTATCCCTATTCTTCGTGCATTCTGCAGTAGGGTGACCTTGTCCACATTTCACGCAGTTGAAAAGCTTGGAGCAATATGCTTTAGTATGTCCGTACTATTGGCACTTATGACACTGTACTATATCGTTTACCTTTCGGGGAGCTTCTACTTTTATTAGTGCATAATTAATACGTTTCAACTCATATATTTCCTTATTATTTGAACTAGGTTCTAAGTAGGGTGTGGGGTTCGGGAATTCCCGGGCGGGAATTCCCGGGAAATCCCGGGAAAAGTTTGCCGGGAATTCCCGGGAAAATAATATATTTTTCCCGGGAAAACGGGAAATTTTAAAAATATTAAATTTTTTAAATTGTTTTTGTTTCGAAAAGGAGTTTTTAATTTTAGTCATAAAAAACATTTTAAATACCAAAACAAAAATTTCATTGTTAAAATCTTTTAAAAGGGAATACATTTATTTGACACACAAATAAAATTTTTGCCAAGTAATTAGGAGCATTTCAACTAATAAAGATTTTTCGCATAACTTATTCAAAATTTAAGTAGTAAAGCCTAAAAACTTGGTAAAATGTTTAAAAGAAATATGAAAAAAAAACTTTGTTTTTTACAAATAATCGCCCTTGCTATCTAAATTTTTCAAATGTATAATTTAGATAAAGTCGACTTTAGTTAAAATATTGGGTGGCAGTATACCTTGACTTGGTTTATTTTTGGAGCATTCTGATTGGTTAATTTATTTTCAACCAATCAAAATATTTTAAAATATAAATATTTTTGTAAGGTTTTCATACACAAAATTAACAAAACCGTTTGATTAAAAATAAAGTCGACTTTAAATTTAAAATACTCCTTTATATTAAGGGTCAATAATTTTATAAGTAACGTTTTCATTAATAAATGTGAAAAGAAAAGACTAATGGTTAAGGGTGGTATCTAAATTTGGTTATCCGACATCTAAATTTGGTAGGGCAAACATTTCCTAAAATGGTATCCAAATTAGCCGCAGTCAATCCGCACCATAACTAGATCTTCGTTTATTCAAGAAAGTTTTTATAATAAAAACCTGGCATTGCAAAAAAAGAAACCGATGTAAAGAACATTATATTAAATTACTACAATCATTTAAAAGAAAGAATGATAAAAGAAATATTGAGCAATATTTCTAACAATAGGAGATTTACTATTATCTTAGATGAATGGACAAGAATATCACAAAAGAGATATTTGAACATAAGTATAAACGTAAACAATTCACTTTATAACCTGGGGTTGGTTTATACATATATCAAGAAGATGTAATGCTGATGAAATAAGAAGAATTGTAGAAATAAGACCAGAACAGTTTTATTTCTCTTCGGAAAATAACATTGCGGCCACCATATCTAATGGGCCAAGTGTGATGAGACGGTTTGTTTCCGACAGTCCAGTAGTAGGTGCTTTCTGCTGGAATCATGCAATTCATTTGGCAGTGCTGCGATTAATTTATGTGAAATCAAATGTTCAACATGCTGATATTTTTTGCTTTGAATTCTCACTACACAGACTGCATTTGTACTGAAATAGTGTTTTTTTTTTTAACAAAAATTATTTATATAGGTGGTTTTCATTAACAATTTTGTTCAAAAACATTTCCCGGGATTCCCGGGAATCAAATTTTTTCATTCCCGTTTCCCGGGAAATAAAAAAGTCCGGGAAATCCCAAACCCTAGTTCTAAGTCAACATAAAAAAGAGGTAGTGGAGTCTTATTAATACGGCTTTTTATGTTCATTATTTGTCTTACTTTATGACCTTTACTTTCAATAGCATCTTTAATTTCACTAATGGGTGTTGAATAGTGTAAATTCTTGATCACAACTCTATATGATCTCTCTGTTTTAATTTGACATGTATGGTAGTTTAGGTTTTTTTCTTACACAGATCCACTATTGCTCTGTATGAATCAATATTTTTTGGCATAATTTTTATTTGACTTCCTCTAAGTGCTCTGTATGTAAATTCATTGTGCAAAGTTACGCCTGAAAATGCTTTGATCATTCCTGAAACGTTGGTTACATTTGGTATAAAAACAGGTGGTGGTTTTGGTGGTAGAATGTTGTTTTCATTGTTGTCTTCATCGTTTGCTTCATTATTAACTTCATCATTATCTCTCAAGAGATCAAAACGATTATTAGTATTGATGTTATTAATTTTACTGCTACCGGATGATCTATTAATTATATCCCTCCCTTTTTTGGAAACATTTCCAATAGGAGAAAGAGTTGTATTGTTTCGATTATTTGACCGAGTGCTATACTCTTGCCAATCAACTTCACTCTCATCGCTTGACTCACTTAAATTATTCATTCTGCATAAGTGCAGAAGATAATTAGTAGTTGATGGTATCCGTTATTTATTGTTCTTTTTAACAAGAGTAGAAGAAAAAAGAAAAACAATAATATGTATAATGTTTTTGTATATGGTTGTAAATTTCTATTGCACTCAAACAAGTTTTATATTTGCGCTATGACTATACTTGACGGCAGTTCAATAGAAACTGGTACAAAAAATGAATTAAAAAATTTAATCAGCGATTTACATTCTGCAAACAAATATATTGATGCAAAAATTTTGCTTTTTGCAAATTTTATTTTTCGCGATTTTTTTTTTTTTGCAACTAACCACCAAACGTTCCCAGTATAGAAAATCATTACCAGATATGTGGTTATGTAACTACATACTTGGTAATGGTAACTAGTTACTTTTGTTATTACATTTCTTATTACCTTTATACACTCAGAAAAAAGTTTGAACTAAAGTGAACTAAACTATAGTTCAAAATGAACTCCACAAAAGTTCATTGAAATAAGTTAAATTTTACTTAAAGTAGCGAAAAAAAACTCAAAATTTCGAATTTACTAAATGTGAGTAAAAAAAATAGTTCATAAACTCAGGAATAGTTCAAAATTTTACTCAAATTATTTTACCAAAAAAAAAAAAAAAAAATTTTACTCATTTGTATAAAATAATTTTAGTTTCTGAATAGTTTATTCCGTTGAATTTAGTTCATCATAATTTTCTGTGTTAAGTTTTAATTTAAGTTAAAGTTAATTGATTCAAGTTTATAAATTTACCAAAATAAAGTACATAGCTTAACTTAAGTAGAGGAATTTAAACTCTTCCAAAACCAAAAAATTCAATAATTTTCCAAGTTTGCTTTTGCATTCAGATTTAGTAAACGTAAACTAAAATGTTTGCATAATTTTTTAAAAAATATTTTTAAAAAAATTTAAGGAAATTTTACTTAAAGCAATACAAATTTTCTTAATAATAGTTTATATTCCTACAAATTATTTAACTTGAAAAAATTATATGAACAAAGTTTATTATGACTTTTCTATCATTCAAAATAAGTTTATATGAACTTACAAAGCAAAAGTAGGTATTGTTTGAGTAATCTCTTATTTTCAATAAAACAGGTTTTTATATATGTGTTGAAAATACTTAAAACAACAGCAACTACAAAAAGAATACAACAGAAGTATTCAAGTGTTGACAAAAATAAAAAAAAAATCTGAGTAACTAGAAAGAGAATAAATAACAAAAAATCAGTATGAAAGTTCTCGTTAAAGTATACACATCGTGCGGGGGTGATGTATAGTTTTTTTTTAATAAAAATATTTAAATTTTTTAAAAATAATTTTTTTAAAAGTGTAATATTTAAATTATATAAAGTGTGTGTTGTGTTGGAAAAATTGGTAAGTACTTATTAAATTAATTAATTAAAAGAACTAAAAACAATGTGAAAAAAGTGAAGAAAAACATGTATTGTTTGTGAATGTATGTGTAGCTTGGCGTCCTTTTTTCAGTTTATATTTTTTCAATTTTAGTTTAGTGAACTGCATGTTAACTAAAATTAGTTAACATATTGTTATAATTTAACTAAGAAGGAATAAATATTGAACTTAAAACAGAAAGCCAAGCTACAAATACATGCACAATCATTCTTGTTTCTCACATGTTTAATAAGATTTCTCAATACTTAAATTTTAGTTCAGTTGAACTTAGTTACAGTCAAAAGTACAATATGAATCTAATTACACATTTCTTTATACAGAGTAAAAGTAAACTAACTTTTTCTTTTCATATAGTACTTTTAGCTTAATTTCAGTTCATGCCAAGGTATGAAAATTAGTTTAGTTGAACTTAAATATGTACCTTCATCAATAAATCGCATTAGTTTTAGTTTAGTTTAAACAATGGTCAATTTGTATTCCTAAGTTCAAAATTAACTAAACTGAACTAAAATTATTAGCTACATATATTATTGCAAAGGTTAGAAAATTAGTTTAATTGAACTAAAAATTAGTTTAATTGAACTAAAAGTTAAGTAATATGACCTTTTATAAAAAAAAAACGCTCTAGTTATTTTTATTATATTGAAGTTTAAAATATGGCCAAATTACATTGTTTTAGTTTATTAAACTAAACTGTATTTAAAATACATAATATTATAAACTTCAAGTTCAAAATGAACTAAACTGAACTAAAATTGTTAGCTACTCATATACACTCAATAATAAAATTCCATATTTTTAATAAAACTGAACTTGCTTTAAACTTCTTATAATTTGAGTTACTTATAAAATAACACTTCAAGTTTAATTTAACTAGATTTTAGTTCAAAATATTAATTTTATTGCAAAGTTTTAACTAGTTTAATTGAACTAAAAGTTAAGTTATATGAACTTTTTCTTTTATCATATTTGAATTGAAGTTTAAAATATGGTCTAATTATATTGTTTTAGTTCAAGCTAAACTAACCTGTACTAAAAACACATATAAAAAACCATATATTTTTTTAGTAAAACTTGATAGTATTTTTAAAATTTATATTTGAAAAGTGTTTTTATAAAAACTACCTTTTTATTAAAAAAAAGTGCCTTACATAAAAATATTTTTTATACAAATATTTTTTATAAAAAGCACCTTTTATAAAAAGTACCATTTATAAAAAGTACTTTTCCTAAAATGAAACTTTTATAAAAAGAACCTTTCGTAGATCAAATTTCAAGTATTTTCTTTAAACCGAATGAATGTGTACAACTTTCGGAACAAGGTTGACTCTTTTACAAAAAGTACCCTTTACAAAATGTACCTTTTATAATAAGTATCATTTATAAAATATACATTTTATAAAAAATATTTTTTATCAAAAAAAGCAATTTATAAAAAAATGATATTATTGATATTATTTTCAGTTTATGGAGAGCGAAGTGAAGCTGACGATTTTTTGGAAGTGCTGGTTGCTCTAAAAGGGGAGCAGTTTATGCAGTAAGTTTTCCAGTAAGTTTCAGACTTTAATGGTATATCGATTATTTTAAATGATATTAGTTATTTATCCATTTCGTTTCCGTTTCGATTATATAATATTATAATTTTAATTGGAATTTAAAATTTGTCTAAATAACATTGCGTGACGGCAAACAAATGATTTTATTATACCTTGTAAAAATTTTCTTGAATATTCGATTTTTGTTCGATTTAAAAAAAAATAAATATTTAAAATACTAATAATTCGATATTTTATTAGCAAATTTAAATGGTTTTCGAGTTTGCGCTTTAACGTAATAATGCTGTTTGTTGACAATAATGTAAAATATGTATAAAACGATGCAAACTCAGTATAATACAATATAAGTTTTTTTGGTTTAAGCTTCAAACGTATTTCCAAAGATTTTGAAACATTACTTTCGCATATATACTAAAAAACTTAAAAAAATTTAAATTTTACATATTTGCAGTCTCTTTTTTGCAACGATTTCCTTTAAGTGGTCAATTAGTGAAGCCTTAATGACCTCTAGTGTGCCTTAGCCACAGAGCCGTGTGTCACGAAGAGCGTCCCTTCATCGTAGTTCGCTTTAGAAGAACTCTAATTGGCCATAAAAAGGTTCTGACTTTGTCACAGCTTATTATGTTTCAGGGTTTCCTGAAGTACATTTTGTAAATTGTTTATATTATTGCAAATAATATAATACTCAGTTTTTGAATACACGTATTCATATTAAATTTTAAATAATTATATTAATAATAAAACATGTTAATAATTCAGAACAATGAGGGTATTCACAATTTAAGACTTTAATGGTATATCATATTAAATTAAATAATATTATTTGCAGTCTCTTTTTTGCAACGATTTCCTTTAAGTGGTCAATTAGTGAAGTCTAAGGACCTCTAGAGTGCCTTAGCCACAGCTTATTATGTTTCAGGGTTTCCTTAAGTACATTTTGTAAATTGTTTACATTATTGCAAATAATATAATACACAGTTTTTGAATACACGTATTCATATTAAATTTTAAATAATTATATTAATAATAATACATATTGATAATTCAAGACTATATTAACCGGTGTTCATAAAGTTCTTTATGTTTTATCGTAAATTTTTTTTAAGATTCGATATCCATTTGCAAACTTTTTTGCTGATTTTAGCAGGTTAAGTTGTTATTTTCTACCAACAAAAATTTAACTCAAATACTCAAATATTACTTACTATATTATATTATATTCAAATTTCGAAAAATAGTGTTTTGTTCTAATTTGATTCTATTTTTCTTCTTCTCTTATTTATATGTTCTTAAACGTTGATACACGCTGAAAAAAATCACCCTGCAGGAAACATATTTGCTGGTGATATACATATGTTTGGAAGAACTGTCAAAATATATTTGCCGTGTTTTTAATATAATATGTTTGCCAGCAAATATAATATTTTTGCCTGTAAATATATGTATGTTTGAATCATATGAAATACATCTACTCGCAAATATATAAATGTTTGCAGGCAAACATATATATATTTATCGTTATTATATTTGCACTCCACAAACATAATAATGATAAAATAAAAATGCAAATATATTTTTATTTAAGTGGGAAAATATGATTAACATTCAAACATTACAGTGTTTGCCTGGAGACATATGTATTATAACGATAAAAATAAAATAATTGGAAACACACCTCAAACATAAGTATAGTAGTTGATAAAAATATATATAATTGCCTGTAAATATATCCAACAATCTCTTTTTTCTGCGTGTATGGATCCCGAGTAATTATTTATTATCAAATTGCGCCAAGAATAGGTAAGATTTAATATCCCAGCAAAATCTTCACCGCAAAGGTAATAGGAGGTTTTGTTGGAATATTTCCTTTAAAATTAAATAATCTAACCCAACATTTCATAGGGCTTAAACCAAGGTTGGTTACCGAAACGAATAACGGTAAGAGTAACGGTATCGAATTTCGGTTGTTTCGGTAACGGTATATTATAATATTATATTTATATAAATTAAATTAAAAACATAAACACAAGTCAAAACTTTGCATATGTTTAATATTAAGGGGTACATACAGTTGCGAGCATAAAAAATGCAACTCTACGCTAAATAATGTAAATTTGCTTTGGTTTCTTCTAATGGTTTTATATTTGCGCTTATCTTTTGTTATTACCAAGGTTGGTTACCGAAACGAATAACGGTAAGGGTAACGGTATCAAATTTCGTTTGTTTAGGTAAAGGTATTTAAGACTGTTTCGGTAAAGGTATACCGTTATCGAAACAGCAATACCGGTACGTACCGGTATTAAAAATTATGTTAAAAACATATAAAAACAAGTAAAAACATGGCATATTTATAATTTTAAGTACTGAAAATACAGATTTTAAGATATAAATTCAATACTGGTAGTTTTAATAAGTATAATTATTATCCATAAATTTTTTGTAAAAAAAAACACTCAAGATTATAAAATAAAAAAATTGTAATTTTTCTATAAAATAATAAATACCGGTAAAATACCGGTAACTACCCATAAAAATAACGGTAACGGTAACGATAACGGTATTTATAAATTTTTTTAGAGGTATCGATAACGGTAACGGTATTCCATTTGAAACGGTATTTTAGCGATAACGGTATTATAACGATAACGGTAACAACCTTGGTTATTACATTCGTTGATATGTAGATTCATATCTTAGGTCGTTTGATTTGCATTTATTTATGTGAATTAGTTTTTACCAACTGTGCGAGCAAAAAAAATGCAACGAAAAAATAGTATGTATCAGGTAAGTATAAAAATTTAATTTATTCCCGAAATTTGAACTGAATTAACCAAAATTAACTAAATTGTTTATTCTTTACAAAAACAACTATCAAATGACAGCTGCTATTATTACAGCGCTTTGGGAAGGCAAACCTTTACTTGAAATCGGAACCATGTTTCAAGGAAACAAGTCCACTGTGTCAGGAATTGCAACTCGGCATTATGCTCGCGGTTATAATCATAAGAAAATAAGGAATGGAAGAATCCGAAAATCAATTAAAAGACAGGAAAGAAATATCATATCTATTGTTAAAGCGACCCCAATAAGACCGCCGGAGATTTTATGCAGTATGCTTCAGAACATTTGGGCGCAACCGTCGGAGTTAATACCGCACATAGACGCTTAAAAGAAGCAAACGTCCAGCAAAGAAACCCTTCATAAGTCAAGTGAATACAAAGAAGCGTCTCGATTTTGGAAAGGGTCATAAGCACTGAGCAAAAGAACAATGGGCAAAGATTGTATTTAGTGATGAAACAAAATCAAATTTATTTGGATCCTATGGATTGAAGTTCATCCGTAGGCCACCAAATAAATCGTACTCTCCTAGATACTAGAAACAACGCGTTCAACACGGCGGAGGATCCCTAATGCTGTGGGGTATGAAATCGTTGTCTTAAATATAACACACTTGTTTAAATTTTTATTTTAAGGTGGATTCTCTCGTGATGGTGTTGGACCAGAAGTCAAAATTGATGACAGAATAAACGCAGAGGGTCAAAGTGCTATTATTTTGCACATATTTTAATTTATTAACTAGAAATTTATTAATTTTGTTCAAGGGAAATTTCCTTATTATAAATTAACATTATAAGTACTTAAATACTTTAAGTTGATATTGCATTTTATATTTAAAAAATAATAAATATTTAAAATACTAATTTCAAATTTTATCATATGCATTATCACTTTTAAAATTTATAAGTGACTTATATAACAAATTTCTTATACAAAATACATTTTATAAACATATTATAAGTTTTCCAAATTATTGTGCAAAAGCACTTTATTATTTAAACATTTTTAAAAGTATTTTTTTTTTATTTATATTAGTACAAATTTTTAATTTATACAAGTTTAAAAAATATAATTGTTGAGCATCAGCGGAATAATGTTGTTTGTTCTTACAATTGGTTCAGTTTGCTGTAATTTTCAGTAATTTATAATCGGCCATTGAGTTTTTTGATAGTCTAAGATAGCGGTTCATAGAAACATTCGCGTCTATAATCATGGCTAACATAGAATCCAATATGGTAGTGTGTGGATCCTACATTCATTTCTGGAGAATGTTTTCATTAGCTAAGTTGACTTTTGACAGTAAATTATTTTATGTATCAATTTTTTTGAATAAGTCGAAAGTTCAACCTGGCTTGTGTAAATATTTTTTAAGAATTAAAGCAATCTGCCCATATCAATGAGCCAAGGTCACAAATGTGACTGGTAAATATATGAAAGCTTTTAACTGGCCAAAATAAGACTGGATTTAATCCCAACTTATTTCGTTGTAGGAAAACCTAACGTACATCGTTTTAATTTTTAAACTTGTAGAAATTTTAAGATAACAATGAATACTTTAAAAGTACTTAAATACTTAAAGTTGATATTGCATTTTATATTTAAAAAATAATAAATAATTAAAATACAAATTTCAAATTTTATTAGCTAATGTAAACAATTTTTAAGTTTGCGCTTTAACGTAATAATGTTATTTGGAAACTAAATATTAATTATGACGAAATAGAAAGTGACAATAAGTCTCCAGAAATAGAAATGCACCATTTAAATAATTTTAAATTAAAAATGTCTGGTGGAGAAATGTTAACATTTCCACCACTTCTTATGTCATTACCCTAGAATTTTGGAACACTCCGGCCCTTTTATATGTTTGTGGACCTTCATTTTTGAATCCAAACATAGATAACTTAAATCGTACACAAAAATATTACTTCACGACAAAATTTACTATTATCATTAGCTATAAAATTTGGTATATCATTTTCAGAAAAAAATTTTTTGGTATTGGTAACGGTAACCAACCTTAGTTTAAACCATTGAAATTCATCCAACAGCATAAATTTTATAAAATTTCAATAATTTAATAGTTTTAAAAATCTAAGTTAAAATTAAAATAAATGTTTTAGTGACCAGCTTTATTAACATATTTGTTTATTTTAGATCGTTGACGGGAGACGATTCTTATCTCGTCCAGAAACCGGAAGTGATTAAAACTTGTTTAGAAGACCAAATGGAATTTTGTTTAAGTATTTATCATATCAAAAATAAAAAACAAGTAAATATGAAAATTAAAAAAAATTAAATTTTTTGTAATATACATTATTCTTAATTTTATTTCGAAATTTTTAAATTATTTTAAGTAAATCAAAGATAAATTTAGGTATTATTTAAAAAATATTTTTTAAGATTTAATTCAAACATTTAATTTATCAAAACTGACTTGTTTCAAGACTCTTTATCATGAGTTTTCTATCAAAATTTTAGAAAAAAAACTAAAAGGATTTTAAATTTTATTGTAGATTTTTAGTTGATCTGAAGATGTTTTACAATGAGTGTTATTTTTGTTCGGTTTAAGATCAAATATTACAAATTCTAAATAGAATTTACAATTTTTATTTTACAACCAATAGCGAAAAACTTATGAAAAAAACTTTCCTAGAACCAATGGTTGACAATTAATGCATTTTCAAGTGACACCTCTCACTATCATCAGATTGTCTTTATGGGGTCCTCTCTAGGCTATAATGTAGATTTTAGTTTTTTGTATATATGTTTGCAATTTCAAAGCAATACATTTTGAATTTAAATTTTCAAAAATTTCAAATAAAAGCTCTGATAAAATTATTTGACCCACTATTATTAAGAGGTGGTTAATACTTTTCAAAAACTGTTGGTCTAAATTTTCTGTTAGCATCTAGAAATCTTAAATTTTCGAATTTTAATTGGTATAACTCTTAATCAAATAGGAACAGAATATTATAGTACACATACATATTTATATCTAAGTTTTTAATTCATAATATTTAATATTTTGTATTAATTAATTAATATAAAATAAATCTATATTAATAAAATATAAACTTGTTTTAATTATTATTTTCTTTTACTATAGGGTACATTTACACAAAACGAGGAAATATATACTGAGACTAAGTACATTAATTGAATACAATATCTTTTTTTGTGTTTACTTTAAATAAAAATGAACTTATTCATAGGACAATTTTATAAATTTTTTCTGAATTAGGAGATATTGTAACGTACTTCAAATAAATAAAATTTCATTACTTTAAGTTAAAATTCCTAAAAAATAAACTAAATGTTAGTAAGTTTTCCTTATGTTAGATATTTTTCAGTAGTTTTTGAACTTAATTCTTGTAATTTTTTTAACTTAAGTTTGATGAAAAAAAGGAGACACACGGTAAACTAAAAATGAGTACAAATACCCCAATTTATAATAAAATTGGGTTCCACTTTAGTGTATATGTATTTAATTTAACGCAAATATTTCTCAAAATTTAGACCTTTTTGGCAATGCATTAACTAAATTTCTGGATTTTTTTTATTTTTTTAGTTCAATTTTATTCCCGTATAATAAATTTTTGGACTAAATGCTTGTACTTTTAACTTAAATTTCATAAAAAATTAACGCATGACAAACTAGAAATAAGTACAAATAACGCATCTTCTAGTAAAATTAGGTTTCATTTTAGTTTATATATACTCAATTTTATGCAATATTTCTTAAAACTTAGAACTAATTTGCCAATACCTTAAACTAAATTTTTGGATTTTTTGTTCAATTTTATTATCGTATAATTAATTTCTGGACTAAATGCTTGTACTTTTAACTTGAATTTTATAAAAAAAGGAGCGCATGGTAAACTAGAAATAAGTACAAATAACCCAAGTTTTAGTAAAATTAGGTTCTATTTTAGTTTATATATACTTCATTTTATGCAATATTTCTTAAAACTTGGAACTAATTTGCCAATACATTAAACTAAATTTTTGGAATTTTTAAAATTTTTTAGTTCAATTTTATTCCCGTATAATAAACTTTTAGTTAGTTTTACTAAATGAATACCAATATCAAGTTTAATAAGTTTCCTTTTAGTAAGTAAAATCATGAACTTGTTAAAATGGCTTAAGCACTAAATCATTATCAGTTTTCCTCATTTTTAGTTCAAATTCGACATTTTTAGTTCATCTTTTTTTTGAGTGTAGGACCAGAAAAAACAAAATGAAATGAACAAATATTTCGTTATAAAAAAAAAGTTCGTCATAACCCGTGTACGTTATAAGCAAATTCCTCTGTAATATCTTTGGAACAGCCCTAAAAAAATATAAAAACCAAAAAATGGGGTAATTTTTGACCCGACTTTAAAACTGCTAAATGTGAAAATATAAGGGTCCTTTATTTTTCGTTTCATAATCAATTAGCTCTTTCAGCCTCAACGTTGCCTACAGACAACTTTGTTATTATATGCCTATAACTGCCGTTATATTTATTTTTTTTTTATAACGATTTTTTTTTACTCAGTAGGATTGCAGTTGCACAATGCCTGTGTATAATTTGATATAGCAGGCTCTGATAGTGTTCATTTGGAAAAATAAAATTTTGGTTTAAATTAGTCTCAAAAATTATGTAATGAATAAAATTCAAAACAAGAAAAATTTATGTAGAGTTTAGTAATAGAAAAAATATTAAATTAAAATTTAAAAATAAGGTCGGGACCGGCTGCATGTTAATGTTTGAACTTTAAGTCCAAATATCTCCGCTAGGGTGTGCTGCAAAGCCATAAAAGTAATAAAAAATATTTCTTTGGCACAGATCTACATTTTCACGAAGTTTGGTTGGAAAATTCCCAGCCATTTAAAGTTGAGGTTGAAAGGGTTAAAGTTATATATAATACATTATATACATTGGGGTTATGTCCCGGGAATTCCCGCGACGGAATTCCCGGGAATCCCGCCCTTTTTCGGATCCCGCAATCCCGGGAATTTTGTGCGGAATTTCCCGGGATTTTTTTATTCTTTTACAGAAGTTTTAGCTAATATTATTGCAATTTTGGAAGCTTTATTAAAATTTAAAGCATTCACCCTTACTATCAATATTTTTCAAAGTTTTATTTTTGTTAAAGTTGACTTTATTTTAAAGCAAAGGTTTTGTTTTAACCGTACTATACAAAATATTTAAAATAGAACTTTGAAAATAATGCCAAACATATACATTCAAAAATTTTGTTTATTTTTATTGAAAACCAAAACAAAAAATTCCAAAATAAAAAGGAAATTTGTAAACAAAATTTGAAAAATTTTGAAAAATAAATAAATATAAAATAAAAACAAATGAAAACTTCAAATTTAAAAGCGAATTTTAAGGCATATTTTAAATATTTTGTATGGTAAGAAATTTAAAATAATAGTCGGCTTTTGTGATTTAAAATCGACTTTTTGTTTTTTATAGTAAAGCTGATTGTTTTTTTGAAATTAATTTGATCAAAAAATATTTAAAATTAAAAAAATACGATTTAAAATTTAATAAACTGAATTAGGCCAAATTGTTTTCAGATGCCAGTTGAATTTGGTTTAATTAAACCGAAAAAATTTTATCAGCCATTATTAAGTTTACCAACAAAAATTGTTGTATGTACTTCGGAATTTTTTTTTCTTTAAAATGGTCTTTGTTCAAATAAATATTTGTATAGGCTGGTTTACACTATATTTTCGGAAAAATTCTGCAACCTTGCCTATATGTTTTGCATGTGTACTAAAGTATAATCGTACCGAAAATCTTATAGTGTAAACCAGCCTTATTCAACATTCCAACGTCATTATTTCAGTTCCAAATACCTCCAAAAAACTAAACATTAAAATTAAAAAATTTGTAATGTTTTCATATTTTCAATTGACAAGTATTTTGAGTTTCTTTTATTTAAAATAATTTAATTTTAAGTTCAATTGTTATTCCTTTATTTCAATTGTATTTTTTAAATATTATTTGTTTTCAAAATAATCCATCAGATGCTTTATTAAAATTATTTTGGATTTTTTATGTTAATTTAAAATGCAACTAAATACGAAAATTAAATAATTTATTTTTAAGTAGCTGTGGCATAAAAAATGTCTATTCAAGAAAACCAATTAAAGTTAAGAAACTATTTAATAATGTTGTAGCCTTTTTTTATAAAACGATTTAGGCGAATTTGCCTAAAAATTTGTGTGGAAAATACTCACTTTTAAAATTTTGTATTAAAATAATTCTAGATTGATACTTTTGAAAATCTGCACTGGATTTTATATTTAAGAAATATTTTAGCAACAAATCGATCTTATTTCTGACTATAAAACTGGTCCGACACAATTTTGCACCCATTAACAATTCCAATATATTCTGAAAAAGGGGATGAAGATAAAATACCCGTGTCTTTCACTTTTTCTATATCAATTGGTTTAACCGTTTAAACCGCGAATTAATATTTAATTAATGTATTTCAAGAGTTTTTTTTTTTTTAAATTAAGACGGCCTTCCATATAAATATATTACCCAAGAAACATTTTTACGGACTCTCCGGCACGTACGGATTCATGAATCCGGCTTTTACGGCACGTTAACTGTCCGTAATGTACGTATCCGTCAATGCTTGTACGTATACGGAACATTAACGGACCGTATAAATGGATTTTCGAACAAAATACGTTTAAACTCCGTAGTGGTGTATCCGTTTCCGTACCTTTAAATACGAATTTCATCGGTTTGTTTACAAAATAAAAAATTTTTGTAAAGTCGGTGAAAATATTATTATAATAGGAATATATGGAGAATATGCAATAGAGCGAATTCTTTCTATCACACCATTAATCAAACAACATCAAGTAACAAGGTAAGATTTATGAAACTTAATGTTTCACAATGTTTTGTGTATAACATGTGAGAATTTGCATCGTGTACACAGTCAATTAAACCATAACTAATTTATTGTCTCTTTTCCATATAGATGTTGGATTTTACTCCGGGTCCCTAAACGCTGGATAGATAGGTAAACCGAGCTGGATGTGCTAAATATTGTAATTATAAATAATAATTATAAATGAATTTATAAAAAAGAAAAAAAAGTACTTTGTATTGAAAATAATAAACATATGGTCTATTTTTTTGAAAAAATCGGTAGGATATGGACAAGGAAATACTCCGTTATTACACGACATAACGGTCCGGAAACGGTCCGGCATTGACGGACTTTCAGCGGACTAGTCCGTTTTTTACATGACATAACGGTCCATAAACGGTCCGTCATTGACGGACTTTAAACGTACTTGTCCGTTTTTAACACGACATACCGGTCCGTAAACGGTCCGTCATTGACGGATTTTCAACGGATTCGAATTAGTTTCGATGTTCCTTATGTTCCGTTTTCTGGTCCGTATACGGATCCAGAAAACGGTACGTATACGGAGTTGGATTCCGTTTATGACGGACCGAAAACGGTGCGTAAACGGAACGAATTGTTTGTTGGGTACCTAAATATTAATTCACGATTTAAATTGTTGAATGAATTGATCCAGAAAAAGTGGAAGACATGGATATTTTATATTTAGCCATCCTTTCAGAATATATTAAGTGCATTTTCTCATGGGTACAACCAAAAGATGAACTTTGTCGGACGGTGTTTTAACAGTAATCGAGTTTTTCAAGTGCAACATATCTCGAATTTATATATTTTCTAACGAGCGGGAATTCCCGGGATCCCGGGAAATTCTGAAATAAATCCCGCTGTCCCGGGAAATGAAAAAGTCCGGGAAAAGAAAAACCCTAATAATGCATTATATGAATAAAAATTAAACAACATTTTTTTTTTTTTTTTTTGATATGTGAACTTTTTTACTCGGGTATTATTTTATTTATTTATTTTAATTTAATCGAGCCTCTAGGGCCATATACGATTAATACATTTTTAATTTATAATATATGTAATGAACAGTAGAAGTTATAACTTATTATAAACTTATAGTTAAAATACTACACTCATAAAAAAAAGCCCGTACAAATAGTTAAAAATTCTGCTAAAATAACAGGAAATAGTACCTGAATTTGCGCCAGCAGAAATTTCAATGATGTTGAGAATCATGGTCTGCTAAATTTAGGTGACCTAAATTTTAGGTAAAAAAGTTAGTTCAAATACAATAATTAATAAGAAATGTTGTTTAATGGAAATGAAAATTACTCAGCTGAAATCAGCACATGTTTTCTGCTAAATTTTAGTTGGTTATAAACAGGTAAAAAATTTAGTTAACATTCAAAAATTTAGAAGAATTTTCGTTTAATAGAAATGAAAGTGGGTCAGTTGAAATCTGCAAAACATGTTGCTGAAATTACAATCACTTTTTGTTATTAATTGAATAAAAACAAATTAATATAAATATTATTAATTTTATTTTCGAATAAATTACACAATCCAAAAACACTATTTGCACTATATATCACTTTTATTTTCTTGCCAATATGTTAAACTTCCGATGGAGTTGTATTATTTGGTTCCTTTTTTTTCGTCTACCTGCGGGTCGAATTTAGATGAAAATGTTAAAGGGCTGAAATAAAAGAAAAAAATAACATATTTAATAGTATTCCCTTAAATATAGTTTATATTATAAAACAAACCTCTATTATTTTACTTTTTAAATACAATTTTAGCTGCGAAATGTTAATGTCCAGTATAACTCCGTTTTCTTTTGCGTTCCTTTGCTGACTAACAGAAACAAAAGAAAACATGCTCTTATCATATTATTTTATTTACTAGAACTTTCTAAACAAGCGCATATTATTTTTATTTGTATTGGTAAGCGTCATCAGTGATGACTCATCACACACATTAAAATACACTTACTAGAAATTTTCTAATTTGTATTGGTCGGCAAACTCACCAATACACACTTCACCATCAAGCGCCATCAAGCACCATCACTATACACTAGCGCCCCTATCGTTTTCCTTTGAAAACACAAATATTAAAAAAGTTGCCAATAAATTTATCTATATTAGCTGATAACATTGTCAAAATCATTTATAAAAAAATAACTAAATATCAGGAGGAAAAATTAGTTCAAGTACAGCAGAAATATGTTTTTGTGGTGAAATTTGATAACTAACAACTTTAGTTAAACAACGGATTTAGACGAAATCAACAGGAAAAATTAGTTCAATTGAATTAGAACGCGTTTAACAGACTTTTGTACTAACTTTTTTTATGAGTGTATAAAATAAATCCCATGATGAAATTAGTACACCGAAAAAATTCCTCAGTTACTGGCTACTAAATTTTCAACTGAGTCTCAGGTGAAATACCCCTTACTGAGCCTCAGTTGTTTAAATTAATTAAAAATAACCAATTCTTCCAAATGAAAAAAGTAACTGAGATCTTAGTTGCTGGAAACCTAACTGTTCGTTAAAATAACTAAGTATGGAATTTTAGTAATAAACAACCAAAAGCCATCAAAAAGAATAAAAAATTCCTGTAATTTTAAAATTTTTATTTTATTGTAGAAATAATTTAAATAAAATTAATTGTTCTTATAATATTTGCTTATATACTCCCTTGTTCTTGCTAGCTCGCCAATCAGTTCAATTCTTGTTAAATTACATTCATAATTTCATATAAATTGTTTAAAAATTAGTTTTAAATTCAGTTTAAAAATTAGTTTTACCTTTTTTGAACAATCCGCTTTAATTTTGCAAATTTATTATTAAAAAATTGATATAATTTCCTTTCCTTAATGGCCAAATGTGCGTTTTTCGTAATAAATTTCGAATTTGTTTTCTCTTTATTTTCACAAATATTTGACAATTTTAAATTTAATTATTTGTACATACAGGGTACTAGAACAAAATTGTATTTAACCAATTTCAGTTAATTAAAATTTTTTCGGTTTTAACTAAGAAATTCTCTGAGTAACTGAGAAATTTTATCGGTGTAGGTCCCATTGTAGAAATTTTAAAATAAATCAATGAGTGCTATTAAAAAAATCGAGATATTTTTGTTTTAACACTGAACTAGAGTAATCAAAGTGTTTTAGGTGAATGGGAAGTCTATTCCAAAGTCTAGATACTCTAACCAAAAAAGAATTTTCCATGCTCGTGTTATGCATTATCGGATAAACTAACTCAGGATTACGTTCAGACTGCGATAAATGAAAATGTTCCGCAACACAAGAAGGTATCCCCGTTGTCATAATTTTATGCAACGATAATAGAAGCCTGATTTTAACAAAGTCATGAAAAGTACAACCAATAAAATTTAGGGAATAATTAGATACATGGTCTGATAACCTTAGCCCAAAAACATACCTTAGTATCCGATTATATAGTAATCGCAACCGATTCAAATTAGTCATTGTTGTACCACTATAAACATCTAAGCAATATAGAATGTGTGTCATAAGAAGAGTGAGCTAGTCTAATTTTTATGCGTTTCGGTAAGAAACAATCCACGCTATACAACGAGCGAAGAGTCCTTCCAACTTTCGCGGCAACATCAGATATGTATATGATATTCAAAATTCAGCCTATTATCAATAAACACTCCCAAGCATTTCATGGTATCAACAAACTGAACAATTATACCATCAAATGAAATATTTAAAGAAAAACGAGGATTAGGAAGGGTTCCAAAAACGAATGCCCTTGTCTTATGAGGATTAAACATTAGTTTATTGTCAACCGCCCAGATCGAAGCTTGTGATAAAACAAAATTTATAGTGATTTCATGAAAACCTCTTATTTTATTATTATTATTTATTATTATTATTTATTTATTTCATTATTAGAACAATAAGAATATAATTCTTTTATAGTTCAAGTCGGTATATCATAAAAAAAAGTCATAATTTTAATAGTAACGACATTTAAAAGCGTCCATACAGACAAGACAAAAGTATAGCATAAATATAACATTAGAATATATATCATAAATATAATAAAATTTAAAATTTAACAAAAACTAAAATAAAAATTCTAGAAATTCTAAGAATTTGGCTAGCTAGTTGAGAAAAAAAAAAAAGATGGAGAAATAGATGAGCAAAATG
This sequence comes from Leucophora obtusa, assembly GCA_949987735.1. Lineage (NCBI taxonomy): Eukaryota > Metazoa > Arthropoda > Insecta > Diptera > Anthomyiidae > Leucophora > Leucophora obtusa. Next base: position 15,135,391 of record OX465300.1, read on the forward strand.
AAAAGGGTGAAGAAAAAATAATTTGTAAAAAGTTAAAGACCAAAGGAAAATAAAAATGAGTAATTGAAGCTAGTTGTTTCGAGTAACATAATCAAAGAGAGCTTTTTTAAAACTGTTTCCTCTCTGTATAAGTTTTAACCTTGTTGGTAAGGTTCTCCACAGACTAATGGCGTTAACGAAAAGGAATCTACTAGTGTTCAAATAGGTGTAATTAGGCAAATTTAATGTTGCACATCTGGCTGATCTACCAAAACTAAGTTTCTCGTAAAGATAATGAGGTGTCTTTTCACATAATAATCTATGTAAAAATATTAGATTTCGCATGCGCAGATAATCCACTAAATCACAGCCAAGAATCATTTTTCTCCATGACGATACACTACAATACCGACCCAAGCCGTATACATATCTTGTTGCATTATTAAAACATACTTGTAACTTATGCAGTGAATGTGAATCTAGTTTGCTGAAAACTTCAGCAGAATAAGTTATAAGAGGAAGTATTAACTGGACAACAAGAACGAAGTTCCAACAAATTCAATGAAATTATTAACATACATTATAAATAACAAAGGGCCTAGTACTGAGCCCTGGGGCACGCCACTAGTAAAACGCCTTACTATAGAGTTGCGGCCATTTAGACCAACAAATTGCTGACGACCAAAAATATATGAATGCATTAACTTGCATGCAGTAGAAGAAAAACTAAATTCTGAAGAAAGTTTCTCAGTTAATACATTATAATTCACCGAATCAAATGCTTTACTAAGATCAAGGGAAACTATGGTGGATATATTGCCATTATTATTATTCCGACGTACGCTTTCAGTTATACTGAGTAGCAAAGACGAAAGCCATAATGACAATCGCTAAGAAACATTCCAGAGTCTAGATGCTCTAACATCTTATCCTTTAAAACCAACTCGAAGACCTTAGATAAGGAACATATAATAATAATGGGCCTAAAATTATCCAAACTTACAGATCCACGTTTCTTTTCTACTGGAACAATTCTCGAGTTCTTCCATATAACGGGGTATTGAGAAAGTAAGAATGGTGTTAAAAATAAAAAGGAGATAATTTTCCACATATGGGTAAATTTTTCTTATAAATTTAATAGGAATGTTATCAGGACCAAGTGTGTTAGACTTAACACGTGAGACATAATAAAATAGTTCATCCCTATTAATACACCTAAAAGTGAACCCAATGTCAGAATAATTAGCAAAATTTGGTAGTACACAATCAGATTGAGTTTGCAAGGATACAAAATAATCATTAAGTATATCAGGATCATACCCATCAAGAGGGCATACAGATCTACTATGACGCTTGTTATTAATAATTCTCCACAACTCTCTACTACTACAGGTTTCAAACTTGTCAGTCCAATATCTAGTTCTATGGTTCCTCAATAAGCGCTTAACCCTATTCCGATACTTACAGTAAGTTCTCCAGCTATCATCATTCATATTATCCCTGTAAACCTTGAATGCCAAATCCCTGAAATACCTTGCATCCTTAAAAGCTTGTTTATTACTAAAATTTGTTGTTTATCTATTCGCATAATTTTGGTGGGAACAGTATCATGTAAAGAATAAAGAAGATGATAAAATTTTTCGGTACAGCTATCAACGTTTTCATTAAAATACATCGCATCCCAATTTACCGATGATAAAACATCCTCAATAGCGCTAGAATCAGTAGCATTATAGTCCTGGTACTCTATAGTTCGTTTCCTAATCTTAACAGGTATATCAATACAGACATAAATAAACGAATGGAGTGTAAGACATGGAGCCAGAAATTGGCCAGAGAACTTAACCAATTCAGTATCACTAACCAAAGTATAATCGATTAAAGAGGTGGAGCAATATTTCTTATCAAAATGGGTAGGCATGGAATTGTGTACATAGGACAAATTTGCGCTCTGTCATATGCTTCTGACTAGACCAGCTTTCGATATATCAAAGAGATTGTTATTGAAGTCACCCAAAATAATAATGTTGTCATATCGACAACATAAATCCAAAACCTTGTCCAACTGACGAATCCTTCCATGTGGAGAATAGACAACACCCACCAGTGTTTTGGAACTATCATTATCTATTTCAATAAACAAACATTCAAAAGTATCAGGGTTAGATATTTTCATCACTAAGTTAAAAGAAATTCCCTCACGCAACACCACCACCCTTAATAGTGTCCACACGATCATTTCTTATGATATAATAATTTGGAATAGTAACAGAATTATCAGAAATTGCAGTTTTTAACCATGTCTCAGATAAAGCAAATATATCAATTAACGAGCCATCTAATATAAATTTAAACTCATCAAATTTAGAAGTTTTAAAAACAGGCCTAAGGCTTTGAATATTCACGTGACCGATTCTTAAACAATTATTAAAACTCAATAAATTTCTTCTAAAAACACTATTATCATTAGTAATGGGACCCAAGTTATCCATCAAAGGATTGATAATATTCATATTAAATATTTACAAAATACGATACAAAATCTAGCTTTAACAATTTAAACAAATTCATTGTAACAGTGGCTAAGAGAAATTCATAACAAAAACCAAAGTATTATATAAAATAAAATAATTTCAAATACACATAATATTAAATAGTTCCCAAGAACATTTTGAGCTATGAAAAACATAGCTCATAAATGAACTGTTTTCGAACAGAGATACAAGAACGTTTTAGTTACCTCGACTCACACCAGTCCACAACAAGTGTACCCAACAAAAACCAAAATCCTTGCCGAATCCACAAGGTCGCAGTGTTGCAAGTCAGAAAAATCCCAATGTATTAAGGCGGTAGAATCATTAAACAACGGTTCAGTTCGAAAATAAATTCTGAATCATATTTTATTAAAAATAAAGCATGATCAGAACAATGAAATATTTAACATCTATATAACCAAACTCTGACGTACTAGCGATGAAATGAAATCATAATAGTTATTACAATAATTTAATATTTAAGAAGCTATAACATACCATTTTGGAATTAATAAAAATAAATGCAAATAAAAAATATATGTGTATGCCGACTCATCTAGTTAAACTGCATAAACAAGCACCCACAACACCGCCTGTACCCAGAACGCAGCTACAACCAATGGAACATAGCATATACATGATAATAACTAAATATCCTCTGCATCACGAACTTGTGCATCTGCTGCTGCCTCATTATTAGACATAGGATTGGTGAAATTAAAAAACGAGTTTAACTCAGCAAGGTCAAATGCTTGAGAAGTTTCATCTCTAAAAGTGATTTTCACTTTAGGTACATCAGAGGGGCAATTCTGTAACTTTTTAACGACAAAATTCGGTAGTTAAATTGACAAGTTTTCATAGTAAACTGACAACTTAACTACCGAATTTTGTCGTTAAAAAGTTAGAGAATCCCACTACAGAGCTAAGTAATCGAAATTTAACAATTTTGTTCTCTCTTCGTAGTTTACGGAAAAGATAACAGACTCTACCCGGTTTAGCCGACAAATGGTCATTTAAAAATACCCTTTTATGTATATCATATTGCTTACCAGGCTCCGTTGCAACAAAATTAGAAACTTTTAAAGATTTGGTTTGGCGGATGAGTAATTATCCGCCCTTGCGAATGGTATATCACACCTTGTCATTTTTATGACGATGTATGATATATTATTTGCTTATGGGAAGCACAGCTGAGTGCTACCGGACGCGTCACAGGTTGCGGATAGTGATTCCGCAGAAATGTGGAGTAGCTGCCAATGGCAGCCGCGGACAGTCAGCGGTTACAAGGGGAGAGTCTCGGAGGGTCTTTCGAGCTCCCACTAAGTCCCGAGTTTGCCTATGATCCTTGTAACGTCGTGGCGAGCAATTGGCGCCAACCAAAAAACCAATATCCCAACCGACAATGGGCGGTATAACCCTATTGGCGCTTGGATTAAATCCCTGCGCAACCACTGCAGCAGAGAAACAAGCCGATCAAAATAATCGGCGGCGGCGGCGCAAGCAAAAAATCGGCGGCGGCGGCGGCGATTAAGGTTGAGCCGGAAAAAATCGGCGGCGGCGGCGCAACCAAATAATCGGCGGCGGCGGCGGCTTGATCGGCTTGATAGAACATTATACATGTAATTTAAAGATGTTTAAGGTTTTTTCCAAAATATAGCAGTAGAAAATTGTACAAAAAATTTGGAATTATCAAATAAAAAATAATTTTAAGTTAAATTCATCGATAAAAATTACAAATTTAAGTTTTTGAACGGACCTAGAAGGTGAGATAGTTGGGCTTTCCAAATATCTACATATGTTTATATATTCAACAAAATTGTGTGGAAATATTTTCAAATAAAACTGATTTTCTTAATTTTTTTTCTTATTTTGTTTAATTTTGACGGCTTTTAATTACAATATTTTGTTAAAAAATTTGTTATTCTTAATTCAGAGTAAAATGAAGTTCTACTTTAATCGCTTTAAAATTGTCAAAGTTATACATTTATTTATAAACATGGAATCTCTGCATTTATAAGAAAATTGAAAAAGTTAACCTTAATGAGTGTGCAAACAAGAACATCGAGATGTCTTATAATAGCTGAAATTAAATGTTTAGAAAAATTACGATAACTTTTTCAATTTTCAATTAATTTAAACAAAAGAATCTGATTTTACTAAAAACTAAACCCACTTTCAGAATAAATTACAATAGAATTTTTTAATACTGTAAAAAAGCCGTCAATATTTTTTAAAAAATATTTCAACATATTTCAGTTACAAATAAATAATTCTATATACATATATTTGGAAAGCAAATTTTTTTGTCTTTCTAAAAACGTCGGTTGAAAAATTGCTGAATTTAAAATTGTTAAGTGCTTGAAGTCGCTCAAAAACAGAGTTTTGACACTATAACCCCTGTTCTGAATTCCGAAACTTTTTAATTAGAGTAGTTTTGTAAAATCACACAAAATTCAAAATGTCGGAAATTGACTGTTTCGAACAAATTTTAGCATACTGAAAAATTTTTAAATAAATTTTAACATATCAATTTTTGCAACAAAATATTCCTTTTACTTTCACCAAGCTTTTTCAACACGAAATAAAACGAAGAAAATAATTCGGATGTGGATCACAGAAGAGCAAAAAAATTCGGAATGTTTCACTTTAGAATTTTTTTATGTGGATTCGGAACTTAGAAATAAACAACTCTATTTTCACTCAAAATTAAATGTGTTTTTAGAATAAACTACAAAAAAATATGGTTCGAAAAAAATTATGCTCGAAAAGAAAGTTGAAAAACTTAAAAGAAAAGTAAAAACATTCAGATATTCATCCCTCTTCTGAGTCCCGAAACTTTTTAATTAGAGTTGATTTGTAAAATCACACGGAATTAAAAATTTCGAAAATTTGCTGTTCCTACCAAATTTTAATATTCATAGACTAATTTTAAAATAAATTATTATATAATAATTGTTTTTAAAAAATATATATTTGTTTCACTATCATCAAGCTTTTTCTACACAAAATAAAACGAAAAAAATAACTCGGATGTGGATCACGGAACAGCAAAAAAATCCGGAATGTTTCACTTTAGAATTTTTTTGTGAATTCGGAACTCAGAATAGCGTCGATAAATATCTCCCCAATTTTATAAGTCGGCCGAGAAATAACTTACTTAACATTTTTTTCGTCCGCAATGTCTTAAAAATGTGTCTTTTGATAATAATTTTAGGTGTACTGAAATTTCTGAAAAATGTGATGTGATCTACTTAACCAAACCTACGACCATAGATTCGAATGAATTAATTCTTTAATTCACTTTTGGATTTTTAATTAAAATTTACTAATATATCATTCGTTTATACCATTCCTTATGAATTCATTCACTGGCATCATTCTTTTAATTTTTATGCATAGTGAATGAATTCTTTAATGAATTCATTATTTTTATAATTATCTTTCACGTTTTATTCGGTTTTTAAAATATTAAAACAAATGTTTGCGTCTTTAAATTTTGGTTAATTACCTTCATTATTTTTATTATTTGATATCAATATTAAATCCCTAAAATAAGCCACATTTTTATTTAATTTGTAATTATAAACTAAATTGTTATCAGAATCATTGGTATATTAATACCTTAGTCTTTTACGGATTGAATAAAATTACTTGATTGATAAGCCATTTTGTAAAAGATTAGAATTAATGAAAAAAAAAAAATAGGAAAATTCTGTGATATTAGTCGTTAGGTGAAACTGTGATTTATTTAGGTTGTAATTATTTATTTAAAGTTTTTATTAAATTGCGTGTTGTGATGTCCAATTTTTATTCAATTTTAAATTAAATACTTGACAATGTAAATAAGTAAAATCAAATTAATAAAATTCGCACTCCAGAAGAAGTTGAAATACCGTCAACGAAACGTCGAGTGAAAAGGATTTGATTTTTATTTCATTTTAACATTTAATTGACCATAATTAGCCCGTGGATAGAAAATTCTATAAATAAAGTATTGGTCACAAAATAAACTCGAAGAAATTAATTATTTAAATTGATTGTAATTCTATAAGGAATGTATTCAACATAAGAATGCATTCTATTTAATATTAAACTTTGGAAATGAAACATATGAATTAATTATGAAGGAATAGTTTGATGGAATGATATATATTCAATTTCTAAAGCTGAATTCGGTTTTGTGCGAATTAAGCTAAAATTGCATATCCTAATTTCAGCGAAATATGTCAGAAGTTTTTAAGCAAAACTTCCAACTTAAGAAATATTTATGACAAAAATCCTTCTTAGCTCTGACTATAAAACTGGTTCTTTTATTTCTTTTGAACTAAAAAAAATACTCTTGATGGTTCAGGAAACGATGAAGTAGAAAATTTGTTTTAAAAATGACATTTGTTTTTAATTTTTTTATTTTGGAAAATTGATACTTCCAGCCGAAATGAGCCGAAAAAAATCGGCGGCGGCGGCTGAGGCAAAAATGACCGGCGGCGGCGGCTTAAACGGCTCACGGCGGCTGGCTTGTTTCTCTGCACTGCAGGCCTGGAGGCAATGTTGGCAGCCCCAACACCAGGATCGGATGCTTTGGCCCAATCAGCCATTCATCTTAAACCGAACATGATTACCGAAACCGTAAGCGGCCCTATGCTCCTTGCAGGAGTAAAAGGAACAAATATATATTCGTAGTTTACGGAAAAGATAACAGACTCTACCCGGTTTAGCCGACAAATGGTCATTTAAAAATAGCCTTTTATGTATATCATCTTGCTTACCAGGCTCCGTTGCAACAAAATTAGAAACTTTTAAAGATTTGGTTTTAAGGTAATTACTTATTATAAGATCTCTTTTGGATATCGTATTAAACTTAGCAAGTACCGAAAATCCATTATTTATAAAACACCATAAACTAATATCCATATCACAACATCAACTCCAAGCTCTTTCAAAATCTTTAATGCAATAGCATACATATCAGCTTGATTTTGTGAAAAACTATTAATAATGATATCAGCTCTGTTCAAACGCTTATGCAAGATTTCATTCTGATCTTCAAGTGGAAGGACTTACGAAACGAGTGGAAGGACTTACCAAACAATTTTCACACGTATAATTAATAGAACCCTTACTTATCGCATACGGCACAGTGCTCATCATCTCTGGGCGACATAGTATGTTTATTAATCCAAGCAGCAATCAAATGGGCAAGGCAACGAGTAAAAGCAAAAAATTTCAACACGTTTAGTCCAAGAAGCAGCAATCAGATGGGCAGGGCAACCAGCAAAAGCAAAAATTTCAGCACGTTTAGCAGCAATGTTAGGTTATGTTTTAACCTAGTGTCTTCATATGCAATGAAATGTGCAAAGAAATTTGAAAATAACACACAAAACAACAACAACGAAAATAATTTTGTTGTTGCTTTGTGTGTTATTTTCAAATTTCTTTGCACATTTCATTGCATTTGAAGACACTAGGTAATTTGTTAATTCAATGATTTCTTTTCAGTAAAAAACTGATCAAAACTTTTTTAGCAGATCAAAACTTTTATAGCTGTCAACGTTAATGTGATTAATTCATTAAATATTACACAATTTATCAAATTAAAAACAAGATTTAGTTAAAAATTATTAATTTTTGCCACACACGATTTATCTATCTGCTATTACAGCGTTGCCAGACCTTCCAATGTATTAGGATTTTATTTATTTATTATTTAGTTACAGTTTTTATTTTTCGTACATACTGCGCTGTGGTGTAATGGTTAGCGCGTTGGACTGTTACACGTGAGGTTGCGGGTTCGAGTCCCAACCAAGACAACATCAATTTATAAAAATTGTAATATGTATGAGTTTTTTCTATCCCTCACACATATCGCAGCGTCCTCCTTCGGTGTTCCCATAGCACTTAACCCCACCGAAGTAAAATAATATAATAGGGCTATGAACTAAAAAGCTTCAACAATGTTCGTCAACTCACCATCAGATGGCGCGCAACAACTGTTCCAAAATTCAACATCTCGCGCAATTACAGTGTTGCCATATTTGAAGCCCTTCATCTTTCATCACCTTTCACTTCTCTATCCCCTTTCCAAAGGAAGCAACACGTTAATTAATAGGAAGAATTTCCTGAATGTTGCTTCTCTTTAAAAAAAAAAATAAAAAAAAAAACAACAACAATGTTTATAATATAAATTTCAACTTTATTATTTATATGAAAGCTTTATACGTTTGAAACAAGGTGGTTAATAAAATATATTTTAAATATAAAAATGTCTTAGATTTGAATTTTTGTTTTTCTTAAAAACGGGTTTTTATGTCATACCTCTAAAATTTAATTGAGTAAGCTATCGGCTGCTATGTTAAAGGCATCCAAAAATACACCCATTGGAGTAGAAGGGTTCAAACTGACCATGGTGTTGGTGACTTTATTTTTTAAATTTCTTAATCGTAATGAAGCGTGTATAAAAGTTACTGAAAAATAGGAAAAACATAAAAGAGATTAATGAAATTATTTATGTTTTGAAAGCAATGTGTATTTTTTGTTATTATAGGCCCAATTATATTAGCGCAGTCGATTTAAGGAAAATAGCGATTCCATACAACTTAAACATATTAAAACATTTCAAAGCAAAACAAGAATTGGAAAGCTAATAATACTCGTACAAAAATAAAGTGAAAAGAAATAAAAATAGTTTGCCAATTAAATAAAATTTGCAAAATTCTGTTAAGTTAAATATGCCCAATCAGAAATCGCCAGTGGTACAAAAAATCAAGCACTGGCATACCACTGGGTAACCATGGTATTAAAAATAAATGACTGGCAAAACACTCATTTGGGACACTTTGCCAGCGCTTGCAAAAAGCGTTTTTCCAGCATTTGTTTTACAAAAATTTCGGTGGTTTATAAAAACAACCACTGGCAAAGAATGGTCTAAGAGTGATATGCAAAGGTTTGCAACCAGTGGTTATCCAGTGCTACCTAGCCAATGCTACCAGTCGTACAAAACCCAATTCACTGTAGAGCATTGATTTTATAAAAATGCTGATGCTTCGTTAAAAAAGGTTTGTAGTCAGGAGGTTCCGAGTTCAAATCCGGTTGCAAGCAAAAAATTTTTTTCAATCTTTTTAGTTTAATTTTTTTTTGTTCTATAAAATCAATTTTTTGGTTTGTGGAAAAGCTCCTTTAAGACAAACTTATTTTTTGCCCTCCCAACGCTGGCATATTAGTTACAAAAAATTGTTTGCCAGTACTAGCCTTTTGGCACAGCCAGTAGTTGTCCAGGTATTATCACTCATTTAAGTGTTTACCCAGTCAGAAATCGCCAGTGGTACAAAAAATCAAGCACTGGCATACCACTGGGTAACCATGGTATTAAAAATAAATGACTGGCAGAACACTCATTTGGGACGCTTTGCCAGCGTTTGCGAAAAGCGTTTTACCAGTATTTTTTTTGCAAAAATTTCGGTGGTATATAAAAAAAACCACTGGCAAAGAATTGGCTTAGAGTGATATGCCAAGGTTTGCAACCAGTGGTTATCCAGTGCTACCTAGCCAATGCTACCAGGCGTACAAAAATCAATTCACTGGAAAACCAATGATTTTATAAAAATGCTGACGCTTCGCTAAAAAATGTTTGTAGTCGGAAGGTTCCGAGTTCAAATCCGGTTGCAAGCCAAAAAATTTTTTGGGATTTTTTTTAATTTAAAATTTTTTTTTGTTTCATAAAATCAATTTTTTTGTTTGTGGGAAAGCTCCTTCAAGACCAACTTTTTTTTTGCCCTCCAAACACTGGTATACTAGTTACTAAAAATTGTTTGCCAGTACTAGCATTTTGGCACAGCCAGTAGTTGTCCAGCTATTATCACTCATTTATGTGTTTAGCCATTAAATATTATATGTCTCGTTAGCTCAGTGGGTAGAGCAATCGTCTGCCAATCTGACGGCCTGGGTTCAAATCACGGCAGGGTCAAAAAAATACATATGAACTTTTTTTTAATTTTATTTTGGAAAATATATTTCCAGACCACCTATTTATTGGTTTTGCCAGCGTTTTACCAACGTTTAAAAATTTTGTTCCTCCAGTGCTTTTCCGGCGCTTTTTGAACAGCCGGTCCTTTTGTCTTGGGAATGGGAAAGCACTTTTTGTCAATACTTGTACCACCTGTTAAAGTGCTTTGCCACCGCTTTCCCGTTTGTATTTTTCTGACTGGGTAGCCATCAAATATTATATGTCTCGTTAGCTCAGTGGGTAGAGCAATCGTTTGCCAATCTGACGGCCTGGGTTCAAATCACGGCAAGACCAAAAAAATACATATGAACTTTTTTAAATTTTATTTTGGAAAATATATTTCCAGACCACCTATTTATTGGTTTTGCCAGCGTTTTGCCAACGTTTAAAAATTTTGTTTCTCCAGTGCTTTTCCGGCGCTTTTTGAACAGCCGGTCCTTTTGTCGAATGATGTTATCATTTTGAGAATGGAAAAGCACTTTTTGCCAGTACTTGTACCACCTGTTAAAGTGCTTTGCCATCGCTTTCCCGTTTGTATTTTTCTGACTGGGTCATTCATGTATTTAGCCATCAAATATTATATGTCTCGTTAGCACAGTGGGTAAAGCAATCGTCTGCCAATCTGACGGCATGGGTTCAAATCACGGCAGGACCAAAAAAAATACATATGAACTTTTTTTCAATTTTCTTTTGGAAAATATATTTCCAGACCACCTATTTATTGGTTTTTCCAGTGTTCATATGTATTTTTTTTGTCCTGCCGTGATTTGAACCCAGGCCGTCAGATTGGCAGACGATTGCTCTACCCACTAGGGAAAAGTTTGCCGGGAATTCCCGGGAAAATAATATATTTTTCCCGGGAAAACGGGAAATTTGAAAAATATTAAATTATTTTTATTTAGAATAGGATTTTTTAATTTTAGTCATAAAAAACATTTTAAATTCGAGCCCCAACCAAGGCAACATCAATTTATGAAAAATAATAATATGCATGAGTTTTTTCTATCCCTCATACATATCGCAGCGTCCTCCTTCGGTGTTCCCATAACACTTAACCCCACCGAAGTAAAATAATATAACAGGGCTATGAACTAAAAAGCTTCAACAAAGTCCGCCAACTCTTCATCAGATGACGCGCAACAACTGTTCTAAGATTCAACATCTCGCGCAATTGCAGTGTTGCCATATTTGAGGCCCTTCATCTTTCACCACTTTGCACTTCTCCTCTATCACCTTTCCAAAGGAAGCAACACGTTAATTAATAGGAAGAATTTCCTGAGTGTTGCTTTTCTTTAACAAAAAAAAAAATGTATATTTTATTTAAAGACGACTTTAGTTAACATATTGGATGGCAGTATACCTTGACTTGGTTTATATTTGTGCATTCTGATTGGTTAATTTATTTTCAACTAATCAAAATATTTAAAAATATAAATATTTTTGTAGGGCTTTCATACACAAAATGAACAAAACCGTATGATTAAAACGAGTAAAAAGGTTAAAGTCGGGCATGCCGACTATACAATACCCTACACCAGTCTGTTGTATTGTTTGGATCCGAAATTCGAATGGGTTAAAATGGGGCTTGTGTCAAAACTTTCTATAATGTGAGTCAGCGCACCAAATTTCATTAAAATATCTTAATGTTTGCGACCTGCAATTTGTAACCAAGCCAATTTTGGGGGGACCCTTATATGGGCACTAGTTCTAAACATGGACCGATGTTCACCAAAATCAATAGGCTTCGTCCCTGGGCCAACATAGGTCTATGTACCAAATTTTATCAAAATATCTTAATATTTGCGACCTGCAGCGTATAAACAATATAATTTTGGTGGGACCCTTATATGGGCACTAGGTCTAAACATGGACCGATGTTCACCAAAATCAATAGGCTGCGTTATTGAGCCAACATAGGTCTGTGTACCAAATTTCATCAAAATATCTTAATATTTGCGACCTGCAGCGTATAAACAATATAATTTTGGGGGGACCCTTATATGGGCACTAGTTCTAAACATGGACCGATGTTCGCCAAAATTAATAGGCTTCGTCCTTGGGCCAACATAGGTCTATGTACCAAATTTCATCAAAATATCTTAATATTAATACCTGCAGCGTATAAACAGTATAATTTTGGTAGGACCCTTATATGGGCACTAGGTCTAAACATGGACCGATGTTCGCCAAAATCAATAGGCTTCGTCCTTGGGCCAACATAGGTCTATGTACCAAATTTCATCAAAATATCTTAATATTAATACCTGCAGCGTATAAACAGTATAATTTTGGTAGGACCCTTATATGGGCACTAGGTCTAAACATAGACCGATGTTCACCAAAATCAATAGGCTGCGTTATTGGGTCAATATAGGTCTGTGTACCAAATTTCATCAAAATATCTTAATATTTACGACCTGCAGCGTATAAACAATATAATTTTGGTGGGACCCTTATATGGGCACTAGTTCTAAACATGGACCGATGTTCGCCAAAATCAATAGGCTTCGTCCTTGGGCCAACATAGGTCTATGTACCAAATTTCATCAAAATATCTTAATATTAATACCTGCAGCGTATAAACAGTATAATTTTGGTAGGACCCTTATATGGGCACTAGGTCTAAACATGGACCGATGTTCGCCAAAATCAATAGGCTTCGTCCTTGGGCCAACATAGGTCTATGTACCAAATTTCATCAAAATATCTTAATATTAATACCTGCAGCGTATAAACAATATAATTTTGGTGGGACCCTTATATGGGCACTAGGTCTAAACATGGACCGATGTTCACCAAAATCAATGCGCTGCGTTATTGGGCTAACATAGGTCTGTGTACCAAATTTCGTCCAAATATCTTAATATTTACGACCTGCAGCGTATAAACAATATAATTTTGGTAGGACCCTTATATGGGCACTAGGTCTAAACATGGACCGATGTTCAAAAAAATCAAACTTGTTCGTCCTTGGGCCAACATAGGTCTGCGTACCAAATTTCATCAAAATATCTTAATAGGTGCGACCTGTAGAGTGCGCACAAGATTGCATGGACAGACAGACAGACGGACGGACGGACGGACAGACGGACATCGTTAAATCGAAATAAAAAAAAATTCTGAACCGATCGGTATACTATAAGGTGGGTCTACGACCAATATTTTTTGGTGTTACAAACATCAGCACAAACTTATAATACCCTGACCACATAGTGGTGTAGGGTATAAATAAAGTCGACTTAAATTTAAAATAATCCTTTATATTAAGGGCCAATAATTTTATAAGTAACGTTTCCATTAATAAAATATTTCCAAGTAAATTTACTTTATTTAATTACACCTGCTTTAAAACTAATATATTATTTTATATTAAATAATAAAATGTCAGGAATATGGAAATACTTTACAAAAAAGGACAATACAGCGCAGTGCAATATTTGCCCTAAAAGACAAATGGTTAACGGAGGTAGTTTATCCGACATCTAAATTTGGTTCACAAAAAAAATTGATATTCATGCAACTTTTCTTGAAGAAAATGAGCCAAATGTGATAAAGCGGTTTGTTTCCGACAGTCCAGTAGTGGGTGCTTTCTGCTGGAATCATGCAATTTATTTGGCAGTGCTTAGAGTAATTTATGTGAAATCAAATGTTCAACATTCTGATATTTTTACTTTGAATTCTCACTATACAGACTGCATTTGTACTGAAATAGTGTTTTTTTTAACAAAAATTATTTATATAGGTGGTTTTCATTAACAATTTTGTTAAAAAATATTTCCCGGGAAATAAAAAAGTCCGGGAAATCCCAAACCCTACTACCCACTGAGCTAACGAGACATATAATATTTAATGGCTAAACACATAAATGAGTGATAATAGCTGGACAACTACTGGCTGTGCCAAAATGCTAGTACTGGCAAACAATTTTTTGTAACTAGTATGCCAGTTTTGGGAGGGCAAAAAAAAAGTTGGTCTTGAAGGAGCTTTCCCACAAACAAAAAAATTGATTATATAAAACAAAAAAAATTAAAATTAAAAAAAATCCAAAAAAAAAATTTTTTGCTTGCAACCAGATTTGAACTTGAAACCTTCCGACTACAAACATTTTTTAACGAAGCGTCAGCATTTTTATAAAATCGTGGGTTTTCCAGTGAATTGATTTTTGTACGCCTGGTAGCATTGGCTAGGTAGTACTGGATAACCACTGGTTGCAAACCTTGGCATATCACTCTAAGCCAATTCTTTGCCAGTGGTTTTTTTTATAAACCACCGAAATTTTTGTAAAACAAATACTGGTAAAACGCTTTTCGCAAACGCTGGCAAAGCGTCCCAAATGAGTGTTTTGCCAGTAATTTATTTTTAATACCGTGGTTACCCAGTGGTATGCCAGTGCTTGATTTTTTATACCACTGGCGATTTCTGACTGGGATGTTATAATTTGAATCAAACTTAAGGAATTGTGGCGTACTTTGCCCCATATCCGATCCTGTGATCAGAAACAATAATATATTTTGGCAACTGTAAAAATTGCATGAAGCAACCCAGTCAGAAAAATACAAACGGGGAAGCGGTGGCATAGTAGTTCAACAGGTGGTACAAGTACTGGTAAAAAGGCTTTCCCATTCCCAAAAAGATAACATCATTAGACAAAAGCGCCGGAAAAGCACTGGAGGAACAAAATTTTTAAACGTTGGCAAAACGATGGCAAAACCAATAAATAGGTGGTCTGGAAAAATATTTTCCAAAATAAAATTTAAAAAAAGTTCATATACAGCTCCGTGCAAGTAATTAGGGACAGTAGAAACGAATATTTGAAAGCTCATATAAAAATGTATGCATGAAATAGAAATCAAAGATGGAACATTGATTAGATGATACATATCTGTTCATTTCAAATTCACCAAAGTCAACAATTATTTTACCGTTATTTTTTCTTTGTGGCGTTATTTTATAATTTTTGAAATAAATCGATCGTGCACTAAATTAGAGACAGTAATAAGTTAGTACTCGGAAAATTATTGTACAAATGCATAAAGATGGAAGTACTTATCGGCAAATCGCAGCCGCCTTAAAAGTTTCTAAACACATGTTTAGCAACGCGGTTCAATATTTCTAGAAGCATTCGACTGCAGAAAAAGTGGTCCGTAAACAAAGGAGCCGAATTACAACAGTTCGAGAAGACGCTCAAATTGTCCGCGAGTCAAAAAAAAATCCGCAAAAGTCGGCAAATGAGATTTGGGTGGCCATGTTTGGTGAAATTGAAGCAACACCATCTGTAGATACAGTAAAACGGCGATTGCGAGAAGTTGGACTATTTGGAAGAATTTCCCGGAAGAAGCCACTACTGTCTGAACGTAACCGAAAGGTGAAACTAGGGTTTGCAAGAAAGTACCGCCAGTGGACATCTGTGGAATGGGGCAGAATATTATTTTCGGACGAAACAAAAATTAATCGAGTCTACCCCGATGGAAAAAATATGTTCGCCGTCCAAAGTCGACAGAATTTGATCCAAAGTATACCCGGACTAGGCTAAAGCATGGCGGAGTTTCAATCATGCCTTGGGGTGTTATGTCATCATTTGGAGTTGGGCCGCTCCACAAAATTGATGATATTATGGACAGGTTCCAATATGCGAGAATCCTCAACAATACAAGGATGCCTTATGCTGATGAAAATATGCCTGTTACATGGATATTTCAGCAAGAAAATAATCCGAAGCACACCGCTCTATACGTCAAGCAATGGTTTATAAACAATTCGGTTAATGTCCTCAAAACAATTGTGAACTTATGACAAGTTGTAAAAACCAGTGTAAGCTTGTTAAAGATAACCAATTTTGAAGATCTCTATACCGAAACAAAAAAGGCTTGGGAAGCCATTCCAAACAGTGTATGTGAAAATTTTGTGGCCTCGATGCCTCGCAGATGTCAAGCAGTTATCGATAACAACGGTTTCGCAACAAAATATTAATCTGTTTTAAATAAATATGTGTTTTTTCATAAAAGTTATGATGTGTCCTTAATTATGTGAACGACAGATATCAAGCGTATTTAAACATTTAGATCACAGCTCTATCATTATTAATTTATTTAATAAAGTAACAAGCTATTTTTCATTGTATAGAGCGAAATTTGACACAAAATTGAAAAATTTTATCAATATTCATAGAAAACTTTTTTTTGCCTAAGAATCACTTGTTGGTATTGTGTCCCTAATTAGTAGCACGAAGCAGTATATTTTTTTTTTGGTCCTGCCGTGATTTGAACCCAGTCCGTCTGGTTGGCAGACGATTGCTCTACCCACTGAGCTAAAGAGTCATATAATATTTGATGGCTAAAAACATAAATGAGTGATAATAGCTGGACAACTACTGCCTGTGCCAAAATGCTAGTACTGGCAAACAATTTTTTGTAACTAGTATGCCAGCGTTGAGAGGCCAAAAAAAAGTTGGTCTTGAAGGAGATTTTCCACAAACAAAAAAATTTATTTTATAAAACAAAAAAAAATTTAAATTAAAAAAAAATCAAAAAAAATTGTTTGCTTCCAACCGGATTTGAACTCGGAACCTTCTGACTACACACTTTTTTTTAACGAAGCGTCAGCATTTTTATAAAAACATTGGTCTACCAGTGAATTGATTTTTGTACCCCTGGTAGCATTGGCTAGGTAGCACTGGATAACCACTGGTTGCAAACCTTGGCATATCACTCTAAGCCAATTCTTTGCCAGTGGTTTTTTTCCATCGAAATTTTTGTAAAACAAATACTGGCAAAACGCTTTTTGCAAACGCTGGCAAAGCGTCCCAAATGAGTGTTCTGCCAGTCATTAATTTTTAACATCGTGGTTACCCAGTGGTATGCCCGTGCTTGATTTTTTGTATCACTGTCGATTTCTGACTGGGTGCCTATCACATAGGAAAAAACCACTAATCCCGGCCAAAAGCCGGTTACACGGAAAAACTTTACTCAGCGAAGCCACTAAACTGCCTATCACATAGGAAAAACCCCTAAGCCCGGCCGAAAGCCGAATACAAAGAAAAAATTTACTCAAATCAACTCAAAAAGTTCAAAATTGTGCAAAGTTCAAAAATAGAAAAATTAAATATCAAACTTAACTCTTAATATCTGCGCTGTTAGAAGGGTTAAAGGCTTAAATTATACCTTATATTAAAGGTTAAATCTACAAATAAATAATAGTTATTTTGTACATTAAATAGGCAAAATATTGAGAAAACAGCATTTTTCTTGGAAAACTTTCATTTAAAAAACAGAAAATCATGTGCTGGGCCGCAATGGGTTAATAGTTTAGAAAATTTTTTATGCCGGATTAAAGGTGCTTGAATAAGATATTTAATGACAGCCATTTCTTTCCGTTCAGATAACGCATTCCGAAGTTAAAAATATATAAATTAAATTATATATCCAAACTTAAGAGACCCATAATTCGGAAAATATAGGCCGCCGACAAAATTTTTTTTTTTCTGAACTCACCTATTTTACCCCTAATTTCGGTTTTTTTTTTTTGAGCTATGCCTGTAGATTTGTTCCAAAATATGTATATCGTAGGACTCCCAAAAAAGTTTTATCACCTCACCGGTTGACTTTTTTTTTTATTTGAAGTCAACCGGTGAGGTGCCCCTAAACTACTTTTTCCAAAATTGGACCTGATAGAAGAGTAGCACCTAAACTCATCTTTAACCAATACTTACATGAAAATGGCAACAGCAGCGTAAAACTAGACAATAAAATTGCATCGAGCCAATGCAGCAGCATATAACCAATAAGTAGAGAACCCGCTAAAACATACCACTTTTGATTCGTATTTATATTACGTAGTTTTACACTTCCAATACGTTGTTGTTTGCCGCTAAAAAAATGTAAAATGATTGCCATGATCATAGCTTGGACCAATAGACCGCAAATAATTTTAACAGGATTAAATATTATCATCAAACAGTAAATGGAAATAAACATTAAGATGTAGTTTGTTTGATAGTATAACAGATTCTTCACCACTCGATTACCCCATTTATCATAGTCCTTAAGATTCGGTAATTGAAAGCGGGCAGAGCCTAATACAAAATCATCCAATGTGCGTAATGGTGGCAATTCTAATTTTTGCACAGCTTCTGCTACATCGGCAGACATTTTCTCAGTAATTGGATTAAGTCTTTTGTAGCTATTCGTCCTCCAATTGATGGCAACTTTGTTTATTATGTTTCGAAACCGTGTTGTTAACCTACGATAATTATTATAACTTTTATGTCGTCGTCGTTCACCTAACAACAAAACGTTATCGGTTTCACCAAAATTGCTTATGTCCTCCAATTTATCAATGTTATTGGTTTATATTATTGCTTAAAATAATTTTCAAATAATATATTACACTGTTTTAAGAAAAATCGAACAGATTTCCAATGAATCACAAGAATGACGTACTTGTTCACTAGTGTTGCAAAAGTACTGAGTATTTGCATACTGATCACAGAAAGGACAAGAGGTTGGCAACTATGGGAATTTGAATCCAAAAATATGCCTACACGCAAAAAATAAAATGGGGCAAATTTCACAAAATGACGGAATAAGTTAACTACCTAGTAGTAGCGGCCCTATGTTCCACTAGGAATTAAAGTATTAAATATATATACCTTGTTTTAGTTTGTATTCTAGTCCTTATTATTTTTTTTAATTGTTAAGTGGCGTTAACACTTGCATTGAAATCCCGAGATTTCGATATTCACCACTCCGAAAAAACAATGAAGGAAATCATGTAAATGCTCAATTTTGAAAAAAGCACACATAGTTAAGCCGCGTTTACATCTGCACCGAAATCCCGAGATTTTTACATTCAACACTCTGAAAAAACAGTGAAGATATACGTATAAACTTTAATTTTATGGAAAATGTATTTATTAGAACCAAATATATGTACTTTACTCATAATTTAAGATTTATAAGCTTTCCTTCATTGCTTTTTCAGAGTGGTGAATATCGACGTCTCGAGATTTCGGTGCAGATGTAAAAGTAGCTTAATGAGCTAATTCATAAAAAAAATGTATTTGGTATTTAAAGCTTGCTATAGTTAAAGTACATATTTCGTTTAATAAAGAGTTATTAGAAATCTTGATTCATAATCGTATTTTAACTATAAATTAATTTTTCGATTTGATATTGGCAACACTATTGTTTATTTTCTCTCTTCTCCCAAATAAGTCGTAAGTGATTTACAAATTTAGTAAACGATTGACTCGGTAATCGGAAGTAAAAATGTATGGCCTTAAATTAGAGAACTAATGATGTGCTAAGATAAATTTAAAATCCATTAAAATTTATTTTTTTTATTTATAAAGCAAATCAATTGAAATGTATGTAAAAAAGTAATTTTTTAGAACATATTATTCAAAGCATACAAAAGTAATCGAATTTCGAATAATGTTTTGACAGTCTGTACATCACTATTGTTTTGTTTTTCTTTTTAATTTTATTTTTACATTTTTTTGAAATTTTTTCGAAAATGGTCATTGGCTACGCAATTGTTTCAGTTTGATGGATGCAGGTTGTTGGAAGCCACACATTCTAGGGATGGGATGGCTTTAATAAATCATTTCATGCCTGAAAATGAAATAATTAACAATTAAATGGTGACTTCCTCACTCCAAACTTTATAAAAGGTTTAAAGTTAGTGAGTACCAACTATAAACTTTTATTATTTTCTTCATTATTAAGCAAATATGAATACTGTTTTTCACAAATTAGCTTAAAATCCTGCAATAAGACTGTTGTAAAAGTTTATGAATTAGACCATAAAAATTTAACGTCTACACGCAGAAAAAACTGGGGCAATATTACCTAAGAGCTATGTAATTATACAACTACATAATTTTCAAGTTAGTTTTACAAAGTTCTAGTAAAATATGCGCATTTTTTTGAAAAATTTATACAATCCCTGCAAAATATATACATGTGTAGTGGAAAATATCCGAAAAATTACATATATTTTGTAAATTGTAAAACTTACTTCGAACTTATGTAGTTGTATAATTACATAACACTTACATGAAGTTCCGCCTTTTTTTTCTGCGGGTATATGCATTCCTTCATTGTTTTTTCAGGGTGATGGATATCAAAGTCTAAGGATTTCGATGTAAATGTAAACGCAACTTTAAGCTGCGTTTACAACTGCACCTAAATCCCGGGATTTCGCAAAATTTCCGAAAAAGTTATTTTTTCTTCGGCCGGAGGCAATAACTAATAATTTTTGGCATTATCCAACGTTATAATTGCTATAAAAAGCTAAATAACATTATCCGCCTCAGTCGGAAACAATTTCTAGTTAAGGCTGCGTTTACATCTGCACCGAAATCTCGAGATTTTGATATTCACCACTCTGAAAAAGCAATGAAGGAAAGCTTATAGATATTTAATTTTGAATAAAGTACACATATTTAGTTTTAATAAATATATTTTCCAAAAAATTAAAGTTTTTAAGCATTTCTTTACTGTTTTCTCAGAGTGGTGAATATCGTATTCTCGGGATTTCGGTGCAGATGTAAACGCAGCTTAATGTTGCATTTACATCTGCACCCAAATCCCGAGATTTCGACTAAAACTGAGATTTCAGTGAAAATCTCCTGTGAAATCCCGAGATTCCCCATACAAAGGAAATCCCGTAAATTTGCGAGATTTCAAAGAAATCTCATGAAAATCTCACAAATCTGGAGACTTTTGCAGAATACAACACTGTGTTTCGCTTAATTTGTAGAGTTTTTGCATGAAAAAGTGGCAACGATGGTCAATAGCTGACTAAAAAAATAACCTAAAAATGACACAAAATAATGAAATAAAAAAATTACTGTTAATTTAATAAATATGACTTTAGACCCAATGGAAATGTACTAATGATTATAAGAAGTGTTGCGTGGTTCTAATTTTTGCTTCCCTCGAAGCATAACTATGAAGAAAGCATTGGGAAGTGCATGTGTTCCTTCCGCCAAAATATTGCAAAATCTGGGTTCTAACTTGTCGTCCTTATAAAAAAACAAATTTATCAACATATTTAGCGTTAGATCTTTACATAAAATAATGCAAATTGTACTCCGCCAATGAATAAAATGGTTTTTAGAAATATTTTAATTTGAGGTTAACTGTTTATGGTACTTTGTTTACAAAAAAAGTGCAGCTGTCAAATCGAAATCTCGCTACTGTCATAAAGTGCAAATGTAAATGGTCAAGATTTCGGTTCGAGATTTCCATTGAAATCTCGGGATTTGAAAACAGATGTAAACACAACTTAAGGGACAACTTCATGGCTGTTTTTGGAGTTTTTGTTCACTAGAAACAAAATTTAATTAATTGATTATCTATCACTTTAGGAAGAAAAAAAACACATTTTGACTGGTTTTTATTTATTTTTTTTAGTTTAAAAAGTGTTTAAAAATTAAACGCGATAATTTAGCATGTTTAAGGGCAAAAAAATGTACTGTAAAACATTTCACTTAAACATGTTTAACGCTTAAACATGTAAAATCGAGTTAAACATGTTCGAGTGAACGCCTCATAAGCGGCAAATACCTTTAATTTAAGGTATACATATATTATTAAAATCCCCTTAGTTTTAAATTACAGGCTTGCTAAAAATTAAAAAATAAAATTTTTTGACTTTCTTATAAAATTAGTAGCAAAGAAAGCAGAAAGTAAAGGAATTTTTGTATTTAATTAATTTATATTTTAGCTCAAAAAAGTACACGCAGAAAAAAAAGGTGTAACATTTACAAAAATTAGAGTAAAAGTTTACAAAGTTTCGTGGTAGATATACAACTACATAAAATTAACGACAAATTTGTCAAGACGCTTAGGTAAATTTTCAAAGAGATATATATGTAATTAAATCGAAGCCTTTGTTAATATAACAACACGCGAAGGAAAATAAACTTTTTTCTTTTAGTAAAGAAAACATGGTTTATTTTTTAAATAAATAAAAGAAAATTGCAAATTCCGTATTTTTATTTTGGTTTAAATTTTAATTAATTAAATTTTATTTATATTTTAATATTTTTCTTTGTCCTTAATTCCTCTGCTGCCGAACTTTAATTGTGTTTTCTGTTTACCAACCCTTCATAGCTCTATTCGTGATTTCCGTTCAATAACTGTAGGTATAATAATGATGTATATATATAAACTAAAAAAACAAATGCGAATTATAAGACACATTTTGCAAAAAAAAAAATTGAGTAAATAAAAGATTCTATGTCTGTAAAAGTGTTGAGTACCGAGTACTCATTTCCGACTTTTTTTTAGGGTACCCAATGCTGAAAAGTAATTACTCAATACTTTTAGGCCTGTATTTTTTCAACAAGTAAGCAATTTCGACATGAAAATTACACTAAAAATATATTATTTTTGTTTTTATTTGCATTAATATTTTTTATATTTGTTTGCATTAATAATATTAAAAGATAAAAACTTGAGAAAATCCAGCATCATTATTCTTTTATATTAGAGATGTACATCCACCATCTTGATTTGCATATGTCAAAGGAAACTCTAAGCGCTTTTTGACATTTACCTGTCTTATTAGAAAAATATACTTATTGCTTATTTTATTTTCAAAATTTGATCAATGCAAATTTTGCATAGTACGTTTTTAAATAAATTTCACCAATGTAAATTTAACAAAGCACGTACTTAGCCAACTTAACAAAAAAAGCATTCGTAATTTAGCAAAAATGCATATCAATTAATTATCAGGAACTTGGGGCTTGTATTTTTGTATTAGTTCATTACTATGCAAATTTTACATAGTAGGCTTTTTAAAAGATACACCTGTTTTTATTCTGCGTGTATGTCAAACCAATAAATTTTAATTTTTTAACGTTTAATTTCTAAACGCTAAAAACGCCAAAATTCATTTATTTCGCTTTCTAGCTGTGCGTGCCAATGATTAAAATAATTCATAGAAATATTTTTTTTTATTTTGATGTTTTTTTTTTTATGGAACTTTGTTTACAAAAAAATGCAGTTGTCAAATCCAAATCTCGCTACTGTCATAAAGTGCAAATGTAAACGATCAAGATTTCCATTGAAATCTCTGGATCTTTTAGCTGCGTTTACAATTGCACAGAAATCTCGAGATTTCGATATTCACCACTCTGAAAAAGCAATGAAGGAAAGCTTATAGATGTTCAATTTTGAATAAAGTACACACATTTAGTTCTAAAGGCACATCTACACGAGAGAGAAAAGTGCTAGAGATAGAGCAAAAAACACCTCTAATTAGCTCTATTGTGAATGATTTAAGCTATTTAGAGGTATTTTTACCTCTATTTCTATCCCGTGTAGATGCGCCTTTAAGGCACATCTACACGAGAGAGAAAACTCGCTACACCGAAAAAATTCCTCAGTTCCTCAGTAAAGAATTCTCAGTTAATTTAAAATAAATAAAAATTAACTGAGAATTATTAATTTAAAATAAATAAAAATTAACTGAGAAACTAAAATTAGTTGATTATAGGTTTTTCTTGAGTCAGCTTGTAAATTTAAAATGATTTTATTGTCAAAAAATGTACTGAAAATTAAAAAAAAAAAAACAAAAGGGAGAAATAATAAAATTTCAATGTTTTTGGTAAGTTTTAGTTTTTCGTGCAAAATAAAATTTATTCTAATTATTTTAAATTGATTTAATATTTTGCAGATAACTAACATAATGTGTCCAAAGAAAAATTTAGGATTAAGGAAGTTTTCAACGTTTTAGTGCACATACGTACCATATATGTATGCCGAAAATTTTATATGTACAATAGTATATTGTACAATTTCAAAAGGGAACAATATCTGTTAAAAAAAGAACGGTAATGTAAGAGATGATGGTACATTTATTGTATTTCAAGTTTTGTTTTAAATAAATTAATGAACAAAAAATAAATGTGTTTTATTGTCATCCGTATACAAATATATGTATGCAATTTTCAACTGTTGAGTTTGTTATTAGCTACTAATTTCAATTATTTTTCATTTGAACTGAGGCTTCAGTTAAATTAAATTTTTCTAGTTTAAATTAGTTGATTTCAATTAACTCAATCAACTGAAGCTCAGTAAGGGGTATTTCACCTGAGACTCAGTTGAGTTAGTAGACAGTAACTGAGATATGTTTTCGGTGTAGACTTTATGAAAATGCAGCTCTGTAAAAGTCTACGAAATGTAATCTCTAGGCCATTGACAATTGCTGTCATTCACAATTTCTTTAATTAGTAACAATTTTTAATATGGCTTGTAACTTTATTGAACATTTCAGTTTATTAAATGCACCTTTTGGTATTTGGAGAAAAAAATATTCTTTAAAATACAACAATTTTAATAAAAACAAATTCTTGACAACTAGAGATGATAATTTTACGATAAAAATTAGTGCCAACTATGTATTTATATTAGAGATGACAAATTTAGCATAAACTCTACTAGATTTCTATCCCATGTAGATGTGCCTTACCAAATACATTTTCCAAAAAATTAAAGTCTATACGCATATCTTCACTGTTTTTTCAGAGTAGTGAATATCGAAATCTCGAGATTTCGGTGCAGATGTAAACGCAGCCTAAACGTTGCATTTACATCTACACCCAAATTCCGAGATTTCGACTAAAATTGAGATTTCAGTGAAAATCTCATGTGAAGTCCCGAGATTCCCGATACAAATGAAATCCCGTAGATTTGCGAGATTTCTAAGAAATCTCATGAAAATCTCACAAATCTGGAGACTTTTGCAGAATATAACGCTGTGTTTCGCTTAATTTGTAGAAGAAGTGGCAACGATGGTCAACAGCTGACTAAAAAATAACTTAAAAATAACACAAAATAATGAAATAAAAAAATTATTATTAATTTAATAAATGACTTTAGACCCAATGGAAATGTACTAGTGATTATAAGAAGTGTTGCGTTCTAATGTTTGCTTCCCGGGAAGCATAACTATGAAGAAAGCATTGGGAAGTGCATGTCTCCCTTCCGCCAAAATATTGCAAAATCTGGCTTCTAGCTTGTCGTTCTTATAAAAAAACAAATTTACTAACATATTTAACGTTAGATCTTTACATGAAATAATGTAAATCGTACTCCGCCAAATAAAAAAATAAAATGGTGTCTAGAAATATTTTTATTTTGAAGTTATTTTTTTATGGTACTTTGTTTACAAAAAAAGTCCAGTTGTCAAATCGAAATGTCGCTACTGTCATAAAGTGCAAATATAAACGGTTAAGATTTCGGGTCGAGATTTCCATTGAAATCTCGGGATTTGAAAACAGATGTAAGCGCAACTTTAGATTTTAAACTTCGAAGAGTGGAAGAATTTTTTGTAGAATATGTGCCCTGCTTTTCGTGTAAAATCCAGCGGATTAACCAACTGACGATTTTTCAACAAATTGGTTGGCTGCACAGGTTTTAGCAGGCTGACCAGACTTTTTTTCCCCAAATTTGGGGATTTTTTGTTGGTCTTGGGAAAAAACATTTTAATTTGGTGACATGGAATTTGTTGGGGATATTTAAAATCCTTCATAAATTTTGAATATTATATTAACTTTGTATAGTTTTCAGGAAAGTTTGTTCGCATAATATCCAAAAAAGTAACAAATTCACACTGTAATGGATTTTGTATATTAATTTAAAGCTTTTTAACACAAATAAATCCTTTTTGCCTAAGAATTTATATGGTTAATGTTCCAGAATCTAAAATAGTGTTTTACGAAAAAACATCATATCGATTATGGATAAAAGTCTATTGTATTGAACAGACAAACTTGATAAATTTCATTGGTTTGTTTAAATAATTTAATAAAAATTGAGCGTATTCTTCGTTAAAGTCAATAAATTCTGAGTATTTTTCTAAACATTTATACAAAAGCAATCCAATATATTTTAAAAGCAGTTATTGTTAGTATTATTTTTTATATTTAATTGTAGTTTTTATGCGCATAATGTTCATTTTAAGCAGATTAAATAAGCTCTACTAAATTTTTCAATCTTTCTTCTAGTTGGGGATTTTTTGGGGATATATTTAGATTTGTTTGGGGACAACGAAAAAAAATATCTGGCAAGACTGGGTTTTAGGGATGCGCACATTTAAAAAAAATTTAACCGGCCTACTTCAACGACGCCAAAAGGGATTTGTTGGGGATATTTAAAATCCTTCATAAATTTTGAATATTATATTAACTTTGTATAGTTTTCAGGAAAGTTTGTTCGCATAATATCCAAAAAAGTAACAAATTCACACTTTAATGGATTTTGTATAATAATTTAAAGCTTTTTAACACAAATAAATCCTTTTTGCCTAAGAGTTTTATATGGTTAATGTCCCAGAATCTAAAATAGTGTTTTACGAAAAAACATCATATCGATTATGGATAAAAGTCTACTGTATTGAACAGACAAACTTGATAAATTCCATTGGTTTGTTTAAATAATTTAATAAAAATTGAGCGTATTCTTCGTTAAAGTCAATAAATTCTGAGAATTTTTCTAAACATTTATGCAAAAGCAATCCAATATATTTTAAAAGCAGTTATTGTTAGTGTCATTTTTTATATTTAATTGTAGTTTTTATGCGGATAATGTTCATTTTAAGCAGATTAAATAAGCTCTACTAAATTTTTTAATCTTTCTTCTAGTTGGGGATTTTTTGGGGATATTTTTAGATTTGTTTGGGGACAACGAAAAAAAATATCTGGCAAGACTGGGTTTTAGGGATGCGCACATTTAAAAAAAATTTAACCGGCCTACTTCAACGACGCCAAAAGGGATTTTTTTTTGGCTTCCTATACAATTATTGCAAATTTTCGTCAGTTTGTCCTGGGTAGTGAGCGGGAAAGAAGTGCGAAGTCAGATGAAATCCGTGCGGCGTTATGTCTTGAAGGAAAAGTTTATTGTGTAAAGTATAAACGTAAGGAATATTGTGCTTAATTGTGTTTTTTGCTGTTTATTTTCAATAAACATTTCCACAAACTGTAAAAAATAAATGAAAACATTTCTAATATCAAAGTGTGTTTTGTTTCAATGCCGGCTCTTTCGATATATTACATGAAAAAGATATTTTCTGTGAACATGTATGCATATACATATTTTTTGTAAGTGCCTTATTTGGGAATGCCCTTTTCAGCGCATTTTAAGACGGAGAGTTGACCATGTGAGCTAAAAATGCATTTATAATGTTAACATGAGTTTTCTCATTTGTCATTGCAATGTATAGTCTTAAGGGTACCAATAACTTTTTAAGCCCGCACCGCACCTCTTTTTTTTAATTCCAAATTTGTCAATACTTTAATTATGAACTAGAGAGAATACGGTTCTTTATAATGAACGATATTTGGATAAAATTTGCATGGACAGAACTTTGTAAAATAATTGCCATCAAAAAATTTAATATTTTCAATACAAAAGAGGGGTATTAACCTCATTGAGACAAATACAAATGTTGCAAAATACATACATACATATCTATAGCCGGTAACTTAAAGTCATTTTCTTTGTGCGTCTAATGTCTATATTGCTAAAAAAGGTTGTTACACTTTTCTTCAGATTAGTGCTGGAAAATAATGGGTAGTGAAAACTGACAAGAAAATTTCTTTTTGGCAAATCCTGAGAGTAAACTAAAATTTGAGTATGTAAGGAGACCAAATTAAAAAAGTTATGATTGCAAGGTAAAAAAGATTAGAAAACATTTTTTTAGTTTATTTGATTTTGCTCATATTTTTAGAAACAGACAAAATAAAAAATTTGGAATGAAACTAGTTTACGGGCATAGCAAAAAAAATCCAAAAATGGGGTTAAAGAAGATGAATTCAGAAAAAAAATTGTCTCGGTGCAGTTTATGGGCTTAACTCCGATGACTTCAAAATTTTTACCATAGGTAGACATTTTTATTGTGAGTTCAAAAATATAAGTATTTTTTTGGCGGACACGCCTACTTTCAAGTGGGTGGGGCTTTAAAGTTAAATATTGAGATTAGAATAAGTCTGGAGATACTTATCCCATCAGGACAAAATGCACACCAACTGTACAATGCCTTTTTGATGGGGTCCAATATGACCCCAAACATTAACCCATTGTATACTAACATTTTGGATTTTTTTTTTCATTGACTTTGCATAAAAAGTCAATTTCTTCAAAATATGACCCATATATCGGTAAGTATTCTTTATTTTAGCTAAAGCTTAAGACTTTAAGCTTTCATTTGAGATATGATACGACTCATTATCTTTTTAAATGAGGAAGTTATTTAGAGTTAAAGTAACATATTTCCCTTTTTTACTTTTTTGCTACACCGAGTTTGTTGTTTATATTAATCTATGTTAATGAATGCCATTTGGTAGGTATTTAAAATTTCTATATTCATAAACATACACGAATGGAATTTATTAATCCATTAAGAACTGATTTAAGATTTTGGCTATTTATGTGTATTAGATCAGAAAAAATTTACACGAACCATTGTGCATCAGTTTACAAAAAAACCTTTTGCAACGAAGCCACTAAACTGCCTATCACATAGGAGAAGACTTATAAGAAAACACAGAAAAACTTTACTCAGCGAATCCAGCGGCGAGCTGCTAAACTGCTTATCACATAGGAGAAAACCCTAAGTCCGGCGAAAGGCCGGTTACACAGAAAAAAAAACTATTCAGCATAAATACTGCTTCTACAATAAATCCAATACAACAACAACACTAATCGTATCATCCAATAGGAAATATGGTATTGATTTTCGAATAGCAAAATTATAATAAAAAATTATTACGAAAGCAACAGTTTAAAAAACAAAAAAATTCTGAATCAGTTCTTAATAGGTTTTTTAATTCCACTAAAACAAAAAGGGAAATGTCCAACTTTAACTCTAAATAACTTCCTCATTTAAAAAGATAATACATACAGCTATGGACATATAAATGGCACATTTTACCATGAATTCTTATGCTACTATATTGCAAATAATATTAACAACCAACAAGTTTTTGTTTTTTTCCAAATGTTTATTATGCACATTTAATATTGTTATAAACTTTAATTGAAATTCATTAATAAAAATAAAAACTTATAATTATGAAAAAAAAATCCATTGAAATGAGCTGGACACATAAATGGCACAATCTTTAAAAAAGAGAAGAAAAGGTTTTAATATTGCATTTGTTAAATTTTTTGGTGTGTACAAATATTTTACCGTTAATATTTAGTGCTGTGGCCTTTGTTTCTTATGACAGCTTCGCACCTGCGACCCATACTTTCCACTAGTTTTTGGCATTTTGTTTTGGGGATGGCGTACCAAGCTTCCTGTGCGGCCACAGTTCGTCCATATTTTTGTAATTTTTCTTGGCGATTTCAACCTTGACTTCATTCCACATGTTCTCTATTGAATTTAAGTCAGGGCTCTGGGCTGGCCAATCCAAAACATCAATCTTCCCCGCACAAAACCATTTTTTTACTAGTTTGGAGGAGTGTTTGGGGACATTATCTTGCATGAATTTCCATTTTATTGGAATGGAGTTGAAGGCATATGGCTCCATATGGTTTTTTAAATATCTAAATACTGAAACTTGTCCATTTTTCCATTGATTTTGATAAGAGGACCTACGCCATGTCAAGAAAATGCTCCCCAAACCATAATACTGCCACCTCAATGTTTTACCGTCTTCTGAGTGAACCGAGAATAAAACTTTTGGCCTTTAGGACTACTAACAAAGATTCTGCCATCTGGTCCTATCCTATTATTTTTTGTTTCGTCACTCCATAACACGTTTTTCCAAAAACTAATGGGATGCGCCCAAACAAATTTGCCTCGTTTAGTCTTCTTCTGACAAGTCTGCTTGATATTTCCATGTTAAAATTTTTATTAATATCCGATGCTATCTGCCTTGATGACTTGAATGGATCAATTTTCACCATTCGTACTATAGCTGCATCCGTACGCTCATCTGTTTTTCGTGGCCTTGGCTTCCGAATTTTACCCTTAGTCAATATAGCGGGATCCTCAACACAAGAATTAATTGCATTGTAGACTTTTTTGCGAGAAATTTGCATTACCTAAGCAATTTCCGCTACTTTTTTTCCATCTTCATACATTTTTCGTATGATCCGCCTTTCTTCAGCTGTCGTATGTTTTCCTGATCCCATTTAAAAAATTTTTTAACTTTTTATATTTATTTTTAAACTACGAAAAATATTTATTACTTTGAATTGAATCTACACGACTACTGCCTATTTTAAGTAAATTGTGCCATTTATATGTCCACTTTAAATCAGCATTGTTAATGATAACGGTAAATAATAAGCAAAACATAACGGAACATTTGAGCACTATTAAGACAAACATATTTTTCAACAATAATCAGAAGAGATAAAACTTGCATTTTAAAATATATTTAGTTGGAAAATACTTAAATTTATGCGCAATTTAAATTTGTGCCAATTATATGTCTATAGCTGTATGTCATATCATATCTCAAATGAAAATTTTAAGTCTTCAATTTTAGTTAACATAAAGTGTACTTACCGATACATAGTGATATTTTGAACAAATCGACTTTATGCAAAAAGTCAATGAAAAAAATCAAAAATGTTCATTTAGTCCACAATGGGTTAATAGTTGGGGTCATATTGGACCCCATCAAAAAGGCATTTTACAGAACTTTCAGTTGGTGCTCATTTTGTCCTGATCGGATACGTATCACCGGACAAAAAATATTTTTTTTTTTGAAATTGGCTCAAAAAGCACTATGCTCATAAACTACACTTGTTCCCATATTTTCGGAGTTATAGGCTTATCAAAATTTGGATATATTTAATTTATATAGTTTAGCTTGGTATGCATTAACAGAAAAGAACAAAATAGATCTCATTAGAAAGCCTACTTGAGTACCTTTAATTTGACATAAACAATTTTAAAAAATATTTACCCACTGCGGGACAACTTATGATTTTCCGTTTTCGAATGAAATTTCGGGAAAAAGGCCTTTTCAGTACTTTGATATAATTTAAACCTTTAACCCGTTTAAGGGTGCGTACAGAGTGGCCGCTTGTTGCCGAGCCGAGCGGACTGCGAGAAACAAGTTTGGGTGTGCATAGTGGATGCGAGAATCAGCGCTGATATTTTATCTATTATTTGTTTTTTATGTATGTTTGTATGCATTTGGGTTTGTTGTTCATTCGTGTTTGTGAAATTGAAGTGAAAAGATATGGATTCGTCAGATTTTACTTATTAACGCATTTCTTCAATTATTCTTGAAATTTTTATTAAATTTTTTTTTTAATTTTGTTTATAAGTTTTTTTTAAGTTTTTTATAATTGTTATAATTTTTATTATTTATTTGAATTTTTATTTTTTTGTTTAATTTTTATTTTATTAACATAACATAAACAATGTTTTCGGCGCTGAAATACGCTTTGGAACTGTTTTCCCCGCATTCAATTAGCTTCGCGCTCTGACCAGCTCGGCGCCCACTATGACCTGTTCGCGCTTATTTGTACTAATTTGTATAGTACCAGTTTTCTCGCATTGGTTCTCGCAATAAGCGTCAGTAGGCTCGGCTCGGCAACAAGCGGCCACGCTGTACGCACCCTTACACCTCAAAATTTGGTAGTTATTTTTTACTTGGAACAAGTTGAGATTACTGGTATAGACAGTTTTTGGAATTTGGAACAAATAAGGTTTACTGAAATGGTTGCAAAATTTATAAAATTTGTACATCGACTAAAGTGACAACGCTGGGATAAATTTTGCGATTTATTTTTGTCGGCCACTCCCTTTTCAAGTATGCATTTTAATAAGAATTTACTCCAAAACACTTTTACGCGAATAAGTAGGTCCATGGCAGGCTCCGCTAACTTAAGCTTTCTTTAATAACTGAGGTATGCCCAACACCCTCTTTCCTAAGTAAAGCTTCTTTAACCTTAATTTAATTGGAATGCTCATCCATTCTTTTTAATCTTCGGACGAGTCTTCAAAATTATAATTGAAATAAAATTTTAAATAACTCTAAAAATACGGGATAAAATGATCAAAGACAATATCTTTCCAGAATGCCTAATATGATCCCATGGACTGACAAATTATGGACCAATTAAAGATTTTTAGTTTTGTTGTTACTTTTTTTTTTTTGTAAAAACTTTTTTCTAAAAATTTTAACTTCGCGAGTAAAAATAGTTATATAGGAAATTATATAATATAATATGGACTAATATGTTTATATATAGTCAAGTGTGACACTATATCTTTGCGGATATAATTATGTCTAGCTTTGAGTTTTTCAAAAATTTCTTATATGATGCCATATATAGATCAGTATAAATTTATATGTCCCCATATACAGTGATGGCCACAAATTCAACACAAATCAAGTTTTTTCTAATTTTTTTTTGTTGTCTTTATTTTTAAAGATTAAAATAGTGGCTAAATTCGCCACGAAAGGCAAGGAGATGTTTCAGAAAATTGTACAGAATTTTAACGTAATGTTTGTTTTCTTATTTTGTCACTTGTTTTAAGTGGGCGTGGCTTTCAACGAAAAATTAGCGACATCAACTTTTTATCAAATTACATAGTAAAATTTAGGCAGTACTTATCGGTTCTGTACAAACTATACTTTTGGAAATCCTATAAAATTTCCATAAGTCCTGCATTATTTTATTTACAAATAGTGACCAGACTTAAAATTGCACCACTTTAAACTGACTAATTTTTCTTCGTTTTTAGCGATTTTAAAACAAAGTTAACAACACTGAAATCTAAGGGTGTCTAACATTGTCTGTATCGGTGTATATCTATTGTATTTTAAAAAAGCTCGCATCGCCTACGTCAGTAAAAAATCTGCAAGCGGTTTTCAAATTGATTTGACTAATTTTTTAACAAATTTTTAGTTGAAACACTGATTTAACCCTCTAATGCTCTTTCTTCTGATTGCGATAATATTTAAACTAAATACTAAAATTTTAATTTATCGCTTTATTAGCGATATATCACAATAAAGGTTAAAGAACAATCAAGAAATCTAATAGCCAAATAACTTTTACTATAAATAACACTATGAGTAAAATAAAATTACATACCAAAAATTGTTGATCTGGTGTTATTTCAGAAGTTATGCCGATTTTTGCTTTTTGAAAATTAAGAAGTTTGGCGAATTTGGCACTAAATATCAATAAATTTAACGAAATTTGTTTTTCTTACTACTAGCTCTGAGTATATAATCTGTGATTAATTAAAAACGTATCCTGACGTTATCCATTGAGTCCCAGAGGAGTAATTGTAACTTATTTTACAAGTAGAGACCTAAACTAGTTTTGTTATTATCAATAATGTACGCGAGATCGTAAATGTATTTTTGCCGATTTTTCAAATATTTTTTTTAATTTAATTTATTTATTACAATAACCTAGCCTATAGGCCATAATCGGTTACAAATTTCTACTAAAAGTAACAAAACAAGCAATAAAATTTGCTTAAAATAAAAAATGAAGGTAGAAAATAAAATATTAGATGTATAATAACAATGTAAATATAAAATTATTAAATGCAAAAAATTAAAAATAAAAGTTATAAGAAGTTAGCGATAATAGTTTCAATATTCCCTAAATTCTATACAAAAACAAAATAGTATATGGGTGAAATAAAAAAATGTGATAAATTTTTGGGCCAAATTTGTGAGAAACAAAAAGTGTTAATATTTCGGTTTTTTCTTAATGGAATCAGTAAGTTAAGTAATTATAAATCTATTTGCAAAAAATCTCTTCTACAAGTTGTCGCAATAACTTTTTTTGAACAATTTTAATTTTTTTTTGTGGTAACGTAGTTTTTTCTTCAAGCAAAAAATGTAACAAAAAAAAAATTGCGTACGAATTTTCTTCAATTTATTAGTTTTTCGTATTTGGGTTTTCAACTTGCTTTCCAATGATACATAATTTGTGTTTATCAAATTGGCGGTTTGGCGAATAAAAATACAATTCATTCCGCGAAAATTTTTTTTAATTTTGTATTTTTGGTCCTTTTAAATGCTTTTCAAAAATATAACATTTTTTAAAATCCAATCAGCGGTTGCGCAGTTACAAAATAATATATTAAAAACATAACATTTCGCGATCAAAAAATTCTTAAATTGTGTGAAACAAATTTAATTTGTCAAACTAATGTCAGTAATGACTCGAAATATCGATTCCAAACCAACGAAATGCAAAATCAATCGTTTTTCGCTCCAGCAGCTTAGGGTCAAAAACTGATAACTTTTTTGATTTGAAGCGAAATTATTAGTTGAATCATCTTCTGACGCATAAATATTAGTTGAATCACCTCTGTTTATGGTTATTTTAAAATATTTTAAACATTTATCTACATTGATTTTAATGAAATCTGATGCAAACGCTTGTGGGTACGGAGTTTACAGTTACGGAGTTTACATTTGGTTACTTTTTTCGTTTTCTTTCAGAAACGCTTTGTTAGAATTTTCTTTCTGAAAAAAATCGTATGATGTCTACAAGGGAATCCAAATATGACATTGTTTTTCTTACTCGTTAAATAGTTTGGTTTAAAAATTAGGAACGGAGTTTACAACATTTTTCAAATCTTATTAAAGACATCCTTTTTCATCTCGAGAATGTTACATTCTGTAGAAAAGCTTTAAGTCTGTTATACTGATGATTACTTATAGTACAACGATCATTTGAGTATAAATAACATTATACTTTTTGCAATATAAATAATAGATAACTCCAAAATTCTGGTATATGCCTTTTTATCAAAAATTATGACGAAAAATCGTTACAGAGTTGAAGTCGTGGTAGCTAAGATATACGAAAAAGTTTGTAAAATGTATTAATTTTTATTAAAAACGGCACTTTTCCTCTTCACAAATATTCTTACAGTTAGTGTTTATCTTTATTGGTTATTAAAATATAAGCTATTAAAGTTAAAAACCTTATGATTTACTGGTTACGGAGTTTACATTGGCCTATAAAATTGGTCACAAATTTTATGTATTAACCAAAAATTGGTCAGATTGTTATAAATTTTGTAAAAAAGAAGCACTGGCAAAGCGCAAGTAGACCGCGGTATTACAAAAAGAAGTACTGGCAAAGCATTAAATTTGGACGCCTTCCCAACGCTTTAAAATGGTGAATTCCCAGCGCTTGTTTTCCTATAACATTATTTTGTTTTTGAAAAAGAAACTCCAAAATGTGAATATTTAAATAATTTTTGACTCCACAATACAATAACTCCAAGAATCGTCTATTTTTAGAGTAATTTAAAATTCTTCAGTGATGAGGGCTCATAATTTGGTGGCAGGGAAAACACTTGATTTTTATTTTTCTTGGTGCTATTTCAATACTTTGCAAAGCATTAAATAGATCGGTGTTATCATTTGGGTGTCAGGAAAGCACTTTAATTTTTTTATTTGCGCGTTGGCAAAGCATTTGATTTTATGTTTTTGGGTGCTTTCCCAGGGCTTGGTAAAGCATTGGCACCACCGTGAAACGGTGTTATCATTTGGGCCTTGGGAAAGCGCTGTTAACAAGCTCTTATACAACCCATTTCGGTGCTTTGCCAGTGCTGGCCCCTTTATAATTTTCTACCTGGGAAGCTTTGGAATAAGTAATTGTCTTTTCCTATTAGATCTACCAAATATATCAACCAAGAACAACGGCATTTGCAATTTTAATTAAATAAATGGCTTAAAATGAATAAATTAAAACTAAATGAAAATATAACAAAATTATTGGAAATAAACATGAACAGTAATTTGATAATAAAAATTAATAATAAAGAAATAGAGAAAGTAAAAAGCATAAAATATCTCGGTTTTATTATAGACAAAGACTTAAAATTTAAAGATCACATCGAATTTATATGTAGAAAAATTGGGAAAAAAATAGGATTTTTTAAACGAATAAGAAATAAAATTTCAATTATTACGGTTCTAAATATTTATCACATAATGATTAAACCACACTTTGAATTCGGTTCCACAATTATATATTCATGCTGCAGAAGACAACAAATAGAAAGATTACAAAAATTGCAGAACAAAGCAATGCGTTCTATTTTAAAATGCAATCGGTATATGTCAATACAATATATGCTGCAGTCTGGAGTTAAACACGCTAAATTTTATTCAAAAAATGAAGATGGGGAATGCACCGCAGTATTTATGTGAACAATTAAGATACGTTGGAGAAGTACAACCATATGGTCTTAGAAACGCACAAAACTTTAGGATACAACGAGTATCAACGAATGCAATGCAACGATCCCTGTTTTTTAAAGGTCTAAATTTATATAATATGTTACCTAACAATGTTAAAAGCGAACTAAATATAAATGTTTTTAGAAAGGAAAGTGCACAATTTGTAAAATATAATATACCACAGAGCTTTTAGCTAAATTTGTATTTAAAATTTAATAGGAATAATTTGTAAAGTATTTTAAATGCTACTAAATAAATAAATAAATAAATAAAAAAATAAAGAATTATCTTAATATTTTTTATTTTGATAGAAGGATCTTTGACAATTATATGTGAAACAAAATATCGGCCAAATGCTCGCCACGGCTTCGGTCAATGACTGAGACATAATTGAGGTTCAATGTTATTAATGTGTCGAATTATCTCATCCGTTAGCTCTTGAATATTTCTTGGCTTATAGACGTACACTTTTTCTTTTAAATATCCCCAAAGAAAGAAGTCCAACGGTATCAAATCACATGATCGATGCGGCCAATTAACATCGCCACAACGTGAGACGTGAGATAACGCGGCCATTGAATTTCTCGCGCAAAAGAGCCATTGTTTCGTTGGCAGAATATATCGTCCAGGTCCATATCCTCAATTTCTGGCCACAAGAAGTCGGATATCTTCTGCCACACTATCGCGAACAACAGCAATGTTTTCCGCAGAGCGAACTGGGCGAGCATTCACAGGCGTTTTCACATTTCAGACCCGAAATGCTTTTTGTTTTGAACGCCCATTTTCGTAAAAGCCTTCAACAATCTTAACGTGCTGCTCAATTGTGTACCTCTTCATGGTTGAATTTGTCAAACACTGAAACAAAGAAATGTCAAATTAAGTTGGGCAAAAAACTTGACATTAAGGTGTGACTCACAATTAACATCGTGCATTACGGTTGGACCACCCTTTATTATTATAGCTAAAATGTGATTATTTTAACGAGTATGAAAAAAAGAAAAAATAAACAAAAAAAATATATAAACTATTTATTGTCGCCAAAATTAATTTTATTGCGAGAATATCACTTTAAATATTTAAACAAACATTTTTGAATATTACACTTTTTGTAAAAAAACGCGTGTTAGATTTTTCAAAAATATACGAAACAAAACCAAGATTTTTCCTATAACCCAAGTGTGCATCAAGTGGGTTTTTTTTATTTTAAAAAAAAACTGGGATGTTGCAAGGCTACACATGCATTTAAGGGCTAATGTATAAGAATAAAATAAGCCTTAATGTCTATAAGTTTTGTGCTACCATTGTATGTTTGAAACCACTGTGCGATG
Organism: Leucophora obtusa; assembly: GCA_949987735.1. NCBI lineage: Eukaryota > Metazoa > Arthropoda > Insecta > Diptera > Anthomyiidae > Leucophora > Leucophora obtusa. The sequence continues at coordinate 15,173,440 of OX465300.1, forward strand.
AAGAAAAACGAACTAATTTAGAAGTCCCGAAGTTTTGGCAACAATTTCAATATAAAAAACTTCGGTTAATACGAACTCGCTTAAGACGAAGACTCGGTTAAAACGAACTGTTTGTGATGGTCCCACAAACAAATTTCTATATAATTTTCCACTTTTAATACGAACTTTACAAAATTTTACAATTTTTTCTATATTTTTTTTGTTTTCTGACAAATTTTAAACCGAACAAATAAACATTTTTTCTTAAATATATTGCAAACAATATATTTAGGAATTCAAATGAAAAAATTGTAAAATTTTTAAAGTTGTGTCAAGGAAATTTAAATTTTTTGTGGATAATTAGAACATTTCAAATAAATTTTCCCCCTGTTAATACGAACCTCGGTTATAACGAACTAATTAATCTAGTCCCCCAGAGTTCGTCTTAAGCGATTTTTACTTTATTAGGTAATTTTTAACTTCATAGTTTTCATATAAAGAGTCGTTGCTCAAAAATTGTCTGTTAAATGACTGTTGGAATGAATGTTGTTAGTAGGTTTCACTGCGTTTAATAACATTTTAAAGAAAATCATCTTAAAAATTGTTCAGCCATTTTTTAGCTTTATTTTAGCCATTTTTCTCCAGAAATTTAGCCATTTTTGGTAACCAAGTTCTGGCAACACTGGTAATGACAAAGAGTAATGATCATTACAAAAAAATATTTGACTAAAAAAATGATGTCTATTTTTTTGCCGGGTTGATAATAATTATCACTACAAACAAATTCAAAAGCACGAAAAAAAGAACTAAATCTTTAAAAAAGCGTGAAAAACAAAAAAATTCATTAAATTGCAGCGATCTAATTGGATTAATTTTATTTATGGGTGAAAAGTTACATTATTAATTTTAAGCTCTAATCCATTATAAATATTGGAAACTCTTATTTGCAGGAATATAGAATGGTATTCCATTTATATTCTATGAAAAAAATTCACTAAAATCCTTCTGTTCGCGATTTCTAAAAATTTTAGTCTAATTTAGCTCTCTAAAGGCACATCTACACGGGATAGAAAACTCGCGAGATTTTATGAAAATGCAGCTCTATATAAGTCTACGAAATGTAATCTCTAAACCACTGACAATTGCTGTCATACACTATTTTTTTAATTAGTAACAATTTTGAAAATGTTTTGTAACATTATTGAATATTTCAGTTGATTAAATGCACTTTTTGGTATTTGGAGAAAAAATTATTCTTTGAAATACAAAAATTTTAATAAAAACAAATTCTTGACAACTAGAGATGGTACTTTTACGATAAAAATTAGTGCCAACAATATTAGAGATGACAAATTTAACGCAAACTCTACGAGATTTCTATCCCGTGTAGATGTGCCTTAACATTACGTTAGAGAGGTAAATTAAAAAAAAAAATTAGTTTAATTTCAAAGCCGCCTTACGGGGAAAGGGACCAGTCCAAGATGGCACGCAGGATAGGCCCCAAGGGGGCAGAGACAGGTCATTGATCGGTTTTTTATTTGAAAGTGACATATCACTATAACATGGCGTTGTCATTGGAGGTGATTTGACATGTCACAGGACTAATCCAAAAGGATTTAACTGACGTAAAGCGATATAACACCGAATTAACCCAAAAGGATCCATCATAGAATGATTCACATTTTGTGACATGTGACCCAACTAAAATAAAAAGAACTGACTAGCAGACTAATTTTTTTTAAGAATTCATTAAGCTCGATTCACAATGCAGCGTGGAGTACTATAGCATTGTGAATCGAGTTGGGGGGTCACCGCGTAACTCGATTAGAAAAAAAATTTTCGAATTCGTAAATTTTGTACCTTTCGTAAAAAGAAAAGTTTTAGCAAAAATTTTACTTTTTGAATTCTTACGTGTAGTTTTAGGATAAAAATAAATTAAAAAGTAAAATTTTTATACAGAATTATATTTTTAACAATATTTGCAAGATTTACGAATTCGAAATTTTTTTTTCGAATCGAGTTACGCGGTTACGCCCCTGAATTAATTCTATTTTAGAAGAAATAAATTAGCTTAAAAGGATCTTTAACTTGACATTAAATTTGGGATTATTAGTGCCAAACAACAAATCTTCTCTGACTTTTAACCTGTTGTTGTCTACCAATATATTTTTCTGACTTTCTTGCACAATCTCTAAGATGATCTAAACAAATCAGTTGCAAATAAAAGCGAACCTAAGGACTCTTTTAAATTATTCTTGATAAGATCTATCATCTTGTCATCATTCATAGGTTTGGATAAGCGTGCATTCATAGACATTATCTCTTTAAAAAAATCATCAAAATATTACTTTGGCATTTGTCTTCGTTCTATAATCTTGACAAGTTTGTCACAATCGTTTTCTATTCTACCAAACTGTTTAGTTATAGCAAGTTTCAGATCACAATAATTCGAATTAGGATATTGTTTCAAATACGACCAAAAACAAGTTTCGGCTTTGCCCTTTAGAAATTTATGAAAACTGGCATTAACCTGTTCATCTGTATAATTCCATCGAATTTTAAGAGTGTCGACTTTAAATAAAAAATCGTTAACGTCTTGTGAACCATCATAAGAGATATTCCACTTGTCAATTCTCATCGAAGTACTTGAAGAACTTCTATTTGTCTTAGAATTAATGCTGCGATCATGAAAGGATACGTCGTTTCGGTGAGTTGTATTACTATTAATTGGCATGCCAAAATTCCTTAAAGGTGGAACACTGCTGGCCGGATTTCTACTCAGACTTTCAACTACAGTCTGTCTCAGAATCGCTATCTCACCCATAAACGTATTATGGTTCGTCGTAAAAACACGTTCTAAATGGGATGTTAAAACTTCCATATTCGACAATTCACTAGGGCCAGCAGCAAGTGTACCCTGCTGAGTATCACTCCCTATAAACCACGACTATCATTATCATTATTACTCATATCGACTCCGGATTCTGCCAATCTTGCCACCGCAGCTCGAGTGCGTGCCCTGGATCTTGTTACTAACGGACTTGTACTAATTCTAGGTCTAGGAACAAAAGGATTTTCTGAATCTTCGTCAAACGTATAATCTATCTGACTGTCACTATTCGAATGATCTTCACTAATTCCATTAGATTTCGACCTTCCTTTTCTCTTTGACATTACTTAACTCACCTTTCACTCAAAAAAAAAAGTTTGTAGAAAAATTAGTAAAACGTCTTGTATATCAAGTGTACTAGTTTTCAGCAATTTTTTTTTGTTGAAATTCCGTTTTCAGCAAAAGTTTTAGTTATATTTTTTTAGCGCTAAACTAATTTTGAACTAATGATTTACTAATTTATTTTGCTACAACAATTGTGCTGATAACCGCATATATAGCGTGGACGACAACCAGATAGACAAATATAGATTTCGCAGCTTGTCTGGATGTAGTACAGACAACGGAAGCAAATAAATTAACTAAAGTAAAAGTTTGCTACAAGTTTTTTGAGTTTTTTTCAGTCTACTAATATTCAGCAAAAAGTTTAGTGATTTTAGCAAGGATTTTTTTCATTTGCAATCGACTAAGTGTTAGCAAAACTTTTGCTGAAGATTACTATTTTTTTGGTAAAAATCAGCTCGCTGATTTTCAGCAAACCTTTTGCTGAAATTACAATTTTTTTTGCAAGCACGCTCCTGACAAAAATTTACGGACACAGCAACATTTTTTGCTGACTTTACTGACTTTTTTTCCTGTAAAATCCTCCAAAAGATTGGAGCTGAAGTTATTAGCAAAAAGCTCAGGGTTCTTGATGCTAAAATTTAAAGAAAACTCCAAGTGCTTAGAACTAGAACTAATCAAAAAATCGTAATTTTTCACAAGTTACGATTTTTTGATAATTTTATTTAACGAAATTCTTCATTGAACTTACGAAAAAAATTCTATGAAATTGTTCATCATGAAGGATAATTCTATCAGTGTACTGGGAAACCGACCAATTGTGGGCGCTGTGGTGTAATGGTTAGCGCGTTGGACTGTTACACGTGAGGTTGCGGGCAGAGAAACAAGCCGATCAAAATAATCGGCGGCGGCGGCGCAAGCAAAAAATCGGCGGCGGCGGCAGCGATTAAGGTTCAGCCGGATAAAAATCGGCGGCGGCGGCGCAACCAAATAATCGGCGGCGGCGGCGGCTCATCGGCTTGATAGAACATTATACACGTAATTTTAAGATCCCAGTGTAGAAAATCATTACCAGATATGTGGTTATGTAACTACATACTTGGTAATGGTAACTACTTACTTTTGTTATTACATTTCTTATTACCTTTATATGGCGATGTCGCGAAAAATAATGAGTTGTCGTTACACACCAGCATACGAAAAATCAAAAAATATATCGTTACCTATGTGCTTACCAGTACTGACAAAAATAATGAGTCTAAAAATAGATTTACTAAAAAATAAATTATATAAAAAAAAATATTTTTTATTGTAATTTTTTTTTTAAATAAAATTTGCTGGTGCGGGAATTGAACCTGGGTCTACAGATTGCCAGTCAACAGCTCTACCATCTGAGCTATATCGACATGTAATATTTAATAGATAAAAACACAATTGACCTGCTGCACACAAGTAAGCTTACTCGCCAACATACAAAAAATTAAAAAATATGTGGTTACATATATCCTTACCAGTGTTTAAAAAATATTGAGTCTAAAAATAGATTTCAAAAATTTTCAAAAAAATCTAAAAAATTATTTTCTATTTGAAATAATGATAAACATAAGTAATTATCAGTAACTCATTATTATATGTTTTAAAATAATACAGAAGGTAAGTGGGTGTCATTACTGGTATTCCAAAAAATAATGATATGTCATTACCGTTTCTACACTGGGATGTTTAAGGTTTTTTCCAAAATATAGCAGTAGAAAATTGTACAACAAAAAAATGGAATTATCAAATAAAAAATAATTTTAAGTTAAATTCATCGATAAAAATTACAAATTTAGGATTTTTAGTTTTTGAACGGACCTAGAAGGAGAGATAGTAGGGCTTTCCAAATATATACAAATGTTTATATATTCAACAAAATTGTGTGGAAATATTTTCAAATAAAACTGATTTTCTAAATTTTTTCTTATTTTGTTTAATTTTGACGGCTTTTAATTACAATATTTTGTTAAAAATTTGTTATTCTTAATTCAGAGTAAAATGAAGTTCTACTTTAATCGGATTAAAATTGTCAAAGTTATAAATTTTTTTATAAATATGGAATCTCTGCATTTATAAAAAAAATTTAAAATGTTAACCTTAATGAGTGTGCAAACAAGAACATCGAGATGTCTTAAAATAGCTGAAATTAAATGTTTAGAAAAATTACGATAACTTTTTTAATTTTCAATTAATTTAAACAAAAGGATCTGATTTTACTAAAAACTAAGCCCATTTTCAGAATAAATTACAATAGTAAAGAATTTTTTAATACTGTAAAAAAGCCGTCCAAGTATACAAATTAAAAAAAAAAATTAATTTTAATGTTTTTAAAAAACTGTCAACATATTTCAGTTACAAATAAATAATTCTATATACATATATTTGGAAAGCTAAATTTTTTGTCTTTCCAAAAACATTCCAAGATTCAAAATCGGTTGAAAAATTGCTGAATTTAAAATTGTTAAGTGCTTGAAGTCGCTCAAAAACAGAGTTTTGACACTATCACCCCTGTTCCGAATTCCGGAACTTTTTAATTAGAGTAGTTTTTTAAAATCACACAAAATTCAAAATGTCGGAAATTTACTGTTTCGAACAAATTTTAGCATACTGAAAAATTTTTAAATAAATTTTAACATATCAATTTTTGCAACAAAATATTCCTTTTACTTTCACCAAGCATTTTCAACACGAAATAAAACGAAGAAAATAATTCGGATGTGGATCACAGAACAGCAAAAAAATTCGGAATGTTTCACTTTAGAATTTTTTTATGTGGATTCGGAACTTAGAAATAAACAAACTCTATTTTCACTCAAAATTAAATGTGTTTTTAGAATAAACTAGAAAAAAATATGGTTCGAAAAAAATTATGCTCGAAAAGATGTCAAAGTTGAAAAACTTAAAAGAAAAGTAAAAAAAATTCAGATATTTACCCTTGAATAATATTCTGAGTCCCGAAACTTTTTAATTAGAGTTGATTTGTAAAATCACACGGAATTAAAAATTTCGAAAATTTGCTGTTCCTACCAAATTTTAATATTCATAGACTAATTTTATAATAAATTGTTATATAATAATTGTTGTTAAAAAATATATATTCGTTTCACTATCATCAAGCTTTTTCTACACGAAATAAAATGAAAAACATAACTCGGATGTGGATCACGGAACAGCAAAAAAATCCGAAATGTTTCACTTTAGAATTTTTTTGTGGATTCGGAACTCAGAATAGCGTCGATTATTGTAAATATCTCCCCAATCTTATAAGTCGACCGAGAAATAACTTACTTAACATTTTTTTCGTCCGCAATGTCTTAAAAATGTGTCTTTTGATAATAATTTCAGGTGTACTGAAATTTCTGAAAAATGTGATGTGATCTACTTAACCAAACCTACGACCATAGATTCGAATGAATTAATTCTTTAATTAACTTTTGGATTTTTAATTAAAATTTACTATTATATCATTCGTTTATACCATTCCTTATGAATTCATTCACTGGCATCATTCTTTTAATTTTCATGCATAGTGAATGAATTCTTTAATGAATTCATTATTTTTATAATGATCTTTCACGTTTATTAAAACAAATGTTTGCGTTTTTAAATTTTGGTTAATTACCTTCATTATTTTTATTATATGATATCAATATTATCGCTAAAATAAGCCACATTTTTATTTAATTTGTAATTATAAACTAAAGTGTTGTCAGAATCATTAGTATATTCATACCTTAGATCTTTTACGGATTGAGTAAAATGACAATTTCGATAAGCCATTTTGTGAAAGATTAGAATTAATGAAAAAATTAATTATTTAAATTGATTGTAATTCTATAAGGAATGTATTCAACATACGAATGCATTCTATTTAATATTAAACTTTGGAAATGAAACATATGAATTAATGGAATGATATATATTCAATTTCTAAAGCTGAATTCGGTTTTGTGCGAATTAAGCTTAAATTGCATATCCAAATTTCAGCGAAATCTGTCCGAAGTTTTCAAGCAAAACTTCCAACTTAAGAAATATTTATGACAAAAATCCTTCTTAGCTCTGACTATAAAACTGGTTCTTTTATTTCTTTTGAACTAAAAAAAATACTCTTGATGGTTCAGGAAATGATGAAGTAGAAAATTTCAGAGACTATTAATTATAGAGATAGGAAATCAAAACTTACACTACTCACCGGTAGGGGGCGCTGAAATTTAGTATCACCTGAGCAGCTATTTAGTATCAGCTGAGCAGAGAAACAAGCCAGCCGCCGTGAGCCGTTTAAGCCGCCGCCGCCGGTCATTTTTGCTTCAGCCGCCGCCGCCGATTTTTTTCGGCTCATTTCGGCTGGAAGTATTAATTTTCAAATATAAAAAATTTAAAAATAACTATATTTTTTAAAAAGAATTTACTAATTCATTAAACTTGAACAACCAGAGCTAAAAACAATTTTTTATATGAAAAGAAAAAAGTTAAAATCTTCTAAATATTAAATTTTTATAAATAAAATATTTTTAAGGTATAAAAGCTTATGTAAATTTATACTGCGAAAAAATTAAAAAAAAAAGTTCCTAATGGGTTAATATAATACTTCAGAATGCAACTCTTTGCAGATGTGTAAAAAATCAATTAATAAAAAAACATAGCTGCTTAACTTTGCATTTAAAACTCAATATGTATATGTATTTGGTGTATGCATTTTTATCAAAAATTATGACGAAAAATCGTTACAGAGTTGAAGTCGTGTTAGCATATGTAGATATACGAAAACGTTTGTAAAATGTATTAATTTTTGTTAAAAGCGTTACTTCTCCTCTTCATATAAATTCTTACAGTTAGTGTTTAGCTTCATTGGTTATTAAAATATAAGCTATTAAAGTTAAAACACCTTATGAGTTACTGGTTACGGAGTTTACATTTGGCCTATAAAATTGGTTACAAATTTTATGTATTAACCAAAAATTGGTCAGATTGTTATAAATTTTGTAAAACAGGTGACAATGCGCTGATATATATCGAAATATATAACTCAAATGTAATCCATGCATTAGAAATTAGCTGGTTACATGGTTTTTATCACATTTTTTGATATCACCCATATATATTTTTTCAATTCTAAAATACATTTTTAAAAATGGTTGATTGGGCATCTAATTAAAATGGGTCCCTACAAGATATGTGCATCCTGGCCAAACTTTCTAACAAAGCCTCCATTCAAAAGTCTTCAAACAAGTTTAATTTCTTAAATCAATTTTTTAAAATTAAAAAGAATAAATAAAAAAAAAATTGATTCCCAGTATGCTTTAATTGTCTGAAAATTCTATAAGAGGCAAAAATTGTTTTGAGTTCCAAGGGGGTTACATTTTCCCAATGTTGGGATTACTTTGGAGCCCTTTACATTGGCAAAAAAATGTGCTGGCAAAATTAAAAAAAACTTGTATGTTATATTAAATATTTAGGACCATTTGTTAGATATAGTCTTGACTAGCCATGGATTTGTGCGAACATGAAACAAATCACACGTGAACCAACAACAAATCTTATATAAATTGATTTTATATATATTTTTTTGCGAGTGATTTTCTGACCGTGATAAAGTGCAGACGTTAATTGTGATCTCTTTTCTATAATTCTATTTAGGATTAAAAGCAATAACATTTGTTATTGTTTTAAGAAAAAACTTTTTTTTTTAATACATTGTATCAGTGTTGCCATAACGGCGATTTTCTCGTCAGATCTAGCGATTTTATTTCGCCCCTAGCGGGAAAAATTGTCCTGTAGCTATTAGCCAAAAATCTAGCGATTTTTTTATCAGCCGTAATATAATTTTTAAAACTCGGTTTTATGTTGAAAAATATTATAAAACTGGCACATTGATATTCCTTTATTATAAAACACAACATCTTAAACGATTTTAGTAAAAAAAAACTGTAAAAATACACATTTCGATAAAATATAGGTATGCACTTTTTCATCGTACAACGCCCTCTATTGTGTATTCTCAATACTAAGATTAATTCAATGAAAATCAGGACTCATTATTTGAAGCTTAATCGTAAAATTTTTCATTATTTAAAAGTTTATAACACTTCATATTAACATATTAAAGAAATTTTTGAGTAAAAACTGCTTTAAGAACCATTTTTCAACAATCTAGCGATCGCTAAATATTTACAATGTTTATAATCTAGAGATTTTCTAGCGATTTTTGGGTCTGATCTAGCCATTTATTTTGAAAATTTGTTGGCAACACTGCATTGTATATTGAAATCAACAACAAGTTATTACAAAGGGATTAATATAATAATAATATTCTGCTATACTAATCCTCTGCTGTTACAGCAGAATGGATAGTAGCAGCGAGTCTACTGAAGAAAGCGATATTGTCTGGTAGACAGTCGCTGAAAACAAAACAACGAAACGACGACAAAATCGATCACCAGAATTAGTTAAGCATGCAATCAAAATAACAAAAACTACCAACAATGATGATTAGGGCAAGGAATTCCATGCAAATGCATGTTATTTCTCGATAGTCCAAAACTAATATGGACTAAACATTTATCCGACTCATCAAATTTAGAACAAACTGTCATCGATTTGTAGTTGCATATTTTGACATAAATGCATGTTTTTGCATATTTCGACTTTAAATGCTTATTTGGTGGCTTTTTAATGCATATTTTGTGCTTTTTAATGCATATTTGTGCATATTTTTCATTTTTAGTAGCATTTTTTATTTTGTAAAAAAATATAAAAAATTGATACTTTTTCATATTTTGATTCAATCAAAATAAACATTTTTAAAACTTTATTGACCTATGGGAAATCTTCGAGTTCTGTGTCTGTTTGCAAAATAACTAACTTAAATATATTTTTAAGTTTTAAAGTGCATTATTTTTGCAAAAATTATAGTTTTTAGTGCATATTTCTTATATTGTTAGTGCATATTTTTCTTTTTTAACCGCATATTTTAAGCGAATATTTTTAATTTTTAAGTACATGAAATTCCTTGCCCTAATGATGATATACCAAGTACCTACTAGCAACAACATGTTTGCTGCACTTGATGTAGACAATAATGATGATGATAATTATATTAACGATAATGCTAACAAAGAACTATCTGAAGAAAAACCGCCTCCAATAATTATTCCAAATGTTTCAGATATAAGAGCGATGATGAATAACTTTTCAAAAATAGTAAACCTTGAAGATTATTCGTACAAATCTTTGAGAGATGGTCAGGTAAGAGTAATGGCAAAAAACGTAAAGGCATATAGAGTGATAGTAAAATATTTATCTTTCGTAAAAAAACTTAAACGTTTTCAAATCACATTACAAAATGTTGTTTTCAGCCGATCAAGCCGCCGCCGCCGCCGATTATTTGGTTGCGCCGCCGCCGCCGATTTTTATCCGGCTCAACCTCAATCGCCGCCGCCGCCGCCGATTTTTTGCTTGCGCCGCCGCCGCCGATTATTTTGGTCAGCTTGTTTCTCTGCAGCTGAGCCTATATTTAGAAACTCAAAAATTGCTGAAAACTGCGCAAAATAAGAAAAAATCAAGCGCAAAATATGTTCAAATAATAAAATTTGAAAATTCCTTTTTTTTGATTCGATTTTTTATTTGTTATTATTTCAATTTAAATAAAAAAAGAAAATTGTCAATTTTTTGAACAAAGTGCCATCTTTGGTGATGCCATACCCTTGGAAAATTTGTTTTAAAAATGACATTTGTTTTTAATTTTTTTATTTTGGAAAATTGATACTTCCAGCCGAAATGAGCCGAAAAAAATCGGCGGCGGCGTCTGAGGCAAAAATGACCGGCGGCGGCGGCTTAAACGGCTTACGGCGGCTGGCTTGTTTCTCTGGTTGCGGGTCCGATCCCCAACCAAGGAAACATCAATTTATGAAAAATATAAATATGTATGCGTTTTTCTATCCCTTATACATATCGCAGCGTCCTCCTTCGGTGTTCCCATACCACTTAACCCCACCGAAGTAAAATAATATAACAGGGCTATCAACTAAAAAGCTTCAACCAAGTTCGCCAAATCACCATCAGATGGAGCGCAACAACTGTTCTAAAATTCAAATTATGGCGCAATTACAGTGTTGCCATATTTGAAGCCCTTCATCTTTCACCACCTTTCACTTCTTCTCTATCCCCTTTCCAAAGGAAGCAACACGTTAATTAATAGGAAGAATTTCCTGAGTGTTGCTTCTCTTAAAAAAAAAAATAAAGTCTTACTTGTGGGTTTTTTTATAACACACTTATCCAGTTAAGTGATATATCCTCTTTGCACCAGTCTTGGGGCCAGTCCTTTAAGTATAATTGACAGCGCTTAACCCATAGAAATAATAAATTATACCAGTCCTGCGGCAAGACCATCTTTAACCACTCACGGGATAGGTACTTTGAGGACAATTCAGTGGTATATCATCATTTCACCAGTCTCGAGACCAGGGAAACAAGCCGATCAAAATAATCGGCGGCGGCGGCGCAAGCTAAAAATCGGCGGCGGCGGCGGCGATTAAGGTTGAGCCGGATAAAAATCGGCGGCGGCGGCGCAACCAAATAATCGGCGGCGGCGGCGGCTTAATCGGCTTGATAGAACATTATACACGTAATTTAAAGATGTTTAAGGTTTTTTCCAAAATATAGCAGTAGAAAATTGTACAAAAAATTTGGAATTATCAAATAAAAAATAATTTTAAGTTAAATTCATCGATAAAAATTACAAATTTAGGATTTTTAGATTTTGAACGGAGCTACAAGGAGAGATAGTTGGGCTTTCAAAATATATACATATGTTTATATATTCAACAAAATTGTGTGGAAATATTTTCAAATAAAACTGATTTTCTTAATTTTTTCTTATTTTGTTTGATTTTGACGGATTTTATTTGCAATATTTTGTTTAAAAAACTAATTTTTATCTAATTTATTCTTAATTCAGGGTAAAATGAAGTTCTACTTTAATCGCGTTAAAATTGTCAAAGTTATACATTTTTTTATAAACATGGAATCTTTGTATATATAAGAAAATTTAAAATATTAGCCTTAATGAGTGTGCAAACAAGAACATCGAGTTGTCTTATAATAGCTGGAATTAAATGTTTAGAAAAATTACGATAACTTTTTCTATTTTCAATTAATTCAAACAAAAGAATCTGATTTTACTAAGAACTAAACCCACTTTCAGAATAAATTACAATAGTAAAGAATTGTTTAATACTGTAAAAAAGCCGTCAAAGTATACAAATTAAAAAAAAGAATTAATTTTAATATTTAAAAAAAAAAACTGTCAACATATTTCAGTTACAAATAAATAATTTTATATATATTTGGAAAGCTAAATTTTTTGTCTTTCCAAAAACGTTACAAGATTCAAAATCGGTTGAAAAATTGCTGAATTTTACCCACAATGACACTATCACCCCTGTTCTTAGTTCCGAAACTTTTTAATTAGAGTTGATTTGTAAAATCACATGGAATTAAAAATTTCGAAAATTTGTTGTTTCTACCAAATTTTAATATTCATAGACTAATTTTAAAATAAATTATTATATAATAATTGTCGTTAAAAAATATATATTCGTTTCACTATCATCAAGCTTTTTCTACACGAAATAAAACGAAAAAAATAACTCCGACGTGGATCACGGAATTTTTTTGTGGATTCGGAACTCAGAACAGCGTCGATTATTGTAAATATCTCCTCAATTTTATAAGTCGACCGAGAAGTAACTTAACATTTTTTTCGTCCGCAATGTCTTAAAAATGTGTCTTTTGATAATAATTGCAGGTGTACTGAAATTTCTTAAAAATGTGATGTGATCTACTTAAACAAATCTACGACCATAAATTCGAATGAATTAATTCTTTAATTCACTTTTGGAATTTTAACTAAAATTTACTAATGTATCATTCGTTTATACTATTCCTTATGAATTCATTCACTTCATTCTTTTAATTTTCATGCATAATGAATGAATTCTTTCATGAATTCATTATTTTTATAATGATCTTTCACGTTTCATTCGGTTTGTAAAAGATTAAAACAAATGTTGAGTTTTTAATTATTTTTATGGGTTTTGTATATGATATCAATATTAAATCCCTAAAATAAGCCACATTTTTATTTAATTTGTAATTATAAACTAAAGTGTTGTCAGAATCATTAGTATATTCATACCTTAGATATTTTACTGATTGAATAAAATGACAATTTTAATAAGCCATTTTGTAAAAGATTAGAATTAATGAAAAAATTAATTATTTAAATTGATTGTAATTCTATAAGGAATGTATTCAACATAAGAATGCATTCTATTTAATATTAAACTTTGGGAATGAAACCTATGAATTAATTATAAAGGAATGGTTTGATGGAATGATATATATTCAATTTCTAAAGCTGAATTCGGGTTTGTGCGAATTAAGCTAAAATTGAATTAATTCTTTCGTAGCTCTGCCTACAATCTACACTTGGTCATTTGAAAAGTATATATATTTTTATTTTATTTTGTAACACTGTGTAATTTGTATCCAAAACTATGGGTGCTAAAGACGTGTTCATTTGGATTCTCTCCTCTATTGAATATCCAAATTTCAGCGAAATCTGTCAGAACTTTTCAAGCAAAACTTCCAACTTAAGAAACATTTATGACAAAAATCCTTCTTAGCTCTGACTATAAAACTGCCCAGCCAGAAATTGACAAACATAAAAGCGTTCTGAAAGCACTTTGTATGGTGGTTGAACCGTTATCAAAGCAACATATTTTTGTGTTTTATAGTGTTCTCAGAACACTAAAATGATAACCATGATTTACGGTCTCATGTTTGTGTTTAGAGTATTTTAGAAACGTTGCAAAATCAAAAAATAAAGTGATTTTAAAGTGTATTAATACAAAAGTGGAGTGTCTTCCGAGAATTTTAAAAACGAAAAGTAGAGCAATTTTCCAGTACTCTAAATACAAAAAATAAAGTAATTTCTTAGTACTTAAAAAACATTTATTTTTTTATATATTTTATTAGAACTTAAATTAGTTTTAAATGACTACGTTGAAAAATTATAGGATATTAAGAGAAATGTAGATGTGTTCAAAACTGAAAAATTGGGTTGTAGGGAAAATCACAAACCTCTATAGACGAAATATTAATGGTACTGAGATTTGAAGGTTATACATACATCTCTTCCGAAATGTTCTAAAACTTTATTAGGAACTTCTACTTTGAGCGGCGATTCTAAAGTGATGCTAGGTTTAGACGATACTTTGGGAAATTTTCAATATTTTGGATTAAAGTCTAATCTTGTATCACTTTTGATTCAAATCTTTATTATAATGAAAATAAATGGGAAATGGGTTTTCAACCGCATACATTATCAAGCCATTTTTGATTGGTCTCTATTATGGAAATTCAAAACCGCATTCGGCTAAAAAATTTCTGGAAGAACTTGTTTTGGAAGCCAAGGTATAAATATTTTTTTTAGTCTCAAACTTCATTAAGTAATCAAATTTTTATTAATTTAAGATTTTAAGAAAATTTGTGGAACTTATGCCACATTTTTATGGCTCAAGCTCAGTGACCATGAATATTTATAATCTAATACATATTTCAAATGACGTAAATAATATGGGGGCGCCTATATCACAATTTTCAGCATTTGATTTTGAAAATAGCTTGGGTTTTGTAAAAATTGTAAAATCGCCAACTAATCCCATTTCCCATATACGAAGGAAATTGCATATTTTTAATACCAATTCTCCAAATAATATTCCACTAGAATATCCTTTCAATAAGAGCAGCAACTATTCTCTGGGGAAACCTTTACACACTTCTGAATCTAGAGTTTTTTCTTTCGTAAACATTTATTCGAATTACATCTATTCATCCTGATAATATATGTATGTTTATTACACAATGGGAACATTATGATTGTGAAAGAAATTTTTATTACAAAACATACGAAACACAAATACAGTGATATGCATTTGAAAGGCAACAATTTCGAGGAAACTAGAAAGGTTTTTGACTACCCGATCTAATCAAAGGAGATCGGATTATATAATGTAACAAATTTAGATGAAAACAACACTGAAATAGGTATACATATGATGGAAGCTAAATGCATTCTTACAACATTTTATAACGAATCAATTGCTATTTCCCTTTTACATAAATAATTGCAACAAAATATTACAAAAGTAATAAAAATAATTTTTAGTACTAAACCACATACAATCTTTCTTTTAATCAACAGTTGTAAAATTTGTTAAAAATCTTTATCAAAGCATTTTAAATATGGTATTTTCCAAACGTTCTCAAAACGTGTTATTTTTGGTATAAACAATGCTTTGAGAGTACTTAGTTTTTTGTATCATCATCAATTTCTGGCTGGGTGGTTCTTTTATTTCTTTTGAACTAAAAAAAAAAATACTCTTGATGGTTCAGGAAATGATGAAGTAGAAAATTTGTTTTAAAAATGACATATGCTTTTAATTTTTTTATTTTGGAAAATTGATACTTCCAGCCGAAATGAGCCGAAAAAAATCGGCGGCGGCGGCTGAAGCAAAAATGACCGGCGGCGGCGGCTTAAACGGCTTACGGCGGCTGGCTTGTTTCTCTGCTCGAGACCACACCGAAAAAATTCCATAGTTGCATAGTTAAAGAATTGCTTAGTTGATCTCTGAAAAATATAAAACAACTACAATAATCGGTGTTAACAAGGCTTTTAGTTGATAGCAACAATATGTTGTGGTTGAAGTGAATAATACTAATACTTTAAGATTGTCAAAAAAAAAATAAAACAAAACACAAAAAAATAAAAAAGACGTTTAATTTTAATATTATTTTGAAGCTAAACAGAAAATTTGTAATAAAATAAAGGTAAGAATTTATATTTTATATTTTTTCTAAAAATTTATATAATTTTCTAAAATGAATATTTATTGTTCTTTTTATTGTAGATTTTGAATGTAAGAAGAAAGAAGATTGGCAAAATGAATATAAATGGTGAAGGCTTGACGGGATTATACCAAAAAATATAAAAAAAATATTTAAACATCAAATGTATGTGTAATAAAAGATTAGAAAAAAATAAAAGTGTTAAAAATGTTAAATATTTATTTAAAAAAGGGACACAACATCGTGGTTTATGGTTTTCGTTAACCATTTTTAAATAGGATATATAGTCTAACTCTCCATTTAGTTTAGTACATCGTCGCAATTGGCTACATTTCTAGTTGATTTGTAGATTTTTAAAAATCTTAGTTGACACCAACTAAAACAATTTAACTATAGATTAGTTAGGGGTATTTCACCTATGAGATAGTTGAAATATTCGTTGCAATCAACTAAGGAATTTTTAGGGTGCAGTCCTTTAAGTATAATTGACACTGCTTAACCCACAGCAATAGTAAATTATACCAGTCCTGCTGCAAGTCCTTCTTTAACGGGATACGTACTTTGAGGGCAATTTAGTGGTATGTCCTCTTTTTACCAGTCACGGGATAGGTACTTTGAGGACGATTAAGTGGTATGCCACCGTTTCACCAGTCATGGGACTAGTCCTTTAAGTATAATTGTCACTGCTTAACCCACAGCAATGGTGAATTATACCAATCCTGTGACAAGTCTTGATTTAACCACTCACAGGATAGGTACTTTCAGGGCAATTGACCCCTCATTCCCCGTAGGGCTATTACTCAACATATTATAAAATTTCATATAGTTACAGATGTTGTAGTTGTTTTGTTGCAAGACAGATGTATATGATCATTATGTAGCAAAGTCAATGACTATGATTATAACAATATCGACCAAAAGTGTTTAAGTTTTTTTTTTTGGAAATTTAGATTAAAAGTTGAATTTTTGTATTTGTTGTTTGTGGGTATATGAGGCTGTTTAAAATGAAGCTTTAAATATTATGACGTCAATTAAATGCAGTTTTAAAATTGTTGTTTTTACGAAGATCAGGCTGTCTCAAATTAAACTTTCCTCATTTTGAGCATGGTGACTAGGGTTTGGGATTTCCCGGACTTTTTTATTTCCCGGGAAACGGGAATAAAAAAATTTGATTCCCGGGAATCCCGGGAAATATTTTTGAACAAAATTGTTAATGAAAACCACCTATAAAAATAATTTTTGTTAAAAAAAAAACACTATTTCAGTACAAATTCAGTCTGTGAGAATCCACAATGTTATTTTCCAAAGACAAATAAAACTCTTCTAGTCTTATTTCTACAATTCTTCTTATTTCATCAGCATTACATCTTCCTGATATATAAACCAACCCCAGGTTATAAAATGAATTATTTCCGTTTATACATATGTTCAAATATCTCTTTTGTGATATTCTTATCCATTCATCTAAGATTATAGTAAATTTCCTATTGTTAGAAATATTGCTCGATAATACTTTTACATGATATCTTTTACATGATTGTAGTAATTTAATATAATGTTCTTTACATCGGTTTCATTTTTTTGCAATGCCAGGTTTTTATTATAAAAACTTTCTCGAATAAACGAAGATCTAGTTGTGGTGCGGATTGACATTCCTTCGAATGCGGCTAATTTGGACACCATTTCAGGAAAGGTTTTCCCTACCATAAAACGTTCAATGCCTATTAAGCTTACACTTTTTTCTTTGGGTACTTTGCTAATTTTAGCTGGAACGTTATTCTTGTTGTTGTTTTCTTCAAGTGAACCAAATTTAGATGTCGGATAACCAGATTTAGATACCTCCGTTAACCATTAGTCTTTTAGGGCAAATATTGCACTGCGCTGCATTGTCGTTTTTTGTGAAGTATTTCCATACTTCTGACATTTTATTCTTTAATATAAAAGAATATATTAGTTTGAAAGCGGGTGTATTAAAATAAAGTAAACTTACTTGAAAATATCACATTTATTAATGAAAACTTTACTCATAAAATTATTGGCCCTTAATATTCATAAAGGAGTATTTTAAATTTAAAGTCGACTTTATTTTTAATCATACGGTTTTGTTCATTTTGTGTATGTATGTTCAAAATGTTTATATTTTCAAACATTTTGATTGGTTGAAAATAAATTAACCAATCAGAATGCTCCAAAAATAAACCAAGTCTTAGGTATACTGCCACCAAATATTTTAACTAAAGTCGACTTTAACTAAAATATACATTTGAAAAATTTAGATAGTAAGGGCGATTATTTGTAAGAAACAAAAATTTTTTTTCATATTTCTTTTAAACATTTTACCAAGTTTTTAGGTTTAAAGGGCGGATTATGGGACCGTAAACGTAAATGTGATGTAACTGTACCGTACAGTAGCTAAAAAGTACACTTATAGATTACCGTAAACGACATTACTATTTAGCATCTATTTCATGCGGTTTTATATTTTATTCTAAATTTTTCCATTTATTTGTTAATTCTTATTCCTTATTTGTTGTTTGAATCAATTTTCTTTATTCATTTCATATTTTTTCCGACTAAAATCATTCAGCTGTTTCGATGCCGGATAGAAAATTCTGATTTCAACAGAATGATCCGGCAAGTACGTTTAAATTTACGTGTTAGTAACCATTCGTATATATTTCTTCTTGTGGTATCGAAATAGCTGATTCGTTACAGATACGTTTACGATTCGGTAACTCAGCCTTTATACTCAAATTTTGAATAAGTTATGCGAAAAATCTTTATTAGTTGAAATGCTCGTAATTACTTGGCAAAGATTTTTTTTTTGTGTCAAATAAATTGATTCTCTTTTAAAAGATTTTAACAATGACATTTTTGTTTTGGTATTTAAAATGTTTTTTATGACTAAAATTGAAAAATCCAAACAAAAACAATTTAAAAAATTTAATATTTTTAAAGTTTCCCGTTTTCCCGGGAAAAATATACTATTTTCCCGGGAATTCCCGGCAAACTTTTCCCGGGATTTCCCGAGAAATCCCGCCCGGGAATTCCCGAACCCCAAACCCTAATGGTGACGCATAATAAAACGCAGTTTCAGATTTTATTATTTTATTGCGAATATGAGGCTGTCCCAAAATAAACTTTCCTCATATAATGCATGGTGACGTATAATTCGATGTTTTAACTGTACACTGTTTTAACTTCTAGAAAAATTATTTTTGGGATAATTACTCCAAACTAAAACCCTAGGGTAATTAAATATCGTTTTAAAAATAAAATAGTGAAATATTTTATCTATTTCTTACCAAAATGAATTGGGTTTTCTGTTGAAGTTATGCTAACACGTGTGTCAAACGTATCCCACTTTTCCGTGGAAAGGAGATGCATCCAATATATATGTACCTCAAAATGCGATTGGCACATGTGGCCAATTGTATAAAAACGTTTTATTTCCGATACAGCGCAATTTAACTCAACCAATATTCACACAGATTTGCAAAATAATTTGCTACGAAAATTTCCTATCACTTTTTCCTTCTGATTAATTTTTATATTAGTTTATTAAAATTTTCACTTTAAACAACTGCGATTTGATCCGATTTTTCTAATTTAATTAATTCAGGAAGCCTAGAACTTTTCCACTTACTCCAGCAACTCCACGATCAAAAAAGAACGGAACGGAAGAAGCTAAGTCGAAAGTTCTTCGTTTTCGGAGAGTTAAAACGAGTAACAATCGATGACTGCCAAAAAAACAACCATATGATTACGTAGTATATAGTCCCGTTTACACTATATCAACGTACCAACATTAATTTCATGACAACGTAATAGTATAAAATCAGTCAATAAAACATTTTTTTGTTCTTTTTTCAAAATCTGTTACACGTTTTTACTCGGGTATCTTTGATTGGCAAAGAGCGAGAAGAGAAAAACAGCTCCCCCGCACGAACCTTTTATAAAATCGGTATCGCAAAACTTGATTCAATAGATTTAATTAGTGCCTGAATAAATAATAAACACTACTAAAAACTTTAATAACACTTTTATTAAAAATTTCAACAATTCAAGTTTTTGTTTAATGAAAAATTTTGCAAAGATTTCTTATTTTTGAATTACTGTAAAATAAGGTTAATTTAATTTTAGATCAAAAAAAATATATCATAGAAATATATAATATACTAGCGGGCGCAGCCCGCTACGTTGTTAGCGTGCCTTAAAGTTTAGGGGGGGCTGTGCCCCCCCCCCCCCCCCCCCCCCACAAATTTTTTTAAATTCGCTTTTTATTTAAAGTACAGTTTTTATAATAAAAGCCTTCACCCAGCCACCACAAATAAATAATTCTGTACAACAATGGGTTTAAAATAAATAAATATTTGATCACTTTTTCTCATGAAAGTGGATTGTTAGTAATGAATCCATAATAAATTGCAATATACGTGTGTATGTTAAGATAATTTGGTAAAGTGCGAACTTAGGTAGATAGACCCGTAAGTAGTTTTGTTCATTTGTGTTTTGAATGAAAATAAATAATGTAAAGCAGGGTTGGAAAGCATTTTATAATATTAAAAATTGCGGTCAAAGTCCGCTAAGTTGTTAGCGTGTCTTAAAGTTTTTTTTTTTTAATTCCAGTTTATGTAAAGTTAGACCTGGCAATTCAAGTAAATTCACAAATTTAGTTGGAAAATTTACTGCGTCGGTTTCTTCCACCGGTGCTTCGTTACATGAAGTTTAAATATCGGAATATATAAGTTCCATTCCTTTTCTAAGGTTTTTTCTCTTTTAGAAAATTTGTTTAACTTTTTCGAGAGTATGTTTCAATGCTACATAAGTTTCATATTCCGTGGATAGTGTTTGAACAGGTAATTCCCTCTTCCAATCCATTTGCATTGTCTATAATTTCAATTCCACTCGTTCAACGTTTATATCCATTTCGTTCCACTTGTGTAGTGTTTCAAATCCACTCGTTTCCTATTTAGTTTCTTAATTTTAGTGTTCCATATACACTTGTTCTTTAAGTTTTAGGTTTCTAGCTAAAGACGCAGACGTTAAGGGGGGGGGGGGGGCAATTTTCCCCTTTTGAACCACCATTTTTACCACGTTCCTTTCCAAAGTCCTAGAAATGCCTTGTCGATAAGTTAGCCCATACTCCAAGGAAAACGTATTATATATTACAGGTTTCTAGCCGAAGGGTGCGGTTAGGCCATCAAGGGGAGAATTATTCCGTTTTTACCCCTCCCGGTAGGAATTTCCAAAAATTCCGTCTTAGAGGACGTCTGCGTTGGAGGAGGAACCTACTATATACATAATTTTAGGTCTCTATATCCAGCAGTTTGGCCAGGCTATCAAGGGGGAAGTTTTTTCCCTTTTTACCCCTCCCGGTATGAATTTCCAAAAATACCGTCTTAGGGGACGTTTACGTTGGAGAAGGAACCTAAATACCGAATTTAAGCTCCCTAGATCCAGCAGTTTGGCCAGGCCGTTAAGGGGGAGACTTTTCCTGTTTTTGACCCTACCTGTGGAAATTTCAAAAAATCTCATCTTAGCGGATGTCTACAATAGAGGAGGAACTTTAATACCAAATTTCAACTTCCTACCTCCAGCGGTTTGGGCAGGCCTTTAAGCGGCACTTTTCGCTTCATTAATCCCTATTTTTGCAATGTCCCTGTCCAAAAAGCACCTTCCCGGTAAGTGAGTCCATACTCCAAGTAACATATGTTTTACATTTCAGGTTTCTAGCCAACTTTTACTATTTGTGCCCCTCTCGGTAGGAATTTCCGAAAATCCATCGACAGGGAATTTCAGCTTCCTAGTTCCAGCAGTTTGAGCAGGCTGTTAAGGGGGACACTTTTTCTTTTTTTGTCCCTCCCGGTTGGAATTAGGCTGGAAGAGGAACCTAAGTACCGAATTTCAGCTTCCTAGTTCCAGCAGTTTGGACAGGTCGTTAAGGGGCCACTTTCCCTTTTTGAGCCCCCATTTTATAACGACCCTGTCCAAAATTCAAAAAAGTATCTTTCTAATAAGTTAGCCCTTATTCCAGGGACCCACATTTTAAGTTTCAGGTTTCTAGCCGAAGGGGTTTTTACAGGCCCCCAAGGTGAGGCTTTTCTTCTTTTTGGCCCTCCCTATAGGAATTTACAAAAATTCCATCTTCGCGGCTATCTGCGATGGACGAGGAACATTCATACCAAATTTCAACTGCATTGCCTAAGCGGTTTGGGCAGGCCGTTAGTGGGGACATTTTTCCCTTTCAACCACCATTTTTACTATGTTCCTGTTCCAAAATAGAAAAATTACGTTACCGGTGAGTTAGTCCTACTCCAAGGAATACATATTTAAAATTTTAGGTTGGCCAAAAGGGATTGGGCAGGCCGTCAAGGAGGAGACTTTTCCCCTTATTTCCCCTCCCGATAGGAATTTCAAAAATTCCATCTAAGCGGACGCCTACACAGAAGGAAGAACTCACATTCCGAATTTGCTTTTGGGATATCCTATAGGGAATTAGTCGATGTCTACTACAGTGGTGGAAGCTTTCAGGCCTGTTCTGGATATCACTTAACGCCGAAGTGATTTGAAATCACTTAAAAGGTGTTCTGAACAGAAATATTTTGAAAATCACGTGATTTTAAACCGGTCAGATAAGTTAAGGTTATTTCAAATCACTTGCTGTTTTTCTGTACGTACTTTGTTATGAACTTAATAATAACTATCTTGAAAATGTAATTTTATGTGTTTTTTATGGATTCTAGTAGTAAGATTAGGCTTTTATACATAAAAAACTTAAAAATGAACAAGTTTTCAAAGTAACTGCTTGTTTGCAAAAAATTGTATTTTTTTTGTATGACATTCTTCGTGATTTTGCATGCCAGAGTCACACAATGTTACAGTACCGAACAAATTAACTAAAATATTTTATAAAAATAACCTTTTAATACCAAAATTTATTATTTTTCTTAAGTAAAAATGAAAATAGCCAATAATTATGAAGTTTTTTATTAAGAAAATATAAAGAAACATATGTATTAAATGTAACAAATGGCAACAACAAGTAATCATAGCATTAAGACTGTAATTAACCTTTCTGCTAAAATATGCAGAATGATCGGACGGTGGCTTCATTATTCTAATAAGCGTTCCATCAACACATCCAACTACTCCGGGTATACCAAACTGTTGATAGAAATGAGATTTTGATGCACTTTGTGTTTGCTGATCTAATGAGATTTGTATCCAAGTTGGACACAAGGTTTCTTCTAATAAATTCATTACGTTCCATAAGATCTTGCAGAAGGTGGAGCGTCCCATACTTAGGTTCACATCGTTCGCTATGACCCCTTGATACGATCCGACTGCTAAAAATCTAAGCACAGCTGCTAGCTGAATACTTGCCGGAATGGAGGAGTTTGGTAGCTGTGGTGCTATTTCTTCCAATACCATTTGAAAAGCCCTCTTGTTTAGCCGGTAAAATGAAATGAAACTGAAAACCAATATGCCTTAAATCATTACATTAATTTAATCGTTGTTTACTTACAATGTTTCGTTTGTATCCATAGGATTTGATACATCACGCAAATAACACTTTTTACACGATCATCCCTTAACTGCTTTCTTTTTAAATTAATTACTGCCAATATAGTAGCTCCCGGCATTTTAATTTTCCATTTAATATTTTTATTAAAAATATAAATCAAAACAAAGTAAAGAAATCAGCTGTTTCCTCGTGATATCGAAAAACTGAAATCACGCCGAAAAAAATAAAATCTGGTGATTTGTAGAACAGCAACAAATCACCCGTGTGATTTTAAAACGGTCCGTGTTTTGAAATCACACCGTTTTCAGAACAGGCCTGTTTATACCAAATTTCAACTTCTTACCTCCAGTGGTCTTTTCCCCTTTTTGCCCGTTCCGGTAGGAATTTCCAAAAATCCCGTCTTAGCGCACGTCTATGCCGAATATCAAGAAACCTTGTTTTAGTGGAGATATCCGTGGGGGGAGGAAAAAAAGTAGTTTTTTTGAAATTATATATTATTTTAAATGGTACTTTTTGGAAAAACGAAATTTTTTGGAAAAAGATACTTTGTTTTTACAAAGTACTTTATTTGTACTTTTTTTGGAAAAGGTATTTTTTTTTAAAAAGGTATTTTTTTTGGAAAAATGTATGTTTTTTGGAAAAAGGTACTTTTTTTGGAAAAGGTACTTCTTTTGGAAAAGGAACTTTTTTTTAGAAAAAGGTACTTTTTTTGGGAAAAGGTACTTTTTTTTGGAAAAGCTACTTTTTTTGAAAAAGGTATTTTTTTTGGAAAAATTTATGTTTTTTGGGAAAAGGAAAATTTTTTTAGAAAAAGGTACTTTTTTTGGGCAAAGGTACTTTTTTTGGGAAAAGTTACTTTTTTTGGAAAAAGGTACTTTTTTTTGGAAAAAGGTACTTTTTATGGAAAAGGGTACTTTTTTTGGGAAAAGGTACTTTTTTGGGAAAAGGTACTTTTTTTGGGAAAAGGTACTTTTTTTGGGAAAAGGTACTTTTTTTTGGAAAAAGGTACTTTTTATGGAAAAAGGTACTTTTTTTGGAAAAAGGCACTTTTTTGGGAAAAAGGTACTTTTTTTGGGAAAAGGTACTTTTTTTGGGAAAAGGTACTTTTTTTGGGAAAAGGTACTTTTTTTGGGAAAAGGTACTTTTTTTGTCCCCTTTTTGCCCCTCCCGATGAGAATTTCCAAAAATGCCGTCTCAACGGACGTCTACACCGGTCGAGGAACCTACATACCAAATTTCAACTTCTTAGCTCCAGCAGTTTGAGCAGGCCGTCAAGGGGGATACTTTTTCCCCTTTTTGCCCGTCCCTGTAAATATTTCCTAAACTCCCGTCTTGGTGGATGTCTACGATAGTGGAGGAACCTTTATACCAAATTTCAACTTCCCACCTCCAGTCACGTTATTCTTTTATATATAGAAGATATTCATATATCATGAAACATTTATTGCATGTGTAGATATGGGGTAGTATTATATTTTAGAGTGAGAGAGATTTTTTTTTTTTTGTAAATATCCTATTCTCTTTTTACTTTTTCTCCTTCTGGATTTTTTTTTTGTAGCTTTGTATACTTATTTTTTTTTTTGTGGGAAATAAGGAAGTGGTTGCCTTTAACTAAAGGAAAAAAATCCTTATTAATTCGTTTGTTTCTTCTTTTAATAAGTTTATTTTTTTCAAGAATTGGTAATTTGTATTGTTACCGGCCATCAGAGGCGGCTGTTTTAACCACTTTAAGAATTATCGTTAAAAAGTGAATACAAACCAATCCGGACATGTTCGTAAATATTTTAATTGTATAGTAGTTAATAAAACAAAAATAAAATAAAGAAAATTGTGTTAATATAAGTTTTATATAAAAAGTGAATCCTCCCTTAGACTAAAGCTTCCCATGCAATGAGTATTGTTACATTTATTAACGGCCACCATTATATGATTAAATGCTTTCAAACAGGATTTTACCGGTATTGTATACTTTCATTGTTATATGTCTATAGAGAATAATCACACATGTGGACAGAAAAATAGGTTTGAGTGTTTTGTGTTTGAAGGAACGTAAGGCTTTAATTTTTTTTCATCATTTTAATTATATTTTACCCCCATTAACAATAAACAAATAACCTAAAGTTATCACAAACTGAAAGTTAAAAAATTCAAATTTGTATGGCATTTGACATCTGTAATTCTAAGTTAGCTCAAACTTTAGGTTAATTTGTTTATTGTTAATGGCCCTTAGAAAAATTTATAAATTAAACATATTTAAAAATTATTTTTCAGCTAAGATATCACTAAAAAAAATTTTAAATAACATCAATTCAAGAAATTCGTCGATTTTTATTTAGACAGTAATATAGGTGTATAGGAAAAAAAAAATAAAATAATAATTTGCACATGAAAGTTCGTTTTTTAAATTAATGTTAAACCATAATTCTTTTTTTAGTACTGCAGGGAAGCTTAGAAATTTGTCGCTTCAATTCTTCCCAATGATTCTCAATAGGGTTAAGGTCAGGAGACTGACTTGGACATTCAACAACATTCAAATTATGTTCCCGGAACCATGCACTCACCAATTTTGATGAGTGTTTGGGGTCATTATCCTGTTGGAATTTCCAATCTAGCGGCATATTTTCCTCAGCATATGATAACATTACCGTCTTCAACAAATCCCTGTAAATTCATTGTGTTTTCAATTAGATGTATTAGCTGTGTTTGTGTGACTCTCTATCAGTGTTATCAAGAACGATTTTGACAGTTTTTCAACGTATTCCGGCTTTCTACTGTCAAAATTGTTCGAGATATCATTGATAGGAATACCGCACAAACGCAGCTATTGGAGCTACTCTCTTCCAAGAGAAGTAGCCCCAAACCATGACATTTCCTCCTCCGTGTTTTACCGTTTTTTGGTGAATCTAATGTGGAATTCCTTTCCTTTCTGTATCATTACCAAACAAATTGATTTTAGTCTCTTCGCTCCATAGGATATTTCTCCACATTTTTCACCTTCTGGTCCGCAGCATATTTCATGGGCCAAGGCAAAGTTTTTCCTCTTCTTCAAATTAGCCTGTCTGAGCAAAGGAACTTTTCGAGCAATTCTACCCGGTAGTTTTGCACCCACCAATCTTCGTGTGACCGTTCGGGATGACACAACGTTCCCAATATCATTCGAAATAGCTCTAGAGGACTTGAAAGGATCTCGTTTAGCTAAAGTAACTATGCGGTTATCTGAAGAGGTTTTTTTACTTGAACCACCTCTCTCAATATTTTCTTTGGCTTTTAATTCATTTGTAACGCAGTTTTTAGAACGTCTGTTGTTGTTTTTGTTTTTTCTTTGATATTTTAAATGTTTAATAACGCGCCTAGACGAGAACAAGAAATTCTCATTGAGTTTGTAATTTAACTTAACAAATATTTCCAGAATTTCTAAAAACGTCGTCCCCTGACGATTTCCTTAGGCAAGAATGAAATCCGGATAGGGACATGCCAACAACGGATTATTTTTGTTAAATACGTTTGGGATTTTAGCATATTTATTTCCTTTAATGCAATAAATTTGGAGATTTTTCCTTCCTCGCGAAGCTTAAGAACTAGTCAACTTTCTTCTTCACTGCAGTGATGATATTTTAAATAACTTTTATTTCCAATTTAAATTATTTTACTTAACTCACTTTTGTCACAAAAAAATCGAGTTTTCACAACTTAAACAAAAACGGACCTATTTCACTGTCCAAGACAAATAGCAACTAAAAAAAAATCCCTGCATTTGTTACTTCAAGCAATTTTACTAGTAGGATTCCCCTTTTTCATTTCAATACAGTGATGCCAGACTTAAAAGTTACTAAACTTCTTTTTGGAATTTATTTTGTACAATTTCTATTAAATTAAAAAAATAAAAAACCTCACACCTATTTTTCTATCCACATGTGTATATAGGGTTTTAGGGTTAAGTTATAAAGTAAACTCTCGGATCTAGAATATTTTTTTTAAAGCAAAACTTATTGAATTTAAACTTAAAAAAATTAACCCCTAAATTCATAAACCCTTTGTAAAATTATAGGAGGCTTATTGAACAAATTTTGTATGAAAATGAAGTTTTGTAAACCTGCTATAACTTTACAAAGCATTTATGAATTGAGGGGTAAATATATAACAAAAAAAAATATTTATAAAAACTGTTCAAATACATACATGACTTACAAGGAAGGTATCCCAATAAGTTCTCTCCGAGTTTAGTGAAATTCAGATATTTGATAGAGGGAAAATAAGATTTTTTAGTGGCCCAATCTCACGTTAAAGGGTTTATTTGTACACAGTGTCAAAATATTCGAGAAAATAAAAAAATAATACCCATATTGTCCGTGTTGAAAAAGGCGCTATGGGGAAAGTCGTACTAAAACCTAAGAATAACGAACATCGTTTAAATTAAGTAGGCAGGCAATATGTGCAAATATGTATAAAACAAACGACAAATTCCCATAAAAATGGCACAAAAAAAATTGTTTCGAAACAATGTGGACATTTTCGGACATGTTTTGTCTAAAAAAGCTTTCATTTGATACCAAATTTTTAGTGTCCTGACCGAAGGCCCTCTTTTGGGCCGATGCCGAACATCGGCCAAATTGAAAATAATCGGCCTAAGCCGTGCCGAAGCCCATTATTTTTATTAGACCCAAAAAGTAGTATACACACACATTTGAGTACGGGAACGCTTTTGAGTTAGGAGGTAAAGTATGGGGAAAAGGCATAGTTTAAGCAATAATTTATCCTGGTAACTTAAAACAGCCTAAAAGCGTTTCCGTACTGAAAATTGTGAAAAAATTATTGTTGTTTGCACGCAAAAAAAAAAAACAGGCGGAACTTTATCTAAGTGCTATGTAATTATACAACTACATACGTTCGAAGTAAGTATTACAATTTCCTAGCAAAATGTGTGTAATTTTTCGATTATTTTCCGCTACACATGTATATATTTTGCAAGGATTGTATATATTTTACAAAAAAATGTGCATATTTTACTAGAACTTTGTAAACTTTGAAAATTATGTAGTTGTATAATTACATAGCTCTTAGGTGATATTCCCCCTATTTTTGCTGTGTCAATGGCTCATATGAATATAAAATAGGTATTACTAATAGGGGGAAATACAGGGTTTTTTATGCAATTACTTCACAAATCTAGTCTGCTTGGGAGTAGACTAGAAATTTATTTTTTTAATTTTCGTTTACATTTCATGCTATTCTACCAGCCAATTGGTAAATTTGGAGTTAAAAGCCATTTCTAAGCCCAAAGTAATTACTTCGAAGTAATTGCTAAGTTTTTTTCATATGACCCAATATTACATTTCAAAAATTGTGAGTTTATTTTTACGCTACTAAAAGCAAAAATATGGATTTTGGTGGAATATGTTAATTGTCATGGCAATTTCTTAAAATTGATGAAATTTTTAACTTGACAAATTATATTTTAGCATTGAACTTCACAAAACCTAAAATAAACTTGACAATCAACTCCATTTCAGGCCATGTGGCAACACTATATACAGTTACTCCAAAAAGTGAGTGCTCATTCTATATAAAGTACAAAATTTTTACTAATGTTAAAGAAGAAAGCAAAAGTAAAGTAAAGGTTTCTAAGGTCTTATTGTAATAAATTGTTTTGCAAGATTTACCGTTAGAAATAAGAAATGTACTCTCAAAAACTGTTGCAGTCTAGCTTACGCGCGACTACTTATTTATTTATAAAGATAATGTGAATTTGGTAACTACTTATTTTTTAACCACTAGTAAGCATATAAGTAAGTCGTATTATTTAACAACTTGTAACCACTTATTTTTTTAACTGCGTATAAGCACACGAATAACTACTTATTTTGGCAACTACTTATTTTATATACTTTTGTAATGTGAGTTTTTTCATGCAGCGAATATGGACAACTACTGACAAAAGCGACCTTGTCGAACAAAAATAATGAGTTTTGACACCGAATTATAAGCAGTAGACCCTAATTCTACTGCTTATTATTTAGATATTAGTAATGAGCACCCTTTACTGAGATTTTGCTGGTATATAACTCAAATGTAATCCATGCATTAGAAATTAGCTGGTTACATGTTTTTTATCACATTTTTTGATACCACCCATATATAAATTATTTGATTACATTTGTTTACCGTTAGTTCAATTTATAAATCAAAATATTAATGTGCATTTTGAAATGCGTCAAAATGATAAGGCCAGTGCATATAAATCCAACAAAACAACATATGTACCTTTTTTTCAATTTTTAAATTGTCAATTTTTATTTATTGTTTTATAAATGCTATTGGGCATATAATTTATCATCTTTTCTAGTGTTAGTAGCCTTATATCCCGCCAAGCATTCAAAATTACCACTTTTAGCTCTCCCACCGAATTATACTGACGGTTTTACGAAAAACTTGCCGCACTAGCAGTCCCCACATGTTCTCCATAATACTAAGATGTGGTGAACGTGCCGGCCATTCCATAACCGACACTCCATGTTCCTCAAACCAGGTCTTAGTTGATCTGGTAACATAGATTGCAGCGTTGTCTTGCTGGAAAATAAATTCTTTTTCGCGATGTGCGGCCAAATATGGCAACAAATGATTTCAGAGCACTCGCTGGTACTCCAAGATATCCATTCTTGTTGAAGGAAACGCTAAAGAAAGGGTTCCACTTGAGCTAAATGCACCCCAAACCATTAGGGAACCGCTACCGAAATTTCTCTTTGAGATATACATGGGTTCCTTTCTCAAATCTCGCCAATAGTCTCTTAAACTTAAAATTTTTTACATCAGAAAAAACAATCTTAAAATTGGAACCTAATGCCAGTTAGTTAAAAAATTATTGAAATTCGTACCTGATGCCAGTTAGTCCGTGTCGGCTCAAGCTCAAGTCTCTGGAGGGAAATTTTGAATTGTTTTTTATCGGGTCACAATTTATTTTTAAATTTTCACAAAATATATTTTTTAACCCCTTTTGGTTTGGCCATACACCACTTGTTTGACGTTTTTGGTCTCCGCAGCGTAAGGTAACCGATTTTATGAGCGACACTTTAGGTATAAAACACAATATAAAGTCCAGCCGAAAATTCTAAGTTATATTTTTCATCAAAAACTTTAATATTTGATATGTATTTGAATTCCAAAAAAGACGGGTTAACAAAGCCCAAAAAAGTTTATATTAAATAGAAACTATCGGCTGAAAACATATAAAATCGACAATTGAATTTATCGCACTCTATTGGAATTGTATCAAACTTGCTATAATTTAGAATACTTTGTGTAGCTAAGATAACCCTCGAAAATTGGTACTGATTTTGCGGAAAATTATTAAATTTGTTAAAAACTCTGCTTACATAATTGGGTCTAACTTTTGTATTATTTTTGCTACATATGAGGCATTCCATACCAAATGTTCAGCAGTAAAACATATGTCGTATCAATGTCAAATTTTCGGTATGTACAGGTCTTTGTAGCAGAAAATAGAATCTGTTCTGTTCGTGGACAAATTTTGAAAAAATTTAAAAGTTTTTTTAGTAAACAATTTGTTAAAATTTTTTGAAATATGCCAAGAGCCTAAAATTTAATATAATCTATAGAGTTTTTCACGATCTATTTTCTGAATGGAAAAAAAATTAAAATTTTCAGAACAATTATGAAAAACTCAACTTATCAAGAAACACCCTACTTTTTTTTATTTTTAAAGTATTTTTAAAAAAATCTAAAGATAATTTTCTCTTGGTAAGAAAAAAATTGGAGATGTGTACGGCTTAGTTTTCGAGAAAACTTACATTGAATATGGTTCAAACTTAGTTGTACCGTATTTTGGGAAATTTGTGCATGGGTGATATAAGTAATATATATGTGGTAGAGTATTAGCAATAATAAAAGTAATTTTTTCGAAAATTAAGCCGAATATCACTAAAAATGTTTAAACTTATAAAAGATCATGCCCATGGTCATACGTAGCCAAGCATCAGCCGACGATATATTCAGAATGTGATATAAATATGTTATGTGATAAAAGGAGTCAAATAACTTATATATATTGTTGGCAAACACTAACCGCAAAATACCAATAACGATTTAAAACCCTTTCAAATTACTACCGCTAGCCTTAAAATACCACCTTAATATACCCTATCGAATTAATCCAAAATAACGTTTACACTGAAATAATTTAAATACATGAAATATTAACTTTCAGCTTTTATTGGACAACTAATTCTGTTGTTTATACACACACAGATAATGTTTTAACAAAGTGACGGTCCTTAATGTTGTCAAAAATTTACAAAAAAAACTACCGTTAACCTTAAAATACCAATAACGACCCTACGGGGAAAGGGACCGGTCCCAGATGACACGCAGGATAGGTCCCAAGGGGCGGAGACCAGTCGTTGATCGGTCTTTTTGTTTGAAAGAGACATATCACTTTAACATGGCGTTGTCATTGGACAGTAAGGTGGTGTGTCTAAAAATAGCTTTTCAAATAAACTAACAAAAAATTAAGAATGAAAAATAATCTACTTCGCGTCGGAGTAGAGCTCGGTAAAACAAACTCCTGCTTGTAAGGCAAACGCTCTACCGTCTGAGCTAATGTTGCGTATGCGTGATGGCTGGCTGATGGTAAAGTTATATATTTTTCGTTTCTGTTCAAATAAAAAAGAAAAAGAAAAAACAAACAGAAAAGAAAAGAAAATAACACTAACACACACACAAATATAGTGGAAGTGCCTTCAGTATGCCTCCGATTGACCGGTCACGGGATAGGTCCTTTAATGGCAGTTGACTCGTTTTTTGCGTTGGCCATAATTAAATTAAAAAATCAATTAAAAATTAGAAAATTACCTCAAAAACTCTGATTATATAAATAAAAATTTAAAAAATTGAAATACCAATTGTTAAAACTAAAACAGCTTTAACATTAAAAAACGCTGAAAATACGAAACTTAAAATTTTTTAGCATAAAATTATAAAAATATAAAATAAGAGCTAAAATAAGCCAATCGTAAAAAAATAAAGTTCGAAATAAATAAAAGAGTAAAATAAATAAAAAAATATTTTAAAAAATATGCCGCGAATTTTGTTTTTTATTTCGGAATCGGTCAAGTTTTTTAAAAGCAACAGTGAAAGTAACGAATCAGAAAATATTAATTCATATTTGTACTAATTTAGTAATATGCCTTCGGTTGACCGGTCACGGGATAGGTCCTTGGAGGGCAATTGACTCCTCATTCCCCGTAGGGGAAATTGTGACAGTCACTCCAATTTAAACACCATCAGTGTTTGCATGTTTTTTTTGTTTTAAATATACCCGTTAATTTTTTTTTTGTATTTTTTCTGTACATAAATTCTGTTCACCTGCAATTTTTTTTATCACGTCCTTTTTTTACAATAACAATTACACTCTACACTCACACTTTATATTTCAGTACCTGTTTATTTAAATAATTCTTTTTATTTAGAATTTGTAATATTTGATCTTAAACCGAACAAAAATAACACTCATTCTTTTTTATTTTTATTTTAATTCAATGAATTATTGTTTACACTTTACACAGGCCACTTTAAAACTCGCTCTTTACAATTTCGACCCCAACCGTTGTTTTCCTTTCATTTATGCCTTTTTCTGACAAGGAAGAAGCAACTATGAAAAATCCCTTTTGTTTTAATTTGACAAGTATGACATTTTAGTTACAGAGATGTTATATGAAAACGAAGGTGGTGAGCGACTGATCAGTCTTCCAAGTCACTCATAATTTCGCACATGTGCAGTAAAGTAGCCAAAATTAGAAAAAGTGAAGATTGCAATTTGTAAAATAAAAACACTTTGTTTGAAAAGTAAAGGTTAGAAAAAAAAATTTAGTGTAATCTGAATATTTTTTAAAAGTTGTTTAATCATTTAAATTGTTGCTCAGTTCTTTTAATAGTGAACAATCATATTAAAAATCTTAATACTTAATACATAAGGAATAAAAATTAGTATTCCACGTTATTTTTAATACTGCGTGCATGCAGTTAAGGCTTATAAAACTTGGGAAATCGGTAAGCTCCTTGAGCATATAATCATTTTTTTTACCCCAAAACTTACTTACGTTGCGATTTTATAACAGATTATCGCAGTTGAATTTTAGTACCGGCAGCAGGAATCTAAGGGTTAACTTTAATAACTTACACATATCCTGCAGAAAATCTAACCAAGCCCGGAA
The DNA here is from genome assembly GCA_949987735.1 of Leucophora obtusa. Classification (NCBI taxonomy): domain Eukaryota; kingdom Metazoa; phylum Arthropoda; class Insecta; order Diptera; family Anthomyiidae; genus Leucophora; species Leucophora obtusa. The sequence continues at coordinate 15,207,290 of OX465300.1, forward strand.
CCTTCAACAAGTTGTGGAGAGTGTTGTAACGACAAGTTTTTTCGCAGTATGCTGGGGCAGAACTCAGCGATGTCCAGGGTTCGTTACAATTATTTATTTAAAAAAACAAAGAGAGAGAACACCGTTTATATTGCTTTAAAAAAAAGTTTTATTGATGTATTTATTTTTAAGACTTATTAACTAGAACACAGTTAACTTTGCACTAACAGATTTCTTTCACTCTAGCCAGTAGCAAAAATATGGGTATAAGGTTTTATTCTGGCCGCTCTATGTTTAAACCACAAGGTAAAATATAAGTTTAATAGGACTATATCGAAGAGAGAAAATCTAACGGCCAACCTCAGTTTACTCTAACAACTAGACGCGAAGAGATAGAGAGCAAGTACCGTATCGAATAAACGAAAAATGGAGAAAATCTAAGGGTTAACCTCAGTTTTCTCTAGCAAATATACGCGGAGCGAGCGGAAGTTTCGTACCGAATAAACGAAAAATAGAGAAAATCTAAGGGCTAACCTCAGTCTTCTCTAGCAACTAGTCGTGGAGCGAGCGGAAGTTTTCGTACCGAATAAACGAAAAGTAGAAAAAATCTAAGGGCTAACCTCAATTTTCTCTAATAACTAGACGCGAAGAGAGAGCAAGTTTCCTATCGAATAAACGCAAAATAGGAAAAATCTAAGGGCTAACCTCAGTTTTCTCTAGCAACTAGACCCGAACACTAAGGAGAGAAAATCTAAGGGCTAACCTCAGCTTTCTTTATACCGATAATTTATCACAAAATAAGATTATTTTTATTTAGGGAATTGCTAAACTCCTCACCAAATAATAGATCTTACCTTGTGGTCGTCTATTGGCTAACTCCCTCAAATTGATCAACAGCACTGCCTTTTATACTTGCTGATCAAACACACACAAACATTTTAATACAACTTATAATAAAATAGTACCAATAAGCAGGGTAAGGAATTTGATGCAAATGCATGTTTTTTCTCGATAGTCCAAAATTAATATGGACTAAATATTTATCCGAATCATCAAATTTAGAACAAAATGGCATCGATTTGTAACTGCATATTTTTGCATATTTTGTCATAAATGCATATTTTTGCATATTTTGACTTTAAATGCATATTTGGTGCGTTTTTAATGCATATTTTTTTAATGCATATTCGTACAAATTTTTTATTTTTGGGAGCATTTTTTATTTTGTAAAAAAATATAAAAAATTGATACGTTGTCATTAGGGTTTGGGGTTCCCGGGAAAATAGTATATTTTTCCCGGGAAAACGGGAAATTTTAAAAATATAAAATTTTTTAAATTGTTTTTGTTTCGAATAGGATTTTTTAATTTTAGTCATAAAAAACATTTTAAATACCAAAACAAAAATGTCATTGCTAAAATCTTTTAAAAGGGAATACATTTATTTGACACCCAAATAAAATCTTTGCCAAGTAATTAGGAGCATTTCAACTAATAAAGATTTTTCGCATAACTTATTCAAAATTTATTTAGTAAAACCTAAAAACTTGGTAAAATGTTTAAAGAAATATGAAAAAAAAGCTTTGTTTCTTACAAATAATCGCCCTTACTATCTAAATTTTTCAAATGTATAATTTAGGTAAAGTCGACTTTAGTTAAAATATTGGGTGGCAGTATAACTTGACTTGGTTTATTTTTGGAGCATTCTGATTGGTTAATTTATTTTCAAGCAATAAAAATATTTGAAAATATAAATATTTTTGTAAGGTTTTCATACACAAAATGAACAAAACCGTTTGATTAAAAATAAAGTCGACTTTAAATTTAAAATACTCCTTTATATTAAGGGTCAATAATTTTATAAGTAACGTTTTCATTAATAAATGTGAAAGGAAAAGACTGGTTAACGGTGGTATCTAAATTTGGTTATCCGACATCTAAATTTGGTTCACAAAAAATAAAAAATTGTGGTCATGCAACTTCCAAAGAAAAAGGTGTAAGCTGAATAGGCATTAAAGGTTTTATGGTAGGGCAAACATTTCCTGAAATGGTATCCAAATTGGCCGCAGTCAATCCGCACCATAACTAGATCTTCGTTTATTCGAGAAAGTTTTTATAATAAAAACCTGGCATTGCAAAAAAATGAAACCGATGTAAAGAACATTATATTAAATTACTACAATCATGTAAAAGATATCATGATAAAAGAAATATCGAGCAATATTTGTAACAATAGGAAATTTACTATAATCTTAGATGAATGGACAAGAATATCACAAAAGAGATATTTGAACATATGTATAAACGGAAATAATTCATTTTATAACCTGGGGTTGGTTTATATATCAGGAAGATGTAATGCTGATGAAATAAGAAGAATTGTAGAAATAAGACTAGAAGAGTTTTATTTGTCTTTGGAAAATAACATTGTGGCCACCATATCTAATGGGCCAAGTGTGATGAAACGGTTTGTTTCCGACAGTCCAGTAGTAGGTGCTTTCTGCTGGAATCATGCAATTCATATCGCAGTGCTGCGAGTAATTTATGTGGAATCAAATGTTCAACATTCTGATATTTTTTACTTTGAATTCTCAGTACGCAGACTGCATTTGTACTGAAATAGTGTTTTTTTTTTAACAAAAATTACTTATATAGGTGGTTTTCATTAACAATTTTGTTCAAAAATATTTCCCGGGATTCCCGGGAATCAAATTTTTTCATTCCTGTTTCCCGGGAAATAAAAAAGTCCGGGAAATCCCAAACCCTAGTTGTCATATTTTGATTCAATCAAAATAAACATTCTTAAAACCTTATTGACCTATGGGAAATCTTCGAGTTATGTGTCTCTTTGCAAAATCACTAACTTAAATATATTTTTAAGTTTTAAGGTGCATTATTTTTGCAAAAATAATAGTTTTTAGTGCATATTTCTTATATTTTTAATGCATATTTTTCTTTTTTAACCGCATATTTTAGGCGCATATTTTCCATTTTTAAGTGCATGAAATTCCTTGCCCTACACATAAGTAACATTTAGTACAAAACATATGTGACAGTGTTGTATCATCTAGTAGTATATGATTAGTGATGCAAGTATTGACAAATAGATGGCATTATTAATAATTCCGTTAAATTTAAACAATGATATAATATTACTTAAAATGTTAATAATTTATGTAGACAAAAACGAAAACCAACTTTTGTCATTACAGTGCTGAAGGTAAAAAAGGGGAATTTTTATCGACACTGCGGAAAATACACCAGATTACATTCAACAACCCATAGCAGTGCTACCAATTAATAACAACTGCATTAACAATAGTGCCGTGATCGCCCACACTACGGGTTTGGACGATCACAATAGACCGAAAAAGGGCATTTTAAGCGAGGTGTCGAATCATTTTGTTATTGCAGCTAGGCACATGACTATCAAATCTTTATGGTAAAGTTACCATAATAAGATACAAATTGTACCATAATTATATACAAATTAGGTTTGTTCCACGTAATTCTGGGTAAAGTCTGGTAAAATGAGAGTAAACAAATAATAATCTCAAAAAATGGTAAAATTGCTCACAATACCTGGAACGCACAAAACCACATTTCAAGCCCAAAAATTAACGTCAAAGTTATTCATATAAACAAAAGCTATTTTAAGAATAAAATATCGAAGGGAATAAAGAAAAAATGTTAGAACGTGGTATTTGTTAACGATATTAATTATTGTTTTCAAGTTTTGTTAATATTTAAATTATTTTTACAAATTTAAAACAGCTGATTTACAAGCAACTAGTGATTTGACAGTTTTACCATTTTACCCGCAAAAAAAGTACGGGTAACTTCTGGTAAAAAGAGAAACAATTTATTCTCTCATCAACGCTCTCACTTACCCAATTTTTAACAATAGAAACGATTTTTGGTAAGATTGGGTTCCCGCGGGTACCCGCGGTAACGTACGTGGAACAGAGCTATTAAATGTTGAGTTCGGGTAAGAGATACGTGAAATTGAAACTGTGAGTGTGTACATAAAAACGTATAACACTTTGTTCTATGTAATTTAACCGTGACAATTCGACCTATTTGACCTTCCGATATAAAAATAATTTTTTTGTTTGATCTTATCTGAAGGACAAAAAGATTTTTTTGTTTGACCTTAGCGGAAGGACAAAAATAATTTTTTTGTTTGACCTTAACTGAAGGGCGAAAAAAATTTCTTTTGACCTTAGCTCAAGTGCAAAACTGACATTTTGAAAAACCGCTACGAACGCGCCTAGAAAATTATTAACCTATAAAATAGAATATAATATAATTCTTTAATAACTAACACTGTTATATTATAAACGTATTTCAAGTATTTAAATTAATCAATAGGACCATTAACTGGTTTGTTTATTTGATTCACGGTCAGTGTTGCCACAAGCGAACATTTTTTGTAAACAAAATATTAAAAAAAGTTACCAAATGAGAAAAAAATAACCAAAACTTAAAGTTTTTTAGTTTTTATTTGAATATATTAAAATAAATATTTTTTGAATGGGGGAATATTTAGTTGATCTCTTATTTTTAAGTAAATGAATGTTCTTTTAGTTGACTCTAGATCATAAATTAATATCGCTTTCTGTTTAAATTATTTTCAAATCAAAGAAAGATGATACAATTTTTACAAGTAAATTACAAAGAAAAAAATATATTTGAAAGAATTTGATAAGACCAGCAATACAGAATACGTATTTTCGGCTTTCGCTACAAAGCCATCATCAGTGTATTTCGTCTTGTGTGGGCTAATATTTTAATGTTCGTCTACTTATGTGACCGCTGAAAGAAAATCGAATTTCGTATCAACAACTCAACTTAAGCCTGGATCAGCCAGACGTAAACGTAAACGTATCTGTGCATAGCTGAATTAATAAGTTAAATAAGAACAGAAGATGTGCTGTGTTTTTTCTTTCATTCTTATGCATTCAATATAGATCAGACGTAAATACACAACAAAAATCTGTTGTGAATAGATATTCGTTGTATATTTACGTTTGCTCTATATTGCATGCATAAGAATGAAACAAAAAACACAACACATCTCCTGTTCTTATTTAACTTATTAATTCAGCTATGCAGAGATACGTTTACGTTTACGTCTGGCTGATCCAGGCTTTAGACTAACATCAACGAAATTTAACAATTCTATTTTTATCCTTTGTTATTATTACTCTATTTTTGCTTTGAACCTTAATTCTTAAGATATCTCAGCTGATTCTATTCAACTCTGTGTATGATAACCACAGATTTTTGAATTACAACGAACCGTTAAATTTAAATGTATATTATTTAAATTATATTTTTGCACCGTGTCAATGTGTTTAAAATGAATGGGGGAATATTTAGTTGGTCTCTTATTTTTAAGTAAATGAATGTTCTTTTAGTTGACTCAAGAAAGCGATATTAATTTATGATCTAGAGTCAACTAAAAGAACATTCATTTACATAAATATTTTTTTTTTTTTTGAATTTAATTATTAACAAAATTTGTATTTTAGAGTTAATAAAAAACCAAACAAAAATAAAATTCTTTTACATATTAAATACTTACTACGGTGGGTCTCATACTGTACACTCAAAAAAAAAGTCAGTAAAGTCAGCAAAAAATGTTGCTGTGTCAGCAAATTTTTAGTCAGGAGCGTGCTTGCAAAAAAGTTGGTAATTTCAGCAAAAGGTTTGCTGAAAATCAGCAAATTTACCAAAAAAATAATAATCTTTAGCAAAAGTTTTGCTAAGACTTGGTCGACTGCAAATGAAAAAAATCCTTGCTAAAATTACTACACTTTTTGCTGAATATTAGTAGGCTGAAAAAAACTCAAAAAACTTATAGCGAAATTTTACTTTAGTTAATTTATTTGCTGAAAATTTAAATATAGAATATGTGTAGTAGAGATGAGCGATCCGGTGATTTTTGAATAACTCTGCTACCAGATCGTGATTTTCAAATCACCGTTCTTTTAAACAGTGACCGTGATCACGGGTTTTTAATAGAGATGGGCGATCCGGCGATTTTTCAGTAACATTGTTCTCAGTGAATGTGATTTGCAAATCGTTGTACTTTTAAACTGTGATCGTAATCACGGTTTTTCTATGGAAAAGACTGCGATTTTCTAATTAATAAACGAAATAATATTTGTGGCGAGTTTTTAAGATGTCAGTTAAACTTGGTTTAGTTAAACCGAAAACGAATTTTGTCAGCCATTTCAAAGTTTATTAACAAAAATTTGCCGGAAAAACTTTCTTGAGTATAATTTATTTCTTTATTGAAATAAAACAAAATAAACCACATTTTAAAAGCAGTATTCCAGTTACAAACTGCGTTAAACTAAGTTTAAAGATAATCCATTTCCTAAAAACTGGGCCTTAAAAGAAGAATAGTTGCGACCAGTAACAAAGACATGATAGAAGGAGACATTTTATGCAGAAGAGTGTGAAAGCAAGTCACTGTTATTGAGAAAAAACATGTATTACTGTGCACAATGAAGTTTGCAAGAAAGAATAGTAGAAAAATATTAAAAGAACGATATTCCGAGTAACTGCGACTTGAAATATTTGATCACTGCCGTTACCAGTGATTTATCAATAACTGTGATTAAATCACCGGTATGAAAATATCGCTCATCTCTAATGTGTAGAGTTGTTTTTCTTTTTCTGTCATTTCCGTTCCAGACGAGCTGCGACATCTACATCTTGTCTATCTGGTTGTCGTCCACTCTATGAATGCGGTTATCAGCACAATTTTTGTGGCAAAATAAATTAGTAAAACATTAGTTCAAAATTAGTTTAGTGCTAAAAAAATATAACTAAAATTTTTGCTGAAAACGGAATTTCAGCAAAAAAATTGCTGAAAACTAGTACACTTGATATACAAGACATGTTACTAATTTTTCTACTAACTTATTTTTTTGAGTATAGGTTTAACTTTAACTTAAATATTAAATAAAAGAAAATGTCAAAAAAATTGTATACGAAACAACAACAAATTTTTGGGTTAACTATTAGTTGACTCTAAAAGCTTCAGTATGAGACCTACCGTTAATAACTAAAAAACTTAAATTTAATTTCATTCCAAATAAAGATCAACAAATTAGTTTGAGGTCAAATACATCACTGTGTTATTTGAGGTATAATAAAAATTATTCTATGACCCGGTGTCTTCAAATGCAATAAGTTATATGATATGAAATGTCAAAACCATTGCAGGGAAACGTCAAAATTATATCTATTGCAAAGTGCTGGAGAACACTTGACCATTTCATGGCTAAGAAATATCATAGATTTTTTTTCGAAAACACAAAATTTTGTCAAACATTAATCTTTATCTACAAATAATAAACAATTAAACTCATTCCCATTCTTGTTTACTAAATTTTCTGTTATTTTTTTATTACAAAATTAAAATGAAAAGTGACATTTGATGGCAGGCATTATTGCAAGAGCCGCTTGCATGTCAGCGATATCATGATATTGCAATAAAATTGAAATTGATTGTCTTCACTTGAGACGAAATCATTTTAACAATTGCTTGCTATCATTTTATTGCATGTCAAGACACTAGATAAGGTTAAAACATTTCTTTGGCAGACCACACATGGTGGGAGGAATGATTTTGGTTTTTGCACAATTCTTTTGATTGCATTATATTATTATTAATAGTTTTAAAATCAAGGTTATTTCTAAACTTTGTTATTATTAAAATAAGTTGTGAACATTTTTTTTCGGCTGCAGCTAAACTATGTGGCAATGTCAGTGAATTTTGATCAAAATAAATTAGTTATTCACAACATTTTTCATCCATTCCATTTTTGTATTTGGATTCTTCATCCAAAAATGCAACTATATCCATGTCATTGTTTAATTCTGTAATATTCGAAAATCTTGATGATTTCCATTGGGTTAAAATTTTTTCTTCATTACCACTTGTTAAGTTTGAGAAAGATGACAATAAAGGCTCCCAAGTTATTTCTAAATTATTTAAAACTTGATTTGGTGTTATTATGGCAAGATGTTTTAAATCTTTTCTCGAAAATTCAAAGCATTTTGAAAATTTTTTAAATTTCTATATAAAAAGAATGTATTTTTTTTAATTTCATATTTTTTTAAGTTGGACAAGTTACTTTCATTCAAACATAGTTCAGCTTTATGGCCAATAAAAATATTTTCTACATTTAATTAATTACATCAATTAATTTCATCACATAGATTAAGCGTTTTTCATGAAATTAAACTTTTAACGTAATTACTTTTGGCAAAATTGCTCAAAACTAATTTAAAATTTAATTTCAATTGGCCATAAACATATGGAAGGCGCATTTTCTTTATTTAAGTTATTTATTATATTAAGAATTTATGAGAGGAATAAAAAACAAACCTTAAAGTTAGTATCGTCACTAATTAAACCAATTCACAAGATTTTACCGTTTACTTCGATTGATTACATTACATAGTATCAGTCACCGGGTACCAGAAATACTTAATTTTTATGTGGCTCTACACTGCAATAATCTTTCAATTTTCTAAATTCAAGAATATGTATTCAAGCATAAGCAGAACATAAATAAAAAAACAGAAAAAAATTGTATTTTGATGGCCAAAAAAGTTACCGAAATGAAAAAAAAGTTCACATCTCCACATTGAAAAAAAAATAACCAATTTTGGTTAAAAATAACCAAAACGGCAACACTGTTCACGGTTTAGAAATTTTTTTTTCTAGAAACCCAAGAACGGTGGGTGGTTAAAAAAATATATATGTGTCATTCCATCTCAAATCGACCAATGGTTGGACTCGACCCCTTCGATTTGGATGAATTTTGGTCAGAACTTTTCTTTCATCATATAACGAAGTTTTGCCAAAGGAAAAAATTTTTTTGAATATCTCGAAAACTATAATAGCCACAAAAATGGTTCTTAGCTCGTTTTAAAGAGGATATTTAGCCGTATTAAAAAAAAAAAATATTGAAATATAAAAAAATTAAAAATTTTTAAATTTTAAAAATCCAAAAACTCAAAAACTTTTTTTTTTTGCTCAATTTTATTTTAAATAAAACCTCTAACTGATCTCAAAAGATCCTGAAATTTTCAAGAGGGCGTTTAAAAAAAAAAAAGATGAATTTTTTAATTTTTTTATTCTCTTTTTTTAAGTTGATTCTTAATACAATAAAATTAAACAAATATCCAATCTTGAAATTTTGAGCAATAAACAACAAATTGAAGGCTTTATTTAGAAGCACAGAAAAATTTTTAAATCGAAATTACGCTTTTATTTTTTTGGTAATAGTTGAAAAACAAATAAGCTAAGAAATGACACATACACACATACACATGTATACATAAATGGAAGAGTGTGCCATTTCTTACCTTATTTGTTTTTCAACTATAACCAAAAAAATAAAAGCGTAATTTCAATTTAAAAATTTTTCTGATTTTTTGAAATTTTAAATATCCCGAGTAAAAAAAATAATATCACTTAATATAATTGGAGATATACCATGATCCGGAAAATGGTGGATAAAATTATATCGGATAAGATCTAAATATATTGAATCATATAGAATCTTATCCGGATTTTGACCCGATATAATTATATCTAATTTGAAGTAGAAAGACGTAATTATATAACGCTTCATATTTCAAGATCAAAACAAAAATATTAAAAAGTACTGAAAAATAACACCCTTAAGTGAAGAATTAAAAATTTAATTAAAAATTTAAGTATTTAGAAGAAGTTGTACATAATTGTAACCAAGCATTTTAAGTCTTCTAATATCAACTTTTTTCTACCCTTAAACTGTGTAAACCTGGTATGTTTATGAGTTTAATGTCAAATTCCATACATGAAAAATATGGGTTGTATTTATACAAGGTTTACAAGGAATTTAGGAGTTACAATGAGTACGCCTTTTATATTTTGTAATTATACATAAATATATCTCAAAAACACAGATTTTCTTTTTTACATTGCGCTATACTTAAACTTATTTAAACAACTTAGAAAAAAAATTAACATTGAGCTATATAAAACTTTATATGTTTTCCGATTAAGCTATTTCTAATTATATATGACGCTGTATTAAAATTGTCTAAGCATATGTAACTAGATATGGTACATATTAATATATATGGGGACATATATATTTATACTGATCTATATATGGCATCATATAAGAAATTTTTGAAAAACTCAAAGCTATACATAATTATATCCGCAAAGATATAGTGTCACACTTGACTATATATAAACATATTAGTCCATATTAAATTATATACTTTCCTATATAACTAATGTCAAATATTCTTTTGAAGTAACTCTACTCTGCATTTTGAACAGTTAACATTTCAATCTGTGCTGCAGAGTAGAGTCACTCTACACTCAAAAAAAAAATCAGTAAAGTCAGCAAAAAATGTTGCTGTGTCAGCAAATTTTTAGTCAGGAGCGTGCTTGCAAAAAAGTTGGTAATTTCAGCAAAAGGTTTGCTGAAAATCAGAGAGCTGATTTTTACCAAAAAAAATAGTAATCTTCAGCAAAAGTTTTGCTAACACTTAGTCGACTGCAAATGAAAAAAATCCTTGCTAAAATCACTAAACTTTTTGCTGAATATTAGTAGACTGAAAAAAACTCAAAAAACTTGTAGCGAAATTTTACTTTAGTTAATTTATTTGCTGAAAATTTAAATATAGAATATGTGTAGAGTTGTTTTTCTTTTTTTATCATTTCCGTTTCCAGACAAGCTGCGACATCTACATCTTGTCTATCTGGTTGTCGTCCACGCTATGCATGCGGTTCTCAGCACAATTTTTGCAGCAAAATAAATTAGTAAAACATTAGTTCAAAATTAGTTTAGTGCTAAAACAAATATAACTAAAATTATTGCTGAAAACGGAATTTTAGCAAAAAAATTGCTGAAAACTAGTACACTTGATATACAAGACGTTTTACTAATTTTTCTACTAACTTATTTTTTTGAGTGAACCATTGTGAAAGCACCTTAAGGGTCAATAATTTTATAAGTAACGTTTTCATTAATAAATGTGAAAAGAAAAGACTAATGGTTACCGGTGGTATCTAAATTTGGTTATCCGACATATAAATTTGGTTCACAAAAAAAAAAAAAAAAATTGATGGTCATGCAACTTCTCTTGAAGAAAACAACAACAAGAATAACGTTTCAGCTAAAATTAGCAAAGTACCTGAAGAAAAAAGTGTAAGCTGAATGAATAGGCATTAAAAGTTTTATGGTAGGGTAAACATTTCCTGAAATGGTATCCAAATTAGCCGCAGTCAATCCGCACCATAACTAGATCTTCGTTTATTCGAGAAAGTTTTTATAATAAAAACCTGGCATTGCAAAAAAATGAAACCGACGTAAGAACCTTATATTAAATTACTACAATCATGTAAAAGATATCATGATAAAAGAAATATCGAGCAATATTTCTAACAATAGGAGATTTACTATAATCTTAGATGAATGGACAAGAATATCACAAAAGAGATATTTGAACGTATGTATAAACGGAAATAATTCATTTTATAACCTGGGGTTGGTTTATATATCAGGAAAATGTAATGCTGATGAAATAAGAAGAATTGTAGAAATAAGACTAGAAGAGTGTTATTTGTCTTTGGAAAATAACATTGTGGCCACCATATCTAATGGGCCAAGTGTGATGAAACGGTTTGTTTCCGACAGTCCAGTAGTAGGTGCTTTCTGCTGGAATCATGCAATTCATTTGGCAGTGCTGCGAGTAATTTATGTGAAATCAAATGTTCAACATTCTGATATTTTTTACTTTGAATTCTCACTACACAGACTGCATTTGTACTGAAATAGTGTTTTTTTTTTTAACAAAAATTACTTATATAGGTGGTTTTCATTAACAATGTTGTTCAAAAATATTTACCGGGAATCAAATCAAATTTTTTCATTCGCGTTTCCCGGGAAATAAAAAAGTCCGGGAAATCCCAAACCCTAATGGGGACATATATATTCATACTGATCTATATATGACATCATATATGAAATTTTTGAAAAACTAAAATCTATATATAATTATATACGCAAACATATTGTGTCACACTTGACTATATATAAACATATTAGTCCATGTTAAGTTATATAATTTTCTATATAACTTTTTTTACTCGGGCATAAAAAATATTTACATATAATAAATAAAAATGTATAAAATTTAACTGTGTAAAAAGTACTTATTTAAACTATTACGAGTAAGTCATTATTAGGTAATGAAATGCAAAAGGTAATGAAATATAATTTTTGGTAATGCAGATATTAATGAGGTGTCATTACCAATATTTTGTTGGGTACTTATGAATCGGTTGCACGCAAAAAACTAGAGTATGTTATATTATACAAACATGCTTGGTAAAAACGATTTCCTACAGAAAAAAATAGTTTTATTAGCTTAGTTTAAATCAAACCCTTAAATTTTTATATAAATTACCTAAAAGCATAATTTTTTATTGGTACATTATAAATTCTTTTGTAGATTATGTTAAATCACTTTTCTTATCTATTTAAAAAATTGTCAATATTTAGTTACATTATGGGAAAATGATAAAAAATTTCATGTACGCGACCCAAAATAAACTTAGGTAGTTTTTAACAAGTTGATGCCATCTGGAAATGGTTGGATGATTATCCAGAATATGCTGATTGTCATTTTTCATAGTTGCAGTCACAAGCTAGGGGTGATCAACATGTTTTATACTTGAAGGCTGTTATTTATATGACCCAATGATTGAGACTGGAAAAGGAATTAGTATTACAATAGGACAGGCTGACAATGCTTTGTTTGGAATGGTAACAAATTAAAAAATTAGTTTTTATATTGTAATTAAATAGTTTTCCAAATTTAGTATTTCAAACAAAACTGAAGATTATAATGATTTAATTTGTATCCAACTATTAATACCAGTAATAATTATATTATAATTAAATAACTTAATCAAATTGTTTTGATAAGGGAGAAGGAAAGAGCTAAATAATTTAACGTAAATTAATAAATAAAATATGGATTATTTTATTTAATAAATTAGTGCTAACAATTCCAAAAACAGAATAAGAAATATTTACCAAGTTTTTTTTGTATAGTTATTGTTAGTTTTTGTTTTCTTATTTTATACCAAGCATATTATATAAGTTATACCCTTATTTTATGTAATTTCCCCCTTTTTATTTTCTGCGTGTGCCAACCCTGCTTATATATAATAGGGAATTCGCTTGGCATGCTCTTAGGTCAGTTTAGCTACGAGTTGTCAACTTATGACAATCTTTACGGAATTCCATGTACCTAGGATCGCGTGTAGCTTGGAACTTTGCATTTCCCGCTATTGGTTAATGTGTTATTGTAAAGTCTTCTTCTATTAAGTTTTTTATTTTGCTTACTAATCATTTTAAACTACACAAAGTTTCAGGATCCCCAAAATTGGATGCGTGTACCATGGAACGACAAATGTAAATTAAAAAAAAAAAATTTAAACAATTTTTATATTTTTAAATAAGGCATATATTTCAAGTTTTTAGGTTTAAATCAGTTAAAAGTTTGTCATTTTCTGAATGCAGTAACCAGTAAATTTTTTTACTACATAATACCAATAAGAAAAAATGATCTTATTTGCTAAAATGACAATGCGTGAACCTTGGAAGTTTTTGAATATATCCTCTTCCAACAAATTTCAGTACATGATTAATTGAAGCTCCACAGGCTAATTGTGCTTTTTGAAATTAAGGCTGAGTTCCAAAACGTCATTTGCAATGCAACTGAACAAAGTCATGCATTCGTAAACGCAATTGATGCGCATATAAAAAGCAAACTGTGCATCACAAATGTTGTTGATGCTTTGTTGACATGTTTTTATTACAAAGTAAGCAACACACTTGTTTGCTTTGTATCGAAACAGTAGTTAAACCGCAAAAACTGCAATGTGTTTTGACGTTTAGGAACTCACCCTAATTCGCTACGAAATAATATTTGATTTAACATTTTCGTCTTTTCTTAAAAATTAATTTTTTTATGCAAATATTTAAATTGCATTTCTTATTTCAAGTAGATATCAACTCTACCGCAAATAAAGCAATAAATTTCATTATGTGACAGTATCTCTTTTACGAAATTCCCTTTATTTTTAACGAGTTGCAAGGTACACGTCAATTTATAAAAGTGTTTCATTTTTCACTTTTCTAAAAAAATCATATTTTCTTAAAATGAATAAAAATAAAAAATAAAAATGATTAAAATTTTTATTATTTACAATCTATAGCAATAAGTACTAACACTAATATTTTTAATACTATTTTCTATATTTGTTCAAAAAATAATAAAATTATTTGTATGTAGCTAAAAAACACAGGCTCCTTTATAAAAAGTCTGATACTTATAAAAAAATATTCATGAATAAAAAAAAATAAAGATTTTCGTAAGTTGACAACTCGTATCTAGAATTACTCTTAACTAATTCTAGGTACGACTCCTCCTATCACATAACACATGCGGGGCTCCAGGCGGGTGGGGGGGGGAGGGGGGAAACAAACAAATTCGTTTATAAAACTGATAATTTTGATTATAAAACAATTAAATTTTGTGGCGAAATATAGTTAAAAGATTTAAATTTCAAATTAGATTTTCAAAATTTTATATAGAACAATTAGAAATTAGAAAAATTTCAAATGAAAAAGAGAAATCATTTTTAATTTTCGCATATTCTAATACAAAATTTCGATTTTAATTGAAAATTTTTTAAATAAAAATAAACGCCCTTACTATTTAAATTTTCCAAATGCATATTTTTGTTAAAGTCGACTTTAGTTCAAATTTTGGGTGGCAGTATGCTTTGAAACATTCTGATTGGTTAATTTATTTTCAATCTATCAATATGTTTTGTGACGACAAGTTTGTCCACAAACTACCCAGGTAGAAAAATACAAACGGCACAATGTCGGCCCGGTATTGGAGACTTGTAGTACATATACTGGCAATGCGTCGGATTTTCAACTTTCACTGTACTGGCATGTTGTCGAAATGATAACACCAATAAACGCTTGGCCGTAGATATTTCCCAACGTTGGCGAAGACTTGGGATTTTATTTTTTTTGGTATTATTCTAGTACATTTAATAACAAGCAAGGTTGGTTACCGAAACGAATAACGGTAAGGGTAACGGTAACGGTATCAGATTTCGTTTGTTTAGGTAACGGTAAAGGTAACGGTATTTAAGACTGTTTCGGTAACGGTATACCGTTATCGAAACAGCAATACCGGTACGTACCGGTATTAAAAATTATGTTACAAACATATAAAAACGAGTAAAAAGGTTAAAGTCGGGCATGCCGACTATACAATACCCTACACCAGTCTGGTTAAAAGCCAACTAATGTTTGGATCCGAAATTCGAATGGGTTAAAATGGGGCTTGTGTCAAAATTTTCTATAATATGATTCAGCGCACCAAATTTCATTAAAATATCTTAATATTTGCGACCTGCAGTTTGTAACCAAGACAATTTTGGGGGGACCCTTATATGGGCACTAGGTCTAAACATAGACCGATGTTCACCAAAATCAATGGGCTTCATCCTTGGGCTGACATAGGTCGGTGTACCAAATTTCATTAAAATATCTTAATATTTGCGACCTGCAGCGTATAAACAGTATAATTTTGGTAGGACCCTTATAAGGGCACTAGGTCTAAACATGAACCGATGTTCACCAAAATCAATAGGCTGCGTTATTGGGCCAATATAGGTCTGTCTACCAAATTTCATCAAAATATCTTAATATTTGCGACCTGCAGCGTATAAACCATATAATTTTAGTAGGACCCTTATATGGGCACTAGGTCTAAACATGGACCGATGTTCACCAAAATCAATAGGCTTCGTCCTTGAGCCGACATAAGTAGGTGTACCAAATTTCATCAAAATATCTTAATATTTGCGACCTGCAGCGTATAAACCATATAATTTTAGTAGGACCCTTATATGGGCACTAGGTCTAAACATGGACCGATGTTCACCAAAATCAATAGGCTTCGTCGTTGGGCCGACATAAGTCAGTGTACCATATTTTATCAAAATATCTTAATATTTGCGACCTGCAGCGTATAAACAATATAATTTTGGTAGGACCCTTATATGGGCACTAGGTCTAAACATGGACCGATGTTTACCAAAATCAATAGGCGTCGTCCTTGGGCCGACATAAGTCGGTGTACCAAGTTTCATCAAAATATCTTAATATTTGCGACCTGTAGAGTGCGCACAAGAATGCATGGTCAGAGAGACTGACGGACGGACGGACAGACGGACATCGTTAAAACGAAATAAAAAAATTCTAAGCCGGTCGGTATACTACAAGGTGGGTCTAGGACCAATATTTTTTGGTGTTACAAACATCAGCACAAACTTATAATACCCTGACCACATAGTGATGTAGGGTATAACAAGTAAAAACATGGCATATTTTTAATTTTAAGTACTGAAAATACAGATTTTAAGCTATAAATTCAATATTGGTAGTTTTAATAAGTAAAATTATTATCTATAAATTTTTTGTAAAAAAAACACTCAAGATTATAAAATAAAAAATAAAAAAATTGTAATTTTTATATAAAATAATAAATACCGGTAAAATACCGGTAACTACCCATAAATATAACGGTATCGGTAACGATAACGGTATTTAGAAATTTTTTTAGAGGTATCGATAACGGTAACGGTATTCAATTTGAAACGGTATTTTAGCGATAACGGTATTATAACGATAACGGTAACCAACCATGATAACAAGTTTAGTAGTAGTCACAGATTTTTAATATATTCTTTCGAAACTTCGCAAGAAAAGAATGGCTATGTCTCTCTTACATAAATAATTGTGTAAAAGATGTAAAAAGACATAAAATTTATAAAATTGTTAATTTTAATAAATTAAAAAAAGCTAGGTAAATTTCAGACATCAGTACTGGCAAAGCACGTTTGAAGTAGTACCGGCATTTCGTAAAAAACAGTACTCTTCCAGTACAATTTTTGTTGCAACGTCGGCAATTTCTACCTGGGTAGTGTCACATACTGTAGCCACCGTTAGTGAATAAATATAATACACACAACACACACTATATGCAGGTTAAATAGATGAAAACAAGTAAACAGACAATAACAATAATACACATAATCACAACCATGCATAAGCATGCACTGGTCAAACAAGTGAAAAGAATAAACAAACAACAACAGCAATACGCATATGCAAAGGTACTATCTAACAGGCAGTAAACACCTAGCAACAACTATTAAGGTTGTTTACAAAATTAAAGAATTAAGGAATTTATGTGCCGCAATATTACAATAGTAGCATAACATGGGCAATTATTTTGTTGGTTGCATTTATTTGTTTGTCGATTAGTATAAAAGGGCTGCATAGACAATAGAGATATCTCATTCTTTTACCAGCGATCCAGCGCAGAGTAAGTACCGATTAGGGATGCCAAACGGGATTGGTTTTTTAAAATCCCGGGATTCGGGATTTTAAAATTAAAAAAACGGGATCCCGGGACGGATCGGGATCCCGAATTTTTTCGATATTTCGTGATTTTTTGCCATTTTGGAAATTTTTTTTTTTTAAAAAATGTGTAAAAACTTTAAATTTATGTAAAAAAAATTTAGGGTCATATGCATAAACACCTAAAATTTATAAGTGACTTATAAAACAAATTTTTCATACAAATTTCATTTTATAAATATGTTATAAGGTTATCAAATTATTATACATGAGCATTGTAAAATATAACTGTTTTAT
The DNA here is from genome assembly GCA_949987735.1 of Leucophora obtusa. Taxonomy (NCBI): domain Eukaryota; kingdom Metazoa; phylum Arthropoda; class Insecta; order Diptera; family Anthomyiidae; genus Leucophora; species Leucophora obtusa. Next base: position 15,225,113 of record OX465300.1, read on the forward strand.
ACGTTTTTTTACATTTACATACTCCTGTTTATTTCTAAAGAACGAAAGAATTGAAAAAACTCAAGAATTAAGATTTTAAGTCTGTCTATATGTTGTGTGCTATTTTTGTTTATAATAATTTTATATTCACTATCTTTATATCATTGTAATTTAAAATTCTCAATTAAATTTTAGAATTTTCAATTAGTTTCAGAATTTTTTAATTGTTTTTAACATATAGTGCAGAAATTCAAATGAAAAATTCTGAAAAACAACTTTTTTTTCTGAATTTTAATCGATGATTTCCGAAATATAATAAGAAATACAGCACAATATAGATTTATATAAAATTATATTTAACAAAAATGGTTTAAAAATATTAGCAGAGTTACAATTTTGGAAAAATTACCAGAAGTTATTGCAATTGTAAAAATCCCGGGATTCGGGACTTATTTTCATTGAATAATCCCGGGATTTCGGGTTTGGCATCCCTAGTACCGATATAACGTAGTAAGCTAAGTAGACGCTTTAACTGCTGTTTAGCCATCATCTGACGAAGTTTAGAAACAAGTTGACGAAGCGTAGAGATGAGTGTGAATTGTCCAAGGGTAGAGACACTTTGGTGTTTACCGATCACCAGGCAAAGTTAGTGAGCGAGGTTTGATAACTTCAGATGGTGTTTAGCGATTACCTGACGAAGTTACAGACAAGTGTGAGTCATTTGAGAGTGGGAAAACTTTAATTGGTGTTTATTGATCACCAGGTAATGTTAGCGAATGTGGTTGATAATTTCGGATGGTGTTTAGCGATCACCTGACGAAGTTTGAAACTTGTGGAATAATAGAGTGAGTGCGAGTGATACACTTCAAGTGGTGTTTAACGATCAACACACGAAGTTAGAGTAAGATTAAAGTAGTGAAATATTTCTCCTGGTGGTTAGCGATCACTTCGAGAAACATTTGGTGGTAGGTAGTAGTACCGTATATAGCTCGATTGGTGGTTATCGAGCAACAGTGAACTTCGGATGGTGTTTACCGATCTCCTGACGAAGTTATAGGTATACGAAGCCAAAAGCACACTTGGTGTTTTCCGATCACTTTGTGGGTTTTTGGCAACACTGATTTAAATAATTTGTGATATTGAAGTTTTAAAACAGGCAGGCAAGATTTACGGTCGATACGAAGGATATGGAAACACGAAGCCGAGCCGAGCCGAGTGAAGCCGAAGTGTACAGAAGGGCTAAAACGCAAATTCACGCCAACCAGAAGGTACACAGTGAGCCAAGGAAATTATCTGGGCGAAAGAGGCGAGCGGACCGCAGCGGAATAAAGATAAACGAGTAACCGAGAGAACACGAAGGGGATACGAACAATAAACTTTGTAAATTACTCACAGAAATTAATACCAATAAAGGAAAATATCGATTGTGGATTAAAATTTAATAAAGCTGTGTACATTTATTTCTTGTAACGAACACTGGACAGAGGCTATGTATACCCAAGCGAAAATAAGTCATTACAGTTTGAAAATGTAAATATTTTTTTAGGATTTTCATATACAAAATGAACAAAACTGTATATTTAAAAATAAAGTCGACTTTAGTTAGGGCCAAAAAGTTTAAATTTTATTTTGAATTTTTTTCATTAAAATTGCAGATTTGCATTTCTAATGGAATTTTCTAAATTTGAAATGGAAAATGCTAATATCTTTTAGAATTTTCTCATTTCGAAATCAAAAATCGAAATTTCTTTTAAAATTTTCTCAATTTTGTGAGAAAAAAAAAATAATGAGTGTTATTTTTGTTCAGTTTTAAGATCAAATATGATAAATTCCAGATAGATTTCGCAATTAATAGGTTTGTACGAATACATTTCTAGTAAAACTTGTAAAAGAGAATAAATATTGAAAAAGTTGTCAAAATATTCAAAAGTACTCGAACAGAAAAATTGTAAAAGCAGTAAACAAATAAAAAAATTTACGGAAATCGCAAAAAAACGTCCGCGGAGTGCACACTTTAATATGAATCATAAGAGTTAATTAATTTAATAACGATTCACATAAAAATGTGTTTAATTTTATCATTGTTAAACAAAAAACATATTACTAGTTTTTGCTGGAAGAAATTTTTCAAGTAAAAACTAGTAAAATTTCCATTTAAATTTTGTTAGTAGTTTTTACTTTTTTTTGTACTCGATCGGATTTTTGAGTAAAACTGGTAAAAATGGCAAAGCTAGTAAAAAATAGCATATAACAAATAACTTAATTTCACTTGAAATTCTCAAAATTTTATTCGGAAAGATATGGTGGAGTTCTTTTTTAGTTTTCTCCAAAGGATCGTATTGAATTTATTCCAGTCAGTTTTTTGGAAATCCTGGGCATACATGTTGATAACGCAGAGTATACAGTTATGATCCTAAAATAATCTCTTTTGAAATACTCTTCAAATTCTGATTGCATGCGAGTAATTGACTACGTTAAATCCTGTACTTCCTCCCAACCGGCAAAATTTGTTTGTTGGTGTAGCGTCAAAGCAAAGTTCGCCAGTAATTCCTTTTGTTAATAACAACAGCTGGCTCCCACGGCTATATCAAAACCGATATGAAAATTTAATTATACCGAAAAAATATGTTGTTTCTCAGTTCTTTATTTTTGTCTTTGCCAAATCTTATAAGGGTAATGTTATTGGTTCCTGGGTTTTACAAATGCCATAAAATCGAACCCTTTTTTTAAATTAAATACTATCCCAGCAAAAAAAATTGCAAGTAATGCTTTACAAAGTACTCCTTTCAATGCTTCACAAGTATCCGTTAGTGTATTTTTACTGCTTTTTTAGAAGTTATTCTGAACAACTTTAAAAAATCACTTCTTTCATTGCTTCCAAAGTATCCGTTAGTATATTTTTGCAGCTTTTTAGAATTACTTCATGAACACCCAGTGTGAAAAATCATTACCAGATATGTGGTTATGTAACTACATACCTGGTAATGGTAACTAGTTACTTTTATTATTACATTTCTTATTACCTTTGTATGGCGATGTCGCGAAAAATAATGAGTTACACACCAGCATAAGAAAAATAAAAAATATGTCCTATGTGCTTACCAGTATTGACTAAAATAATGATTCTAAAAATAGATTTTCAAAAAAATAAGTTTTATAAAACAAATACTTTTTTAATGTAAAGATTTTTTTAATAACATTTTCTCGTGCGGGAATGAAACCTGGGACTCCAGACTGCCAGTCTATAGCTGTACCATCTGAGCTATCTCGACATGTAATATTTGATAGATAAAAACATAATTGACTTACTGCACACAAGTCAGCTTGCTCGCCAACATACAAAAAATCAAAAAATATGTGGTTAAATATACCATTACCAGTGTTGAAAAAATATTGAGTCTAAAAATAGATTTCAAAAAAATTTACAAAAAAATCTAGAACTTTATTTTATTTTTAAAAAAATAATGATAAAAATAAGTCATTATTGGTAATACATTATTTTTTATTTTAAAAGAATGAAAAAAGTAAGTATTTATTAGTAACTCATCTTCTATCTTTTAAAATAATGCAGAAAGTAAGTCGGTGTTATAATAATGATATGTCATTACCGTTTCTACACTGGGCAACATCCAAAAATCACTTAAGTATTGCTTTTAAAGAGTAATCGCTCTAATAGTGATCGTAAAAAGTGATTTTGGTATCATTTGACATTTCAAAACAGAGGGTCCCGGGCAGAGACCCTCTGTTTCGGCTAAAGCCGACAGCAAAATGCAAAAATATTTATTGTTTTGAAAATTTATAAAATTTGTTTAAATATAGTTATCTGAAAAGTAAAATTTTATTATTTTTGAATCAAACTAAGCGGTTTTGTTGATACCACAATACTAGGGGTTTACGCATTGTACATCGTAAAAGGATTAGGACCTCATTATATTAATATTTTTGAGAAACAAATTGGCATAAAAATACAAATCTGCAAGAAGAAAAAATTAAAAGTGAAAGTTTTAAAAAAACAAGTTGAAAAAATATTAAATAGTAACTAACAAGTTTATAAATATGAATAAAAACTATAAATAAATAACTTATAAATATGAAATAAAACTATAAAAATTATAAATTTCAAAGAATTTTTATACAAAATTTAAATAATTTTAAAATTTAAAAATCGTTAAAAGTATCGTGTAGTGTCGAGTATCCAAGTTAAAAGTATCGAGTAGTACCGAGTATTGAACAGTAACCAAATTTACCAGCACTAATTGCTACTATAGTTCTTTCTATTAAATCAAATGAATAAATTTACTTGTGAACGCGTTCAGTTTAATGAATCGAATGGATAACAATTTTATTAATTCCCACTGAAGTCATTCACTACCGAATTTATTCAATTTCATTCAGCGTATTAAAAATTGTTTTCTTCATTTAAAAGTGTTTTCTGGCGTTCAGTAAACTTACAAAAATGGCATTACAATGACGTCATTAAGCATTCAAAATAATATGGTTATTAGTTTAAAAGAAATTATTCCTATTTTGGTTTATAATCAAATTTGCTGATTTCTAAGAAATTTTTGTTAAATTAAACAATTCGGAATTTAAGAAAAGAATTTGTAAAACTACAGTTTTAATTGTACTTTTTTCCAGGACCTGGTCCATAACATCCATAAGGACATGTATTGATACTCTAAAGGAGCAATCGTTTTAGCCGTTGTGCTCTATATCGCTTAGTTTTTGAGATATGGGCCATTTTATAAAATGGAACTCTAAAAAGATGTCTGAGGGTCCAAGGCCCAAACAATATCCATTTTTGGATAGATATGACGTTCTCATGGGGGTGAGGTAAAGTTAGGTTTAGTCGAATTTTGTTTCCATTTTAGTCTATCCCTCCTAGTCTTAGAGATATGTACCGTTTGTAAACATCGGGAGGGACAGAAATAGAGCGATCTGTAAAACATCGGATACACTGGTATCGTCATCTACCAGGTAATGGCAGAGAGATGAAAATCTTATATTTTAACAATAAATTGTGTAAAATTTAACAAATGTTTTAGGTTGTTCACAAGGGGTGTGCTATCTGTTGCATCGTTTTATCGTCTTAACAAAAAAACAGAGTTGTTAAAATTTTTATTTGACTTTAACAACGATTTTCTATTGGGTTTTCTATCTGTTACCACACTCAAACATAGGACATTAATAGCCTAATTTCTTAAAACACAACGCCTCACTTCACCTAAATTTTTATAATTTAGTATTTTTTAAAACACGGTAATGAACCCGGTGATTGTCCGTGTTGTCTTACGTAGTTTTCAAACAAAATTATATGACAAAGTAAATTTTGTAAATCACCAGAGCGTTATTTTTATCACTTTAATTATCAAATCTTGCACTTGAATTTTACAGGTGTTGAATGAAAAGTAGTGCATTAATACACAAAAAAATCTAAAATAAACACTATAAATACACTAATTAATGACAATTAAAATTTAAAAGGTAAAAATATCTTATCCAACAGAATAAAAACAAATATAACACCACTACTTTTTTTAAGAATTTAATTTTTTTATTGTTAAAAAATAATAAAATTAAGTTCAGTGAATTAAAAAAAAAAATTACTTTCAGTGAATTAAAAAAAAATTACGTTCACTGAATTGAAAAAAAAATTACGTTGAGTGAATTAAAAAAGAAAAAAATACGTTCACTGAATTGAAAAAAAAAATACGTTCACTTAATTGAAAAACAAAAATTACGTTCGCTGAATTCAAAGCCTGTTTTCTGCCGTTCAGTAGAAAAAAAACATTTATTTATAAATAAAATTTGTAATACGAGTACTAACAAGGAAAGACTCCCAACGCGGACCGGCAGATCTTAATGAGCTTCGGATATGTTGTCGAGGAGAAAAATTTAAAGGACACGTATTTTGTTTAGCTGCCCAATCTCATATTTAAGGGTTAAAAAATGAGGTCAAAAATGGCCCAATTTCGGTTTCTTCGGTTTATTTCTTATTTGTTCCAAAATAACTATAGGAAATTTTGGTGTCGTACGAAAGGTATTTCAGAGGCCTATTTACCGGTGTATAAAACATGGACAAGCATGCTTATTTGTTTATGGCATAAAACAAAACATAAAAATTTTAAGTGGTTTTGTATGGAGACGCATACAGGGTTAAGGGTCAAATTCACATATATTAATCCTATTAAAATTTAAGTGAGGGGGTGTTTCGGCATTTTTTGATATTCGGTCTACTTCGGGTATGGTACGAATTTTCCCGGAGGGGAATTAAAGATTTGGGGACCCCTGACCACTTAATATATGCAATATGGGTATCAACCTTTTTCTTTTTGAGAGTACATTCCTGTTATTTAAAAATAATTTAAAATTTCATAAATTTCAGACATGCCCCCATACAAAAAAGTATAAAAAATGGAGTTTTTCTCAAATAACTTTTTTGGTTATTATACAACATGCCACGTCTTTCTGTATCAGCTAATGCAGTTTTCAATAACATATATTACATAGATATCTTACTCTTTGACATTCACTGTCATGAGAATGTGTTGGACAGGACTAGAGTTTGCTAAAAACCGAAAAATTTGAAAACCGCGGTTTCGGTTTTTCAAAATTATAAAAACCGCGGTTTCGGTTATTTTTCGGTTTTCTTGTGATATTAATTGAGTTGTTTTAAAATAATTTAATATGTATGTATAACAATTAAATATTTCAATATATTCAAGATATTTATTAAAATTCGATTGAATTCCTAACTCGAATAAAGACAATAACACCATTGCCTGGGAAAAAAAGGCGGAAATCGTTATAAATTAAAATTTTTTATTCTTTTTGCGGCAGATTAAACTGTATTTAAAGAGTTTAAATTTGGAATTTAGCAATTTGTTTAAAACAATATAAAGTTGAAATTTTAAACAATAAATTTTGCGGACTACGCAATAAAACTTTTTGAAAAATAAGCGGTGAAAATCTGAACTGAATACGTGAAACTCAATGTCTCTTAAACTACATGACTTTTGGTGCAATTTTTTTTATAAAATTATAATCCTCAGCTTATATTATCTATAGTAGTAAAAACAAAAAATCTTTAAAGTAATATTTAATGAAGAAATTGTTCATTACAATTAAATACAGAATTTTGTAAAATAAGAGCTGAACCCTTTTCGAAATTCTAGGCTCAATAATATGTAATTTAATTAATTATTTTAATTGCTTTAAGTATTTGCTAAAAACCGACTTATTTTTGTCGGTTTTCGGTTTCGGTTTTGATGCTTAAAAAACCGCGGTTTCGGTTTCGGTTAAAACCGAACAGCAAACCCTAGACAGGACGTATGTCCAATACCTATACAAAAATATTTGAATGTGTGTGAAAAAATGTGTTTGTTGACAAAAGAAGAAGAAGAGTAAGATATATACATTAGGGTGGCAGGTATTTTACAAAATGTTGAATTTCGAGATGTGCACACCCCTATTTTTTTACAGTTTACCTAAAAAGTATATGGTGAAAATTTGAGCCATATTGGACAATTTTAAACCGCGGCACATAGAGGTCAAATGCCAAATTTCGGGAAATTTCAGTCTTATTTGCCCGAGTAATTTAAGGGGTTTAAATACTGTAACAACATAATTTTAAGGGGCATACTTAAACGGTTGTCAAAAATTCAAATAACAATATTTTTACTATATTATTTTTTTATTTAAAATATATATTATTGTAGCATTTTTGAAAAAATATTTGTTTTAAATTTCTCCAACCAAAATCCTTTTTTAAAAAAGGCAAAATCGGCTGCCACTGTACAGTAGAGCGTACCACCTTACAGGCAAAAAAAAAGTGCGCCGTACACCCTCCAATATGAAGTATTTTCGCAAGGAGGTTTCAAAAAAAATTTTTTTTTTTGCCGAACGTAGGGTTCGCCATTTTACATTTTTCGTTATATCTTTGGCATTTACAGTCAGATCTTAAAGTATGATACATCGATGTTTTTCTCTCGAGGAGACCAGTATTTTGCTCTAAGGGCATTTTGACCTCAAGTATCCCGTTATAGTAGTTACCCACCAGATCTCAGTTGCTACAACCCCAATGTACCGCCCTAATGTTAGAAAATTAAAGCTCGCAAAAAATCATTAAACTTTTGCTAAGGAAGTTTTTCGCTAAACCCAGTAGAAATTTTTTTATATATTGGTTGCCGAACGTAGGGGTCGCATTTTAAATTTTTTTTTAATTGGATTTTTACTATATAGCAAAACACTGGTCTCCTCGAGGCAAAAAAAATCGATATATCACACTTTAAAATCCGATTTTAAATGCCAAAGCTATAACAAAAAATTAAAAATGGCGACCCCTACGGTCGGCAAAAAAAAATTGTTTTTTGAAATCGCCTTCCAAAAATACCTCATATTGGAATTTGTACGGCGAACTTTTTCTTTGAGGTACGGTCTACTGTACAGCCTTCATTAATTATTGGAAAATAAAAATGTAAAGTGATTCTTAATACCAGATAAATTCTCTAGTCATTATCGTCGCCCGATTTTTATTTTTAAAATTTTTTTTTAACTAAGTTGCCAGACAAACTTGAAAATTCCAAAATAGGCAAGAAAAAACAATTTTACTTGGGAATATAAAATTTATTTGACTGAAATTCAAAAAAAGGGCCACGATAAGGATTACAGTTTTTTGTTGACTACGAAAGAAAAAAAACCGGATCGAAATCGGTTAACCCACCTTGGCTGTACAGTGGCACCCGATTTTGAACTCATGGTTGTCAGAAAAACGCGTTAATTTTAAGCTAAGAAAAGAGCAAAATTTCAAAAAATTGTAAATGAAGAAAAGTTATATCTCCTGCTTACTACATGTCCACCAAATTTGGGACGAATCGGTTAATGGGTATTTGATATAATAAACCTAATAGTCTTTAAAACGATGGTAGATATATAATTATACATAATGCTACTCATATTATTTTGTAAAAATGCTATAATTTTGTACAATTTTTAATTTATTTTGTATTTTTCCCCATTTTTATATATATTGATTACTTTTATAACTCATATTAAGCCATCAGCACCTGCCCCACATGACGTGTCTTTAACATCTATCAAGGAATCGTCATTGGCTTTTCTTTGAAAACTGCGTAGAATTTTACATCTTTTGATGTAGTTTTTATCTTTCTATTCTGCCCTGTTATAATATATACGATTTCTAATAAAAACAAGTTAATAAAAATTCAAACAAAAAGTGTTACACACAAATTTACCACATAGAGCAGGGCTGGCGAAACTATGACAAGCGTGTCAGTTCTTGGATATTTAAAAAAATTTAAACTTAGAAGACCAGCAAAAAATTCAGTTAAATGTTAAATTTCGCTACAAAAATGTGTAATTTAATCGTCGTTTAAAATGATTAAAGCTCTATATTGCCACCATTTTTTGTGTAAAGAAATATGGTTAATACAGAACTCGCAAATGCGACTATCAGAAAATTCTGAGAAAATTTCTTTAATTCTAGATTGAAAGAAGTTTGAATGTTTCGATGAGAAAATACCTCATAATCTCAGAAATAAAAAGTACTAGAAAATTACACAAAAATGGAAAACAACTTGTAATAAAATTGGATCTAAAAAACTAAGTTCTTTTTAAAGGAAAAATAGGTGCTCAATGAAATAAAGGCTGAAAATAAGTTCCATAATGAAATAACCCCCATTGTTGGAATTTGAAATTGGGTTTTGATCGTGCTTTGCAGACCCTTTTCATAGAAATTTCTCTGTTCAAACCCATAATATTCGCTTTTTATTCATTTTTATGTTGACAAAAATCGAACGATTTATTTTAACCAAATCAAATTTTTGCCCGAAGCACATTTTTCAACTAGTTTCTTACGTACTTAAATAATCGATGGCGCCTAAAAATTTAACTTTTTTAACAAAATTAAATAACCACGAAAAATGGAATAACCCCCAATAAAATGAAAAGGCAATAATCTGGCATGTGATGGAAAACGATCGATTTTGATTTCGATCGATTTGGTTAAAAATCAAAAATTAAATGATGAGAAGGAATGTTAAAGAGGTTTAAAAATTGTTTTCAACCACTTAAGTTGTATCATGTATATCGATTTACGTCTTTTTATCGCTTTTAAATTAAAAATAATGCGAAATATTTAATTTTAAAATTTCAAAAACGATCGATTTGAAACCGATCGATTTTCATCACATGCCAGAATGTCCAAACTGTTTTAATTTTATTTTATTGCGTATTTTTTCATAATGAAATAGTCTCAATATCATTTTTTGACATTTTTTTTTGTTTATAGTTAAGTTAAACCTTCAGTATGAGACCCACCGTAAATAAACCCCCGAAAATTAAATAACCCTCAAACATTTTTGCGTCATTTCTTGGATGTTATTTAATTTTTGCCTTTGGGGGTTCATGGGGGTTATCCGTAGGGCTGATAAATATTTACATCTGCGATGATATTTTTAAGAGGAACTCTTCCAAAAAAAAATTTGTCCGTTTCTTGCAAGTAGCGAAAAAAGTCTTGCCACCCCTGATCTAAATAGAATTTACAAAGTGCCTCCATCTATTTCTGTCTTGCGCAAGTATCCTGAGTTGCGGCCAAGTCATCCCTCTTCTGTTCATTTCCGCTTTAGTTGATCTTCGCCACGTAAATTTAGCCCGGCCTCTGCTTCTTCTGCCTTGTGGGTTCCATTGTAGACATACTTTGGAAAGTTCGGAATTATTTTTCCGCAAGGTGTGGTCAATCCACTTCCATTTTCGTCTGAGTACTTCATTGTCTATGGATTCTAAGTTGCAGGTTCTTAGTAAATCTATATTGCTTATGCGAGCACGTCAGAATATTTTAAGAATTCGTCTCAAACATTTGTTAACAAATACTTACAGCTTCTTTGTAATCATGTTGCTAAACTTCCATGTCTCGCAGCCATACAGGAGTACAGACTTGACGCTGGTATTAAATATTTTTAACTTTTGTTTTTTCGATATTTGCGATGATTGCCATACTCTACCAAGGGATGTATAGGCGTGTCTAGCTTTGTTAATTCTGCTTTTGACGTCAGCTTCGGCACCCCCATCTTTGCTTATAATAAAATATGTGTTTATTACTTTATCTCTATTTGTGTCGGAGTTCTACCTTAAAACGTAGTCCTAAGTATGTTTTGTCATAATTCAGCTCTCAAAGAGGACTAATCTTACCGAAATTAAAGCCATTGTAATTAAATCCGACAAGATCTCATTGAATTTTCGGTACAATTCAGTTTATTGCCCATAGGGCTCTTAACCCTTTCATGCCCGAATTTTAATGACTGGGAATTTTCCGACCAAACTTTGTGGAAATATAGATCTATACCAAAGAAATATTTTTTTTTATTATTTTTATAGCTTTGCAGCACCCCCTAGCAGAGATATTTGGAATTAAAGTTCAAACGTTAACATGCTGCCGGTACCGAGCGGGTTAAGATTTTTTTAAGTTTTATTTTTATATTATTTCTATAACTAAACTCTAGATAAAATTTTTTGAGTTTTTTAATTTTATTCATCACATAATTTTTGAGACTAATTGAAACAAAAATTTTATTTTGTTTTAAACCTTAATGTGAGAGAATTTGAGTGGGTACTAGAGGGCTGAATGAATGTCTTACAAGACATTCTCTTGCATGCGCTGATGAGAGATTTGACGATTTTGAATACTAAATATAACAAAAATTTACCATTTTACTTATTTGTAGTTATTTACAAGATGTTAAAATTCAGATCATTACAAAAAAAAAATAAATAAAACAAAAAAAAATATTTTGGTGTTGTATAACAAAATGTTTTGTGAATGTCTTGCAAAACATTCATACTGGCCTCTAGTGGGTACACTATCAAACACAGCCTGCAAATGAACACCTATAAAGCTTTTAAAAATATAACTTCGAAAACGAATGCTCATACATATTAATTTCAGTTGAAAAAAAAACCGTTAGCAAAAATAACAAAAACTATAGGAATTATGACCGAAAATATACAATGTTGCCTATAAAGCCCCGTTCACATTATCACACAAGTGCTTATATGTACTTTTATTCGCACAAGTATGTATGACAAAATGTATGACAAAAAGTATGCTGAAATTGTCTGGTTTTCAAAAAAGTATAAAAGAGTTTATTCAGATGAGTTTATGAGTTTATTCAGATTGCAACCAAATAAAAGAAAAATAATTTCATAAAAATAAAGAGGGGGTTTACAGAGCAGCAATGACTATATTTTGTAGAAACACATTTAATAAATGTTACATTATAAAACAATACGATTTTATTTATAGTGTGATCAGTGTGATTTTATTCAACAGTGTCATTTTATTCAACAGTTTGATTTTATTCAACAGTGAGCTTTTTTGAGCGATAAAGTGTGAATAAAACATGTTCAACAAACTGATTCGAACTACGCGTTCAGCTGCATGATAGTGATTTTATTCAACATTGAGTATTGATGATTGATTAAATGTGAAAAAGAATTTTAGTGTACGATTAAATCAGGAAAAAAGTTGATTTTGCAGTTCTCTGATGAGATCCCATTTTCACATGTGTGTAGCGAACTGTGTTCACACTATTATACATTTTCTTTATACAACACACTTCTGACATTTATAACACACTTGTGTGATAATCTAAACGGGACTTAAGCAACATTTGCCATTAAAGGGTTACAGAAAAATACAATCGATTAACTACCCAACAAACAATTCGTTCCCTTTACGCACCGTTTTCGGTCCATCATAAACGGAATCCAAATCCGTATACGTACCGTTTTCGTATACGGACGAGAAAACGGAACATAAGGAACATCGAAACTGATTCGAATCCGTTGAAAATCCGTCAATGACGGACCATTCACGGACCCTTATGTCGTGTTAAAAACGGACAAGTCCGTTTAAAGTCTGTCAATGACGGACCGTTTACGGACCGTTATGTCATGTAAAAAACGGACTAGTCCGCTGAAAGTCCGCCAATGCCGGACCGTTTTCGGACCGTTATGTCGTTTGGAAAACTGAGTATTTCCTTGTCCGCGTCCTACCAATTTTTTTCACAAAAATAGACCATATGTTTATTATTTTTAATACACAATACTTTTTTCCTTTTTTATAAATTCATTAATAATTATTATTTTCAATTACTATTAATAATATTCTAATTAATACAATTACAATATTTAGCACATCCGGCTCGGTTTACCTATCTATCCAGCGCTTAGGGACCCAGAGTAAAATCCAACATCTATATGGAAAAGAGACAATAAATTAGTTATGGTTTAATTGACTGTGTACATGATGCAAATTCTCACATGTTATACACAAAACAATAAGTTTCATAAATCTTACCTTGTTACTTGATGTTGTTTGATTAATGGTGTGATAGAAAGAATTCCCTCTATTGCATATTCTCCATATATTCCCGTTATAATAATATTTTCACCGACTTTTCAAAAATATAATTTTTTATTTTGTAAACAAACTGCAACCGATGAAATCCGTATTTAAAGTAGGGATACAGATCCCGAAATCCCGATTTAGAAATCCCGAAATCCCGGGATTGGTCTTGAAAAAATCCCGGGATTTCATTATTTGGAATATTTTACTTCTTTTTGTATTTGTTTATATTAGCTGTATTTTGTCTCATGCCTATCAACGTTAAGTCTTTAAAGCAAATCTACGTTAAACCGATTGTAGTATAAAAAATTTTTAAACAGGTTATGTTTATAATTTTTCCGTTATAATCGAACGTATGTTAGCAAAAGTTCCTAGGAAATAAAGCGAATAAGTTACGTCAGATGTGAAAATGTATAAACGTTGAGTTTTCAACGTTGATAATTATCCGTGTTGAAAGTTAACGTGCATACGAAAAGTAATGTGTTAGTTTTTGTCTTAAAAGCGTTTTTATGCACTTTGAGGTTTTTTATGAGTTAACGGATATAGTTAAGTCGAAAACACAGCTATTGTTATATTCGACCAAAATCACATAAATCTTATATCTTATTTAATGTTATTAAAAAACTAATTTTTCCTATTTATACACTTATAAAAAAAGTTAGTACAAAAGTCTGTTAAACGCGTTCTGATTAAATTCAACTAATTTTTCTGTTATTTTCTCTAAAAAAGTCCGTACAAATAGGTCAAAATTGTGCTAAAATGACAGCACAATTTTGACCTATTTGTACGGAATTTTTTTATGAGTGTAATTAAAAGATTAAAATAGATTACAGATTGAATAAATCTGAATAAAAACCTTAATAATTTAAAAACTTTTAAAAATCATAATTCAGCTTCAGAGGAATGTGCTTAATATAGTATTTTATGTTAGTTTTTTTAAAAAAACTAATAGTCACTAAATATTTCTGATGATTTCGGCAGAGTAGTTTGTATTTGCATTCAATAAATTTTTGCCAAATATAACTAAAAATTTGTAGATATATCAGTGTTTTGGCTACTTTTAGTTAAAAAGTTTCTTCAGAAGTAAATTGTAATTTGAAATTTACTTAATTTAACTCATAAGTATATTACTTATATTTCGGAAATTTAACAATTGTTTAGCAAACCAGTTCTGCTGATTTCAGTAGATTTAATCGCGGAACCTTTTTTACTAATTTTAATTAGCTTTCTCTGCTATATTTACATACTTATTTCTGTGAATAGAGTTTCTGTTTAAAGCCAGTTCCACAATGCTGTAGACTCCACTCTGAGTGAATTTTGTTCCTTTCTTTTTTGCACTCACATATTTTTTGTATCATGCTATCTCTGTTTTACACATTCCACTGTGCAGCGAGGAGTACTCTAGCAAAAAATAATAAGTAGATTTATAATGAATTATTTTAATTTGTAGGATTTATTTGAGCTATTTGTTTTTAAAATTAAAAATATGATGAAATAAGAAAATCCCGAAACCCCGAAAAATCCCGGGATCCCGATAAATCCCGGGATCCCGAAAAATACCAGAATCCCGGGATTTCAATTTTCAAAGTCCCGAATCCCGGGATATCTAAAAACCAGTCCCGTTAGGCATCCCTAATTTAAAGGTACGGAAACGGATACACCAAAACGGAGTTAAAATGTATTGTGTTCGAAAATCCATTTATACGGTCCGTTAATGTTCCGTATACGTACACGCATTGACGGATACGTACATTACGGACAGTTAAAGTGCCGTAAAAGCCGGATTCATGAATCAGTACGTGCCGGAGAGTCCGTAAAAATGTTTCTTGGGTAACTAAAATAACTTATGGCCTAATTTTGTAAATCACCTGCGTTCATCACATCACCTACACTTCACTTCACTCACCCAACGCGGGGAATAAAAAATGTTATTTTATAAATCACTACGTATTCGTGATTGATTTTTACGTTATCACTTGAATTGTCAAATACATACATTTAAGAGTTGCCATCTTTCTGCAAAAATAGACAAATTTTAAACGTTTTTTGTTGGAATTAATATAATTTATTATTGGTATCCCTTAAAATAGAATAAAAATCTAAACAAAAAAGAAAAATGTGCAAAATATCTTAAAAAATGGTAGAAAAAATTAATCAAAAATTCAATCAGCGATTAACAAACCAATTTAATGATGCAAAAAAATTCCATTTTCCAAAAATTTTTTTTCCCGATTGCTTTTGGTTTTTTTTTTGCAAACTAAGCATTAAACTTCGGTGTATGAAATTGGTATTATAGTCCCTAGATTATGAATTTAAAAAAACCACACTTAAAAAATTGTAAAATAATCGCGGAACGCGAAAAAAAAGCTTTATGGTACAAAAAATTAATTAAAAAACTTAATCAGCGATTTACATTGTGCAAACAAATATATTGATGGAAAAATTTTCCTTTTTGCAAATTTTTTTCGCAAATTTTTTTTCCCGGTTTTTTTTCTTTTTTTTGACACTAGCCGCCGAAGTTTGTTGTATGAAATGGGTATTATAATCCCTAGATAATTAATTTAAAAAAACCGCACTTAAAAAATTGCAAAATAATAACGGAACGCGAAAAAAGACTTTATGGTACAAAAATTGTACTGAAAAACCGTATCAGCGATTTTCATTCTGCAAACAAATATACTGATGTAAGAATTTTCCATTTGCAAATTTTTTTCCGCGACCTTTTTCGCGATTTTTTTGCAATTATGCACCAAACTTTGTTATATGAAATGGGTATTATAGTCTCTAGATTACATATTTAACAAAACCGCACATAAAAAATAGCGAAATTTTGGCGGAACGCGAAAAAAGACTTAATGTTACAAAAATTGCATTGAAAAACCGTATCAGCGATTTTTATTCTGCAAACAAATATACTGATGTAAGAATTTTCCTTTTTTCAAATTTTTTTCCGCGACTTTTTTTCGCGATTTTTTTGCAATTATGCACTAAACTTTGTTAAATGAAATGGGTGTTATAGTCTCTAGATTACATATTTAACAAAACCGCACCTAAAAAATAGCGAAATTTTGGCGGAACGCGAAAAAAGACTTAATGGTACAAAAATTGCATTGAAAAACCTTATCAGCGATTTTTATTCTGCAAACAAATATACTGATGTAAGAATTTTCCTTTTTTCATATTTTTTTCCGCGATTTTTTTGCAATTATGCAACAAACTTTGTTATATGAAATGGGTATTATAGTCTCTAGATTACATATTTAACAAAACCGCACCTAAAAAATAGCGAAATTTTGGCGGAACGCGAAAAAAGACTTAATGGTACAAAAATTGCATTGAAAAACCTTATCAGCGAATTTTATTCTGCAAACAAATATACTGATGCAAGAATTTTCCTTTTTGCAAATTTTTTTTTTCGCGATTTTTTTTTTTTTTTTGCAATTGGTCGCCGAACTTTGTTCTATGAATTGGGCATCAGAGTCCCTAGATTATAAATTTAAAAAAACCACACTTAAAAAATTGCAAAATAATAGAGGAACGCTAAAAAAGACTTTATGGTAGAAAAAATTAATTCAAACACATAATCAGCGATTAACATTTTGCAAATAAATATAATGATTCAAAAATTTTCCATTTTGTAAAAAATTTTTTTTTGCAAACTAAGCACCAAAATTTCGTCTATTAAATCGGTATTATAGTCCCCAGACCATGAATTTAAAAAAACCATACTTAAAAATTTGCAAAATAATCGCGGAACGCGAGAAAAGGCTTTATGGTACAAAAAATTAATTAAAAAACCTAATCAACGAAAAAACGGAAATTTTTCTACCAATATATTTGTTTGCGGAATGTAATTCGCTGGTTAAGTTTTTTAATTCATTTTTTTGTACCATAAAGCCATTTTTCGCGTTGCGAGATTATTTTGCAATTTTTTAAGTGGTTTTTTTTTAATTCATAATCTAGGAACTATAATACCAGTTTCATACACCAAAGTTTGGTGCTTAGTTTGCAAAAAAAAAATCGCGAAAAAATTTTTACAAAATTGAAAATTTTTGCTTCATTATATTTGTTTCCAGAATTTTAATCGCTGATTGTATGTTTTAATTAATTTTTTTTATTATAAAGTCTTTTTTCGCGTTCCGCTATTATTTCGCCAATTTTTTAAGGGCGGTTTTTTTAAATTTGTAATCTAGGGACTACAATACCTATTTCATACAACAAAGTTTGGCGGCTAGTTGCAAAATGAAAAATCGCGAAAAAAAAAATTGCAAATAGGAAAATTATTCCATCAACATATTTGTTTGCAGATTGTAAATCGCTGATTAAGTTTTTAAATTAATTTTTAGTGCCATAAAGCCTTTTTTCGCGTGCCGCCATTATTTTGCCATTTTTTAAGTGCTGTTTTTTTAAATTTATAATCTAGGGACTATAAACCCATTTCATACAACAAAGTTTGGTGGTGAGTTGCAAAAAGAATTCGCAAAAAACAATTGTCGAAAAAGAAAAATTTTTGAAGTAATATATTCGGTTGCAGAATGTTAATCGCTGATTAGGTTTCTTACTTCATTTTCTGCACTGTACTTTTACAATAAAATTTTTGAAAAATAAAGTCGTGTTATAATTGTTATAATTGTTTTTATTCCACTGCATTAGCTTATCCATATGTTTTTCAGCGTAATTATCGTTAATTACATTTTTTCTAGTGTTTTTTCTTAAGTTTTTGGCGATTTATTGCATTATTTTTTATTCAACACCTTAAAAATGCAAGTGATAATATTTGACAATTCAAGTGATCAAAATAACAGTCTGGTGATTTACAAAATTTGCTTTTTCATATTATTTTGTGTAAAAACTACGTAACTCAGCACGGACGATCACCGCGTTCATCACCTGGATTTATAAAATACGAAATTTTAAAAAACTAGGTGAAGTGAAGTGTTTTAAGAAATTAGGCTATTAGAGTTAGGACCCTTATAGTTAACAAAATTTCAAAATATTGATTGTGAATAAATATTTTTAAGTGAATTTAAACTATTAATGATTGACAATTGAAATACTTTCTTTTGATTTCAAAAAAATTATATTATGATTAATTATGGCTCAGCCCTTAATAAAGGAAGATTAAATTAAAAAATTTTTTAAGTAAAGGTATACTCAACGATATGTTGAAACTTACAAACCACAATAGTAATATCCCAGATAGAAATTGCCGACGTTACAACAAAAATTGTATTGGGAGAGCAGTTTTTTTTCGAAATGCCGGTACTATTTAAAACGTGCTTTGCCAGTAGTGTTTTCTTAAAATTAACGACCTTTTTTAATTTAATAAAATTAACAATTTTATAAATTTTACTTAATTTTACATAATATATAACATACATAATATTATATTACACAATTATTTATGTAAGAGAGACATAGCCACTCTTTTAAAGTTTCGAAAGAATACATTATAAATCTGTGATGTACACTAAAAGGACAGTGAAGTACTGGCAATCTACTAAATTTGTTATTAAATGCACTGGGACAATACCAAAAACCAAAATCCCAAGCCTGCACCAACGTTGTGAATTAACTACGGCCAATCGTTTATTGATGTTAGCATTTCTGCAACATGCCAGTACAGTGAAAGTTGAAAATCCGACGCATTGCCAGTCATGTACTACCGTCTCCAATACCAGGCCAAGATTGTGCCGTTTGTATTTTTCTACTTGGGATGATTTGGGATCCGCGGAATCCGAGTACCTGTGAATCGTATAAAACGTTTTCCGATTAACTATATGATTGTAATATCCGCTTTCCGATTACTTTTTTTTTTTTTTTTTAATTTTGACCTTTGCGAAATAGTTTTATGTTTTCACTTCGACTTTTTAAAATCGTTTCCCGGAGCTGACAGAGGACCACAACACCTCAAAAAAAAAATTAACTTCAGACCCGGAATTTTTCGCCAACGACGATTTACTTATCTTTTTTCTTTTGTTCGAGATATATTTTATAAATGTATATTTTTCCGATGCCAATGTGTTTTAATGGGCAAATCTACGGAACCTGGCGATTCCATGTTACTCAGGATTTAAACCATTTTAATAACAATATAATATTTTTGATGGTATCAGCATTTTCGAGGCAACGAATTTAATCAGGCGAACATCTTAAATTTTAATATTTATACTGCTAATGTGCTCTACTCAATTAAAAACTACCCTAATTTACCCTAATTTTGCTTGTAGCTTTCAAGAGTTTTTCAACTCTTTTTGGTTATAACTTTTTCAGTATAAAAGAAAATAGCCCAAAACTTTTGGTGGATAATAATTATGATGTTAGAAGATCTCCCACTTGTCGAAAAAAATAGGTGCCCTCAATTAGGAACAAATGGTATTTATTTTAAATCAGTAACACTGTTTTTTGAATAAAGAGTAATTTCAGACATTTTTAATTTTTGCGCTTTCAGCCTCAATGCAATTTAAAATTTTTTGATACTGACATATAACTGACTAGTAAACAAAAAAAAATTGAGATAAAATTAATACATGTGCCTTCGAAAATAAAGAAAATATGACAATAATAATCTGTTTACCTCTTTGCGTGAACAACTTGAAATTTTTGATATTTTTTGAAGAGCACATCCGCAGTTTGAGAAATAATTAGTTGCAGTCCTGCGTGATCGGTATATATCGGTGATACTATTATTGTGTGTCAGTGCTAAATGGATCGTACTATTAGTTTGGTGTCCAGACCCATTTTAGGTTAAATTTTGTAGCTTTTCATAGATTTTTGGAGCTAAAAGTTATGTAGAAACCAAACGGATAATCCGATCCGATTACAACACTATTAATTGCGATATATATCATCCAAGCCAGATATAAGCCATTAATTATTTTATCTGTGGATATGCTAGTCAATTTAAAGTTGGATTTTAAGCATATTGTACAGCGAAAATTGATGAAAGCCTAAAAATGAAATGAAATTTGTTTAGCACTTTCACATAATGACAGCTATATTGGACTCCATAATTCTTAAAACTGTGGATGTGCCTTCAATTTGAATTTAACCTTTTAGCGAATTTTGGAGAGAGATATGTTGTAGAGACTACGAAATTCGTCCGATATGTTTAGCACTTTCATATACTAATAGTAATGAAGATATGTATCATTCAAGACATATTTGATCCCATAATTCTTTAAACCGTGGATTTGTGCTGCAGTTTTGAGGGAAATTTATATGGGCATAAGTCCAAACATAGACCGATTTAAACCAAAATCAATAGACTTCGTCCTTGGGCCAATATAAATCGGTCTACCAAATTTTATCAAAAAATCTTAATATATGCGACCTGTAGCGTGCGCACAAGAATACATGTAGAGACAGACGGACGGACGGAAAAATTAAAAAAACAACATTACTTATAATCAATAATGGAAATTGGCTACTATACATTTTCGAATAAAATTACCGTGATGATTGAAAAATTTGTGTCATCTTTTTTCATTAAATCGAGGTAAAAGTGCGTACAAACAACTCAAAAATAGCTAAAAAAAGGTTTTTGGAAACTTTGACCTCAATTTGCTCAAAAACCAGATGTGCTGGAAAAATTTGGAAACAAAATTCGGACTCAGCACGGAAAAGTTACTTGAAAATATGTGGTCGCATGCTCGAAAAATCCAAAAATTTAAAAATATTTATTAGCGAAAATGTGTGCGGTTTTTTGTTTATAACTTTTTTAGCACTCAAAAAAATTTATTCACGCGTACAAATTACTTCTTTTTAATGTATTTTAAATAAGTTAATCTAAAAAAAAATGTGTGCCAATAATTTGTAATTTTTCATTTTTAAATTCTGAAATCGACCTGTTTCGTAGATTTTCCCATATATATACTTGGTTATACAATGAACTACTTTCTAGATAAGCGAATTTTTTAAACATTTTTGATTTACGTTCATTCCAGAGTCCTCAGTATAGAAGAATATCCCTTTGAATTTTGAAGGCCGATTCTTGCTCAAATAAATCTCTAGAACTCTCATCAAAATATTTTACAATTACACCTAGACAGACGTTTTCATTTATACAATTTACCAAACTAAATTACTAATATTGTTCCTGTTTTGGTAACCTTTTGACCAAATTCAACTTTTTCATCTCCCTTGTGGATAAATGACTCTTTGATTACTCTGTATTAATGTTTCCACAACATACAACAGTGACGCCCAAACACTTGTTAGAACGACGAAGATTAATCGGCTTTTTACACGTACACAACCCGAATGTCAACGAAACAAAAAACAGAGAGCGTAAAAATAAAAAAAAAACCTTTAGTTGCACGTCTACTGTCAACAGAGTAGGTCTATGTCACTTTGTTTAACAAAATAAGTGCACAATGAAATTAAAATATATGTATATATATAACTTTATAAAGTTTAAAAATCTCTTATAATTGTTTATATTAAAAACAATTACAACGCAGAGATTTTTAACTTTCTTTTATTTAATAAGAATTAATATTAATAATTTTAATCTTTTTTGTTTTTTTTATTTATTAATATTTATAACATTATTTATCTACTTTTTTTACACAATACATACACGCAAAGAACACGTGCACCTATTTCCTTAAAGAATATCTTTTTATTACCTATTACTTGCTTTTATGTTTATTTCTTTTTTCATTCACTCATTGCTAAAATTTAACACATAAGAACATAACTAGTAAAACAAGCCAACAAACAAATCCAAGTGATTTTGTTCAGTGCAATAGTACCAATACCCAGGTAGAATATGCCGACGTTGCAACATAAATTGTACTGGGAGAACACTGTTTTTTACGAAAAGCCGGCACTACTTTAAACGTGCTTTGCCAGTAATGTTTTCTGAAAATTAACGAGCTTTTTTTTAATTTATTAAAATTAACAATTTATAAATTTTATGTATTTTTACATCTATTACACAATTATTTATGTAAGAGAGATATAGACATTCTTTTCTTGTGAAGTTTCGAAAGAATACATTAAAAGTCTGTGATGTACACTAAAAGGCCAGTGAAGTACTAGCAAACTACTAAATTTGTTATTAATTGTACTAGGATAATACAAAAAAAAACGAGTAAAAAGGTTAAAGTCGGGCATGCCGACTATACAATACCCTACACCACTCTGGTGTATTGTTTGGATCCGAAATTCGAATAGGTTAAAATGGGGCTTGTGTCAAAATTTTTTATAATGTGAGTCAGCGCACCAAATTTCATTAAAATATCTTAATATTTGCGACCTGCAGTTTGTAACCAAGCCAATTTTGGGGGGACCCTTATATGGGCACTAGTTCTAAACATGGACCGATGTTCACCAAAATCAATAGGCTGCGTTATTGGGCCAAAATAGGTCTGTGTACCAAATTTCATCAAAATATCTTAATATTTACGACCTGCAGCGTATAAACAGTATAATTTTGGTAGGACCCTGATATGGGCACTAGGTCTAAACATGGACCGATGTTCACCAAAATCAATAGGCTACGTTATTGGGCCAATATAGGTCTGTGTACCAAATTTCATCAAAATATCTTAATATTTACGACCTGCAGCGTATAAACAGTATAATTTTGGTAGGACCCTTATATGGGCACTAGGTCTAAACATGGACCGATGTTCACCAAAATCAATAGGCTGCGTTATTGGGCCAATGTAGGGCTGTGTACCAAATTTCATCAAAATATCTTAATATTTACGACCTGCAGCGTATAAACAGTATAATTTTGGTAGGACCCTTATATGGGCACTAGGTCTAAACATGGACCGATGTTCACCAAAATCAATAGGCTGCGGTATTGGGCTAACATAGGTCTGTGTACCAAATTTCGTTAAAATATCTTAATATTTACGACCTGCAGCGTATAAACAATATAATTTTGGTAGGACCCTTATATGGGCACTAGGTCTAAACATGGACCGATGTTCACCAAAATCAATAGGCTGCGTTATTGGGCCAATGTAGATCTGTGTACCAAATTTCATCAAAATATCTTAATATTTACGACCTGCAGCGTATAAACAGTATAATTTTGGTAGGACCCTGATATGGGCACTAGGTCTAAACATGGACCGATGTTCACCAAAATCAATAGGCTACGTTATTGGGCCAATATAGGTCTGTGTACCAAATTTCATCAAAATATCTTAATATTTACGACCTGCAGCGTATAAACAGTATAATTTTGGTAGGACCCTTATATGGGCACTAGGTCTAAACATGGACCGATGTTCACCAAAATCAATAGGCTGCGTTATTGGGCCAATGTAGGGCTGTGTACCAAATTTCATCAAAATATCTTAATATTTACGACCTGCAGCGTATAAACAGTATAATTTTGGTAGGACCCTTATATGGGCACTAGGTCTAAACATGGACCGATGTTCACCAAAATCAATGGGCTGCGTTATTGGGCTAACATAGGTCTGTGTACCAAATTTCGTCCAAATATCTTAATATTTACGACCTGCAGCGTATAAACAATATAATTTTGGTAGGACCCTTATATGGGCACTAGGTCTAAACATGGACCGATGTTCAAAAAAATTAAACTTGTTCGTCCTTGGGCCAACATAGGTCTGCGTACCAAATTTCATCAAAATATCTTAATAGGTGCGACCTGTAGAGTGCGTACAAGATTGCATGGACAGACAGACAGACGGACGGACGGACGGACGGAGGGACGGACGGACGGACGGACAGACGGACATCGTTAAATCGAAATAAAAAAAAATTCTGAACCGATCGGTATACTATAAGGTGGGTCTACGACCAATATTTTTTGGTGTTACAAACATCAGCACAAACTTATAATACCCTGACCACATAGTGGTGTAGGGTATAAAAATCCCAAGCGTGCGCCAACGTTGGGAAATAACTACGGCCAAGCGTTTATTGGTGTTATCATTTCGACAACATGCGAGTATAGTGAAAGTTGAACATCCGTGCATTGTCAGTACATGTACTACCGTTTTCAATACCGGGCCGACATTGTGCCGTTTGTATTTTTCTACATGCCCGAGTAAAAAAAAATTATATATAATCATATGTAGGCCCTATGCTCCTTATAGGAACCGAGGGAACATATATATATGTAGCATATACATATTACAATATATAATTAGACAAGTCGTTATGTATATCCATATATAATTATATATGACGTCCTTTTCCAAAATTTTTCCTTTAAGCTATAGATATGATAATATATAGTTTAACTGTCACCATATATAGTTATATATTGTTTAAATGATACCATATATAATGATATATTCCTAAAATGCCGGCATATATATTAAGATATAGCTCTATATACAACTATATATGCAATAAGATCAGCCATGCTATGTAATATATAATCATATATACCATATCTAATATTAAACAGGCCGATATCTATTTAGATGAAATTATATATGGCATAATACATATATAATTTCATCTAACTAGATATCGGCCTGTTTAATATTAGATATGGTATATATGATTATATATTACATAGCATGGCTGATCTTATTGCATATATAGTTGTATATAGAGCTATATCTTAATATATATGCCGGCATTTTAGGAATATATCATTATATATGGTATCATTTAAACAATATATAACTATATATGGTGACAGTTAAACTATATATTATCATATATGATAGCTTTTAAACAATATATGGTCATATATGGTACCTCATGAACAAAATCTTTAATACAGGTGCATATATGATAATATATGCTACTAAATATAGTGCAATATATATTAGCATATATGTTGCCATTTAAACCATATATTATTATATATGGTGCCATTTAAACAATATATGGCCATATATGGTACCTCATGATCAAAATTTTTAATACAGTTCCAGATATGATAATATATGATACCATATATAGTGCCATATATATTTATATATGGTGTTATTTAAGTAATATATTACTATATATGGTGCCATTTAAACCATATATTATCATATATGGTGCCATTTCAACAATATATGCTAATATATGAGACCTCATGAACAACATTTTTAATACAGTTCCAGATATCATAATATATGCTACCATATATAGTACCATATACTTTGATATATCGTATCATTTAAACAACCCGAATAAAAATACTTACATATAGTCATATATGTGATTAAGTTATATCTGTATAAATATACAGTTTCATCCGAAGAATGGCCCGATATATTTTTATCAATTGTTTATAAATTTTTATCTAATTGTATCAGTTTAGATCTGACCTGAATAATTTATTTGTTAATCAGATGAAATTGTATCCGATTTTTGACCTGATACAATTTTATCGGTTTATATGTAATGGTGTCAGGTTTGATCGTAATTGGTTCAATTTTATATGAATAAAATATAATTGTATCCGACATTTACCTTATACAATTGTGTCAAAGTTTAAAACTGATATCAGGTCAAAATTGGGATATAACTATATAATTTTGTATACAAATATATCTATTTGGACCTAAACTGATACCATGTGATATAAACCAATAAAATTGTATCAGGCCAAAAATCAGATACAATTTCATCTGATTAACACATAATTTAATCAGGTCAGATCTAAACTGATACAATTAGGTAAAAACTGATAAACAACTGATACAATTTTATCGGGCCATTTTTCGGATCAAATGGTGCATGGATCACTCTAGTTATATATTACCATATAAAGCTCCATATTATTTTTTTTTTATAGGGAACATAAAATATATGGTGCCATTTAAACAGTATATTATATTGTCATATATGGTGCCATTTAAACAATATAAGGTCATATATGGTAACTAGGGTTTGGGGAATTACCAGATATGTGGTTATGTAACTACATACTTGGTAATGGTAACTACTTACTTTTGTTATTACATTTCTTATTACCTTTATATGGCGATGTCGCGAAAAATAATGAGTTGCCGTTACACACCAGCATACGAAAAATCAAAAAATATATCGTTACCTATGTGCTTACCAGTACTGACAAAAATATGGAGTCTAAAAATAGATTTTCAAAAAAATTAATTATATAAAAAAAATATTTTTTATTGTATTTTTTTTTTTAAATAAAATTTGCTGGTGCGGGAATCGAACCTGGGTCTACAGATTGCCAGTCAACAGCTCTACCATCTGAGCTATATCGACATGTAATATTTAATAGATAAAAACATAATTGACCTGCTGCACACAAGTAAGCTTACTCGCCAACATACAAAAAATCAAAAAATATGTGGTTACATATATCCTTACCAGTGTTTAAAAAATATTGAGTCTAAAAATAGATTTCAAAAAATTTTCAAAAAAATCTAGAGAATCACCGTTGCCTTGTATCTGAATGGCAGTTTTACCTGCATGCTTCACGTCTTTGGAATATTCTTCCACATACCCAACAACTTAATAGCAACGCAAATAGTTTTAAACAGTTTTTATTTAAGTTTTTTAGTTAAATATAATTTATGTTTTTGAATAATTGTTCTAATATAAATTTGTTAATTTTAATGTAATTTTTTGGATATTGCATTCCTGTACTTTAAATATAAGATTAAATCTTGTTGTACAGGAAATGGAAAATAAAATAAATAAATAAATAAATAAATAAATAAAAATTATTTTCTATTTGAAATAATGATAAAAATAAGTCATTATCAGTAACTCATTATTATATGTTTTAAAATAATGCAGAAGGTAAGTGGGTGTCATTACTGGTAGTCCAAAAAATAATGATATGTCATTACCGTTTCTAATGACAATGAGAATTCGAAGTAAAAATATCAGAATGTTGAACATTTGATTTCACATAAATTACTCTAACTACTGCCAAAGGAATTACATGATTCCAGCAAAAAGCACAAACTACTGGACTGTCGGAAACAACAAACCGATTCATCACATTTGGCCCATTAGATATGGTAGCCGCAATGTTATTTTCCAAAGACAAATATCACTTCTAGTCTTATTTCTACAATTCTTATTTCATCAGCATTACATCTTCCTGATGTATAAACCAACCCCAGGTTATAAAATGAATTATTTCCGTTTATACATATGTTCAAATATCTCTTTTGTGACATTCTTGTCCATTCATCTAAGATTATAGTAAATCTTCTATTGTTACAAATATTGCTCGATATTTCTTTTATCATGATATCTTTTACATTATTGTAGTAATTTAATATAATGTTCTTTACATCGGTTTCCATTTTTGGCAATGCCAGGTTTTTATTATAAAAACTTTCTCGAATAAACGAAGATCTAGTTATGGTGCGGATTGACATTCCGTCGACTGCGGCTAATTTGGATACCATTTCAGGAAATGTTTGCCCTACCATAAAACGTTCAATGCCTATTCAGCTTACACTTTTTTGTTCGGGTACTTTGCTAATTTTAGCTGGAACGTTATTCTTGTTCTTGTTTTCTTCAAGAGAAGTTGCATGACCATCAGTTTTTGTTTTGTGAACCAAATTTAGATGTCGGATAACCAAATTTAGATACCTCCGTTAACCATTAGTCTTTTAGGGCAAATATTGGCCTTTTTTGTGAAGTATTTCCTGACATTTTATTCTTTAATATAAAATAATATATTAGTTTGAAAGTAAGTGTATTAAAATAAAGTAAACTTACTTGAAAATATCACATTTATTAATGAAAACGTTACTTATGAAATTATTGGCCCTTAATATAAAGGAGTATTTTAAATTTAAAGTCGACTTTATTTTTAATCAAACGGTTTTGTTCATTTTATGTATGAAAACCTTACAAAAATATTTATATTTTCAAACATTTTGATTGGTTGAAAATAAATTAACCAATCAGAATTCTCTAAAAATAAACAAAATCAAGGTATACTGCCACCCAATATTTTAACTAAAGTCGACTTTACCTAAAATATACATTTGAAAAATTTAGATAGTAAGGGCGATTATTTGTAAGAAACAAAACTTTTTAGGTTTTACTACTTAAATTTTGAATAAGTTATGCGAAAAATCTTTATTAGTTGAAATGCTCCTAATAACTTGGCCGGGAATTCCCGAACCCCAAACCCTAGTTACAACTTATAATTCGAAAATTATTTTTTTTATTGTTCCGAAAACCTGAAATTTTCATCGGGTGAATGAAATTGGCTGTAACTCAGAAACGAATCGAGATATCACCTTTAAACTTTCCTCAAATGAATAAGGGTGATCAACAATAAATATAAACTTTTTAAGAATAACCTTTAACATTTGGATAAAATCGATATGCAAATCTATTTGAAGGGTTCACTCAACCAAAAAAGTCTGTAATAGCTACTGAAAATTTTGCGGGAAATTTTTGTTATTACGGGAAATTTAACTGTTTTGAGCCTAGCGGTATTTTTTTTGATAATTTTAGCAATACATGTCTGCTGAACTGTAGTACAACAAAATTAGTAGTCGCTACTAAATTTTAGCAAAATTGTTGTAAACTGCAATTCAAAATCGATTTGCTAAAATCATTTAAAAAACTTACTAAATATCAATCATTTTAGTACAATGAAATTAGTATAAATTATTAGTTGCAGCTACTAAATTTCAGTAAATTGTTGTAAACTTTAATTTAAATTAGCAAAAAAGTGTACTAAAAAATAAACAAACTGTAAAATCTAAAAAAAAAACTTTTTTCTTTCGATTGTAACAAGCGTATCGTACTTGAAATTTGGAGTCAAAATTGCAAACGGTTCTCCAGTTATTACCTTTTTATGCATTGGAGATACAATAAAATTTTCTGAGTGTTATTTCCGAACTAAGAATATATCAATAGTAACAAATATAAACTAAACAAGAATTGTAAAAAATCAAAAAAAAAAATTTAAATTAGTATATTTTTCTGCTAAAATTAGCACCCGGTTTTGAAAAATTAGTAAAATGTTTTGCTGAAATCAGCAGCGAGAATTAGCGAAAAATCCGTAATTTGTAATAAGAGAATAGCAAAAATGATTACTAAAAAAAATTGTACTAAAAATCAGTATAAAAAAAGTAAAGTGCGATTGGAAACTGTTTACAAATTTTTTTACTAACTTTTTTATCTGAGTGTACGTTTTGTATTTGTTGTAGATATATGCCGAGAAACAGCTTGTCTTAATTAATTGAAACTAAAGGAATGCGTGAATAAAACTAAAAATATATTTTATTCAATATTAACGTCGAAAGCTTATAATTAAACATAAAACAAATAGAGGTTATAAACCGTGCGAATATGTCCTGTGCTAAAAGTGTAGCTGGAACTAAATTTAGACAACAACAGCAACCACAACAAAAGCATGCTAAAACTCAACAACAAAAATTTACGAAGGCAACTGCGTCTCAAACTAATAGCAACACAAATCAGACATTGACAACAACACAAACAGTTAATTGCTCACAATCATCACCAGCATCATCTTCATCCAAAACATCCACGTCGACTTCACCTATAGCTACCAATACTTATATGGCTTCATCGACCTGCTCTTCGTCATCTTTCTCTTTTGAAAGCGGCGTTATTTTAAGCGGTAGCTCAGGGTGTAGTTCTTTGTCCAATTCTCCAACATCATCTTCAAATCCTTATTTAGCCTCTTTAGGAGTACCATCTAATTTATCGGCTGAATGTACAGCAGCAGCTGGAAATTCATTATGTGTAAATAATGCGTCACATTTGGACGAATCTTTCTCTTCTACTTGTATTTTGAATGCGTCTTTATTGGCTGCTGTTAATGGTGATTTAGAGGATGAGTCTGCAATCACATCACAATCATTATCTGATACTTTATGTTCCAGTCAAAGCAAATCTGATACTTTACAAAATAATGAAGATAATAGTGGTCAGCAACAAATATTATTAGAAAATATTAATAATCACCACCATCAACAACTTTCTGTTGCAGAAACTACATGTCTGAATACCGAAGATGCCAGAACACTACAATTAGCTGTTGAATTGACTATGATGAATTTAAATCAGCTGCCTTCGCCGACATCACCAGCAGCGACTTCGTCATCCTCAGTATCTACGACAACAACAACTAATAATTTTCAACAGCTGCTGCAGCAGCCTCACCGTTTACATTCATCCTTAGATCAACCATATTCTTCACCATATACGTCCGTCAGTAATCCTTATCATATGACTACAAAAGTTTTTCTTCAAACTCAATCTCAAGCTGCTGCTGCAACACTACTTAATCAAAAATATCTGTCTGAAACTAGCTTATCAGATAGTCCCACTAAACTTAATACATTACCACCAATTCATAATCAAACGTTGGGAGGGACTGCTGTAGCCATAGATGATCGCTCTAAAAAATCTCAAAATATGACCGAATGTGTACCCGTACCCAGTTCAGAGCATGTTGCTGAAATTGTAGGAAGACAAGGTATGAAAGAATAGATTGCCAATCAAATATTTAAATTTTTAATTTTTTTATTTCTTCATATTACATAACTAAGCCTTTAATCATATTAAATTAGATAAAACTATATATACAGTGATGTGAAATATAATAGGGACATTCAAGTTTTTTCTAATTTTATTCTCGTTGCCTTTATTTTTAAAGATCAAAATAGTGGATAAATTCAGAAAATTGTGCAGAATTTTAACGTAAAGTCTGTTTTTTTATTTTGTCACTTGTTTTAAGTAGGGATGGTTTTTAATGAAAAATAAGCGATATCGACCTTATATCAATAGTAAAATTTAGCGAGTGATCAATTCTCTTAAAACTGTATATTTTTGGAATTCCTATAAAATTTCCTTAAGTCTTATGTTAGTTTTTTCTACAAATGGTCGCCAGACTTAATATGGCAGTGCCTTAAACATGACCAAATTTTTATTTGTTTTTAGCGATTTTAAAATAAAGTTAACAACACAGACATTTTAACACGGAATGCTTTATACTATAACCTAAACAAAGCTTGCCTGATTTGTTATATCGCGGTAAGTAAAGAATAACCGCATTCACTTTAAAGTTTCAGCGTCGTTAACTTTAAAATCGCTCAAAACAGAGAAAAATCTGGTAAAGTTTAAGGCCCTGTCATTTTAAGTCTGGAGACCATTTGTGGATGAATATAATGCAAGATTTAAGGAAATTTTATAGAATTCCCAAAAATATACAGTTTGTATAGATCCGATCAGTGCTCGCTAAATTTTACTATGTAATTTAATAGAAGGTCGATGTCGCTTATTTTTCATTAAAAGTCTTAAAACAAGTGACACAATAGAAAAACAGACATTACGTTAAAATTCTGCACAATTTTCTGAACTATCTCCTCGCATTTTGGGCCGAATTTATCCACTATTTGGATTTTTAGAAATAAAGGCAACGAGAATAAAATTAGAAAAAACTTAAATGTCCCTATTATATTTCACATCACTATAGCTCCATATATATTATTTTTAAAAAGGCGTGGCAGAAATATAAAATTTTTGATTTATCGATTTATTTAGGCACAATATATCAATAACTTTTTTCAAAATTAATTTTGTTTACATCCAACTCTGAGGACATATGCTCTGCTTACCCTGCAACACTTTGGTAATATGTTTGTATTATTATGCAAATAACCTGGTAATACATAAATTACATTAGCATTACTTCGGGACTTTACACCTTATCCTTTCATACTTCGGTTACAAAATTCAGACCCTTGGATGCCATAATAGCATAAACAATTAATTTTTCAATAAAATTTTATATACCCGAGTAAAAAAGTGTATATAAAATTATATGTGAATGGATATATTTGCAATATGTAACTGGATATAATTTCATCCGAAAAATGGTTATATTAAATTGTATCATATTGGATATAATTGTATTTACAAGGATACAAAGTTATATCAAATGATAAACTTATATCCGAATTTTGTCCCGATCAAATTGGATATAAGTTAATACAATACGATATGATTAAATTTAAATGATAAAAAAACTTTGAATTCGAGGGCAGCAGGATTTCGGGTCCTACACACTTAGGGGTGTGATGAAAATCGAAAACGAACAGTTTTTCAATCTAGAATAATTTGTTTCGCGAAAATCAAATTGTCTTCAAATTATTATTTATTGTTTTATTTGACTCCGGATATCTCAATTAGGAAATAAAAAATAATTGGTATTGTACAGATCCTAAAATATTTACCATTGAAAATCAGATCGTTTTCGTTTTCGATATTCATCACATGCCTGACTGTCAGCCGAGGGCTACTGTTGATAATGAGTAACTGTTAAAGACGTTAATGTTCTCTAAAGTCTAAATAATTTTTATCAAATATGGCAATTTTCTTTGGACTTATAAATTTTTTTTTAAATATGTTAAGCTTTTTTTTATTTTAAATAAAATTTTAATGGTTAGCCCGGCAATGCACTTCTTTTTTGTTGGAGGCTCATAGTTCCTGATTTATGGGGTTGAAGATGATCTACAACAATATTCAATGGCTTATTTCTCCACTCAAAACTTATCGGACCAGAACAAAATATATATATCGTTGGAAAGGTACTTGAAATACCTTTCCAATGATATGCAACATGCCTAAACTTATTAACCCATTACGAGCCGGGCCATGATTTAAATTTTAATTTTTTTAAATTGGATTTTTTAAATTAAAAAAAAAAAACTTTTAGAAGTAAAAAAGCTCAGAAAATATAAGTTAATGAAAAAATTGAGTAAAACATATAAAAAATTGTTTTTGTTCAAATATATTAATCTCGAATATATTGGTTAATCTCGAACTTGGGTCTGATATTAACTAATATATCGTCGGCTTGTCTGCAAGAAGTGCTGTTTTTGGTTTTAACAGGTTTTCAGGAGAGCGAAAAAACTGATTTATATTATCCTTTTAAGATATTTTATTGACATCATATGCCCTAATGATTGACGACCTTATTTATTACAATTATTATTAAGGCACATGATGTCAATGAAATATATTAAAAGGATAATATAAACCAGTTTTTTCGCCCTCCTGAAAACCTGTTAAAGAACACATAACACTACTTGCAGGAAAGCCGACGATATTGTTATATAAAAAATAAAATTAAAAATATTTATCTATTTATATATAAAATTTTGAACGATTTTATCAATAATATATTCCTATATATACAATTTGCAATAAAGCAAATACTAATATATGATTTAATATGATTACATATGAGAAAATTTCTAAAAAAATTTCTAATATATCATCATATAAAAACATATAAGGTCGCGCACAATATTTTATATTATCATATATTTTAATATTAAAAAATATATGTTATTGCATACAATTGGTGTATTGAGGGGGGTAAACCGTAGTGGCACGCAATTGTAGTCAATTAGGATGAGCTGATCTTATGAACTCTTTGAAATGGGTAAAAGATGATGTTGAACAATTTCGTCTATAATTTCTCAATGTCCGAGAAATTATAACTCGAGGTTGGGTTGATTGACACCAACGGACGAAATTTGGAGTTAATTCGGAAATAAAATAAATAATAAACACAAGGGTTAGGTTTTAAATTTTACCATTTATTAGAGATGCTCACCCTTTGAGATCTGTAGTTCAAGTGTATTTTACATTCAGATAGACAGAAGCATCTAACCTCTGTTTTTAGTACTTATTTATTAATTCACAAATTCTATGTTTTATTTTGACATTAGGTTGTTTATAAATTTAGTTTGACAAACAAATTGTAAACTGTTATAAATAAATTCAGGATTTTAAAAACGTTAATTTCAAATAAATTCATTTTTATGCAAATTCAATATATTTTTATTATTTTGTATATAAGTTCAAAATTGTTGATTTTGATGTGTAAAATATCTGTATTTTATACAGTTATATATACTCTTTTTTACTCGGGTATTTAACTGTTTTTTGTAAGTTTGTGAATTTCAAATTAATATTCAATTTTAAAAATTAAAATTTAAATTTTGAAAACTCCTTACTTGCCACTTAAGAATAACATCTCAGCAAAAAATTGAGGAAAAAGAAGTAGTTAAAGCACTGCAACTGTTGAATAGGGAGTTGTTCTTTTTCGGGTTTTTCACTAGAGTTTGCTAAAAACCGAAAAATTTGAAAACCGCGGTTTCGGTTTTCTAAAATTACAAAAACCGCGATTTCGGTTATTTTTCGGTTTTCTTGGGATATTAATATAATTGTTTTAGAATAATTTAATATGTGTAAGAATTAAATATTTTAACACGTTCAAGATATTTATTGAAATTTGATTGAATTTCTCACTCGAACAAAGACAATTAATCTGTTTCTAGACCTTTGCGAGACAAGAAAAAAATACGGAAAACCGTGTGTTTTGCCGGCAACTAAAGCTGTATTTTTAAGAGTTTAAATTTAAGCAATTTCTTTAAAACAATATAAAGTTAAAATTTTATAAATTTCGAGGACTACGAAATAGAAATCTGAACTGAATATATGAAACTCAATATCTCTTAAACTAACTGACATTTTGGTGACTTGACTTAACTTATGTTATCCGTAATAACAAAAAGCATAAAATTAAATTAATATTTAATGGAGAAAATGTTCATTACAATTAAATACAAAACTTTGTAAAATA
Organism: Leucophora obtusa; assembly: GCA_949987735.1. Taxonomy (NCBI): domain Eukaryota; kingdom Metazoa; phylum Arthropoda; class Insecta; order Diptera; family Anthomyiidae; genus Leucophora; species Leucophora obtusa. The sequence continues at coordinate 15,260,098 of OX465300.1, forward strand.
GGAGCTGAGCTCTTTTCGAAATTCAAGATTCAATAATATCGCAGCCAACATTTTTCTGAGAGCTCAGAAATTATGACTCGTAAGAGACTCTAAAATATGATATGATCATCAAAATTAATTTTTCGAGTCATAAATGAAACATAATAGACTCTTATTTATGGGTGTGTTCTGTTCAACATTTTTTTTTAATTTTTTCATTACTCCTAAATAACTCAAAAATTAGTCTTAAATGACTCATACTGGCTCCGAAAATTCTTAATTTTCCAATAATGCTCTTCATTCAGGATCTCTTATGAGTCGTAAAAGAGCGCTCGGAAAGAGGCTTCATCCGTGAAGAAATACTCCCTCATACAGCTATAATTTCACAAGGTCTTAGGGCTCTTTTATGACTTTTCGGATTCTAACTGCACACTGGTATGCAATCTAGTTAATTATTTTAATTGGTTAAAGTATTTGTTAAAAACCGACTTATTTTTGTCGGTTTTCGGTTTCGGTTTTGAAGCTTGAAAAACCGCGGTTTCGGTTTCGATTAAAACCGAACAGCAAACTCTATTTTTCACCAATGAATTCAACATTGGCTTGTCACAGGAAGGAAGTTGATCTTTTTGAAAACAAATGATGTATATTTGAACCAATGATAAGAAACTTCTTTTCACTTCTTTTTATTTTAATTTAATTAATGTGGGGTTTGAACCCACACTTGTTGCCTCTTATACATGATAGCTGACTTTTAGCAGTCTTGTTCAGTAAATTGTTGTTATCTTCATTTATTTCATTTTTTATTAAAAAAAATATATAGGTAACATATTGGAAAAAAATATAAAGTTGTTTTTTAAGTGTTATTTTTTATAAAAAATAATACACTCATAGAAAGAAATAAAGTTGTAAATATATGAGAAGAAGCTACTAAAAATTAATAAAAAATGACCTTGCAAAAAACTGCAGATTTTTTGTTGCTAAATACTAGTAAGATAAGAATAGAAAAAATAACTGTTAAATTAGAAAATTTTAGTTACATTTAAGTTAACTTTTAGTTAATTAAAAATAACAAATTATCTTGATAAAATTTTGCAGCATATTAGTATTGTAGATAATAATAAATATATTTAGTAAAAATTTGATTAAAATGGATTTTTTAAAATACTATTTTTTAAATACAAACAAAATTGTAATATTTACCATTTTGGTATTTTAAGAAAAAATATTTGAAAAATTATTGTACATTTTGATTTAGAATTTTTATATACCCGGGTAAAAATCTTAATATGGTGTCATACATAATTATATATTTTTTGATAAATCCCCATATACAACGACATACTAATTGATCCGAAAAATGGGTCATCTACATGTGTCAAATTATATCAAATTAGATATAATTTGATACAGTTTGATCCGAGATTTGTCCATATCCAGGACATCAAATTATATCTAATTCGATATAAAAATATCTGATTTTATAAAATTTTGTCTGATAGTAGGCATACTTTTTATGCATACCAGCTATTAAATTGAGATTGAAATGTCTATGGTTTTAATAATTTTGAAGACCCAAATTTTAAAACATAAAATAAAAATTTATTTGAATACTTTTGTCTTCTAAATCGTAAGCATCATTTTTTAATATGATTTTACATGCAAAAACATCACGTGGAAATTATTTGGCTATGGAGTAATTAACTCTGAATTTGCAGATAACTAAATTTGATGTTAAACTATATATTAATTTGTATGCGATTATATAGAAAGTTATATAAAATTAAAATATATTTTTAGTACGACGACACATACAGTGTTATAAAACTTAGTATCAAATCATAAATAATCATATCGATCACTACATATAATTTGATTAGTTTTATAAGGCTTATGTAGTTATATATGGAGTCAGATTTGGGGATATGTAATAATATCAATTACCGTACAAAAAATTCGTTGAAAAAATAATATCAGATGTAGTTGTATATAATGATATGTGTCTTAATGTTACTCCATTCATTGTCAGATATAGCCCAATCACATTATATATGACAATATATAACTATTTTTACTCGGGTATCCATAAAATTTTATTGTAGATTTTTAGTTGATCTGAAGATGTTTTACAATGAGTGTTATTTTTGTTCGGTTTAAGTTCAACTAAAAATCTACAATAAAATACCCACAGACCAGGTACAGTCCAAATTGTTAAGTAATATTCCTTAATTGCAACATGTTAGTATTTATACGGCATGTTGTGTTAGGATGTTATACACAAAAATAAAACAACCGTGTAAAAGTTTCTTTCCTTTAGTTCTAATTTCTATATAAAGCTTGAATGTTAAAAAGCACGAATCATTGCTTTACATATTGAAGGAACTTCAATGAAAAAGCACAACTACAACATAGGGAAAAATAATAGCTTTGTTAAAGACATGCGGTTTTTGTTAGTTATAATAATGAAAAATGGATAAGTAAAAATGTTTGAATTTATTTCTCAAAATGCATTTCTTTGAAATTGAACATATATATACAAAAAACTAAAATCTACATTATAGCCTAGAGAGGACCCTATAAAGACAATCTGATGATAGTGAGAGGTGTCACTTGAAAATGCATTAATTGTCAACCATTGGTTCTAGGAAAGTTTTTTTCATAAGTTTTTCTCTAAGTTGTAAAACAAAAATTGTAAATTCTATTTAGAATTTGTAATATTTGATCTTAAACCGAACAAAAATAACACTCATTGTATTTCCATAAAATTTCATTAAAAATTAATAGAAAATTAAAAAATAAATTTAAATCATTTCAAAAATTAATTGAGTGTAAATATTACATTTAAATATTACAGTGAAAACTACAAAAAATTATTAATTGTGTAAAAAAAGTTGCAAACATTTTTTTCCACCTAGTAGGATTTGAACCCGCAACCCTCTGATTCCTGTGCCAGCACATTCCTATGCAACCCCCATACAAAATATTAACTTCTTATCACCCAAAAAGAACTTCTGACTAGCATATATTTATTGCAGCATTAGATGTTGTTTAAAACCCATTCCTAAGGGAGTAATTCTTTGTGATGTAATGAAGGAAGTGATTCATTTGGAAGTCATTCCATTTATTTTTGCTGTGATGAACTGAATCGATAAACAAATCTCATAGAGAACGGATGTGTTTTTTTACTAAGCTCTGCAATTTCGTTGATTTCTTTAAATTAAACTGTGTTAAATACAAATACAATAATAAAAAAATTTTTAGAAAACAAAAGCGACAAATATATAGTTTTGCAAAACACAAAAGATAAAACTAATGTCAATTGGAAAAAAAGAAAAAAATTTATCTTATAAACAAAACAGAATATTTAAATACATAAATAGCTTCAAAAATTCGTACTTTAACAAAACTCAGCAAAAAAGTTGTTTTCGTGTTGTGTTTTTTCTTTAAGAGTAAATACATTCCCAGCAAAACCTTTCATTACCATGTAATGAGTTTTAGGTATTGAAATCTTAAGTGTTCACTAGTTACCTTTTAATTACTAAACTACTTATTTTAACATGGTGATGTCATTGGAGGAAAGTCATTACACTGACGTTACCTGTAAGTAGTTTATCAGCTGTTCTATAAATAGATGTTGAATATAGATTTAAAAAAATATAAAAATTTAAAAACCAATAGGAGCTGACACGTATTGATCAGCGTACCCCACGATTGTCAGGCAAACACTCTAACCATTAGACCACGACAGCACTATGATTTTTATTGCTTTAACTTATGTACACATTTATTGTGGCAACTGTTATACATGTTTATTTTTCACAAAACTTGTTGTTATTAAATACCGCTTAATGAACATCAACATTTCTATAAATAGATATTTAATATAAATTACAAAAAAAACAACAATGGAAGCTAACACGAGTTGAGCAGCGATCCTCATGTCTGTCAGGCAAAAACGATAACCACTAGGCTACGCCATAGTTATGGTTTTTAATGATTTAGAACATATATTATTGGTTTCAGCTATTGTGAAATAGTAATGTGTGGGGTATAATTATCGGTAACTCATTACATTCAGTTTAAAAGTAATTCAACGGGTAATGAGATATGAGATCTAAGTAATGCATGTAGTAATGACCAGTCATTACCAAGGTTTTGCTGGGTTATTTCTACAACATATCTTTTTAATGCATAAAGTAAAGCCAAAAAATAGAGAAAACCACATTAAAAATAAGAAAATATATAAGGAAACAATTAAATTGGCTTTTGAAAATATGAGCTACACCAGCGACAACAACAACATTGTACCAGATATTAGAACTGCTGCACCGAAAAGAGCACGCGGTGCATTGCAAACAGGGTTACCGTTGTGCGACTAAAGTTGCAACCTTTTGACGGCCTTTGACTTTATGTGCGACTTTTCCCCCTTTTTTGTAAAGTCAGTAATACAAACACATATTCTGATCTAATCTGGTACCTTATATAATTATATAGAATGATATTTAATTAGATCTAAACAGATCAGGTCAGATCTAACCTTTTTCACACGTGTAGACTAAATTTTAGCAAGCTGCTAAATATATGGACAACTAGCGGGCGCAGCCCGCTACGTTGTTAGCGTGCCTTAAAGGTTAAGGGGGGGGAGGGCTACGCCCTCCCCCCCGGGGGGCTGCGCCCCCCACAATTTTTATTAAATTCGTTTTTTTATTTAAAGCCTTCACCCAGCCACCACAAATAAATAATTCTGCACAACAATGGGTTTAAAATAAATAAATATTTGATCACTTTTGCTCATGAGAGTGGATTGTTAGTAATGAATCCATAATAATTTGCAATATACGTGTGTATGTCAAGATAATTTGGTAAAGTGCGAACTTAGGTAGATAGACCCGTAAGTAGTTTTGTTCAATTGTGTTTTGAATGAAAATAAATAACGTAAAGCAGGGTTGAAAAGCATTTTATAATATTAAAAATAGCGGGCAAAGCTACGTTGTTAGCGTGTCTTAAAGTTTTTTTTAATTCCAGTTTATGTAAAGGTAGACCTGGCAATTCAAGTAAATTCACAAATTCAGTTGGAAAATTTACTGCGTCGGTTTCTTCCACCGGTGCTTCGTTACATGAAGTTTAAATATCGGAATATATAAGTTCCATTCCTTTTCTAAGGTTTTTTCTCTTTCAGAAAATTTGTTTAACTTTTTGGAGAGTATGTTTCAATGCTACATAAGTTTCATATTCCGTTGATAGTGTTTGAACAGGTAATTCCCTCTTCCAATCCATTTGCAATGTCTATAATTTCAATTCCACTCGTTCAACGTTTATATCCATTTCATTCCACTTGTGTAGTGTTTCAATCCCACTCGTTTCCTATTTAGTTTCTTAATTTTAGTGTTTCATATACACTTGTTCTTTAAGTTTTAGGTTTCTAGCTAAAGACGCAGACGTTAAGGGGGGGGGCAATTTTCCCCTTTTGAACCACCATTTTTACCACGTTCCTGTCCAAAGTCCTAGAAATGCCTTGTCGATAAGTTAGCCCATACTCCAAGGAAAACATATTATATATTACAGGTTTCTAGCCGAAGGGTTCGGTTAGGCCATCAAGGGGGAGAATTATTCCGTTTTTACCCCTCCCGGTAGGAATTTCCAAAAATTCCGTCTTAGAGGACGTCTGCGTTGGAGGCGGAACCTACTACATACATAATTTTAGGTCTCTATATCCAGCAGTTTGGCCAGGCCGTCAAGGGGGAAGTTTTTTCCCTTTTTACCTCTCCCGGTATGAATTTACAAAAATACCATCTTAGGGGACGTCAACGTTGGAGAAGGAACCCAAATACCGAATTTAAGATCCCTTGTTCCAGCAGTTTGGCCAGGCCGTTAAGGGGGAGACTTTTCCTGTTTTTGACCCTACCTGTAGAAATTTCCAAAAATATCATCTTAGCGGATGTCTACAATAGAGGAGGAACTTTAATACCAAATTTCAACTTCCTACCTCCAGCGGTTTGGGCAGGCCTTTAAGCGGCACTTTTCGCTTCATTAATCCCCATTTTTGCAATGTCCCTGTCCAAAAAGCATCTTCTCGGTAAGTGAGCACATACTCCAAGTAACATATGTTTTACATTTCAGGTTTCTAGCCAACTTTTACTATTTGTGCCCCTCTCGGTAGGAATTTCCGAAAATCCATCGACAGGGAATTCCAGCTTCCTAGTTCCAGCAGTTTGAGCAGGCTGAGAGGAACTTAAGTACCGAATTTCGGCTTCCTAGTTCCAGCAGTTTGGACAGGTCGTTAAGCGGCAACTTTCCCTTTTTGAGCCCCCATTTTATAACGACCCTGTCCAAAATTCAAAAAAGTATCTTTCTAATAAGTTAGCCCTCACTCCAGGGACCCACATTTTAAGCTTCAGGTTTCTAGCCGAAGGGGTTTTTACCGGCCCCCAAGGTGAGGCTTTTCTTCTTTTTGCCCCTCCCTTTAGGAATTTACAAAAATTCCATCTTCGCGGCTATCTGCGATGGATGAGGAACATTCATACCAAATTTCAACTGCATTGCCTAAGCGGTTTGGGCAGGCCGTTAGTGGGGACATTTTTCCCTTTCAACCACCATTTTTACTATGTTCCTGTTCCAAAATAGAAAAATTACGTTGCCGGTGAGTTAGTCCTACTCCAAGGAATACATATTTAAAATTTTAGGTTGGCCAAAAGGGATTGGGCAAGCCGTGAGGAGGAGACTTTTACCTTATTTCCCCTCCCGAAAGGAATTTCAAAAATTCCGTCTAAGCGGACGCCTACACAGAAGGAGGAACTCACATACCGAGTTTCCTTTTGGGATATCCTGTAGGGAATTCCAAAAATACAAACTTAGTCGATGTCTACTACAGTGGAGGAACCTTTATACCAAATTTCAACTTCTTACCTCCAGTGGTTTGGGCAGGCACTTTTCCAATTTGTGAGACTGTTTATGGGGAGACTTTTCCCCTTTTTGCCCGTTCCGGTTGGAATTTCCAAAAATCCCGTTTTAGCGCACGTCTATGCCGAATATCAAGAAACCTTGTTTTAGTGGAGATATCCGTGGGGGGAGGAAAAAAAGTAGTTTTTTTGAAATTATATACAATTTTAAATGGTACTTTTTGGAAAAACGAAATTTTTTGGAAAAAGATACTTTGTTTTTACAAAGTACTTTATTTGTACTTTTTTGGAAAAGGTATTTTTTTTTAAAAAGGTGTTTTTTTTTGGAAAAATGTATGTTTTTTGGAAAAAGGTACTTTTTTGGAAAAGGTACTTCTTTTGGTACTTCTTTTTTGGGGAAAAGGTACTTTTTTTTAGAAAAGGTACTTTTTTTTGAAAAAGGTATTTTTTTGAAAAAATGTATGTTTTTTGGGAAAAGGAACATTTTTTTAGAAAAAGGTACTTTTTTTGGGAAAAGGTACTTTTTTTGGAAAAGGTACTTTTTTTGAAAAAGTTATTTTTTTGGAAAAATGTATGTTTTTTGGGAAACGGTACTTTTTTTTAAAAAGGTACATTTTTTTAGAAAAAGGTACATTTTTTGGAAAAAGGTACTTTTTTTAAAAAAGGTACTTTTTTTGGAAAAAGGTACATTTTTTGGAAAAAGGAATTTTTTTTGGAAAAAGGTACTTTTTTTGGAAAAAGATACTTTTTTTGGAAAAAGGTACTTTTTTTGGAAAAAGGTACTTTTTTCGGAAAAAGGTACTTTTTTTTGGAAAAAGGTACTTTTTTTGGAAAAAGGTACTTTTTTTGAAAAAAGGTACTTTTTTTGGAAAAAGGTACTTTTTTTTTGGAAAAGGGTACTTTTTTTTGGAAAAAGGTACTTTTTTTGGAAAAAGGTACTTTTTTTGGAAAAAGGTACTTTTTTTGGAAAAAGGTACTTTTTTTTGGAAAAAGGTACTTTTTTTGGAATAAGGTACTTTTTTTGGAAAAAGGTACTTTGTTTTTGGAAAAAGGTACTTTTTTTGGAAAAAGGTACTTTTTTTTGGAAAAAGGTACTTTTTTTGGAAAAAGGTACTTTTTTGGGAAAATGGTACTTTTTTGGGAAAAGGTACTTTTTTGGGAAAAGGTACTTTTTTGGAAAAAGGTACTTTTTTTGTCCCCTTTTTGCCCCTCCCGATAAGAATTTCCAAAAATGCCGTCTCAACGGACGTCTACACCGGTCGAGGAATCTACATACCAAATTTTAACTTCATAGCTCCAGCAGTTTGAGCAGGCCCTCAAGGGGGAGACTTTTTCCCCTTTTTGCCCGTCCCTGTAAAAATTTCCAAAACTCCCGTCTTGGCGGATGTCTACGATAGTGGAGGAACCTTTATACCAAATTTCAACTTCCTACCTCCAGCGGTTTGGGCAGGCCGTCAAGGGGGGCCTTTTTCCCCCATTTTTACAACGTCCCTGTCCAAAATTCTAGAAAGTACTTTCCAGAAAAGTTAGCCCCTACTCCAAGGAACACATATCTTAAATTTCAGCTTTCTAGCCAAAGGGGTTTTGGCAGGCCGTCAAGGGGGACACTTTCCCCCTTTTTGCCCGTTCCGGTAGGAATTTCCAAAAATCCCGTCTTAGTGGACGTCTACCCCGAAAGAGGAACCTACATACCAAATTTCAACTTCCTAGCTTCAGCGGTTTGGGCTGGGCGATGTTGAGTCAGTCAGTCAGTCAGTCAGTCACGTTATTCTTTTATATATAGAGATTTAAGTAAAAAATTTAGGCTAAATTCAACAGAAATTTTACTTGGTATAAAAAATTTATAGTAAAATATCGCTTAAAATTTTGATTTTTGGACACTCCGGATCCGACCCAAGATATCACCATATTTATTATTGAGAGTATAGATACCCGAGTAAAAAAAATTGATCTCGCGGAATATCTAATCATATCCAATTTGATATTGTTTAAGATCTGCTGTAATATCTAGCTGATCCAATTAGATCTCAAAATTGGGTGTATCCAATGATATCGTATTAGATCCCATTGTATATATGGGGATAAACTAAGATCAAGTTATATCTCAAAATTGGGAGGTCCAATGATATCTTTGGGGATAAACCTAGATCTAATTTGATCCGAAAAATGGCGGATCGAATTAGATCCAGTTATATATTTGTGGATAAACTTAGATCTAATTTGATCCGAAAAATGACGGATCGAATTAGATAGAGCTATATATTTGTGGATAAACTTAGATCTAATTTGATCTCAATTTGGCAGATCGAATTAGATCTAGCAATATATTTGTGGATAAACTTAGATCTAATTTGATCCGAAAAAGTGGCAGATCGAATTTGATCTAGCAATATATTTGGGGATAAACTTAGATCTAAATTGATCCGAAAAATGGCAGATGGAATTAGATCCAGCAATATATTTGTGGATTAACTTAGATCTAATTTGATCCGAAAAATGGCAGATCGAATTAGATCCAGCAATATATTTGGGGATTAAGTAAGATCTAAATATATCCAAAAAATGACAGATCATTAATTAGATCTAGTAATATATTTCGGGATTGCGTAAGATCTTAACTTTTCCGATAAATTGCAGATCGAATTAAATCCATTTATATATTTGGGGATTTGGTAAGATCTTAATTTATCCCATAAATTGCAGATCGAATTAGATCTAGCAATTTATTTCAGTATTAAAATGGCAGATCGAATTAGAAACAGCAATATATTTGGGGATTGACATCTAAAACTATCCAGAAAAATGACAGATAAAATTAGATCCCGCATTATATTTGGGTACTACGTAAGATCTCTATTTATTTGGGATTAAAAAAAATCCCAGACAGATATTGACAACAGTTCAAAAAATAATACACTACCAGAGCACTGATTTTATAAAAATTACAATATTTTGTTAAAATAAGGTTTAAACTCAGAAGGTCTCGAGTTCGATACCGTTCACGGCTATGCATTTTTTTTTATAAAAAGATTTTCTTTTTATAAAATTATAATTTTATTTTCTATAAATGTTTTTATGAAATTATATTTTTTTTTATTAAATTGAATTAAAAAAAAAATAATTTTATTTGCATCTTTTTAGAGCTCTACACCATTTCCAATTGTATCAATTGTTTTTAAGATTTATCAATTGTATTTCAGAAATAATCAATTGAATTTCGGTTTTATCAATTGTATTTCAGAACTTATCAATTATTTTTCAGATTTATGAATTGTATTTCAGAACTAGTCAATTGAATTTCAGTTTTATCAATTGTATTTCAGAAATTATTAATTGTATTTCCGAAATTCACAACTGTATTTCAGAAATTATCAAACTGTATTCCAGAAACTTTTCTCTATTAACTATGATAAACAATCAACAAGTTCTGAAATAGATTTGATTATTTCTGAAATACAATTAATAAATTTCTGAAATACATTCCATAATTTCTGAAATACATACATTTAAAATTTCTGAAATACAATTAATAGCGTCTGAAATACAGTTAATATTGTAGTTGCTGATGAGTTACCATATATGACCATATATTGTTTAAATGGCACCATATATGGTATGTTCCCTATTAAAAAAACAATATGGAGCTTTATATGGTGATATATAACTTAGATTCATCCATGTACCATTTGATGCGAAAAATGGTCCGATAAAATTGTATCAGTTGTTTATCAGTTTTTATCTAATTGCATCATTTTAAATCTGACCTGATTAAATTATGTGTTAATCAGATGAAATTATATCAGATTTTTGACCTGATACAATTTTTTAGGTTTATATTACATGGTATCAGTTTAGGTCCAAATAGATATATTCGTACACAAAATTATATAGTTATATCCCAATTTTGAACTGATATCAGTTTAAAACTTTGATACAATTGTATAAGGTAAATGTCGGATACAATTATATTTTATTTATATAAAATTGAACCAATTACGATCAAACCGATAAAATTGTATAAGGTCAAAAACACATAATTTATTAAACACATAATTTAATCAGGTCAGATCTAAACTGATACATTTAGATAAAAATTGATAAACAATTGATAAAAATATATCGGGCCATTCTTCGGATGAAACTGTATATTTATACAGATATAACTTAATCACATATATGACTAAATGTAACTATTTTTACTCGGGTTGTTTAAATGATACGATATATCAAAGTATATGGTACTATATATGGTAGCATATATTATCATAAGTGGAACTGTATTAAAAATGTTGTTCATAAGGTACCATATATGAGCATATATTGTTGAAATGGCACCATATATGATAATATATGGTTTAAATGGCAACATATATAGTAATATATTATTTAAATAACACAATAAATATATGGCACTATATATAGTATCATATATTATCATATCTGGAACTGTATTAAAAATTTTGATCATGAGGTACCATATATGGCCATATATTGTTTAAATGGCACCATATATAATAATATATGGTTTAAATGGCACCATATATGCTAATATATTGCTTAAATAACACCATATATAAATATATATGGCACTATATTTAGTAGCATATATTATCATATCTGCAACTGTATTAAAGATTTTGTTCATGAAGTACCATATATGAACATATATTGTTTAAATGCCACCATATATGATAATATATAATTTAACTGGCACCATATATAGTTATATATTGTTTAAATGATACCATATATAATTATATATTCCTAAAATGCCACCATATATATTAAGATATAGCTCTATATACAACTATATATGCAATAAGATCAGCCATGCTATGTAATATCTAATATTATAAAGGCCGATATCTAATTAGATGAAATTATATATGGCATAATATAAGGAACAATTTTGGAAAAAGACGTCATATATAATTATATATGGATATACATAACGATATGTCTAATTATATATTGTAATATATGCCACATATGATTATATATAATTTTTTTTACTCGGGTATGTATGTATGTAGATTATAAAGACACATTTGCACGCGAGAAAAAACTACTGGATATATAGTAAAATACACTTCGAAATAGCTCTATTGTGAATGATTTAAGCAAATTATGGATATTTTTTGCTCTATCTCTAGCAGTTTTCTCTCATGTGTATGTAGTTTAAGGAGAAATTTATAAGTACGGAGGGACGAATTTTTGGCCACTGTGCTGTATTTCGCATAGCTTCCGAGAAATAAGGTATTTTGAGATTATGAAATTAAAAATATGGGAAATAGCGGCACCCATATGTGACCCTGAAAGCAGAGACATAAAAATATAATGAAGGAATTCACAATTTAAGTGTTAATATGCTTTCATTGTAAAATGCAAGATTTTTGAAGTTTAATCCATAGAAAATTGTCAAATTAACGACAAATGCTAACCCGGTGAAAAATGTTCATATACGCTCAAACATGTTCATATATGGTTTATGTATGGACACATATGAACAAATATGGATTTTTTATGAACATATATGGATTTTATATGAACATATATGGAAGTATATGTGATTCCATATATGGAATAAACAGACATATATGGAAGCATCTGTTATTTCATATATGGAAATGGCACTCATATATGGACAAATATGAAAGTATATGTTATTCAATTTATGCAAAAGGGACTTGTATATGAACATATTTCGAAGAATACATTTTTCCATATATGTAAAAGGAACTCATATTTGGATAAATATGGAATTATATTTAATGCCATGAATAAAAAAAGGAACATATGTAGCGCCTAATTTGAATGTCATACATAAATTTATATCTATCGTACAACCTTATAATAAAGGACAGCAACGTTCGCATGTATTCGCATATATTTAATAAATGTATTTGTTCATATATGTCCATATATGGACATATACTTAGGTGTTACCTCATTTTTTGAATTTCTTCATATATGTGCAAACCATATATGAACATATACGAACATTTTTCAGCGGGAATTTAAAACATAATATAGTGCGCACTGTGAGTTCCATCAATGATTTAAAAACAAATGTAATTTAAATTAACTGGCAAAATTTTAAAATAAAGAAACACAAATTACTAAAAATTAGCTTTCAAAATTAGTTCAAATGCGAATGAAATTAATAGTTATGCAAAATTGGAATTATAAAAAATATTAGTTTAATCCTAAATTTTAAGACAAAATAACATAAAAATTAGTTCAATGGAATAAGAACGCATTTAAAATGGAAGAATTCGATGTTTGTTTTTTTTTTTTTTTAGAAAACGTTAACCCGTGCCGGATTGCGTCCGAAAATGGACTATTTTTGGAAAAAATCTATTAAAAATTCCCAAAATCCGAAATTTTGCAAAAATGTCTTTAGTTTTTAATTTGTTTATTAAATACACTTATGGGATCATTTTGTAACTCGAATGAAAACCTTTTTTTCGTTGTCGTTTGAAACGTAAACGAAAATATTAGGTATTTTATAAAACGACTAGTAGTTTGCGTTTGTTGTTGTTATTTTTTTGTTTTGTAATAATATTTTGAGGGTCCAGGTATCGAATCCTGTGTGGGACAATTTTTTTTATTAGTAGTTTCTGTTTTTTTTTCTTTTGTTTTATGATATATTTTTGGACATTTTTTTCTAATAATATGAAACAAATATATTTAATAAAAATTTTAAATTGTATAGAAAATCAACCTAAATAAGAATAACCGTCCATTAGCGGACAGCGAAGGACAGCTGTCGTCTGCCAATATGACGGCCTGGGTTCATATCACGGCAGAATATTTATTTGGTTCTTCCAGCGTTTTGGCAACGTTAAAAATTTTGTTTCTCCAGTACTTTTACAGCGCTTTTTGAACAGCCGGTCCTTTTGTCTAATGACGTTATCGTTTTGGATATGGGAAAACAATTTTTGCCACCACGTGTTAAAGTTCCTTGCTGTCGCTTTCCCGTTTGTTTTTTTCTGACTGGGGTAATATATGAAGGCCTTCACTTAAGTACAATTGCGCCCAGTATCTTGTAAGCAGTTTTTTAAACAGATTCGTTGCGACAACCTTGCCTACTGAATCGTGTAATTACAGCAACAAAGTTCTTAAGTTATCGTTATCAAATGTTTACATGGAAGAATTCAAACTTACAGTCCCAGCCAAAATTAGGTTTCAGGAGTCCAATTTCGCTTGGAAGAATAAACCGGTAAAATAACAAACACACTTGATTTTTCGCATGAATTACTCAAAAACTTACCCAGTCAGAAATCGCCAGTGGTACAAAAAATCAAGCACTGGCATACCACTGGGTAACCACGTTGTTAAAACTAAATGACTGGCAGAACACTCATTTGGGACGCTTTGCCAGCGTTTGCAAAAAGCGTTTTACCAGTATTTGTTTTATAAAAATTTCAGTGGTTTTCACTGGCACCATTGGCACCACTGGCAAAGAATTGGCTTAGAATGATATGCCAAGGTTTGCAACCAGTGGTTATCCAGTGCTACCTAGCCAATGCTACCAGGCGTACAAAAATCAATTCACTGGTAGACCAATGATTTTATAAAAATGCTGACGCTTCGTTAAAAAATGTTTGTAGTCAGTAGGTCGGAACCGGTTGCAAGTAAAAATTTTTTTTTGGATTTTTTTCAATTTAAAATTTTTTTGTTTTATAAAATCAATTTTTTTGTTTGTGGGAAAGCTCCTTCAAGACCAACTTTTTTTTGCCCTCCCAACGCTGCCATACTAGTTACAAAAAGCTGTTTTCCAGTACTAGCATTTTGGCGCAGCCAGTAGTTATCCAGCTATTATCACTCATTTATGTGTTTAGCCATCAAATATTATATGTCTCGTTAGCTCAGTGGGTAGAGCAATCATCTGCCAGGCTGACGAGCTGGGTTCCAATCACGGCAGGACCAAAAGAAATACATATGAACTTTTTTAAATTTTATTTTGGAAAATATATTTTTAGACCACCTATTTATTGGTTTTGCCAGCGTTTTGCCAACGTTTAAAAATTTTGTTCCTCCAGTGCTTTTATCTAATGATGTTATGATCTTGGGAATGAGAAAGCACTTTTTACCAGTGTAAAGTTCTTTGCCACCCCTTTCCCGTTTGTATTTTTCTGACTGGGTAATAATGTTTACCAAATTTTTCTGCAGAGTCTTTGCTTAGTTTACTTTTTTTATTTCTATTTTTACGAATATTTGGCATCAATTTCTTGTAAATATAAGAAAATTCAAGAAAAAACGTCGGTAATCTAAAATTGCCATAGAGTAGGAATAAACAATAGAGCACACTTACGATCACGGCCCCAACAAAATTTTGTGAAGATTACAAAGGTTCGGTAACGGGCACCCCAATGAGAGAATTTCCATCGCTTTTGAGCAAATTTCCCTGATTTCAAAGCAAATTTGTCTGCAAACTGAGAGGATTTCTTTGATTTCAAAACAAATTTCCCCTATTTAAAAGCAAATTTGAACAAATTTCCCATACCGAACCTTCGCAATCTGCACATATAAAAACCAAGAGAAAGATTTTTGCAGCCTGAGCGGGAATGATATGATGTGAAATTGCTTACTTTGTTTATTTGCGTTCATATTAATATTAATGAATAAGAAAATCCCGGAATTTTTGAGAAATAATCCCTCGATTCGGGATTTTGCCAATCCCGAAAATCTCGGGATTTCCAGTTTGGCATCCCTAGTAATTACACAATTCAAAAACCCACACAATGATGCAGAATAGAATTATAATAAAGTCCACTGCAGAGAACGCGTATGATTGAATGCTTGTTTATTTATTTTAACATTTGTAATTAGAAAGCCTCATTGGCAAATAAATAAATTACAGTATTCCACTCTTTAAAATTAATTTCCATTAAAAAAATTGATCACATATAATATTAAAAAAATAAAATATATATGGGTCATTCCATCTCAAATCGACAAATGGTTGGACTCGACCCCTTCGATTTGGATGAATTTTGGTCAGAACTTTTCTTTCATCATATAACGAAGTTTTGCCAAAGGAAAAAAATTCCATTTATGTATACATGTGTGTGTGTATATGCCATTTCTTAGCTTATTTGTTTTTCAACTATTACCAAAAAAATAAAAGCGTAATTTCGATTTAAAAAATTTTCTGTGCTTCTAAAGCCTTCAATTTGTTGTTTATTGCTCAAAATTTGAAAATTGGATATTTGTTTAATTTTATTGTAAAGGGTTCTTCAATAAGAGCTCTACAAAAGTCTTTTTAAATAAAACAAAAACGGTTTTGGATATCAATGAAATTCTTTATTCCTGTGAAAGTACGTTCGATGCCATTATGTATGGAAATCGACCTCTTTTGCATGGCCACCACGGGCACGCTTGCAGAAGTCCAGACGCTGAACCCAATTTTCGACGGTTTTCAAGCATAAATCGGCCGATATTCGTACGAAGTTCATCAATCGTCGCTGGCTTGTTGGCATACACCAGGGGTGGCAAGACTTTTTTCGCTGCGTGCAAGAAACGGACAATTTTTTTTTGTAAAAATTTTTTGCGTGCCACCTTAATTTTAGTTGTCTTTTAAAAGTCCTTTTTTAAAAATTTTTAAAATTTGGAAAATTTCTCTTAAAATATCATCGCAGATGTACGCGCTACGGATAAATATTATAAATATTATGGATTTGAATAGAGAACTTTCTATTTCAGATAAAATGGCTCTGCGAAACACGATAAAAACCCAATTTCAAATTCCAACAAAGAGGGTTAAACTTATGTTAAGGGTTATTTCGTAGCACCTATTTTCCCTTTAAATAAACACTTAATTTTTTAGATCCAATTTTAATGCAAGTTGTTTTTCATTTTTGTGCAATTTTCTGGTACTTTTTATTTCTCCGATTATGAGGCATTTTCTCATCGATACATTTAAACTTCTTTCAATCTAGAATTTTAGAAATTTTCCCAGAATTCTGTGATAATCGAATTTGCGAGTTCTGTATTAAACATATTTCTTTAAACAAAAAATGGTGGCAATGCAGAGTTTTATTCATTTTAAAGGATGATTTACAAGCTCCATGAAAAATTTCACCATTATGGAGTTAAATCACACATTTTTGTAGAGAAATTTTTTAACATTTAACTGAATTTTTTGCTGATCTTTTTGAAAATATCCAACAAAACATCGCGTGCCACCTAAAATCCATTCGCGTGCCACTACTGACACGCGTGTCATAGTTTTGCCAGCCCTGGCATAGACCATAGATTTGACGTAGCCCCACAGGAAATAGTCAAACGGCGTCAAATCGCACGACCGAGGCGGCCAATCGACTGGACCATTTCGTGAGATAACACGTTCTCCAAACTTGGTTTGCAATAAATTGATTGTGACATTCGCTCTGTGGCTTGTGGCGCCGTCCTGTTGGAACCACATGTCCTCCAAGTACATAACATTCAATTGGGGCCAAAAATATTCGGTTATCATTGAACGGTAGCGATTCCCATTCACAGTAACGTGCCGGTCTTGATAATCACGGAAGAAGTACGGCCCAATGACGCCGCCGGCCCATAAACCGCACCAAACCGTAATTTTTTCGGGATGCTAAGATGACTCATGGAGTACGTGTGGATTGCTGTCTGACCAATAACGCATTTTTTGTTTATTGACGAAGCCATTCATTATGACGACCATAAATTGGACTTAGCGCACTTAACGTTGAGGCCACTGACTCCGAATATCGGTAGTAAATTTTAATAATTTCGACTCGTTGTTGGCTCGTATATCTTTCCATCATGAAATGGCAAACCTTACTGAAGAGAAATGTTAAAAGAGCTTCAACCTCAAAAGAGGTTGAAGAACCCTTTATTAAGAATCAACTTAAAAAAAGGTGATAAAAAAAATTCATATCTTTTGTTTTTTTTTTTTAAAACGACCTATTGAAAATTTCAGGACCTTTCGTTTTGGTAGAGGTTTTATTTAAAAAAAATTGAGCAAAATAAAATAGGTTTTTGAGTTTTTGGATTTTTAAAATTTTAAAATTGAAAAATTTTTAATTTTTTTATTTTTCAATTTTTTTTTTAAATATTTTTTTTTTAATACGGCTGAATATCCTCTTTAAAACGCTTCTGTAGCTATTATAGTTTTCGAGATATTCAAAAAATAACATAACAAAGCAAAAAATTAGAAAAATTATGACATTTTTTGAAATTTTAAATATTGCATAACTTTTGAAAAAAAAATTTGTAATTTTTTTCCTTTGAGACGGAATGACCAATATATATAAAAATAAATTAAATTAAACTAAAACAGAAAAAAACAAATTAAAAATTACTTCTTGACCCAGCCCATAAATATCAATCATCACTCTACTCATTTAACTTCCACAGTAAGGAAAACTTTCCACGCCCTCAAATTTCATACATATAAAATTGAATAAGATTTACAAGATCATAAACCAAATACCAATTAAATAACTCTCACCTCACTAAAACCAACTCGCTTTTATGCAAAATATATATACATATCGTTGGCTTAGTCGGCAAACCTGTCAAGTCCAATTTTTATGCAAATTGAGTTTTTGATGTAGTATGCTAGTGTAACTCAAAACACATCATTTACAAAGAACAAAATGCCGTTATGTTGTTTTTTCTTGTTATTATGCAGTGGTAAGCAATTCTCCCAAGTCCAAAAAAAAAAAACAAAACATCGAAAACCACATGCTAAGTCCAGCTGAAATCAACACACATTTTTTTTTTTTTTTTTTTTTTTTTTTTTTTTTAATTTAATTTTTATTGGTTTCCAAAACAACAAGATTTACAATCTTATGATTATAGTAATGGATTTTTACAACGTTTAGTTAAAAAAATGTATGAAGGGATATGTTTAGATAAAAATATTTAATAACGTAATAATAATAATAATAATAAAACAATAATACTAACATTAAAAACAATAATAATAAGAATAAAAACAAAATTTTCATTTGACCAAGCAAAAAATAAATAAATGACAACAAAATCAATATTTCAGACACCAGGGCAAATAAATGTATTAAACTATCATTTAACTATAAAATTCAAAAAGTTTTTTCTTAAAATGCAATGCGTTGCTTATAAACTGAATGGATGATGGTAATGAGTTCCAAAGACGTATTGAATTAACATAAAATTGCCACTTGGATACAGAATTTTGAAACAATATATGGTTAATGTCCTTGGTTCTTTGGGAGTTCAAAAATTGAAGTCTATCAAATAGATATGATGGCTCCTGGGTATATATAATTTTTTGTAACAAGATCAAAAAATTATATATACCCAGGAGCCATCATATCTATTTTGTTTCAACAAATTTCTTCAATAGAATTAAAGACGACTTTTGTTTATTTTAAAAGATAAAATATTATTAAAGATTAACTAAATAATTATTTAGTTATTTTAACTTTTAAGGTACCCAGTGTACAGTTGGAGTCCGAAAAGACTCTTAAAAGATCCCGTAGACCTTCTGTAATCATATATGTATATATGAGGATGTTTTTCTTCACCGATGAAGCCTCTTTTGAGCGCCCTTTTATGACTCATAAAAGACTCCAAATTAAGAGCATTGCTGGAAAATTTTGAATTTTCTGAGCCATTTATGAGTCATTTATGACTAATTTTTGAGTCATTTATGAGTATTGAAAAAATTAAAAAAAAAATTTTGAATACACTCATAAATAAGAGTCTATTATGTTTCATTTATGACTCTAAGATTTGAACACTCTGAAAATGCTCGTATTTTAGAGTCTTTTATGAGTCATAATTTCTGAGTGCTCAGAAAAATGTTGGCTGGGTAACTATTACTTATAAATTTTTCAGGAAAAACATTGTTAACTTATAAATTTTATTAGGCGATTGTCATGGATTCTGCTGACATAAATAAAAATAAAAGAAAATCTGCTAAGTCCAAATTTAAAGTAGAAAATTATAAAGAGCAAATGTGCTAAGTCCAAAAAGAGCCTATAAGTCTGCAAACTTTTATTTTGGAATTCTATGATTTTTTGTGGTTAAACAAGATGAACTAAAGAAGAAAACTGCGTTTACAGATTTAAAAAAAGTTAGACAGTTTTTTGTCTCTCCTGAAAAATTAAAAAAAAACGGACTTGACATATTTGCCGACTAAGCCAACAATATATATAATTTGTCCCGTGGTTCCTATAAGAAACACAGGGCCACAAAATATATACAACTATAAAATTCCATTTAAAAAACTATACTTCAAAAGTTTATCCCTATGAACATAATAACTCTCATCAAAGCGTCTCAAAGTTGCAGGCAAGGAATTAAAAGAATGTATAACCCTTACCTGATATGATCGCTCTAACCAAGAGGAATTTAATGGCGGAATCAATTGATAAGACCTTATGGATTTATTAAATGCAAAGAAATTTAACAAAAATGTTGGGAACCCCTTACAAAAAATTTAATAAAAATGCAATAGCAACCGAATTTTAATGAAGTCAAAAAATGACGTTCCCAAAAAACGTTCTACAAACATAGATACGTGACTACGACCACGCAATGAATATAAGTATCTCATAACTAGGGTTTTTCTTTTCCCGGACTTTTTCATTTCCCGGGACAGCGGGATTTTTTTCAGAATTTCCCGGGATCCCGGGAATTCCCGCTAGTTAGAAAATATATAAATTCGACATATGTTGCACTTGAAAAACTCGATTACTGTTACAACACCGTCCGACAAAGTTCATCTTTTGGTAGTACTCATGAGAAAATGCACTTAATATATTCTGAAAGGATGGCTAAATATAAAATATCCATGTCTTCAACTTTTTCTGGATCAATTCGATTAATATTTGGGTAATATATTTTTTTTTTTTATATGGAAGGCCGTCTTAATTTTAAAAAACTCTTAGAAATATATTAATTAAATATTAATTCGCGGTTTAAACGGTTAAACCAATTGAATATATTGGAATTGTTAATGGGTGCAAAATTGAGTCGGACCAGTTTTATAGTCAGAAATAAGATCGATTTGTTGCTAAAATATTTCTTAAATATGAAATCCGAAAATTTCTATTTCCAGATATTTTGTATCTTTCTATGCAGATTTTCAGAAGTATCCGTCTAGAATTATTTTTATAAAAAATTTAAAAGTAAGTATTTTCACACAAATTTTTAGGCAAATTCGCCTAAATCGTTTTATAAAAAAAGACACTACAACATTATTAAATAGTTCCTTCACTTTAATTGGTTTTCTTGAATAGACATTTTTTATGCCACAGCTACTTAAAAATAAATTATTTAATTTTCGTATTTAGTGGCATTTTAAATTAACATATAAAAAAATCGAAAATAATTTTAAAAAGCATCTGATGGATTATTTTGAAAACAAATAATATTTAAAAAATATAATTGAAATAAAGGAATAAC
This sequence comes from Leucophora obtusa, assembly GCA_949987735.1. Classification (NCBI taxonomy): domain Eukaryota; kingdom Metazoa; phylum Arthropoda; class Insecta; order Diptera; family Anthomyiidae; genus Leucophora; species Leucophora obtusa. The sequence goes on from OX465300.1 coordinate 15,281,394, forward strand.
AATTGAACTTAATACTTGTCAATTGAAAATATGAAAACATTACAAATTTTTTAATTTTAATGTCTAGTTTTTTGGAGGTATTTGGAACTGAAATAATGATGTTGGAATGTTGAATAAGGTTGGTTTACACTATAAGATTTTCGGTACGATTTTACTTTAGTACATAGTGTAAACCAGCCTATACAAATATTGCTTTATTTGAACAAAGATCATTTTAAAGAAAAAAATTTTTTCCGAAGTACATACAAGAATTTTTGTTGGTAAACTTGGTAATGGCTAATAAAATTTTTTCGGTTTAACTAAACCAAATTCAACTGGCATCTAAAAGCAATTTGGCCTAATTCAAGTTATTAAATTTTAAATCGTATTTTTTTAATTTTAAATATTTTTTGATCAAATTAATTTCAAAAAACAATGCTTTAAATTTAAATAAAGCTTCCAAAATTGCAATAATACTAGCTAAAACTTCTGTAAAAGAATAAAAAAAATCCCGGGAAATCCCGCAAAAAATTCCCGGGATTGCGGGATCCGAAAAAGGGCGGGATTCCCGGGAATCCCGTCCCGGGAATTCCCGGGACATAAACCCTACTCATAACCCTTTTAAACAACAAATAAAGTTACCCAATATTGTAGCCAACCGTTCCCGTGTATACCTTAATGCAATATGAAAACAACGGCATTATTAAACTGTGTACAGCTTTCCCTTTAACATGTAGTGGCAGAGTCAAGTTAGTACACGCAGAAAAAAAGGTGTAACATTTACAAAAATTAGAGTAAAAGTTTACAAAGTTCAGTTGAAAATATACAACTACAGAAAATTAACGACAAATTTGTCAAGAAGCTTAGGTAAATTTTCAAATAGATGTAATTAAATCGAAGCCTTTGTTTAATATAACGACATGCAAGGGAAAATGAACTTTTTTCTTTTAGTAAAAAAAACATGGTTTATTTTTTAAATAAATAAAAGAAAAATTGCAAATTCTGTATTTTTATTTTAGTTTGTTTATTTTATCTTCTCTATATATAAAAGAATAACGTGACTGACTAACTGACTGACTCAACATCGCCCAGCCCAAACCGCTGAAGCTAGGAAGTTGAAATTTGGTATGTAGGTTCCTCTTTCGGCGTAGACGTCCGCTAAGACGGGATTTTTGGAAATTCCTACCGGAACGGGCAAAAAGGGGAAAAGTCTCCCCCTTGGCGGCCTGCCAAAACTCCTTTGGCTAGAAAGCTGAAATTTAAGATATGTGTTCCTTGGAGTATGGGCTAACTTTTCTGGAAAGTACTTTCTGGAATTTTGGACAGGGACGTTGTAAAAATGGGGGTTAAAAAGGGGAAAAAGGCCCCCCTGACGGCCTGCCCAAACCGCTGGAGGTAGGAAGTTGAAATTTGGTATAAAGGTTCCTCCACTATCGTAGACATCCACCAAGACGGGAGTTTTGGAAATTTTTACAGGGACGGGCAAAAAGGGGAAAAAGTCTCCCCCTTGACGGCCTGCTCAAACTGCTGGAGCTATGAAGTTGAAATTTGGTATGTAGGTTCCTCGACCGGTGTAGACGTCCGTTGAGACGCCATTTTTGGAAATTCTTATCGGGAGGGGCAGAAAGGGGACAAAAAAAGTACCTTTTTCCAAAAAAGTACCTTTTCCCAAAAAAGTACCTTTTTCCAAAAAAAGTACCTTCTTCCAAAAAAAGTACCTTTTTCCAAAAAAAAATACCTTTTTCAAAAAAAAGTACCTTTTTCCAAAAAAAATACCTTTTTCCAAAAAAAGTACCTTTTTCCAAAAAAAGTACCTTTTTCCAAAAAAAGTACCTTTTTCCAAAAAAAGTACTTTTTTCCAAAAAAAAGTACCTTTTTCCAAAAAAAAGTACCTTTTTCCAAAAAAAAGTACCTTTTTCCAATAAAAGTACCATTTTCCAAAAAAGTACCTTTTTCCAAAAAAAGTACCTTTTTCCAAAAAAAGTACCTTTTTCCAAAAAAAGTACGTTTTTCCAAAAAAAGTACCTTTTTCCAAAAAAAGTACCTTTTTCCAAAAAAGTACCTTTTTCCATAAAAAGTACCTTTTTCCAAAAAAAGTACCTTTTTCCAAAAAAAAGTACCTTTTTCTAAAAAAAGTACCTTTTTCCAAAAACAGTACGTTTTTCCAAAAAAAAGTACCTTTTCCCAAAAAAAGTACATTTTTCTAAAAAAATGTTCCTTTTCCCAAAAAACATAAATTTTTACAAAAAAATACCTTTTTCAAAAAAAGTACCTTTTCCAAAAAAAAGTACATTTTCCCAAAAAAAGTACCTTTTTCTAAAAAAATGTTCCTTTTCCAAAAGAAGTACCTTTTCCAAAAAAAGTACCTTTTTCCAAAAAACATACATTTTCCAAAAAAAATACATTTTTCCAAAAAAAATACCTTTTTAAAAAAAATACCTTTTCTAAAAAAAGTACAAATAAAGTACTTTGTAAAAACAAAGTATCTTTTTCCAAAAAATTTCGTTTTTCCAAAAAGTACCATTTAAAATAATATATGTATAATTTCAAAAAAACTACTTTTTTTCCTCCCCCCACGGATATCTCCACTAAAACAAGGTTTCTTGATATTCGGCATAGACGTGCGCTAAGACGGGATTTTTGGAAATTCCTACCGGAACGGGCAAAAAGGGGAAAAGTCTCCCAATAAACAGTCTCACAAATTGGAAAAGTGCCTGCCCAAACCCCTGGAGGTAAGAAGTTGAAATTTGGTATAAAGGTTCCTCCACTGTAGTAGACATCGACTAATTCCCTATAGGATATCCCAAAAGCAAATTCGGAATGTGAGTTCTTCCTTCTGTGTAGGCGTCCGCTTAGACGGAATTTTTGAAATTCCTATCGGGAGGGGAAATAAGGGGAAAAGTCTCCTCCTTGACGGCCTGCCCAATCCCTTTTGGCCCACCTAAAATTTTAAGTATGTATTCCTTGGAGTAGGACTAACTCCCCGGTAACGTAATTTTTTTATTTTGGAACAGGAACATAGTAAAAATGGTGGTTGAAAGGGAAAAATGTCCCCACTAACGGCCTGCCCAAACCGCTTAGGCAATGCAGTTGAAATTTGGTATGAATGTTCCTCATCCATCGCAGATAGCCGTGAAGATGGAATTTTTGTAAATTCCTAAAGGGAGGGGCAAAAAGAAGAAAAGCCTCACCTTGGGGGCCGGTAAAAACCCCTTCGGCTAGAAACCTGAAACTTAAAATGTGGGTCCCTGGAGTAAGGGCTAACTTATTAGAAAGATACTTTTTTGAATTTTGGACAGGGTCGTTATAAAATGGGGGCTCAAAAAGGGAAAGTGGCCCCTTAACGACCTGTCCAAACTGCTGGAACTAGGGAGCTGAAATTCGGTACTTAGGTTCCTCTTCCAGCCTAATTCCAACCGGGAGGGACAAAAAAAGAAAAAGTGTCCCCCTTGACATCCTGCTCAAACTGCTGGAACTAGGAAGCTGAAATTCCCTGTCGATGGATTTTCGGAAATTCCTACCCAGAGGGGCACAAATAGTAAAAGTTGGCTAGAAACCTGAAATGTAAAACATATGTTACTTGGAGTATGGGCTCACTTACCGGGAAGGTGCTTTTTGGACAGGGACATTGCAAAAATGGGGATTAATGAAGCGAAAAGTGGCGCTTAAAGGCCTGCCCAAACCGCTGGAGGTAGGAAGTTGAAATTTGGTATTAAAGTTCCTCCTCTATTGTAGACATCCGCTAAGATGAGATTTTTGTAAATTTCCACAGGTAGGGTCAAAAACAGGAAAAGTCTCCCCCTTAACGGCCTGGCCAAACTGCTGGATCTAGGGAGCTTTAATTCGGTATTTGGGTTCCTTCTCCAACGTAGACGTCCCCTAAGACGGTATTTTTGGAAATTCATACCGGGAGGGATAAAAAGGGAAAAAACTTCCCCCTTGATAGCCTGGCCAAACTGCTGGATATAGAGACCTAAAATTATGTATGTAGTAGGTTCCTCCTCCAACGCAGACGTCCTCTAAGACGGAATTTTTGTAAATTCCTACCGGGAGGGGTAAAAACGGAATAATTCTCCCCCTTGATGGCCTAACCAACCCTTCGGCTAGAAACCTGTAATATATAATATGTTTTCCTTGGAGTATGGGCTAACTTATCGACAAGGCATCTCTAGGACTTTGGACAGGAACGTGGTAAAAATGGTGGTTCAAAGTGGAAAATTGACTCCCCTCTTAACGTCTGCGTCTTTAGCTAGAAACCTAAAACTTAAAAAACAAGTGTATATGGAAAATTAAGAAACTAAATAGGAAACGAGTGGAATTGAAACACTACACAAGTGGAACGAAATGGATATAAACGTTGAACGAGTGGAATTGAAATTATAGACAATGCAAATGGATTGGAAGAGGGAATTACCTGTTCAAACACTATCCACGGAATATGAAACTTATGTAGCATTGAAACATACTCTCGAAAAAGTTAAACAAATTTTCTAAAAGAGAAAAAACCTTAGAAAAGGAATGGAACTTATATATTCCGATATTTAAACTTCATGTAACGAAGCACCGGTGGAAGAAACCGACGCAGTAAATTTTCCAACTGAATTTGTGAATTTACTTGAATTGCCAGGTCTACCTTTACATAAACTGGAATTAAAAAAAAAAACTTTAAGGCACGCTAACAACCCTGCTTTACGTTATTTATTTTCATTCAAAACACAAATGAACAAAACTACTTACGGGTCTATCTACCTAAGTTCGCACTTTACCAAATTATCTTAACATACACACGTATATTGCAATTTATTATGGATTCATTACTAACAATCCACTTTCATGAGAAAAAGTGATAAAATATTTATTTATTTATTTTAATCCCATTGTTGTGCAGAATTATTTATTTGTGGTGACTGGGTGAAGGCTTTTACTATATAAAAACTGTACTTTAAATAAAAAGCGAATTTAAAAAAAATTGTCGGGGGGGGGGGGGCTTTAAGCCACGCTAACAACGTAGCGGGCTGCGCCCGCTAGTTTTATTTATATTTTAATATTTTTCGTTGTCCTCAATTCCTCTGCTGCCGAACTGTAATTGTGTTACCAACCATTCATTGCTCTATTCGTCATTTCCGTTCAATAACTGTAGGTATAATAATGTGGATGTATATATAAAAACTATTTGTCTAAAAAACAAATGAGAATTATAAGACACATTTTGCAAAAAAAAATGACTAAATAAAAAATTACTATGTCTGTAAAAGTGTTGAGTACCGAGTACTCATTTCCGACTTTTTTTTTAGGGTACCCAATGCTGAAAAGTAATTACTCAATACTTTTAGGCTTGTATTTTTTCAACAAGTAAGCAATTTTGACATGAAAATTACACTAAAAATATATTATTTTTGTTTTTATTTGCATTAATATTTTTTATTTTTGTTAGCATTAATAATATTATAAGATAAAAACATGAGAAAATTCAGCATCATTATTCTTTTATATTAGAGATGTACATCCACCATATTGATTTGCATATGTCAAAGGAAATTCTAAGCGCTTTTTGACATTTACCTGTTTATTAGAAAAATATACTTATTGCTTATTTTATTTTCAAAATTTGATCAATGCAAATTTTACATAGTACGTTTTTGAATAAATTTCACCAATGTAAATTTAACAAAGCACGTACTTAGCCAACTTAACAAAAAAAAGCATTCGTAATTTAGCAAAAATGCATATCAATTAATTACCAGCAATTTGGGGCTTGTATTTTTGTATTAGTTCAATACTATGCAAATTTTACATAGCAGGCTTTTTAAAATATACACCTGTTTTTTTCTGCTTGTACTGTACAATCTCATTAAAGTGAAGTTCACCGTTGATACAAGATGAGAAATGTGCGATTCAAATAGTGTTTCCAAAAAACCAACTTTTTTCGGTTAACCGAAAATTAACCGAAAATGGACAAAATGGATTTGTGAAAAAACCGGTTAACCGACAAAAAATAAAAACAGCAAAAAAACACCAAAAACGAAAATAAAAAAATAACGTGAAAAATATATTATAAGAAACGGTACCGTGACAAAATATATTGTGAGTTTTATATATATAATATATATATATAACTTTTAAACTTATGAGAGGTTTTATGCTGAATATATTAAAATCTGGCCGTTCTTCTTCAGGATAAATATTTTATTTTTTAGAGATTCACCCTCCTTTTAACCATTAAATTTCATTTAAATGTAGTGGATCGCACATCCGACCTTCTTTGTAATAAAAAACCAAGAAATCTGAAAAGTCTCTTCTTCTGAATTGTTATTATTATAATATACTCAAAATAAAGTCAGTAAAGTCAGCAAAAAATGTTGCTGTGTCAGCAAATTTTTAGTCAGCACCGTGCTTGCGAAAAATTTGGTAATTTCAGCAAAAGTGTTGGCTGAAAATCAGTGAGCTGATTTGTACCACAAAAAATAGTAATCTCAGCAAAAGTTTTGCTAACACTTAGTCGATTGCAAATGAAAAACCCTTGCTAAAATCAGAGAAATTTTACTTTAGTTAATTTATTTTCTGAAAATTTAAATACATATATAAATTGTGTAGAGTTGGTTTTTGAATTATCATTTCCGTTATACTACATCGAGACAAGCTGCGATATCTACATCTTGTCTATCCGGTTGTCGTCCACGCTATGCATGCGGTTATCAGCACAATTTTTGTAGCAAAATAAATTAGTAAAACATTAGTTCAAAATTAGTTTAGTGCTAAAAAAATATAACTAAAACTTTTGCTGAAAACGGAATTTAAGCAAAAAAATTGCTGAAAACTAGTAAACTTGATATACAAGACGTTTTACTAATTTTTCTACTAACTTATTTTTTTGAGTGTATCAAAAACAAAATTTTTTAAATAAATTTTTAACATAATGATTTTGGGTGTGAATCTTTATGAACCCACATTTTTTAGCAATTCGCCACCCAGCCAAAAATAGACATGATTTTAGAAGCACTGCAGTAGTAGAAGCACATTTTTTAGCGGTTCTCTCTTCTCTCCCTTCCAAAACTGCAATAAAAGAAGGCATTTTGTGATGTTGTATTTTTGGTGTAATTTATTGCTTCTAAGTGGGACATTGCGATAAAAAATCATGTCATAAACCCACAATAAAAGAAGCTGCTTCCAAAAATGTAAAAGGTAGCACTTCGTTTATTGCGGGTAAATATATGACATGATTTTTGTTCCTGATGTCCCACTTAGAAGCAATAAATTACAACAAAAATACAACATCATCAAACACTCTGCCTCTTTATATGAAATAGACTGGTCACTTTTACATGGCGTTGTCATAGGAAGAGGAAATTGACCCCTTGTGACATGTAACAAGACAAATCCTAGGACAGGTTACTGAACTCTCATAAAAAACAAAGTTCAAGGACCTGCCCTGGGATTTGTCTTGTGACATGTCACAAGGGGTCAATTTCCCCTTCCTATGACAACGCTATGTAAAAGTGACCAGTCTATTTCATATAAAGGGGCCAGTTCGGTGACACATTTTTAAAATTTCCCGTAGGGTTATTTTTCCTATATATGTACATTAGACCGTACCTCAAAAAAAAAGTTCGCCGTACACCCTCTACATTTAAAATCAGATTTTAAAGTGTGATATATCGTTTTTTTTGCCTCGAGGAGACCAGTGTTTTGCTATATAGTAAAAATCCAATTAAAAAAAATTTAAAAAGGCGACCCCTACGTTCGGGAACCAATATATGAAAAAAATTTCTACTGGGTTTAGCGAAAAACTTCCTTAGCAAAAGTTTAAAGATTTTTTGCGAGTTTTAATTTTCTGACATTAGGGTGGTACATTAGGGTCGTAGCAACTGAGATCTGGTGGGTAACTACTAGAACGGGATACTTGAGCTCAAAATGCCCTTAGAGTAAAGCACTGGTCTCCTCGAGGAAAAACATCGATGTATCATACTTTAAGATCCGACGGTAAATGCCAAAGATATAACGAAAAATGTAAAATGGCGACCCCTACGTTCGGCAAAAAAAAAATAAAAAATTTTTTTTTAAACCTCCTTGCAAAAATACTTCATATTGGAGGGTGTACGGCGCACTTTTTTTTTGCCTGTAAGGTGGTACGCTCTAATGTACATATTAGTAAGATAGGCACATCAAAAACTAAACTGTTAAATATACAGAATTTTAGCTATATTTGAGTTAAATTTTTGTTAGTAGAAATAACAACTTAACCTGCTTAAATCAGACAAAATCACAAACAAATGAAAAGCCTTCAAAGTTTTTTTTTGATTTTTTTAATACAAATAAAAATCGAGCCAGTTAACTCAAATATAAATAAATTTATGTAAATTTATGTTTGCTGTTCTTATTTAGGAAAAAACTGCTAATTTCAGCAGTGTTTTCTGCAAAGTAATTTTTAGCTAATTTTTGGTTGATTTTTCTGCAATTTTTACTGGTTTATTTCTATGAGTGTAGAGTTGCATATGACACCACAAGTAATATTAACAGAAGCCCATCATCTAATTTTAATAGAATTACTTTGTAAGAACTCAGCATTTTAAAAGTTCCTTATAAACAAAAATAGCTATTTGTATAAAAAGCAAAATTAAGGTACATCAAATGGCAATTTAAAAATAGCTATGTGTAGTTTTTGGAAAAAATCTTTAATAGCGCCTATGTGCCTTAAAAATCTGGATTTTTTTTGTGGTATAATTATGGGAAAGTGGTAAAGGAATAAATAAAAAATATAACATTAAAAATATATCGCGAAATTACAAAAATAAACAGCTTTTTTGCTCTCCTGTAAAGTTGGGAAAAAACAAACAGCTATTTTCTTAGGCGCAGAGACGATATGGTGTCATATTTAATCCGATCTCGATAATGGAATTTAAATTGTAAGACCAAATATAGCTCAGTTTAAAGTTTAAATTTAATAAAGATTTTATCGAAATCGGATTGGAAACACTAATACGCAGTCAGACTTTACTTGGGATTTCGTACCACATATGTATAGCAACAAAGAAGTCTATAGATTTAAAAAAGAAACATTTATTTTCCCTATATGTGACCTTCTCCGAGAAAAGGGACCTAGTGTGTGAAAATGAAGTTTTGAGAAGAACGCATTTAAAGTTTCATAACGCATTATCACTTTGAACACACCTTCAGTTGGGAGATAGTTTTGTACGTTTTTATGGGGTAAATAAATTTTTATCAGAAATCTAACTTATTTCATCTTATTCTACACCCTTTTAGGTACCAGAATCCACTTTCCAAAGTCCAAACCTGTTTTTTGACACACTAGGTCCCTTTTCTTGGAGAAGGTCACATATAATTTATGTTAGTCTTGTTTCAAATGAATTCTTAATATCTTAGTAAATTCAAATTTAAATTCATTTTCATTTAAAACGTTATAAATTTACATCGAAACAACAGATTCTTTTATTTTTAAATTGAATATTGGGTCATATTAATAAAAGTTAGCCAATTCTTCGAAGTAATTATTTTGGTTTAGGAATAACGTAGCACCAAATTTATCCATAGGCATGAAGGATACCATAAAATATAAATGAAAATTAAAATAAAAAAAACTCTCTACCCGCAAGCAGACTAAAATTGTGTAATAATAACTTAAAAACCTAATAAATTATTCCCACTATTAGTGAAATCTAGTTTTTTATTCATACGATACATTACCCAGCAAAATCTTTCATTACCAAATAAGTGGTTATATAATAGGAATTCATAGCTCCGTACAACTTATTTTTTGGCGTCTAAACTCATTATTTTTGTTTGGCGTGGTCGTTTTTATAAGTAGTTACTCTTACCCGCTCGCTTACGAAAAAATGAGAAATAAGTAGTTATGAGATTTTGAATAATTAGTGGTTACACACATGCTTACAAAAAGTTGAATTATAAGTGGTTATCCGATTGCTTACTTGATTCTTAAAAATAAGGAGTTAAGCAAATACTTTAGCTTAAGGAAATACATTCAGAAAAATTTAAGTTTTCTCTAGTGTGTAATTTTAGGACTCGTCATAAAAATTTAAACATAAAACACATTTACATATAATAAATAAAAATGTGTAAAATTTAACTGCGTAAAAAGTACTTATTTAAACTATTACGAGTAAGTCATTATTTTATATTTAGAAACATTGAATACAATAGGCGGTTATTAGGAATTCATTATTTTATATTATAAAATAATGCAAAAGTTAATGATATATCATTTTTAGTAATGCAGATAGTAATGAGGTGTCATTACCAATATTTTGCTGGGTACTTACAAATTTAAAATATTTTTAAACGATTATTTCATGACATTTAATTTTATTTGTCATAAAACAGTCAAATTTGTTATCATAATTTTAATGTATTTTTTTCGTTTTAAAATGAATAGCCCAAAAATTAAAGGTTCATTTGAACTTTTCTCACTTTCAAAATGAAAATCTTACCTTTAGTGAAAAATCCAGTAATGATATATGTAAAATTATTTGAAATTTCATTTTTATATTTTTTTATATTATGGATTATTTTTGAACTATGCTATAGCTCGTATAAGTACTGATTAATGTGTAGATACTTTTTATGTATGCAGTTTCACATAGACTCGCAAACTTACTAGATTTACTTAGTTTACACCATACAAGGAACCTTACGTGAATCCCACATTGTTTTTCAGTACATTATTTAATAAAAACAGAAATTCGAAAATTTTTTATCAAATTTTATCAAATTATTTAAATTAATTTAAAGTAATTAAATCCAATTTGATCCACGTAGATACAATTGTATTCACCATTTTTCGGAAAAGTTACTTTTTTTGGAAAAGGTACTTTTTTGAAAAAAAAAATTTTTTTTGGAAAAAGGTAAGTACCTTTTTTTTGGGAAAAGGTAATTTTTTTGGATAAAGGTACTTTTTTTTAGAAAAAGGTACTTTTTTGTAAAATGGTACTTTTTCTGTAAAAGTACTTTTTTTTTGGAAAAAGAACTTTTTTTGAAAAGTAATTTTTTTTGAAAAGGTATTTTTTTTGGAAAAAGTACTTTTTTTGGAAAAAGGTACGTTTTTTGCAAAAACGTACTTTTTTGTCCCCTTTATGCCCCTTCCGGTAGGAATTTCCATAAACACCTTCTTAGCGGTTGTCTACGCTAGAGGAAGAATCTACAACCTGAATTTCAACTTCCTAGTTCTAGCAGTTTGGGCAGGCCGCCAAGGGGGAAACTTCTCCCCTGTACGAATTTCCAAAAATGTCTACTACAAAGGGGAACCTTCATACCTAATTTAAACTACCTACATCCAGCGGTTTGGGCAGGCTGTTAAGAGGGGCACTTTTCCCCTTTTGAGCCCCCAGTTTTGCAACGTCCCTGTCCAAAATTCTAGAAAGTACTTTCCAGAAAAGTTAGCCCTTACTCCAAGGAACAAATATCTTAAATTTCAGCTTTCTAGCCAAAGGGGTTTTGGCAGGCTGTCAAAGGGGAGACTTTCCCCCTTTTTGCCCGTTCCGGTAGGAATTTCCGTAAATCCCGTCTTAGCGGACGTCTACGCCGAAAGAGGAACCAGCATACCAAATTTCAACTTCCTAGCTTCAGCGGTTTGGGCTGGGCAGGCTTGCCATTTTAGCACTTTAGGTGCTAGATCTAGCACTTTTTTTTGGGAGTTAGCACCCAAAAATTTAAAAAAAGTGCTAGGTGCTAGTTTAGCACTTTTTTAAAAATATTGAAATTTTTTAGCACTTTTTTAAATAATTCAATATCTATATGAAAAATATCTTGAAACACTTCTCGAATTCAAGAAATAACAGGATTTACAAATATCACAGTCCACACACAAATATACAGCTTCTCTGAATTGGGTTAAATTGAATAGTGAATAAATATCTTTACCAGTCATGCCAACTTTTTTTTAAATATTGGCATAACAATATTTACGAATTTCTAAAAAGAAGAAATAAGAAAAGTTAGTGTGGCATTTATGACTTAAGTTCACACTAGATCACTTCCAAAAGAGTTCCAATTTGAAAACCAATATCTGATTGTTAACGGCAATCGAAATGACCTTAAAGTACAGCCCGAAAACCCTGTCTGAGGTTGTTAGCAGATTTTTAAACTTTTGGAAAGAATGGTAAAAATCTGTTTCGATAAGAAATATTGCTAAGACTCTGGTGCTCCTGCATGTATATTAAAATTACAAAAGTATAGGACTAACAAAAAATATTGTTCATAAAAATTTTCTGAATCTTAAATAGTTTTTCTACAGCAGGAAGAATTTAAAATTAGATGGTTTCTCTATATAAATATAATTTTCTTGACTGCAAAAGGCATTAGAATCTGAAGATTTATCAATATAAAAAAAATATTTTCAAAATCTGAAGGCATTTCTGTGAAAAAATTTCACATAATTGATGATTTTTCTAACGAAATAGTTAAAACCTACAATATTTCGTATAATAGCTAAACTTTCTGTAGAATCTGATATGTTTTAGCCTCAAAATCTGAAATTATTTCTATGGAGAACGTTTCTAATTTATCTCCAAATTATGATTTTTTAATTTCTTTACTGATTTAAAGCCAGCAATAAATGATGACCCTTTGAAACGGCGACTGTATGAAATGAATAGTTTTTTTTTTATTAATAATTCAATATATCAATAAAAACCATGATTTGTCAACACTAACCCCAAAACATCAATAACGATTTAAAATGAATTCAAATAACTACAATTAACCTAAAAATACCATTAACGAAATAACTTAAAATATCACTAACCGCAAAATACTTTAACGAAATTATTTAAAATACCGTTTAACCTAACAGACCCTAACTCAAAAATTTTAAATATCCTAGGGACCATCATTTACCTTAAAATACCACTAATGGCTGGTTTACATTATACGATTTTCGGTGTGATTTTGAAATCCAGGCTATAAGTTTTGCATGTGTAAAAAGCCTTAAAATAATCAAACGAAATAACTTTAAATACCGGTAACTCCAAAACAACTTATTATACCGATAACCTTAAAATACCCTAACGAAATATTTATGAAGTAACATTATCCATTAACACTAAAGACTGGTTTACACTATAAGATTTTCGGAAAGATTTTGCAACCTTGTCTATATGTTGTACTAAAGCAAAATACTACCGAAAATCTTATAATGTAAACTGGTCTTAACCTTATGAATAGGGTGCCAACTCTGATAAAAACCCATAATGCATGTTGAAAAGAAAAAAAAAAAAAAATCTAGCACCTTTTTTAGCACTTTTTATTTTGAATCTAGCACTTTTTTTTCGACGATCTAGCACCTTTTCGCATTTGTCTTATGGCAACACTGGGGCTGGGCGATGTTGAGTCAGTCAGTCACTCACGTTATTCTTTTATAAATATATAGAGATGGTATAATAAAAAGTTGTTATAATATTGAACTTAAATCAATTTTGAAATAAGGTTTAGACTAGAGATGGGCGCGTGAGTGAATTTGGACTCACGCTCATGCACGCTCACGAAAGAAAAATAATAATCACGCACGACTCACGCACGACTCACGCACGAACGTTTTTTTATAATTATACTCACTCTCGCTCACGTGATTAATTTTAATTTGAATCACGCTCACGAAGTACTCACGCTCACGAAATACTCACGAAAAATATGAAATTTGTTTTTATCCATGGATGGTAATCGAAACGATGCGGTTATCGGTAAGGGTAACGCTATTTTAGATTATTTCGGTAACGGTATTGTAAGGGTAACGCTATTTCATTTATTTCGGTATTGGTATTTTAAGGATAACGGTTTTTTAGTTATTTCGGTAATGGTATTTTAAGGATAACGGTTTTCTGATTATTTCGGTAACGGTATTTTAAGGTTAGCGGTATTTCGGTTATTTCGGTACCGCTATTTTAAGGATATCGGTAGTCAGTTTTTTCGATGCATCCCTCAATTTTTTTTTTACGAAAAACAAACTAAATTAAAAACAGAACCAATTTACCAACTTAATGTACGAAAAATACTCAATAATCCAGTGCAATTGCCAAAAACAGAACGGTAACGGTATTTCATTTATATCGGTAAGGGTATATTAAGGGTATCGATATTTAATTTATTTCGCTATCGGTATTTTAAGGGTAACAGTATTTCAGTTATTTCGGTAACGGTATTTTAGGGGTAACGATAGTGAGTTAAAAGGGTTTTGAATCGATAACGGTATTTTAGCGGTATTGCCTGCCAACCTTGTTCTTATTTTAATTATTTAAGGAAAGTTTCTTTATTGAATATAAGTTTTATTTGTTTTAGCAATAAACAAATTAACCTAAAGTTTGAGCTAACTTAGAGTTACAGATGTCAAATTCCATATAAATTTCAATTTTTTAACTTTCAGTTTGTATTAACTTCAGGTTATAAAAAAAAAATTTGTTAAAAATTTAACTAATATGCAAGTGCTTGTGAAAATATAAATATCACTGACAGTTTATAAAAACTTTTATTTTCTATTGTTGATTATACTTGAATGGATGTCACTACATTGCTAGATCTTTCAAAACAACAGCGTAGTATATTGGAAGATGACAAAGCAAATTGTGGTATTTTTATTTTTTCTTTGATATTTTAAATGTTTAGAAACGCTCCTAGACGAAAAGAAGAAATTCTCATTGAGTTTGCACTTCAACTTAACAAATATTTCTAGAGATTCTAAAAACGTCGCACAGTGTCGTGAGTTCATATAACGAGCGGCCAAAAATGGAAGGAGTAATCGTAGAATCATGAAATATTGCACATATGCTTTTTTGGTCAAATAATGACTCCGAGCCAAATTTTGAAAAATTTGTCGAAAGGATACTCCCACCTCCCATATGTCCTTGCAACTAAAAAATGTATAAAAATGGAAGCAGTAATCGTAAAATAATTGAATTTTGCACAAAAGTTTCTTTCGGTCAATAATGACTTCAAACTAAATTTTTGAAAATTTGGACAAAGGCCATGCCCACCTCCTTTATGTTTTTTAACCAAGAAATGTATAAAAATAGAAAGAGCGGTTATACAACAATGACATTTGGTACACATGTTTTTTTGGATCAATAATGATTTCCAAACAAATTTGGGCAAAGATCACGCCCACTTCCCATATGATTTTTTAACCAAAAATTTATAAAAGTGGAAGGAGTAATCGTGCAACAATGACATATTGCACATTAGTTTTTTTTGTCCGTAATGACTCAAAACCAAATTTTAAAAAATTAGAGATGGGCACTTGAGTGGATTTTTACCCACGCTAACGAGAGAAATTTTTCAATCACGCACAATCAGTCACGAATAATTTTTTCTAATCACTCTCACGTTCATGTGATTGAATTCCGATTTTTCTTACACTCACCAGTGATCACGCGTGATTCACGTGAATCACGCCAATTCACGAAATAAAATCTTTATCGAAAAAAAATTAAATGAGAAAATTACAGTAAATTATAAAAATTAAACATAAAATTGTTATAAATATGCGGTTTTGTAATTTATTTTATATAAAATCGTCAAAAAATTTATGGAAATATTTATTAAACGTCGAAAAACAAAGTTGATTAAATTCGACTCACGCACACTCACTCACGCAAAAATTTTTCCAATCACACTCACGTTCACGTGAGTAAATTAAGATCTCACTCACGCGTGATTCATAGGAATTACGCAAAATTATGCTCACGTGCCCATCTCTAATATTTATTCACTCAAACTATCATATTCAGAATCATTTGCTTCATCTTTCAATCGAATTTTCTCTTTTTTCTTCAAATTTCTTCAATACTCAATTGTAAATAAAAATTAAAGGGGGAAGAATGTGGAAGAGAAACCAAGTTTTTTAAGAAGTGCATACTTGTGAAAATATATCAAAATATAAAAAAAGTCTTTTTTGGTCTTTTTTTTATAGTCCACTGAAGTTGTAACCACTTGATATATATCACTTTTATCATTATGCTCCTAGCAAAAACAGACATTACCGAGTAATTAAGCGAGTAAGTAGCACACAAAGGGTTTCACTACTTACCAGGCTATTTACTCGCAACATAACTTTTGTTCGCGATGTCCAAAAATTCATGGGTGTTCATTACCTTCTCGTTTAAAAAAAGTGCGAATAATGAGCTACACATAGTGAAATAATAAGTAGGTACTCACAAAGGTAGAATAAGTGGTTACTCAGAAGTTAGGAAATAAGTGGTTACCCTACATTGTAAAATAGTTGGTCATATTGGGACTTTTTACCTTGGAAAATTTCCTATTTAGTTCAAAACAAATTTATAAATAAAATTTTAATATAAAAAAATACTTTATCAGTACTTATTTAATCAATTACCAGTAAGTGATTACTTTGCACGAATATATAAATATTTCTATAACTTATTATCGGTAAGTCATTATTTTGTATTTTAAAGTAATGCAAAAGGTAATGACCTATCAGTACTTGGTAATCCATATGGTAATGACTTGTCATTACCATGTTTTTGCTGGGCTTATATTCAGAATAACGGTAAATAACACATGGGGTATCGATTGTATAAAAAATAGTTCTACCATATTTAATAATTAACAAATAAATATTTTATTGAAAATTATACAGTATTATCGGCATATTTTTTTCACAGTAGCACTTTAAAATTTGTCTATTTTTTTTAGAATTTTCCAATAATTTTATAGTCACTAAAACCTATTAACTTTAAAAAGTATTATAACTCTTTAAAAAATAAATTTTTTTCAAAAATTTATTTCGATTTTTATTAATTGAAATGTACATTATAAAATAGCATTAACATTTTTTTAAAATTAGAAAGGTGATATTTTTCATTTTTGGCCGCCCTCGCGACTCTGTGCGTCGCCCCCTGACGATTGCCTTATTCAAGAATAAAATTTGGGTAGGGACATGCTTTTAACAGATTATTTTTCATAATTTGTTAATTATTTTTAGGGATTTTAGCGTATTTAGTTCCATTAATTTAATTTTATATTTAAAATTTTTATAAATCTTAAAAAATTCACTGTAAATCTTTAACTGTTATTCCAAATTTTTGTGGAGGAACAAAATTTTTCAATGTTTTGTACAAGAAGTCGATTTCTTCTTTAGATAAGAATTCTGGCAGAAGTAGAAAACACCCGGTCGCTAGTATCTAAACCAGGGATCGGCAAACATATACAACCTTATTTTGTGCTTGTATGAGTGAGTTGCAGCCTCTCACTCTCAATGCACTGACAAAGAACGTTTGTATAATAATTCGAAAATTTTAAATGTTTATAATGGGAATATAAAATACAAATTTAAAAGCAAACAACAACTACGAAAACAAATATCAAAAAACAACAACACAAAAAAAAAAACAAAAAAAACTTAAAAATAAATTACAAAAAAAATGTATCAATAAACATTATGCAGAGTGTAAAAAATCTGGCAAACAAGCGATGTGACAACCTACTTCATTGAAATCTTGTATGCGACTGATTATTTTTTTTTTTTATATGTGTGAGCTTATGTAGGTGTGAGAGAGCGCCCATGGGCATAGGTGTTGCCGACCTCTGATCTAAACTGACTGGAATACACATTATTTGAAGTAGGGGAGATCTCTGGAATTTTTAAAAAATTGTATATTATCGCAATCTTGTTTAATATAATCACGCAAACTCACGCACAAAAATTTACTCACGCACGAACATTTTTTTAACTCACGCTCACGCACGACTCACGCGAGTGCTATCATTTTAACTCACGAAAATTTCGTGTCACGCGCCCATCTCTAGTTTAGACTACCAAATGCATCAACAATAATTACCAAAAACAGTTTCATGCTTATTCCTATTTCCAGATAAAAATGTGTTTGTACAAATATAGCAATTCACAAAAAATAATCCAATTTAGCTTTTTTTATTATTTGAAAATTTTGTCAGTTTTTTCCTATTTTAAACGTCAGAGTATTTATTTCTATTATAAGTTAGGGGGGTGGAAATTTCCCTATCCCATCATACTTTCTTTTTTTTTTTTAGCTTTATTTCTTTATTTATTGGATCTTACTTATTTCAGAAAATAACAATAAGTATTAAAATCTTAAATCAACTAATAATTTCTGGGTCTATTGCCATTGCAATAGAAAATCCATTTTTCGTTGCGTAAAATGTTCATCTTTCATGTGGTTCCGCGAGGGCCAATATGTCGACCCTCTTGAGGCGAATATGTCCATTATAACATAGTAGATCCTGTGCAAGAGGGTTTGGATGAGTTGCCAGTTTTCGTACATATATAGAGCAGAAGGTTTTTATTTCGTCGCGAACAAATAAAATATTAAGGTCCTTATGAATAATCACGTTATTAATATACCACGGGTCACCAGTAATTAGCCGCAATATTTTATTTTGTCGTCTTTGTAATTTTTCTATATTAGAAGCAGAAGCTGTTCCCCATAGTTGGATTCCATAGGTCCATATTGGCTTAATAATAGCTTTGTAGAGTAGAACCTTGTAGTTTAGGTTGAGAGCAGAATGGGGACAAAGGAGCCACTGAAGCTGTAAAGTTTTAAGTTTAAGTTGTGTGGATTCAATATGTTGAGACCAGGTAAGGCGACGATCAAGGTGTATACCAAGATATTTTATGTGATTTTGCTCAGGGATATCGATGTTATTTATCTTCAGTTTGGGACAGTTTCCCTCAAGGTGAAAGTAACATGTGCGCACTTTGTTGGATTTACTTTTATTTTCCACTTGTGAAGCCATTTTTCGAGTTCCTTAATATGAGCCTGCAGACAACTAGAAGCAATTACTGGATTTTTATGTACGCTTATAAACGCTGTATCGTCTGCAAAAGTTGACGTGTGTATCAGGTTATTAGTAGGCATGTCTGAAGTAAAGAGTATATACATGAGAGGACCAAGTATACTGACTTGGGGAACTCCTGCTGTGAGTTTTCTTGAGTCTGAGATGTGGTCTTTGTACTTTACTACAAATGAACGATCCATTAAATAATTTCGCAGTAACTTGTGGGTATTTAGAGGTAACAAGGAGCTTATTTTATATAATAACCCATCATGCCAGACTTTTTCGAAGGCTTGGGAAATATCTATGAAGAGTGCTGAGCAATAGAGTTTGTCCTCGAAAGCCTTTCTGATAAGAGTAACTATTCGATGAACCTGTTCTATGGTGCCATGATCCTTTCGGAATCCAAACTGATGAACAGGAATGATGTGGTGGTCGTTTAGGTATGGGGTCAACGCGTTTAAAAATACTTTCTCAAAGAGCTTTGATAAAGTTGAAAGTAAGCTTATCGGGCGATAAGATGATACTTGGCTAGCGTCCTTACCTGGCTTAGGTATCATAATTATTTCTGATATTTTCCATGATTTAGAGTAGAAACCAGTTCGCAAGATAGAATTGAAAATGAATAAAACTAGTTTAAGGGCAGATGTTGGTAGCTCACGAATCATTTTTCCTGAAATTTTGTCCATGCCAGGGGCTTTATTTGTTTTAAATTTTTTAACTGCTGAAGTTAAGGACGAGAATCGAATTTTCATTGGGGAAACAACAAGGTCTTCAATAGCTGGCAAAGTTATGTCTGAGCTAGAAATATTAGGCGTGAACACTCTTTCGAGGTGATCGGCAAAAACTTCTGCTTTCTCTTTATGGGACCTAGCCCAATTACCATCGCTGTAACGAATAGCAGATTCGTATCTAGTTGGGTTTTTAAGTTTTTTGGTGACTTTCCAAAGACTATAATCCGTGGATTTAGTTGGATTTAGACCTTCTAAATATGCCTTTAAAGCTGACTGTTTATCCTCCAAAAGAGCACTGTATGTAAAACAAATACTGGAAAAACGCTTTTTGCAAACGCTGGCAAAGCGTCCCAAATGAGTGTTCTCCCAGTCATTTATTTTCAACACCGTGGTTACCCAGTGGTATACCAGTTCTTGATTTTTTGTACCACTGGCGATTTCTGATTGGGCTCCTTTAAGACCAAATTTTTTTGTTTTGTCTCCTTTCCCAGACAGAAAAATACAAACGGGAAAGCTGCAAAGCACTTTCACAGGTGGTACAAGTACTGGCAAAAAGTGCTTTCCCATTCCCAAAATGATAAGATCATTAGCCAAAAGGACCGGCTGTTCAAAAAGCGCCGGAAAAGCACTGGAGAAACAAAATTTTTGAACGTTGGCAAAACCAATAAATAGGTGGTCTGAAAAGATATTTTCCAAAATAAAATTTAAAAAAAGTTCATATGTATTTTTTTTTTGTCCTGACGTGATTTGAACCCAGGCCGTCAGATTGGCAGACGATTGCTCTACCCACTGAGCTAACGAGACATATAATATTTGGTGGCTAAACACTTAATGAGTGATAATAGCTGGACAACTACTGGCTGTGCTAAAAAACTAGCACTGGCAAACAGTTTTTTTGGAACTAATATGCCAGCGTTGGGAGAGCAAAAAAAAAAGTTGGTCTTAAAGGAGCTTTTCCACAAACAAAAAAATTAATTCTTCATGTAATCATTCAAACAATGATTACATTTCTAATTTATATTAGGTCCAAAAAAAAATTTTAAATTAAAAAAAAATCCATAAAAAATTTTTGCTTGCAATCGCATTTGAACTCGTAACCTACTGACTACAAACCTTTTTTAACGAAGCGTCAGCATTTTTTATAAAATCATTGTCCTACCAGTGAATTGGTTTTTGTAGCATTGGCTAGGTAGCACTGGATAACCACTGGTTGCAAACCTTGGCATATCACTCTTAGACCTTTCTTTGCCAGTGGTTTTTTTTATAAACCACCGAAATTTTTGTAAAACAAATACTGGAAAAACGTTGGCAAAGCGTCCCAAATGAGTGTTCTCCCAGTCATTTAGTTTAAAAACCGTGGTTACCCAGTGGTATGAGTGCTTGATTTTTTGTACCATTGACGATTTCTGATTGGGTTATCACATGTCATACGGTTGGTATATTATCGAAATCGGTGGGCGACACGGTAAGAATATTTTTGCTCCGAAATTCTCAGCTGAAACATATTCGACAGTGACGATTTATTCGAGACGATAAAACTGGTTTCTTCAATAATGCGAAGACCGCCATTGGCCAAAAATTGGTTTGGTGGAATTGGTTTTGACAACTCTATTGCTGAACCCATATATTTGATAGCTGAAACCCATACAAAACCCTCTAAAATTTAAGTTTTTAAAAACTACTTAGGCATTTGTGGATGTCTTGTATAAATGAGGTAGCTCTTTGAAATACATCTTATAGGATATCGCATTTATCTATATTGGTTTGCAAGAAATAAGGGATTTACACACCTATTTTATCGTCCTTTTTACCCCATTAAATTAGGGCCGGCTAGTTTTTTCTCCTTCAAAAAAATCTGAATTCTAAATTGGGAGAGTGAAAATTCAGATTTCACCATCACTTAAATTAGATTATATGATCGTCCAATCAAATGTATTTTAATGCATATTTGTGTTTTTTATATTTTTAGGTTGTAAAATTAAGGCTTTGAGAGCAAAAACAAATACATACATAAAAACTCCTGTGCGAAATGAAGAACCTGTATTTGTGGTTACTGGCCGTAAAGAGGATGTAGCCAAAGCTAAACGAGAAATTCTATCCGCAGCCGAACATTTCACTTTAATAAGAGCAACTCGTCGTACAAATGATGGCATAAGTGCTTGTGCGGCAGGATTAGGAGGCGGAGGTTTGGGGGGAGGAGTAGGTCACTTAATTCCATTTAACAAAAATAGTTTGTCCTCGGCTACACCATTACCTGGACAAGTTACAATACAGGTACGAGTACCATATAGAGTAGTGGGTTTAGTTGTAGGACCCAAAGGAAATACCATCAAGCACATACAACATGAAACTCAAACATACATAGTAACACCATCACGTGACAAAGAACCCATTTTCGAAGTAACAGGAACGCCAGATAATGTACAAATGGCTAGAAAAGAGATTGAGGAACACATTGCTATACGCACCGGCAATTCGCCGAATAACTCATTGGCTATACCGGCACCACCTCCGCCGCCTCCACCGCCTCCTGCACCAGCTGGTACAATAAATCAATTAGGTGATACCATTGCCTCAACCCAAGCATCGCTACAGTCACTTAATGCTTTGAGCCAGATGCTAAATGATGATTTACAATCTGAAATTTTATCATCAATTTACAAAAATGGTATAGGCTCAGCACTGGAATACAGTCAAATAGGTGCGAATGTAATAAATACAACTAACAACAAATGTCATAATTCGAACCCTTTCAATGCAAGTTTTGTTGGTGAGATAAATCCAACAGTTTTGTCGGTTAACGATATACAGAGACGAATTATAAATGCTGGCAATAGTAATGTTAATATGCAGTTGAATTGTACTGATTTTATTAATAATTTGATGGATTCAAATGCCGCAGCACAGTTTGTTAATGAATCTAATACAAATTTTCCCCAACTTACGCACAATGCAAATGCAATTAGAAACCTGAAATCAGTAATCAATACCATTAATTTACTAGAGAATTCCAATAATGGTGATGCAGGGACATTTCAGCAGCAAAACTGTTCAACGTCAAATGCTTTATTAACTCGTTCCTGTTCCTCAGCATCATCTACGGCGTCTTCTTCGAAGAGTTTTAATAATGGTGGAAATAATTCCCAATACTGGAAATCCATGAACAGTGCAACAACACCAGCCAGTAAGGGGACGTGTGGCAATGGCGTTGCTCCAGTTAATGATAATTTAGACATTGATGAAGGTATTGGCGAATCTCCTTTATATAGTTGGGGCTTACCCAATACTATAGCGGCATTAACCAATTCATATTGTTCTCCAGCATCTACATCTATAAGTCCAACTGATTCATTGTTTGGTGAACATCATAATAATAGCAAAAATACAGCTATACAAAATCAGCAGTGTATTGGTTCGGCTAAAACGAAATTGTTAGAAAAACTTAAACGAAGCAATTGTTGGATGTGCCAGGATAAAGATATTGTAGCTGCTTTATTACCATGTGGCCATAAAATGTTTTGCATGGAGTGCGCAAATCGTCTATGTCAACAAAATGAAGTAAATTGTCCGGTATGCTCTACACAAGTGTATCAAAGTGTAAGAATTTAAATTTAAAATATAAGCAAATCTTTTGCTTCCTAACTAGCTCCAAACATAGTAAACAGATTAAAAAATTTAACATATTTGTGTTATTAGAGTTCTCAAAATTAATTAAGAACTCTGATAAAAAAAACATTCACTTAACAAACAAAGTATATATTCAAAAAAGAAAACTATAGAAAAATGTTTTTTACACATACTAACAAAAAATATAGTTTATATATTTCCCTATATATCAAATTGATATAATGAGGACGAGATATATATTAGGGTGACCTTCGTTATATGGACGAAAAACAAATGGCGACCTGTGACTCATCCCCCCCTAGAAATGTGCCTTTGGGTATCAAAATATACCTTGCAAAAAATTAAGGTGATCGTATAACGGGAAAACGTTCCGCATCGGCCCTGAAGTTTGAAATACGATTTAAATCACTTTTTTTTGGATTTTTTTGAAAATACTGGATCTTAAGTAACTGTGTTTTTAGAAAATGTAAATAGAATCATAATCTAGACTGAATTACCTTTCTGGTAATGTATAAAAATCCAAAATTGGTTGGAAAATATTTAAATAATTGCAATTTCCTCAGACCATTTTAGGGTTAAAATAAGATAAATTATTAAAATGGTGAAAAATAAATAAATGTTTTTCGTTTGATTTTAGATCATATACCTATATTAATATCTCTTTCTGTTCAAATTATTTTTCAAATTAAAGAAAGATACAATTTTTACAAGTAAATTACAAAGAATAAAATTTTTTGGAAGAATTCGATAAGGCCAGGACAGAATAGGTATTTTAGGCTTTCGCTACAAAGCCATCATCATTGATAATTGTCTACTTATGGTAAAGTTGAAAACAAATAGGTATAATATGTTAACAACTTAACTAGACTAACATCAACGAAATCTAACAATGTTATTTTTATACTTTGTTATTACTGTTTTTGCTTTGAACCTTCATTCTTAAAGTATCGCAGCTGGTTCTATTCAGCTATTTTTGAACGACAACGAACCGTTAAATTTAAATGTATGTTATTTAAATTATATTTTGCACCGTATCTTGCGTGTTAACATGAATGAAGGGTATGTATAGTTGATCTTTTATTTGGTAAATGAATTTTCTTCGATTGATTTTAGATCATATATAGCTGTATTTTGTCTCATGCCTATCAACATTAAAACTTTAAAGCAAATCTACGTTAAACCGATTGTAGTATAAACATTTTTTAAACAGGTTATGTTTATAATTTTTCCGTTATAATCGAACGCACGTCAGCAAAAGTTCCTAGGAAGTAACGCGAATAAGTTACGTTAGATGTGAAAATGTATAAACGTTGAGTTTTCAACGTTGATAATTATCCGTGTTGAAAGTTAACGTGCATACGAAAAGTAATGTGTTAGTTTTTGGTATAAAAACGTTTTTATGCACTTTGAGGTTTTTTATGAGTTAACGGATATAGTTAAGTCGAAAACACAGCTTATATTAATAAGCGTGTTCGTTTACTTACTACAAGTTACTACTTTTACTTCAGCTAGAAAAATTCAGTACAAAAAGTAAACAAAACTTTCCAGTTGTAGTAAAAGTAGTAAGAATTTCGAGTAATCGAACACACTGAATATCTCTTTCTTTTGAAATTAGTTTCCAATTCAATTCAATTTATTTCTTATAATATTTATATTATTTACATTTGACTTAGAAGCAAAGAGTTTAGGAACTTCGTTGCTTTTCTACTTAGATATATAAATATTTTTTTTTAATATATGAAATTTATGTGCATTATTATTAAACGGAAGGAAAAAAAAAATTTACAAAAACCTTTATGAAGCAGAGGTATAAGATAAAAATGAGATAAATTAAAGTAGATAAAATTATGATGAGATCAGTTCATTGATATGTACATGTTGTGAGAGTTGGCATCTTCCATTAAAATTTAGAGTCAATCTTTCGATTTTATCCAGAACGAGTTCGAAGCCAGCGAGATTATGTAGGCGCCGGGTGGAATAGTGCCATAGTAGTTTAAATATCGTTTTAAGTAGCTTATTTTGTGCTACTTGGAGTTTTTTTATATGACATTTTGCAGACGTGTACCAAACTGGAGCACAGTAAAACATTATGGGGTGGAATATAGATTTGATGATGAGTTTTTTATTGTCTATGTTCATTTCCGACTTTCTGTTTATAATTGGGTACATTATTCTAATAATTTTGTTAATTTTGTCCACTACATAGGGAATATGATTATTAAAATTAAGCTTTGTATCAAGCATAACGCCCAAGTATTTGACGTTGTTTTTTCATGGAATATCATGGTTCATGAAACGAGGTAAACTCTGGGGTATAAAACAAGATTTACGTTTTCTTATAAAATAAATAGCCTGCGATTCTTCAGGGTTAACCAAAATCTTCCACTTATCAAAATAATTACTCAACCCAGTAAGAGCACACTGCAAGTTTGTAATAATATCAGCTGAATATACATCAGAACTAAGAATTGATGTATCATCTGCAAATATAAACGTAATACAATTGGAAAATGTTGGAATGTCGGCAGTAAAGATGTTGTAAAGAACTGGCGACAGGCAAGAACCTTGTGGACATCCTGCAATGATATTTACTTGTTGTCAACAGGTTTTACCCAAGTAAACGCTGAACGATCTATTTTGAAGAAAGTTTTGAATAATTTTTATGAGTTCAATTGGAAAGTTGAATTTTTTCAGTTTAAAAATAAGTCCATTATGCCAAACCGAGTCAAACGCAGCTTTTATGTCTAGCAAAATCATTCTAGTTGATTTGCCATTTTGAAAATTATTTTTAACTAACTTTCTGATTTTTAGTAGGGGTTGAGACGTATTATGTTCACTTCTGAACCCGAATTGTTGCGATGGAAGTATATTATTTGCATCGATAAAATTAATAAGCTTTTCCTTAATAATTTTTTACAAGATTTTACTTATAGAAGAGAGCAGACTTATTGGTCTATAAGAAAGTGGAGAATCAGGAGGTTTATTTGGCTAGAGTATTGGAATGGTTTTTGAGATTTTCCAATCACTGGGGAAGTAGCATAATTTAAGGCAAGCATTAAAGATGTTCGTTAGATAGTTGATACCTTTATTAGGTAAATTTTTTAGACATTTATTATTAATACCATATAACCTGGAGTTTTTTTGTTTTTCAATTTTTTATAATCCCACCAACTTCTTCAGTAGTAGTGAAGTAACAGTTTTGTGGGATTGGGTTAATATTACGAATAAGGTTTGCAACACCATTAACCTCAGTAATCGTAGTAGTATCACTTAAATTTGATGAAATACAGTGGTTCAAATTAAAGTTGTGAGCCAAAATTTCAGCCTTTTCTTGCCGGGTGAAACAAACTACATTGTTGTGTTTTAAACTTGGAATATTGCTAGATTTCTTCTTTAACATTTTTGAAACTTTCCAAAAAGGGGAAGATGCTTTGTCCAAATTGGACAACATGTTATTCCAAGTTTGGTTTCTGAAGTGGTTCATTTCATTCGTAATATTTTTATTTAGACGTGTCATAGCTCGACAATCATTAACATCTCTGTAACGCTTCCACTTTCTTTTAAATACGTTCCTTAATTGTATTATAATTTTTATGTTGTTTGGTAAGGGTTTAGAGGTTGGTGCTATTCTATGTTTCGGCACACTTTCATCTATTCCCATTTATAAAAAACATTTATCATGTTGTCAATTTGAGTGCGGTTGATTATTTCATTAAAACTATCCGCCACAGGAAGATTCCTGTTTATGAATTTCATAAAATGCGGCCAGTTTGCCTTGCTGAAAGCGTAGCATAAATTGTCTACCATTTCATAATTTAGATTAATTGTACTAATGATTGATAGGTGGTCAGAACTCAATTCATTTATAACTTTTATTGCGGACATATTTTGAGATATGTTAGTTAGAAAAAAATCTAGAGTTGACGGTTGTTTACTTGGATCAGCCGGAATATAAGTATACTCATGGGGAAATACTATTTGTGTTTGGTTTAGTTGGAGTTTCTCATATAATATGTTACCCCAGCCATTACTTCTTTGACATCCCCAATAACTATGTCTGCAATTAAAATCTCCTCCTAATATGTATTTATTTGAACTCGTTAGTTTACGAATATCTGTCGCAAATGTTTGTTTTCTTCTAGGGTCCCTGTTTGTTGACCCACCAGGATAATAGCAAGAATAAATATTTATAAAGTCATTACCAGATTTTACCTTAACACCTATGTTTTCAATCAGTTCTGTGTTAATAGGAGGTATAGGTTGATGCTGAATGTGTTTTTTAATTAAAATAGCTACTCCACGTCCTCCACCACGTTGACGATCGTATCTGTAGCAGTAGAAGTTCTGATGTTTTATTGTAATTTTCTTATTTAGCCAGGTTTCACAAAGTAAACAAATGTCAATATTGGTTTTTTCCAAGAAATAGAATAATTCGTCTTTTTTAGTACGAAGGCTACGATCATTCCATTGTAATAACGTTATGTTGCTGTTCATTGGTACAAAAATTTGCATGCAAGGTTTGTAACAACCTCAAATTGCTCTTCACGAGACCTGCATTTTTTTAAATTTGAAATTAATTCAAACGTACGATTTTTTTAATTTTTCTAAGGAGAACAAATTATTATCGTATTTTTGGGTATTTCGCTCTGATTTAAAGCATTTGGAAAATTAACATTGTAATTTGATTTGTTGTTGAATTGTTGGCTTCTTTGTCAGGTACTCTTTGGTTGAGCACGTTGCCAGCGGACATAGCCTTATGGGGGCTTTACAATTAGCACATTTAACAATGGTTGACTTGCATTCTTCAGTTTTGTGATTCCCGGCGCAATGTGCACAAAATGTTTTAACATTGCATCTGCTGGCACCGTGTCCATACATCTGACAATTATAACACTGGGTCAGTTTTGATTTGTTGAGTTTTTGGTATTCCCACCTGACTTTTAAAGTAGACAATAAATATAATTTGTTCGTTGTTTCTGTCCTTAGCTCCAAAATAGGCTCTAGTAACAATTTTAACATAGATACATTTAAGGCACATGTCTAAAAGTCTGGACTTAACAACTGATGGGTCTGTTTTATCTAGACCTAATAGAACAGCCTTATAAGGCTTTTCGTTTTTACCCGCATATGTGAAATATTCGAGCTGAAACTTTTTAGTGAGAGAGTCGCAAACGGTAGTAAAATCTACGTTATTTGTGCAAAACTATTTTAGACCGATGGAAATCATCAACGTCGATAGTTTGCAGAGGGGCAAAATAATTAGAACTGCTAGCTCTCTGAGAGCTGTTTGTGGCCTTTTTTTTTCTATTCATGTTATACCCAGAGCAGGCATCAACATCTTCTTCTCGATTGCGTTTAGTTTTGTTTTTGTTTTTGGTTTTTATTTTTAATATTTAGATATTGTTAACAAACAATAACAACAAAAAATAAAAACAAATAAACCGTAAACTTTTATTACACTTTAAGGAAACAGAATAAACTATGACTTAATACATCAAATGATAATGCAAAACTGAATTAGTTTTCAAATTAAAGAAAGATGATACAATTTTTACAAGAACATTACAAAGAATAAAATATTTTTTTCAAAAACTTACAATGTTATACTGAGTTTTATTTCTTAGATCCGCTAAAATTCAGATATAAATTTTTGTATCTCTTGGGTTATGATAACCTAGTGGCCAAAGATGGGATTTTTTTTTATAAATTTGCAAAACTCTAGTTTTGAGTTTTTTTTAAAATTTTGTTCAATAAAATATAAAAAAAGTGGTCAACGCATAGAGGTTTATTAAATACATAGAGAATAATTCTTCTAAAAATTACACATATCTCTCTTTTAATTTAACAGTGACGACGTTTTAAATTTGAAAAATTTAGACAAAAGTGTGATTTGGGCCAATAATTTAGATAATTGTATTAATTTTTGGGTTTTTGGGTTTTTAGCCAGCTGTAACAAAATCACTTCCGATTTCTTTTAATTCTAAAACAAGAGATTGTTTTCCGAAAATTTTGTAAAACTCTGACAACGTTAACCCTTTCTTTACCAAGGTCAAAGGTGAAATTTTTTAAATTTTTCGATTTTTCCTGGAAGTATATCAAAACAATGTGTTGTTTCTTGCGGAAATTGGTGAAAGTTGTCCAAATAACTCTGTTGACACCAAATTTTATACATAGTACTAAAAAATTTGAAATTAACCCTTATAGGCACATGGGGTCGAAATGAACCCAAATTTTAAAAATGTGGTATTTGACATGAAAATCGATATAAAACCATTTAATTAAGCATTTTCTAGAAAAAAATAAAAATTAACCTGTTTGAGAGAACGGTTCAAACTGACCCATTTTTAATGTTAAATAACGCTGGTTGGCTGAAAAATTTCACCAAATTCCGCAAGAAACAACACAATCTGGCATGTGATGAAAATCGATCGGTTTCAAATCGATTGTTTTTGAAATTTCAATGCTGAATATTATTATTTTTAATTTAAAAGCAATAAAACGACGTAAGTCGATATACCTGATACAAATAAAGCGGTTAAAAACAATTTTATACCTCTCTGCCTTTTCTATTCATCATTTAATTTTTGATTTTTAACCAAATCGATCGAAATCTAAATCGATCGTTTTCCATCATATGCTAGAATGTTTTGATATACTTTCAGGAAAAATCGAAAATTTTCAAAAATTTCACCTTTGACCTTGGTAAAGAAAGGGCTAGCGTTGTCGGAATTTTATAAAATTTTCCGGAAAACAATCTCTTGTATCAGAATTAAAAGAAATCGGAGGTGATTTTGTTACAGCTAGCTAAAAACACAAAAATGAATACATCCCGACTAAAAAAGTTTTCATATAATCTTATATGATTTGATATTATTATAAATGTTTATATGCGTGGCTTTATATAACCATATACATTTATATTAACACTTTGGTTTTATAAATATGTTTGATATGACGTTATATATAATCATATGCGATTTGGTCTCCAGCCATATATTAAGAGATCTGCGATATAGTTTAGATATAATTATATATAATGGCGTACAAGCTTCTATAAACAATCTTATATCAAAATATATAACATGACATGAAGTCTAATTCAAAATTTTATAAAGTTTAATTGCACTATAACAATGAAGAAGACAAACTTAGAAAGAGTTTTTTTTTTATTTTATAAGAAAGATAAATTTTATAAGACCAAAACTCTAAACTAGACAAAGTTGTTCCGACAAATTTTTGTAAAGTTGAGTTAAACCGAAAATTGACTTTGTCATATATTTCCAAGTTTATTAGCATAAATTTTTCTAAGCAACTTTTTCTCGTTTTGAATTTTGCTTTTTATTGATATTCAATTACAAACTGCGTTATTCTAAGTTTAAAGACAATTTGCGTCCTAAAAACGTCCTAAATCGCATTCAATCCTCATTTCTATCAATACCAAAAATCGACCAATACCCACTTTGTTAGCCAAACTGTTCTGTCGGCCATTAGTATTTAATATGAATGAAAATAAGTGATCTCAACACACAAAAAAATAAAAACTAAATTCAATCATGAAAACTGCCTATTCAATAAATTTTATCGTTGAAATTTCTCCAATCACAAAAATTGTCCATTCAACTAAAAATTTGTAGCTCTTTAATTGAATAAATTTTCAATAAAATAGTGATACATTTGATTAGGATTTTTATTGGTTTTTTTATATGTATTTGATTAAAAATGAATTCATTGGATTAAAAATTGATCAATATTGTATACCTTCTAAATAGCATATTATATGCATTTGATGAAAAATTAATCCATTGTATTAAAAATTGATCAATATTGTATAAATTCTAAATAAGACTCTATTCAGCTGGATCAAGTGGTAGTTGTCATGCCAACTATAAAAAATATATTTCTTTATTTTTAGCTTGCATTTCATAACATTGAATTTTATTTAAATAAAACCTGTATGCAATTTTCATTCATTTGATGGATTTATTTATACTTATATGAAAGATTCTCTCACAGAAAATAGTTTTCTTCTTTTTTCTGGGGCATAAGGACTCTGTCAAAATTTTTTTGAAAATTAAAAAAATAGTTTGTTTTTATTGAAAACTTTTTGCGATTTTTTGTTTTAAAAAATTTTTAATTTTTTAAACAAAATTTCAAAAATTACATTACTATTTTACAGTAATGTTCTAGAATAAATAAATATTCATATTTAATATGGCAAAATTAAAATATTTAACTAAATAAAATAATAAACTCAACGAGAATTTATAAAATTTTATAAAAAATAATTTAAAATATCAGTTACTAATACATAAACATTTATTAAAACAACTACATAAATAAAACAAACGAAAAACACAACAATATGCTGATGTTTTTCTCTTGGTTTATGAAATGCTTTTGAGCGATAGAATAAAAAAATGGCAAGCAAATTTCAGTTTTGAGCAATTATTTAATATATTGGATTAATTTTTAATTGACGCCTTTTGAAATAATTTAACAAATCGTTTTAATTGAAAAAAGTTGAACAATATTTTTTTGTGTGAACAATATATACTAAAATTTTATTTGAAAATTTTTATAAAATTATATGTATTTATATATAATTTAATGCAATTAGATAGACCCATTTTTCGGATCAAATTGTATCAGTTTAGATAACATGCTTATCTCGTTTGATATAATTA
This sequence comes from Leucophora obtusa, assembly GCA_949987735.1. Taxonomy (NCBI): domain Eukaryota; kingdom Metazoa; phylum Arthropoda; class Insecta; order Diptera; family Anthomyiidae; genus Leucophora; species Leucophora obtusa. Next base: position 15,313,210 of record OX465300.1, read on the forward strand.
TATATTCCAATATTCGGATCAAATTAGATATAAACATATATATGGGTTTATATATGGTGATATATGATTATATAACATATTTTTTAGTCAGGTATCTAAATTATTGGCCAAAATCACACTTTCCTCCAAAATTTTCAAATTTAAAACGTCGTCTCTGTTAAGTTAATTTAATTAGAGCATGTCGAGCTTCTTTAGACAATAATAAACCGAAACCGTTCGATCTTGGCTGGTGTTCCGGCTTTTCAGAGTATTAAAAAGTGATGTTGTCAGCAGCTTTGAATTCACCTGACTCTGGCCATCTGGTTTCGCACAATCCTTTGTTCCTTATAGGAACCACAGGACATAATATATATATGCAAACGGACGTAACTACACAAAAATTCGAAATCGAGTTTTTTATTGATTATGGATCAATTTATCAAACTACATGTTCAGGCAAAATTTTAGACTCCTACGACCAAAAACGCCGACTTTATTAAAAAAATTCAAACGGACTTAACTACACTCAAAAAAAAAGTCAGTAAAGTCAGCAAAAAATGTTGCTGTGTCAGCAAATTTTTAGTCAGGAGCGTGCTTTCAAAAAAGTTGTTAAAAAATAGTAATCTTCAGCAAAAGTTTTGCTAACACTTAGTCGACTGCAAATGAAAAAAATCCTTGCTAAAATCACTAAACATTTTGTTGAATACTAGTAGACTGATAAAAACTCAAAAAACTTTTAGCGAAATTTTACTTTAATTAATTTATTTGCTGAAAATTTAAACATAGAATATGTGTAGAGTCGTTTTTCTTTTTTTCTCATTTCCGTTTCCAGACACGCTGCGACATCTACATCTTGTCTATCTGGTTGTCGTCCACGCTATGAATGCGGTTATCAGCACAATTTTTGTAGCAAAATAAATTAGTAAAACATTAATTCAAAATTAGTTTAGTGCTAAAAAAATATAACTAAAATTTTTGCTGAAAATGGAATTTCAGGAAAAAAATTTATGAAAACTAGTACACTTGGTATACAAAACGTTTTACTAATTTTTCTACTAACTTATTTTTTTGAGTGTACAGGTTCATGTATTTCTTAATGCAAAAAGACGTAACTCCAGCCTTGTATTTATGAAAAACGCACAAACACATGTATTGTGTGAGTTTATCAGCGTGTCCACAATGGGAATTCAAAATTACCCAAAAATTATGAAATTACCCGATCAAAAAAATGTATATATAGTCATATATAGTAATATCATGTTTTATACATAATGAGATATTACAGATCTATTGTCATATATAATAATAAATGATCATATAACATAATATATGATCACATATGGTGGCATATAAGCCATATATTTTGAGATATAATGATATATGTCCTCCTATAAAAATTTTTTGGTTGTATGATGTAAGATATTTTTATATATGATTATATATTATATTAGATGCTCTAAGTTATAGTTATATATTATTCCATATATGGTGCAATATTAACAATATAATTTGAGATATGATTATATATGGTCCCACATCAATAATATTTTTTATGTGTTTAACCCTTTCACTACCGACTTTTTGTTTGCGGATGTATCGTTATTTCGACTTCAGATTCTTGTTAAGAGTCCTCAAATTAGAAAAAAATATGTAACATATTTTGCCCCCTCCCCTCCTACCCACGTTCGAAAATCGATTTTTTCATACTTCTGAGCCCCGGTTTACCCCTTAAACATTCGGGTAGCCAAAAATCCTTTGGTTGGGTTTCTTCTCGCCATAAAACGAAGGTATATGCCAAATTTCAATTATTTGTCTTCATTAGTTTAGGACCCCCTTTTCACGGAGATTATGATATATTCAACAAATTAGACTTCATTAACAAATATCGCGACCATTTTGCCATGTTGAACTGTTTATGCATATAATGATTTTTATTTGAAGTCCAAGATCCTAATAAACTTATTTGTAAAAAGTGTAGTTTTTTTTGCACTATTAAATTTTATATATTCTTTTAAAGATGTGTACACTGTCACTAGGGTTTGGGGTTCGGGAATTCCCGGGAAATCCCGGGAAAAGTTTGGCGGGAATTCTCGGGAAAATAATATATTTTTTCCGGGAAAACGGGAAATTTGAAAAATATTAAATTATTTTTATTTAGAATAGGATTTTTTAATTTTAGTCATAAAAAACATTTTAAATACCAAAACAAAAATGTTAATGTTAAAATTTTTTAAAAGGGAATCAATTCCTTTTAAGTAATAAAGATTTTTCGCATAATCTTTTCAAAATGTAAGTAGTAAAACCTAAAAATCTGGTACAATGTTTAAAAGAAATATGAACAAAAAGTTTTGTTTCTTACAAATAATCGCCCTTTTTATCAAAATTTTTTGGCGCTGTGGTGTAATGGTTAGCGCGTTGGACTGTTACAAGGTTGCGGGTTCGAGCCCCAACCAAGGCAACATCAATTTATGAAAAATAATAATATGCATGAGTTTTTTCTATCCCTCATAGAAATCGCAGCGTCCTCCTTCGGTGTTCCCATAGCACTTAACCCCACCGAAGTAAAATAATATAACAGGGCTATGAACTAAAAAGCTTCAACAAAGTCCGCCAACTCTTCATCAGATGGCGCGCAACAACTGTTCTAAGATTCAACATCTCGCGCAATTGCAGTGTTGCCATATTTGAAGCCCTTCATCTTTCACCACTTTGCACTTCTCCTCTATCCCCTTTCCAAAGGAAGCAACACGTTAATTAATAGGAAGAATTTCCTGAGTGTTGCTTCTCTATAACAAAAAAAAATGTATATTTTAGTTAAAGACGACTTTAATTAACATATTGGGTGGCAGTATACCTTAACTTGGTTTATATTTGGAGCATTCTGATTGGTTAATTTATTTTCAACCAATCAAAATATTTGAAAATATAAATATTTTTGTAGGGCTTTCATACACAAAATGAACAAAACCGTGTGATTAAAAATAAAGTCGACTTTAAATTTAAAATAATCCTTTATATTAAGGGCCAATAATTTTATAAGTAACGTTTCCATTAATAAAATATTTTCAAGTAAATTTACTTTATTTAATTACATCTGCTTTCAAACTAATATATTATTTTATATTAAATAGTAAAATGTCGGAGCATGGAAATACTTTACAAAAAAGGACAATACAGCGCAGTGCAATATTTGCCCTAAAAGACTAATGGTTAACGGAGGTAGTTTATCCGACATCTAAATTTGGTTCACAAAAAAAAATTGATATTCATCCAACTTTTTTTGAAGAAAATGAGCCAAATGTGATAAGGCGGTTTGTTTCCGACAGTCCAGTAGCGGATGCTTTCTGCTGGAATCATGCAATTTATTTGGCAGTGCTTAGAGTAACTTATGTGAAATCAAATGTTCAACATTCTGATATTTTTACTTTGAATTCTCACTATACAGACTGCATTTGTACTGAAATAGTGTTTTTTTTTTAACAAAAATTATTTATATAGGTGGTTTTCATTAACAATTTTGTTAAAAAATATTTCCCGGGATTCCCGGTATTCCCGGGAATCAAATTTTTTTATTCCCGTTTCCCGGGAAATAAAAAAGTCCGGGAAATCCCAAACCCTAACTGTCACATATAACCTGAGAGACCCTACTATCTTATTCCAGCTCGGGCACAATATATAATATATATAGTCATATATAACCTGAGAGACCCTATTATCTTATCCCAGCTCGGGCACAAAAAACAAATTTTTTTTTTACTTTTTTAACTCAATTTAATTTACTTGTACATATTTTTTTACAGATCTAAAAAAAAACTAACCAATTTTCTGCCAACAGGACCTGAAAGTTATGTTTACTGCAATTTGGTATTAATAATATTTTAATATGTAATTATATATTGTCATATATAAGCCCACACATAATTATATATGTGACTGAGGTACTATTAACGAATCCCAGCTCGGGCACAAAAAAATTTTTTTTAACTGAATTTGATTTACTTATAAATATTTTTTTATAGATCTTAAAAAGATTAAACCATTTTGTGTCAACAGCATCTGCAAATTATGTTTTAAATTAGTAGTATTTTAATAACATACATTTAAATTTAACGGTTCGTTGTAATTCAAAAATCTGTGGTTATCATACACAGTTGAATAGAATCAGCTGAGATGTCTTAAGAATTAAGGTTCAAAGCAAAAAAGAGTAATAATAACAATAGGATAAAAATAGCATTGTTAAATTTCGTTGATGTTAGTCTAAGTTGAGTTGTTGATAACAAATTCGATTTGCTTTCAACAGTCACATAAGTAGACAATTATCAAATATTAACCCACTCAAGGCGAAAGACACTGATGATGGCTTTGTAGCGAAAGCCGAAAATGCGTATTCTGTCTTGCTGGTCTTATCGAATTCTTTCAAAAATTCTTTGTAATATTTCTACATACAATTTTGCCAATATTCTTATTTTTTTACTCCTACTTTTTTTAATACCAACAAAACAACTTGTGACAAAGTGTTGGATAAAAGTATTTTTCCAAAGGATTGCTAAGCTATTACATGTCATACCTTATTTAGAAGACATTTATATTACGTTTTCAACAACATGTATGTTGTTCTTATCCCATTATTAATTTCACAAATACAGACTGTTGTTATTTAGACTTTTGAGCCATATAAATAGGTGCCTAGACCGTGAGTGGAAAAAATTTAAGATTTTTAATTTTTGTTTTTTTTTTGCAAGAATGTTATTAATTTATTTTTTCTAAGTCATCGATATTTATAAATTTATATAATAGTAACACGCACAATGTTGTCTCATATAGTCAGTCATTTTGTATAGCAGTATGTGGCTGAGAGAGTTAAGTGATTGTCTACAACGCCAGCAATCTGTGTTCAAATCTTGCTGGCGGAGTTTTTTTTTTAATGAAATAAATATTTTTTAAATAATAAATAATTTTATTTGTGTTATTTTTTAAATTTTATTAAAATTTAAATAATTCCAAATATATCATAGGATAAATTTTGATCTCAAATTATCCAATTCGATCTGCCAAAATTAGCTTATCCGTTTGTATTTAATTGGATCTAAATTAATCCCACAGGATATTTTTGGATCTATCAGGATCTTAATTTTATATTATTGGATCTCCCAATTTTGAGATCTATTTCGTTCTAATTAAATCCTGTAATATATTTGAGGGATCTTATTGGATATTGCTGGATACCCCAATTTTGAGATGAACTTGGATAAGATTAAATGTCGATCTATATCAAATGAGATATTACTACATATGCTAGATATAATGTTTTTTTGATCGGGTACCCACACTTATAGAAATAAACCTGTACAAATAAAAAACTAACTAAAAACTAAATATTAGTAAGAAAAAAAACAGCAAGAAAAAACCTGTTAAATCTACAAAATCTTAGTTATATTTTAGTACAATACAAATGACAATTTACCCTGCTGAAATCAGAAAAATCTTTTTCTGAATATTAGTAGACAAAAAACAGCAAGAAAAAGTTGTTGTATCTCCAAATTCTAGGTATATTTAAGTTAAATTTAGTTGAATGAAAGTTAAAATATAACAAAAAAAAATTATAAATTACGAAAATTACTATTTTTAAAAAACCGGTTTCGGTTTTTTGTTGTACGTACAAATAAACCTGTACAAATAGCAAAAAAGCTAACAAATATTAGTTTAAAGCGCCCTTCAGAAACAACTACTGAAACTAATTTATAATCAAAATAGGTACTTTCCAACTAATTTATGGGACCAAACATTTAAAAAGCGCTAAAATTCATTATTATGGTAAAATATAATTTAGTATCACATTATTATAAAAATAATAACAAAACATTTAAAATATGTAGATAAAATTGTATCAAATTAAAAAAATAGAAAAACGTCAACTATCGCCTTTTTAATAAAAACACTAACCGAAAATAATGCGAGTTTTGAGTGATACAAAAGCGCTAAAGATAGCACGATAAGATGCAATTAGATAAAAATTTAAATTTTAGTTAATTACAAAGAACATTTTACGGCAGAAATACTATTTATTTTCGCTATTTTAAGTCTACTTTTATTCAGCAAAAACGTCTACTTATTTTAGCAAGATAGAATGTTATTTGCATCCAATTAAAATTTATTTAAATTTAACTAAAATTTTTGTACCTTTAGCAGTTCTTGTTTCATCATCCCAATCGTACATTTTTCTTAAATAGAACAGATTAATTACATAGAAAAAAGTAATTAGGTTTTTGTAGCAACATTCATCAGTCACCCTGTATTTAAAAAATATTCCAAACGATTACAAAGGATTTTCTTATCTTATTTATTGGAATACATGTGAAAAGATATTATTTTTTATATAACAAAACTGCAGTTTCGTTTGTTAAAATAATACTTTTAAAAACAAAATGCAGTCGAAATATAGAATTTTCGAACGATTAGTTGATAAATAGTTGTGATAAAAACATATTTATAAAACCGGTTAACCGACAAATAATAACCGGTTTTCGGTTTATTCGAATTTAGAAATTATTCGAAACTAAAATTAAAAAAAAACCGGTTAACCGGTTTTCGGTTACGGTTTTGGACACTTTAGTGGACTCTGCTTTACCTTTTAATGAGGTAAGTTTTTATTCATATTAAAAAAATGTACATATTAGGGATGCCGAACGGGACTGGTTTTTACAAATCCCGGGATTCGGGATTTTGAAAATGTAAATCCCGGGATCCCGGGATTTTTCGGGATTTCGGGATTTTTCGGGGTTTCGGGATTTTCTTGTTTCATCATATTTTTAATTTTAAAAGTAAATAGCTGAAATAAACCCTAAAAATTTAAATTATTCATTATAAATCTACTTATTATTTTTTGTAGTATGAAGAAATAAACAAATTAAGCCGAATTCACAATGCTGGAGTAATCCACGCTGCAGAGTGGAGTGTGTAAAATAGAGATAGCATGATACAAAAAATATATAAGTGCAAAAAAGAAAGGAACGAAATCTACGCAGAGTGGAGTACTACAGCATTGTAAATCTGACTTTAAACAAAGACTACACTCAGTATGTAAAAATAGCAGAAAAAGCTACAAAAAATTAGCAAAAAAGGTCCGCGATTAAAACTCTGAAATCAACAGAACTTGTTTACTAAATAATTGTTAAATTTCCGAAATATAAGAAATATACTAATGACTTAAATTTAAGCAAATTACAAATTACATTTTACCTCTGAAGAAACTTTTTAACCAAAAGTAGCTAAAACACTGCTATATCTACAAATTTTTAGTTATATTTGGCTAAAATTAATTGAATGCAAATACAAACTACTCTGCTGAAACCATCAGAAATATTTACTGACTATTAGTTTTTTTAAATCAACTAACAAAAAATATTAAGCACATACCTCTGCTGATTTCAGAAAGGCAGATTGTTAGATTTTTCTAATTTAACAAAAATTTGCTGTTTTTAGTCAACAAAATTATTTTGCATGAAGTTATGATTTTAGCAAATCATCAATAAAAGAAATAAAAACATGTCCGTTAAAAGCTAAATTACGATTTTCAAAAGTTGCACAGCTGAATAAAGGTTTTTAAATTATTAAGGTTTTTATTCAGATTTATTTAATCTGTAATCTATTATTTATGAATGGGAAAAATAAGTTCTTTAATACATTTAATAAGATATTAGATTTATGGGTTTAGGTCGAATATAACAATGAAAACAAGTAAAAAAAAGAGATAAAATATGCCAAATAATGAAATCGGAAATCCCGGGATTTTTTCAAGACCAATCCCGGGATTTCGGGATCGGTATCCCTAGTATATATGCTATGAAAAATAAAAAAATTCATGATATTTTAGTCGACTAAAATTAAGCAAAATTTGTTGCTGATTTTAGCAGTGTGAATTGTTATTTTATACTAAAACATATGTAGCTAAAATTTTGTTCTTGCTGTTTTTATCTTACTAACATTTAACTCTTTCACTACCCTTGTACACTACAGTGTACACATCTTTAAAAAAATATATAAAATTTAATAGTGCAAAAAAAAAACATTATACTTTTTGCAAATAAGTTTATTAGAAACTTGGACTTCAAATAAAAATCATTATATGTTTTAGCAGTTCAACATGGCAATATAGTCGCGATATTTGTTAATGAAGTCTAATTTTTTGCATATATCATAATCTCCGAGAAAAAGGGGTTTGGTGTTTCTCCTAAACTAATGAAGATAGATAATTGAAATTTGGCATATGACGAGAAGAAAACCAACCAAAGGATTTTTGGCTACTCGAATGTTTAAGGGGTAAAACGGGGCTCAGAAGTTTGAAAAAATTGATTTTCGAACGTCATGTTTGGTGGATAGGAGGGGGCAAAATATGTTTGTTACCTATTTTTTTCTAATTTGAGGATTCTTAACAAGAATCTGAAGTCAAAATAACGATACATCCGCAAACAAAAAGTCGGTAGTGAAAGGGTTAACAAATCAATTCTGCGAGTTTTAGCAGTTTCTCCCGCAGGGCCCCTTTTATAAAGTTTTTCTCATTTTTTTACAATTTTAAGAGTTAGAACCCCGAGTAAAAAAGTTTTGATATAATCATATATTATTTTATCTAATTGCATATATTAACTTTATTTATATGGCCACATATGCTTTTAAATCCAAGCATATATACTTTTATATAGTTATTAGGGTTTTGTCTTTTCCCGGACTTTTTCATTTCCCGGGACAGCGGGATTTTTTTCTGAATTTCCCGGGATCCCGGGAATTCCCGCTCATTCGAAAATAAATAAATCCGACATATGTTGTATTGGAAAAACTCGATTTCTAATACAACACCGTCCGACAAAGTTAATTTTTTGGTTGTACCTATGAGAAAATCTACTTAGGGCCGATTACTGAATGTTCAGGTAAAATTTAGCCGACAGTTAAATTCAAATTTTATATGAGAAACAACAACAAATGTGTCAGTTAAGGACCTAGTTAGTAGCTAACTGAACATTCAGTAATCAGACCTTAAAATATTCTGAAAGCAGGGCTAAATATAAAATTTTTCTAGATCAATTCGTCTAACAGTTTAAATCGCGAATTAATATTGAGGTAATATAAATATTTATATGGAAGGCCGTCTTAATTTTAAAAAACTCTTAGAAATAACTTTATATTAATTCGCGTTTTAAATGGTTAAACGAATTAATAAAGACAAAGTGAAAGACACGGGTATTTTATTTTCATCTCTTCTTTTAGGACATATTGGAATTGTTCATGGGTGCAAACTTGTGTCGGACCAGTTTTATAGTCAGAACCAAGATCGATTTATTACTTAAACATTTCTTAAGTATGGAATACAAAAATTTCTATTTCTAGATATTTTGTTTCTAAGGAGATTTTCAGAAGAATTCGTCTAGAATTATTTTTATAAAAAAGTTTAAAAGGGAGTATTTTTCACACAAATTTTTATGTAAATTGGCTTAAATCTTTTTATAAAAATAGAAAATAAAATATTATTAAATAATTTTTTAACTTTAATTGGTATTTTTTGATTAGAAATTTTTAAAAATAAATTGTCAGCCAGCAATTTTGGAGCGCTCAAAAATAAGATTCTTAAATGGCTCATAAAAATGATTATTGTTTTTTTTTTTGAAAACACTCTTTTTCTTGGTAGAAATAATGAACCCTCAGAAAACAACCCAAAAGGTTGTCGCTACAATCTAAAAAGCTGTATCAAAATGAGGGTTCATTTTACGGACTCAAAGAAGATTCCAAAATTTTTTAAAATTATGAGGAAAATTTGGATTTTATATGTTCTTTTTTCTGAGTCATTTCTGAGTACACAGGGGGCTCTTTTGGACGGACCACTTTCATAGGAAAAAGTGGAAAAATTTTTATGTTTTTGGAGCTAATTTCTGAGTCATTAATGATCATCTTTGTTTGCTTGGTTATTTAATTTTCATACATTACCAGAAAGGTAATTCAGTCTAGATTATGATTCTATTTACATTTTCCACAAACACAGTTATTTAAGAGCCAGTGTTTTCACAAAAAGCCAAAAAAGTGATTTTTTCGCCTTGTAAATCGTATTTCAAATTTCAGGGCCGTTGCGGCACGTGTTCCCGTTATACGATCACCTTAATTTTTTACATTTCTGGGGGGGGGGGGGGGGGGGGGCGTACGGCCTCTAAATCGCAAGTTGAAAAATAGGGTCGACCTTAATATATGTATGTATTGGGCCTAACTGCGGTGACGTTATGTCAAAAATAATACGCCTGCATAAAAACGATATTTTTTCTTTTAAAATTTCCCATCAAATCAATTCTAATTTAGATGATATATAAGGCGATCTCTCTTATAAAATTTAACAAACATTGTTTTTATAGCGACTTTTCAGAAAACGCCTAGCTGTCGATATCGACAACGTCATCCAATTAGCCCGATTGTTCCATTTCTCACTTTTACTGCTTATGGAATATACATGGTCACCCCATGCTCTAATTAATTATTTGGTTTTAAAATAATTTAAACATAAATATATATTTTTTTATATTGATTTCGAAGCTTAAATGTATTCGAATAATAACGTAAAATGCGTTAAAAATGTATATTTTCAAGTTGTTTATAAATTCATCCACGAATATGCATTTTAAATGAAACCAAAACTCATAATCATTATTTAATTTTAAAATTATTAAGGCAGCAGCAATGATATTACTCTGTTATTTTATTTTATTTTTTCTCGTAGATTATGAAGATCCATATTGAGAAGTAGTAATTTTGCTTTAAAATTTCTTTGAAATTTAACTACAGTAATCGCTTCTAATACGAGTGAAACTGAGTAGGACACTTTCACATTTCTTTTTTAACTTAAAAATAATAATTTTTTAAAATTGTTTTTATTGACTGTTTTTTAAATTTGACCGTTTTTATAAATTAGTTATTTTAGTTATTTTACTTATTGTTAATGTGTCTGTACTTTCCAATATGGGTTTTCAAAAAAAAAAATAATATCGGAATGCCTTACAATACGATCATTTCTAGTACTCTTTCCCAGAATCACTCTTACCAGTAAGAGGTATTACTGTGTATAAAAATTATAAAAAGGCGATTTCATATTTTTCTTAATATTTTTGTTTTGAATTATTTATACCTTGCCTAATTTTTAATTTTATAAATAATTTATTTGAATAAAAAAAGAATATTCTAACTAAATATATGAAAATAAAAAAAATATATATAATAAAAAAAATATTTTAAAGTAGTTTATAAAGAAATTATTTTGTATTTTTTCAAGAATCAATATATAATGACATCAATTAAAAATAACGTGCTAATAATTCTTCCAGGAAATTGCATTTTAAATAAAAACAAAAACTTATCAAGTATTAAAACATAAAGCATACATGCATGCATTTTATAATTACTAGTCATATAATCCAAATCGTAAAGAATTAAAAAGTAAGAAAACATATATAGATCTATATATATATATTTATAAAAAAACATTAAATTCTCTAACAAAAATAAATTCATAGTTTATATATGGAGCAACTTATAAAAAAATAATATAGATACCATTGATTTTTTAAAATACTAATTGTTCATATAAATCGTTTCATAAATTTTTACTATAATTCCTAAGTTCTTAACACAAAGACTTTAAAAACGATAAAAGACTTTAATAAGATATTAATATATACTATATTGGTTATTGTATTTTGTTTTATTATTCACTTATATCAATATAAATGAGGCACTCCACATAAACTGCACGGCTACAGAAAAAGTTGTGTCAGATCTTATGATTATTATTAAGGTAATAATTAAACGTACATAAGTTTATCGTTGACTTGAACAACTTTTTTGGAATGCTTTGTAATGGATGTTTCTATAACAGATGACATTTTAAATAACATAATATTTCATTTTTTACAATGAAGTGAATATAGTTTGATTAAAGTTGAAAATGTAGGCCATGAAGTTTAATGTGGAATACAAATTTGATTCAATTTAAACTATTTTTAAAAATTACAGCAAAACGGGCGGCAGTCTACAAGTCAGTTCGCGGTGTCGCTTTAGGTGATATTATATATACATACATAATTTTAAACCTAAAGTAAAGTGTTTTTAGTAATTTTATGTCATGTTAAAAAAAACAACTTAATAAGAACTTAAATGTAATATAGTGAAAGTTTTTATTAAATATAATTTGTTTTAATATTTTGATAATATTGAAATAATAATTTTGTTAATAAAACTAATTTTTTACACACATATAAATAAATCTGCTAAAATCAGCAACAATTTTGCTGAATATTGATGGACCAAAAACATCAAATCTACAGCTTTATTTAATAAAATTTTAGTCGAATGCAAATAACATCTTTATTACTATAATCGGCAGAAACTTAAATTAAACACCATAGCAAAAAAAGACCGGACAAAAGAGTTATTTTAACCCATATTCTCCTGAATTAAGAAATCGTGCGAATTTTTCATAGAAAGATCTGTACCCAAATAAGATTTTTCCCCATTTTTTTATTATCGCACTGCGCCCTCTAGCGGATATATTTGCAACCAAAGACGAAACGTTAAAAACTGACATCCTTCAAAGGATCCAAATTTTTTCAAAATCATATTTTTATTTTGTTTTCTAAATTAAAATTTACCTAAATAATCAAGATTTAAAAAAAACAGCATTAAAACGTAATGCTTAGAGACGTTTTTTTTTAAATTTTATTTTTACGATTTTTTTAAGCTTTTAAAAAAATCTGACATTGAGGTTTCAGAATCAATGTGTGGCAACCCTGTAAAGATAATCTAAAATTTTATTATTTGTGCTCATAGCCAGACTTATACTATCCCGAGTAAAAAAGTGTATACATAACATATATTTTTTAATATTAAAATATATGATAATATAAAATATTGTATGCGACCTTATATGTTTTTATATATATTAGAAATTTTTTTAGAAATTTTCTCATATGTAATCATATTAAATCATATATCAGCATTTGCTTTATTGCAAATTGTATATATAGGAATATATTATTCATAAAACCGTTCAAAATTTTATATATAAATAGATACGAAAAATTATTTTAATTTTAGTTTTTATATAACAATATAGTCGGCTTGCCTGCAAGTAGTGTTATGTGTACTTTAACAGGTTTTCAGGAGGCCGAAAAAACTGATTTCTGTTATCCTTTTCATATATTTCATTGACATCATGTGCCTTAATAATGATTGTAATAAATAAGGTCGTCAATCATTAGGGCATATGATGTCAATAAAATATCTTAAAAGGATAATATAAATCAGTTTTTTCGCTCTCCTGAAAACCTGTTAAAACCAAAAACAGCACTTCTTGCAGACAAGCCGACAATATATTAGTTAATATCAGACCCAAGTTCGAGATTAACCAATATATTCGAGATTAATATAATATTTGATCAAAAACAATTTTTTATATGTTTTACTCAATTTTTTCATTAACTTATATTTTCTGAGCTTTTTTACTTCTAAAAGTTTTTTTTTTAATTTAAAAAATCCAATTTAAAAAAATTTAAATTAAAATCATGGCCCGGCTCGTAATGGGTTAATAAGTTTAGGCATGTTGCATATCATTGGAAAGGTATTTCAAGTACCTTTCCAACGATATATATATTTTGTTCTGGTCCGATAAGTTTTGAGTGGAGAAATAAGCCATTGAATATTGTTGTAGATCATCTTCAACCCCATAAATCGGGAACTATGAGCTTCCAACAAAAAGAAGTGCATTGCCGGGCTAACCATTAAAATTTTATTTAAAATAAAAAAAAGCTTAACATATTTAAAAAAATTTCTAAGTCCAAAGAAAATTGCCATATTTGATAAAAATTATTTAGTCTTTAGAGAATAACAGATTTATACATTAACGTCTTTAACAGTTACTCATTATCAACAGTAGCCCTGGCTGATAGTCAGGCATGTGATGAATATAGAAAACGAAAACGATTTGATTTTCAATGGTAAATATTTTACGATCTGTACAATACCAATTATTTTTTATTTCCTAATTTAGATGTCCGCCGTCAAATAAAACGATAAATAATAATTTAAAGCCAATTTGATTTTCGCGAAACTAATTATTCTAGATTGAAAAACTGTTCGTTTTCGATTTTCATCACACCCCTGAGTGTGTAGGACCCGAAATCCTGCTACCCTCCAATACAAAGTTTTTTTTATCATTTAAATTTAATCATATCGTATTGTATTAACTTATATCCAATTTGATCGGGACAAAATTCGGATATAAGTTTATCATTTGATATAACTTTGTATCCTTGTAAATACAATTATATCCGATTTGATACAATTTAATATAACCATTTTTCGGATAAAATTATATCCAGTTACATATTCCAAATATAATTTTATATACACACAAATTCAAATATAATTTTATATACACTTTTACTCGGGATCTTATACTTTTTACTTCGCTGTTATATCAAATGCGGTTTTGAAAATACCTGGATCATATATGGTTGCATATATGCACATTTATGAATCATATATGAACATATCTGACATATATGGAAGCATATATGGGCTAATACATTAAAAGATAAGGGTTATATATGTATGACGCCATATATGATAATATATTGCATATGTTGTTCCATATATGGCATATATGTATGCACAGCGCCTGCTACGGGGACAGTTTTTCGATCAAGTGTTTAGTATGGAGACATTTGGTTAGTTTGGGACTGTCCTCAAACTCTTCCTAGGTCTAGCGCATAGTATCAAGACATTTGTGACCATGTCTCCGAACTATGCACACCACATACAAATATATGTATATTCAACAGGAGTAGAGGTAAAGTATGGAGAGGTGGCACGCACCCTGGTCCTATCGCGGAACAGTTCTTAAGAATTCTGTTAGAAACCCTGCAAGGCTTTGCTCAAATATGTTCAACAGAAGACTATGTAAAGCACTTTAAAAATTTAAATTGTAGGATGATGCCACGCCCCCTTGTCATATACCACCCACTTTTGGCACCGTACTTAAGAATTTTGTTAGAAAGCACCCTGCCAGGTTTTGCTCAAATATATGCTTTTTTAAATTTTTTGTTTAATTTTTCCCGTGTTTCCCTTTTTTTGTATACTGGGAAAACTTATAAAACTATGTACACAGAAAAAAATTTATACCGGTTACAAAAAACGCGTTATTTTAAGTTAAGTGTGCTCCTTTACTTTTTGTGTGAATTTCAGTAAAATGAGAGTAAGCACAAAATCCTCTCTATAAATGACTGAATTGCCCAAAAATATGGGAACGCACAAAATCACTTTTCTAACCAAAACTTTATTTAAAAAAAAAAAATTAAAATGCGTATATATTTATAGACTGAAAAGTCACAGATACACATATTTTTTTGCATTTAAATGTTCTTTTGACTTTGTTCAGGTAAATTTTAGGTTAAATTGCAGTTTATGGGATTTCGTCAAAAAAATAAAATATGACATCCTCTGAAATTAAAAAAAAAACTACATTAATTTTGGGAGGGGCTCGGCCCCGGGAGGCCCGTGGGGGGCAAAAAACGGGGGGACATAGTAACATGTAAGTGTGGGTACTTAAATTAAAGGAAATTGTCTCACGATTTCAAAAATGTTATTTTTTTTAATCCATAAAACGTAGCCCTAACTAGAGCCATTTTAGCATAGATTACATAGATCTCTTACTCTTTGACATTTGCTGTCAGTGCACGTATCTCATGAGCATGTGTTAGACATACGTCCTATACCTATTCAAAAATATTTGAATGTGTGTGAAAAAATGTGTTTGTTGACAAAAGAAGAAGAATAGTAAGATATCTATGTAATCTATGCATTTTAGTCCCTTAAGAGGGGGAACTGAAAATGATGCAATTTTTTTGTATGGTAAAATGGTACTCAAATGATAGAAAATATCCCACCACGACTTCAAAAACTATTATTTTTCAATAATCGATAAACGCATTAAAAATTTGAACATTTACATAAAAAAAATATTTTTTTTTTGGAAAAATCGCGCGATTTTTTGCCTGCGGCGCAATAACAGTATATCACTTCTGAAATTGCATTTTCCATCAAATAGTTTCATTTTTATATCATCTAAAAAGTTTGGTTATACCTAACATTAAAACAAAAAACATTTTTTTTTTAAATAGCGCGATATTTACAAAAAAAAATTTTTTTTTCTGCGGCGCAAATCAATTATATCAGTTCTTAAATTACATTTCTCATTAATAAAAAGTTGACTCCGTTTGTTATTTCCACTTCCAACTGCTTTTCTGTTCCAAATTTTCAAAATAAACAACAAAAAATGGACATTTACAGGGTTTTACCAAAACTAAAATAATGTGACTTTTTTAATTTTTCGAAGGTCTAAAAATTTAACATAATGCCTCTAATTCGATTCACGTTCAACGGATTAGTAAAAAAACCTCATTTTTGAAATCGTGAGAAAATTTCCTTTCATTTGAGTGGCATTTTCGTTCATATTAATACAGGGTCCGCCATCTAACGTTTTTTTTTCAACTAGTGCTTATTTAGTGAATGGTAACACTTAGCTCATGTCTGATTTGACAGATAATTAGTTTTATCCTTCCGCTGAACGAATATGGTTATGTATACGCTTGAACAACGGGCCTGCGATCGACTTACAGAAGATGCCGATTTTGCCAAAAAAATCATCTTTTCAGATGAAGCTCATTTTGATCTTGGCGGGTATGTAAACAAGCAAAATTGTCGCATTTGGGGCACAGAAAACCCGCACGCATACATTGAAAAGCCGGTGCACCCAAAACGAGTCACTGTTTGGTGCGGATTTTGGTCCAGAGGCATAATTGGGCCATTTTTCTTCGAAAATGAGCAAGGAGTGGCCGTTACAGTCAATGGCGATCGTTATCGGGCCATGTTGAACGAATTTTCGTTCACAAAAATTGAAGAGGAGGATATTGGCAACAATTGGTTTCAACAGGACGGCGCTACGTGCGACACAGCCGAAGCTACACTCGATGTTTTGCGCCCTGTTTTTGAAGATCGCATTATCAGCCGCAGAGCTGATGTCGTTTGGCCACCTCGAAGCTGCGATTTGACACCGTTGGACTATTATTTGTGGGGTGCCGTCAAAGATAAGTGTTACGCCGACAAGCCAGAGACAATTGACGCTTTAAAGGACAATATTCGTGAAGCCATTGGTGAAATACAGCTGCACACAATCGATAATGTGCTTAAAAATTGGGCCGATCGTGTAGGCTACTGCATGGCCAGCCGAGGCAGCCATATGAATGAAATTATTTTCCATTATTAACCGGAAGGATTCTACTTTCAAATAAAAAAAGAAATTTGAGAAAATATTCAATAGTTTTTTTTTATAGCATTTTCAAAAAAAAAAAGTTATTTAGCGGACCCTGTATTATACTTTTTCCAATAGAGGCATAACTTTCACCATTTTCTATGCGATCTAAAATTACCATTTCTGTTTCCAACGCAATTACTGTCTTTTTTTCTTGGTTTTATCAATTTCTTTTAAGAAAATCTTAAAAAAATAAGACAAGTTTTTTTATTTTATTTTATTCTAAATTAAATAAAAAGTGTTATAAAAGTTGTAAAAAACGCAACGCAAGTCGATTTTAAAACCGCATAACTTTAAATCCGTATAAAAAAACTGCATAAAAGAGACTTAAATGTATATAAGTTTTATTTTGCGTATTTTTGTGCTTAATTAAAATTTTTTCAGAATGGTGTTATTTGTTTATCATTGCACCAGCTGTCCCTTTTACAATTTTCTAAAGTTAACACTAAAAAGAGAAACACAAATAGACTGCTTTCAGCGCTCTCATTTACCCAATTTTCGAGTACGGGAACGCTTTCTGGTAAGAATGGTTCCAGTGGTAACATAGAGGAACAGACCTTTTATGTGATAAAAAAAGCTGAAAAATTAAAAGACAAATTTTTTTTACCCAGCAGAAATTACTGCTTGCTTGGAAGCAGTTTTGTCAGGGAAAGTTGAGCAGTGAAGCGATTGCATTATTCGAGACTTGCACTTGTTTCGAGATCCGAAAAGGCATGAATTCACCGCTTTTAATTAGTGCTCCTGTTTTTCTTTTAAAATGTCGATAATTCATGCCTTCTCGGAAGTGGATATTATAAAGCTTTTCAACTATTTAAAATCATGCCTTCTCAAAAGCACGATATTTCTGCATATTTTTCCGTGAAGAGAAAATGCCTCTTTTTTTTTAGTAAAACCTCTTATTTACATTAAAATAACTTTTTTCCGCATTTTAAAAAATTTTGATACAAGAACCGCAAAAATATTTAAGCAATTAAAATAAAATGTATTGCTCATTTCATACCTTTTTGAAAAGCACAACAAAAAGCGATGTAAAGAATTAATCAACTTAGGCCTTTCGTTAGTGCTGTTTACGAAGCTATACATTTTTAGAAGCGGTAAAATTAGCAGCAAGGAAGCAGTAATCGTTTTTACTGCTTCCACATTTTTGCTGGGTATTAATTGCCTGATACTGATAAATAGGGCAAGGAATTTCATGCACTTAAAAATGGAAAATATGCGCCTAAAATATGCGGTTAAAAAAGAAAAATATGCATTAAAAATATAAGAAATACACACTAAAAACTATTAATTTTGCAAAAATAATGCACTCTAAAACTTAAAAATGTATTTAAGTTAGTTATTTTGCAAACAGACACAGAACTCCAAGATTTCCCATAAGTCAATAAGGTTTTAAGAATGTTTATTTTGATTGAATCAAAATATGAACACGAATCAATTTTTTATATTGTTTTACAAAATAAAAAAATTCATAAAAATGAAAATTATGCGCAAATATGCAATAAAAAGGCACAATATGCATTAAAAAGGCACCAAATATGCATTTAAAACCAAAATATGCAAAAACATGCATTTATGACAAATTATGCAAAAATATGCAACTACAAATCGATGCCATTTTGTTCTAAATTTGATGATTCGGATAAATATTTAGTCCATATAAGTTTTGGACTATCGAGAAAAAACATGCATTTGCATGAAATTCCTTGCCCTACTGATAAAGAAAGAAAGAAAATTTCAATAAAAAAATGTTTTTTATAAAATAGCCAGATGCATAAAATTTTATAAAAATATCTGTAAGAGCGCAAAAAGGTAAAGGTTTGTGAAACTTATTAAATATTAAAATGAAGAATGGCCAACAACCATAAAAAAAATAATTTTTAAAACACTTTCTAAGCTCCAAACTAAATTATATATTTCAAGTGTAACTTGATTTCTAGGTGCTTTAAATTTTCAAAAATTTTAGTTTTTTGTTAATATTTAACATTTTGTGCAATCCGCTTCTGATATGGGTTATGTTGTTTTACCCATTTTTGCCAAGAATGGATCCCGTGCGAATTTTCTGGCAAAACTTGGTTTCGGAGTAAGCATTTTTTGAAATTTTTATATCAAAAATTATGGGCCCTTCAAAGTAGATGCGTTTTTAAAAATACGCTGTTAAAAAATGGGTTAAACAATTTAAATACTGTGTCTCAGTTTTGTTACTTGATTTTAACAGTGAAATTATATTTTAATACTTTCTGGACAAATTTTTAATTTATTTGTCCGGTTTCCTTGTTCGTTAGTAGTTTTAAAAGGTTTTATTACAATTTATAGATTACACTGCTCTACAAAAAAAAATGGTGAATGATACTGCAGTGGATTTAGGATAATTGGGGGTGCTGATTTTGAATTTGCAATCAGTGTGTTGAAATTGCCTCTAAATTTTGCACAATTCGCGATTTTACTTTTTTCCATTTTTCAACCGATTTTTACAATTAAAAATTTATAATTTAGTAAATATAGCTCCAAAAAGAAAACACTTTACACAGTTAATGTTAATTACGTGCCCTATTTTTGAAACTTAAGGGTGTATCAATACCTCAGTAACTTGTAAATATAGCATGGATGGTAACCGATACGATGCGGTTATCGGTAAGGGTAACGCTATTTGAGATTATTTCGGTAAGGGTATTTTAAGGGTAACGCTATTTCATTTATTTCGGTATCGGTATTTTAAGGATAACGGTTTTTTAGTTATTTCGGTAACGGTATTTTAAGGATAACGGTTTTTAATTATTTTGGTAACGGTATTTTAAGGTTAGCGATATTTCAGTTATTTCGGTAACGGTATTTTAAGGATAACGGTAGTCAGTTATTTCGATGCATCCCACAATTTTTTTTTACAAAAAATAAACAAGATTAAAAACAAAACCAATTTACCAACTTAAAGTACGAAAAATACTCAATAACCACATGCAATTACCAAAAGCAGAAAATTAAAAATAACGGTAACGGTATTTTAGGGGTAACGGTATTTCATTTATTTCGGTAACGGTATATTAATGGTATCTATATTTAATTTGTTTCGGTATCGGTATTTTAAGGATAACGGTATTTCAGTTATTTCGGTAACGGTATTTTAAGGATAACGGTATTTCGGTTATTTCGGTAACGGTATTTTAGGGATAACGGTAGTCAGTTGAAAGGGTTTTGAATCGATAACGGTATTTTAACGGTAATGCCTGCCAACAATGAAATATAGTTGCTAAAAATCAAAATTTAATATAAGACGAAGTCCGATTTAAATATCAAAAAAAGCCAGAATTTGTATATACCCAGCAAAAACAAGGTCATTACCATACGGACTACCAAGTAATGCTAGGTCATTCATTACCTTTTGCATTACTTTAAAATACAAAATAATGACTTACTGTCGAGAAGTTATAGAAGTATTTACCTATATATTCTGGCAAAGTAATCACTTATTTAATCTTTTTTAAATTATTACTAGCTATTTGTACCCGGTCTTGCCCGGGATTAAAAGTCTTCTGCCTTAAAAATTAATAATATAGCTGAAAAAGCCCTTGTTTGTTGTCTTAAGATTTGAATATGTATCACTCTGACTGTAGATGTTATTTGGTACGTACGCTTTGTAGCCAGCGCGCCCGACGCTACCACGCCCGATGCCACCCCCATCACCCCGCCCGCCAAAACTGCACTCGCCGCTATCGTACCCATTTCAGTATGCACCCCAGCCATTTTGTTGCCAAAAATCTAAAAACAAAAGAATTAGAACTTAACTGTTGAAATGATTATGAGAATTGTACACTTTCATGCGCTATGCATACATATATATTAGAGTGTCCCTTAAAAATAGATTTGTCATTACACCCCCCAGTTTTATTGGAAATGGTCCAAAATGGAAGAAATCAATTTTTTTTTTGGAAAACGTTTACCCGTGCCGAAAGTTGGACGAAAATGGCCCATTTTGGAAAAAAGTGTATTACTAAAAAAGTTTTCATATAATCTTATATGATTTGATATAAATTTAAATGTTTATATGCGTGGCTTTATATAACCATATACATTTATATTAACACTTTGGTGTTATAAATATGTTTGATATAACGTTATATATAATCATATGCGATTTGGTCTCCAGCCATATATTAAGAGATCTGCAAATATAGTTCATACATAATTGTATATACTGGCATATAAGCTTTTATAAACCATATTATATCAAAATATATAGCAAAGTTAATAGAAAATTGTATTAATTTTATATATAATTATATCTGACATGATATCTAATTATACAAAATTTTATAAAGTTTAATTGCAATTTTTAAATTTAAAAATAAAAATTAGAAAAACATATGTTGAAATAAATAAGATTTAATTTCAGTTATTTTTTCCGTGAAAAAAATATTAATTCTGAAAGTTATTTTTTTTTATTTTAAAAGACAGTTGTTCCGACAAATTTTTGTAATGTTTTATTTTGTCAGCTATTTCCAAGTTTATTAACAAAAATTTTTATAAACATTAAGCATTCGTATTTAATATGAATGAAAATAAGTGATCTCAACAATATTTACTAAAATTTTATTTGAAAATCTTCATTAAATTATATGTATTAATATATAATTTGATGAAGTTAGATAGACCCATTTTTCGGATCAAATTGTATCAGGTTAGATAACATGCTTATCTCGCTTGATATAATTATATATTCCAGTATTCGGATCAAATTAGATATGGGTTTATATATGGTGATATATGATTATATAATATCTTTTTCAGTCGGGATATTAAAAATTCCCAAAATTCTAAAACTCGAAAAAAATTAGTTTTTATTTCATTTATTCATTTAAGAGATTAATCAGAACTGTGTCGACAACGACAACAACATGTGCTTTTTCATATATTTTGTATGGGAAGCAAAATGTCGCCATGTCGTCCGGCGATTTGTCGTCGTAATAGAATCTATTCTATTTTCGTGACGACACACTAACACACACTCAAAATATTTGTGAAAATGTTGCCATATTTTTAACTAATTAAGGGAACAGAGTTGCAGAAATTCGTATTAAAGTTGCAAAAATCCGTACTTTGTTTACAAAAAATAAATTTTTTTGACAGAAGAAATATAATTGAAAATAAAAATTCATAATTTACCGCAAAAAAGCAAAATTAAATACAAAAAAATGTAAAATGTATTTAAAAAATTAAATACAAAAAAACATGCAAAAGCAATTAAATTGGAGAATAATTGTAGCGGAACAAATACAAACATATTCTTGTTTTGCTTTCATTTTTTTCTAAACGTCAACAAATGTCGACGGTCGATTGTCGCTGAATTTAAATTAATCGCGACGACTTTTGCTGTCGTCGGTCGACAATCGACACAGTTGTGATTAACCTCTAATATAGCCGAAATTATTCAGATATGGAATTTTGACTTCATCGAATATCATTAACCCACTTTAGCCTGGAATCCAAAATGATCCACAAATTTGATAAAAATGCAAAAACGTGTTTTTTTTTAATTAATTTTAAAGATTTTTTAAAATGCCTAATTTGGAGATGCCGATTGCTATTTGTACCACATAATAGTACAAAGAAAACAATAATTTGGAAAAATGATAATTCGAGTTTGTGTTTGGAGCGACTGCTTTCCAGGACATTTTACAAAAATTGCTTATTTTGTCAAAAATTTAACAAAATTTGAATGTTTTCATCAAAGTTTACATAGTTTTCAGAAAAGTATCACATAAATTTGGTAAGACTATAATTATCTTTACATTTGTTTAAAAAATCGTTAACCCTTAGTAGCCTAGGGTCAGAAAAGACCCATGAAAGTTAATATTAATTATGTCTACGAAACAATTAAGCCATTACATTGACAAAAAAAATCTCTACTGGATAAAAATATTTATTTTATGTAACATGATCCATAGAGGGTTAATTTTTACACTTTTGGCCAAAAACAACACACTAGGAAATTTACAGAATAACACCTTTCATAATTTTCGAAAAATATCACTACAAATGGATAAAAAAAAATCTTTTTTCCACTATATAAAAATTATTATTTTGTGTAACTTGATCCATATAGGGTTAATGTTTTCACTTTTCGGCAAAAAATTCCCACTTATAAATTTACAGAATAACGTCTTTCCAAATATAAAACAATAAATGCATAATAAACAAAGCTTTTAATCAGAATCTAATACGATTGCACAACTAAATTTGATATTAGCATTAACACTTTTGACTCCACCTTTTTAACCCTTAAAAATAAGATTTGGACTATAGAGAATTGCGCTTTATAATTAGTTTTGTACCCTCTATCTCATATCCCAATTTAATAAAAGTCTGATAGATGTTATTCTGTAAATTTCCAAGTGGGCTTTCTTGTCGAAAAATTAAAACATTAACCCTATATGGATCAAGTTACACAAAATAATAATTTTTCTCAAATGGAAAAAAGATTTTTTTGATCCATTTGAAGTGATATTTTTCCGATAATTATGAAAGATGTTATTCTGTAAATTTCCTAGTGGGGCGTTTTTGACCAAGAGTATAAAAATTAACCCCATCTGGATCACGTTACATAAAATAATTATTTTTATCCAGTTCATATTTTTTTTTATCAATTTAATGGCTATACAATCTCGTAGTAATATTAAGTTTAAGGTTAAAGATTTTTTAAACAAATGTAAAGGTAATTATAATCTAACCAAATTTAAGTGTTGTTTTTCCGAAAAGTGTGTAAAATTTAATGAAAACATTCAAATTTTGTTTACTTTTTGACAAAATTTTTGTAAAATGTCCTGGAAAGCAGTCGCGCCAAAGACAAACTGGAATTATCATTTTTCCAATTTATCTCTCCAATTTCCTTTAATATCAACTATTTTTTAATATCACCTATTATGTGGTACAAATAGCAATCGACATCTCCAAATTAGGCATTTTAAAAAATCTTTAAAATTAATTTAAAAAAAACACGTTTTTGCATTTTTATCAAATTCGTGGGTCCTTTTGGATTCCAGGCTAAAGTGGGTTATTAATGATATCCGATGAAGTCAAAATTCTATGTCTGAATCATTTTGACTATATTAGAGGTTAATCACAACTGTGTCGATTGTCGACCGACGACAGCAAAAGTCGTCGCGATTAATTTAAATTCAGCGACAATCGCATAAAAAATATTTTTTTCGAAATTTCGAATTTTGGGAATTTTTAATAGTAATACACTATTTTCCAGAATGGGCCATTTTCGTCAAACTTTCGGCACGGGTTAACGTTTTCAAAAAAAAATCGATTTCTTTCATTTGGGATCATTTCCAATAAAACTGGGGCGAGTAATGAACGAAAATCGACAAATCGCTATTTTAAAGGACTAGTGTACATACAGTAAAAAAGAAGTAATATAAATGAAAGTTGCATTAGAAAATTTGCATTTTTTTTAACTTTTATATTAAGCTGAGCATCGATCACAGCTTTTAAGCATCGAGGCATTAAATTTACTAATTTTCGGCGTTATTTCTGCCCAAGCTCTGTTTAAAGCAGTTTTCAGGCTTTCACGGCTGCTAATTTCATATATTCTGACTTGTTTTTCCAAAACATCCCAGATGTGTTCTATAGGATTTAAGTCTGGTGATTGTGGTAAGGAATAAAATAGGGTTGATTGGAAGCTAATATAGAAGCCAATCTCGAACAATGTGCGCCGTGTGTTTGGGGTTATTGTCTTGCTGGAAAATCCAGTGATTTTCAAGACCCTAGTTATCAACATAAGGTTTAAAATTATCCTCCAAAATATTCTTATAAAGGTAGCACTACCTTGTCCAAATTACCACATCCAGACGATGCATTATCTCCCCAAACCATGACACTGCCACCTCCATGTTTGACCGTGGATATAATATTCTTTGGATCTAAGGCTGTGTTGGGTTTTCTAAAAACATTCGTCGCTTCCAAAAATGTTGTTTTTACTTTCATCGGCACGTTTCCAGAAGTCCATATCTATAATATGTGTTTAGCAAATTCAAGGCGGAGTTTTCGGTTTTTAGCAGATATAAGTGATTTTTTACGTGTAACTCAGCTTTTAAAGTCATTCTCTCGCAAAGCTCTTTGTATAGTTTTTGGGTGGACGTTCTTACTGGAATATTTTTCACTGTGTTCCGCCAGTTTTGGAGGACTAATTTTCGAATCCGCACTTCTTAAAGAATACTGCTAATGTTGCGTCCTGACAGCTATTTTCGTCGGCCAGATCGAGGTTTTTTATGTTTTTCCTTTTTTATCATAGTTTCTAAGAATTGTTTGTACTGTAGAACGACTTTATTTTACCGTTTTGGAATTTCAGCATAACATTTGTGTTCTTTTGGGAGATTTGTTACCAAATTTCTAACTGAAATAGATATTTCTTGGAGGTTTTCCATTTTTAAGGTCAATGAATTATACAAAACCCAATATTTAAATACAATATAAGAAATTTAAATATGTACTTGTAATGATAGGCAAAATATAATATGAGCTAAAAAACCGGGATTCCCCTAGTTTTATTTTTCAAGTTTTCGTAGAAGTATTCACGCTGTATGTAGACTTTGGTCCCACTTATAATTATGTTTATGGCTTATACTTTCCTAGTTTAAACTGTTTTTTTTTTGCTCGCGTTGAAATTTTGTTTATTTAATTCTAAAAACATTTCGCACTTGATCTACAAGAGGGTATTAACTCAAAATTTTAAAATTTTCAGTAGAGGTGAAAAACTGTTTGTGGTTACATTTCAAGAGAATTTGAAAATCCGAATACATCATATTAAGCAAATTCCATTTGAAAATGTATTTATATTGCTTTTCTTTTAAATTATTACAAAAAATCTATTTTTTGAGTTAATACCATTTTTCTGAAACTTATCGATATTTTTTTGGTATTATTTTGAGTTGTTATGCTTTAATTGAAATTAAAAAAAAATTTTTTTTGTTCAACAAAAGGCTATGAACCCAAAAAAATTTTTTTTATCTTACCTTGTTATGATATTCTGTCAACAAGATGGTATTACCCCAAAACTTTTTTTATATCTTGAATACATGTTCTTTATTTCATATATACTACTACGAGTAGTCTTTATTAAATGATATGTACAAAGTTAAAAAAGCTAACAATTATTATGTGTTTAAATTAACTGTGTTATTCAAAAAAAAAAAAAAGAAAATATGGAATATAACATTTTGTATCCAACCTAAACAAAAAAACTGCAAAAATTCCAAGACTAAACTCTTTTTTCGAAAATTTTCCCAAATTTGCATGAAAATAAAATAAAAGCAAATTTAATAAAATAGTGATGCATTTATAATAAAATCATACTCGATATTAGAATACTTTCAGTATTCGTAATATAAAAAATTCTTTAACACAATTTGTTTCCATTATTACTTTTCAGTAATGTTTAACAATCGTTTTTAATATGCTTTGATTTGTAGTAAAACATTTTAATATCCAAAATTTACAAAACAATATATTTACCTACAATTACCGAGTCAATCGTTCACTAAATTCATGTATCACTAACAAAAAAAGAGAGAATATACAAAGTGTTGCCAGAATTAAAAACAAAATTAATAAACTTTTATTGTATGTTTTTGAATACAATTTTTTGATAAAGGTTTAATAGAGATAATGAATGCTTTAACAAATTCATGTTTTAAAGCTAAATTAAGAAGTTTTTTTGAATAACAGCGTAAGTATCTATTAAATTTTTGTAATACAACTCATAAATATATTTTGGGATTATATATTTTTTTTTACAAGTTTCATTTTTCTTATTTCCCGACCGGGGTAGCATTTCCGAATTAATGAATTACAAACTTATTTAAGATTTTCCCAATAGCTGGTGCATTTGAATTTGTTTTTCTGGAAAGTTACTTTTGAAAAATCTTTATCTTTATAGGAATCTTTATAAAAAAATGAATTGAGGTTTTCGTATTCTACACGCAAAACTTTGATATTATACCAGTTAACTTTTTCATTGGCATAATTTTTTAACAATTTTGGCACCATTGCTCTTGTAAGCTCTTAAGGTCATAAAATCTATCATGCTTTAAATCATGACCTTTATATGGTATGTTGGACATACGTCCTATACCTATATAAAAAATATTTGAATGTGTGTGAAAAAATGTGTTTGTTGACAAAAGAAGAAGAATAGTAAGATATCTACGTAATCTATGCTAAAGAAGGATCGAATTATTTCATGAAAAGGTTCACAACTAAAAAAATTAAAATCACAAAGTAAAACAAATTTTTATCAACAAAACAGTATCAACTCAAAATACAACCAAATTTAAATAAAACAATTTGATTATTTTTAACTTGAATAAATGCTCAAATAAAAATAATACCTTTTTTATGAAAATATACGATGCATTTCTATATCGACTTTTGTGTTAACTCAAAATAATACCTTTTTGTTGATATAAAGTTGGTCACTACACTATCACGAAAATGGTCTCAAATGTGGTTTTCGAGATGAAAGAGTAATCGGAATGCGTTGAGATTTTTACAGTAGATAGATATTGATGTTGTTAGTTGATTTCTTGCAAAAAGTGAGATTTTAAAAATTTTGAGTTAATACCCTCTTGTAGATCAAGTGTGATTTGAATAACAGTGTAAAAATATCCAGCTGTTTTTTCATTCTTTTTTATGTATTTTAGCTATTACTATATCTTAACGTAAACCAAAAAAAAATCGTAAAAAATAATTAATTAAATATTTGATTTTTGAAAATAATTTCTTGACAAACTGTATATGTATACACTTTTTCTCAAACAGTGCAGCTTTCTTGTATTCGCAACGTATTGATTATAAAATGGGCTCCAAGATAACATAAACTATGTTAGTTTCGAAGTTATTCCATCGCTAACTGCATGTGCACAATACCTTACTTACAATTACTAGAAGGGGAACTGCGTCGTGCCTGGTAAAATTAATTGGTGTTTATGTTGAAAACGAACTTCAAAAACTTATAACAGCTTATAATTAATCATGTAAAGCTGCCTACACACGAAGGAACATTCGTCACAAAATGCCCACACCGAAAAAATTTCTCAGTTACTGGCTACTAAATTTTCAACTGAGTCTCAGGTGAAATTCCCCTAACTGAAGCTCAGTTATTAAAATTAATTGAAAATAACTAATATTTTTTAAAAATAAATAAAAATAATAGCTCAGTTAAAAACAACGAACGTATTATTTTGAAATATCCATGGAATTTAGTAAACAATAACCGACTTAAAGATTTAATAGATATTTAACATCATGTTTTCATCTAAATTTTAATATTTTGCAATACTTTTTTTTATATTTTGACTTTATAATTTGTTTACACATTCATACAAAATACAAGTTTATTTCTTGTTGTGATTAATTGGATGCTGCGTTCTTCCACCATACTAGTACATATTCACTCTCATATTATTTAATCTTTGATAAAAAAAATCCTCCAGACAGTTGCACGTGCACGAATTTATGGACCAGAATCTCGATCTAAACAATAACGTATACGTTTTACTAAATTCTAGAAAATATTTAACAAACTATCTCACCGTGGACTGAGCAAATTAAATAAACTGGAAATCTATGCTGGAAATGTATTTAAATTTTTGGTTTCTCTTCAAATTTAAAAATATAATTATAAAAATTCTTGACAATTTCAAATTTGTTTATTTGTATTTACAGGGCAGCAGAAAAAATAATTTTATTTAACAGAAATATTAGTTGATAGCAATTATTTCAGTTAAATTATTTTTTCTGCTTTTTAACTGGGGAATTCTTTAACTGAGCAACTGAGAAATTTTATCGGTGCACGAATGTTCACTCGTGTATGTCAATGTATCGTGTTGACATTCGTATTATCAAAATTTTTTGATATTTTTTGTTTCCAAACTCAATTTTTCATCGTATGTATCGATGTTACTGTTTATGCTGTGTTAGGTCATTGAGAGCAGTTATGCTTTTGTAATTACGAATTTAAGAAAATGAAAATGGCGACAATTATAAATAATGAAAACTGGATTAATTTTATTTTAAAACTGAATATATTTGCGAGAATTATGGGACATAAAATGTGATAACTAAAAAAATAAAACTAAAAAAACAGCAGCATATGAAAAATTAACAATTATTTGATCATTTAGACAAACAAACAGAACTGATGTTTCGTTTGAAATTTTGTTGTTGTGTGGCATCGTCTGTATAAAGAATGAAAAAAAAAATAGAAACACATGTTCTGTGACGAATGTTCCTCGTGTGTAGGCACCTTAAAGGCAAGTTCCCAGCAGAAATTACTGCTTCCTTGGAAGCAGTTTTGTCAGGGAAAGTTAAGCAGTGAAGCGATTGCATTATTGATGATATCATGCCTGATTTTTGTTCGAGATAGCTCGCGTGAAATCACTTGTTTCGAGATCCGAAAAGGCATGAATTCACCGCTTTTAATAAGTGCTCCTGTTTTTCTTTTAAAATGTTCATGTCTTCTCAGAAGTGCATACTATAATGCTTTTCAACTATTAAAAATCATGCCTTCTCAAAAGCACAATGTTCCTTCATGTTTTTCCGTGAAAAGAAAATGCATTTTATTTTTAGTAAAACCTCTTCTTATTAAAATAACTTTTTTCCGCATTTTAAGAAATTTTGATATAAGAACCGCAAAAATATTTAAGCAATCAAAATGTATTGCTCATTACATGCCTTTTTAAAAAACACACCAAAAAGCGATGTAAACAATTAATCAACTTATGCCTTTCATTAGTGCTGTTTACGAAGCTATACATTGTTAGAAGCGGTAAAAGTAGCAGTAAGGAAGCAGTAAACGTTTTTACTGCTTCCACATTTTTGCTGGGTTTAAACAATCAATAATATTGATAAATCAAAAATCCACCTATCAGAACATTTTTGTATATTTTGTACTGAGTGGTTGATTTTCAAAATTATTTTTCAATAATAACGAAACTGCGTACTCCATATAAGTTGTTCATTTCACAAATAAACACATGAATTTTACAAGAATTTCATGACGCACAAAGTAAGGAGATGAAGGCTACAATAAAACCTTTAATAAGTTGTTTGCAAGGTATTATACTAAATATAATTCATCCTTTTGAAAGTTATGTGCTTGTATAATATTCATTTAGTTATACATTTAGAAGGTGTAAGGAGTTGTTTTGCCAGTATTTCTAAGAATACTTTATGTCGCATAATCCTTTTAACCTGCATATCTGTAATTTTTAGCATATTTGTAACATTTTTTGAGTGTAGCAAAAATTGCATAAATTTTATCGATATTTAATTCAAGTAGAATTTGTAATTTTTGTTCTGGCATGATATGTAAAATCCTCTTTAAACATACAATTGTGTTTAAAGTATTTCTGAAAAATGATTATTCAAACAAATTTCAAATCTGTTTTTATTATTTCAAAATATATGAAATCAGGAAAAATTGTATGAAATAAATATCTAGAAACCTGAAATACATAACTTTAAATTTTAATATATTTAAATCACCACATATATACTTTCAATTGTAAAAACAACGTAAATATATATTTTTTTAAGCCCTGTAAAACAAAAAATCTATTAAAAATAAAATATATGTTTTTGATAGCCAATGTAGTTTTAAACTCAAAAAATATTATTTTTATGTTTTGTTACTTATAAAAAAATAAATAAATAATAATTATAAAATAAATACAAAAAAAAAATTGTCAAACAATAACTATTTTAAGATTATAAATTGTATATTAGTTGAGACGTTTAATAATTTATAAAAAAGAAAATCTAACAAAACCTAACAAAAGATCCTTAAGCTCAATTTACACTACAACCAAAAACTAGTAGTTTTCTAAAAATTTTAGTTTTTGATTCAAAATTTGTATGGAATTTTATACTACATGTATACTTGAGCAAAAACCACCTAGTTTTTGTACAAAACCAGTTTTTACTTGTTTTTTTTTTGTATCCGTTTTGACAAGTAAAAAACTACAAGAGCCAAAAACCAGGTAGTTTTTGCTCAGGTATAAATGTAATATTACAATTAAATACAAGTAGTTTTCAAAAATTTCTAGTTTTTGGTTATGTGTAAATGTAGTATTAACTAAATCCATTTATTAACTAAATCCATATTTAAACATTTATAAAAAAATAAAGAAATGGTTTATTAAAAAAATGCTTTTTTTGAAAGAAAGAAAGAAAGAAAGAAAGGCACATTATTATATATATTTTTTTAAATTACAATTTATAATTCGGACAATAATGACAACCCTTATGGCTTTTTCTATACACCTTTTTTTAAGGGCAAAATCGAGTCCCATTTTGCATCCATGAGCAATCATCTGATTTGCATAAAAATAGGAATAGAAATAGTACGGGTGTAAACTCAGAAATTGAAAAAACACCAAAAAAAGTTATCGTTTTTATTGTGCAGTCATACTATTCATTGCTTTTGCCATGTATTCATGCAACAACAATAACTAATGCTATTGCTATTATATACATTCATTGTTTTTGATGAGTGGTTTTTACGCATTATTTTTATAATGCCACTACATGTCAAGCAACGAAATGAAGAGATGACGCATTAAAAAAATAAAATCAATCACAACATTCATTTAGTATTCGTTGACCTGTTGTAGTATTTGAAAAATGCAGTGTGAAGAAACTTCCATTTTTTTTATTTAAATATGAAATATGCATATATTTTCTCATTTTGTTAATGTTTAAGTGAAAAAAATAAACACCAAAAATATACTAAAATATTTGACAGAAAAAAATTTTCAATTTTTATACAACCAACATTTAGACCATTCGTAACAATCGGTTTGTATTCATACCAATCATTTTATATTCGTTACTTTTGTGAGTGTTAGGTAAGATTAACAGAAGACATGCAGTGCAATGCATGGCTTTCGTCATACTCACTTTTTTTCAATTGTATATTGTTTTACTGAAATGATGTGTATTGACAACAATATGCACATTTTTTGTGATTGCATTCAAAAGCATAAAATAAGGCACTCAAACCGTTCTCTGGTAGGCAACATTTTCCTTATATCTTTTAATTTTTAATATATAAGCCATTTTTCAAGAAATATAGGATGACATTCTTCTATGAGATAATGAAGAAATTATGAAAAATGTTTCATAAAAGTTTTTGAAACGTTTATCATATTTATGAAAATTTCATAAATATGACAATTCTTCAATGTTACTCTTTCATAAATGTGATGAAAGTTTTTTTCCTTGAGTGAAGGGGAACGGACATTTTACGCACACCGCTGCTAAATTATTTTTAAAGGGGTTTACTTACTCTCTTTAGAAATCAACAAAAATAATATTTAAACAACCCGAGTCAAAATATTTTTATATATTTATGATTTTATAGATTTATATATCGTTAAGTATTGTCATATGTAACACCAAGTATAATTGTATATGATTATATCAAAATATATTTTGTTATATAAAATCATATTAACCAGATCAACCATTTTTCGGATCTAATAATATATTTTTCGACATAATTATGTTCACCCATATATGATTTGATCTGGGAAATGTGGATCTGGGTAATATGATTTTATATAATTAAATATCTTTTGATATAATTATATAAAAATATACATTTCCCAATACTCGACGAGATATAATTGTAGAAAATTATAAATGATTATATAAAAATCATTTTACTAGGGAATTACAAAAAAATAAAAAAAGAATGGTTTATTAACAAATTTTTTTTTATGATAGATACGTTATTGTACATTTTTTCAAAATTATAATTTATAATTCGAACAACAATGGCAACCCTGGCAGCCATTTCATTAGAGAGCTTTTTTAAAGACAAGATCAGGTGCCACTACAGCCATCTAGCAATAAAACAGAAGACAATTTTATTGACGAATAATCCCTGACGTTGCTGGATTTTAAAATTTTTGTTTTGCATAAAAATAGTAAAACTGAAAAAATACCAAAAAATCATGGGTTTTATTTTTCAAAAAATAATATTTTTAAAAATCTCTAAATGTCTCTACGTCAGGGACTTTATTTTTAGTCCGCCATAAAACAAAAAAAGGCAAAATCGGTCTACCCGTTTAAGCTGCACGGTGACATTTAAAGTGAAGTTTATTACTAAAACACGAAAACAAAACTTTGATCATTATTAGGATAAAAACTATCTCAACTTTGGTAAAAAACTGGGGAACATAGTAACACATACGTGTGGGTACTTGAATTAAAGGAAATTGTCTCACGATTCCAAAAATTTTTTTTAATACATAAAACGTAGCCCTAACTAGAGCCATTTTAGTCCCTTAAGAGGGGGGGGGG
Organism: Leucophora obtusa; assembly: GCA_949987735.1. Classification (NCBI taxonomy): domain Eukaryota; kingdom Metazoa; phylum Arthropoda; class Insecta; order Diptera; family Anthomyiidae; genus Leucophora; species Leucophora obtusa. Next base: position 15,346,946 of record OX465300.1, read on the forward strand.
TCTGAAAATTATGAAATTTTCTTGTATGGTAAAATGGTACTCAAATGATAGAAAATGTTCCCACGACTTTAAAAAATATTTTTTTTTTCAATTCAAACGCATTAAAAATTTAGACACTAAAAAATAAAAATTTATACAAAAAAAATTTTTCTTTATGGCGCAATAAAACTATATCACTTCTGAAATATCATACAAAAAGTTTGGGTATAGCTAATATTAAAAAACAATTTTTTTTTGGAAAAATCGATTGATTTTTACAAAAAGAATTTTGATTAACTATATCAGTTCTGAAATTGCATTTTTCATCAAATAAAAGTTGATTCCTTTCGTCATTTCCACTTCCAACTACCTATTATGTTCCAAATTTTCAAAATAAACAAGAAAAATGGACATTTACAGGGTTTGACCAAAACTAAAATAATGAGATATTAGACTTTTTAATTCACGTCTAACGGATCAGTAAAACACCCTAATTTTTTAAATCGTGAGAAAATTTCCTTTCATTTGAGTATCATTTTCGTTCATATTAATTTTTACTTTTTTCGACCCCCCATATTGGCCCAAGAATGGCTCTAGTTAGGACTACGTTTTATAGATATAAAAAGAGAAACATTTTTGGAATCGTGAGACAATTTCATTTAATTTGAGTACCTATACTTACATGTTACTATGTTCTCCCGTTTTTTGCCTCCCGGCTCCGAGCCCCTCCCAAAATTAATTTCGTTTTTTTTCTTTTGTAATTCCAGAGGGGTCATATTTTTTTGTTTTTTTTTTGGCAAAGCCCCATAAACTGCAGTTTTGCCCCAACCTTTGTACTTTTTTCGCTAAAAATTTAAGAAGAATCGATTCAGTAGTTTTTAAGATATTAGGCAACGAATTTTTCATCAAGATTTTTACAGCGTATAGAAAACCATTTAAATATAAAAGAAAAAATTCAATAAAACAAAAAAATCTGAAATCTGAGAATAAACCACTTAACTCATAGTTCTTAGTATTTTAAGTAGTAAGTTAGGATTTTTTTTTTGTAAATTTGACAATTTTGTATGGCTTAACCTAGTGTCTTGACATGCTATTATACGATAACAAGCAATTGTCAAAAATGATTTCATCTCAAGTGAAGTCACTTAATTTCAATATTAGTGCAATATCATGATATCGTTGGCATGCAAGCGGCTCTCGTCATGATGAATGCCATCAAATGTCACTTAGTTTTCGTTTTAATTTAGCATTCAAAGAACAACATCTATTTTAGTAAACAGTAAGAACGAGAAAGATTTTGGTCCTTTATTATTTGTATAAAAAAATTAATTGCTGATAAAATTTTGTGTTTTTCGAAGAAAAAACTATAATATTTTTTAGCCATGAAATGGTGCAATTGATATCATTTTGAGGTTTCTCTGCAATCGTTTTTACCATTCATATCATATAATTTATTACATTTGAAGACACCGGGGAACTGTGAATTTCTCCATTGTTATACCCTAGACCATTACGTAAACTTTTGATGGAATTGTAATTGATATTATCTTAATTTCAATTCAAATTTTCTGAATTACAATTGCTAAAGGTGTAGTCGGCCACCTTTTCCTCAAAATGTAGAACTAATCTTTGCCTTCTATAACAAAAAATATTATTTACTAATTTGCCTTTTCTTTAATTAAATCGAGTTTTTATTAAAAATTTAAACTTTTTACTCAAATGTAGATATTAGAAACTTTCCTGTTAAATATTTTGAAGTCGGGAACATTGCTCAGTAAACTAAATTACTGTAAGATGGTGAACTCGATTCTAAATTATATTTTCTACTGCCAGAAAATTTTCTAGTTGTTTAATTCACGTTTAATAAACTTTTGTTAAGTTTTGTTTTATTCTTTAAAAATCCTTTGGTTGTAATAAAATTAAAGTTATTTGTGTTTTACTTTGTTTAATTTGTATTGAAATCATTAATATTAAGTAAAATTTTTATTTTTGTTTTATTTTTTACATTAATATAAACATGTGACTGACTAAATAAGCAGTAATTAAAGAAATATATATAAAATATTTATAAAGATAATTTTATTGAAAAATCTATATATTTATATAAATACAAAAAAAAAAGAAAACAATAATAACTAGTATTATACTTAATATTAAAAAGTATGAAATGAATAAAGAAGACTACAAAACAAATACATATAAATAATTCTTTTAATTATGTAATAAGTTATGAAAGATGATTTAACACCTCATTTTTAAAAGAAAAAAAGTTATTAAATTTATTAATTTTTTTTTACTTAATAAATCTAAGTTACAATTAAATTACAAAAATAATCTATTGATTTGCTCTCCAAAAACCGAAAACATTTAACTATACTAAGAAAAGCTAGAAAAAAGTTAAAAATTAAAATTAAAGTCGTGTAAATGAATCTTAAATTAATGTTAAAGTCCTATTTTTTATATGAGACATTTGAGCGAGATACAACTATGTATCTTCGGTTAAGTTAATATTTTTTTGCACGCTAAGTTATTCGGCCTGATTACGGTTGTCGAAGTTGTAGTCGAAATTTTCGACACCATACAAAATGGTTTCCTCTAAAGTGGAAAGAAAATAATGTCTGATTTTGTATATTTTACGACCGGATTGTTATTTATTTTAAACTCAATTGCAAAATTATTGAAAAGTGTTTTTTTAATCAATTTTTAACAAATTCGACTTATTCTCGAATTCGACTACGACAACCGTAATAAGGCCGCATATTTTTTGCACACAATGTCTGGTGTTTTCTCAATATTACTTTTTAACCATTTTTTCTTTAAAACTTCATAACTCACTAACTAAAAAAAAATTAGTAGGTCCAGATCGGAGACACTTACACTCAAAAAAGTTTGACAATTACTACATGACAGTTGTTTGTGTAGTAATCAGTACTTGTTGTTTTTAACAGTAATTACAGTTGTTTTTCTATAGAAAAAGCAAAACAACTTTTATGACGGTTATTTAAGAAAACAACTAACGAAAAATACTGTAATTTCGTAACAGTTGTTTAAATAAGTTTTTAATATCATAATAAAGAACTACAAAACAGTATTTTTGCAGTAAACAGTTATTTTTGGTAGTTATTTAAGAAATAAAAAATTTCGTTGAATTTTTCTGAATTTTAAAAATTCTTGTTTAGTTTATATTTGTTATTATTGATATATTTACAGTTTTCAAATAAAAATCAGAAACTTGTATTGTATCTCCAATTACTAAAAGGTTAATAACTGGAGAACGGTTTGGAATTTTTACTTCGAATTTTAAATAGACTTAATAACACATATTTTTGTAATCGAAAAAAAAATTATTTTTTTTTTGTTAAAATATACTTTTATAAACAAAAAGAATTGACTATAAAAAACAGTAGTTTTTACCGATTTTTTCAGTTGTTTTGAAATTTTTGTAGTAAAAATTTATCAGTTAATTTTACGACATTGGTAGTTATTTTTAATGCATTTGTTAGTTATTTTTCAACAGTTAAAAATAACGAAAGTTTTAGTTATTGTAATACCTTTGTCGCCTTTTTAACTGCATATACCTTTGTTTTAACTGTCATTTTCAGTAGATTCTACCTACAAACTTTTGTGAGTGGAGTGAATACTCTTAATATAATTTGTTGTTTTAATTATTTTAAACTAAAAAATAATAAAGGTTTTATATAAATATAATACAATCCCTTTTTATAATTTGATATCGTTTCATAACAAATTTTGTGCTAAGACATGAAAGATCGAATTTTGTGAGATATCTTTTAGATACAAATAGATTATCAAAGGACTAATACGTTAATGTAGGAAACCCACAATTTGAACATAAGCAAATATATCATTGTTTACTTTGTTTATCATGTTTATTAATTCTCAAAATTGTTCAAAAATTAAAACAAAGGAGAGTAAAAATGAAACTGCCAAATGTTAATAAGACAACAAAAATTTATTTTAACAGCTCGAATAGCTTGCCATTTGCTTTTCTTTGGTAAATAAATTTAAAATATTTGAATAGATGTTATCATGTCTTACCATTAACTTTTAAGATATATATTAAAAAAGTAAAGAAAAATTATATATACATATATATGTTTATGTATTGCGCATAGTTTGGGGACATATCCAAAAAAGTGCCCAAACTATGCGGTATATATAAAATGTCTTCATAATATGCGCTAGGCCTAGGAAAAGTTTGAGGACAGTCCTCAAACCAACCAAATGTCTCCAGGCTAAACTGTTGATCGAAAAACTGTCCCCGTAGCATGCGCTGTGTATACAGACTGAAGACATTTGCTGAGTTTGGGACTGTCCTCAAACTCTTTCTAGGTCCTGCGAGTACTTTGAAGACATTTTTGACTAATAGTTCGGGCACTTGTTTTGCCTATGTCCCTGAACTATGCGCTTCGGAGACATAGCCAAAAAAGTGCCAAAGCTCTGCGTTATATTAGTCAAAAATGTCTTCAAAGTAAACTGTAGATCGAAAAAAATATCCCCGCGCTATGCGCTGTGCATACATATATATATATATATATATATATATATATACCATAAATATATATAGCATATATTATTAATAATAACAACCTTTAAGAGTGAGATGAATTGAAAGCACAAAAATAAAAAAATATAACTAAAAATCGAAGACACAATATCGATTTATATACATATATATAATTAAACTAAAAATTTTAATAAAGAATAGAAATTTTTTCATTGTATGTGTTGCATGTTGAATCATCCAGAGGATTAAAGAAACCCATAATTTAATTTGAAAAATAATAAAAAATATAAATTAAAATAATTACACCTAAAAGCCACAGTTAGTTTACTATCCCAGTAAAGAATGGCTTAGTTCAAATCTAGACGAAATAAAACATGTACAACAGAGCCCCCGTTGCAACCATGATATTTATTTTCCAATTTTCATGATATTCGGATAAGAAGTGTAGAAAATTAAAGGATTAAAAGAAAGATTCAAATAAAAAAAAAAGTTGCGCAAGTGCGGTATATTTGCATGCAAGTGGTGAATGCCACATGGAAAACAAAGCAGTTATTTGAAATGTTAGTAGCTACACGATTAAAAAAGATGGTATGGTGATAAATCTAATTTGATAAAATACAGTAACTAATCAGATAAATTTTAATAAAATGGTGAATACAGTTGTATATACGTGGATCAAATTGGATTTAATACTTTAAATTATATACAATTTTTACCGAATTTTTACCAGACATTATTGTATTCGTATATAAAAAGGAGACATTAAACAGTATACGAGTTATTGTATATATTTAGTATAAAAAAATCTAAATAAAATTAAATTTCGTATGAATAATAAATTAGATTTCACTAATAGGTGGAGTTATTAGGTTTTTTAATTATAACACAATTTCAGTCTGCTTGGGGGCAGACTATTTTTTTTAATTTTCATTTATATTTTATGGTATCCTTCAAGCCTATGGATAAATTTGGTGTTAAGTCATTCATAAGCCAAAAGAATTACTTTGAAGTAATTGATAACTTTTACACATATGACCCAATATTCAATTTAAAAATAAAACAATCTATTGTTTCAATGTAAATTTATAACAGCCCGATCAAAGAAACAATATATCTAGCATATGTAGTCATATCTCATTTGATATAGATCGACATTTAATCTTTTCCAAATTAATCTCAAAATTAGGGTATCCAATCAGATATTTATGGGATCAGATTAGTAATATCCAATCAGATCCCTTAAATATAAATTAAAATTTTTATTCTTTTTTCGGCAAATAAAGCTGTATTTAAAGAGTTTTAATCTGAAATATAGCGGTTTGTTAAAAATAATATAAGGTTAAAATTGTATACAATAAATTGCACGGACTACGAAATAAAACTTCTTGAAAAATAAGCGGTGAAAATCTGAACTGAAGATGTGAAACTCAATATCTCTTAAACTACATGACTTTTTGGTGTAATTTTTTTCTAAAATTATAATCCTCAGCTTATATTATCGGTAAAAATAAAAATAAATCTTTAAAGTAATATTTAATGGCGAAATTGTTTATTGCAATTAAACACAGAATTTTGTAAAATAGGAGCTGAGACCTTTTCGAAATTCAAGACTCAATAATATGTGATTTAATTAAGTATTTTAATTGTTTTAAGTATTTATTAAAAACCGACTTATTTTCGTCGGTTTTCGGTTTTGAGGCTTGAAAAACCGTGGTTTCGATTTCGATTAAAACCGAACAGCAAACTCTACCGATTTATATGGCTCAAAAGTCTAAATATCAATAGTCTGTATTTACGAAATTAATAATGGGATAAGAACAATATACATGTTGTTGAAAAGGTAATATAAATGTCTTTTAAATAAGGTATGTATGGCATGTAGAAGCTTAGCAAACTGGCCTAAATTTTAATATCATAATAAACACCTATCAAAACAGTATTTTTGCAGTAAACAGTTGGTTTTATTAGTTATTTAAAAAATAAAAAAGTTTCGTTGAATTTCTTTGAATTTAAAAAATTCTTGTTTAGTTTATATTTGTTATTATTGATATATTCTTAGTCTGCAAATAAAAATCAGAAACTTGTATCTCCAATGCATAAAGGCATAATAAAAGGAACCGTTTGGAATTATTACTTCAAATTTTAAATATGCTGAAGCAATTGCACATATTTTTGTAATCGAAAGAAAAAAGTTGTTTATTTTTATTAAAATACACTTTTATTATAACAAAAGAAATAACTGTAAAAAACCGTAGTTTTTATCCATTTTGTCAATTGTTAAAAAAATTTTATAGTAAAAATTTTGCCAGTTATTTTAGTTAACCGTTTTGAGTGTGAAAATATAACAACATATGTATGTAAGTAAAAAGATAAATTTATATATGTGGTCATATAAAATTTATTGTCTTTATAGAGTGCCATACAAAGCAATCTATAGCGAGATATAATTGTTTTAGATAATATAAAATAATGTATAACCCTTTTTACTCGGCTATTTTTAAAAAAGTTTTATTTTTATTGTGGGAAAAATCAATACTGGCTGGCGAATACATACACTAAGAGAATTATCTGCATGATATTAATGAATTTTTTCATAAAACCTGTGAAGTTTATCTGGAACTCGCCCATTGAAACTTTTCATTGAACTAATGGAATTTTTCATAAAATGTTGTGAAAAATTTTATTTTATTTATGGAGGTATGTATAGTTGATCCTTTAATGGCCAAATGATTGTTTTTTGTTAGATTTGAGATCATTTGCAAACTAATTCTACAACTAAATAGTACCAAAGTGAGAGTTTGGCGACAAATGCCCCCATGCCTTTGACATCTCCATGTTAAATTCTAAAGTTGTTTGTGTGGAGAGGAGATAGAACTCGAAGTACTAGTTGTCTGGATCAAATAAACTAGTACGTAAATGGTTCTGAACTAGTATTTTTGCTACTAGGAAGACTCAGAAAATTGTATCATATTAATTAATGTGTTGCTTTCTTTGGAAAGGAGATAGAGGAGAGAAAAAAGGCGGTAAAAGATGGATGGCACCAAATATGGCAACACTATAATTGCTTGAGATGTTAAATTTTATAACAGTTGTTGCACGCAGAGCTTTAAGAAATTAATTCCTTTTTGGAATGAATTCCCAAAAATTTAATTCAATTCTTTGATTCAAGGAACGAATTCATTAAAAAGACAAGCGGGAATTAATGCCTGTGAATGAATTTAAAGAATTCAAATTTATAGAATGAATTCCCTGACCAAAACATTAAGCATTAAAATTAAAAAATTCATTCAACACGAGTTAATTCAATTTTAAGTCAAGGAATTCATTCAATTCTAGTTAATTAAAATTTTGGTCAAGGAATTCATTCAATTCTAGTTAATTCAACTTTTAGTCCAAGAATTCATTCAATTCTAGTTAATTCAACTCTTGGTCAAGGAATTCATTCAACTGTGCACTTAATTCCCTGAAGGCAGGTACGTAGCTAGGGGGGGGGGGCTTGGGGGCTCGAGCCCCCAAATAAATAAAATAGACTCTAAATCGAATTGCGAAAACTGCTTCCTCAAAATTTTTCTAAGCTTTTTGGTGGCCATAGAAACTGTTTTTTATGTTTTTTTTTTTGTTCTTGAACAGTTATGTGTGCTAGGCATAATCAATGAGGTTAGAAAATAAATAGAATGCAATCCTCTCTTTTACTGAGAAAAAATTTATAAAATGTGACTGCAAATAGGAAACAGAAATTTTTTTCGCAACTTTTAATTGATAAGTGGCTATTTTTTATTATTACTACTAATAGTTTTCGACATATTTATTATATAAACATAAAATTTCGTCATATAAACATAAAATTGATAAATTAACCTTCGGTTTTCCTTAAAAATTACAGGTTTCCTGCTTGCAGACACAAGCTGTTACTATAGGGTGATAATTTGGCATTATTCGACATTTTACAACTTTTTTCCACCCTAAGTTAAGCATTATAATGTTGGATTTTAATAATTTTTTTTAAATTAAAATTATTTACTGTCCATGAAAAAGCGTACTTTAGGAGAAACAAGAAATTTATTCTGGAAGTGACTGTAAATTTTTTTTTATATATTCTGCGGTCTTAGAAGATCCTGCAAAATGAATGAATGAATGTGCAACATTTTTGGGTTTTCGCGCCACACAGATTTTTGCAAAATCCTCTGGAATTTTACTTTCATTTTGCGTTGGAACCATCGGGCTTGAAATTCTTGTTGTGCTTTGAAATTAGTCTAAGATCATAATGGAATGGCGCACTCCATTGGAAATCAAAATAATAATGATGTAATTTACTTTTAATATTTAACCTTTCCGATAATCTATAAAATTGTAATAAAATCCCGGCAAAAAAATAGATGCCGGAGTTTTACCATGACATTTATAGAACTTCTTGTGTATAAGCATAGGTAAGGGACCAACCTCTCTTAACGAAGCTCTTGATTGGTCTGTTTTAAACGATAAAATATGTTAACATTGCAACAAATTTATTTAACATATTTCTTTGGTGCACGGTGCAAAATCACGCGAGCGACTTCATAGAGCCTTAACAATACATTTTAATTGCTAACTTTTATATATTTGCATTTAGTGAAAAGAATTCATATTTGGGTCATAGTCCATTAGATTCAATGGGATCCAATTCCCAGCAAAATATTGGTAATGATCATTGCTGTCTGCATTACCAATAATGATATAGCATTACCTTTTGCATTATTTTGTAATATAAAATAATGACTTCCTAATAACGGCCTATTGTAGTCATTGCTTTTAAATATAAAATAATGACTTACTCACAATAGTTTAAATAAGTACTTTTTACAAAGTTAAATTTTATACATTTATATTTATTACATGTAAATATGTTTTGTGTTAAAATTTTTATAACGAGTACTAAAATTACACACTAGCAAAAACTTTAATTTCTCTGAATGTATTTCCTGAAGCTAATAGTATATGTGTAACCCCTTATTTTTAAGAATCAAGTAATCAATCGGATAACCACTTATAATTAAACTTTTTGTAAGCGTGTGTGTAGCCACTTATTATTCAAAATCTCATAACTACTTATTTCTCATTTTTTCGTAAGCGAGCGGGTAAGCGTGACTACTTATAAAACCGACCACGCCAAACAAAAATAATGAGTTTAGACGCCAAAAAGTAAGTTGTGCGGAGCTATGAATTTTCATTATATAACCACTTATTTGGTAATGAAAGATTTTGCTGGGTAGTAATGAGCACCCATTATTGGGATTTTGCTGGGAAGCAAATACTGTTGAACACTTTCATATATATAAATAAAACACAATTTCATTAAATTTATGAATAGGTAATTTGTGAAATGCATTGAATTTTTTTAATGAAATTTTGTGAAAGAAAAGTTATGAAAAATTACATAATATTAATTCAATTTTATATATAAAATGAAATTCTTCATTGAATTTACGAAAAAAAATTCTATGAAATTGTATCATTACAGCGTTGCCAATTTAGCCATTTTTTTTTGGCTAGATTTAGATTTAGCTAGATTTTGAGCGTAAATTTGTAGCTAAATTAAGGAAGTATGCTAATCTGCCGAATTAATTGCATTAAATATGCTAAAATTCAAAATCTTGTTTAACAAATTGTGAAAAATAATCGGCAAAACTGCAGTTTATGGGGTTTCGGCAAAAAAAAAAATATGACCCCTTTTAAAATTAAAAAAGAAGAAAAACCGAAATTAATTTTTGGAAGTGCTCGGCTCCGGGAGGCCCATGGGGGCAAAAAATGGGGGGGATATAGTAACATGTAAGTGTGGGTACTCAAATTAAAGGAAATTGTCTCACGATTCGAAAAATGTTATTTTCCATAAAGCGTAGCCCTAACTAGAGCCATTTTGCGACCAATAGGGGGGGGGGGGGGTAAAATATTAATATGACCGAAAATGGTACTCAAATGAAAGGAAATATTCTAACGATTTTAAAAATGAGGTTTGGTTTACTAATCCGTTGCACGTGAATCGAATCAGAGGCATTTTGTTAAATTTTAAACTTTAATTAAAAAAATCTGAAATCACATTATTTTAGTTTTGGTAAAACCCTGTAAATGTCCATTTTTTGTTGTTTATGGGGTCATTTTGTAACTCGAATGAAAAACGTTTTTTCGTTTTCGTTTGAAGCGTAAACGAAAATATTTGGTATTTTATAAAACGGGTAGTAGTTTGCGTTTGTTGCCATTTGTGAGTTATTATTGCCAGACAAAAAAAATAATATTTGTGACATGGAATTACAAATTATTTAAATAAAAATTTGTTCATAGAGTTTTCCAAGTCTGTTTAACCTGATTGGCAAATGAGTTGTTATTTTTAGTTCTAATATTTTTAGGGTCCAGGTATCGAATCCTGTGTGGAGCAATTTTTTTTTATTAGTAGTTTTTTTATGATATATTTTTCGAGATTTTTTTCCTAATAATAGGAAACAAATAAATTTAATAAAAATTTTATATTGTACAGAAAATCAACCTAAATAAGAAGAACCTTCCATTAGCGGATAGCAAAGGAGTAAAAAGTATGGTTTGTTAAGATTGCCCTTAAGTTTCGAATTGTCAGTTTTTAGTTTTAAAACCCCTCAGTTTGTTTCATTTGGTCTCAAACGTAGAAGTTTATATATAAAGAACATTTTTTTAAATCGTGTCTTAGCGCATCTAAAATCAGATATTTTTAAAATTGCCCAAATTTTCACTAATTTGCATATAAATTTAAGTGCTTATGCATAATAATTTGATTTTTTATAACCATTTTGGTGTGAAAAATTTGTTTTATAAGCCGTTTATAAATTTAAAAAGTGATTATGCATATGACCCTAAAAGAATCATTTTTTATTGAGAATAAAAAATGTAGGAGTATCACATTTAACTACTTCATATTTTTAAACCCATATTTATACAATTTTTATTCCAAAAATTACAATTACCTACCTTTTTATGCAAAAACTTTAACTTTTTAATAAGAAACGACAACTATTTCTGTTCGTTTGAATATGGCATAATATTCGTTTGCAAACGTTTACTTACTTCTTATAAAATACCGTTTTATTAAGGAGTTTGTATTCGATTATAATATTGCCAGATTGAAAAAAAAGAAAATATACATATTTTTTTTGCGTTTTACAAAATTTAAAAAAATTAAAAATAAAAAAATGTTCAAACGAAAGCAAAGTTTCGTTTTACAAAATGACCCCATTAGTTTCAAAATTTGGAACACAAAAGGCAGTTGGAAGTGGATAAGACAAAAGGAGTCAACTTTTTAATAATGAGAAATGCAATTTCAGAACCGATTTTTTCAAACAAAAATTTTATTTTCTTTTTTTTAATGTTAGGTATACCCAAACTTTTTAGATGATATAAAAATGAAACTTTTTGAAGGAAAATGCTATTTCAGAAGTGATATAGTTTTATTGCGCCGCAGGAAAAAATTGTTTTTCCAAAATATTTTTTTATGTAAATGTCTATATTTTAAATGCGTTTATCGATTATTGAAAAAAAAAATAGTTTTTGAAGTCGTGGGGGACATTTTCTATCATTTGAGTACCATTTTACCATACACAAAAGTTTCATCATTTTCAGTCCGCCCTCTTAAGGGACTAAAATGGCTAGTTAGGGCTACGTTTAATGAATTAAAAACAATAACATTTTTGAAATCGTGAGACAATTTCCTTTAATTTGAGTAGCCACACTTACATGTTACTATGTCCCCCCGTTTTTGCCCCCCACGGGCCTCCCGGGACCAAGCCCCTTCCAAAATTAATTTCGGTTTTTTTCTTTTTTAATTCCAGAGGGGTCATATTTTTTTATATTTTTTTGACGAAACCCCATAAACTGCAGTTTAGCCAAATAATCTGTTGAAGGCATGTCCATATCCTGATTTAATTTATTCAAATAAAATTGAACTTATAATAAGCTGCGATGGCAGGCAATACCGCTAAAATGCCGTTATCGATTCAAAGCCCTTTCAACGGACTACCGGTACCCCTAAAATACCGTTACCGAAATAACTGAAATACCGTTATCCTTAAAATACCGTTATCGAAATAACTGAAATACCGTTATCCTTAAAATACCGCTATCGAAATAAATGAAATATCGATACCCTTAAAATACACGCAGAAAAAAGAGATTGTTGGATATATTTACAGGCAATTATATATATGTTTATAAACTACTATACTTATGTTTGAGGTGTGTTTCCAATTATTTTATTTTTATCGTTATAATATGTATGTCTCCAGGCAAACACTGTAATGTTTGAATGTTAGTCATATTTTCCCACTTAAACAAAAATATAATTTCATTTTTATTTTATCATTATTATTTTTGTGGAGTGCAAATATAATAATGATAAACATATATATGTTTGCCTGCAAACATTTATATATTTGCGAGTAGATATATTTCATATGATTCAAACATACATATGATTACAGGCAAAAATATTGCATTTGCTGGCAAACATATTATATTAAAAACACGGCAAATATATTTTGACAGTTCTTCCAAACATATATATATCACCAGCAAATATGTTTCCTGTAGGCCGATTTTTTTCAGCGTGTACGGTTACCGAAATAAATGAAATTCCGTTACCCCTGAAATACCGTTACCATTATTTTTAATTTTCTGCTTTTGGTAATTGCACGTGGTTATTGAGTATTTTTCGTACTTTAAGTTGGTAAATTGGTTCTGTTTTTCATCTCGTTTGTTTTTTGTAAAAAATAATTGTGGGATGAATCGCAATAAGTGACTACTGTTATCCTTAAAATACCATTACCGAAATAACTGAAATATCGCTAACCTTAAAATACCGTTACCGAAATAACTAGAAAACTGTTATCCTTAAAATAGCGATACCAAAATAAATGAAATAGCGTTACCCTTAAAATACCGTTACCGAAATAATCTGAAATAGTAGCTGTATTTTCGTTCATACCTATCAACGTTAAGTATTTATAGCAAATCTACGTTAAACTGATTGGAGTATCAAATTTTTTTAAGTAGTTAGTATTTATGATAGTTCCGGTATAATCGAACGTGCGTCAGCAAAACTTTTTAGGTAGTAACGCGAAGAAGTTACGCTAGGTGTGAAAATGTATAAACGTTGAGTTTTCAACGTTGATAATTATCCACGTTGTAAGTTAACGTGCATACGAAAAGTAATATGTTAGTTTTCGTCTAAAACACGTTTTAATGCACTTTGTGCTTTTTTGAAAGTTAACGGATATAGTTAAGTCGAAAATACAGCTAGTGTTACCCTTACCGATAACCGCATCGTTTCGGTTACCATCCATGATAATAAGTATTGATAAAAATTTCAAACACCTATTTTGTTTTAAAAAATGACAGGAAAAAATAATTTTCTACACTTTGTACACTCAAAAAGGTTTGACAGTTACTACATGATAGTTGTTTGTGTAGTAATCAGTAGTTGTTGTTTTTAACAGAAATTGCAGTTGTTTTTCTATAGAAAAATTCATATGACGGTTATTTGAGAAAACAACTAACGAAAAGTACTGTAATTTCGTAACAGTTGTTTAAAGCAGTTATTTTTAATATCATAATAAACAACTACAAAAATAATTTTACAGTAAACAGTTATTTTTGGTAGTTATTAAAAAAATAAAAAATTTCGTTAAATATTTTTGAATTTTAAAAGTTTTTGTTTAGTTTCTATTTGTTCTTATTAATATATTTGGAATTTTTACTTCGAATTTTAAATAGGCTGAAGTAATAACACATATTTTTGTAATCGAAAGAAAAAATATTATTTTTTTTATAACTAATTTTTAAGAACCCAACCGTTAAATTTTATTGTTAAAATATATTTTCATATTTCTGTTATTATCCGGTAGATGGCGCCACCAATGTATCCGAAGTTTTAGAGATGGAGATATTTCTCTCCCTCCCGATTTTTTAAAATGGCCCATATCTCGAAAACTAACAGATAGAGCAAAATTGACGAAAATTTCGACTATTCGTAACCATAAAAACGTTATCTCTATTAAAAAATGGTCCTTGGTGGGGCCTTGGAGTCCAAGTAAAATAGTAAAATTTTCTTGTTTTGAGATATCGTTGATTTTTAAAATGTTTTGCATCAAACTGGCGGTAGCACAACTAGGCGATTTTGGTGATACTACAATTCTACAGGTTTCCGCATTATAAGGACTGGGTTTTAAAAAAATGACCGTCACAAAATCCAAAAAAAAAACTGATGAAACAGTCATTCAATTTTAAAAATAAAAGCTATTTTTTAACCGTATTTTTTAAGATTAAGATTATTATAAAACAAATTTTTATTATTTTTATTTTACAAATTTTTTTAATTTTTCTGATGCCTTTCCATCAACGTTTTTATGGTATTATTAAATTCCTTTCGAGCTGCTAAATACCACTTTCCGCGGAAATCTTTGACATCGTTGGAGACTTTTTTTGTTGCCTTAGTTTCTCTTTTAACGAAGCCCAGAATTAACGAATTAACTCTTCAAAGCTCTGTTAGTGCATTTAAAATTACGCTTCAGTAAAAAAAAATTGTAAATCGGGATTCAAATCGATTGGACTAATTTTTAACATATTTTTAGTTAAAACACTCATTTAAACAAAGATTTTAGTTATCTTCATTTAACACATTAATAAATATCTTCAGTACTTTAAATAATTTTGAGTGCAAATTTTAAAAATATTAATTTAATAAAATACTTTTCTATTTTTTTACACTCAAAATTGTATGTCTATTGGCTCAACAGAAACATTTTTTAGTTAAACAAAAATTATTCCTATTTTTGACTTAACATCAAATTTGCTGATTTTTAAATGTTTGTTAAATTAAAAAATTCGGAATTTAATCAAAGAATTTGTAAAACTACAGTTTTATTTATACTTTTCTCTCGGACCTGGTCCATAATTAATAAGGGCATATATTGATACTCTAAGGGAGCAATGGCTTTGTCTCTTTTACTCTATATCGGTTAGTTTTCGAAGTTGCTTTTATAAAATGGAATTTTAAAAAGTGTTCAAATGGTCGAAGGCCCAAACAATATCCATTTTTGTACAGAGATGACCTTCTCATGGGGGTGAGGTGAGCTTTGAAGAATTAATTCGTTTTTCAATGAATTTACTACCAATCCAATTCAATTTTCTTTAGAATTGAATGATTGCCTTTTCTTAAGTAATTCGCTGAATTCGTTCAACTGAACATGTTAAATAAAAAACAAATTGAAAGAATTAATTCAATTGCTATAGTTCTTTTTATTAATCAGATGAATTAATTCCTTACTGAATTAATTAATTCCTTACTGAATTAATTCACCACTGAATTCGTTCAATTTCACATTCGTTCAGTGAATTAAAAAAAATTACGTTCAGTGAATTAAAAAAAATTTACGTTCACTGAATTAAGAAACAAAAAAATTACTTTCACTGAACTGAAAAATTAAAAATCACGTTCACTGAATTCAAAAGCTGTTTTCTGCCGTTCAGTACACAGTGGAGTGTTTCAAAATATTTTGGCAATAATTCAGACATTTCTTATTGGTTACTATTCTTTATAAAAAAAATTAATTGAGATAAGATGAAAAAAATTTGACAACTCCCAAAGCACTGTGAAAATTTTCCAAAAATGGTATTTTCTCCTCGAACTCGGAGTGGTCTGGGGGAAGAAAAATTGACAAGTGGAGAATATTTTTTCCATCAGGTCCATCTAAAAGAAGTATGCAGAAAAATATAAATACTATATGTGTTCTTAAAGAAACTTTTAATATGGAGGCAAAAGAGTCTTGCTATGGGCGTGCGAAGTTTCTTCAAAGCTCTGGGTGAGGTAAAGCTAGGAATAGTCGAATTTCATTTCCATTTTGATCTACATCTCTTAATTTAGAAGATATGTACCATTTTAAAAAACCGGGAGGGAAGAAAATAGGGCTATCTTTAAAACATCGGATATACTGGTGAGGCCATCTAGTAGTTGATGGCAGAGAGATGAAAATCTTATATTTTAATATTAAATTGTGTAAAATTTAACAAATGTATGTATAATTTTATCGACGTGAAATATAAACTCAATTTTTATAAATTCGGAAAACTACACTCAAAGTAATAAGTCTGTTGCCATCTATGTTAGAAATAATGAAAGATGTAAATTTAAATCTAAATCAAAAGATGGTGATCAAATTGAATTTTTGTTTTTTGAATTGTTTAATGGGAACGAAAAACATTTGCTTGGGAGTGTTTATAGATCAAATAAAAATATTAATTCAGAAGCATTCTTTTTGGAGTTGTCTAATATTACCGTAGGGTATAAAAATATTATAATAGCTGGTGATGTCAACAGCAATATTTTGATAGAAACTACGTTCTCAGATGGAATGTAATTAGTGAATGCATCCTGGGATTTTTCGTCCCGGGATTCCCGAGAAATTAAGCATTTTTCAGTTCCCGAATTCCCAGGAATTTGGACCGGGAATCTCGGGATTTCAAAAAATGCTGTTTAAAATAATAAAGTTAATTATTTCAAATTTTTTTATGGTAAATTTTCCAAATTTTTGAAAATAGTAAAGATTTTACATTAGGCTTGTTCGTTTACTTACTACCATTTGCTGCTTTTACCACAACTGGAAAAATTCAAAAAGTAACCAAAAGTGAAAGTAGTAAGATTTTCGAGTAACAGAACACACTGATTAGTTTTCAAGCCACTCAAATAGTGTTTGTATAAAAAATTTTGAATCACACTTATTCTGTACAGAAATAAAAAAAAATTTTTCTATTGATTTTTAAAAATTTTCAAGCAAGTTAAAATTTGTTCCCATAATTTTTAAATTTTTTTTCGATTTTCTAAAATTATTTTCTGTATTAATTTTTTTATTTATTTTTTTTTGACGGGCAAATTTTTTAGTCTAAAAATTAGGTACAGTTTATTCAATTTTGAAAAATATATAATTAGACATATATAATTTCTGATATAAAATTAATTCTTTCCCACTACGAAAATTCCAAGAAAAACCAATTGAGCTTTTCACAATCATGAAAATTTTTCATTTTATTTATAAAAATTTTTAAATTATTATAAAATATTTTTAATTTCTTTCCCTTGCGGGATCCCGGGATCCCGGGAATTCAAGACAAATTTCCCGCTTTCCCGGGAAATCAAAAAGTGCGGGATTTTGCATTCCCTAAATGCAATATATTGGCTTAGAAGCTGTAAATAAAACTATACCCACACACTATTCCACCAATTCAAATTCGCTCAATGACATATTTTTCACTAATGCTTTGTCAAAAACATTATTGTTTGAGCAAATATCTGCGCCTGTTTTTTCCAAACATGATCTTATTTTCATCACTTACGATTTTAAACCCGACACTATTGACGAAAGCTTCAGCTATCGTGATTTTAAACATATGAATTATTCTTTATATGATAAAATTTTATATATTGACTGGGATTGTATATTTTATTTAACATGTGTCGACGATCAACTTAACTTTATTCAAGTAAACATCAAAGAACTCTTCGATGAATTTGTTCCTATGAAAACAAAAAGGAAAACAACAACAGCGAACCCATGGTTTACGGCAGATATTAAATATCTAATCGAACAACGTAATATAGCTTATACGAGATGGAAAAGATTTAAGATCCCTCAACTACAAGCAACATTTCGCTTTCTTAGAAATAAAGTTAATACCAGTGTTAGAACTACCAAATCTTCCTACTATAATACAAAATTTTCAAACTGCTTAAACGTTAAGGCGAAATGGAGCGAAATTCGAAATATTGGAATAGTTAACAAAACGAGAGGTTATACTACGGATATAAATGTTGATGATTTAAATAAAAAATTTACGGATTTGCCAGTACCTACCGCTAATGTTTCGTATTATAAGAACCAAAATAATGTAGGTGATCCAAACCAATTTTTTTTAGTTGCTTCACTCAAACTGAAATATATAGAAAAGCTTTCTGAGTATCAAGTCTAATGCGACTAGCTACGATGGTGTTCATCCCAGATTTATTAAAAGTATATTCCCTACTATAATACCATATATTACGCACCTTTTCAACTCGATTATTACTAAATCAACATATCCTATTAAATGGAAGCACGAGAAAATTGTTCCTATACCAAAAACCGAAAAAGAATTCCGCCCAATAGCTATACTACCCTTCTTGTCAAAAATATTTGAACGCTTAATGCGCAACCAACTCAGTAAATTTATTCAGGATAACAACTTGCTTACTTCTAGACAATCGGGGTTTCGCCTCAACACAGCTGTGTGTCTGCTTTGATTGATGTGGCAGAGTATATACGATCACAAATTGATGATGATAAAGTTGGTTTTTTAATTCTCTTGGGCCATTCCAAGGCATTTGATACCGTCAATACTGAAATACTTACATTAAAGTTAAGTAAAATATATTTAGTTAGAATATTCTTCTACCTCAAGTCCAAATTCTAATATGATATTGTCATATTAGATTTTATTTGTTGTTTCAAAAAAGGTTGATCATTTTCCTGATAGACAATACAATTGTTTCGTAGCCATCACGCTAACTCTTCAGTTGTCCGCAATAAGAAAATGATAACTTTATTAGTCAAACCGAGACATTACATAAGGTACAAAAAATCAACGGGACGAGAATTGTTGCTTTCAAAAAGGAGTTGATTTATAGCTGGTTTACCAAATCAGACAGTTCATATACGAAAGTACAAAATTATGCTGTAGGTATATTCCAGTCGTAATTTTGGGTAAGTCGAAAATCGATTACGTGGATAAGGTGAAAAACCTTGGAGTCACATTTAATAAATACCTGCACTGGAAAGATCTCGTTATCGTCACAACTGGAAAAGTATATGGTATGCTAAGAAATTTATGGTGCACACAATGGTTCATACCACTCAAAATCAGAGTGGAGCACCCTATTGCTCAGTATGAGCAATAGGATTCTCCAACTTTGCATGAAGCAAAAAAAAAAATGTAAGTTATTGACCCCCCTTAAAATATGTATTTAGATGTAAAACAACGTCTTCCAAAAAAGTAGGACAATCGGATAAGAGGAACACGTGCCTCAACGGCCCTGAAGTTTGAAAAACGGTATATATGGGAAAAATATGACTTTTTTTAATTTGTTAAAATTTTTAATATTTTAAATTAATCTTGAATTAAAAGGATTAAAAAATCGTAATAAACAGTAAATTATCTTTCTAATAAGGCAATAAAAACTAAAATCGGTTAAAAACCAACCAAGTTATTACAATTGCCCCCGGCAACTAATGCGTCACAGAACGCTTAATCAAGAAGTTCGAGCCCAAATTTTGAAATTTGTAGAAATAATGTAATGCAAAAACATTTTCTTATTTTATTAACTCCAAGGTACTCAATTAAAAAGTATTTTTTATCTTGTGCTTTGCAAACTCGTTTTAAATTAGTGTCAAAAAGGTCGGAATTCTTAAACACTGTTTTCAAATCCACAATTTTACATTTTTAAAAATTTTTTTAAAGAAATTTTAAAAAATCAACGATTGGACTTTAAGGTTTTATTAAGAACATATTGTAGATTAAAAACTACAAAAATTGTAGGAATTCCTTTTTCCATTTGGCTGGGGCAGAGATTTTATTTTAACGGATTTCGAGAAAACGGCGATTCTTGGCATTTATTTAGCTTTTAGTCAGGTTTTTCTTTTTGCTTCTTTTAATTTCAAATAATTTTGGCCGGAATATAACAACACAAGATCAAATACCTCAATCCTGAAAATTAGGGCAAAATATAAATACACTAAATTGCCCCTGTGTAAGGTCAGAGGTAAAATTTTAGGCGTTTTTAATTTTTCTGAAACATATTTATATAACATATATTCCTGAGCGGATTTAATGAAACTTCTTGGTATTATTTTTCTAAATCTAAAAATAGTATTCCAAATTTAGTTTTACAAAATTAACCCTCAAGTGCTCTTGGGGCTTTTTTGGCCCTATGGTAAAAAGGCCTAATATTTTTTTAGTGGGGCATACAGGCCCCAACAGCTCTTAAGGGTAAATTTTCTGAAACTAAATTAAGAACATTATTTTTAGGCCTAGAAAAATAATATCAGAAAGTTTCATCAACATTCGCTCAGGAATATCTGTTATATTAATATGTTTAAAAAATTAAAATCTCCTAAAATTTGACCTCTGACCTTACACATCGGCAATTTAGTGTATTTATATTTTGCCCTAATTTTCAGGATTGAAGTATTTAATCTTGTGTTGTTATATTCCGGCCTAAATTATTTAAAATTAAAAGAAGAAAAAAAAAGAAAATCTTGCCTAAAAGCTAAATAAATACCAGAAATCGGTGTTTTCCCGAAATCTGCTAAAATTAAATCTCTACCCCAGCCAAATGAAAAAAGGAATTCCTACAATTTTTGTAGTTCTTAATTTACGATATGTTCTTGATAAAACCTTAAAGTCCAATCGTTGATTTTTTAAAATTTCTTTAAAAAAAATTTTAAAAATGTAAAATTGTAGATTTGAAAACAGTGTTTAAGAATTCCGACCTTTTTGGTACTAATTTAAAACGAGTTTGCAAAGCACATGATAAAAAATACTTGTTAATTAAGTACCTTGGAGTTAATAAAATAAAATGTTTTTGCATTACATTATTTCTAAAAATTTCAAAATTTGGGCTCGAACGTCTTGATTAAGCGTTCTGTGACACATTAGTTGCCGGGGGCAATTGTAACAACTTGGTTTTTTAACCGATTTTAGTTTTTATTGCCTTATTAGAAAGATCATTTACTGTTTATAACGATTTTTTAATCTTTTTAATTCAAGATTAATTTAAAATATTAAAAATTTTAACAAATTAAAAAAAAGTCATATTTTTCCCATGTATACCGTTTTTCAAACTTCAGGGCCGTTGAGGCACGTGTTCCTCTTATCCGATTGTCCTAATTTTTTGGGAGACGTGGTTTTACACCCAAATACATATTTTTTTTTGGAGATCCCTAATGAACAAATTGAACGTCGCTTTTAATAATATTGCACGATATGTATTTGGCATACAACGACGTGGCAGAATATCACACTACTCTAAGCAAATTTTTGGTGTCACATTTCAAAACCTTTTAAAGTGTAAGACATTAATATACCTTCATAAAATAATCTACTCTCGTCAGCCAGAATACCTTTACGAGAGACTTCTTCAGGTCTGAAAGAGGACTCCGTATTATTCAGATACAACATACGACTACTTTTTCGAATCTACACTTCTATATTAATTCCATAAGAATTTGGAATAGTTTGCCCCCTCATTTACAGATAACACTATGCGACAGTCAAAATCGGGATGGGATGAAACCAACGGGAAATGTTATATCGGTCAAAAACAAGTTATACGTGTCCCGGCGTTTCGCTGGGTCGCCCCTAGGAATCGAGATATATCTTTTTTTGACATAACTCGAGAACCACTAGTCCGATTTTGCTCAAACAATTTTAAAAAAATTAAAAATTACAATTCCTTTAATCTGCTCATATAACGTTTTTCTATATACTCAACAGTTTTGCCGGTAAAAATAAATGTTTGTTACCGCTACCATAAAAATCAATAACCTTTTGTTTATTACTTTTTTTTTAATATTTTAGGCAAAAAATATTTTTTTCTTCATACATTTATTTTTACCGGCAAAACTGTTGAGTATATAGAAAAACGTTATATGAACAGATTAAAGGAATTGTAGTTTTAAAATTTTTTTAAAATTGTTTGAGCAAAATCGGACTAGTGGTTCTCGAGTTATGTCAAAAAAAAGACCACCAAAGGTCAAATCGATATATCTCGATTCCTAGGGTTGACCCAGCGAAACGCCGGGACACGTATAACTTCTTTTTTACCGATATAACTTTCCCCGGTAGTTTGAACCCTTCCCGATCACTGACCTCACAGTGTAATTAGCAACGCAATGCAATTTAAAAAACTAATATATGAATATTATAAATAACATTTCAATGAAATTTCGACCAAATTTTTAGAAGTTTAACAATATAATTTTTTTATTTTCTACTTTTTTTTCTTTTATTTTATTATTATTATTATTATTTTTGTCCATTATTTTTTTTTTATAAATTAATTTTTGTTAGTAAATATTATATGTATATGTATTTTGAATGTACAAATTTACCAATAATTACTATTCAGTGTTTTATATAAGATTAAATCTGTGTACTGAATTATAAGAAATTAAATTAAATAAATAAATAAAACAGAAAAATTTGTTACTTTAACAAAATTTATTCCTGTTTTTGGCTTATATTAAAATTTGTTGATTTTAACACTTTTTTTGTTAAATTTAACAAATCAATTTAAGTAAAAAATTTGTAAAACTACAGTTTTATCTGTAATTATACTGAGTCGTAGAATTTATTAAAATTTAGGGACTCTGGACCCTCCCCGGGCCTAATCCATATCATGCGAGGGCATATAAGGGCATTCCAACGGAGCAAACATTTTGTCCGTTTTGCTCTATCTCAATTAGTTTTCGAGATATGGGCCATTTTATGAAGTGAAAAATGTTAACTAAAAATTTCAGAGGGTCCAAGGGCCCGCCAAGGTCCATCTTTAGATATAGATAACCCCTTTTTGGTATTACACGGTTAGAGGTAGTTAAAATTTTCATCAATTTTGCTCTATCTCTCTTAGTTTTCGAGACATGGACCATTTTAAAAAATCGGGAGGGAAAGAAATAGCGCCATCTTTAAAACTTTGGATACATTGGTGGCGCCATCTACCGGGTAATAATAGTAACATGAAAATATTATATTTTAACAATAATTTTTGTAAAATTTAACGAATGGGTTCTTAAAAATTAGTTTTAAATAATTTTGAAAATTAACACTCAAAATTAGTTAACTTACTGCGGATTTTTAGGAAGATAACTAAAATCTTTGCTTAAATTTCAACTAAAATTTGTAAAAATTAGTCAAATCGATTTGAAACCGGTTTGACAGATTTTTCTACTAATGTATTATTTTAAGTGTACCTATAAAAATTTCAAAGTTGACTTCGATATTTTTGCAGTTGCTTTTTTTGCGTGTATGTATCTGTTGAAAATTCTTGGAAAGTTTACCTTTTAGCCGACGTTACACAGTGGTTTGAAACAAAAAAAAAGTGGTAATAAATCTGTATCTTCCGATTGCATCATTATGTATGAATTAATTGTTAAGGAGGACCCAGACTTTCTGAATTGTGGATTCATGGTTACCCTATGTTATCACAGGGTGACTTATTGGGCGTCAAAGTAGACCACCTCAAAAGTAAAATAGATTTTGGACCGTGTAGCTCTTTCAATTATTGCCCAATATGGTTGATTTTTTATATTTTGGAATGAGCTTGGAGAAACGAAGAAAAAGCATGCTTACTTTACTATATTAACGGTTATGGGTTTTAAGTTATTTCATTACAAAAATAAAAAACCCCATTTTTCTTTTCGACTTTTTTTAGTTTTTGGCCGATTGTGAATTCGATATTATAACGATAATTTTTTAAAAAATACTGACATATAGGCAACAGTTTGAGAAATGAAACTGTGAAAACCTTTTTTAAGTATCTCGAACCATTTAGTGTTGAGAAATTTCCAAAATCAAACATTTTTCGATGATAGAAAATGCAATTTTTCTCAAAAAGATGGTATAAATTTTTTACTTTTTACTGAGAAGTTATTTAATAAAAGTTAATGTTTTATTATATATTCGTAGAGAATGGGGCTCTAAGATGCTTTTAATCCAAATTTGAAGTCGGTACAACATTCACCCTACGTACAGCATTGACCGAAATTGGTCTAATTTTTATGAGAATTTTTGAGTTTTCGATCATATAACAAAAAAGTCACGCCGATTTTACTACTATCTGAAATACAGTTATATAGCGCCATATATTCTGTTTAGATTTCAAAAATAAAAAGTGGCGCCAATTCATAAACGAATCCAGAAAACACGATTTTATAAAAAATGGCAAATTTCCATACACCATAATTTTAATTGCAAAAAAAGGATAGTTCGGTTTATTTTTTCAAATAATCATTCACGTATCTTGGATAGTTTTTAAGATATTGAAAGTCAACTTTCAAAGACGATTTTGTAAAAAATACACTTTTTAGTTTTTTCGTAGATTTTTCCCAGAAGTGTTTAAGGTTTTTTGAATGTTACTTAAAAATTAACAGTGCAATAAACTAGACATGCTTTCCTCTTCATTGATGTATTAAACGTACATAAAAAGTATTAATAGCAGGTTAAAGTATTGCATTTAAAACACACACCTCAGGTCAAAAAATATAACCACATGCAAATATTGTGCAAACATTCACTTTCTTGTTTTTTCGTAGATTTTTTCCCAGAAGTGTGTAAGGTTTTTTTGAATATTACTAGAAAATAAACATTACAATAAACTAGACATATTTCCCTTTCTATTGATGAATTAAACGTATATAAAAAATATTGGCAGCAGGTACAATTATTGCATTTATTATTTTTCCATTAACAATATTTACATTTTTTAATAAATTAAATACTAAAAATTTGGTATAGAATAGTCCGAAGTGTCAAAAGTTAACATATTTTTAATTTCTTTGGCTTCGGAATCATCTTCTAAACTTATTTTTGGCAGCCATTTCGTTCTAATAGAATATATTACTGGATCTGAAGATATAAGTAAGTGGTGCATTAGATCAGAATTTTGTGCAGTTTTTGAATGTTTTCGTGTGTTAAATTTCCAATAGTGATTAACGTTGCTATTTCTACCTTCCTGCGCTTCTTCTGTTACCCAGTAAAATCTTTCATTACCAAATAAGTGGTTATATAATAGAAATTCATAGCTCCGCACAACTTATTTTTTGGCGTCTAAACTCATTATTTTTGTTTGGCCTGGTCGTTTTTATAAGTAGGCACGCTTACCCGCTCGCTTACGAAAAAATGAGAAGTAAGTAGCTATGAGATTCTGAATAATAAGTGGTTACAAACATGCTTACAAAAAGTTGAATTATAAGTGGTTATCCGACTGCTTACTTGATTCTTAAAAATAAGAAGTTACACAAATACTATTAGCTCCAGGAAATACATTCAGAGAAATTAAAGTTTTTGCTAGTGCTAGAACTCGTTATAAAAATTTTAACACAAAAAATATTTACATGTAATAATATAAATGTATACAATAGCTGTGTTTGTGCGGCATTCCTATCAATGATATCTCGAACAATTTTGACAGTAGGAAGCCGGAATACGTTGAAAAACTGTCAAAATCGTTCTTGATAACACTGATAGAGAGTCACACAAATACAGCTAATTTAACTTTGTAAAAAGTACTTATTTAAACTATTGCGAGTAAGTCATTATTTTATATTTAAAAGCAATGACTACAATAGGCCGTTATTAGGAAGTCATTATTTTATATTACAAAATAATGCAAAAGGTAATGATATATCATTATTGGTAATGCAGACAGCAATGAGCTGTCATTACCAATATTTTGCTGGGTAGCTCTCCAAAAGGAAGAATACTATTTTCTATTATTGTTTTTCCATGGGATAATATTTTGTGTACGGTTGGTGTTATTGGTCGCCAATAATACAAGCTACTTAATAATGATTTTGTTTCATTAGCAAAAATATGGAATTTATCAGAATTTATACATTTTTTTGCTATTAAACACCGCTAAAAATATTTTAAAACGTTTGATTAAAGTTTCGTCGGGACCTGTTATTTCAGATTTTGTCTCAGAATCTTCAAAATTTCAAAGCTACTTTATTAACGACAGTTTCATTGACTATTTCGTGAAACTCTGAGCTTTTCTTTGCGCATATATTACACTTCCAGATCGATGCGGTATCTCTGACGGCATTGGCTTCTTTCCCATCAATCATCGTAAATACTAGTTGAAATTAAATCTTTAGGATACATCCATTTATTTTCACATACAAAGGAGATAAGTTGGAAATTTCGAACTCTATTTTCTTCACTATGTTTTTTGTTGAGCTTACAGTTTCCTTGACATACCCAAAACGCACTGGCCGACATAAAAACTTAAAACCTGGTGTAAAATTTGTCCATAAGTCTTCGTAATTCTTATTTAATGCGGAGGAAGTTGATGGGGAAGTGTCTTCCTTTAATAACCGAGCGATACCAAAGATGTCATAAAAACACTTGAATAATCAACTTCTTCATTGCGTGTAGTTTGTTGTTTGTATTCAGTAAATCCAGACGCTCCATCGCAGCCCCATTTACATATGAACGTTAATTCAGAATTGTGGCATTTTTCTAAGTCTTCCTTACTAAAATTAGAAATAATTCTCGATGCTGTTTTATCCAGCAATTGGGAAAGTTCAACACTGCCACTTTTAGAGTTTACTTCTACTGGTGATGGCACAATTTTGTTTTCCGTTTCTTTAATTGACTGACTGTTTGGTAAAATATCGTATCCTTTTTCCTGGAGTGCTTTTCTCAAGATACCATACTTGTTTCTCGATAATCCTAAGCTTATGGCGTTTTCTTTTCTGAAAAAAAGTTGCCTTTTTTCTGCCCTTTTTTTACAAAATGCCTTTTTGTGTATAGTAATAAAAGGTAAACATAGACAAATTTGGTATCAAATTAAAGGTATTTCAGATATCAATCTAACCGTGTATAAAATATGTCTAATTATTCCCTAATTTTCGTGCAATTTAACAAAATGTCACATTTTTCTATTTGTTAAATAAGTTGAATATTGTTGGACATTTTTGAAGCATAGTTAAATAGGTCTTTAAAATACCTTTAATTTTATACCTAATATGCCTATATTTACTTATTATTTCTATGCACAAAAATACATTTTTTTAAAAAAGGGCAGAAAAAAGGCAACACTTTTTTCAGAAAAGAAAACGGCATTAGTATTAGAGCTAACGCATCTTCTTCTGTGAAAGATTTTGATGATTTTGGAGTTGAAATACTTTGCACTATACGTAGAGTTTGCTGTTCGGTTTTAATCGAAACCGATACCGCGGTTTTCCAAGCTTAAAAACTGAAACCGAAAACCGACAAAAATAAGTCGGTTTTTAACAAATACTTTAAACAATTAAAATAAACAATTAAATTGCATATTATTGAATCTTGAATTTCGTAAAGTCTCAGCTCCTATTTGACAAAATTTTGTACTTAATTCTAAAATTAATTAATTAATTATAAATCGCTTTAAAGAATTTTTTGTTTTTGTTATTACGGATAACATAAACTGAGGCTTATAATTTTAGAAAAAAAATTTCACCAAAAAGTTAAGTGGTTTAGAGATGAGTTACGATTTTCACCGCGTATTTTTCAAAAAGCCTTATTTCGTATTCCGCGAAATTTATAAAATTTTAACTTTATATTGTTTTAAACAAATTGCTAAAATTTAAACTCTTTAAAATACAGCTTTAATTGCCGAAAAAAGAAAAAAAAATAATTTATAACGGGTTTCCCCGTTTATTTCTTCTCCCGGAAAGGTTTCGAAATGGCGTTATTGCCTTTAAATATTCGAGTGAGAAATTCAATCGTATTTTTAAAGATATCTTGGACGTACCCAATAAACAATAAAACGATAATGTATCATTAACGATTTCATATTAACCCTTTCGACCCCAAAGTTGCCTACAAGCAACTTCGTTGTTGTGTGCCTATAACTCCCGTTATATTTATTTTTTTTCTAACAAATTTTTTTACTCGGTAGCATTGCAGTTCTACAATACCTGTGTATAATTTCATATACATAGCAGTTTTTGATACTGTTCATTTGCGAGATATTTTTTCATAGGGTCAACAGACATTTTTTCTTACAGCAAAATTTAAGGAAAAATAAAATTTTGGTTTAAATTAGTCTCAAAAATTGTGTGATGAATAAAAATCAAAAATTTTTACGTAGACTTTAGTAATAGAAAAAATGTAAAATTTTTAAAAAATCTTAAACCGTTTGGGACCAGCAGCATATTAATTTTTGAACTTTAATTCCAAATATCTCCGCTAGGGGGTGCTACAAAGCCATAAAAATAATAAAATATATTTCTTTGGCATAGATCCACATTTACAAGAAGTTTGGTCGGAAAATTCCCAGCCATTTAAAGTTGGGGTCGAAAGGGTTAAGTATCATAATTGCTATCGTTTATGATACAAAAATATGCACTCGTAATGATATCATAATTTTTCAAAATAACGATAAAGTTCCTGAAAAAATCATTTGTTTGTTCTAATTTAATCGTTAAAGATATCATATATATTTGTTTATTTCGATATCGTTAATGATATCATATTTTCATGGAATAGTGATAAAATAACGGCAAAAATTTTTAAATATGACGAAAATATTATCGCGCTGCATGATATTTTCGATATCATAACGATATCGTTATTTCATGAAAAAACGATATCAATTAATGTACATTTTTCTTCACAGTACCTATCACAATATGAATCGTTAATGTTATCATTAGGACAAACTTATCATCGAAATGATATCGTCACGAATTCGAAACGATATCGTTTGGTTTGTTGGGTATTAAACTATTTAATTTTTATACATATTTAATTATCATATATTTAGTTAGAATATTGTTATATTTAATTATTTTAAAACAATTCTATTAATATCACAAGAAAACCGAAAAATAACCGAAACCGCGGTTTTTATAATTTTGAAAAACCGAAACCGCGGTTTCCAAGTTTTTCTGTTTTTAGCAAACTCTAACTATACGATTTAATCGCTCTGGAGATGCTGTTGGTAATACGTCTACAATTTTTCCAGCTTTTTTTTGGTTGTGTTTGTATTAAAACTGCTTTGAAGGAATCCTTTATTTCGTTAGAAGAAAAATTTTTAACTACTTCTTCTTGTCTTATTTTTTTTTTCTTTTGTTGAACATTTTCGTAATCCTTTTTTGGCCGACCTAATTTCTTTCCGACGATCTCTACATTGAGCTCCATATTTAACCAATCATTATATTTCTCCTTAAACCGTGTATTTGACATCTAAGCTTCGTATTTCTTTTGATAACTTTAATAAAAATTTTTAATTTTGATATTTCCCTCAAGAAGTTTTGCTATTTTTCCCGCACGTAAGAATATATCTCCGAGATTTGGCCAAATGAGCTCGCACAAGGAATAATGTTTTAATGTTATCTTCATGATAGATTATACTTAATAAGTCAACTATTTAAACAATATCGCGGCTTATATATTGAATAATAATTCTCAACAGGTAAAAATTTAGTCACGTATTAAGCTATTTTTAACAAAAGGGTTGCGCAAAATATCCTGAGAGTAAATAATCAATCATTAGTTATTTATATTATACTTTATAATATGCACCTGTAAAATATTTGTCCCATGTTGAAAAATGTTTTGTTTACCTGGGGTGTATGTTTTGAATGCAATAATTGTACCTGTCCCAAAATGAAAAATGTTTTTTTTTACCTGGGGTGTATGTTTTGAATGCAATAATTGTACCTGTTACCAATATTTTTTAATATACCTTTAATACATGAATGGAAAGGGAAATATGTCTAGTTTATTATAGTTTTAATTTTTATTAACATTCAAAAAAACCTTAAACATTTCTGGGAAAAATCTACGAAAAAACCAAAAAAAAAACAAGAAAGTGAATGTTTGCACAATATTTGTATGTGGTTATATTTTTTGACCTGAGTTGTGTATTTAAATGCAATAATTTTACCTGTTATCAGTACATCAATGAAAAGGAAAACATGTCTAGTTTATTGCACTGTTAATTTTTAAGTAACATTCAAAAAAACCTTAAACACTTCTGGGAAAAATCTACGAAAAAATAAAAAGTGTATTTTTTACAAAATCGTCTTTGAAAGTTGACTTTCAATATCTTAAAAACTATCCAAGGTACGTGAATGATTTTTGCAGCAATAAAGACTATGTTATTGTTCATGTAAAACAATTAAAATAATTTTAAAAAAATAAACCGAACTATCCTTTTTTTGCAATTAAAATTATGGTGTATGGAAATTTGCCATTTTTTATAAAATCATGTTTTCTGGATTCGTTTATGAATTCGTTTATGATTAACTGTGCCGTGCCGTAGCTAAAAAGCACACTTATAGAATACCGTAAACGACATTACTATTTAGCATCTATTTCATGTGGTTTTATATTTAATCTTATTTTTTCCATTTATTTATTTATTTATTTATTTATTTATTTATTTAGTTTTGTTCTCATATCCTGTACAACAAGATTAAATCTTATAATTAAAGTACAGGAAAGCAGTTTGTGAAATACAGATATTGCAAAGTATTTAAAGAAAAACTTAAAATTACACTAAATATGCTTTAGAAACGTGTTAATTTTTATTTCTTATTTGTTGTTTGAATCTATTTTCTTTATTCATTTTACATTTTTTCCGACTAAAATCATTCAGCTGCTTCGATGACCGATAGAATATTCTGATTTCAACAGACAGATCCGGCAAGTACGTTAATATTAACGCGTTAACCATTTGTATACACTTCTTCTTGTAGTTTCGAAACAGCTGATTCGTTACAGTTACGTTTACGGTTGGGTAACTCACCCTTAAACAGCTGACACGATACTTTACAATACTACCAGACTAAAGGGCGGATTATGGGACCGTAAACGTAAATGTGATGTAACTGTACCGTGCCGTAGCTAAAAAGTACACTTATAGATTACCGTAAACGACATTACTATTTAGCATCTATTTCATGTGGTTTTATATTTTATTCTAAATTTGTCCATTTATTTTTAATTTTTATTCCTTATTTGTTGTTTGAATCAATTTTCTTTATTCATTTCATATTTTTTCCGACTAAAATCATTCAGCTGTTTCGATGCCGGATAGAAAATTTTTATTTCAACAGAACGATCCGGCAAGTACGTTTACATTTACGTGTTAGTTACCATTCGTATACATTTCCTCTTGTGGTTTCGACCCAGCTGATTCGTTACAGATACGTTCACGGTTGGGTAACTGAGCCTTAATGGAGACTTAAGAATACATGTGAATTGAGCAGGGACAATTGTCCGATGAAATGAAC
This sequence comes from Leucophora obtusa, assembly GCA_949987735.1. Classification (NCBI taxonomy): domain Eukaryota; kingdom Metazoa; phylum Arthropoda; class Insecta; order Diptera; family Anthomyiidae; genus Leucophora; species Leucophora obtusa. Next base: position 15,378,536 of record OX465300.1, read on the forward strand.
AGCACTGATATCGGGGATGGAAATCATGGTACAATTGTACTTTTTTTTGGTACATTTTGACCTCCGTTGGTACCGTGGTACTACCGCGATCCATTTGGTATAATTTCAAAAATTTACAAATTAAAAATTTTTTTATTAAATGAACTTGTTTTACTTTAAAGTTGTCAACAAATATTCGAATTGCAGACGTGAACTAAAATCATTCTAACAAAAACTTGTAACTGACAACTTTTGGGCCCAATGTTGCAAAAAAATATATTATTAGTTTCCCGTAATCAGCTCATCAATACGCCTCGACTAAGTGCTGCTACTAGAAGAATATTTTCTGCAAGTTTGACATTGCTCGAACAGATTTTCTATATATGAAAAACTTTTGTACCGTGAGGGAAAAAGTACAATTTTTTTTATATGTGTAATAACTCATTTCCATCCCTGACTGATATAGAAACAAAACAGTGAGGGTTTCCCACACGTAAAAAAGTTAATTTCAACTGGGAAAGGAATTATTTGTGGAAATTGGTGAGTGACAATTTTATTAATTAGTCATTCTTAATCATTCAGCTGCGTAAGACGTAATATACGTTTTTTCGTAACTCTATCCTGTTGCGTAAGACGTATATAAGTTAAGTAAAACGACATTTACTTTTTGAGTGCTACTTGAGAACTAACTTTTTATTGTCAAAAATTATTTTATAATTAACGATTCTGCTTACAAGAATAAATATTATTTATTTAGAAATACTACAATAAAAAACAGCAGACAGAGCGTCAGCAGTTTTTGGTATTCATAAATTATAATGGGAACAAAAATACAAATGGTAATACGATTTAAATTTTAATAAATTAACATGCGAACGTCGCGTGTTTCAAAAGACGCAACTTAGCAAAAAGACAAAATTAAAAAATAGTAGTGAGTTTCATGAAGTTAATATTTCTCGTGTTAACTTATATCCAGCTCAAGTACGTGCTACAATTCGGTATGAAAATTTTTATTTTTTTTAAAAAGCGAATGAATCAAATCCCTATCCATTTGCGTAAGACGTATATATACGTCCTAATTGCAAACCGTACTTATGGCTGTCAAAAAAAATTTTTTTTATTAAAAAATTAATGAATCTAATTTGTTTAGCTATTTTCTCTAATACAACAAACTGATTATTTTAGAAGCTGCGTTCATGATTTATTTGCATTTTTTTATCAAATCCCCTATTCTGTTCCGTAAGTCGTAAATATTCGTCCAAATTGGTATATAAGTTGGAAAACACTTTCCAAATTATATACCAAAGATGAGTAAAAAACAAATCCAGCACGAAAATGTGGTATATGCTCAAAAAAAAATATTCGAAAGGAGACTCGGTTTTGGTGGTCAAAATGTGAGGTTCCTCTCTGCGTTTCGCCTTGTTGCGAGGAATACCACACAAAATAATGAGTTTTGTTTACTATTTTCCGATAAGCCAATCATTTTTTAAATGAAAATATATGAAATTTTCGAATACTTCAGTTAGTAATTATCATCAGAAAAAATTTAAGTAGTCATCTTTATATAATTACAAAGTTAATAAATTAATTGCTTACAACATTAGTAGGTAAATCCAAATTGAAAAAAAATGTGTTTAAATTAAAAAATTCATTGTTTTTCTAATTTTTTGTAAAATAGACATTTTTGTGCTTCCCACATTGCGTAAGACGTATATACATATATGTCTATGCTCTTTTTTGTCGACGCAACACAAGAAGATCTTTTTAATTTTGTCAACGCAGTAGAAACCCAGTGTAGAAAATCATTACCAGATATGTGGTTATGTAACTACATACTTGGTAATGGTTATTAGTTACTTTTGTTATTACATTTTTTATTACCTTTATATGGCGATGTCGCGAAAAATAATGGTTACACACCAGCATACGAAAAATCAAAAAATATATCGTTACCTATGTGCTTACCAGTACTGACTAAAATATTGAGTCTAAAAATAGATTTTCAAAAAAATAAATTATATAAAAAAAAATATTTTTTATTGCATTTTTTTTTCAAATAAAATTTGCTGGTGTGGGAATCGAACCTGGGTCTACAGATTGCCAATCAACAGCTCTACCATTTGAGCTATATCGACATGTAATCTTTAATAGGTGAAAACATAATTGACCTGCTGCACACAAGTAAGCTTACTCGCCAACATACAAAAAATCAAAAAATATGTGGTTACATATATCCTTACCAGTGTTTAAAAAATATTGAATCTAAAAATAGATTCCAAAAAATTTTCAAAAAAATCAAGAAAATTATTTTCTATTTGAAATAATGATAAAAGTAAGTCATTATCAGTAACTCATTATTAGGGCAAGGATGCATGTTTTTTGTCGATAGTCCAAAACTAATATGGACTAAATATTTATCCGAATCATCTAATTTAAAACAAAATGGCATCGATTTGTAGTTGCATATTTTTGCATATTTTTTCATAAATGCATGTTTTTGCATATTTTGACTTTAAATGCATATTTGGTGCCTTTTTAATGCATATTTTGTGCTTTTTAATGCATATTTTTCATTTTTAGGAGCATTCTTTATTTTATAAAAAAATATAAAAAATTGATACGTTTTCATATTTTGATTCAATCAAAATAAACATTCTTAAAACCTTATTGACCTATGGGAAATCTTCGAGTTCTGTGTCTGGTTGCAAAATAACTAACTTAAAAACATTTTTAAGTTTTAGAGTGCATTATTTTTGCAAAAATAATAGTTTTTATTGCATATTTCTTATATTTTTAATGCATATTTTTCTTTTTTAACCGCATATTTTAGGCGCATATTTTCCATTTTTATGTGCATGAAATTCCTTGCCCTACTCATTATTATATGTTTTAAAATAATGCAGAAGGTAAGTGGGTGTTATTACTGGTAGTCCAAAAAATAGTGATATGTCATTACCGTTTCTACACCGGGAAAGCTTAATAAATCTGGTGAATATTTCTTGGGAAAATATAACATTTATTAGAAAACGATTTCCTTGGAGAAGATTTTACAAATAGAGTGGTCTTATCACAAATTGTGTCGTTCGAATTAATAATCATCAATAAATTTTCTTGGAAGAAAAATTTTGAAAATTAGAGTTGTTCAAAATTACAAATATCTAAAAAACTTTTCTTGGGAAAACATTTTACAAATTAGTGGGGAGCGAAATTTACAAAATTAAAGAAAACTTTGCTTGGAAAGAAAATTTTCACAAGTAGAGTGGATCGATTGCTCAATTTTTACAAATTAGTGTGGCGCGATTTTACAAATAATAAAAAAAAAAAAATTTCGTGGAGAAAATTGTCATAAATTAGAGTGGCCCACACTTACAATTATTGAAAAAAATGTTCTTGGATAAAAATTTCATAATTAGAGTGGAGCGTTCTTCCAATTATCAAAAATTTTTTTTTTTTTTTGATAAAACATTTTTTCATTTATCAATTTTTCAAACAAATTCATGGAAAATATCTCAAGTTTTATTTTGGTCACTAGGATTGTTTTCGGTTTGGGTACACAGAATTCCGTAGTTACATAGTTAAGAAAATCTATAGTTGAATTGAAATAAATTTTAAACAACTATTATAATCATGAGCAACTATGGTTTTTGCAAGCACAAACTATTTTATAATTACCCCGTAAAATATATTTCAAAAAATTTTAAATTGACATACATATGTACTTAATATTAAATTTTGTTAATTATATGCTAATCTTTATTAAATAAATAAAAATTTTACCAATTTTAAATACATTTATGTATATTTTTTTGTAGGAAAATAACAAAAAAATTTGGCAACCCTTGTCATGAGCAGATAAAAAGTTTATTACTGTGTAAAAATTTTTGAGAATTTTATTAAATAATTAATTTCTGTAGTATAAGTGGATTATTTTATACTTTTATACTTTTTATAAATCAACAAAGTAATAAAAACAGTTATAAAAATACGAAATTTTGTTGTCTTTGCCGCAAATTTTTTTGGTGCCATCTGTATCTGCTACGCGATAATAAAATAATAAAGTTTTGTTCATCCCTTATTGGAAACCTATTGATATTGAGAGCTCATTTCATTATATGTTATCCTGATAGATCGGTCCCATATTAAGTCGACAAATATATTGCTGGAAGAGGCTAATAGTACTTTAGGGTCTTAATTATTGTTTGTTTACATTTATAATCAGTAACGGAAAGGACTGCATTCTTCGTTCGTATAAATTTATAATATGGGTAATTGTAAGGAATTAATTTTGTGTTCTATATGCTCAAAAAACAAAACAAAAACAAAACCAAGTATTTGTTGTGGCTACTGCTATGATAACTTAAATTGCAATTTAAAGCATTTAAAGTTCGAGTGAAACTTTTCCACGTGAAAAACAACTTACGGTGCTTAATAATAGAAATTTTTCAATTGAATAACTAATATTCGGTATATTGTAATATTCTAGACGTATGTATTCATCGAAAATTTCTTTGGAAACCACCTTTTTAATACTGATCTTCTCATACAAGTTTTGAAATTCTTTGGTCTTAGTGTTTGGTCCTTGAAATATGTGTGTTAAAAAATGTAAAATTTGCTGCCATGGTAATTTTTGCTAAATTCAATACATTCATGGTGTAGGGAAAACATTTTAGTGTGTAGGGAAAAAGAAGAGATTTTTAAAACAAATGTAGGGAATATTCAAAATAGCGTCTGGCATCACTGTTCGCAGTATGCTGAGATTTTTAAAGAAACATGCATTTGAAAAAAAAAGAAAATGTCGTTCATTAATGTTAATAAATGTTAAAATTAATCCAATTGAATTATTTTGATGCAATTGAATTAGTATGATTTAATTGGATTATTTTATTTGCGCATGTAGGTTGACAAATTAAATAATTAATTTTAAGCCCTAAGCCATCTATATGCTATGAAAACAATCACCTAAAATCCTTGATTTCGCGATTTCTAAAAGTTTTAGACTACTCCCAACGAAATTTTTTATTACCATATAAGTGGTTATATAATAGAAATTCATAGCTCCGCACAACTTATTTTTTGGCGTCAAACTCATTATTTTTGTTTAGCGTGGTGGTTTTTATAAGTAGTTACTATTACCGTTCGCTTATGAAAAAATTAAAAGTAAGTAGTTATGAGATTTTGATTAATGGTTACGCACATTCTTACGAAAATATGAATTATAAGTGGTTATCCGACTGTTTACTTGATTCTTAAAAATAAGGAGTTACACACATACTATTAGCTTAAGGAAATACCCTATAAGCAATTCGGTAGTCGACTACGAAAAAACACACTTTTAGTTAACTTTTATGACCTAACTATAAGCTAAAAAGCTTAAAAAAAAGAACACTACCAAAAATACTATCAAGTCCTTTTAAAAGTTAGTAAAAGCCTCTTTCAAACATTAACAGTTTGTATCGAAAAATGTTGGCCTATGTAGACGTGTGTAATTATTATGGCTGAAATTTTCGATAAAAATTAAGAAGAGAGTGATTTAACAGAGGTAGGGAGAGTTGGGTAGTCTTTTAATTATATAGTCGTTGGTAGAAGAGATCATTAACCATTAAGATAACATGTTTTAAGCAACTCATATGCTTAAGGAACTACGATAGACAACTTCAGTTCTGTTTTAATTCTTTTAAAAATTTAAGTTAATATAAATTATATTTTCGTATCCTATTTACAAGACAAGGATGCCTTTGTTTTAAATTGATGTCAAACCACTAGAAGCCAGCTGATGTTTTTATACAATTTTTGGAAGACATTTATATGAGCAATAGGTCTAAATATGCTCCGATTGCCATTGCGTTCGCCGATATGAGTCAGTGTACCAAATTTCATTGAGATATCTTCATATTTTCGACCTGAACCGTGCGAAAAGCATACACTCATAGAAATAAATCTGTAAAAATAGCAGAAAAAGTTACTAAAAATTAGTTAAAAATTATGCTGCTGAAGAAACTGTTAAAATTAGCAGATTTTTTTTGCTAAATACTAGTAAAATAAGAACAGCAAAGATAAAACTGTTAAATTTACAGAATTTTAGTTATATTTAAGCTAACTTTTAGTTAATTGAAAATAACAAGTTCTACTGTAAAATCTTCATAAAATTTTGGTAAATATTAGTAGACTAAAAATAGCAATAATAAACTGTTATATCTAATAAATTTTTGCTATTTTTAAGCTAAATTTAGTTAAATGCAAATAGCAGTCTATCCAAAAATTTTTTGCTGATTTTAGCAGGTTAATTTGCTATTTTCCATTTACAAAAATTTAACTTAAGTATAACCAAAATTCCGTACATAAAATAGCGTACCTTAAAGTTCAAAATGTAATTTGTTTTGTATAGGAATTAAATATTTTTATGAATTTCTACAAATTTTATGAATTTCTACAAATTTTATGAATTTCTACAAATTTTCTACTTTTTAAGTAAAAATAAAATCAAATAGACACACTTAATAATTAACAATAAATAACGATGACGATGTGAGAGCTGTGGTGTAATGGTTAGCGCGTTGAACTGTTACACATGTGGTTGTGGGTTCGATTCCCAGCGACCGCAACATCAATTTGGAAAAATAATGTGTATGATTTTTTCATCCCTAATACAGTGTCCTCCTTCACTATTCCCATAGCACTTAACCCCACCGAAGTAAAATAATATAACAGGGCTATGAAATAAACAGCCTCAACAAAAGTTCGCAAACTCACCATCTAAAATTCAACATCTCGCGCAATTATAGTGTTGCCATATTTGAAGCCTCTCATCTTTCACCACCTCCTATCTCTTCTTTATCCCCTTACCAAATAAAGCAACACGTTAATTAATAGGAAGAATTTAATAAGTGTTGCTTCTCTAAAAAAAAAATAAAAAATTCGAATATGAAGTCCAAATTTCAAATTGCTCAAAAGCTTTTGCAACATTGTTAAAATAAAATAAATGTTTTTTCCTTAAAAGATTTCCAGGTTTAACTTTCAATATTGAGATTTTTACATTTTACATATTTTTGCTTTATTCAAAAAACATATATCCCTATAAATTCTACTTTCGAATAACACTGCTCTACAAAAAAAAGGTGAATGTTATTGCAGTGGCTTGAGAATAATTAAGGGCTGCTGATTTCGAATCTGCAACCAGTTTGTTCAAATTGGCTCTAGATTTTGCGCAATTCGCGATTTTAATTTTTCAGCCGATTTTTTCAATAAAAAATTTATAATTTAGTAACTATAGCCTCGGAAAGAAAACGCTTTACACAGTTTAAGTTTAATTCTGTGCCCTATTTTTCAAACTTAAGTGTGTATCAATATCTCAATAACTTTTAAAACTTTAACTTTAAAAATAAGAGATCAACTAAATATTCCCCCATTCATCTTAAAACACATTGACACGGTGCAAAAATATAATTTAAAAATAATATATATTTAATTTAACGGTTCGTTGTAATTCAAAAATCTGTGGTTATCATACACAGGGTTGAATAGAATCAGCTGCGATATCTTAAGAATTAAGGTTCAAAGCAAAATAGAGTAATAATAACAAAGGATAAAAATAGCATTGTTAAATTTCGTTGATGTTAGTCTAAGTTGAGTTGTTGATACGAAATTCGATTTTCTTTCAGCGGTCACATAAGTAGACAACATTAAAATATTAGCCCACAAAAGACGAAATACACTGATGATGGCTTTGTAGCGAAAGCCGAAAATACGTATTCTGTATTGCTGGTCTTATCGAATTCTCTCAAAATATATTTTTATTCTTTGTAATTTACTTGTAAAAATTGTATCATCTTTCTTTGATTTGAAAATAATTTAAACAGAAAGTGATATTAATTTATGATCTAGAGTCAAACTAAAAAGAACATTCATTTACTTTTAACAGCTTTATTTTTGCTGTTCCTATATTACTAATATATAGCAAAAATAATCTGATAATTTTAGCAGTTTTTTCTGCAGCCTAATTTTTAACTAATTTTTAGTAGTTTTAACTAAATTTTTTGCAGACTTTTTTCTTTTTTCTATTAGTGTCGGAACGAATTTTTTTGGGCGCTAGGTCTAAAAATGGACTGATTTTAACCAAATATGCTCCATCCTTACGCTGGTATCAGGCTTACAAAGAAAAGAACTTCTACAAGCCGTTATTTAGAATATAAATTTTAGCCGATTTTATTACTGTGCAACATGAAATTTCGCTTTCAGTGGCTCCACCGCGAATTGAAGTACATTATGTCAAAGAGTACAAAACTCCCAAAAGGGGTCTATGTGCTTTTCTTCTTAATATTTTACTGGTAAACATTATAAAAATCAGACCAGTGGTTCAAAAGTTTTGATTGAAAATGTGATGAACCCTCCATAAGTCCACACATTTAAGCAAAGTACTAACATGTACCATTTTGAATGGAAAATTTCGAAGTGTTTTCACATTTTTAATCAAAATTCCTGAATTGCAAGGGAATATAAAACAATATGGATAAAAATTCATCTACTTGCCGTGAAAAAAAACAGATACATACAGTGGCGGAAATAATGATAAGTTCACTTAGGAAAATGCAGATAACTTTACCCAGGAAAATTTTCTGTTCCAAAGAATCGGTTGTAGGATAGCTACTTTTCATTCACAACCCCTTTCTACTGTCGATTCTAACACCGATTCTTTTTGTTTGAAATTGTCCCAAAAGCAACCGTATCTATAGCTCCAAAGTGGAACCGGTTGCTCTAGAATCAGTTCTAGAACTAGTTCTGGAACTGATTCTACATCACCCACACCTTCCATATAGGATCCCAGGAACTGGTTCCGGAATCGGTTGCAATGGAACCAGTTGTAGAATGGGTGTGGTTGGCTACCGATTGTAAAAAATTTTCCTGGGTAGTAACAGTTGACATCCCGAGTAAAAAAAATTGATCTCGCGCAATATCTAATCATATCCAATTTTATATTGTCTAAGATCTGCTGTAATATCTAGCTGATCCAATCAGATCTCAAAATTGGGTGTATCCAATGATATCGTATTAGATCCCATTGTATATATGGGGATAAACTAAGATCAAGTTATATCTCAAAATTGGGAGGTCCAATGATATCTTTGGGGATAAACCTAGATCTAATTTGATCCGAAAAATTGCGGATCCAATTAGATCCAGCTATATATTTGTGGATAATTTTAGATCTAATTTGATCCGAAAAATGGCGGATCGAATTAGATCCAGCTATATATTTGTGGATAAACTTAGATCTAATTTGATCTCAATTTTGACAGATCGAATTAGATCCAGAAATATATTTGTGGATAAAAGTAGATCTAATTTGATCCGAAAAAGTGGCAGATCGAATTAGATCCAGCAATATATTTGGGGATAAACTTAGATCTAAATTAATCCGAAAAATGGCAGATGGAATTAGATCCAGCAATATATTTGTGGATAAACTTAGATCTAATTTGATCCGAAAAATGGCATATCGAATTAGATCCAGCAATATATTTGGGGATTAAGTAAGATCTAAATTTATCAAAAAAATGACAGATCAAATTAGATCCAGTAATATATTTCGGGATTGCGTAAGATCTTAACTTTTCCGATAAATTGCAGATGGAATTAAATCCAGTGATATATTTGGGGATTTGGCAGGATCTTAATTTATCCCATAAATTGCAGATTGAATTAGATCCAGCAATTTATTTCGGTATTAAAATGGCAGATCGGATTAGAAACAGCAATATATTTGGGGATTGACATCTAAAACTATCCAGAAAAATGACAGATAAAATTAGATCCCGCATTATATTTGGGTACTACGTAAGATCTCCATTTATTTGGGATTAAATAAGATCCCAGACAAATATTGACAACAGTTCAAAAAATAATGCACTGGCAGAGCACTGATTTTATAAAAATTACAATATTTTGTTAAAATAAGGTTTACACTCAGAAGGTCTCAAGTTCGATACCGTTCACGGCTATGCATTTTTTTTATAAAATGAATTTCTTTTTATAAATTATAATTATATTTTTTTTTATTAAATTGAATTTTTTTAAAAAAATAATTTTATTTACATCTTTTTAACGCTCTACACCAATTGTATCATTTGTTTTTACGATTTATCAATTGTATTTCAGAAATAATCAATTGAATTTCAGTTTTATCAATTGTATTTCAGAACTTATTAATTATTTTTCAGACTTATGAATTGTATTTCAGAACTAGTCAATTAAATTTCAGTTTTATCAATTGTATGTCAGAAATTATTAATTGTATTTACGAAATTCACAACTGTGTTTCAGAAATGATCAAACTGTATTTCAGAAATTATCAATTGTATTTCAGAAATTATCAATTGTATTTTAGAAATTATGAAATGTATTTCAGAAATTTTTCTCTATTAATTATGAAATACTATCAACAAGTTCTGAAATAGATTTGATTATTTCTGAAATACAATTAATAATTTCTGTAATACAGTTGATAATTTCTGAAATAGGTACATTTAAAATTTCTGAAATACACTTAATAGCATCTGAAGTACAGTTAATATTGTAGTTGCTGATGAGTTACCATATATGACCATATATTGTTTAAATGGCACCATATATGACAATATATTGTTTAAATGGCACCATATATGGTATATGTTCCCTATTAAAAAAAATAATATGGAGATTTATATGGTAATATACAACTTAGAGTGATCCATGTACCATTTAATCCGGAAAATGGCCAGATAAAATTGCATCAGTTGTTTATCAGTTTTTATCTAATTGCATCAGTTTAGATCTGACCTGATTAAATTATGTGTTAATCAGATGAAATTGTATCTCGTTTGCTTAGTCGGCAAACCTGTCAAGTCCAATTTTTATGCAAATTGAGTTTTTGATGTAGTATGCTAGTGTAACTCAAAACACATCATTTACAAAAAAAAAATGCCATTATGTTGTTTTTTCTTGTTGTTATGCAGTGGTAAGCAATTCTGTCAAGTCCAAAAAAAAAACAAAATATCGAAAACCACATGCTAAGTCCAGCTGAAAACAACACACATTTTGTTTCAACAAATTTCTTCAATAGAATTTAATGCGACTTTTGTTTATTTAAAGATTAACTAAATAATTATTTAGTTATTTTAAATTTTAAGGTACCCAGTGTATAATTGGAGTCCGAAAAGACTCATAATAGAGCCCTTAGGCCTTCTGAAATCATAGATATATGAGGGTGTTTTTCTTCACCGATGAAGCCTCTTTTGACCGCACTTTTATGACTCATAAAAGACTCCAAATTATGAGCATTGCTAGAAAATTTTGAATTTTCTGAGCCATTTATGAGTCATTTGTGACAAATTTTTGAGTAATTCATGAGCATTGAAAAAATTTTGAATACACTCATAAGAGTCTATTATGTTTCATTTATGACTCTAAGATTTGAGCACTCTGAAAATGTTCGTATTTCAGAGTCTTTTATGAGTCATAATTTCTGAGCGCTCAGAAAAATGTTGGCTGGGTAACTATTACTTATAAATTTTTTCAGGAAAAACATTGTGAATTTATAAATTTTATTAGGCGATTGTCATGGATAAAATAAAAAAAAGAAAATCTGCTAAGTCCACAAAGTTGAAAGAAAATCTGGTAAGTCCACATTTAAAATAGAAAATTATAAAGAGCAAATGTGCTAAGTCCAAAAAGAGCCTATATAATAAAAAGAAAAAAAAGAAAACTGCGTTTACAGATTTAAGAAAAGTTAACCCAAAAAAAAAGTTAGACAGTTTTTTGTCTCTCCTGAAAATTTAAAAAAAAAACGGACTTGACAGGTTTGCCGACTAAGCCAACGATATGTATATATTTTTTCATTTTTTTAATGTTTAAGTGAAAAAAATAAACACGAAAAATATACTAAAATATTTAACAGAAAAAAATTTTTAATTTTTATACAACCAACATTGAGACCATTCGTAACAATCGGTTTGTATTCATACCAATCATTTTATATTCGTTGCTTTTGTGAGTGTTAGGTAAGATTAACAGAAGACATGCAGTGCAATGCATGGCTTTTTTTCAATTGTGTCTGTATTGCTTTACTGAAATGATGTGTATTGACAACAATATGCACATTTTTTGTGATTGCATTCAAAAGCATAAAATAAGGCACTCAAACCGTTCTCTGGTGCATATTTTCAAGCTGCTAATTCCTTTGTGGAATATTCATTTTCGATTTAACTTTCTTTGCTAGAACTTAAACTGAAAATACTATATATTTCCTTAATTTTTTAAAGCCATCGTTTTTTTGTAAAACTTTTTCTAGTCTCACTTACTTTTCCTTCTGACGCGCAAATTTTTTCACAGCATCATCAACTAATTTTAAATGCAACAAAAAATGCCATAAAATTTGCAAATTACACACAAAGCAACAACAACAATTATTTTCGTTCTTGTTGCTTCGTGTGTTATTTTCAAATTTCATTACAAATTTTATTTCATTTGTAGATATGTATGTACTAGGTAAAGACAACAAGATACAAATATATTTAAATGCAGTTTAATGAAAATATGTAAAAATGTGTGGAAATATGCAAACTATGTATTAAAACTGGAAAAATATGCATTTATGGCAAAATATGCAAAAATATGTATTAACAAATCGATGCCATTTTATTGCAAATTTATTAATTTGCACATATATTTGATTTACATTGTTATTAGGGTTTGGGATTTCCCGGACTTTTTTATTTCCCGGGAAACGGCAATGAAAAAATTTGATCCCGGGAAATATTTTTGAACAAAATTTGTTAATGAAAACCACCTATATAAATAATTTTTGTTAAAAAAAAAACACTATTTCAGTACAAATGCAGTCTGTGTAGTGAGAATTCAAAGTAAAAAATATCAGAATGTTAAACATTTGATTGCACCTAAATTACTCGCAGCACTGCCAAATGAATTGCATGATTCCAGCAGGCACCTACTACTGGACTGTCGGAAATAAACCGTTTCATCACACTTGGCCCATTAGATATGGTGGCCACAATGTTATTTTCCAAAGACAAATAAAACTCTTCTAATCTTATTTCTACAATTCTTCTTATTTCATCAGCATTACATCTTCCTGATATATAAACCAACCCCAGGTTATAAAATGAATTATTTCCGTTTATACATATGTTCAAATATCTCTTTTGTGATATTCTTGTCCATTCATCTAAGATTATAGTAAATCTCCTATTATTAGAAATATTGCTCGATATTTCTTTTATCATGATATCTTTTACATGATTGTAGTAATTTAATGTAATGTTCTTTACATCGGTTTCATTTTTTTGCAATGCCAGGTTTTTATTATATAAACGAAGATCTAGTTATGGTGCGGATTGACTGCAGCTAATTTGGATACCATTTCAGGAAATGTTTGCCCTACCATAAAACCTTAAATGCCTATTTAGCTTACACTTTTTTCTTCGGGTACTCTGCTAATTTTAGCTGAAACGTTATTCTTGTTGTTTTCTTCAAGAGAAGTTGCATGGCCATCAAGTTTTTTTTTTGTGAACCAAATTTAGATGTCGGATAACCAAATTTAGATACCACCGTTAACCATTAGTCTTTTCTTTTCACATTTATTAATGAAAATGTTACTTATAAAACTATTGACCCTTAATATAAGGCGTATTTTAAATTTAAAGTCGACTTTATTTTTAATCAAACGGTTTTGTTCATTTTGTGTATGAAAACCTTACAAAAATATTTATATTTTCAAATATTTTGATTGGTTGATAATAAATTAACCAATCAAAATGCTCCAAATATAAACCAAGTCAAGGTATACTGCCACCCAATATTTTAACAAAGTCGAATTTAACTAAAATATACATTTGAAAAATTTAGATAGTAAGGGCGATTATTTGTGAGAAACAAAGCTTTTTTTTCATATTTCTTTTAAACATTTTACCAAGTTTTTAGGTTTTACTACTTAAATTTGGAATAAGTTATGCGAAAAATCTTTAAATGTATTCCCTTTTAAAAGATTTTAACAATGACATTTTTGTTTTGGTATTTAAAATGTTTTTTATGACTAAAATTAAAAAATCCTATTCGAAACAAAAACAATTTAAAAAATTTAATATTTTTAAAATTTCCCGTTTTCCCGGGAAAAATATATTATTTTCCCGGGAATTCCCGGCAAACTTTTCTCGGGATTTCCCGGGAATTCCCGAACCCCAAACCCTAGTTGTTATCCAGTTAACGACAACAAACATGTATTTACATGAAAATCCGAGCCATATGTATTTCGTTAATAACATTGCACTAAACAACTTATACAAAATCAACAGTTCCTAAATGCTTTTATTAAAAGTTTAAGAGATCTTCAAATATAATGTGTGAAACAAATAATGTACCCAGTCAGAAGAATACAAACGGGAAAGCGGTGGCAAAGCACAGGTGGTACAAGTACTGGTAAAAAGTGCTTTCCCATTCCCAAAATGATAACATCATTAGACAAAAGGACCGGCTGTTCAAAAAGCGCCGGAAAAGTACTGGAGGAACAAAATTTTTAAACGTTGGCAAAACGCTGGCAAAACCAATAAATAGTTGGTCTGGAAATATATTTTCCAAAATAAAATTTAAAAAAAGTTCATATGTATTTTTTTTTTGTTCCTGCCGTGATTTGAACCCAGGACGTCAGATTGGCAGACGATTGCTCTACCCACTGAGCTAACGAGACATATAATATTTGATGGCTAAACAAATTTTTGTAACTAGTATGCCAGTGTTGGGAGGGCAAAGAAAAAGTTGGTCTTGAAGGAGCTTTCCCACAAACAAAAAAATTTATTTTATAAAACAAAAAAAATTTTAAATTAAAAAAAATCCAAAAAAAATTATTATAACTCGGAACCTTCTGACTACACACATTTTTTAACGAAGCGTCATTATTTTTATAAAATCATTGGTCTATCAGTGAATTGATTTTTGTACGCCTGGTAGCATTAGCTAGGTAGCACTGGATAACACCTGGTTGCAAACCTTGACATATCACTCTAAGCCAATTCTTTGTCAGTGGTTTTTTTTATAAACCACCGAAATTTTTGTAAAACAAATACTGGTAAAATGCTTTTGCAAACGCTGGCAAAGCGTCCAAATGAGTGTTCTGCCAGTAATTTCTTTTTAACACCGTGGTTACCCAGTGGTATGCCAGTGCTTGATTTTTTGTACCACTGGCGATTTCTGACTGGGTATAGTTAAGATGTTTTTTTTTGTAAAAGACTTTTCTTAATTGTTAATAAACCCAGCAAAACCTTCTATTATCCGATAATAACTTTGTTAAGAAGAAATAAGGATAGGTAACCTCTTACTTTCAGGGTTGGAAGGCAATACCGGTAAAATACAGTTACTGAAATAAACGGAATACCGTTATCCTTAAAATACCATAACCGAAATAACTGAAATACCGTTATCCTTAAAATACCGATACCGAAATAAATGAAATATCGATAACCTTAAAATACCGTTACCGAAATACATGAAATATCCTTATCCTTAAAATACCGTTACTGTTATTTTTAATTCTCTGCTTTTGGTCATTGTACGTGTTTATTGAGTATTCCACATAAATTAAGTCGATTAATTGGTTTTGTTTATACTTTATTTTAGCTTTTGTAAAAAAAATGTGGTATGCACCGAAATAAATGACTACCGTTACCCTTAAAATACCGTTACCGATATAACTGAAATACCATTAACCTTAGAATACCATTACCGAAATAACCCAAATATCGTTATCTTTAAAATACCGTTAAAGAAATAACTCAAATACCGTTATCCTTAAAATAACGATACCGAAATAAATGAAATAGCGTTACTCTTAAAATACCGATACCGAAATAATCTAAAATAGCGTTACCCTAACGATAACCGCATTCGTTTCGTTTGCCATCCATGCTTACTTTTCTATTATCAAAGCTATTATTTTAACAAGGGCATGTCCATCGAGGTAACTCTTTACCTAGTAATATGTTATTCTGAACTTACATGTTACGATTACCTACTACCTCTAGGTTACAAAAAACCTTAAAATAATACGATTGTTTTTCTAAAAGTTCAATTTGTTTTATATTGACTATTAAATTAAAAATTTCATATTTTTCACAAAAATTTTTTTAAAATTTTTTTTGTAAGTTTTTATTATAAATTTAGTTAGAATATTTTTCTACCTCAAGTCCAAATTCTAATATGATAATGTCATATTAGATTTTTATTTGTTGTTTCAAAAAGGGGTTGATCATTTTCATGATAGACAATACAATTGTTTCGTAGACATTTTTATTATAAAAATAAGCATTTTGTAATGGAGCGGATAAGCTCTTACTTTTCTATTACTAGACCTCCCAGTGTAAAAACGGTAATGACATATCATTATTTTTTGGACTACTAGTAATGACACCCACCTACCTTGTGCATTATTTTAAAACATATAATAATGAGTTACTGATAATGACTTATTTTTATCATTATTTCAAAATCTGTAGACCCTGGTTCGATTCCCGCACCAGCAAATTTTATTAAAAAAATACAATAAAAAATATTTATTTTATATAATTTATTTTTTTTTTTAATCTATTTTTAGACTCATTATTTTTGTCAGCACTGGTAAGCACATAGGTAACGATATATTTTTTGATTTTTCGTATGCTGGTGTGTAACCATAACTCATTATTTTTCTCGACATCGTCATATAAAGGTAATAAGAAATGTAATAACAAAAGTAACTAGTTACCATTACCAAGTATGTAGTTATATAACCACATATCTGGTAATGATTTTCTACACTGGGCTATTATTTTAACAAGGGCATGTCCATCGATGTAACTCCTTACCTAGTAACATTTTATTCTGAACTTACAGGTAAAGAGTTCTTAAAAACATTTTATTTTAATTTTTTAAACCGCATATCTATTTTAAATTTACGGATATTTAACAAAAAAATAGAATTTCTGAAATTTTCTAATAAAGTCAGCAAAAAATGTTGCTGTGTCAGCAAATTTTTAGTCAGTAGCGTGCTTGCAAAAAAGTTGGTAATTTCAGTAAATCTTCAGCAAAAGTTTTGCTAACACTTAGTCGACTGCAAATGAAAAAAATCCTCACTAAAATCACTAAACTTTTTGCTGAATATTAGTAGACTGAAAAAAACTCAAAAAACTTGTAGCGAAATTTTACTTTAGTTAATTTATTTGCTGAAAATTTAAATATAGAATATGTGTAGAGTTGTTTTTCTTTTTTTGTCATTTCCGTTTCCAGACAAGCTGCGACACCTACATCTTGTCTATCTGGTTGTCGTTCACGCTATGTATGCGGTTCTCAGCACAATTTTGCAGCAAAATAAATTAGTAAAAAATTAGTTTAGTGCTAAAAAAATATAACTAAAATTTTTGCTGAAAACGGAATTTCAGCAAAAAAAATTGCTAAAAACTAGTACACTTGATATACAAGACGTTTTACTAATTTTTCTACTAACTTATTTTTTTGAGTGTACCAATAAAACATTCAAACGTATGAATTTGGTTATAGAAGTAATGCAATTGTAAGTTGTAAGGGTCCAAGGTAATGCAAGGTTAAGCGGTTTGATATATTACCATCTACCAATAGTAGTACTCATATATTACCAAGGTTTGCTGGGAAGGTCGACAAGGAATTCTATTCCACTTACACAGTACCTTCAAATATAGTAAATTATAATTCCCTAATTTAATTTTTAATTCTGATAAAATTTTGAACGAATCGATAAGCATAACTTATTTTATGGATTGAATTGTATGGTACTATATTCAATCACTATCTTATTCAAAGAATCAGCTCAGGTCAATTGAATCAATTAAATCAATTCGTATTGAATCAATTCGTTTTATTATATGAAAAGGATCAACAAAAACCAACCTGATTCTTTGAATAAGATAGTGATTGAATATAGTACCATACAAATTAATTTAACCAATAACGGTTGCCTTCAATCGGGAATCAAATCATAAATCAATTAAATTTATTCCAAATTGAATCAATATAAATTTAAGAGTAAATAAATCATATCTCACTTTATTAAATTTCAAATCGATGATTTAAAGTGGGTATGATTCAGAAAATGAAACAAATTTTATGCGATTTGATTCAAAACAGAATTATATTTTTCAAGCTCTGATAAAACATACCGTGAAATTTTCATAGTAAACACAAAACAACAACGTAAACAATTGTAGATGCTTTATGTGTAATTTAGGCAGTGTTGCCACCAGTAAAACAAAAAATTACACAGCTGTAGGTCAAAAATTATCCAAAACCGTATGAAATTACACAAAAAAATTATAATTTTTTATATTATTTCAAAATAAACTCTCCTGAGCACAGTGGGGAAGAATAAAAGTATTTTGGACTCATATGAAATTTCACACTGTAAATTTCGACTCCAAAGATTTGCCATTTTTCTATTTATAAACTGATTTTTAAAGACAGCATTTTTGTCACCTGTAAAGTGCAAAAGCTATTTGCATTTTAGAACTAAAATTTTGCGTTTTTGCAATAACTTGGTCCGGGTTTTTGTCTTCTACAAAAGCAAATCCAGGCAAATTTTTATGAAAAATATAACAAATTATTCTATTAACTAAAGAGAATTTTAATGCAATAACTTTTTTAAGGCTTAAAATGGCGTGCTTTTAAATTTGAATATTAAAAAAAATTGTAGTACATATTTATGTTTTTCAGAAAAGCTACTTCATTCAGATACGTTGCATGCAAAAATATTACCTACTTGATAATTATTCTCTCCCATACACCTCAAATTTTAACAAAAAGCTGGAGAAGATTGTCCAAGGCGTTCCTAATGTGATGACATAAGTCCTGTTCAATCCTAGCTTTAAATGTCGGCAAGACAGCAAAAATTGTAAAAATTCCATGTTTGTAAAATTTAGCTTGGTTTCTTTAATTTTTAAATCACTGATAGCAAGGCATGACATTTCTTTGCAGTATGTACATCAACAAATTTTCTTTTGGAAAACAAAAATATAAAATTTCCACAAAAAATTCCCGATATTTTTTTTTAATTTCATACTATTCTGTTGAAATCTGGAACATGTTGGATTTACAGAATTCTAAAATATTTTGATTCTGCTCTAACTTGCTGCGTTAATAAAATTTTTGTCTGGTCAAAGCCTATTATCATGTTAACTACAGCAAAAAAAATATCAGAGATCAGAAAGTAACAATCATAACAAACTCAAATTTTCCCACTCTTTCGGTGCATGTTTAAATGGTCTTGCAAACCAAGAGAATTTTTAAACGAAGCTTGACAATTATTTTCGCAAAAAATAAACAGAAGACGGTGTTTTAAACAAACCAAAAAAAGAATAAAAATCATCATTTTTTATTTCTTTTAAATTGGGTTTAGTGTTGAAAAAATTTACAAAAGTAATTTACAAAAAATTGGAGATTTGTGATAAATGTTTCACAGACAAACTCGTTTCGTCAACTATCGACTAATTTTTATTAACTTTGAAAAATTTACGCAAATTTCTGTTAAAAGTGAAATTACACAAAAACTACACAAAAATGTCATTATTCAAAAATTATCCAACGAATGTGTAAACAGTCCCGTTTTTGAATAATTATTCAAAAAGTGGCAACACTGAATTTAGGGAAGTTGTATTGAATTTTAAGTTACTATGTTAAGGCAGAATTTATTGATTGATTAAATATAGAGCGCATTAAAATTATATAGGGTCATATGCGTAATCACTTTTTAAATTTCCAAATGGCTTATAAAACAAATTTTTCATATAAAATTAATTTTATATATTTTTTTTATAATTTTATGGGGTTTTCAAATTATTATGCATAAGCATTATAGTATTTAAATTTAAACTGTAAAGGAAACATTGCTTTAAATTCTATAATAAAAAAAGTCAGCAAATTAAAAAAACTAGGTATAAACTAAAAAAAGACTTTTCGATTTCCTCGAGTTACTCTATTAATCGATCAAAATTACTCAATTTATTCTTTACGAAATTGGCCACTTGAAATTCCACGAACAAGTTTTTGAAAGAAATTCATCGATTAATAGAGTAACGGTTAACCGATTGAATACTTATTCTTATTTTTGTTAAACTTTAAAAATTGTTGATATATTGCATATAACAGTATTGTTGTGTAAAATATAAGTCTCTTGTTCAGCTCCTTTCATAGGTGTTACTCCTCGAAAAAATAAACGAATAGAAATAGGCTTAATATAAAAAATCTTAGCTTCTTAAGTTGATAGCTTTTGGATAGGCGTGTTTATTTTTCAAAAAGTATTGTTTATTGCAATAACTAGTTTGAAGCCTTAAATTTTTTATGACAATTAACAATAGCTTAATGGATGGTTCTTCTGTATTAATGTAGTGAGATAAAAATAATTTTCATGTATAGATATCAGTCGAAAAAATAAAAGGTGACTCTATCTCACTTGTTTTTGGGTGTTACAAAGAGCAGCACAAACTTATAGTATCCTGTATCACAATGTGGCTGCAGGATAAAAAACCACATTGTGTTCGATTAGAAATTAATAAATATAATATAAAAACCAAAAAGTGAAAACAAAATTAATTTATATATTGATATTCATATTATTATATACTTTATAGTTTTTATATATATTAAATGCATAGTATATATATATGAAATATATTAAGAAAAATACCATTTATTAAATATCATTATTATAAAAACTTTTAACTAGAAATAAATGGCAAAAGTATTATTATTATCTTAACAACTTAGAAATACTTACCATATACATATATCATTTATCACTTACATAAATATGTACTTAAAATTTAATGTTATATTTATATATATAAATTGAGTATTTCGTGCTTACGGAAGACCCCGAGCTCCCGAAATTGTCTTTGATGAAAAGAGTTTTAAATATAGTTTAAACTTTGGCCCATTATCTCTATTTTAAAAAGCAGAGCGTCACTATGGTAGTGCGAATATGTGTTTACAAAAATTTAGCAGCTGTTCGGCCTGATTACGCCTAGCGCAGTTAATTTCGGAAGTTATCTGACTTTGATGAAAAGTTTTTAAAAATAACAACTTTTCAGAAAATATAAATTCTTTCTAATTTCCAATTTATGCAAAACCATTTTGTATGGAGTCGAAAATTTTGGTTAAAATTTGGTAACCGTAATTAGGTCAGATATTTGATGAAAAGAATTTAAAATATAGCTTAAACTTTAGCTCATTATCTCCACTTTAAAAAGCAGAGCACTACTATGGTAGTGCGAATATATGTTTAAAAATTTAGAAGCTATTCAGCCTGATTACGGTTGCCGCTGTCAAATTCGGTCAGATATTTGTGTAGTAATTAGTAAAACTGGACTTATACATGCAATTCCCGAACTGGAGTAAATTGAACTAACTGACCTGTATATTTGGTATGATGAAATTTTTTGATTTCAAAAGGCATCGTTTATTTTTTATCCTACCAACCTTATTGGAAATCAGGATAATTTACACCTCATACAAGTTTGGTAATAAACTGACTATATTTGATTCCACCCACATATTAAGTTCCTCGTTTAAACAATACAGTAAACATTTTATCGATAATATTTTAAACAGTGTTAGTTTTTTATTTTATTTGGTAGTAGAATCTGTTTTAATGCTAAATTTTAAATGCAAAAATTGTCAAACGTAGTATAATTCAAATTAAAACGGGGCACTCCAATTGACATGAAATCCCTCGTATATATTTTTCAAAATGTCGATTTTTGTTGCTCAACCTCTCTTTGTCCTTTAGTGTTTCAAATTTGTGTCAAGTGCGACTACTCCAGATAGACTTTCAAAAAGGATATATACTTAAACTTACGCACAAAATGAAGTAAGTATTCATCGGGGCAAGGCACTTCATGCAAATACATACTTGTTGTCGTTACCTTGAGTACAATACAAACGTAATTAATATATTTGCCAATTACCTAATAAATAAAGTTGAATAAAAAAACCCAGGAAAATTTTCTGTTCCAAAGAATCGGTTGTAGAATAGCTACTTTTCATTCACAACCCCTTCTACTGTCGATTCTAACACCGATTCTTTTTGTTTGAAATTGTCCCAAAAGCAACCCCTTCTATGCCTCCAAAGTGGAACCGGGTGTTCTGGAATCAGTTCTGGAACTACACTCAGATAAAAAAGTTTGTAAAAAAATTTGTAAACAGTCTCCAATCGCACTATACTATTTTTATACTGATTATTAGTACAATTTTTATTTTTAGTAATCATTTTTGCTATTCTCTTATTACAAATTACGGATTTTTTTTACTAATTTTCCCTGCTGATTTCAGCAAAACATTTTACTAATTTTTCAAAACCGAGTGCTAAATTTAGCAGAAAAATATACTAATTTAAAAATATTTTTTTTTTGATTTTTTACAATTCTTGTTTAGTTTATATTTGTTACTATTGATATATTCTTAGTTTAGAAATAACACCCAGAAAATTTTATTGCATCTCCAATGCATAAAATGGCAATAACTGGAGAACCGTTTGCAATTTTGACTCCAAATTTCAAGTACGATGAAGTAATTATACGCTTGGTACAATCGAAAGAAAAAACCATTTTAGATTTTACAGTTTTTTTATTTCTTAGTACAATTTTTTGCTAATTTCAGCAGATTGATTTTTAATTACAGTTTACAGCAATTTACTGAAATTTAGTAGCTACAACTAATTATTTATACTAATTTCATTGTACTAAAATTATTATATTTAGTAAGTTTTTTAACCGATTTTAGCAAATCGATTTTGAATTGCATTTTACATAAATTTTACTAAAATTTAGTAGCGGCTACTAATTTTTTCTACTAATTTTATTGTAGGTACTACAGATCAGCAGATATGTGTTGCTAAAATTAGCAAAAAATACCGCTGGCCTCAAAACAGTTAAATTTCCAGTAAAAAATGTTCCTGGGAAGTTTTTACAATCGGTAGCCAACTACACCTATTCTACAACTGGTTACACTGCAACCGATTCCATGGAACTGGTTCCGGAACCAGTTCCTTGGATCCTATATGGAAGGTATGACTGACGTAGAATCAGTTCTAGAACTAGTTCCAGAACTGATTCTAGGGCAACCGGTTCCACTTTGGAGCTATAGAAGTGGTTGCTTTTGGGACAATTTCAAACAAAAATAATCGGTGTTAGAATCGGCAGTAGAAGGGGTTGTGAATGAAAAGCAGCTATTCTACAACCGATTCTTTGGAACAGAAAATTTTCCTGGGATGTGAAAGAAAAAATTTAAATCTTTATAACTGCAATTTCTGGAACTAAATTGAAATAAATTCAAAATGGATTTATTTATTTCATAAATCTATTTTGTATTTAGCTTATTTAATTCCTGTGTTCACATTTTTACAAAATGTAATGATTTTCTTTCGCATTAAATTAAAGAATAAGTAATAATATAAAAATAATAATATTGACATAAATATTAATTTTTTCAAATCAAACATAACCCAGCAAAAATAAATGACTTCTAAATGAATCACTTCCTTCATTACATCAGAAAGTATTACTCCCTTAGGAAGGGGTTTTAAACTACATCTAAAACTGCAATTAATATATGATTGTCAGAAGTTCTTTTTCATGGGTGATAAGAAGTTAATATTTTGTATGGGAACGTGCTGTCACAGAAATCAGAGAGTTGCGGGTTCTAATCCCGGCAGGTAAAAACAATTTTTGTAACTTTTTTTTTACATAATTATTAACTTTTTGTTGTTTTTACTGAAAATTTTAATTTTTTTAAGTTTGTCCACTCAATTAATTTTTGAAACTATTTCGAAATTTATTTTTTTTTAATTTTCTCTTCATTTATATCAAATTTTATGAAAATATAAAAATTTAATTAATTATAAATGTATTAATTCAGTTCGAGTCTAATTTCCTTATTATGAATTAACATAATAAGTACTTTTTTCAAAAACCGCTATTTTTCTTCATCAGGATACTCTCCTAAAGGCAAATGTACACGCGAGAGAAAAATGCTAGAGGTAGGGCAAAAAGCAACCCTAAATAGCTTAAATCATTCACAATAGAGCTATTTAGAGGTGTTTTTTGCTCTACCTCTAGAATTTTTCTCTCGCGTGTACATGTGCCTTAACAAATACTTCACAGATTTTTTGCTTTCAAAAACCTCTGCACTTTCAGGAATGAAAAGACGATCGTTTCGGGGATTTTCAGGGTCCCCTTCTTCAGTTTTCTTTAGAAAGTGGTGGCAATAGTGCAATGCATTTTGAAGCATCAAAATCTCATATTAAATGTAAACAATAAAATATGTTTTCGAAGTCTTCTGCAAAGACATAACCAACAATAGCAATATTATGAAAGTTTTTTGTTTTTGTATTTCATACCGCCAGTATAAGTAAAATACAAATTTTATTTTTGCCTTACTACTTTATCAATACAAGAAGAAGCAGAAAACATTTCTCCGGACTGTGAGTGTTGTTAGTGTTGGTTTTTTTAATTTTTTTTCGACCTTTTTAATTGATTAATTAGAAATTTATTAATTCAGTTCGAGGCCAATTTATTTATTATGAATTAACATAATAAGTACTTTTTTCAAAAACTGCTATTTTTCTTCATTAGGATATTCTCCTAACAAATACTTCACAGAGTTTTTGCTTTCAATAACCTCTACACTTTCAGGAATAACGTAAATTTCAACAACAAAAATTAATTTTAAAAATATTTTTTGTTACAATACATAATAATAAAGGTACCCAGTAAAATTTTGTGGTTCTGGAATCAGTTCCATGGAATCGGTTGCAGTGGAACCAGTTGTAGAATAGGTGTGGTTGACTACCGATTGTAAAAAATTTTCCTGGATAAATATTAAAATTTTGTTTGTATGTAAAAAATTGTAATTTAAAAAGTCCATTTTAATAAAATTCTTAATAAATATATTTAATATTACACAAATAGAAAAAGAAAATAATCTTTAAACATTTTAGTTAGAACTACTAAAAATTACTCAGGAAAATTTTCTTATCCAAAGAATCACTTGTAGAATAGCTACTTTTCATTTACAACCCCTTCTACTGTTGATTCTAACACCGATTATATTTGTTTGGAATTTTCCCAAAAGCAAACACTTCTATAGCTCCAACCTGGAACCGGTTGCCCTAAAATCAGTTTTGAAACTAGTTCTAGAACAAATGTAACTAAAATTTTGTGAATTTAACAGTTTTATTTTTCCTGTTCTTATCTTAGTAGTATTTTGCAAAAAAAATCTGCTAATATCAGCAGTTTTTTCTACAAGATCATTTCTAATAAATTTCTAGTAGCTTTTTCTGGTATTTTTACAGTTTTTTTTTCTATGAGTGTATTTTTTTTTATAAAAAATAACACTTAAAAAATCAACTTTATATATTTTTTCTAGATGGATGAAAACATCTCAATACAACACAAAAAAGTGTCATTTTTGGAGTGACCATCTCCGATTTCAATCAAATTTACCACAACTATCGGACATGCTAACAGCTCATTAAAGCATAAATTTCAGAGCCAAGACTCTTTTGGTTTCCGAAATATGACGTCACGAAAATTGCAAAAACCGGCAAAATTTGACCAAAGTATGGTTACAAAATCGACAATAACTTAAAAACAATTCTAGTTATAAAATTTGTTTTGGTATTATTTATTAGGTAAGAATGTACCCTTTAAAATGGTATGCATATCGATTTTTTTCATGGAGGGGTCAAAGGTCATTTCTTGGGGCCTTGAGTTCAAATCCCCATTGCTCGAAGTGCGCATTTTTTAAAATTTTTAAAAGAATATATGATTATTTTTAAACTCTCTTCTACATTTGTGTGAAAAATTTAAGGTGGTGTCTGGATTCGTTTCTGATTTATAGCCAAAAACATTGTCGTAGGTATGGATTTTGTGTATTAATACATGTATATACAGTAGTTTTGATTTAACTGCCTGTTTTTTAAGTGCACATTTGGTATAACTGCACAAAATTTTGGTTTCGTTTCTATTTTACAAAATTATGTTCGCAATTGTCTTCTTTAAGTGCACTTTTTGTACCTGCGCATTTAAGATAACTGCCTCATATTTTTTTGCAGTTTTACATTATTTTCATAAAAAAGTTCGCCGTTAGCTGCCCCTTGTGTTTTGCTTTGTTTTTCAATTCTAAAAAAAAAACACATAAAATAAATGTGTTGTCAATTTTTTTGTGACAAAAATATCCTACTTTAGTCATTTTTTAACCATAAAAATCGCATGATCTGGTGCAAAGCACAAAGTTGTCAACATTAGCTTCATTTGTTTTGTTTGTTTTCAGTCTGTATTGGTATACCTGCACATTAAGGCAGGTAAGTAATTTGACTTAGCTGCGTTTTTGGCTTACCTGCACAAAAATTCTTGCAAAAGTTGGTTGTGCAGCTAAGTCAAAATTACTGTACCACAATCGAATGTACCACATTTTTTGGTATTATTATAAATTAATTAAAAAACGAGTAGAACAGTTAAAGTCGGGCATGACGACTGCGGCCCTATGTTCCGCTAGGAATTAAAGGATTAAATATATATATGACGACTATTAAATACCCTACACCAGTCTGGTTAAAAGCCAACTAATGTTTGGATCCGAAATTCGAATGGGTTAATATGGACTTATGTCAAAATTTTCTATAAAATGGTAAAAGAAGAAAAAATCGGAAATATAGCCCATATGGGCGATAGGTCCAAATATGGACCAATCCTTTAATTAGGAATTTTCTAGAAGAAAAAAAAAATCAAAATTAATCTGTTTGAGAGCATGGTGTCAAAATGTCTAAATCTAAATTTACTCCTTTCTTCACATTTTTTAAACAACAATTTATGGTTTCTACATAATTAATTTATATTATTTTTTATTTTTTAATTTATATTTTTCTTCTAGAAAATGCTTAATTAAAGGTTTTAATATCGATTTTCATGTCAAATGACACTTGAACACTTTTTTACATTTCAAATATTTGGGGTCATTTTGACCCCATGTGCCTATAAGGCTTAATTTCTAATTATTTATTACTATGTATAAAATTTGGTGTTAACAGACTTATTTGGACAACTTTTACCAAATTCCACAAGAAACAACACATTGTTTTGATATACTTCCAAGAAAAATTTAAAAAATTTCACTTTTGACCTTGGTAAAGAAAGGGTTAACGTTGTCGGAGTTTTATAAAATTTTCGGAAAACAATCTTTTGTATCAGAATTAAAAGAAATCGGAAGTGATTTTGTTACAAAAATTAATACTATTATCTAAATTATTGTCCAAAATCACACTTTTCTCCAAAATATTCAAATTTAAAACGACGTCACTATTATGTTAAAAGAGGAATATGTGTAATTTCCAGTAAAATTATTCTCTTAGGTGTATTTAATAAACTCCTATGCGTTGACAACTTTTTTTATATTTTGTTAAACAAAATTTTAAAAAACTCAAAGCTACACCCAAAATATTCCATAGTGGAATAGTTAACAAAATCCATAGTTGAAACCAAATAAATTTAAAATAACATTTTGTAATTATAAACAACTTCGTTTTCGGTAATATTAACAATATTATAATTACGCTGTAAATAACAATTTAAAATAAGAATGTCAAGTCAAATAGAAAACTAAATTTTATTTACATCGAAAACTTTAACACATAAAAATTTTTTGATCTTATTAAGAACAAGAAACAAAATTAATTTCCTGCAATTTTCAGTCCGGTAAATCGAATTAAGAAGGTAATCGTGGATTTTGTAATATTGTTTTAATTTTTATTTAAGTAAAAACATTTTTCTTATAGAATGTAAGGATGTTTAAAATTCTGGACAGCTTCTGACAAATATTTTAAAGTGAATGTGGTTCGGAATGAATAAAATACCACTACCATTTGAATTTTATTGAACATCTCTTTTTACAACGTGCATTATGGTATTTTTAATAGAATTATTGTGTGACAAATTTCTTTTTTTCTAATGTTTTAAAAAATAGATATTGCATATTGTTTAATTTAAAATAAAGGTCAAAATACAAGTTCCGTGGTTTGTATTAACCATTTTTAAATTTAGTATAGTCGATATCTGTTACGTTTAATTTTTATTGAATTTTCACTAGCTAATCGTAACCGAAAACTACTCCGTAGTTGATTTTTAGATTTCGAATAGACATAGTCATCTTCCACTACTTCATATTAACTATGTCATAGTGAGGGTTATTTCACCTATGACATAGTTGAAAAAATAGTGTTCATCAACTACGTATATTTTAGGGTGTAGGGATTTGCGATTTTATAAAAAAAAAATCCCATCTATAGCCATACCTGGAAATAGGATATCATAAACCAAGACAGACAAAAATTTATTATCTGAATATTTGTTGATCTTACAAATGAAATTAGAGTACAACAATGTAAATTTGTTGAAAAGATATTTTATTTTTTACGATTTTCATAAGTTATCTCATTTTAACCGTACAATGGTCTGCGGAAATGGCAATTACTAAAATATTTTCCAACCGATTTTGGACTTTGATACATCACCAGAAAGTAATTCAGTCTAGATTATGATTCTATTTACATTTTCTAAAAATACGGTTATTAAATAGCCAGTATTTTGAAAGAATGCCAAAAAAAGTGATTTTTTCGCCTTGTATTTCAAACATCAGGGCCGATGCGGCACTTGTTTTCGTTTTCCGATCACCCTAATTTTTTGCATGGTGTATTTTTATACCCAATGGCACATTTCTAGTGGGGGCGGGACGGCCTAAAATCGCAAGTTGAAAATTATGGTCGACCCTAATATACATACACTAGGGCAACAAATGATACTTAGGGACACGGTTTTGGCTATAACTCAGAGACGAATCGAGATACCACTTTAAATTTTTCACACAAATGTAGAAGAGTGTTTAACAATAATCATATATTTTTTTAAGAATTTAAAAAAATGCACATTTCGAGCAATGGGGATTTGAACTCAAGACCCCAAGAAATGACCTTTGACCCTTCCATGAAAAAATCGATATGCATACCATTTTAAAGGGTACATTCTCATTTTAATTTCATTTTCATTTCTTTATTATTTATAAAGTCTATGGATAACAGTGATCCTTACAGACTACTCGCTAAAAATAAAATTAGAAAATTAAAACAAATTATTTAAATAAAGTTTAAACAAATCTTTTGAATAACTAAAATCTAAAACAGTATTATTCTCTAATTTATTAAAATTTTTTAAGCAATTGCGGTTTGATGTTACACTTAAATTTGATCTAACGGCTTTTTCTGAGAAAACTGAAAAGGACGGATTCTAATGTCAGAGGTCCACAGCTCAGGTTTAAACATATTTTCATACAATTCAGCTGAAATTCCAAGTTTAAAATTAACAAATTTTAAATCAGACAACGAAGCATCTTTTTTTACAAGTTTATAACATGCCATGCAGGGCTTAGCAATATTAAGATGTTTGCCACATATGATAAATTGTTTTCTTCTGAAACTGTTGGCTTAAATGACGACAAGTGGATCCATTTCATTTTTGGTACCACATCCAATTCAGAATTATCACTATCACCAGTTATGAAATTATGTTTTTAGGTTTTTTCTATTTGTAACATTATTCCCATTTGATGAACTTTGAGCATCAATTACGTTATTTAGATTAAAAACCTTAAAAATTGCCAAAACTGTTACTAACAGATCCATTTAAATTAACATAGGCAACTGAGTTAACAGGTATTTCAATTACATCAGAAACTTTAACAGCAGAAGCTTAAATAGCAGCATCATTAACAGCAGCAGCAGCTTTAACAGCAGTAGTAGCCTGCACAGCAGAAGCTTTACTATTAGTAACCATTAAAGCTTTTGTACTTACAGAAGGCAACTCATGATCAAGTGTAACATTAGCAGTAGTACGAACAGTGTTTAGATTTTTGTATACAGCACTGGCATCAACAGAAGCTGTTTTTGTTGATTGTAAAACATCAGCAAAAGGCAAACCAGAGCTTAAACCTGTTTTGAGCGTGGGTAAACTACAATGATTCTTGTTGTTATTATTATTATTATTATTATTATTATTATTATTATTATTATTATCCAAAAAATTTACATCAGACTGCAAATTAGAGTCAGTTTGTTTAATAAGAGCATCATCCGAATAGGAGTTATTAACATGTAAATTAAAGGCAGATTTAGAAGTAACATTTGCACATCCATATTTAACGTTCCTTAAGAGATCGATTACCACCAATTTTAACTCTTTAACTTCAATAGACAAAGCAGAAACCGTTTAAATTAACTCATTAGAAGAAATTAAACATATTATTACAATTGAATACAATGTTTTTATTAGAGTTTAATGATTTTAAAACATCTTTCAAATTTATACAAATATTATGAAAGTGGCGTTTACAAACAGCACAAGTAATTAATGCTGTGAAATATTATGAAAACAGAACAAACAAATCAAATCTAGATCCGACATTATAAACGCGTCTTACTCAATCAAGAGTAATTGTTAAACAAAGATTACCTAATAAATAATACCAAAACGAATTTTATACCTTGTATCGTTTTTAAGTTATTGTCGATTTTGTAATCATGAAAATTTTGCGGTTTTTTCCAATTTTTGTGACGTCTGTAACGACGTGTTTTCACTTTTTAAGCTGGGGCATACTCAGCGTGCCCAGGATCCATTACAAACGATTTATATTTCGATAAGAGAAGAAAACACTGTGCAATTTAATAATTTTTTCATAACACGTTATAAACTTTATTATTTAATTGTTCTTAACACGTAACAAGTTGACACGACATGACACGAATATTTATTTTTATAGCCAGTAGAAGTCGGTCCCGTAGTAAACGGCAGTACTTTGTAGTGGGGTAGAGCAGGACGATAGCACACGTTCACGGCGATGATTGAGCAGAGCGATAGCTCACGCTCACGGCGAAGATTTGAGCAGAGCGATAGCTCACGCTCACGGCGAGGGTTTGAGCAGAGCGATAGCTCACGCTGAGGGTTTGAGCAGAGCGATAGCTCACGCTCACGGCGAGGATTGAGCAGAGCGATAGCTCACGCTCATGGCGAGGGTTTGAGCAGCGATAGCTCACGCTCACGGCGAGATTTGAGCAGAGCGATAGCTCACGGCGAGAGTGGTCACTGAGCAGAACGATAGTTCACGCTCGCGTCGGAATGGGCAACAGAACGATAGTTCACGCTCCCGCTGTTAGTCCGTGTTATGGCACAGAGCGATAGCTCACGTTGCCGTCCCTATCGTCAGCTGTCCTAGGTAGTCTAGTTGGTTAAAGGTGTTAAACGATAGTTAAACCCCTTTAAGCTACTTAGGTAAAATCTTCTTTAAATGCAGAAAGATATTTCACGCACTTATAGAAGGTCTTACCTCGTTGCCGTCCACTGGCTAATCAATCAAAATCGATCAATGCAGCAGCTTTTATACATGTTGATCAAAGACACATAAACATTCACACATATGTATTACACAGTTGACAACAATTACATGAGTGTTACAATTAGTAGTACAATGATGCATTTTATAGTATTTTCTAATCTTCAATGTTATGTTTGACATCTAGATGGCATTTTGAATAAAATACTGTTAAATTCAAATATAATTTAAGTAAATTAGAACACTGATAAGGAACCAATAATAAAATTAATTTTATATATATACATGAGACGCAAAAACGAATGCACCACTGACTTTTGCTCGTCGCACGTCATATTTCGGAAACCGAAAAGATCTGGACCTCAAAATTTATGCATCGTTAATCTCTTTTAGTGTACCACACTACATGGCGAATTTCATTCAAATCGGAGATGGTAAATCCGAATGGTGTGTTGAGTTGATGTGTTTTCACCCATATGTTATATATTTTTGTTAATAAAAAATGAAAGAAATGAAGATAACAACAATTTACTGAACAAGACTGCTAAAAGTCAGTAATCATGTATAAGAGGTAGGGTTTGGGATTTCCCGGACTTTTTTAATTCCCGGGAAACGGGAATGAAAAAATTTAATTCCCGGGATTCCCGAGAATTTTTTTTTTGAACAAAATTGTTAATGAAAACCACCTATATAAATAATTTTTGTTAAAAAAAAACACTATTTCAGTACAAATGCAGTCTGTATAGTGAGAATTCAAAGTAAAAAATATCAGAATGTTGAACATTTGATTTCACATAAATTAATCGCAGCACTGCCAAATGAATTGCATGATTCCAGCAGAAAGCACCTACTACTGGACTGTCGGAAACAAACCGTTTCATCACACTTGGCCGATTAGAAATGGTGGCCACAATGTTATTTTCCAAAGACAATTAAAACTCTTCTAGTCTTATTTCTATAATTCTTCTTATTTCATCAGCATTACATCTTCCTGATATATAAACCAACCCCAGGTTATAAAATGAATTATTTACGTTTATACTTATGTTCAAATATCTCTTTTGTGATATTCTCCATTCATCTAAGATTATAGTAAATCTCCTATTGTTAGAAATATTGGTCAATATTTCTTTTATCATGATATCTTTTACATGATTGTAGTAATTTAATATAATGTTCTTTACATCGGTTTCTTTTTTTGCAATGCCAGGTTTTTTTTTTTGTGAACCAAATTTAGATGTCGGTTAACCAAATTTAGATACCACCGGTAACCATTAGTCTTTTCTTTTTACATTTATTAATGAAAACGTTACTTATAAAATTATTGAGCCTTAATATAAAGGAGTATTTTAAATTTAAAGTCGACTTTATTTTTAATCAAACGGTTTTGTTCATTTTGTGTATGAAATCCTTACAAAAATATTTATATTTTCAAATATTTTGATTGGTTGAAAATAAATTAACCAATCAGAATGCTCCAAAAATAAACCAAGTCAAGGTATACTGCCACCCAATATTTTAACTAAAGTCGACTTTACCTAAATTATACATTTGAAAAATTTAGATAGTAAGGGCGATTCTTTGTATAAAACAAAGCTTTTTTTCATATTTCTTTTAAACATTTTACCAAGTTTTTAGGCTTTACTACTTAAATTTTGAATAAGTTATGCGAAAAATCTTTATTAGTTGAAATGCTCCTAATTACTTGACAAAGATTTTATTTGTGTGTCAAATAAATGTATTCGCTTTTAAAAGATTTTAACAATGAATTTTTTGTTTTGGTATTTAAAATGTTTTTTATGACTAAAATTAAAAAATCCTATTCGAAACAAAAACAATTTAAAAAATTTAATATTTTTAAAATTTCCCATTTCCCGGGAAAAATATATTATTTTCCCGGGAATTCCCGGCAAACTTTTCCCGGGATTTCCCGGGAATTCCCGCCCGGGATTTCCCGAACCCCAAACCCTAATAAGAGGCGATATCACAAGGGGTATAGCGTCACTGAACTTTGTTTTTCAGTAACCTGTCCTAGGATTTGTCTTGTGACATGTCACAAGGGGTCAATTTCCCCCTCCTATGACAACGCCATGTAAAAGTGACCAGTCTATTTCATATAAAGGGGCCAGTTCGGTGACAGTTGTTAAAATTTCCCGTAGGGTCCCTATTCAACAAATGCATTGCTTTATCTACTTCTTTTTCCTCTCTTTTTTTTCTGGGAAATAGTTTAATGTCGCAAAACAATACACTTCGCTTCACCTAATTTTTCTAAATTTTGTAAAACACGGTGACTTACATGTGGACTTACGTAGTTTTCAAACAAAATTGTATGAAGAAATAAATTTTGTAAATCACCAGAGCATTATTTTGTTCACTTTAATTGTAAAATCTTTCACTCGCATTTTATATGTGTTGAATGAAAAGTAATGCAATAATACATAAAAAAGCCTAAAAAAAACTAGAAATAAACTAACTTACGATAATTAAAATCCAAGAAGTAAAAATATATTATCCAGCAGAATAAAAACAATTATAACGCCAATTCACCTTTTTTAAGAATTTAATTTTTTTTTAATTAAAAATTAATAATTATATATAAACACACTTTTAAACGCATTTTATTGTTAAAATCATACTTACTCCTTTTACTCCTGCAAGGAGCATAAAATCATACTTGGGACTAGTTAATTGAATGGACCAATTAATTGATGATTTCATTGGCATTACAATTGAACAATGCCAATTAAATTTTTTTGCATTAAAATTGATCAATGCCAATGAAATTTTTTCAATTGGCATATTTCAATGCCTACATGCCCAATTATAATTGATGAAAAAATCATTTGTTTTCATGTTTTAATAAAACAACAAATTAAGAAGAAAAAAAAATAAAAAAATTCACGTATTTCTCATCAATTTGTACGCTTTTGCAAAAAGATGGCAATTTTTAAATATTTATAAAGATTTGACAATTCGGGTGATAACGTAAAAATCAATCACGAATATGTAGGGATTTATAAAATATCATATCAGGTGATTTCTTTTTGTAATTTTTTAAGACATATAACCCCAGGTAAAAATGTTAATCTATGGTTCCATGTATGCTCATTATGAACATATATGTTATGTAGTGTCCGACCGAGTATTCGGCTTCGGCTTCGGAGTTCGGCCAAAAAGTGATGTTCGGCCAAGTTCGGTGTTCGGCAAAATTTTGGCCGAATACCGAACTTTTCTATAAACAAATATTTTGCAACATTTAGCTCTTTAATTTTGTATAGTAACTTATAAATATGCACATATTTAACTTAATTTTTACTTAGAGAGCGAAAAATACAACTTTTTTATGTTTTTGCAATTTAGAAATATTTAGAAATTGGTTTCCGTATTTTTGAATTTGAAAAAGTTGCATGAAATTGTATTTTTATTCAAACACAAAAGTATTCGGCTTCGGCCGAATTTAGTAATTTTGGCCGAAGTTCGGCTTCGGCTTCGGTTCGGCCTTAAAAAAGTGAGTTCGGTCGGACACTAATGTTATGTATGGAAGCATATATGGGAAAAAACATTAAAAGAAACAGTTAATATATGGTAATGTATGATACCATATCCAGATATATCATATATGAATTCATATATTATTCCATATATGGGTAATATGTTTCCTTTTTTTATTAGATATGACCATACATGAAGGCCAAAATGTTTTCCTTTTAAACTCTTATTGTACTTAATGTGAACATATATCCCAATATGATTTTATTGTAATATCTTTTATCCTACGCCTCTAATGTAGAAACACCTAACCAAAATTAAAACTTTAAACAGGCGCTCGAAAAAATTAAAGTCAAAAACTAACTTTTATTCTTGCTCAGAAAAAATAAAAGTCAAAAAATAACTTTTATATTTCCCCGAAAAAATAAAAGTCAGAAAATAACTTTTTTTTTGCTCAGCAAAATAAACGTAAAAAAATAACTTTATTTCCGCTAGAAAAAATAAAAGTCAAAAAATAACTTATATTTGATTGAAAAAATAAAAATCAAAAATTTAAAAAGCAACCCGATTAAAAAAATGTATATGGGGTTTAATATTGTCATATGTAGTTTAACAAGTTTGGCAGATCGAATTGGATAATTTGAGATCAAAATTTATCCTATGATGTATTTGGCATTATTTAAATTTTAATAAAATTTAAAAAATAACACAAAAAATTAAAAAAAAAATATTTATTATTTCAAAAATATTTATTAAAAAAAAAAAAAATGCCGTGGGCAGGATTTGAACCAATATTGCTGGCGTTGTAGTCGATCACTTAATTCGCTCAGCCACACACTGCTATACAAAATGACTGACTATTAGCGGTGGAATAGTGTCGTATGGGGAACCTTAGCAACAACATTTGGATACGCTAGAACCCTTTATTTTGTGAGGTTCGTAAAAAAAATGCATGAGCCAAAAAATGGGAAATTTTGGGTGATGGCATCTGGCCCAAAACTGCCCCGGAGTCGCTTCTAAAGGGTTAAAATGTAAGATGGACCGCCATTAATTTTTCTTACCCAACATTTTTTACAAACATACCTACCCCCTATCTTCATCCCTTAAAGGGTCTCCCATACAAATTTGAAGATTTTAGGAAATTGTTAAAAATTGTCCCTAGGGGCTCCTATGGTGCCCCTAGAGTGGTCAAATGTATGACCGACTCCTATTTATTTTGTAGCCCCAACATTTTTTCAGAATATATGTACCTACTCCCTATTTTCACATCCTCAGGGGTCTCCCATACAAAATACACTTCACAGACTGGAAAAAAGAGCTGAAAAAACATTTGGTAGCAAAAAAAAAAACATTTTCGCTCTGGAAGAACTCAAATTCAGAACTTTTACGAAATTATTAGGTGACATATCATAACTAGGGAATGCAAAATCCCGCACTTTTTAATTTTCCGGGAAAGCAGGAAATTTATTCCGAATTCCCGGGATCCCGCTAGAGAAGTAAATTATACATTTTTTTATAATAATTTAAAAAATTTTGAAAAGAAAATGTTACATTTTCATTGTAGTGAAAAAGCTTATGCCGTGGATAGTAGTTCTTGAAATTGCAAATCGTTTTTTCAATGGGAAAGAATTAATTTTTTTATACTTGAAATTATAAAAATCCAATTATACTTAAGTCTCTTTTTATGCTTTTTTTTAATGAGCATTTGAAGTTATGCGGTTTTAAAATTATAATTATATATAATTTAAAACTTTTATAATACTTTTTATTTAATTTATTTAAAAAATAAAAAAATTGTCTTATTTTTTAAAGGTTTTCTTAAATGAAATGGATAAAACCAAGAAAAAAAGATAGTAATTTCGTTAAAAACAAAAATGGTAATTTTAGATCGCATATATATGCCTCTATTGGAAAATATTTTAAACTTAGAGAATCTTCAATGAGCGCAATTAAAATGAATGAGTCTCAAACAAGAAAATCTTTTATTTCCGGCTCACAACTGAGTTTAATATTGTCATCGAATTCTCGGGAATATGATCATATTCTCATTAATACACAAGTGTGGACATATGTGGATGAAGTATGGAGATTTATGTATTCATGCATGGAAAAGCATTCATCTTTATGATCATGCTCGAACATACATTAAACCTGCATGAATCCATATACATATGCAGATTTTTAGCCGGGGTATTATTTTTTATTGATTTTTTGGTATGTACTGTATGAATACAACCCAGCAAAACTTTCTATTACCTGGTAATAAGGTTTGTAAGAAGAAATTAAGGTATGTAACCTCTTACTTTGCTATTCCAACAGCTATTATTTTAACAAGGGCATGTCATTGGAGGTATGTACTTTCCAAAAGAGGGCTAGGTAACAACATAAGAATATGTTACTTTAATGTTACATGTTAGGAGTTACGTAACCACTTACATAACCGATACTGAGCACAATACTACTTACATAACAGCTTAAAGTAAGGCCAAAAAAAATGTGTTACAAACAGGTCTGAAATAACACATTAAAATTATGCGCTCACTTACTGTATAAAAATATATACTTACTTCTTACAAAAAAAATTAAAATAAGAGGTTATCGTGTTGGTTTTTTATAAATGCTAAAACGAAGCATATTCATATTTAATTAATATTTACTCAGATTAATATAAAGTTAACAAAAAACATAAAAGATATTTCAGTCAATATGTATAAAACATATAAATTATTTGTATCGAATATTTTAAATAGAAAATAACACTCATGTATCGGATTACAAATAACTCCTTATTTTGAGGTATTTGAATACACCATCGGTAATAAGTAGGGATGCCGATCCCGAAAATCCCGGGATTTCCGGGATTTAGAAATCCCGAAATCCCGGGATTGGACTTGAAAAAATCCCGGGATTTCCGATTTCATTATTTGGCATATTTTACCTCTTTTTGTATTTGTTTTTATTATTATATTCGACCAAAATCACATAAATCTAATATCTTACTAAATGTTATTAAAAAACTAACTTTTCCTATTCATACACTTATAAAAAAAAGTTAGTACAAAAGTCAAAAGCTAAACGCGTTCTGATTAAATTGAACTAATTTTTCTGTTATTTTCTCTAAAAAAGTCCGTAGAGATAGGTCAAAATTCTGCTAAAATAACAGGAAATAGTACATGTATTTGCGCCAGCACAATTTTGACCTATGCATTTGTACGTAATTTTTTTATGAGTGTAAGTAATAGATTCAAATAGATTACAGATTGAATAAATCTGAATAAAAACCTTAATAATGTAAGAACTTTTATTCAGCTGTGAAACTTTTAAAAATCATAATTCAGCTTTATTTAATCTTTAAACGGATATGTTTTTATTTATTTTATTGATGATTTGCTAAAATCATAACTTCATTCAAAATAATTTTGCCGACTAAAAACAGCAAGTTTTTGTTAAATTATAAAAATCTCACAAACTGCCTTTCTGAAATCAGCAGAGGTATGTGTTTAATATAGTATTTAATGTTAGTTGATTTAAAAAAACTAATAGTCACTAAATATTTCTGATGATTTCGGCAGAGTAGTTTGTATTTCAATTCAATAAATTTTTTACAAATATAACTAAAAATTTGTAGATAAGCAGTGTTTCGGCTAGTTAAAAAGTTTCTTCAGAAGTAAATTGTAATTTCAAAATTTACTTAAATTTAACTCATAAGTATATTACTTATATTTCGGAAATTTAACAATTGTTTAGCAAACAAGTTCTGCTGATTTCAGTAGATTTAATCGCGGAACCTTTTTTACTAATTTTAAGTAGCTTTCTCTTCTATATTTACATACTTATTTCTATGAATGGAGTTTCTGTTTAAAGCCAGATTCACAATGCTGTAGTACTCCATATTTTTTGTATCATGCTATCTCCATTTTATATACTCCACTATGCAGCGAGGAGTACTCCAGCATTGTGACTCCGGCTTAATTTGTTTATTTCTTCATACTACAAAAAATAATAAGTAGATTTATAATGAACTAGCGGGCGCAGCCCGCTACGTTGTTAGCGTGCCTTAAAATATAGGGGGAGGAGCTGCGCCCCCCCCGACAATTTTTTTTAAATTCGCTTTTTATTTAAAATACAGTTTAATATAGTAAAAGCCTTCACCCAGTCACCACAAATAAATAATTCTGCACAACAATGGGTTTAAAATAAATAAATAAATATTTGATCACTTTTTCTCATGAAAGTGGATTGTTAGTAATGAATATAAATAAATTGCAATATACGTGTGTATGTTAAGTTAATTTGGTAAAGTGCGAACCAGAGAACGGTTTGAGTACATTCGTTTTTATTGTGCAGTCATACCATTCATTGCTTTTGCCATGTATTCATGCAACAACAATAACTAATGCTATTGCTATTATATACATTCATTGTTTTTGATGAGTGGTTTTTATGCATTATTTTTATAATGCCACTACATGTCAAGCAACGAAATGGAGAGATGACGCATTAAAAAAGTAAAATCAATCACAACATTCATTTAGTATTCGTTGACCTGTTGCAGTATTTTGAAAAATGCAGTGTGAAGAAATTTCCATTTTTTTTTATTTAAATATGAAATATGCATATATTTTCTCATTTTCTTAATGTTTAAGTGAAAAAAATAAACACCAAAAATATACTAAAATATTTGACAGAAAAAAATTTTCAATTTTTATACAACCAACATTGCGGCCCTATGTTCCACTGGGAATTAAAGGATTAAATATATTGAGAGCATTCGTAACAATCGGTTTGTATTCATACCAATCATTTTATATT
The DNA here is from genome assembly GCA_949987735.1 of Leucophora obtusa. Lineage (NCBI taxonomy): Eukaryota > Metazoa > Arthropoda > Insecta > Diptera > Anthomyiidae > Leucophora > Leucophora obtusa. Next base: position 15,418,289 of record OX465300.1, read on the forward strand.
CGTTGCTTTTGTGAGTGTTAGGTAAGATTAACAGAAGACATGCAGTGCAATGCATGGCTTTCGTCATACTCACTTTTTTTCAATTGTGTCTGTATTGCTTTACTGAAATGATGTGTATTGACAACAATATGCACATTTTATGTGATTGCATTCAAAAGCATGGAATAAGGCACTCAAACCGTTCTCTGGTGCGAACTTAGGTAGATAGACCCATAAGTAGTTTTGTTCATTTGTGTTTTGAATGAAAATAAATAACGTAAAGCAGGGTTGTTAGCGGGCCTTAAAAATTTTTTTTTTAATTCCAGTTTATGTAAAGGTAGACCTGGCAATTCAAGTAAATTCACAAATTGAGTTGGAAAATTTACTGCGTCGGTTTCTTCCACCGGTACTTCGTTACATGAAGTTTAAATATCGGAATATATAAGTTCCATTCCTTTTCTAAGGTTTTTTCTCTTTTAGAAAATTTGTTTAACTTTTTTGAGAGTATGTTTCAATGCTACATAAGTTTCATATTCCGTGGATAGTGTTTGAACAGGTAATTCCCTCTTCCAATCCATTTGCATTGTCTATAATTTCAATTCCACTTGTTCAACGTTTATATCCATTTCATTCCACTTGTGTAGTGTTTCAATTCCACTCGTTTCCTATTTAGTTTCTTAATTTTAGTGTTCCATATACACTTGTTCTTTAAGTTTTAGGTTTCTAGCTAAAGACGCAGACGTTAAGAGGGGGGCAATTTTCCCCTTTTGAACCACCATTTTTACCACGTTCCTGTCCAAAGTCCTAGAGATGCCTTGTCGATAAGTTAGCCCATACTCCAAGGAAAACATATTTTATATTACAGGTTTCTAGCCGAAGGGTTCGGTTAGGCCATCAAGGGGGAGAATTATTCCGTTTTTACCCCTCCCGGTAGGAATTTCGAAAAATTCCGTCTTAGAGGACGTCTGCGTTGGAGGAGGAACCTACTACATACATAATTTTAGGTCTCTATATCCAGCAGTTTGGCCAGGCTATCAAGGGGGAAGTTTTTTCCCTTTTTACACCTCCCGGTATGAATTTCCAAAAATACCGTCTTAGGGGACGTCTACGTTGGAGAAGGAACCCAAATACCGAATTTAAGCTCCCTAGGTCCAGCAGTTTGGCCAGGCCGTTAAGGGGGAGACTTTTCCTGTTTTTGACCCTACCTGTGGAAATTTCAAAAAATCTCATCTTAGCGGATGTCTACAATAGAGGAGGAACTTTAATACCAAATTTCAACTTCCTACCTCCAGCGGTTTGGGCAGGCCTTTAAGCGGCACTTTTCGCTTCATTAATCCCCATTTTTGCAATGTCCCTGTCCAAAAAGCACCTTCCCGGTAAGTGAGCCCATACTCCAAGTAACATATGTTTTACATTTCAGGTTTCTAGCCAACTTTTACTATTTGTGCCCCTCTCGGTAGGAATTTCTGAAAATCCATCGACAGGGAAATTCAGCTTCCTAGTTCCAGCAGTTTGAGCAGGCTGTCAAGGGGGACACTTTTTCTTTTTTTGTCCCTCCCGGTTGGAATTAGGCTGGAAGAGGAACTTAAGTACCGAATTTCAGCTTCCTAGTTACAACAGTTTGGACAGGTCGTTAAGGGGCCACTTTCCCTTTTTGTGCCCCCATTTTATAACGACCCTGTCCAAAATTCAAAAAAGTATCTTTCTAATAAGTTAGCCCTTACTCCAGGGAGCCACATTTTAAGTTTCAGGTTTCTAGCCGAAGGGGTTTTTACAGGCCCCCAAGGTGAGGCTTTTCTTCTTTTTGCCCCTCCCTTTAGGAATTTACAAAAATTCCATCTTCGCGGCTATCTGCGATGGATGAGGAACATTCATACCAAATTTCAACTGCATTGCCTAAGCGGTTTGGGCAGGCCGTTAGTGGGGACATTTTTCCCTTTCAACCACCATTTTTACTATGTTCCTGTTCCAAAATAGAAAAATTACGTTACCGGGGAGTTAGTCCTACTCCAAGGAATACATATTTAAAATTTTAGGTTGGCCAAAAGGGACTGGGCAGGCCGTCAAGGAGGAGACTTTTCCCCTTATTTCCCCTCCCGATAGGAATTTCAAAAATTCCGCCTAAGCGGACGCCTACACAGAAGGAAGAATTCACATTCCGAATTTGCTTTTGGGATATCCTATAGGGAATTAGTCGATGTCTACTACAGTGGAGGAACCTTTATACCAAATTTCAACTTCCTACCTCCAGGGGATTGGGCAGGCACTTTTCCAATTTGTGAGACTGTTTATTGGGAGACTTTTCCCCTTTTTGCCCGTTCCGGTAGGAATTTCCAAAAATCCCGTCTTAGCGCATGTCTATGCCGAATATCAAGAAACCTTGTTTTAGTGGAGATATCCGTGGGGGGAGGAAAAAAAAGTAGTTTTTTTGAAATTATACATATATTTTTTTAAATGGTACTTTTTGGAAAAACGAAATTTTTTGGAAAAAGATACTTTGTTTTTACAAAGTACTTTATTTGTACTTTTTTTAGAAAAGGTATTTTTTTTTTAAAAAGGAATTTTTTTTGGAAAAATGTATTTTTTTTTGGAAAAATGTATGTTTTTTGGAAAAAGGTACTTTTTTTGGAAAAGGTACTTCTTTTGGAAAAAGAATATTTTTTTAGAAAAAGGTACTTTTTTTGGGAAAAGGTACTTTTTTTTGGAAAAGGTACTTTTTTTGAAAAAGGTATTTTTTACTGGAAAAATGTATGTTTTTTGGGAAAAGGAACATTTTTTTAGAAAAAGGTACTTTTTTTGGGAAAAGGTACTTTTTTTTGGAAAAGGTACTTTTTTTGAAAAAGGTATTTTTTGGAAAAATGTATGTTTTTTGGGAAAAGTTACTTTTTTTTGGAAAAGGTACATTTTTTTAGAAAAAAGTACATTTTTTGGAAAAAGGTACTTTTTTTTTGGAAAAAGCAGTTTGGAAAAAGGTACTTTTTTTGGAAAAACGTACTTTTTTTGGAAAAACGTACTGTTTTTGGAAAATGGTACTTATTTTGGAAAAATGTACTTTTTTTGGAAAAAGGTACTTTTTTCGGGGAAAGGTACTTTTTTTGGAAAAAGGTCCTTTTTTTGAAAAAGGTACTTTTTTTGGAAAAAGGTACTTTTTTTGGAAAAAGGTACTTTTTTTTGGAAAAGGCTACTTTTTTTGGAAAAAGGTACTTTTTTTGGAAAAAGTTACTTTTTTTGGAAAAAGTTACTTTTTTTGGAAAAAGGTACTTTTTTGGAAAAAGGTACTTTTTTTGGAAAAAGGAATTTTTTTTGGAAAAAGGTACTTTTTTTGGAAAAAGGTACTTTTTTTGGAAAAAGGTACTTTTTTGGAAAAAGGTACTTTTTTCGGAAAAAGGTACTTTTTTTGGAAAAAGGTACTTTTTTTGGGAAAAGGTACTTTTTTGGAAAAAGGTACTTTTTTGTCCCCTTTTTGCCCCTCCCGATAAGAATTTCCAAAAATGCCGTCTCAACGGACGTCTACGCCGGTCGAGGAACCTACATACCAAATTTCAACTTCATAGCTCCAGCAGTTTGAGCAGGCCGTCAAGGGGGAGACTTTTTCCCCTTTTTGCCCGTCCCTGTAAAAATTTCCAAAACTCCCGTCTTGGTGGATGTCTACGATAGTGGAGGAACCTTTATACCAAATTTCAACTTCCTACCTCCAGCGGTTTGGGCAGGCCTTTTTAACCCCCATTTTTACAACGTCCCTGTCCAAAATTCCAGAAAGTACTTTCCAGAAAAGTTAGCCCATTCTCCAAGGAACACATATTTTAAATTTCAGCTTTCTAGCCAAAGGGGTTTTGGCAGGCCGCCAGACTTTTCCCCTTTTTGCCCGTTCCGGTAGGAATTTCCAAAAATCCCGTCTTAGCGGACGTCTACGCCGAAAGAGGAACCTACATACCAAATTTCAACTTCCTAGCTTCAGCGGTTTGGGCTGGGCGATGTTGAGTCAGTCAGTCAGTCAGTCATTCAGTCAGTCAGTCAGTCAGTCACGTTATTCTTTTATATGTAGAGATTATTTTAATTTGTAGGATTTATTTGAGCTATTTGGTTTTAAAATTAAAAATATAATGAAACAAGAAAATCCCGAAACCCCGAAAAATTCCGAAATCCCGAAAAATCCCGGGATCCCGACAAATCCCGGGATCCCGAAAAATCCCGAGATCCCGGGATTTCAATTTTCAAAATCCCGAATCCCGGGATTTGTAAAAACCAGTCCCGTTCGGCATCCCTAGTAATAAGTGGATATTTCTATTAAGTGATCACGTATCACATTAAAAGTAACTCCTTATTTTACGGTTTTAAAATATCCCATCTGTAATAAGTCGCTGCTATTATTTAGAACTCATGTTGTGTATTACAAGTAACTCTTTTCTTTGAGGTGTTTAAATATATCATTGGTAATAAGTTGCTATTACTACCCAGTAATTATGCAGCACATTATACGTAAGACATTACATTTTAGTTATGAAATAATGCAATGGGTATGGTATTACCAGGTAATGTGTTCTGTAATACCAACAAATTACCAAGGTTTTGCTGGGAAGTGTTATTTTGTGTTAAAAGTAAAAATAAATGAGTAATTTTTTTAAATTTTTTATTCTATAGCTTTTTTATGCGATTTTAGTTCAATTTTCTCACCTTATTTTAAAGTTATGTGGTTTTTGAAATGTTCGGAACGCATCCCCCATTTTTGTACGGAAGTAGAGTTCTTTTTTATGCGGATTTATTTTATGGAGTTTTTTTCTGGAACGCATCTTCCGCATAAAAAAAGACTTATAGTGTATTTAGACTGGGCGAAAACTAGTAGTATTTGGGCATTTTTAGTTTTTGAGGCGAAAACTACAAAATTTATTTAGTTTTTCCATACAATTTTCACACAAACTGAAAACCAGATTCTACCTGGTTTTTGCCAAAAACCAAATAAAAATATCTGAAATGTGCATTCTTGATACACCCGGTATCATTTATAATTAATTTTCGATACACCCTGTTGCAACGAATATAGAAGTAAAGCAAGTGTCAAAAAAATATTTTTTAATTTTTTAAAAATATTTCTGTTTTATTTTGCAATTGTGTGTTGTTATTCTTTTTTAAATGTATTAATAATTCTTATACATTATTTTGATAATAAAAAAAGAAAGAAAAGTGTGTAATAAAAAAGTGTTGTGACAAAGAAAAACTAAATAACCAGTGTAAATTACTTGGCTTTTGCAATTTAGTTTTGTACTAGACCCAACTGGTTTTTGCTCAGTCTAAATTCAGTATTAAGTGTATATATTTTTTAAAAATTGTATAAAGTAAAACAAATTTTATACTGAATTTAGACTGAGCAAAAACCAGATGGTTTTTGTACAAAACTAAATTACAAAAGCCAAGTCATTTACACTGGTCATTTAGTTTTTCTTTGTCACATCAGTTTTTTATTAAACACTTTTCTTTATGTTTTTATTGTTAAATTAAATTAGAAAAATTATTAACACATTTAAAAATGGATAACAACACACAATTTTAAGCTAAAACCGAAATATTTAAAAGAAAATATAAAAATATATTTTTGACACTTGCTTTACTTCTATATTCGTTGTAACAGGGTGTATTGAAAATTACTTATAGAAGAAACCAGGTGTATCAATAAAGCAAATTTCAGATATTTTTTGTTGGTTTTTGGCAAAAACCAGGTGAATGTGGTTTTCAGTTTTTATGTAAATTGAATAGAAAAACTAAAGTAATTTGGTAGTTTTCGGCTCAAAAACTTAAAATTACCAAAAACTACTAATTTTTGCCTAGTCTAATTATACTATAATACTACGTTCACAGTACGATTGTTAAACACAAGTTAAACATATCAGTTCACACTTAAAAATGAAGTGTTTAAGTTAAACATCTCGAACAGATGTTCCTTAACAATTGTAAAAAAAAAACAAAAATTTGACAAAATTTCCCAAGTAGTTTTTTCTTCGGCCGGAGGCAATAATTAATAATTGTTGGCATTATCCAACGTTATAATTGCTATAAAAAGTGAAATAACATTACCCGCCCCAGTCGGAAACAAGATTTTTCAATTTTTAGTTAAGGGACAACTTCATGGCTGTTTTTGGATTTTTCGTTCACCGGAGGCAAAGTTTAATTAATTGTTTTCAACACCAATTGATATCAATTTTATCGTGTTTAATAACGTGTTTAAAAATTAAACACGATAATTTATCGTGTTTAAGGGTAGGAAAAATCTACTGTAAAACATCTCACTTAAACATGTTTAACGCTTAAATACGTCAAATCGATTAAACACGTATATGTGAACGCAGTATTAGACTAAAAAAGTTGTCCGTAAAAAAAATTATAGAAATCAATTTTAGCAAATTCGAAAATTTTTTAAAACTATAGATGAATATTTCTTTACTTCTGTATAGCACCAGTGCGATTCAAAAATTTTAATAAATGAATTATTTGATTGTTTTTCTTTAAAAAATTAAGCGACTTCTCGAATTGCGTTTGCTTAAAACAGGCGCTAAAAATACTTAAAAATTCGATATATTACACAATTATTTATGTAAAGGCACATCTACACGGGATAGAAATCTCGTAGAGTTTAAGCTAAATTTGTCATCTCTAATATAGTTGGCACTAATTTTTATCGTAAAAGTATCATCTCTAGTTGTCAAGTATTTGTTTTTATTGAAATTGTTGTATTTTAAAGAATAATTTTTTCTCCAAATACCAAAAGGTGCATTTAATAAACTGAAATTTTCTATAATGTTGCAAGACATCCTTAAAATTGTTACTAATAAAAGAAATTATGTATGACAGCAATTGTCAATGGCCTAGAGATTACATTTCGTAGAATTATACAGATCTGCATTTTCACAAAGTCTAGCGAGTTTTCTATCCCGTGTAGATGTGCCTTAAGAGAGATATAGCCATTCTTTTCTTATGAATTTTCGAAAGAATAAATTAAAAAGGACAGTAAAATACTAGCGAACAACTAAATTTGATATTAAATGTATTGTCATAATACCAAAAAAATAAAATCCCAAGCCTGCGCCAACGTTGCAAAATAACTACGGCCAAGCGATTATTGGTATTATCATTTCGACAACATGCAAGTTAGGCTTGCCAGATCGAAATTGGCAAAAAGCTTGACATTCAGAGGAAAAAGCTTGATTTTTCTTGACATTCAAAAAAAAGGGCTTGATTTTTCTTGACAATTTATAATTCAGTTAAATTAGCAAAAAAAAAAATTGCAAAATTGACTTTAAAATTTAAATGATATTAATTTATACAGATTTTCTACATTCTCTGTACCACATTTTTTTTAAAGAAATGGGGCCATATGTTGTCAATGGATATGTATTTTGACAATTCTTCAAAAACTTCCCGAAGGCAGCAGTAATCTGCATACGACATATCAGTATTAATTGAATTTGATATTTTTAAGATAAATGGCAGCTGTGCTAAATTATTCCTTGACAACAACGAGCTTTTTATATTTAAAACAGCAATTTGCTAAAAACTGATTTTTCACCAAAATCATGTCTTTTTTCTAAGTTTTTTACAGTATTTCGTAAAAATTGGTTAGCTTCTAACTCAAACGTTTCCTTTCATTCAAAGAAAGATTTTTTATGATAGCATTAGCTTTACTACCATGGAAACAATCATTTATCCGAAAAAATTAGTCATGGTACAAGTAGTTTTTTTTTGCTCATGGTTAATTTTTCTTGATTTTTCTTATCAATTTGATGGAAAAATTTCTAAAATTCCGTTTTAGCTTGACAAATGACATTTTTTCTTTATTCTTGACACTCATTGAAAAAGCTTGACAATCAAGCCAAATCAAGCCCGTCTGGCAACCCTAATGCCAGTACAGGAAAGTTGAAAATCCGACGCATTGCCAGTACATGTACTACCGTCTCCAATATAGGGCCGACATTGTGCCGTCTGTATTTTTCTACCTGGGTAGTCTTCGTAAAGTGCAAAATTAGAAATAAAAAAAAAATAATAAAATGGAAAGTTTGAAATACAATTTTGAATTTGTGAGTAGATTCCCGAAAAACTTCTTAACGCAATTTCTTCCAATTCGAGGCTTTTATACAGATTATAAAATAGCTTTAAGCAAAGCTATAGAATATGCATTTCCCACTGCAACATTAAAAGGTTGTTGGTTCCATTACTGCTAAGCTCTGACACGTAAATGGGAAAAAATAAAAAAATTTTGAAGCTTAATCGAAGCAAACAACGATTACAAAAATTGGTACCAAAAAATATTAAGCCTACCCTTGGTAAACCCAGAACAAATTGGAGAAATGGTTTTAAGTTTAAAATACAAGATATTGGACTTTCCAAAAAACCGACAAGAATGCCTCAACATTTTCTTTAAATATTTTGGGAAGCAATGAATGACGAAGGAAAGTTAATTTATTATTATTATTATTTTTTGTTAATTCGTAAAAATAGTAATATATTGTTATATATAATGTGATTGGGTTATATCACATTAAGACACATATCATTATATACAAAAACATCTGATATTATTTTTTCAATGAATTTGTTGTACGGTAATTGATGTTATTACATATCCCCAAATCTGACTCCATATATAACTATATAATCCATATAAAACTAATCAAAATATATGTAGTGACCGATATGATTTTATGGTTCGATACTAAGTTATGTAACACTGTATGTATCGTCATACTAAAAATATACTTCTTGTAATTTTATATAACTTTCTATATGATCTCGTACAAATTAATATAAATTAAGAGTTAATTTATCCACAGCCAAATAATTTTCACGTGATTTTTTTGCATATTAAATTAAATTAAAAATGGTGCAAACGATTTAGATTAGATTTTTATTTTATGTTATAAAATTTGGGCCTTTAAAATTGTTTAATGCCGTTTTCTTTTCTGAAAAAAGTCTTGCCTTTTTTCTGCCCTTTTTTTTTTAAATATAGTTTTGTGCATAGAAATAATAAGTAAATATAGGCATATTAGGTATAAAATTAAAGGTATTTTAAAGACCTATTTAACTATGCTTCAAAAATGTCCAACACTATTCAACTTATTTAACAAAACACCAAAATATAGAAAAATGTGACATTTTGTTAAATTGCACGAAAATTAGGGAATAATTAGACATATTTTATACACGGTTAGATTGATATCTGAAATACCTTTAATTTGATACCAAATTTGTCTATGTTTACCTTTTATTACTATACACAAAAAGGCATTATGTAAAAAAAGGGCAGATAAAAGGCAACATTTTTTTCAGAAAAGAAAACGCCATAAGCTATAGAAATTTCAATATCAATTTAAAGCCGGTATGCATAAAAAGTATACCTACTATTAGACAAAATTATATAAAATCAGATATTTTTATATCGAATTAGATGTAATTTGATGTCCTGGATATGGACAAATCTCGGATCAAACTATATCTAATTTGATATAATTAGACACAAGTAGATGACCCATTTTTCGGATCAAGTTGTATGTCGTTGTATATGGGGAATTATCAAATAAGATATAATTATATATGACACCGTATTAAGATTTTTTACCCGGGTAAATACCAAGAAAAAATGAGAGATGAAAACAAAAATAATAATTAACAGAAAATTTTGCGTAATAAAATTTTTAATTTCTCTTAACATATTAATAATTTTTATTTACATTGATATTTGGTTCCAACTACTCCTCGTAAAGAATAAAAAAAAATCTCCATTGTTATTTTATAGATCGCACCTCGCAGATTTCCCCTTTATTTGGAGCCCATTAGAACCAAATGTTCTTTATAAGGCTTCAATTCAAAACTTTCTCGAAGCATTAAAAATTGTGAGGAATTTTATAAGTTTCTTGATGCTATCCAAAATGAAGGTTTCCATCAGTCAGTTTCTTAAATAAAATAGCTGCGAGTGCTTTACATATTTTGCCTCAAAAAACCTATAAAGCAATATTCGACACCTAACCCAGCAACTAGACATGGGAGAAATCTCTTTATCGGATTTTTTTTAATTTCGTTATATATACCCATACATTTTTTATTTTTAAAAGTCTGGACGTTATGACACATGTAAAAGTGACATTTCTAAAATTATTATAAAATCCATGGACGTTATTTCACATATCGGTTAATTACTTGATATCAATGCCAATGCCAAAAAATTTCATTACCATTCAATGCCAATGAAATTTTTTTCAATTGGTATTGATTAAAACAATGGTAATGAAATGTACACGTAATGGTAATGAAATACATATAATTGACGAAAAAAGCATTGTATACAAAAAATATTGTTTTATAAAAAAGGACATTAAGGCAAGAATGTAAGATTTCTGAGCTATAAAAACTATAAATATTCGCTATTTTATCAAGTTTTATCAAGTATACTGCTGTTCACTCTTCTTTTAATACTGGTTAATCTAGAGGGATCAGCCTCTAGTAATGTAAACTTGACAAAATAGCGAAAATAAGATAAAAAACATGCGAATTTTTAATTTTTTTTCTTAATTTGTTCTTTTATCGAAACATGAAAACAAATGCTTTTTTCATCAATTATAATTGGGCATTTAGGCATCGAACACTGACAATTGCAAAAAAATTTCATTGGCATTGATCAATTGTAATGCCAAAAAAATTTCATTGGCATTGGTCAATTGTAATGCCAATTAAATCATCAATTAATTGGTCCATTCAATTAACTAGTCCCAAGTATGCACCACAGTAACATCTCAGAGTGTTACCCCTTCTTTCAGACAAGAGTGCAAAATAGACAAATTAAGGGCAAGGAGTAAAACAACCAATATTTTTGTCAGAAAATAAATGTTTTTACTATTATTTAGCATTAGATGGCCGATATTTCAATAAGTTTTAGTGGGGTGGATGGGTTAAACTTTATAGTAAAATTTTAGAAAATGTTGTTCCAATGAATCCATTACCTGTAACTTAACTTCTTGAAATGACAAACAAAGCCGTTGTCAGAGCGGTTAACAGTAATTAAGCGACTTGTATAGAGCCTGGTTGTATCAACGAGTATAGCATCTCAAGAGAATGCATTAGACAGGCCCTTATTTGAAAAGTTTCCCCAACCCCCACTCCCCGGGAGTTTATCCAGAAATTTTTTTAGCTCAATCGAAGAATTTTTAAGCAAATTTTGAAATACGATTTAGAAGGTGAAATATTACATTTTTTTTGCTCTTTTCGAAAATACTGTCTTTTAAATAACTATGTTATATTTCTGGAAAATGTCAATGGAATCGTAATCTAGACTGTATTACTTTTCTAACAAGGCATACAAATCCAAAATCGGTTGGAAAATATTGAATTAATTGCAATTCGCCCAGATAATTGTACACTAGGGTGTCCCTTATAAAGTGTTTGGTCGATTGTAGACACGCATACCCCCCAATTTTTTTACAAATAGTCCCAAATTAAAAAAATCAATTTTTTTATTTTTTTGGAAAACGTTAACCCGTGCCGAGTTGCGGCTGAAAATGGCCCAATTTGGAAAAAAGTGTATTATTTTTAAAAATTCCCAAAATTCAAAATTTTGAAAAATTTAGTATTTTGTTTCACTTATTCATTTAATATAGTCAGAATGATTCAGACATGGAATTTTGACTTCATCGGATATCACTAACCCACTTTTGCCTGGAATCAAAAATGACCCACGAATTTGATAAAAATGCAAAAACGTGTTTTTTTTAAATTAATTTTAAAGATTTTTTAAAATGCCCAATTTGGAGATGTCGATTGATATTTGTACCATGCAATAGTTGATATTAAAGAAAAATAAATAAATTGAAAAAATGATAATTCGAGTTTGTGTTTGGAGCGACTGCTTTCCAAGACATTTTACAAAAATTGCTCTTTTTATCAAAAATTTAACAAAATTTTAATGTTTTCATCAAATTTTGCACAGTTTTCGGAAAAACATCACTTAAATTTGGTTAGACTATAATTGTCTTTACATTTGCTTAAAAAATATTTAACCCTTAGTGACGTGGGGTCAGAAAAGACCCAAGAAACTTAATATTAATTATGACTACGAGATTTTAAAGCCATTAAATTGATAAAAAAAAAGCTCAACAGGATAAAAATAATTATTTTATGTAACATGATCCATATGGGGTTAACTTTTATACTTTTGGCCAAAAACACCCCACTAGGAAATTTAATAAAATATCACTTTAAATGAATAACAAAAATATTTTTTACACTTGATAAAAATTATTATTTTGATTAAATTGATCCAGATAGGGGTAATGTTCTCACTTTTCACAAAAAAGACCCACTAGGAAATTTACAGAATAACATTTATCAGATTTTTATTAAATTGGGATATTCTAATTTGGGACCATTTGTAAAAAAATTGGGTATGGGTGTCGACCAAGCACTTTATAAGGCACACTCATAGAAATAAATCTGTAAAAATAGCAGAAAAAGTTACTGAAAATTAGTTAAAAATCATGCTGCAGAAAACATTGCCAAAATTAGCAGTTTTTTTTTTAAATGCTGGTAAAATGAGAACAGAAAAATTAAATTTGTTAAATTTACAGAATTTTAGTTATATTTAGGCTAACTTTTAGTTAATTGAAAATAAAAAATTGTACTGTAAAATCTGCAGAAAATTTTGCTAAATATTTGTAGACTAAAAATAGCAAAACTAAACTGTTATATCTACAAAATTTTTGCTATTTTTAAGCTAAATTTAGTTGAATGCAAATAGCAAATATTTCTGCTAAACTCAGCAGAAATATTTGCAAAAAGATTGTAAACTGCTGTTTTCAAAAGGTTCGATTTTTATTTGCATTTAAAAAAAATCGATAAAAAATTAAAAAATTTTCTGATTTTTTAGGCTACTAATTATTTATAAAAATTTTTTGCTGATTTTAGCAGGTTAATTTGCTATTCTCCATTTACAAAAATTTAGCTCAAATATAACTAAAATTCTGTATATTTAACAGTTTTATTTTTGCTGTTCCTATATTACTAATATATAGCAAAAAATGTCAGTTTTGGATCACCTCGGTAATTTAAGTGGTCAAAATAAGGGGTTCGTCAGATGTGGAAGAAAATATGAGACAGGTTGACCTTAGGTTTCTTTTCTCCATCAAATATAAAAATTTTATACTATTCTGAGAGTATAGCATTCCCTGGACGAGGTTTTCTTCAGAAAAAAGGATGCATTTTTCAGAGTTTTCTATTAAAAACATTTGAAAATTTTATTAAAAGGGAGGGAGTTATTTTTAAATCTTTTTTTGTATGAAAAAATCGCAAACATAATGTCGAAAGTGTTTTTTAAGATTAAGGGTCCGAGAATGGGCAAATAAACAGCCAAACATAAATGGGGCCCTTGTCCACCCCAGAAAATGGTATAGGTACGCCTATGCAGATGTATATTTTTATCTCTCTTGGATTATGTTCATCTCGTGCCTGGTATGGGCAAAGATGCGACTTTTTTTGTACATACATTTTTGAGCTAACCAGCGTTAACAATTAAAAATAGGGTAATTTTTACACTATGCTCTCAAACAGGTTAATTTTAATTTTTTCTAGAAGGTTTTTAATGGTTTTGATATCGATTTTGACGTCAAATGGCACCTTTTTTACATTTAAAAAAATTGGGATAATTTTAACCCCATGTGCCTATAAGGGTTAATTTAAAATTTTTTGTTACTGTGTATAAAATTTATTGTTAACAGAGTTATTTTGGCAACTTTCGCCATATTCCGCAGTAACCAACACAATATTTTGATATGGTTTCAGGAGAAATCGAAAATTTTCAAAAATTTCACCCTTGATTGGTAAAGAAGGCGTTAACGTTATCGAAGTTTTACAAAATTTTCATAAAATAATCTCTTATATTAGTTGAAAAGAATCGGAAGTAATTTTGTTACAACTAGCTAAACAAAAACAAAAATGACTACTCCTATCTCAATTATTGGCCAAAATCACACTTTTCTCTAAAATTTTCGAATTTAAAACGCCGTCATCACTAAGTTAAAAGAGGGATAAATGTAATTTTCAGTAGAATTATTCTCTGAGGTGGAGTTAAAGAAACTCTATGCGTTGATCACTTTTTTATATTTTCTTGAACAAAATTTTAAAAAACTCAAAATTTGAGTTTTGCAAATTTCCAACAAAAAAAAATTCCTTCTTTGGTCATACCTGGGAACATTTTGGTTATTTTTAACCAAAATTGGTTATTTTTTTTCCATTGTGGAGATGTTAACTTTTTTTTTCATTTTGGTAACTTTTTTTGCAATCAAGTATATAAATTTTTTTTCTGCGTTTTTAGATTTATGTTTTGCTTATGCTTGTAAGAAGCTTCCCGTACAAATTGAAATTCTTTGTAGGAACATTTGTAACTTTTTTGCACATAGTTAGAAACGTATTCTTGAATTTAAAGAATTTCAAGATTATTTCAGTGTAGAGCCACAAAAAATATTAGGTATTTCTGGTACCCGGCGGCTGGTACTATGTAATATAATCAATCGTATAACTGAGCAGTGGCCAGCTTTGCATTTATATTTTATATCGTTTGACTTCGAAGTAAACGGTAAAAGCTTGTGAATTGAGTTAACTAGTGAGCGATACTAGCTTAAAGGTTTACTCTTTATTACTCTCATATATTACTAATATAATAAATAACTTAAATAAAGAATTTCAATCGGAAAAAATGCGTCGTCCATATGTTTATGGCCAATTGAAATTAAATTTTAAATTAGTTTTGACCAATTTTATAAAAGTTTAATTTCATTAAAAATGGTTAATTTATTTGATGAAATTAATTGATGTAATTAATTAGATGTAGAAAATATTTTTATTGGCCGTAAAGCTGGACTATGTTTGAATGAAAGTAGCTTGTCCAACTTAAAAAATATGAAATTAAAAATATATACAATCTTTTTATATAGAACTTTAAAAAAAAATCTCAAAATGCTATGAATTTTCGAGAAAAGATTTAAAACATCTTGCCATAATAATACCAAATCAAGTTTTAAATAATTTAGAAATAACTTTGGAGTCTTTATTGTCATCTTTAACAAACTTTACAATGTATCCCAATGGAAATTATTAAGCTTTTCGATCATTGCAGAATTAAACAGTGACATGGCTATAGTTACATTTTGGGATAAAGAATCCAAATACAAAAATGGAATGGTTGAAAAATGTTTTGAATAACTAATTTATTTTGACCAAAATTCACTGACATTACTATATTTAGTTCAGCTGCTGCCGAAAGAAAATTTTCACAGCTTATTTTAATAAAAACAAGGTTTCAAAATAACCTTGATTTTAAAAGTATTAATAATAATATAATGCAATCAAAAGAATTGTGCAAAAACGAAAATCATTCCCACTATGTGTTGTCTGCCAAAGAGATGTTTAAACCGTATAGAATAATTTTTTTTATACCTCAAATAACACAGTGATGAATTTTACCCGGCACTTATTTGTTGATCTCTATTTGGAATGAAATTATATTTATGTTTTTTTAGTTATTAACTGTGGGTCTCATACTGAAGGTTTTAGAGTTAACTAATAGTTAACCCAAACATTTGTTGTTGTTTCGTATACAATTTTCGACATTTTCTTTTATTTAATATTTAAGTTAAAGTTAAACCTACAGTATGAGACCCACCGTAGTAAGTATTTAATATGTTAAAGAATTTTACTTTTGTTTTGTTTTTTGTTAACTCCCCGGTGAAAAATGTCGCTCAAACATGTTCATGTTCAAACATATGAACAAATATGGATTTTTTATGAACATATATGGAAGTATATGTGATTCCATATATGGAAAAAGTTTCATATACAGACATATATGGAAGCATCTGTTATTTCATATATGGAAATGGCACTCATATATGGACAAATATGAGAGTATATGTTATTCAATTTATGCAAAAGGGACTTGTATATAAACATATTTCGAAGAATACATTTTTCCATACCCAAGTAAAAAAAAATGATATGGAGCCATATGAAGTTATATTTAATTATATATAATCTTTTATGTAATTAGATATAATTATATCCGAAAAATGAGAACGTCTTATTGTATCATATTGTATCGAATTGTATACAATTGTATACAAATTGGTACAATTTGATACAATTTTATGCAATTCGATACAATTGTATCCGAATTTTGTCCTCATCCAATTACATCAAATTATATCTTTTTGTATAAAATTATATAAAATGTTATAAAAGTGGACATAGTTTGATACAATTATATCTAAATATTAACCTTATACTTTTTATCATATTATATAGGACCATATCTAACAATATACATACAAAAATTATTTTTTTAAATAAAAAAAAATTTTCAATTACTTTTAATTGT
The DNA here is from genome assembly GCA_949987735.1 of Leucophora obtusa. NCBI lineage: Eukaryota > Metazoa > Arthropoda > Insecta > Diptera > Anthomyiidae > Leucophora > Leucophora obtusa. The sequence continues at coordinate 15,434,670 of OX465300.1, forward strand.
AATGTTCTTTTTTGAATTGCAATTACAAATAATATGTAATTATAGATGAGTTTTTTTTCAATTACAATTACATGTAATTGTGTAATTGCATGTGTAATTAATTACAAAATGTAATGATTAACCCCAGGCCTGCTGGAGATCTTATAATTTCGATAAATCTTCCATTACTTTTATCCTGATTTATCATGACAGTGTAATAAACATGAAAAAAATTACTTTTAATTTAGTAATTTTAAAATAAAGTTAACAACACTGAAATTTTAAAGTTAATAGGATTATGATATACAACCAAGATATAAGAAATCAGACAAGTGTACGTTATAGTATAGGGAATTTCGTATTAAAGCTTCAGTGTTGTTAATGTTATGGGTGCGGTGCGTAGGCCATTTTTGACTCATGCTCAAAAAAAAACAAATTACTCACCAGAGCTTCGAAAAATTGAATTGAATGAATTCCTAACTTGAATCATTCAAATTGCATGTTCGTTCACCATTTTACTAATTGAATGAAGAAATTTTATTACCATTCACTTAGTGCAGTGTAGTTTGAAACTAACATATAATCAAAACCAAAGCATACAAGCTGTAACAAAGCATACGATACTATTTATTTCTTTTAGATGAATTTTAAACGTTTTTCATTTGTATTATGCTAATATTCAGCAATTACATGCAAATTTAAATTTTTCATTTGATTAAGTGAATGAAAGAAAACAAATCATTTTTCATTCACCTTTTTATTAAATGAATTCAAGTAAATTGGGTTTCATTCAGTTAGAATTCAATCAAAATAGAATGAATTCATATAAATTAAAGCTAATGGGAATTAAGCTATAGAATTAATTCCATAAGAATACTATTAGGGAATGAAATTTAACCCAAATTTCATTAATTTTTAAAAAGTGAATGAAAGAATTAAGACTTTTAAACCTTTGTTACTCACGCACGAGCATTTCGTTTCTTACTCAGCACACATGAGTATATTAAAAACTTACAATCAGAAAATTCTCACGCAAAACAGTAAAAATTACTAAAAACATATGATGCAAAAAATAAACTCACACACGAATCATGCACGGCTTATTCTTACTCACGCTCACGCACGAATCACTTAAGTATAGTAATTATTACTCACGATCACGTGTGAATAACGTGACTCACGAACATTTCGTGTCAAGCGCCAATCCCTAGTAATTACTAAATCTAAAACTAGTTCAAAATCATTTATAACATGGAACCAAATATAATACAACACGGTTTTATATGGACCTTATATATTTTTATATAAAATCACTTTGAAAAAATTCCCTATGTGGGATGATATATGTCTAAGTTATATATGGGTTCATATTCGTCAATATATAATCATAACACAAATTATAAAATATTTCTTATTTGGATCCACATAGTTTTATATTATTATGTATAGTGTCATACTAAATTATATATAAACGTACATGTAATTATATCTTTTATATGTTACTTTATGTACTTATATATAGCACATACATATATATGTAGGCAAATATGTAATAATATAAAATCACATATGTCTCCATATTAAAACCTTTGAGGAAAAAATATCTAACATATGACTATATAAAAGTATATCTGCTTGAATTTAAAAGCATATGTGGCCATATGTAACTATAAGTTACTATATGCAATTACATAAAATAATATATGATTATATCAAAACTTTTTTACTCGGGTATATATAAAAGGAACTCATATTTGGATAAATATTATGCCATATGAAAATCGATATATATATGAACACACATGATCATACATTGACTTGTATATAATCATGCATGGGCATACATTGTCATATACGTACATGCATAGTTCAATGTATGACCATACATGCTCTCATATATTTCCATATATCTTTGGATCCGAAATTTGAGGGTATATGACCGTACATGTTCATATATGACCATATATGCTCACATATGATTCATGTATGCTCATATATGATCATATATGACCATATACCTCCATATACCCTCAAATTTCGGATCCAAAGGTATATGGAAATATATGAGATTATGTATGGTCATACATTGAACTATGCATGTACGTATATGACTACGTATGCCCATGCATGATCACATACGAGCCAATGTATGATCATGTATGCTCATATATATTCCGATTTTCACATGGGATATTATATTATATTATATATTTAATGCCATGAATAAAAAAAGGAACATATGTAGCTCCTAATTTGAATGTCATACATAAATTTATATCTATCGTACAACCTTATAATAAAGGACAGCAACGTTCGCATGTATTCGCATATATTTAATAAATGTATATGTTCATATATGTCCATATATGAACATATACTTAGGTGGTACCTCATTTTTCGGATCCATAAATATATGGTTGAGCCATAAATGTTCATATATGGACATTTTTCACCGGGTCTACAATACAAATTTTGTTAATAATTAAAGTTACATAATAAATATTTTAATATACATATTTAAATAAAAACTAAAAAGCTTTAAATTTTGGTTATTTTTTTCTCATTTGGTAACCTTTTTTGATTATTTTGGTTAAAAAAAATTTTATTCGTGGCAACACTGCCTGGGACATGGTTAGCATAAATCAAGAGAAACAAAAATGTATATCTGAATATTTATAGATCTTAGAAATGAAACTAGAGTATAACATTGTAAGTTCTTGAAAAAATATTTAATTTTTTCATGATTTTCATAATTTATCCCATTTTAACTCTACAATGGTCTGGGTGAATTACAATTACTTAAATATTTTCCAACCGATTTTGGATGTTTACGCTTTGTTATGCTAATGTCTAGATTACGATTTTATTGATATTTTCCAGAAAAGTAATTTTTTCCTCTTGTAAATAAAGGGTTCTTCAACAGGGACGCTACCAAAGTAGAAAGACAGGGACAGCAAACGACGCCATATTTTTTGCCTCTCTTTTGACATTTCTCTTCAATAAGGTTTGCCATTTCATGATGGAAAGATATACGAGCCAACAACGAGTCGAAATTATTAAAATTTACTACCGAAATTCGGAGTCAGTGGCCTCACCGTTAAGAACGCTACGTCCAATTTATGGTCGTCATAATGAATGGCTTCGTCAATAAAGAAAATATGCGTTATTGGTCAGACAGCAATCCACACGTACTCCATGAGTGATCATTGCATCCCGAAAACATTACGGTTTGGTGCGGTTTAGGGGCCGGCGGCGTCATTGGGCCGTACTTCTTCCGAGATGATCCAGACCGGCACGTTACTGTGAATGGGAATCGCTACAGTTCAATGATAACCGAATATTTTTGGCCCCAATTGGATGATATGGAGTTGGAGGACATCTGGTTCCAACAGCATAACCTCACAAAACAGACCCCGGTAGTATGCATGCATTTCATTATCTGTTAACTGGCTCTGGCCGACAATTCAATAAATTTTAGTAGGGTGGGTGGGTTAAGTTTTATGTATCAAAGAAGAAATAAAGGGAATGAGTTGTCATCCGAAAAATTTATGTTATATCATAGTTTTTTTGTAAGGATGCTCTGGCCTCTCAGTTTCCGTGAAGAATAAGAGAAACAAAAGAAAAATGAAGAATTTAACAGTGTATTTTGTTTTTGTTTTTTTTTTTGTGTTTTACGATTATTGAATAAAACGGTAACAAAAACAAATTGAATAATGAAATAAATAATAAATTATTTATTTTAATTAATTTTTTCCCTTTTGACTTCTGTTCTTTGGTTGTAAAAACGATTTTAATAACATTTAATTTTTCCGATTTCCCGCTGTTAAAAATCTTCATATTTTTTGAGTTTTTCTCTCATTTGATTGTGAAATTTTTATTGAGACATTAACGGTGAGTCTCATACTGCAGGTTTAAACTTTAGTTAATAGTTAACCCAAAAAGTTGTTGTTGGTTTGTGTAAAATCAAGGCAAAGTTTACGTGGAAGTAAATGAAGAGGTTGTAGCATCAGAAATCGACATTTGGCAAAGCAAGAGCCACCCAAGTTAATATATCACCACCAAAAATGCAAAAAGTCGCTAGCAAATAGAAAAGTTCGGAAATATTTATAATGATAATAGGGTTGGCAGGCAATACCGCTAAAATACCGTTATCGATTCAAAACCCTTTCAACTGACTACCGTTACCCCTAAAATAACATTACAGAAATACCCGGAATACCGTTATCCTTAACCCTTTCGACCCCAACTTTAAATGGCTGGGAATTTTCCGACCAAACTTCGTGTAAATATAGACCTATGCCAAAGAAATATTTTTCTATAACTTTTAAGGCTCGGCAGCGGCCCCTACCGGAGATATTTGGAATTAAAGTTGAAAGATTAACATGCTGCCGGTCCCGAACGGGTTAAGATTTTTTAAAAATTTTAATTTTATGTTTTTTCTATTACTAGACTCTACATAAAAATTTTTGATTTTTTTAATTTAAACAAAAATTCTATTTTTCCTTAAATTTTGCTGTGAGAAAAAAATGTGTATTGAGACTATGAAAAATAGCTCGCAAATGAACACTATCAAAGATTGCTATATGAAATTATACACAGGTATTCTAGAACTGCAATGCTACTGAGTAAAAAAATTTGTTAGAAAAACAAATAAATATAACTGGAGTTATAGGCACATAACAACGAAGTTGCTTGTAGGCAACTTTGGGGTCGAAAGGGTTAAAAATACCGTTACCGAAATAACTGAAATACCGTTATCCTTAAAATACCGATACCGAAATAAATGAAATATCGATAACCTTAAAATACCGTTACCGAAATAAATGAAATAGCGTTATCCGTAATATACCGTTACCGTTATTTTTAATTCTCTAATTTTGGTCATTGCACGTGGTTATTAACTATTTCACATAAATTAAGTCAATTAATTCGTTTTGTTTTTACTTTAGTGTGGTTTTTGCAAAAATATGCGGTATGTACCGAAATAACTGACTACCGTTATCCTTAAAATACCGTTACCTATATAACTGAAATACCGTTAACCCTAAAATACCGTTATCGAAATAACCCAAATATCGTTATCCTTAATATACCGTCACCGAAATAACTCAAATACCGTTATCCTTAAAATACCGATACCGAAATAAATGAAATAGCGTTACCCTTAAAATACCGCTACCGTAATAACCTAAAATATCGTTACCCTAACGATAACCGCATTCGTTTCGGTTACCATACATGAATGATAAAGATTTAACTTTTTTTTGCTAAGTCCTTAAAATAAACTAAAAATCAAGTTTTTCAACCGAAACATATAATTGTGTTGGTATCGGTGTCGATTTTCATACGGTATCGGTATTACCGTTACCATGGACCGGTATTAGTCGGTATAGAAGAAGATTTTTGCAATAAATTATGTGTTGTTATAAAATAAATACAATACGACAGCTAGCAATAAGAATTTTTATTAACAAACACCGATAAAGTTTAATTAATTAAAAATATTTCGATATACTATTTTAAAAACACTTATTTTTTGTTAAAAACGTAAAAAAATGATTCTGTTGCAGACCGATTCAATACCGGTATTAAGGGAAAAGGTTATGGAATACCGGTATTTTTTTAAATTAAGAGTTTCAATTCGAAGGATTTTTCAATCGGCTAACTGTATTATAAAATACAGTGAAACCTTATTTTATTTTTAAAAACTAAAACTGAGCAATTCCATCAAACTACCTATTTTCAAATTCTGAATTTATTTACAGGTGTAAGAAAGTACAAAAATAATATTTTTGCATTTTTGGTTATGGTGTATAAGAAGGTAATCATGATGAGAATATGCATGGCATATACACCAAAAAAGTTTGTCCGAGGAATTTACTGAAAATGGCAGTTAAAAGAAAAGTAACTAAATATGTAGTTATTTTTAACTGTTGAAAAATAGCTAACCAATGTATTAAAAATAAGTAACAATGTCATAAAAGTAAATTAAAAAAATTTAGCTACAAAATTTTTAAGACAACTGTCGAAATTGGTAAAAACTACTGTTTTTGCAGTTAATTTTTTTATATTATAAGAGTATATTTTAATAGTAAAAACATATTTTTCTTTCGATTACAAAAAATTGTGTACACCGATCAAATTTCTCGGTTGCTGGCTACTAAATTTTCAACTGAGTCTCAGATGAAATACCCCTTAGTGAGGCTCAGTTAAAGAAGTTAATTAAAGAAACTTGGAACGATTTCTTAATTAAAATTAAGACCAAGTTTTTTAAAAACTGCGACAATAAACAAGAGCTTCCTTCACATACATATTTTGATCTCTTTATTAACATCTTCACAAAAACAAAATTAAATCCCATTTAATACACTTTGTAAATTATTTTCTTTTAAATTATGTTTTTGTATTTCCACTTATGGTTTCATACGGCAACTCGTGTTTTTGAAGAATTCTTTCTTAAATGTCCTTTTATATATTTTTCCTCGTCGTCTATAGAAAAAATATAAATTTTTCCTAAAAGATCTAATCAAGAAACAAACACTTATCTTAAATTGTGCTCTTCAATCTATTTACATTCATTAAAAATACCAATAAAAGTTCCCATGGTGTTTTAATTGACGGCGTGGACCAAATACTCCAAAATACGCTTTTAGATGTGCGCAATAAAGAAAATTAAATTGAAATTAAATTGTTCTTGTTGATTGTCTTTGAAAACTATTTGACACTTCCAAAACTTTATATTTTTATGTATACAGGGTACCAGAAAAATATTTTTATTGAACTAAAACATAAGTTGATTTCAATTATTTCAGTTATTTTGAATCTTTTCAGTTTGTGTTTATTGTGATTGGATCTTTCTAATAAAATAAAAAAAATTATTAATTTTTCGAATTTAAAGTAACTTTTGAGGCATTTTAAGTTCGAGTGAAAAACAACTAACGGTGCTTAAACAAGAATCTTATAGAACTAAAAAAAAAACAAATGCACTTTAAAAATACTGTTTCGGCAGTTACTTTTTTATAGAAATAAAAGCAATTGTTACGAAATACAGTACTTTTCGATAGTTGTTTTTTGAAATAGTTATTTTGTATTTTCCCATAGACAAGCAACTAAAATTACAGTTAAACCAACAACTACTGTTTACTACACATAAAGGGTTGTTCAACAGGGACGCTACAAAAGTAGAAAGACAGGGACAGCAAACGACGCCATATTTCTTGCCGCTCTTTTGACATTTCTCTGCAGTAAGGTTTGCCATGATGGAAAGATATAACAGCCAACAACGAGTCGAAATTATTAAAATTTACTACCGAAATTCGGAGTCAGTGGCCTCAACGTTAAGAGCGCTACGTCCAATTTATGGTCGTCATAATCGTCCTAGCAGATCAACAATTGAGCGTGGGGCTACGTCAAATCTATGGTCTATGCCAACAAGCCAGCGACGATTGATGAACTTCGTACGAATATCGAACGTGAAATTGCAGCAATATCGGCCGATTTATGCTTGAAAACCGTCGAAAATTGGGTTCAGCGTCTGGACTTCTGCAAGCGTGCCCGTGGTAGCCATGTAAAAGAGATCGATTTCCATCAGGGACGTAACAGTTATAACTTTTATTCAAAAAAGTGATTGTTTTACAATTATTTCCTGTTTGAGTATTTTTAATTTTCTGTTTATTTGCTCTGTTTGATTTATATTTTTAATTTAAACAAAAACAATCCAAACACGATTTTTATTTTTTCAAAAATAATAAAAGTTATTTTGTGATTTTTTTTCTTTATCAAAAAATAACAATTAAGAATATAAATCAAAAGCCATGGAACCAATGACTTCACCAATTATAATATCCTGATGATGTCAACTAGTGTTAATAAAAGATTGAACAGTGATTTAAAGTGAGTAAATATGTATATTCCAGCAACTTCCGGCATTCAATTTAGGTAAATTTTTAATTTTTATTTTATTATCAAATAAAAAAGTTAGTGCTTAATTTTTTCAAAAAAATCATTCTGTAACTTTTATAAAAAGTTTTAAAATAAAAATCAAAAAACAACAGAAATTTATAGAGTAAAATATAAAAATTGAAAAAATTAAAATCTTTGCCAAACTTTGTGATTTTTTTGTGCAATATGATTTATAAAATATAGTGCATTATTGAAATATTATAATTAAATAAATTTGGGTGGTGACTTTTTTAGAAATATAACAGTTATTTTGGGTCTCTGATTTCCATACATAATGGCATCGAACGTAGTTTCATAGGAATAAAGAATTTCATTGATATCCAAAACCGTTTTTGTTTTATTTAAACTTTTTTACTTTTGTAGCGCTCTTATTGAAAAACCCTTTACAACTGATATGTAGTAATTGCCAAACTTTTTTGAGTGCATCTAATAAAAGCTACATCATATTTAAACAATATGATTTGCAGTGCAACGACTTTCATGCAAATGCATGTTTGTAATCATTAATCCTAAAATAATTTAAACCAAATACTTTTCCGAATCAAAGAATTTGCAACAAAATGGCATCGATTTATTGTTGCAAATTTTTGCATATTTTGTTATAAATGCATATTTTTGCATATTTTGTGATTTTTATTGCATATTTTTGCATATTATTCATTACATTGCATATTTTCTTAATATTTTTTTAACTAAGAGTAAGATTTAATGAAAAATAAAGAAAAAGAAGAATTTGCAAACCTTAACGAATGACTTAACTAGAAGGAAAACATGAAGTTATCTACTTAGACATTTATTATACCCTACACCACTACGTGGAGAGGCAGGCGCGGATACAAGGGGTGGCTATGGGGGCTGAAACCCCCCCCCCCCTTGAGGACAAAAAAAATTGTTCAAATAATGCTATAATGGAAAACATACATTTTAGAATTTGACATTAAACAAACATTTTTAATTTTGATATTTTGTGTAGATTCTTGGATTCAAGAATCTCTTTTGTGCAGGAAACCTGAGAGATTATACATTTTTTCAAGAGATAATTTGGAAAAAAATTTTGCAATGGACTTTTTTGCAGAATTAATATGAAACTATTAACTATTTTTTGCAATTAAACAAGTGTTTTGAGGCATTTTAGCGAAAAATTAGTATTTAGGGCCAGTTTTATTTTCAGAACAAAGATAGTATGGATAGATATGGAAATTTCCTTTTATTTATGAAAAGTATCTTAAACTCAATGAAAAAGTTTCATAGAATATATGAAGCTTTTTCATCAATTTTTTTTATTTATTTTGTTAAAAAAATTTCATCAGTTTAATGAAAAATTTCATTGAAGGGTTAATGAGTGTTTGTAGGGAGTTGCCCCAATCGACATGTCCTTGCTAAAATAATACGTTCTATTAGAAAATTAGGAAATCTCCAATCGCATACCTTAGCTTCTTCTTATGAAACTCAATATCGGGTAATAACAGAAGGTTTTATTGAGATTTGGATATTTGGCAACTTTTTCCGCAGAACTCTATCACATATCCGAGTTTTATTAAGATCGGAAAGAACCCATCGTGATAGTTTAATCGATAGTTGTTTATTTTATTTTATTTAATTCAAAGGTTTTGTTTCCAAATTTTTCGTATGGGAAGCCTTTAAAATTTTAGGTCATTCTTCAAAAGTTGTAACAATTAGGAACAGTTTCATAGTCAGAACAAAGGTTGATTTTTTCTTATATATTTTTAGTAAGAAATTTTGTTTTTCTTAAATATTTCTTTATAATATATTTTTAAAGATGCTAGTTCTGATTATAAAACTGCCTGTTAGGCACTGATTCTATATTAAACCTTTTAGATTTGGAATAATTTTTGTATTCAAAAAACTCTGACACTGAAACATTTTTTATATTCTAGGTTCGATATGAAAGTTGTAGGAATTAGAGTAATTTTTATTATAATAGATTCACAGACACTGCAAAAAATTTTACAATTTACGGCGTATTCCTAAATATTATCATATTGTGAGAATTTTCTTCGTATCAGAATCTCCATTGTGTTTGCTATGAAAATATTATTTAATTTAAAATGATTTTGAAACGTACTAAGTCGGCGATTTTAGAGATATTTTCTCTTAAAATTAGTTCGGATTCTGTACTGCGATTTTTTAACTTATTTATGACAAAATTTGATAGTAAACGAAAAACATTGTTGAATATAGAAAACATATCGTTAACTTATTACAATAACAAATTTTTCTAAGTTTATTTTAACAATTTTTTGGTTAAATCTTACATTTTCAAAACAACTAAAACTCAAATTAATTTTGTTGGTTCTTATAAGAAATTACCGAATAAGATTTACTTTAACTCAACCGACAGTTGTCTTAAGTTAGAAGCTATATTGATAAAATCGTTAACGAAGATAGAGGATCACACTAATGAAACAGATTTTCACTGACAAAAAACTAACTGAACGTTCAAAGAATGTCGAAATGGGGTTAACAGATTTTTCCGAACCCTGGTTTGGTACTCTTTGGAACAACTTAGCAAACCTATGCTAAAACATGTATTAAAACCTCTACTTCTAGTTCATAAAATATCTATAGATACTTATGGCTACCATATAAGATATAAAAAATGTTTAGCCCCCCACTTGAGCGAATCCTAGATCCGCGCATGTGGAGAGGGTATTATAAGTTTATGTTGACGTTTGTTACACCAAAAAATATTGGACCTAGACCCACTTTATAGTATACCGATCGGTTCAGAATCACTTCTTATTTCGATTTAACGATGTCCTGTCTGTCCATGCATTCTTGTGCGCACCCTACAGGTCGCAAATATTAAGATATTTTGACTTACGTCGGCCGAAGGACGAAGCTTATCGATTTTGGTTAAAATCGGTCCAGGTTTAGACCTAGTGCCCGTATAAAATTGGCTTTTTTACTTTAAGTTTTTTACTCGTATTGGATTTAATTTTTAACCAAATCCTCGAATAATAAATATGATAAATTTAAAATGTATATTTTTGGTTTTAAACGTTTATGCATATTTTTGGGTTTTTAGTGGATATTTCTATTTAAGTGCATATTTGAGTGCATGTTTTGCATATTTAACTGCATATTTTAAGTGCATATTTTCGATTTTTAAGTGAATGAAAGTAGATGCCCTGATGATTTGTTAAAGAATTGTATCAGAGAATAAAATTTTATAATCGTGGTCTTTATAAAACCCGTACTGGAAATGGGTTGGAAACGGAATTGGATTCTGTGAATGGGTGTAAACAAATTAATAAAAAGGACATTTCAATGACATAAAGCCTTTCCTATATTTAAATTTCAAAAAATTTATTAAAAATCCATAACAGATACATAACGCTTAAAAAATTCTATTAAATCATTTAATTAAAAGAAAAATATTTTAATTGGATTGGAAATTTCCTCAACAAATCCGCAGAGAAGATTTATAGAAACCAATATCAGAAATTTTCGTTTAAAAATATTCGTACGAAAAAAGAATTCTGAAATTTTGTACGTATTTCCAGCGGAAATTTCCGATAGTTGGATTATACATTGAAAATTTTGACAGTTATTACAAGAAAACCTAACGAAAAGTGTTGTATTTCGTAATAGTTGCTTGAAGCAACTATTTTTAATGTTTTAAAATAAAATCTACATATATGGATTTATACAGGTTTAATATGTGTTCGTGCATGATCATATATATTATATTGAGGTAATATCTAAAACTGCATAAAACCGTATAAATTTCAGAATCTTTCGGAATTTTGCATTTCAATTTCAAGTAGGATGAAGTAGTTAAACATTTTCCTTGTATTAAATTATATTAAGTATTATGATATCGACTAATAAACTGTGAAAATCGTAGTTTTTACCATTTCATATTTTGTTTTAAAAATTTTGTAGTAAAAATTTGTCAGTCGTAAAACTACATTATTTGTTATTTACTCGTTTGTTTTCCGATAGTTAAAAATAACAAAGTTTTTAGTTATTTTAAAGCTAAATTTTTTTCGCTATTTAACTACATACACCGATATTTTAAATATTAGTTTCAGTAGATATCATATTTATTATATTTTCTGAATTATAAATATGGTAAATATTTTATAATGTCATAGTAATGCCATTTTCGTTAATTTTTATAGACCTGTCAACAGAATCCGCTTTCAGTCCAATTTCGGTGCGGACTCCATAAACACCACGATTTATATGAAATACAGGTTTGAAATGCTTTAAAAAAATGCATTTAACTAACGGATCAAATTTAGTTTCTTCGAAGATAATACTTTATTTAAAAATTTAATATAAGACATATTCGCACAATCATAGTCTAAACTAGTTTTGGTTATGCAAACTGCATAGTGAGTGAAAATACATCATGAAAATCCTTATAAACAGTTTAGAAGAAGAGCATATATAGTATACATATATATTAAGAACAATTTTACTAAAGATTATATAAAACATATATAAAATAATTGCTAAATGAAAATAAAGTCATAAATAAATCAGAAAAAAAACAAAATACAACATGTTTTATTTTACTATTTTAAATTATAGTACATTACAGATACTGCTTAAAAAATATGGCTTTTATCAAAGGGGAATGTACACACACTTGATCTACTGATCCCTTGGAAGATTTTAACCACCTTATATTTCAGAAACCGAACCGTAACCGTCAACTAACACATCGGCTGAAAAATTCGTAGGATGACACATAGGTGGCGCCACTAATGAGAATCCATATGATTTTTTGGAACTACCAACTTTCAGATAATACCTATCATATTGTGATGAAAATTCGTTCATTAGTGAACAAGTTACAGCCGGTTTAGTGACGCTACTTTTGCAATTTTGAAAACAATGGATTCAAAGCAATTTCGTGTGTTGATTTATCATTGCTTTTTAATGGCAAAAAACACCGTTCAAGCCAAAGCTTGGCTTGATAAGTGTCATTCGGACTCTGCTCCCTCGAGACAAATATTAGAAAAGTCGTTTGCTGACGTTAAACGTGTCCATACAAGCATCGATGACGCCGAATGCTCTGGTCGCTCAAAAGAGGTGATGATACCGGAAAACATCAAAAAAGTTCACAAAATCGTTTTGGCAGACCGTAATCTGAAGTTGCAGGAGATAGCTGATACCTTAAAGATATCGAAGGAACGTGTCGGCTTTATTTTGCATGAACATTTGTCCATGAGAAAGCTGTTTTCGAAATTTCACATTGCACCAAAAGCAACAAGGTGTCGATGATTCTGAGATCTGTTTGGAACTGTTTCGGCGAGATAAAAAGGACTTTTTGCTTTGGTATGTAACAATAGACGAAACTTGGATCTGCCACTTCCTCTAGACTCTAATCTGCAGTCAGCTCATTGGACAGCAGCTGGTAAAGATATGGCATCAGTATTTGGGGATGCGGCTGGAATTTTGTACATTGATAACCTTGAGAAATGGTAGACCATCAATAGCGATCGCTACATGGCCCAACTGGTGCGTTTGAAGGACGAAATCACAAAACTCCATATGAAGAAGAAAAAAGTGCTCTTTCACCAAGACCATGCGCCGTGTCACAAGTCGTTGCTACCATGGCCAAATTGCCCGAATTACACTTTCAATTGCTTCCGCACGCACAGATTTGTCTCCCAACGATTTTTACCTGTTTTCAGACTTGAAAAAAAATGCTCGCTGGAAAGAGATTTGGTTCGAATGAAGGGGTGATTGCCAAAACAGAGGATTATTTTGAGGCCAAAGATAAATCATTCTAAAAAAAAAAAAAAAAGTCAAATTTTGCCAAAAAATTGTTGTTTTATTGGTTATACTACGGACTTTTCAGCCGATGTGTTAGGCGTAACCGCAAAAAATACAGGAGAGTTTTTTGAATTTTCTTTTAATAAGATCATACTATCACAAATTCCAAAACTTTACAATTAACTTTGATTTTTTTTTTTTTTTTTGTTGAAAAAAAAGTATCGGTTCAAAATTTATTTATAAATTTTCACAAAAAATATTTTTTAACACCTTTTGGTTTGGCGATACTCCACTTGTTGGACGTTTTTGGTCTTCGCAGCGCAAAGTTAATGATTTTATGAGCGACACTTTAGCTATAAAAGACAATATAAAGTCCAACGGAAAATTCTTAGTTATATTTTTCATCACAAACTTTAATATTTGATACATATTTGACCTCCAACAAAGATGGGTTAACAACCCGAGTAAAAATAGTTATATATTGTCATATATAATGTGATTGGGTTATATCTGACAATGAATGGAGTCAAATTAAGACATGTCATTATATACAACTACATCTGATATTATTTTTTCAACGAAATTTTTGTATGGTAAATGATGTTATTACATATCCCCAAATCTGACTCCATATATAACAACATAAGCCATATAAAACTAATCAAAATATATGTAGTAACCGATGTGATTATATATGGTTCGATTTTAAGTTATATAACACTGTATGTGTTGTCATACTAAAACAAAAAGATTTACTTCCCGAGTAAAAAAGTTTTGATATAATCATGTATTATTTTATGTAATTGCATATAGTAACTTATAGTTACATACGGCCACATATGCTTTTAAATTCAAGCAGATATACTTTTATATAGTCATATGTTAGATATATTTTCCTCAAAGGTTTTAATTTGGAGACATATGTGATTTTATATTATTACATACTGGCCTACATATAATTATAAAAAGATTTTTTTAAGAATTAAATTTAATTAAAAATCAATTGTAATACTGTCTTTCGTAAGAACATATTTTTATATAAAATCATATAATTGTAAAATTCAAAGATTCCATATTTAGGGCGAAATAAACACTTATTGTGAAAAACATTTTGTTTATATAAAAAATCGAAACAACCAGTGTAGAAAATCATTACCAGATATGTGGTTATCTAACATACTTGGGATTTTTTCATTGGCATTGAAATTTCATTATCATTAGTTGACTAATGCTAATGGCAAAAAAATTTCATTACCATTTAATGGTACTGAAATTTTCTGGCATTAGAATTTGTAATACTAATGCTAATGAAATCGCACTAATGCCTTAAAAACTATGAACAATTGAGTAAAAAAAAGCATTTGTTTACAAAAAAAGGGGGATGGCTAGATTGCTTTTTTTCAACTAGCCACCGAACTTTGTTCCATGAAATGGGTGTTATAGACCCTAGATTATAAATTTTAAAAAACCACACTTAAAAAATTGCAAAATAATCGCGGAACGCGAAAAAAATCTTTTTGGTACAAAAATTTAATTAAAAAACTTAATCAGCGATTTTCATTCTGCAAACAAACATACTGATGTAAAAATTTTCTTGCATCAGTATGTTTGTTTGCAGAATAAAAATCGCTGATTTAGTTTTTTAATTCAACTTTTGTACCATAAAGTCTTTTTTTCGCGTTCCGCGGTTATTTTGCAATTTTTTAAGTGTGGTTTTTTAAAATTTATAATCTAGGGTCTATAATACCCAATTCATAGAACAAAGTTCTGTGATTAATTGAAAAAAGAAATCGCGAAAAAAGTCGCGGGAAAAAAATTTCCAAAAAGGAAAATTCTTACATCAGTATGTTTGTTTGCAGAATAAAAATCACTGATTTAGTTTATTAATTCAACTTTTGTACCATAAAGTCTTTTTTTCGCGTTCCGCGGTTATTTTGCAATTTTTTAAGTGTGGTTTTTTAAAATTTATAATCTAGGGTCTATAATACCCAATTCATAGAACAAAGTTCTGTGATTAATTGAAAAAAGAAATCGCGAAAAAAGTGGCGGGAAAAAAATTTACAAAAAGGAAAATTTTTACATCAGTATGTTTGTTTGAAGAATAAAAATCGCTGATTTAGTTTTTTAATTCAACTTTTGTACCATAAAGTCTTTTTTCGCGTTCCGCGGTTATTTTGCAATTTTTTAAGTGTGGTTTTTTAAAATTTATAATCTAGGGACTATAATACCCAATTCATAGAACAAAGTTCTGTGATTAATTGAAAAAAGAAATCGCGAAAAAAGTCGCGGGAAAAAAATTTCCAAAAAGGAAAATTCTTACATCAGTATGTTTGTTTGCAATTTTGCAATTTTTAAGTGTGGTTTTTGTAAAATTAGAATCTGGTTACTATAATACCCATAACTCATACCAAAGACTGTTGGTTAGTGTGAAAAAAAAAGTTTGCGAAAATAATTTTGCAAAAATAAAATTCTTGCATCAATATATTCCATTGCACAATGTAAATCGCTGATTAAGTATTTTAATTAATTTTTTATACCACAAAACCCTTTTCGCATTCCGCATTTGCGAGCTCAGAAATGAATTTGAAATCTATAAAATGACGTTTACAAATGCCAATTCTTTCTTATAATTGAGGCATTAGTAATCATAATGAATTTACTATACAATTGGCATTAGTAATGAAATCGATGTATATCAAAGCATTAGCATTAGTCCAAGTAATAATAAAGCCAAAAATTTCATTAGCATTAGTTTCAATTTAATGGTAATGAAATCACCAATTAATTTGTCGAAATAATTAATTAGTCTCATGTATGTTATCTAACTACATACTTGGTAATGGTAACTAGTTACTTTTCTTATTACATTTCTTATTACCTTTGTATGACGATGTCGCGAAAAATAATGAGTTATGCTTACACACCAGCATACTAAAAATCTAAAAATATCTCATTACCTATATGCTTACCAGTACAAAAAGAATGAGTCTAAAAATAGATTTTCAAAAAAATAGGTTTTATAAAAAAATATTTTTTTATTGTAAAATTTTTTTTAAATAAAATTTTCTAGTGCGGGAATCGAACCTGGGACTCCAGGTTGCCAGTAGTTCTACCGTCTGAGCTATATCGATATGTAATGTTTGATAGATAAAATCGTAATTGACCTGCTGCACAAGTCAGCTTACTCGCTAACATATAAAAAATCTAAAAATATGTGGTTACATATATCCTTACCAGTGTTGAAAAAATATTGAGTCTAAAAATAGATTTCAAAAAATTTTCAAAAAAATCTAGAAAATTACTTTCTATTTAAAATAATGATAAAAATAAGTCATTATCAGTAAATCATTATTATATGTTTTAAAATAATGCAGAAGGTAAGTGGATGTCATTACTGGTAGTCCAAAAATTAATGATATGTCATTACCGTTTCTACACTGGGAACTTACTGAGCTTAAAGTAAGAAATTTTTAAAAACTTATTGAGGAAACGTTTTCGCAAAACAATTTTTTTCAAAAATTGTTTCAATTGTTTCTGTTTTGAAATTATCAAATGTATATTAAAACTTAAGAATATGATCATAATTTTTTTAATGAGAATTTGATTGAGATCTGAGGGTTCTCTACCCACAAGACATTTAAATAAAAAATATTATTATCGCTAAAAAAACTCAATGACGTAGAATTTAACTATAAAATGTTAAACATTATTTATGGTCTTAAAATCTACGGAGATTAAGTTTTCATTTTAGTATAATAATCAGGGTTTATTCCCTGATGAAAAAGGACGGGATTCCCGGGAATCCCGCCCTTTTTCCAATCCCGGGAATTTCATGCGGGATTTCCCGGGATTTTTTGTATTCTTTTATAGAAGTTCTAGCTAGTATATATTGCAAATTTGGAAGCTTTATTTAAATTTAAAGCATTAATTTTTTTGAAATCAATTTAAATAAAAATATTTAAAATAAAAAATACGATTTAGGCCCGATTACTGAATGTTCAGTTAAAATTTAGCCAAGAGTTAAATTAAAATTTTGTATGGGAAACAACAACAAAAGTGCCAGTTAAAGTCCCAGTTAGTAGCTAACTTGACATTCAGTAATCGGGCCTTAAAATTTAATAAACTGAATTAGTACAATATAAAAAAAAATTATTTAGGCCAAATTGTTTTTGAATGTCAGCTGAATTTGGTTTAGTTACCAATAAAAATACTCGTACTTCAGAAAAAAATGTATTCTTTTAAACGATGATCTTTGTTCAAGTAAAGCAATACATATATACAACATTTCAACATCATTATTTCAGTTCCAAATATCTCCAAAAAGCCTGTGCATAAAAAATTAAAAAAATTAGTAATATTTTCGTATTTTCAGCTGATATAAGTAATTTGAGTGTTTTTTACTTCAAATAATTTCATTTAAATTTCAATTGCTACTCCTTTATTTTAATTGTATTTTTTAAAAATTATTTATTTTTTAAATAATGCCTCAGATGCTTTTTCAAATTATTTTGGATTATTTATATGTTAATTTAAAATGCAACTATTAAAATTATTAAAACCAAGCAAACAAAGATGATCACTAATGACTCAGAAATTAGCTCCAAAAACATGAACATTTTTCCACTTTTTAATGTGAAAGTGGTCCGTCCAAAAGAGCCCCCTGTGTACTCAGAAATGACTCAGAAAAAAGAACATATAAAATCCTAATTTTCCTCATAATTTTAGAAAATTTTTGAATCTTCTTTGAGTACGAAAAATTAACCCTCATTTTGAGGCAGCTTTTTCGATTATAGAGACAACTCTTTGGGTTGTTTTCTGAGGGTTCATATTTTCTACCAAAAAAAAAGAGTATTTTCAAAAAAACAATAATCATTTCCATGAGCCATTTAAGTATATTATTTATGAGCGCTCCAAAATTGCTGGCTGTGAATTTATTTTTAAAAATTTCTAATCAAAAAATACCAATTAAAGTTAAAAACTTATTTAATAATATTTTATTTTCTATTTTTATAAAATAAATCTTTTTATAAAAATTTGTGTGAAAAATACTCCCTTTTAAACTTTTTTATAAAAATAATTCTAGACGAATTCTTCTGAAAATCTCCATAGAAACAAAATATCTAGAAATAGAAAATTTTGGATTCCATACTTAAGAAATGTTTAAGTAAAAAATCGATCTTGGTTCTGACTATAAAACTGGTCCGACACAAGTTTGCACCCAAGAACAATTCCAATATGTCATAAAAGAAGAGATGAAAATAAAATACCCGTGTCTCTCACTTTGTCTTTATTAATTCGTTTAACCCTTTAAAACGCGAATTAATATTCAGCTATTTCTAAGAGTTTTTTAAAATTGAGATGGCCTTCCATATAAATATATTACCTTAATATTAATTCGCGATTTAAACTGTTAGACGAATTGATCTAGAAAAAGTGGAAGACATGGATATTTTATATTTAGCCCTGCTTTCAGAATATATTAAGTAGATTTTCTCATAGGTACAACCAAAAAATTAACTTTGTCAGACGGTGTTGTAATAGAAATCTAGTTTTTCCAATACAACATATGTCGGATTTATTTATTTTCGAATGAGCGGGAATTCCCGGGATCCCGGGAAATTCATGAAAAAATTCGGCTGTCCCGGAAATGAAAAAGTCTGGGAAAAGAAAAACCCTAATAATAATGTATGTACGAAGATTTTTCAGAAATAAAAAAATTTTAATTTTTTAGTTCATTTCTACAGTTTTAAATTTTACAAAACTAGATACTATAATGAACAATATTTTGTATGAAAATTGGAAAAGCACTAGAAATGCCTCAAAATATTAAAAAAAATCGAAATTTCAACCCAACTTTATATGGAAGTTAAAGTTTTTCTTAAATGAAAACAGTGTTTTTTTTAACAGTTAAAAACAGTTTTTCATATAAAAGAATCATTAAAATTTATGTTAAAATTTCGATTTGTTTTGCAAATATTTTAGAGCATATCCAATGTTTATACGAATTTAATAAAAAATATTGTTCACTAAAGACAAAATGTAAACCCATTGATTATTGTGAAAATTAAATTTCCTGTTATGGAGCGTAACAGTTAGGGTTTTTCCCGGACTTTTTCATTTCCAAGGACAGCGGGATTTTTTTAGAATTTCCCGGGATCCCGGGAATTCCCGCTCGTTACAAAATGAATATATCCGACGTATGCTGTACTTGAAAAACTCGATTTCTATTAAAATAACTTACGACAAAGTTAATCTTTTGATTGCAGTCATGAGAAAATCTACTTAATATATTCTGAAATAAGAGCTTAATATAAAATATCCATATCTTTCACTTTTTCAAGATCAATTCGTTGAACAGTTTAAATAGCGAAAATATGCAGGTAATATATTTGTATGGAAGGCCGTCTTAATTTTAAACAACTCTTAGAAATACATTAATTAAATATTTATTCGCGATTTAAGCGGTTAAACGAATTGAATCATAAATTCTTTCAGGATATATTGGAATTATAAATGGGTGCAAACTTGTATTGGGCCAGCTTTAGAGTCAAAACTAAGATCAATTTTTTTCTTAAATATGGAATCCAAAAATTTCTATTTTTAGATATTTTGTTTCTATGCAGATTTGCAGAAGTATTCGTCTATTTTTATAAAAAAAAGTTTAAAAGTGAGTATTTTTCACACAAATTCTTAGGCAAATCGTCTAAATCTGTTTATAAAAATAGACACTAAAATATTATTAAATAGTTTTTTAACTCTATTTGGTATTTTTCGAATTATTATTATTTAATTCTCATTGTTGCATTTTAAATTAACATATAAAAAATCCAAAATAATTTGAAAAAGCATCTTATGCATAATTTTAAAAATAATAGTAGGAAGTTTTCAATTCAGTGAAGTTCAAAAAAAAATTTTAAATATCCCAGAGAATGATTTGCGATGAAAATCGAAATATTGGAAGAAAATTAAAAATAAAATATTGAAAAATAAAATACAAAATATTTGGATTTTTAGTTTTTAAAAATTTATGACCTAAAGCCAAACAATACTACAAATATAATAACACCAAAGGTCAAAAATATTATTCTATCAAATAAATAAAATTTAAAAAATACAACTGAAATAAAGGAATAGCAATTGAAATTTAAATGAAATTATTTGAAGTAATAAAACTCAAAACACATCAATTGAAAATATGAAAATATTACTTTTTTTTAATTTTAATGCTGAGTTTATTTGAAGGTATTTGGAACTGAAATACTGATGTTGAAATGTTGTATAAAAAAAATAAAATTTCAGAATAACGAGTATTTTTGTTGGTATTTAAACTTGATAGTGACTAACAAAATTTGTTTTCGGTTTAATAAACTTAAAAAAACTCGGCCTAAACAATATTTTTTTATAAAAAAAGTGTTAAAATCAACAAATTTTATTTTAAGCCAAAAAAACAGGAATACATTTTGTTAAAGCAACAAATTTTTCTGTCCAGCTAACAGACGTATTATTTTGAGTGCAGAACTAAAAATGATTTTTGTCCTAAATGCAACTTATATAAGAAATTTTGTTTAAAAATTTTTTACTTCAATCAAATTTTATAAAAAATTAATTCTTAGTTTTGGTCCATAATAGTTTATCCTAAAAAAATTACAAAAGGTTTTCGTTAATTCCGAAAAATTACACACTGCCTGTTTTTATAAAAAGAATCTGAACAATTCGTTAAAACATTTGTGTAAAAACACAAACTTAAAAAGATGTATCTTTAAAATTTGTTAGCCGCATTTGTTTTACATAGAAGCCCTAACAAATCTGTGCAAAAATTTTGGAAGAAAAACGTTTTTAAATTAGTGTTTTTCACACAAATTTGTTAACGAATTCGTCGTTTCTATAAAAACACCCAGTCAATTTCTGTCTAAACCGAATTTCGAATTTTGTAAATTGTAACATGTATTTTTGTCACATAAAAGTAGTCAGTACAAAGGTTGTCACAAAATTCTCGGTTGAAGAAAAAATGGGTTAAGGTGGTTGATTATAAATGTTTCGACTGATATAGCAACCCTATTGATTATACGTGACGTATGAGTAATAAACAAAATTTTAAAATTTCCTCCCCCAAAATCGGAAGCTGGAACCGCCACTGGTCTCAACACAAGTGTTGTGTTATTCACAAATAAATGTTAAACAAAGATTAAAAACAACTAGTGGTGAAAAAAGTAATAGTAGAAGAAAATATAACTGTTTTAATTTATTTGTTGTGTGTGTCGATAACAGTCTGAACACTGAAAAGATTTTCTTTTATACTTTTTTAACAACCAGACAATTTCAGCATACTTTTTGTCATACTTGTGTGAAGAAAAGTATAAGCACTTGTGTGATAATGTGAACGGGGTTTTAACGGTATTAATTATTGTTTACAAGTTTTGTTAATATTTAAATTTTTTTACAAATTTAAAACAACTGATTTACAAACAACTAGTGATTTGACAGTTTTACCATTTTACCCGCAAAAAAAGTACGGGTAACTTCTGATAAAAAGAGAAACAAATTATTCTCTCATCAACGCTCTCATTTACCCAATTTTTAACAATAGAAACGCTTTTTGGTAAGATTGGGTTCCCGCGGGTACCCGCGGTAACGTACGTGGAACAGAGCTAATATATTGATTAAATCGGAAGCATTGAAAAACGTTCATGAAACTCTTTACAATTCGTATCAAGAAACTATAGAAATGAAAATTTCTGAAAATGTATGCAATGAATTGGTTAATCGTTATGTTTTTTCTTTTATTCAGAATGAATTTTTGGTTTTCTGTGAATTTTTTTTTAGTGGGAATAAAAATTGTTTTATTTATAAAATAAATTTTTATTAATTGAAATTTATTAATTTAGTTCGAGGCCAATTTCCTTGTTATGAATTAACGTAATAAGTACTTTTTTACAAAAACTGCTATTTTCTTCATCAGGATACTCTCCTGACAAATACTTCACAGAGTTTTTCCTTTCAAAATCCTCTACACTTTCAATTTTATTTGTATATTTTATCGCGTTGTTGATTTTTGTAAAATTAATTTATTAAAAAAATTGTCTTTTTGAAGACAAATGTTCTCCTTTTTTGAGGTTGACGTCCTCTTTTTCTCAAAATGGAAATGGCAACCCTACTCAGAGTGGACAAAACAAACGTTATTATTATTGTAATGATTGTACACGTACATTGGGTTTTTGTTACTTTTAATATTTTAGTATCCTGTAAACTCTTGGTCATAGCATGTCAATTAGGTTAAATCTACACATTACATGTATTTGAGCGACAAGAAGAAAAAACACGTGCAAAACAACAAGTTTTAGTTTTTTATTGTATTGCGTGTGCTTTGCCTTCGTGTCACATAAAATTATATCAATTGTAGACATCGCAAAGTCATTAAAACTAATTAAAAACGAAATGTAATAAAAACTAAATCGAGCAATATTTTGTATCAATTATTGTTGACCTTCAAAACGTGCATACATATGAATATTAGAGTGGTCCGAAGGAAAAAATGTCGGATCTTTAACGGCGCAGTGCGGATTGTAGTGCATAATCAAACTAAATTGTAAAAACTAAAAAATCTTTTAAACCGGTCCACATATCCTTAAAGCGGCCGAAGTTTCGGATTTTCGAAAAAGATTACTTATAGGTAACTTGACTATCAGTTTCCAGAAATATTTGGACTTTACTCAAACTTTAAAAAAAAAGAAGTTAGGCCGGATAACACAATGTCCTGTTAAAATTTAAGCTGAACTTAAATTTAAAATTTATATGGCAAACAACAACAAATGTGTCAGTTAAAGTCCTAGTTAGTAGCTAAGAGGGCATTGTGTTAATGGGGGTTAACTGAAATTATACAAAATATTCCTTTCCAAAGCAGTTCTTCCCAGCAAAACCTTGGCAATAGGATATTACCATTTCATTTATTATCAGCAGGGCAAGGAAGTTCATGCACTAAAAGTCATGGTTGATGTACATAAAAAATGTATTAACAATCGAGAAATATGCATAACAATTTTAAAAATTATGCATTTATTATTGATTTATTTCAGCAATTCAATGCCATTAATTCAATTTCAATAGTTGTTTGTCTCCAAAAGTAACTTAAACTTACTTAAACATTGTAAATGACCGTTTTCTTTGGAAAGTTAGTAATTTTATTTTTCCAACATTTACGCCTTCGTAAAAAATATTTAAAAATTCGCTACTAAATTTCATCTTAACCCATATTACCGTATCGTCGTCATATGACGACATCGAAAGGCGTGTTTTTAAGTGAGCATAATAACGTTTTGGAAAGAGATCTATTAAGTGTTCTTTTAATTAGAAGTGTCAAGTATTCAGTCTGTGTTTATTTCATCTATTTCGTTGTTGTTCCTGGTCACACTTAATGGGCATAAATCACGATAATTCCAGAACTGCAAAAATTATGATTTCTTTCAATAAAAAAGGAGAAACCATAAATTTTTTACTTTAATATTTATATATTTCTTGTTTGGTTTTTATAAAAGCCAACTAAATTTGCTTCATATTCACAAAACTACAATAAACCCATCGCCATTTGGAAAAAGTTTATAATTAAATGAATTTGGATGTCGTCATATGACGACGCACAGAGGGGCGAAATCAATCAAAAGTGGCGAATAATTCAAAAGATGAACCTTAAATTTCACAACCGTATTTGGTACCGGCTGAAAATATATAAAATTCTACATCACTAATTGTAAAAATAAAAGTTCTAAGTTGTTTACTTTTCTTGCAGTGTGTATTTAAAGTTCAATAATTATTATTATTTTTGCGCACATTGGTTAAAACTGAAAATTTTGATATTTCAAGTGATTATTTTTCTATTAAGACTTCTAAAAATAAAAGTTTTATAATGGGACCGTCTACTTCAGGTATTTGAGCATATAATAAATTATTTTTTATTTAGATAAATGTTTTGTAACTATTTAAAAACAAATAATCAAATTGTTCTAAAAATAAGTTTTTTTTGATATACATATGTTTTGAGTTTCAACAACTTTCTGGGTGATTCCGGGAAAAACCGCTTATATGCTCTCCCAGAAATCCCAGAATTTCTTTTTGCGGTTTTTGACGTATCAAAGTTTTTGTTAAAGAACTCCAGTTGCTAAAAATCTATGTGAAAAAAACAAACAAAAAATCAAGTTGTTTTTATTATCTTTTGTCTTTATATTGTTATTGTAGCTAATGAGTGTGGTGTTTATTAGAGAAGGGTGTCTGAGTAATTTAAAACCCAGCACACTCACAAAAAAAAATATATAATAATTCTGGTTTATTCAAAACGAACAGATTTTTTCACATATTCATGCTATATTGAGTTTGATTTTCACTCACGAGCGAGAAATTATCTCGTAAGTAGTTAATATTTATTTAATTAAAGCTTAATGCATAAACAATTAAAGCTTAATCTATATATATTTTGCACATTTAAACTCTGAAATCTAGACTAACGCTTAAATTACTTACAAAGCTTCGTTTAAAAATATGAGTTACATGAGAAAATTCTACATTACATACGTACACTGTTTTTTGAGTGTCTTATTCATTTGTCGTAAAAACTTCAGATTAAAAAATGGCAAACTAGATGTGATGATGAAAAAATATATTTCTGATACAAAAAATCGCATTCAAAGGAAATTTAGAGAGGAAATTGGATTGATTGTTGACCAAGGCTTTAGAAACTCAAACGATGGTAATACTGCGAGGCGTTTTTTTAGGAAGCCGAAGTATCTGCAGAAATTACAAAAACTGATTTACAGTTGATAAAAAAATATGCCACAATATTAATAGTTGTTTTTAGTGGTATTGAGGTCAATATTGAAAGATTTTCAAATTTCGCTAATGACAGGCCTACTCTACATAAATACTTTATTCACGGGCCAGAAATTATGTCGATTTTACCATTGCCTATTGGTCAACTAACTGAAAATCTCAGGCATCTAGAAATAAGGACTTCAAAAGTTATAGGGAGCACTTTTCGCGTAAATGCAGTCGGGAAAATACAATCGAAGACGTGTTTAATAGATTTCTTTTAAGTTCTGATCCATTCATTTCAAGTATGAGGAATAGTTGTAAGAAGGAAATGGAGCAAATGCCACAGTCTGCATTGGAGTTACTTATTCTTCCCCACAATGAAAACGATAATGGTGACGATGATGATGAAGATTATTTTATTGAATTTAATGATGATTATGAAGTAAATGATGATTATGACATAAACAATACTTTTGAAGTTAATGAAATGAAGTAAATAAAAAAGGCTAACAATTCTATTTTTAAAATATTTTTTTTCTGAAATTGTTGTTTGTTTTGTGTTTATGAATATTGATCAATAAAAAATAATAATATTTTCTAATTTTTTGAGTCAAATTTGTAGAATCATGGAATTTGGAGAAAAATTTAAATTTTTGAAAAATCTAAAATTTTACAATTTTGTTTATTACTCATAAGTCACGTGTAATCAATAGGGTTGCTATATCAGTCGAAACGTTTGTAAATAGCCACCTGTTAACCCATTTTTACCCACTTATTTTTCCACCTAGAAATTTGCGACTATTTACCTTTGTACACTCACAAAAGTTTGTCGGTAGAATCTACTGAAAATGACAGTTAAAACAAAGGTATATGCAGTTAAAAAGACGACAAAGGTATTTACCTTTAAAATAACTAAAACTTTTGTTATTTTTACTGTTCAAAAATAACTAAGAAATGCATTAAAAATAACTACTAATGTCCTAAAATTAACTGATAAATTTTAAATACAAAAAATTCAAAAACTACTGACAAAAGCGGTAAAAACTACTGTTTTTTACAGTCAAATCCATTTGTATATAAAAGGATATTTTAATAAAAAAAATAATTTTTTTTCTTTCGATTATAAAAATTATGTGTTATTACTTCAGCCTATTTAAAATTCGGCAAAAATTCCAAACCGTTCTCCAGTTATTATGATTTTATGCATTGCGGATACAATAGAAGTTCTGATTTTTTTTTTCAAACTAAAAATATATCAATAATAACAAGTATAAACTAACACGAATTTTTAAAATTCAACGAAAGTTTTTAAATAACTACCAAAAATAACTGTTTACTGTAAAATTACTGTTTTGGTAGTTGTTTATTATGATATTAAAAATAACCGCTTGAAACAACTGATACGAAATTACAGTACTTTTCGTTAGTTGTTTTCTTAAATAACCGTCATAAAAGTTGTTTTGCATTTTTCTATAGAAAAACAACTGTAATTACTGTTAAAAACAACAACTACTGATCACTACACAAACAACTGTCATGTGGTAACTGCCGAACTTTTTTGAGTGTATTGACTATCTTTGTGTCAAAAAATACATTTTAAATTTTACAAAATTCGAAATTTGGTTTAGACAGAAATTCAGTAATTTTACCGAAGTAACGAAAACCTTTTGTATTGTAATTTTTTTAGATCAAACGATTAGTGCTGGTAAAAATATGAGTAGGGGGTATCGAGTATCGAGTTTTTGTCTTTTTTTGGGTACTCGATACTCAAAACTACTGTTCGATATTTTCAGAGTTGCATTTTGGCCAGACAAAATATATAAAAATGAGACATCGCTAAAATATTTACCACAAAAATGTAACTCTGCTAAAATATTTTAGTTTGATCGACTTAGTATTCGTTAACCATAAGTCGAAAGTACTGCTATATCAACAGCTGCCTGGATCCGCTTTTTCAAACCACGATGTTATATACCTGATATACGATTCTTGTGTAATTAAAGAGGATACCTCTATTACCTATCGTGACTTCCACAATATTAATTACACTATGTTGAACCAAAATATAGAAAACATCTGCTGGCATCAGATTTACTCTTTTGATGATGTTAACGACCAATTGCTGTTTATTCAAAACAATGTTAAACAGTTCCCACAAAAACTAAAGTAATTAAGCCCAATCAACAACCATGGTTTACTCCGGAAATAAAAATATTAATAGCAAAACGTAATGCCGCACATAGCAGGTGGAAAAAATTTAAAACTTCTGAACTTCAACTTATTTTTAAATCTGCTAGAAAAGATGTTGTACAAGGCAAGAAAGAAAAGAAAATTTTCATCAGCCATTGATAGTAGATCCAAATGGTAAGAAATCCGCAAGATTGGTATAGGACATAAAAGTACACCACCTTCTAATGATGATATCGATGTAAATTATTTAAACGATAAGTTCGTAAACATTAATTCCCAATCGCCGTTATACATCTTTTATGATGATTTATGCGTTGTTCCTATTGAGAATAGTTATAGCTTTCGTTGTGTAGACCAAAGTGAAGTTCTTGAAAGTCTTTCAGATATAAAATCGAATGCAATTGGTTTGGACAAAATAAATCCCGTATTAAGGTCATTATCCAAAAGCTCTTGCCATTTCTTACGTATCTATTCAACACAATCCTTACAAAATCCGTATTTCCAGAACTGTGGAAGCTTTCAAAAATTATTCCTATTCCGAAGAAAAACAATGATTTTCGGCCTATTGCTATTCTACCCTTTTTATCGAAAGTAATGGAAAATCTCGGCCAACATACACTTTTATCCGATTTTCAGTCTGGCTTCGTGAAGGGAAGAAGCTGTATTACAGCGCTAACGGATGTAATTGAAAATTTAAGAGCAAAACTTGATAACAACATGGTTTCATTTTTAATTCTAGTGGATCATAGTAAAGCTTTCGATACAGTAGATCATTCAATACTAACGAAAAAACTTGAGAAAATGTTTTACTTTTCTAAATCAGCATGCAAGTTAATTAATTCATACCTCACTGGCAGATCCCAACTCGTAACTTTGAATGGAAAAAACTCAAAAGCTCTTAATGTGAACAAAGGAGTTCCACAAGGATCTATACTAGGACTTCTTTTATTCTATTTATATATAAACGACTTACCAGATATAGTAACACACAGCAAGGTCCAAATGTATGCTGATGACGTCCAAATTTATAATAGTACTGAAATCAATGACATTCATTCATGCGTGAATAATATTAGTTATGATTTGGCCAACATATACAACTGGGCTGTTGTCAATGGATTAAGTATAAACCCCTCAAAATCCAAATGTATTTTTCTTTCAAAAAGTAAACGAACTTTAAGTGACGATATCCAGCTTTCTATAAACAACGATATAATTGAATTCGTAGATTCTTCGAAAAATCTTGGAGTAATATTCAATAACAAATTAACCTGGTCTAACCACATTAACGCCGTCGTAGGAAGGATATATAGTATGCTTCGGAGTCTATGGGTCGTCAAATATTCAACCCCTTTCAATATACGTATGCTATTAGCCAAAACGTATCTTATCCCCGTTCTGCTATATGGCTGCGAGATTTATGCAAACTGTGACAGTACTGACTTTGGCAAACTTAAAGATATGTTTTCAACAAAGAAAGCCGTGCATCTATATCCTCTTTTTCATATCAGATTAATCAGATGAGTTTTGAAAGCCTTCTTAAATTTAGATTTATAATATAATTTATAGTATACCGATCGGCTCAGAATTTTTTCTTATTTCGATTTAACGATGTCCGTCTGTCCGTCTGTCTGTCTGTCCATGCATTCTTGTGAGCACTCTACAGGTCGCAAATATTAAGATATTTTGATGAAACTTGGTACACCGACTTATATCGGCCCAAGGACGACGCCTATTAATTTTGGTTCAAATCGGTCCATGTTTAGACCTAGTGCCCATATAAGGGTCCTACCAAAATTATATTGTTTATACGCTGCAGGTCGTAAATATTAAGATATTTTGATGAAATTCGGTACACAGACCTATGTTAGCCCAATAACGCAGCCTATTGATTTTGGTGAACATCGGTCCATGTTTAGACCTAGTGCCCATATAAGGGTCCTACTAAAATTATACTGTTTATACGCTGCAGTTCGCAAATATTAAGATATTTTGATGAAATTTGGTACACAGACCTATATTGGCCCAATAACGTAGCCTATTGATTTTGGTGAACATCGGTCCATGTTTAGACCTAGTGCCCATATAAGGGTCCTACCAAAATTATACTGTTTATACGCTGCAGGTCGCAAATATTAAGATATTTTGATGAAATTTGGTACACAGACCTATGTTGGCCCAATAACGCAGCCTATTGATTTTGGTGAACATAGGTCCATGTTTAGACCTAGTGCCCATATAAGGGTTCTACCAAAATTATACTGTTTATACGCTGTAGGTCGCAAATATTAAGATATTATGATGAAATTTGGTACACCGACCTATGTCAGCCCAAGGATGAAGCCTATTGATTTTGGTTAACACCGGTCCATGTTTAGACCTATTTGGGGGGACCCCCAAAATTAAGATATTTTGATGAAATTTGGTACACAGACCTATGTTGGCCCAAGGATTTTGGTGAACATCGGTTCATGTTTAGACCTAGTGCCCATATAAGGGTCCCCCCAAAATTGGCTTGGTTACAAACTGCAGGTCGCAAATATTAAGATATTTTAATGAAATTTGGTGCGCTGACTCACATTATAGAAAATTTTGACACAAGCCCCATTTTAACCTATTCCAATTTCGGATCCAAACATTAGTTGGCTTTTAACCAGCCTGGTGTAGGGTATTGTATAGTCGGCATGCCCGACTTTAACCTTTTTACTCGTTTAATATGTATAATGTTTTATAAACTCACTAGCACTTTAATTTATAAGATTTTCATCTTGTTGTGCTAGAACATCTAGTGAAATAAAATAAATAAAAATAAAACAAGCGGGCTAAAGCCCGCTCGATGGTTTGTATAAGTCCCCAGGTGACTGGGAACTTATACAAACCAAAGATTAAATTCGGCTGTGCCGAGTCTTTAGATACCCTCCATCCTGGTGTTTTTATTCGGGGATTCTACTAAGTACAAACAAGTATGAATTATTACCCATTTTGTATTCGGTCAATCCACTGTGCAACAAATGTGTATGATTTTTTCCACCACTACAAGTAAATATTTCAGTTTAATCTTGTTTAATCTCAGTGCTGCCACAAGCAAGATTCAAAATTCCCAAAAGTGTAGACAAAATTACCCAAAAATATGAAATTATAAATGACTTCAATTAACATATTATTACAATTTGAACTCCGAAAAAAGGTAATAACCTCATCAGTAAACTTAAAAAAAAGTGATTTGGCCATTTCACTTTAGAACAAAACACTTAAAAAGCTTGTAAATAAGAGTCATTTATGATCACATGTAAACGATTTAAAAATAATCTTATTTTAGAGTCTTTCAAAAATCAAGTTTTATTTGCGTATTTAAATACACACAAAAAAATCTTTGGCAAGCAATTGGGAGCACTTCAAATAAAATTGTGTTTTTGTGGCATACACAATATAATAAATTATTCGATAAAACTTTATTAGTTGAACTTTGCTTAATTACTTGGTAACGATTTTTTTTGTGTACGTTAATAGCTTATTTGTATAACGAAAGAATTTCAAAGCATGTATAGATTAATACACTTTCCTGATGTATCGGTTTAATTCGTGGATCATCAGTCGCTGTGAATCAATTTATTAACTCGTATGAATAAAAAATAGATATTGGAATTTTTATGCAAACTTCACAATTAGATGTTAAGTCATTCATAAGCCAAAAGTAATTACATACATTGAGGCAGGGTTGGTAGGCTCTATCGCTAAAATACTGTTATAGATTCAAATATCGATACATTTAAAATACCAGTACCGAAATTAATCAAATACCATTATCCCATTATCCTTACAACACCATTATTTTTTAGTTTAAAATTTTTGTAATTCCACGTCGTAATTAATTTTACATACACTTAGTTAATAAATTTATTTTACTTTACTTTGTTTTTTCATAAAAAAAAATTTGCGGAATGCACCGAAATACCGCTTATCTTAACCCTCTAACCGGCCTAAGTTTTTTTGCAATGAAATTTATACCATGTGTTCCTCACGAAAAATAAACAATAAGTTCTTCTACAAAATTTTTTTTCGTTGCCTACTTTAGGCGATATGGGCCAAAATAGTTTAAGGATGAATCTTGAAAACTAGCGCATAAAAATTACTAGGTTTAGGCACAAATTATTTCTTTTAGCAAGAAATAATTGCAATGAAAAGATTACATTTTTTGTGCTGTTACTTAAGAGGATGTAGCGATTTTCGTTTTTCGAAAAATGCGAAATTGAAACGCACCAAAACTCCAATATATATTATTCAAACTTATAAGATTTGCTACCTATACCAAATATATTCTTTTTACCAAATTTCAAAAAAATCCGTCCATTCGTTTTGAAGTTAAGGCGATGTCTTTAAAGGTATCCTTATGGAATCCTGTGCGTCCTTGGACCAAAGTAAGAAACTTTTTGAATAGCTTAAGCTCCAATCTTACTTCATGGTCACTATCAATTGTTTTCGTCAATTTAAATATGTTTTTAAGATTTTTGAAACTTTTGGTTGTTTTAAAATATTAAATTTTTGAAATTTTACGAAATTTTATCTTTGACACTTTCTCGCTTCCAAACCGTGCATTGTATACAAAAAAATTCTTCACAAAAAATTTTATAAATTTAGTTTTCTGTTGAAAAAGCATAACTTCTTATTATAAAATACCCCTTTGGCGAATTTCTGGTCAATTTAATATACCCCGCCTGGAGACGGGCTTGCCGGTTAGAGGGTTAAAATATCATTATCGAAATAATTGCAATACAGTTAACCTTAAAATACCGTTATCGAAATACAATTATCCTTAAAATACTGTAACCGAAATAATCTATGATAGCGTTACTTACCCTCACCGATAATCGCACAGTTTCTGCTACCAACAATGCTTTGGAGTAATTGCTAAGTTGTATTCATAGACCCACTATCTATTGGCTAGTTTATGATTTAAATTCTTTTTTTATGTATAATATATTTTGATAATTTGATAACTTTCTCAATTCATTCATTTGAATTGAAATTTAAGTGAAAAACTAAACAATTTAATAATTGCTGTCATCCATGCCCTACCCATAAAGTGGCAACACTGCTTATGTTATTCATATAGATGTATGCAGACCTTTAAAAATATAATTCCTTTATTCGTATCTTAAATCTCAATTTTGCAATAAGTTGATCTCATTAAATTTTTTTTTACCCCGATGTAGTACTTTCAAGCTGTTAAAAAAAAAAAAAAATCCGCGGAAAGACCTCTGTAGGGAGTTTATTTCTGTGTAAAGTTTGAAAATGGACTTAGCTACATATATCTAAGTCATTATATCATTGAAAGATAGTAAAAATATCTTATGGACGACATTTTTTTTTTGTTTGCTTACCCATTACCGGCAAATTAGATTTATTTTTAAGATTTTTTAAAATAAACCGTTTTTATAAAAACCACCGTATACTACCACATAATTTTTTACTTATTAATATATTCTCAAGATTAAAAACTTTTAAGATGTAGTTCAAATTTTATCACTTCAAACACCGAAGATATTAGAAGTCAAGCCTATCTATATATCAAATAAAAGCTTTTCGTCTTGATAACATTCTAATAAGAACAAACTTTAAACCGAAGTAACTCCCCATACAGGCTTTTCGCTGAAAAAAAATTTCTTCGGGCCCCCAAAGGAGAGTTATATCAGTAATAAAAATTTAGAATCAATCGGTGAGGTGCCTCTAAAGCCAACATACGTCCAAATTATTCAATAGAATCGAAATTAAATCAACACAAATAGGAACAAATCTTATCTCACTTTATTCAATGTCCAATCATTGATTTAAAGGCATTATGAATTATTCAGTAATTTATAAAATGAATCCAATTTTATGCATATAAATTCAAAAAAAGAATTAACTCTTTCAAGGTCTGGGTGTGTATGTTTGTATTTTTTTCTTATTCAGTAACAACAACAACACACAGTTAATATATTTTTCATGTTAATATGGAAAATTCTAGAGGTGCTTCTACATTTTCTTTCATAACTTTTAAACGTCTGGACCAAATATGCCCATTTTCAATAGCAAACTGCTTAAGAAATTGGACCAAAATTTTGACTAAAAATTAACATCCTAGCACAACTATTTTGAGCGTGATCGTGATTTCAACAGACAGACAGACGGACACGGCTATATCGGTTTCGCTATTGATAACGATCAGGAATATGTATTTTTTGTATGTCCCAGATTTTTTTTTCGATGAGTTACAAACGGAATGACAAAATGATATATACCCTCCTGCACAGTGGGATGGAGGGTATAAAAAATAAATATTTGTCACAAAACTACAACTCTGCTAAAAGAAAAAATCAGAAGTAAAATATTTAAAATTATATGTTGAAAAAACTATGAAAAACGCAATGAATAGTTGATGAAAAAGTTTAAAAATATGTTTATAAATTTAAATATTGAATTGCCTTAAACATTTTCAAAGAATTTTACTAAAAATTTTTTAAAAATTCCAAATTTAAAAACCGTTAAAAGTATCGAGTATCCAAATCAAAAATATCGAGTTGTATCGAGTAATGAAACGTAACCGATCTTACCAGCACTACAAACGATTATGGTCCAGGACGAAGAATTAATTTTTTCTAAAATTTGACTTAAGTTAAAAATGTTCAAACCAAATTTCTTACATAAGTTATATTTAAGACAAAAATCGTTTTTAGTTCTGATTATTAAAATATTCCTTTCACTGGATTGGATCAAACAATTAAAATTATACTTTTATTGAAATATATGTAATATATATATATATATATATATATATATATATATATATATATATATATATTACATATATATATATATATATATATATTAGGCCGGGTCGATTTGTGGGGAGGCAAAAAAATCGCCTATGGCTCAGGGAAAATCGTATTCTAGGGATCAAAATAAGAAACTTTGCCGAAGGAACCATACCTCTAAAACGAATTCTACTACCCCCAAACTGTTGACTTTTGTCCCGTAGGGTCAAGTTTTGAAAAATCACACTTTGACCCATTTAGAGTGCCCCAATCGAGTCCAAATGTATGACCGACCCCCACTAACTTTGGAGGGCCGATCCACCCATGCCAGTGGCACACCCCCTGGAACTCTTCTGGGGGGTTCCCCATACAAACATTTTAAAAAATCACCATTTTTGGCACTTTATTTTATTATTTTTTATTTATTTTATTTATTTTTATTATTTTATTTATTTTTTCTCCTTAGAAATTTATTTAGTCAGAACATATGTAAATGAAAAAATTAATTTAACTTCCCGACTAAAAAAGTTTTCATATAATCTTATATGATTTGATATAATTATAAATGTTTATATGTGTGGCTTTATATGACCATATACATTTATATTAACACTTTGGTTTTATAAATATGTTTGATATGACGTTATATATAATCATATGCGATTTGGTCTTCAGGTATATATTAAGAGATCTGCAAATATAGTTTATACATAATTATATATAATGGCGTATAAGCTTCTCTAAACAATCTTATATCAAAATATATAACAAAGTTAATAAAAAATTGTAATAATTTTATGTATAAATTTTTTCTGACATGATATCTAATTATACACAATTTTATAAAGTTTAATTGCACTATAAAAATTAAAAAAAAAACTCCGAAATTGTGGATCTGGTTTTGAATTTTGCACTTTGACATATAAATAA
The DNA here is from genome assembly GCA_949987735.1 of Leucophora obtusa. Lineage (NCBI taxonomy): Eukaryota > Metazoa > Arthropoda > Insecta > Diptera > Anthomyiidae > Leucophora > Leucophora obtusa. The sequence continues at coordinate 15,470,078 of OX465300.1, forward strand.
ATGTTTATAATTGAATTTAACATATATTTTCCAAATAGTTAGCGAAATACTCTTTATTAAACTCAAAATTATTTTAAAGAAATTAATAAAGCAAATTTTTTTTTATTGTGGAATTAAAGGTCGAAATAATTATTTTTACTTTTAAATTTAAAAATTAGAAAAACATATGTTGAAATAAATATGGTTTAAGTTCATTTATTTTTCCGTAAAAAAAAATTAATTGTAAAAGTTAATTTTTTATCATGTTGGTTTTTAATTTTTATTTAAAAAAATAAAATTTGTTTTTTACGACCTTTTTAATTCATTAATTAGAAATTTATTAATTCAGTTTTCAAAAACTGTTTTTTTCTCTTCATCAGGATACTCTCCTGACAAATACTTCACAGAGTTTTTGCTTTCAAAAAACCTCGACACTTTCAGGAATGAAAAGAGGATCGTTTCGGGGATTTTCCAGGTCCCCTTAATTTCTTTAGAAAGTGGTGGCGTAATCCCCGAAACGATAGTCTTTTCATTACTGAAAGTGTAGAGGTTTTTTGAAAGCAAAAACTCTGTGAAGTATTTTTCAGGAGAGTATCCTGATGAAGAAAAATAGCAGTTTTTGAAAAAAGTACTTATTATATTAATTCATAATAAGGAAATTGGCCTCGAACTGAATTAATAAATTTCTAATTAGTTAATTCAGTTATTTTATAAGAAAGATAAAAACTCTAACCTAGAAAAAGTTGTTCCGACAAATTTTTGTAATGTTTTATTTTGTCACCTATTTCCAAGTTTATTAGCAAAATTTGTACTAAACATTAAGCATTAGATTTAATAAGAATGAAATAAGTGATCTCAATAATATTTATTAAAATTTTCTTTGAAAATCTTCATCAAATTATATGTATTTATATATAATTTGATGCAGTTAGATAGACCCATTTTTCGGATCAAATTGTATCAGGTGAGATAACATGCTTATCTCGCTTGATATAATTATATATTCCAATATTCGGATCAAGTTAGATATGGACCTATATATTGGTTTATATATGGTGATATATGATTATATAACATCTTTTTTAGTCGGGTTAGTAATAGAAAAGAAAAAATAAAAAATTACTGTTTGAAGGCTTTTTTGCTTTCAAGTCTGGGCAATTTCGCACGGCTCTCTAATGTCGTCGCCATAACAGCCTCTACATTTTCCGGTATAACTTGTTTGGAAACGCTAGCTAGCAATTGAACGTGTCGTTCTGTTTCTTGTATGTGTGATGGAATTTTTGGATCATTAAACGGTGGATCATCTTGATTTAAATATTCTTTCAAAGTATCGTATGGAATGCTTCGCGTGAATGGTGGTTCAAATACGTCATTTATGTCATTCATATTGATCATTTCCGTGTAACTTGTGCAATAAAAGTTTATATCTGGTTTTTTATAAGCTCTAAGTCCCGTTGGGTCGTCAACATCGGTTCGATAGCGTAGAATTATCTTGATAGCACAGTCGCGCTTTTCTTTGCTATCATCAAACAACATTGATAACAAGATATTTTCCGAATGCGCATAATATGAATTATCTGTAATTACTTTATTGACAATTTTGCGTAAACGAGGTTCTAGAAATCTTGACCAACTAATGAATTTGAAAAATAATCTACTACCGTACACGACAGAGCTGTAATACTTGATATTGAAGTACATTGGCACATAACATGTAATTATAAATTCAACCAGTATTCTTAAATTTGCATCTGGATTTTCCGTTGTCACATATAATCGTAATAGTCTAGCGGCCTTGGTGAGCCACCGAGAATGTACAATTTTCCCTGGTTTGATGTTTGCCAGATCCACTGAAACCACGCCGCTAGAAATTGCATGGGCCATGTCGTATAAGTACTTGGAATCGGTGGAAAATTCAATTTTTTCTGGAGCAGGGGGCATATTTTTCAACTCAATTTTCTGAAAGCCGTCCACCACCTGAAAATATATAAAAATAAAACAATTAAAAACGGTTGACAATTATAATAAATGAGTGATAGCAATAACTTACCGGAAGAGTTTCACAAGTTTCGATTTGACGACTCAATTTTCCGGTTGCCGATCTTGGTCCAGTGCTGGTTGATTTATCCAAAGCTACAAACAAATGCCGAAACGGAAGTTCGTTGAAGTGTAGAAGGCAAACGAACCAATGCAATGGTCTTTTTAACAGCAATTCGAATCGTCGTATAATTCCACCGTTTGGGCCAGTGTTTGTTGGCTCACCGTCAGTGCATATGCCAATTAATGCATCCAGTGATATATTTTTATCGTTGAAAAAATCATTTAATTTGGTTGTTTTGTATTCAGCGGTTTCATGTTCCAGTCTTACGTAACCAATCAATTCAGAATTCGGTTCTCTCAAAATAACAAGATGAGGTTCTTTTACCATTCTAGTATGATACTTCTCATCAATTGTATCTCTCGTTAAAGTATCATCTTTTCTGCCATCGAATGAAAATGCTAACAAATTGGTATCATCTAACCGTTTGCGAAGCACTTCCTGTCTGCATTTCTCTTTTTCTCGGCGAACTTTCGATTTATCCATGATGAGAGGTTTGCCATGGATATCTTTCATTTTAAAATCTTGGAAAAGAGCTGTTCCCATTGCTGATGCTACTCTATCAGGCACGCCAAATCTGTCACATACCAAGGCAAAGTTAAAACAATCGTATCTCTGTGTGTATTGTGAACTTCTGCTTATATCCAAATCTTCTTGAACCGGTGGCGGTGCGTATGTTGAATCATAGGGATCTTGGTATGTTGGCATTGATGACATAGACGTTGTTCCTTGCTCTTCAATTTCCATCGCAAATCCATCCATTGTTAGACTTCTCTGATTATGTTGATCGTGCATAAACTCTTTGAGGCGTTCGGGAACCAAACCGCATGCACATGGAGCTGCCTTCAAATCGCATTTACATGTTCCAATGAAAAAAATTGTTTCCAGAGATTTTACATACTCTGTAAATTGTTGGGGTTTGTTTCTTCTCTTGATTTGCTCTTGATATTTGTCAAGCAATCTATTCAATTTATTACATACACTTTTTTTCAGCATTATTTCCATACCAAGTTTTTCCCAAATTCCAATCAACTTATCTTGTACTTGAATAGTGAATGCTTTATAGGACAACTTCTTTTGTTCGCTCAAGTAAAAATAATATCTCAAGATATCCAGATGGGTTGGTAAATTAAGATCAGTCAAATCAGTAGACACACCAAAAACAGTAACATCATGCCTGGGTATATGACTCATTGGGTTTTCGATAGTTGTTGATGTTGTTATTGCTTCATCTTGCGGTGTAGAGGATGGTGGATTCATTGTAAACTTCTTGATTTGGAATGATTTTTTTTTAAATATTTTTTTATCTCAAATTAGCACTTCACACTTCGAGTTCTTCACAACGACTTAATGCATTCACAAAAACTGTTGCGTTATATATGGTCTAGGAGACGAGGTAATAAGAATGAAATGGTAATTTCAATTCTACCTGTAACCGATTTTGTTGTCAAAACTGCCCATAAAGTACTTACATGTAAATTAAACGTTAATCTGACTACAAATTCTGTTAAGCAAGTGCGCCTTTTATTACTTCTGGAAAATCCTTTATGATAATTTTATGCTCAATTCTACCTGTAACCGATTTAGCTTAAGTAAGTTTACGACATGCAGCTGTGTCTTGTGGTGGCTTAAAAAACCCACACAACCTATTTTACGACCTGCAACAGAACGACACGTTCAATTGCTAGCTAGCGTTTCCAAACGAGTTATACCGGAAAATGTAGAGGCTGTTATGGTGACGACATTAGAGAGCCGTGCGAAATTGCCCAGACTTGAAAGCAAAAAAGACTTCAAACAGTAATTTTTTTTTATTTTCTTTTCTATTACTAAGTTAAATTAATTTTTTCATTTACATATGTTCTGACTAAATAAATTTCTAAAGAGAAAAAATAAATAAAATAATAAAAATAAATAAAATAAATAAAAAATAATAAAATAAAGTGCCAAAAATGGTAATTTTTTAAAATGTTTGTATGGGGAACCCCCCAGGGGAGTTCCAGGGGGTGTGCCACTGGCATGGGTGGATCGGCCCTCCAAAGTTAGTGAGGGTCGGTCATACATTTGGACTCAATTGGGGCACTCTAAATGGGTCAAAGTGGGATTTTTCAAAACTTGACCCTACGGGACAAAAGTCAACAGTTGGGGGGTAGTAGAATTCGTTTTAGAGGTATGGTTCCTTCGGCAATGGTTCCTTTCTTATTTTGATCCCTAGAATACGATTTTCACTGAGCCATGGGCGATTATTAAATCGACCCGCCCTAATATACACGTTATACAAAAGTATCAACAAGTGTAATGCATACAGTAAACAACTTTTATTGGCTGGTTATACATAGTAGATGTACACCCGCACAAACCAATGTAATATTCAGAGTACTACGTTAACTGGTGCGTTTACACTATGCGAAAATACATAGTATTTACATCGGGATAAAATAAATTAATTAGTAATTAAATTAAAATATTAATATTAAGTATAAATATGTAAGTAGCAACTTTTGCTACGTTATAAACTTATCTTAAAAAAACTTTTGAAGTTGTATTTTACCGAAATACTTCGGCAATTATACATGTTTTATTTTTTGCGTGTATATACCTTATATGAACAAATTTCTCAAATCTGATCTGAAATTTCCTGATAAAAGTTGAACATTTTAATTTGGATTTCATATTATTAATGTACGATCCCAACAAACAATTCGTTCCGTTTATGCACCGTTTTCGGTCCGTCATAAACGGAATCCAACTCCGTTTACGTGCCGTTTTCTGGGTCCGTATACGGACTAGAAAACGGAACATAAGGAACATCGAAACTGATTCGAATCCGTTGAAAGTCCGTCAATGACGGACCGTTATGTCGTGTTAAAAACTGACAAGTCCGTTTAAAGTTCGTCATTTACGGACCGTTCTGTCATCTAAAAAACGGACAAGTCCGTTGAAAGTCCGTCAATGCCGTACCGTTTCCGGACCGTTATGTCGTGTAAATAACGGATTGACTCCGTGTATGGAATGCCGTTTTTGTCCGTATCCGTACCGTTTTTTTAAACAAAAACGGACTTATATGTCTACCTAAATTTACCCTTTTTTATTAATTACACTATGCGACAGTCAAAATCGGGATGGGATGAAACCAACGGGAAATGTTATATCGGTCAAAAACAAGTTATACGTGTCCCGGCGTTTCGCTGGGTCACCACTAGGATAACGTTTTTCTATATACTCAACAGTTTTGCCGGTAAAAATAAATGTTTGTTACCGCTACCATAAAAATCAATAACCTTTTGGTTATTACTTTTTTTTAATATTTTAGGCAAAAAATATTTTTTTCTTCATACATTTATTTTTACCGGCAAAACTGTTGAGTATATAGAAAAACGTTATATGAACAGATTAAAGGAATTGTAATTTTTAATTTTTGTAAAATTGTTTGAGCAAAATCGGACTAGTGGTTCTCGAGTTATGTCAAAAAAGGTCAAATCGATATATCTCGATTCCTAGGGGTGACCCAGCGAAACGCCGGGACACGTATAACTTCTTTTTTACCGATATAACTTTCCCCGGTAGTTTGAACCCTTCCCGATCACTGACCCCTACCATTTGTCTCACAGTGTTATCAGCAGTAGTTTTTTTTAGATTTATTAATATCATTGATTGTATAAATTTGCACTATATTTAAGTCTGGTGCATTTTACTCTCCATCCAGTTCATCAATTCACAACAGTGGCCAATAATAAAATGCAATATCTACTTTAAAAGAAACAATAAATTAGTTAAGGTTTAACAGATTGTTTTCACGATGGTGTTTTGCACACAATGCAAGTTCGCACACTTTGCTGCCAACAACTAAATGTGTCACTAAATATTTATTTCTTAATTGCATTTCCTTAGAAAAACCATCTTTAAAACATATATTAGAATAAACTAAACTTACCATCTAATGAATGTATCTGACTTGAAGTTTTTTGTTTCTTTGTGTTAGGACGGATTCACGCTTTTGGGACTTATTTTAGGTCCCAATAATTTTTTTTGCAATGAATCACTTATTTTAAAAACAAGCTAACACCAGTCAAATACGTATTTAAAGGTACGGAAACGGATACACCAAAACGGAGCTAAAACGGATTGTGTTCGAAAATCCGTTTATACAATCCGTTACTGTTCCGTATACGTACAAGCTTTGACGGATACCTACATTACGGACCGTTAATGTGCCGTAAAAGCCGGATTCATGATTCCGTACGTGCCGGAGAGTCCGCAAAAATGTTTCTTGGGCAGTGTCGCGTCATAATAATTATATGTATTTTTTAAAATTTTTCTCATTAATTTAAAAGTACAAGTACAACTATAAAACTTTAAATGCAATCTGCGAATTTAAACAAAAAAAAATTTTTTTTCACAATTTTGTTGACAGGCCATATTTATTTTTATAATGGCTTATTTCTAGGGTTGAGCAGCTCGTGAATTCCAACTTTTATTTTTTGGACCACCTTAGTGAGACATATACTTAGTAGTACGTATGCACAGCACATACTGCGGGGACATATTTTCGATCTAAAGTTTACTTTGGCCACATTTGCTGAGTTTGAGGACTGTCCTCAAACTCTTCATAGGTCTACTGAATACTTTGAAGACATTCTAGACTAATATACCGCATAGTTTGGGCACTTTTTTGGCAGTGTCCCTGAACTATATGCTGTACATATATTAGGGCGGGTCGATTTGTAGGGGGGCAAAAAAATCGCTCAAGTGACAAGGAAAATCGTATTCTAGGGATCAAAATAAGAAACTTTGCCCGAGGAACCATACCTCTAAAACGAATTTTGATGTCGCAACTTTTGACCCATAGGGTCAAATTTTGAAAAATCCCACTTTGACCCATTTAGAGTGCCCCAATCGAGTCCAAATGTATGACCGACCCCCACTAACTTTGGAGGGCCGACCCACCCATGCCAGTGGCACACCCCCTAGAACCCCCCTGGGGGTTCCCCATAAAAACATTTCAGAAAGTCACCATTTTTGTCACTTGGACGATTTTTAAATCGATCCGCCCTAACATACATACATAAGTATGTGGTGCGCAAGTTCGTAGATATAGCCAAAAATGTGCCCAAACTATGCTGTATATTAGTCAAAAATATCTTGATATTATGCGCTAGACCTAAGAAGAGTTTGAGGACAGTCCCCAAACTAACCAAATGTCTCCATACTAAACTATAGAATGTATATACATTAGGCTGGGTCGATTTGTGGGGAGGCAAAAAAATCGCCCATGGCTCAGGGAAAATCGTATTCTAGGGATCAAAATAAGAAACTTTGCCGAAGGAACCATACCTCTAAAACGAATTCTACTACCCCTAACTGTTGACTTTTGTCCCGTAGGGTCAAGTTTTGAAAAATCCCACTTTGACCCATTTAGAGTGCCCCAATCGAGTCCAAATGTATGACCGACCCCCACTAACTTTGGAGGGCCGATCCACCCATGCCAGTGGTACACCCCCTGGAACTCCCCTGGGGGGTTCCCCATACAAACATTTTAAAAAATCACCATTTTTGGCACTTTATTTTATTATTTTTTATTTATTTTATTTATTTTTATTATTTTATTTATTTTTTCTCCTTAGAAATTTATTTAGTCAGAACATATGTAAATGAAAAAATTAATTTAACTTAGTAATAGAAAAGAAAAAATGCCCAGACTTGAAAGCAAAAAAGACTTCAAACAGTAATTTTTTTTATTTTCTTTTCTATTACTAAGTTAAATTAATTTTTTCATTTACATATGTTCTGACTAAATAAATTTCTAAAGAGAAAAAATAAATAAAATAATAAAAATAAATAAAATAAATAAAAAATAATAAAATAAAGTGCCAAAAATGGTGATTTTTTAAAATGTTTGTATGGGGAACCCCCCAGGGGAGTTCCAGGGGGTGTACCACTGGCATGGGTGGATCGGCCCTCCAAAGTTAGTGGGGGTCGGTCATACATTTGGACTCGATTGGGGCACTCTAAATGGGTCAAAGTGGGATTTTTCAAAACTTGACCCTACGGGACAAAAGTCAACAGTTGGGGGTAGTAGAATTCGTTTTAGAGGTATGGTTCCTTCGGCAAAGTTTCTTATTTTGATCCCTAGAATACGATTTTCACTGAGTCATGGGCGATTATTAAATCGACCCGCCCTAATATACATATATATGTATGTTTTATAAAACACACAATCGAATGGGTCTAAAATTTAGTCCGAAAAATTAAAATTTAAAAAGTTTTGCATAGGAAAATCCTAACGAATTCGTTAAACAGAACATTCTATACGTAGTCATCAGGGAATTTCAAAGGATACCCCCTTTTTAATAAGATCTTTTCATACACGTTTGGGAATTAATTCTATTATTATTGTAACATAAATATTTGTTAGATGTTATTCGATAAGAAAGTTATTATTTTAGAATTTAATTCAAAAGTTTGAAAATAATTTAAAATTTTTACAATATATTCGAAAATGTAGTTGGGACTCCTGCCGAGGTGCATAAAAAGCAAATTCTCACAATATAACATATTTTTAAAAATTAAAAAAAATATTGAATTTATACAAATTAATTATAAATATTAATTAGAGTCAAACTAAAAGAACATTCATTTATTTAAAAATAAGGGATCAATTACTTTTTAGAAGCAATACTTTAAGTGATTTTTTGGATGTTGTTCAGAAGTAATTCTAAAAAGCTGTAAAAATATACTAACGGATACTTTGGAAGCAATGAAAGAAGTGATTTTTTGAAGTTGTTCGGAATAACTTCTACCAAAGCAGTAAAAATACACTAATGGATACTTGTGAAGTAGTAAAAGAAGTAGCATTGCATCCAAATTTTTTTGCCGGGACCTTTTAAAACTAATATCTAACAAGGAAACCTCACAAATAAATTAAAAATTTGTCCAAAAACTATTAAAATATAATTTCACTGTTAAAATCAAGTAACAAAACTATGAGATACAGTATTTAAATTGTTTAACACATTTTTTACCAACATATCTCTAGAGACACGTCTACCTATCCTTCTACGAAGTTTTGTCAGAAAATTTGCACGCAATCAATGCTTGGCAGAAAATGGGTAAAACAGTATACTCGATATCACAAACGGTTTGCAGAAAATTTTAAATATTAACAAAAAACTGAAAATTTTGAAAACTGAAATCAGCTGGGACAGCTGGTGCAATGATAAACAAATAACACCATTGTGAAAATTCTAAATTTTAATTAAGCAAAGAAATACACAAAACAAAACTTGTATACATATTAGGGCGGGTCGATTTAATAATCGCCCATGGCTCAGTGAAAATCGTATTCTAGGGATCAAAATAAGAAACTTTGCCGAAGGAACCATACCTCTAAAACGAATTCTACTACCCCCAACTGTTGACTTTTGTCCCGTAGGGTCAAGTTTTGAAAAATCCCACTTTGACCCATTTAGAGTGCCCCAATCGAGTCCAAATGTATGACCGACCCCCACTAACTTTGGAGGGCCGATCCACCCATGCCAGTGGCACACCCCCTGGAACTCCCCTGGGGGGTTCCCCATACAAACATTTTAAAAAATCACCATTTTTGGCACTTTATTTTATTATTTTTTATTTATTTTATTTATTTTTATTATTTTATTTATTTTTTCTCTTTAGAAATTTATTTAGTCAGAACATATGTAAATGAAAAAATTAATTTAACTTAGTAATAGAAAAGAAAATAAAAAAAATTACTGTTTGAAGTCTTTTTTGCTTTCAAGTCTGGGCATTTTTTCTTTTCTATTACTAAGTTAAATTAATTTTTTCATTTACATATGTTCTGACTAAATAAATTTCTAAGGAGAAAAAATAAATAAAATAATAAAAATAAATAAAAAATAATAAAATAAAGTGCCAAAAATGGTGATTTTTTAAAATGTTTGTATGGGGAACCCCCCAGGGGAGTTCCAGGGGGTGTACCACTGGCATGGGTGGATCGGCCCTCCAAAGTTAGTGGGGGTCGGTCATACATTTGGACTCGATTGGGGCACTCTAAATGGGTCAAAGTGGGATTTTTCAAAACTTGACCCTACGGGACAAAAGTCAACAGTTAGGGGTAGTAGAATTAGTTTTAGAGGTATGGTTCCTTCGGCAAAGTTTCTTATTTTGATCCCTAGAATACGATTTTCCCTGAGCCATGGGCGATTTTTTTGCCTCCCCACAAATCGACCCAGCCTAATACATATATAAAAATTAACTAAACGAAGTCAAAAAAAAACTTTTAAAATACAAAAAATATGTGTTTTTGTGCGATTTTTGAGAATAAAATATACGTATTTCAATTTTTTTTTCTTTTAAATAGTTTTGGGTTAGAAAAGTGATTTTGTGCGTTCCCGTACTTTTGGGTAAATTTGTCATTTAGGTAGATTTTGTGCTTACTCTCATTTTATTGAACTTTACACAAAAAGTAAAGGAGCACACTTAACTTAAAATAACGAGTTTTTAAAGCTTAATAAGCTTCCCCAGTAAGCAAAAAAAAAACGGGAAAAATTAAACAAAAAATTTTTGAAAAGCCCCCTCTGAAATAAATTCTTAGCTACGTTCTGCATGCAAACATTGTACTTTGTAGATTTTTATTCAAATCTCCTTCGTATCTCCTTTTTCGCAAATGTTGCCAAATTGGCGTATGGTTTTTACGTTCAAGAGCAGGCAGCTTAGGTATATATTGGAGACCTTTTGTTC